>OX596237.1:35150001-37550001 GCA_951394345.1 Salicornia ramosissima | reverse complement strand
TTTGTTCGTAGTATTAGAATTGATAGTATTGTTTAGTAGTTGTTTCGGATTTATGGACTCGTATATGTTGTATAAGACTCTGACATGTGGTTAGAGTTGTTTTGTATTTTTTATTAGTTACTTTTGACTTTTGGACTTAGTTTGTACAAATTGTGGGTAATTGTACATTTTGGTTTACTAATAATGATTTGAGGTATTAGTTTTAATTCCTAAGTATTGAAGTTGTAGTTTCTAACAACTCGACTCGTCGGTTTCTTCCGCGCCGATTTAAGCGAGTCGGGTCGTTACAGTTGGTATCAGAGCCGAATAGGTTTTAAGCGAAGTTTTTAGGATTTGAGTTAAACCCGGGAGTTGAGAGCTTTATTATTCCCGAGTGATCAACCAAATTCTAGTTAAATGAAGGGAGAAGAGTTGGGTAGAAAGACCGGGATAAGATCTTTTTCTATTCTCTTTCTTCCTTTATTTTGTGTACTTGACTGTGGTGGAGTGTTTGACTAACATTTTATCGTTGTTATGTCTTTTGTTGTGATGCGTTGCAGCATGTCTACACCTCGCCGGTTGAGTACTGGACGACAGAGGTTGCGGGTACTCGAGGAGGCGATCCTTACATTGGCGCACCATAGTCGTCAACCGCCGAATATGCAGTCGACGTTCGATCGTATCGCACGTCATCGACCTCCGACTTACGACGGGGTTGCCGACCCCACTATTTTGGAGAGCTGGATCCGCGAGATGGGGAAGCTCTTCGATGCGACGTTTTGTCCCGATCACGAGAGGGTGCTGATCGCCGCATATTACTTACGTGGAGAGGCCGATAACTGGTGGACGTTGGCGAAGGACGCGTACCAGCCGTTGCATGCGATGTCTTGGACCGACTTTATCGATAAGGTCCAGGAGCGTTTCTACCCCGACGAGTTGCGGTGGCAGAAACAGGAGGAGTTCCTTACTCTCTCACAGGGTAAGATGTCTGTCCAGGCGTACACCGATCGATTTACCGAGCTGTCGAGGTTCGCTACATCTGTGGTTCCGTCAGAGAAGGATCGGGTCAAGCGCTACATCAAAAAGCTAGATCCGAGGATCCGAGTTCACGTGATCAGCAGTGGAGCGGCTACATTCCAGCAGGCTTACGAGGTAGCACTCGAGATACAGGCATCGGTTACCGAGGAGGATTCGAGCAAGAAGAGAGCTCCAGTTCCGACGACTACAGCTTCGTTTAAGAAGCCCCGGTTTGGCACATCTAGCAGTACCCCTTCGACTCCGAGTTCGCGTAAGGGTAGCGATGGCTCGAAGTGTAGAGGTTGCGGCCGAGACTTCCATCCAGGGAAGAAGTGTGACGGTTCTCCGATCACTTGTTTCACTTGCGGTAAGGTAGGCCACAAGGCGTCGACTTGTCCCGAGAAGAAGCCAGATTCAGAGGTTCAGCGACTTCCGGCACCGACACAGACTCCAGTGAAGAACCGAGTCTACTGTATGACCGAGGCGGAAGCCGAGGTTCAGCCTGACGTCGTGTCAGGTAGATTTCTTATCTCTGGTATGTTAGCATTAGTCTTATTTGATTCTGGTGCTACTATTTCTTTTGTGGCTAGTAGTTTCGTCTCGAGGTCTAATCTTCGAGGCAGCCTTCCTGTTAGTTCAATTATTACTCTCCCTTCCGGAGAGGATTTTGTTTGTCAGCGTGAATTCCGAGGAGTGCCTATCGTGATAGCTGGGGAGCAAGCGACGGCCGATCTGAAGGAGTTTCCGCTGATGGAGTTTGACGTAATACTTGGTATGGACTGGCTATCGAGGTATCGAGCAATTATTCGTTGCCGAGATCAGTCAGTGACATTCCGAGGATCTCAGGGCAACCGAGTTACCTACTCTGGGTTCGTCCTTAAGAAAGGAGTAAAGGTAATCTCTGCCTTGAAAATGAGGAAGCATCACCAGAAGGGCGATACGGTGTATTTATGTCAGGTACGAGACTTGACTAAAGAGTCTCTGTTGGACGATATACCTGTAGCGAGGGATTTCAGAGACGTATTTCCTGATGAGCTACCAGGCGTTCCACCTGAGCGTGATGTCGAGTTTCATATCGACTTGGTACCCGGGACAGCGCCGATCTCGAAGGCACCGTACCGGATGGCACCGTCTGAGTTATTGGAGTTAAAGACACAACTCCAGGATTTGATCGATAAGGGCTTCATTAGGCCGAGTGTTTCTTCGTGGGGAGCTCCTCTGCTCTTCGTGAAAAAGAAAGATGGTAGTATGCGCCTGTGCATAGACTACCGAGAGTTGAATCGGGTAACTATCAAGAATAAGTACCCATTGCCTAGGATTGAGGACCTGTTCGATCAGTTGCGAGGAGCAGGAGTGTTTTCGAAGATAGATCTTCGGTCTGGATATCATCAGATTCCAGTCAAGAAAGAAGACATCCCGAAAACTGCTTTTCGTACTCGATACGGCCATTACGAGTTCGAGGTGATGCCCTTCGGCCTCACTAATGCGCCAGCCGTGTTCATGGACCAGATGAACCGGACGTTTCACCATTTACTCGACAAGTGCGTCGTAGTATTTATAGATGATATCTTGATCTATTCTAGAGATGAGTCCGAGCATACGGAACATCTCCGGATGGTACTCGAGATATTGAGGAGTCATAAGTGGTTCGCGAAACTCTCCAAGTGTGAGTTCTGGCTTCGCGAAGTAGCCTTCCTAGGTCACGTGATTAGCAAAGAAGGCATTAAAGTTGACCCAGCTAAGATTAAGGCTGTGGTAGATTGGAGTAGCCCGACAAATGTGGCGGAGGTTCGTAGTTTTCTAGGCTTAGCCGGATACTACCGACGATTCATCCAGGACTTCTCCAAAATAGCTATACCGATGTCTAGTCTCCTGCAGAAGGAGGTCCGATTCGTTTGGACAGAGGCTTGCGAGCAAGCATTTCAGGAGTTGAAACAGAGATTAGTCTCTGCTCCGATTCTTACTCTTCCGAACGATGAAGAGGGCTTCGAGGTCTTTAGTGATGCTTCGAAGTGTGGCTTAGGTTGTGTACTCATGCAGGGTGGGAAGGTCATCGCTTATGCATCAAGGCAACTGAAGGTGCACGAGCGTAACTATCCTACGCATGACTTAGAGTTAGCGGCTGTAGTGTTCGCGCTCAAAATTTGGAGGCACTATCTCTATGGTGGTTCGTGTAAGGTATTCACGGATCACAAGAGTCTCAAGTACATCTTCACTCAAAAGGACCTCAATATGAGGCAGAGGCGGTGGCTTGAGTTGATCAAGGACTACGACCTGACGCTCAACTATTGCGAGGGTAAGGCGAACTTGGTCGCGGATGCACTAAGTCGCAAACATCGCTTGAGCTTCAGTAGAAGCCGTGGTTCCGTCAGACTTCGTCTGACATCTATGAGTGCCGAGCCTGATTTCTTTCAGGAGCTGCGCGAGGGTCAGCATAACGACCCACAGTTTGCTAGGATTCGAGAGGCTATACGGCAAGGTAAAGCTGTAGGTTTCGAGATCCCTTCTGATAGTGGTATGCGCTTTCGAGGGAGATGGTGTGTACCGGACTGTTCTGATCTTAGGAACAGGATCATGTCCGAGGCACATAACTCGCCTTATTCTGTTCATCCCGGTGGTAATAAGCTTTACCAGGATCTTAAAGGCCAGTTCTGGTGGCCTAAGATGAAAAGGGATGTCGCAGAGTTTGTCGCTCGGTGTTTGACCTGTCAGAAGGTCAAGATTGAGCATCAGAGACCAGGAGGTCTGTTGCAGCCACTACCTATTCCGACCTGGAAATTTGAGTCGGTATCTATGGACTTCGTAGTAGGCTTACCCACTTGTAATGGCTTGAATGCTATTTGGGTCATAGTGGATAGGTTAACTAAGGTCGCTAGATTCATTCCGATGAAGATGACCTGGTCGATGGAGCGTCTAGCTGAGGCGTATACTCAGGACATAATCCGACTTCACGGAGTTCCGAGGGAGATTGTTTCTGATCGAGATCCGAGATTTCTGTCTCGTTTCTGGAAGTCAGTTCAGGAAGCCTTTGGGACGAAGCTGAAGTTGAGTACCGCTTTTCATGCGGCTACTGATGGTCAGACTGAGAGGACCATCCAGACTTTGGAGGATATGCTCCGAGCATGTGCTCTGGAGTACCACCAGTCTTGGGTACGTATGCTCTGCTTGATAGAGTTCTCCTATAACAACAGCTATCACTCCAGCATTGAGATGGCTCCGTACGAGGCCCTATATGGTCGGAAATGTCGGAGTCCTATATGTTGGAATGATATCAGCGATACTGTGGCTTTAGGACCTGAGATGGTACGCGATACTATCGAGAAGGTTCGAGTCATCCGGTTTAAGATACAGGCCGCTCAGAGTCGTCAGAAATCCTACGCCGATAATCGACGTAGACCGCTGGCTTTCGTAGTAGGTGACAAAGTCTTGCTTAAGGTTTCGCCATTCAAGGGAGTGGTACGCTTCGGTCAGAAGGGGAAACTCCGACCGAAATATGTGGGACCTTACGAGATACTTGAACGAGTTGGGGAGGTGGCATATCGATTGGCATTACTGTTGACATATTTCTTTTATGTTTTGATGATGACATAAACCTCAAACTTAATTACTAATAAGTATCTTTGAGTTCTTGGAGAATTTTAGATCTTGAAGATAAATAAGCATTGAAGATTCAAGTAGAGGTTCGAATCATGAATCAAAGATGGTGCTGTCAATAGGCTGCCAGTTTTGAAGATGTGGCTGCCATCTTGAAGCTGCCGTCTTTAAGATGCCATCATGGATTTTACGACTGCCGGTTTTAGGGTTCAAAGCTGCCGGTCTTGGACTTCACATGCTGCCGGTTTATGCTGCCGGTTTTACCTAACAAGCTGCCGGTTTATGCTGCCGGTTTTACTTAACAAGCTGCCGGTTTATGCTGCCGGTTATGAGAAGAACTTCAAGTATTCCAACGAATTACTTGTTGAAGAGAAGAGAATCATCCATGAATATTATAATGTAATGTTCTAGGATAAATGTAAGTATATTAATGCATTTAAGTCTGGTTGGAACTTAGTCGTGTCTGTCAGAGGAACTCTAGGTCATGTTCCCAGAGGAACTTGTGTCGAATCTGTTAGTTACTTTAGTCCACGACAGTTGCTAATTTTTAGGGACTGTTTACATCACTCCTTGACTGTTTTAATCAGTTTAAAACAGTCAAAAACTGACTGGATTAGTGCAGCCTAATTTTTAGGAATAGTGGGTAGGTGTTTTTGAATTAGTTAGTAGTCAACTTGGTGTCCTTTATTTTAGGATTAGGTTAGTTGTTTTTTAATTCTGATTTCCTTTTATTTTATTAATTCATTTCTGGTTTTAAAAATTAATTTAAAGTTTGAGATTTTTTAAAAAAAGAGATTTTTTTTACGGAAAAATTAAAAAAGAAAAAACCGGTTTTTAGTTTTTATTTTTAATTAATTAATTCATCTATTTTTTTATTTAACTTATTATTTCTGATTTTTAGGTTATTAATTAAGTTAGTGGGTTGTTTAAGTTAGTCAAAGTTAGTGGTGTGTGAGTGAGAGTGGTGGACGTGTATATGGGGTTATGGGTGGTTATTTAGGCTTCTTCTTTAAGCAATTTTATAACTATTCTTTCTATATATACACATATACAATTCTGATTTAGAAAAACACACAACAAGAGAGCTCACTTTCAGATTTACATTACTTAGAGTTTGTGTCAAAAGTTCCTAAGTTCCAATTCAGTTTTACATGCATTTCAATATACTAGAGCTATTATTTGAGTTGTAATTGAGAGAAAAGAGAAGAGAAGTGTGTGAGAACTTAGAGAAAACAGAGAAGAAAGAGTCGTGAGAAAGAGAAAGAAAAAGAAAGAGAGAAAGAGAATAGAATCGTAAGTTCCTACAGGAACTCACGAGGTCCAGAGAGAAATTAGGGTTGTAATAGTTTACAAGGCCTTTATATAAAAGTGGAGTTTTTCTTCCGTGGGCCAGGAAGTTTTTCTCGTTGAAATTTGACTCTTTACATTTCGTTTTTCTCAAAGTTCCTTTAGGTTTTCAATTCTGACGAAAATCTGTGCTATAAGTTCCACACAGCAATTCACCCCCCCTCTTGCAGTGTTCCTACGGGAATAACAATTACCACCTAGTTTGGCTAATGTTCATGATGTATTCCATGTTTCCCAGCTAAGGAAATATGTACATGATCCTACTCATGTGATTACAGCGGATCCGGTCGTGATCGAGCCGAATCTGACTTATGAGGAGCGACCCGTCCAAATCTTGGATCGGGAAGTTAGGACCCTGCGGCGTAAGCAGGTACCGCTTGTCAAGGTGTTGTGGAGAAATCAACACCATGAAGAAGCGACTTGGGAGACGGAAGCGTCTATACGGCAGAAGTACCCGGAGCTGTTCGATGGGGAGCGATCTCCTGCACCTTGAAATTTCGGGACGAAATTTCTTTAAGGAGGGGAGGTTGTAATGACCCAGATTTTATCGGTATTTTTGCCGGTATTTATGTGTATTTATGTTTGTTTATGTGCTAGTTCAAATTAATTTTTGAACTATTTATTTTAATTTTATGAGAATAATTTCGATTTAATTCGAAATGTTTATTTCTTAGTTTTTATTATTTATGTTAATTATTATTTAATTAATTAGAATTTTTATTATTTAATTTTCTAATTAATTATTTAATATTATTTTTGGGCTTAATCGATTATTGCATGATTAGTCATGTAAATTTGGTAAATTAGCCCAATGGATCACGAGAGCCCATTTTGAGCCCAAACAAGGCCCATTTCTTCTCTTGGCCGGTTTTCTAAGGCAAGGAGTGGCTTGCCACTTGCCTTGTGTTCACACCTTAACTAACTCTATTTATAGAGGAGTTAGTAAGACATTTGCTCATTTTGCCATCTAATGCATTTGCAATCAAAAGATCAATCACCAAATTCTCTCCACTTCCTCCTTATTCTCACGCCATTTTTGAATAGTTGAAGCTATCAATTGTTCATCATCTTTCCTAGCCCAAAACTTAAAGATTCAACCTCAATTGATCTTTAGGTGTTCAAACACAAGCCTAAACACATTTATTTCTTTCAAGATCTCTAGTTCGGTTTTGTTTTGGGGTTGTGTTCGTGTGGGTATTGTTGTTCGTGTGTGGGTTCGAGGTAGTGCACGGTGGTGGTCGTGTTCGGGTGCCGTGGTGGTGCAGCAGGCTCGTGGGCCGTGTGAACAAGGTGGTGCAAGTGTGCAGCAGCACCGTGCGTGGTGGTGCCGTGTTGAAGACGTGAAGTTCGTGGTGTTGTGCCGTGTGTGTGTGCCGTGTGGGACTTGTTCTTGGACTGCTTATTTGTGTTGATTTGTGTGTTGACCTTCAATAAGGTAACATACTAACTCAACTTAATTGGTATACTATGTTTATAGTATGAATTAAATGCATGTTTGGGTTGATTAGTATTGATTATTCATGATTTCATGTGTTGTTTCTAATCTGAATTTCTATGTGGTTTTCATGATGTTTTGATAATGAATTCTATGATTTTATGATTGATTCCATGTTATTTCATGATCATGAATATTATGTTAAGGTTTGATGAATTTTGGATGTGTATAAGTTGCTAATTTTCGAAAAAGATGATGGTGATATGCGTGTAGTTGGCATGTTTGGATGAGTTCTTGGTTGAAGATCTTGAATCTTGATTGAGTTCTTGATTGAAGATCTTGAATCTTGAATGAGTTCTTTATAAGTTCTTTATGAGTTCTTGATAAGTCTTTATGAGTTCTTGATTGAATCTTGTAAGTTAAAGAAAATGGTTTAAATAGTAAAGAAAGTTAAAGATTAGGATTGAGTCGATTAAAGAATGAATAAAGATTGATGAATAATGATTGGTTAGACTCAAGAATAAGGCTAGAGGCAGTTCTTGAGAATAACTTCGGTGTTTTAGCTAGATTAATTTCGAGAACCGAGGCTTAGGGCAGTTCTTGAACTTAGTTTAGTTAAGTTGAGGTAATAATGAATAATATGATGAAAATGAGTAAATGAATTAATTAAGTATTTAGCTTGATTTCATTTCTAGATGCCCTGAACTTAGAGTAAGATTCTTAGTTTTCGGGTTAAGACGTTGCCCCTAATCCATCCGCGGTATTGGGTTAGTTGGAGTCATACTATGTGATCTTTGTGAATTCCAGTAAGATTGGTTTCACGGGACATGGATTTCCAGTAAGATTGGTTTCATGGGGTTTGGGAGTAAGATTCTCAAATCCGAACATAGTAGAAAGTTCGAGCGCGTAAGATGCGTTCGTACGAGCACAGTCCGGTCTAGAATATGAATGATTGCGCCAAAGATAGTGATTAGGTTGGTTTGAGTCGAGTTCACGTTTTGGGTTGTTCTCGTAATGTGTTTAATGATGTTGATCGTTTGATTTATGCTATGTACATGTGCGTTCCCATTGGGGTGAGTCAGTTATGTTACTCGCCACTGATGGTGGACCGTTGTTGTATTTTTCAGGTGCTTCAGATGATGATGTTCTTGCTTAGCTTTGGGGTTGGGCGAGCGGCGTTTTGCTTAAGTTGTCTGTTGTATTTACTTTTGTTCGTAGTATTAGAATTGATAGTATTGTTTAGTAGTTGTTTCGGATTTATGGACTCGTATATGTTGTATAAGACTCTGACATGTGGTTAGAGTTGTTTTGTATTTTTTATTAGTTACTTTTGACTTTTGGACTTAGTTTGTACAAATTGTGGGTAATTGTACATTTTGGTTTACTAATAATGATTTGAGGTATTAGTTTTAATTCCTAAGTATTGAAGTTGTAGTTTCTAACAACTCGACTCGTCGGTTTCTTCCGCGCCGATTTAAGCGAGTCGGGTCGTTACAAAACTGATGTTTTCTTGTTTCACCAAAATGCCAACTTGTTTTCTCCCACTATCCAGGGTTCGAGGTTATGAACTCACTTGAAAGGCCTATCTCGAGTAGCTGGGGCTCATTAGCTCCAGGTTCCTCGAGGTACCTACTTCGAGTAGCTGGTGCTCATGAGCCCCAGGATCCTCGAGCTACCTACTTCGAGTAGCTGGGGCTCATTAGCCCCAGGGTCCTCGAACATGCCTACTTCGAGTAGCTGGGGCTCATTAGCCCCAGGTTCCTCGAACATGCCTACTTCGAGTAGCTGGGGCTCATTAGCCCCAGGGTCATAGAGGTACCTACTTTGAGTAGTTGGGACTCATTAGCCCTAGGGTCCTCGAACATGCCTACTTCGAGTAGCTGGGGCTCATTAGCCCCAAGGTCCTCCAAGTACCTACTTCGAGTAGCTGGGGCTCATTAGCCCCAGGATCCTCGAACATGCCTACTTCGAGTAGCTGGGGCTCATTAGCCCCAGGGTCCTCGAGGTACCTACTTCGAGTATCTGGGGCCTATTAGCCCCAGGGTCCTCGAACGTACCCACTTCGAGTAGCTGGGGCTAGCCCTAGGGTCCTCGAAGTCATATGCCTCGAATGCTTGGGGATCGTTGTCCTTAGGGGCGTCCGAGGATCAGACACCTCCGAGTATCAAGATGCCCTAAAGGGAAGGGGGTATCCGAGGACATGGAGACCTCGAACCCCACGGCCCACCAAAATGAAGGACGTCCGAGGGGCGGGCTTCTTCGAACAGTGGAGCCCTTTAAGGCACGAGGCGTTCGAACGTCCTCGTACTTCTAGGCCCCTGGAGACGAGAAGTAGTCGAGGGTTAGGC
Source organism: Salicornia ramosissima (assembly GCA_951394345.1). Taxonomy (NCBI): domain Eukaryota; kingdom Viridiplantae; phylum Streptophyta; class Magnoliopsida; order Caryophyllales; family Amaranthaceae; genus Salicornia; species Salicornia ramosissima. The sequence continues at coordinate 37,540,281 of OX596237.1, read as the reverse complement.
CTTCGAGTATGAGAGACTGCTCGTTTGAAGGGCACCCGAAGGCCTTTCCTCTCAGGTACGATAGGTGTTCGAAGGGCAGTTCTAAGGTTTTTGTATTTGTTTTCCGCTCGACATGAGATGTTTAGGAGGTTCACTTCAAATGTCAAGCGGGGGGGCTAATTGTTCCAGCCCATGAAGATGGTCAATGGACTTTTTGGCCTTTCAGGGTCATTACCCTAATGCCATAGGTATTCTCAAGGTACTGCCCATTGTGGGCCAGGCCCACAATGGCAGACGCTGACTTATTCTTCCCATGATGCCAGTAATATACGCCTCTAAAAGGACCTGTCAGATCATTCATCAGGTACACAATTCATAATTCAAAAACTTGAAACTTCTGACTCCTTTTCATTCCGATCACTGACTTAAGCATCGGAGGGGCGTTCCTGGGTTCCACCTCCTGGGTTAGCAACCTTTCGTTATTTTACAGGACAGACCCTCGAAGAGGAGCTGTAGAAGTCAACTCGAAGATAGTCAAACATACTTGGTCAACGAGAGAAGTTCCTGAGCAGGAACAATTTCTTTTGTGACATTCAGCAAAATTAAAGGAACTTAAAATTTCAATGCTTTTGTTTTTTTGAAAGCCCTTGTGTTTTAGCTCCAATTTGCATAAAATTTATATGTTCCTGCTCTATGGTGTATTTTCTCATGAAACTGAAGCTTCTCATAGTTTTTGCAACTGATTTCTAGCTTCTCAGGAGGACCAATGGATTTTAATTTGCCTCAACTCATCGGCTATGCACAAAGGGCTTTGGTTGTGCAACGCACCCTTAAAGAGGATTGTTTCTAATGAAGCAACATTTAACCCTATACTATTGGATACTTGGATAGTGAAAGAATTGATGCTTATAACCAGACAATCAGTTTTTCCTCTATCTTGGATACTTTAATTTGGGTTAAGTATTTCATCTTTGTTGATTATTGCTGTTGTTTGGTGTATAAATTGCATATGTATTGTTTGTAATTTATTTTAGTATAAATGCCACAAATTTATTTCAAGGCTAATGATGTGACGATATCTTATTCTGTTTCAGCATATTTATTTGAAAAAATGCAACAAACAATAGCCTTTTCTTCACGCATATCAAATCTTGTTTCAATAACAAACTTCTACATTGAAATTTCATTCACTACTTTTTAGGATTTTGCTTTTAGCTTATAAAAGAGCTGGAAATATAAGCTTAGATTATTTTTGTTCCTTGATATTATAGCAGAGCTAAAAATATGTTGATTGTATATGTAGAATATATTTGTTTACAATTCTTAGACATATTCATTGTACATTTTACAAGGATCATTCCAGAAGATATGTGGTTCAAAGATTGACTACAACAATTCACCTCAGCTCCAACAATGAATGTGCTACAATGTCGCAAATTGATATATTCTACCTAAGATGTTCTTTTATATATATATGACACAATATCTTTATTATTCTTATGTGCCTAAATTATATCGTATCGAATTTTCTAAAATAGCCTCAACGCAATAATGTACACCATATCTGCTATTTTATTGGAGCAATTAGAATAGCCAAACTCGAACAACCAAGCTTAGAAATATCTCTTCAGGGCACCGTGCGCGTAGTGCGCGGTGCCATGACTTTGATTTCAAAAGTTGTATGATGAAGATGAGATGACGAGAGCAATGGTGGTGGGTGTGAAGGAGAAGATGATGATAGTGCCTCGTCAATTCAAGTTTTCAACTGATTGAATAATTTTAGGAAATTGTTGGGGAGAGAGAAAATATCAAATTAACTAGAAGAGTTAATCTAATTTTTTTACAGTAAAAAAAAATTGACCCTTAGATGTAAATCATTCAAAGGTCTGGATTTATTCTCATAAAAACCACATTCTCACCTAAGGTAGGCATTAGGATCTTGTGAGAATGTCTGGTAGGTGAAAATGTGGTTTATAAGATAATAAATCCAAACCTTTGAATGCCTACTCTATATATATATATATAAAAGAGTATTTTAAAAATATCTTTTTATTAAAAAAATGTATTGTTGTATCCCCAATTCCCCTCATGGCACCGCCACAGGGATTACGAATATTTTTCAAAAATTTTGTACACAAGTAAGATAGATTGGGCCATTGTTTGTGACTTCTTCTCATCGACATTAATACTTTTGAATACAAAATTAATTATATTAGTGATGAAAATGCACGTAATATATAAAATTTGTTATAGAAAATTTCCAATCAAAAAGAACATGTTAGATTTATTTTTAGACATTACCTTATAACAAATTTGGCATATAAGGTGCTTTTTTTATATATATGGCAAGGATTATGTCACCTCATTGACATGTAAAGTGATTCTAACCCATTAGGTGAAGACCAGTGGTGAGTGGAACCGAGTACCCGGTTAATTTTTGCTGGACCCAGTCCCGGACCCAGACCCGGTGGGTCCACAAGTTTTGGAACCGGACCCGGTAGGAATCGGGTACCCAGTCTCCTTAGGGGTGATAATGAGCTCAGTCTGTTCGCGAACAATTCTGGCTCGGCTTGGTCAAAGCTCGGTCAAGGTTCGGCTCGTTTTAGCTCGGTTCGAGTTCGAATTCGGCTTGAGATGTGAACGAGCCAAGCTTGAGTTGTGCCATGCTCGGCTCGAAAAGCTCGTGAACAGGCTCGATTAACTTTTAATATATGTAAATAATATATTATGTTATAGAAATAAATTTATTTATTCTAGTTATTATATATATGAATAAATTAATAGTCTTATTGTTAAATGTTTACAAAAAACAAACATCTTCAAAAAAATTTATAATAGAGAACACATATAAACTAAGAATAATATTTGGTGAAACTGTTCGTGAACATTTCGATAAGGGCTCGGTCAACGATTGGTCAAAGCTCGGCTCTATTATGGCTCGGCTCGTCAAAGTTCGAGCTCGGCTCCAGTTCGACTAAATTTAAATGAACACGAGCCGAGCTAAGCAGAGTTCGGGCTCGGCTCGCTCGATAATCACCCCTTCCTCATTGTTTTTTTTTTTTTCCTAAATATAAGATCATTTTGAAAAAAAAAAAATGATCGAGTGGCCTAAATAACAGTAAATTTTAACACACTTTCATAGTTTAATACATATTAACGTACTTTCTCTGTTTTTTCTTTGCTAGTTAAATATTGACAAAAAATTAAAGACTTTTTTTTTGAAATGTAGCAGATAAGAATAAAGGAGAAAATTATTTTTACGATTCTAATAATAAATTAATGTGATAATATCATATCCTATAAAAATTTAACTCATTTAATCTTTTAATGTTTATATATAAATAGTAAATTTTAAGTAAAATAAATATAAAATATGATTTATGATTTATAAGATACAAATTATACATTGACTCTTATGAAACTTTACCGGGTACCCATAACTTTTCCGTTAGAACGGGTTACGCACTGAGCACCCGGTTCCAAAAACAGGTACCCGGAACCAGAACCACATCCAATCGGATCCGGTGTCTGGGGCCCAGAACTGGTCCCGGTAGAACTAGGTCCACCGAGTCCTATCCGGGTCTGAGTCCGGTACCGGGTACCCTTCTTTTTGCTCGTACCTACCGAAGAGAAAGAGGAATCCTCAAATAAGGAAGCTCCCTACTGAGTTACGCCCCAAGTCCTCGGCTTTTTTGCTTTGTACATGTAAATAGATACAATCATTTTGAATCGTCTCAATGTGTACATTATTGTGATCTAATTTCGTTTTTTTTTTTGCAAAAACTAAATAAAAATATTATGAATAAAAATTATACATTGACACACGTGAAAATAAAGACGTTCCAATTAATATGGAGCAAATGAAGTAAGCAAAATAAATACTACAAAATATCTCTTATAATTATATCACATTACTATCACCTATCTTAAGGCTTTGTTTGATTCAATTTATTTCTGCACCTTATTACTTGTTTCATATCAAATCAGAAAAAATAAGTTCAGATCAGATCAAATAATTTAATTTAACATTTTTAAACTTTAAATATCTTTAATTCCATAACCAAAAAAAAATTAATAAAATTAGATATTAAAAAACTAATCATTAACACAACTTAAATAAAATCTTAATTGATATATTTTTTCCTTATGGATTAACATATATACGCGGTCAAAGTTTAGTCAAATCATAAAAAATAAGTTCAGATAAATTAAAAAAAAAGTTCAAATAAAAAAAAATTCAGATCAAACATAGGTGTTGTATTGTTTGGTTATTTTCAATTACCATAGGAACTAAAAATTCCTATGAATTTAGCTATGACATTCTTGTTTGGTTGGCATCAAAAAACAAAGAAAAAATTGTAAATATTAATCTCAAGTTTGGGTTGTCTCCAACTATTAATCCGATCTTTGATTTATTTTTTATTAATCCCAACTTTCAGACCAATCTCTAACTATTGAACTAGGAGAATTGGTTACCTGTTAAACAAGTTAAAAACACATGTGCAGCCCACTTTTTTATTTTATTTTTTTAAATAATGATATTTAATGTAAAAAATGCATTAAATATCATTAAACTATTTAATTAATTAATTATTAAACTATTTAATTAATCTATTTTTTTCCCAACTTCCCAACCACCCTCCCTCACCGTCAACCACCAGCCCCGACCGTAAAACCACCCACCCCACCTGAAACCACCCACCTAAACCCAAACCCACCGAAACCATCCACCCGAAACCACCCACCCCACCTGAAACCACCCACCAAACCCACCAAAACCACACACAGCCCACAGACACCATCACCACACTAACCCAGCCCACAAAAACCCCAATACAAACCAAATTGAACCACCCCTGCCCCAATTGGAACCCCGAGAAACCACACCCACTAACACTCGCACCCCATCGAACCACCCTCGCCCCAATTGGAACCCCGACGAACCACCCCCGCCAACATTCTCACCTTATCGAACCACCCTCACCCCAATTAGAACCCCGACGAACCACCCCCGCCAACATTCTCACCCCATCGAACCACACCCATCGCAATTCGAACCGAATCAAACCACCCCACCCCAATTCGAACCGAATCAAACCACCCCACCCCAATTCGAACCCCAGTGAACCACCCCCACTAACATTCGCACCCCATTGAACCACCCCTACCACTATTCGAACCCCATCGAACCACCCAACCAACCCTCCACCCTAATCCACCGTCAACCACCCGACCAAACCGATGATGATGGTTGATGAATATGATGATAATTGATGATGATTGTTGCTTGATGGAGATGATGATGATGATAGATGAAGGGGATGATGTTGTTTTTTTTTAGGCAGGATGATGATGAATGGGGGGGGATTAATTAGGATTTTTTTTTTTGTAATTAATATAATTAGTATATTTATATATGTGAGTAAATACTAAAAAAATATAAATAAATAAAAAGCGGGGCCCACCTATGCTTTAACTTGTTTAGTAGGTAAAAAAACCTGCTTGGATCAATAGTTGGAGATTGACCTCAAAGTTGAGATTAATCAGAAATAAATCAAATATCGAATTAATAGTTGGAGACGGCCCAAACTTGGGATTATTATTTACAATTTTTCCAAAAACAAAAATGGGGGGATTCAAAATTCATGGGAATTTTCATTTCCTACAAAACATATATAGGAATTAATTTACCATATCCACCCTTGGTCATTTACAATTCTTAGGATTTAGAAATTCCAATAGAACAACCAAACACATTTATGTATTTCCTAGAAATTTATTGTAGGAATTAATTTCCAATGAATCGTAAATTCCTATTGGAATTTATTTACAACCAAACAAGGCCATAGTCTAAGGATAACTACTTTCAAATAAATTGCCCCACTTTTTAAGGATGAGTGACAGTGTGAGTGTGACTATAGTTATACAGAGTACTATGCTTAAAAAAAAGGATTTTTCTCATTAGTACCCTTATGTTTTTGTATTTTTTCAGTTGTACCCACTTTTACCTAACTTTCTCAGAGGTACCCATCAGCTCATCCACCATTAGTCAACCATATCTTGATTTGCATCCTCACTGACGGTGTTAGGTGAGAGTAACTACTTACGTTACTTAAGTTCAAATGCATAATTAAAAAAAGGAAAAATAAAAATAAGAGCGAATTATGCACTGAATTTTGTTGAATTGATTTTTTTTATATATATATTTCCATTTTTCCTTATTTTTTTAATTGGAATATTCTTTATAATTTTTTTTAAAAAAACAATCCGATTAGCCCCGATTTGCGTTCCCGATTTGCCTCAATTTGCGCTTATTTATATATGTGTCAAAAAATTACTTTCTCAAGGTTTTGCAGGACATTCTAACTCTTAAAAGTCATATTTGATATCGAAATTTGCTAAAAAACGATTCGATTAGCCCTGATTTTTGTTCCTGATTCCCCTAGATCTACGCGCATTAATCTATTTGTAAAAAATTGCTCTCTCAAGATTTTATGAGGGCAATTTTAACCCTTAAGGGCCAGATTTTATGTCGAAATTTGCAAAAAATGACATGATTAGCCCCGATTTACGTTCCTGATTCGCTTCGATTTGCGCGCATTAATTACGTGTAAAAAAATTTCTCTCTCAAGGTTTTACGGGTCTTTTTAGCCCTTATGGGTCAGATTTGAGTTCAGAATTTGCAAAAAAATCCGATTAGCCCTGATTTAAAAATAATAACTAACAACGTTAGTATTGAATTGGCAGCAATAACATTCTGGCCGGAAAAGTCAGTCGAAAACCGTTGTCGAAAAGTCGGATGGAAAACTATCGCCGGAAAATCGGCCGGAAAAAGTCACCAGAAAAGTCACCCGGAAAACCGTCTTGGAAAAATTGTCCGGAAAACCGTTGTCGGAAAAGTCGTTCAGAAACCGTCATCGAAAAAAGTCGGCCGGAAAAATGTTGCCGGAGAAGTTGGAGAGAAAAACGATGATGAAAAATTAATAATAATATTAATATTATTATTATTATTATTACCATCTTAAGTTAACGTCGTTAACTTAAGTTAACGTCTCATCATTAAATTGGTTATGTATAATTAACGATCATAAATTGATGGGTACCCTTCAGAAAATTGGATAAAAATAGGTACACCTGAGAAAATGCAAAAACGCATGGGTACTAGCGAGAAAAACCAAAAAAAAAATATCATAGTTTATGTCCATACATATATCAAAAGTATGTTTAAAGCAAATTCGTTGATTGACAAAATCAAAAATAATTGAACAGTCCGGTGTCCCACATGGAAGAAATTACAACTCAACACTTGATTTATATCTAGAAAAACGCGATAATTTAACAACATCCACTCTTCCAGGAGGTGGGACTGTGGGAGGTGTTGAGGTTTACACATCCTAACACTAAACCCTAATAAACCATCCGGCCAAGTTTGCTGGGACTTCACTTAAAACTTGAGGGGGTTGTTTCCCATGTTGCTCCTCCCTTGAAGGGCAAATTTATAATGAGGCCCCAAATTAAAAAAAATGGTAACATTGTCCCTATTTGTGCTTAGCCTCAACATTATTGAGTTGTTTCCCCTATGGGGGAGGTTGATGGGTAGTGTTACGGTAAGCACTCCACTGGTGCCCTCACCACCTCCATTTTTAATAATAGAAAGTTTTTAGTTTTTAATTGGATCAGGCGATTTATCCATCACATAATATATATATACTAGATTAGTGCCCGTGATTTTTTTTACAATATTTTTTTTTAAATATTTTAACAACACTATTTCCGATTGTTATATGTTTTTTTTTTAATAATAGAAAGTTTGCGTTGCACGGTTATATGTTTTTTTTTTTATTTTTTTTATTTTTTTACAATATTTTTTTTAAATGGATACTGCCAAATGATTTTAAGTAGCTACTATTTCCGATTTTTTTTTAGTTTACTCAGTTTGACTTTGACACTTCTTATAAATATACCTTGTTTATCATTTGTGATTTATACATAAAAAAATATAATCATGTAGGGTCTCATTGGATTCGTTTCAACATATAGTTTTTTAATATCTAGTTTTTATAATTTTTATAAAACACAATTATAGATATTAATCTTTAAAGTTTTGACTTAGTAAGTGTGAGAAGTGAATTGAGTAAATTAAAAACAAAAGGAGGAGCATATTTTGATGAATATGATAAAAACAAAAAAAACAAAAATCAATGCCATTCATGAGAAGCAGAAAACAAACCCAAATTACAAATACCATTGAAGCGTATTAAAACAAACTCCGTTTTTCTTCTTCATCTTTGGGAAATACAAAACAATGAAGTAATTTGAGGATAGTGAAATACATAACTAAAATTAAATATTCTGTATTCCTTATTCACTCTTATCTTTGTTCTAGCACTCTCAATTGTATCTTACTCCGTAAATTTGAAGCACACATCCATAGCTGCCAGAGAGAGAGAAAACTTCATGTTTGAAGAGTAGCCCTGCTTTAAGAAAAGAGAAAGGCTGAATCAGCTATTTGCATTCAAAATCCTCATTTTATAGTGGTAAGAATTATCGATCTTAGCTCAATTCCTAAAATTAGTTAATTCCTTGTGATTTTTGTGATTGTCTTTGTTGTTTTTGGGATATGGGAAATTAGATCATATTGTTTGGTTGTTGAGTTGAACTGGAAATTCTATTCCTGATTGTTCTGTTGAGTAGTTGTAAACTTAAGTGTTGGCAATTCAAAGTTTGAAGTGTTGTATTATTTCTTGGACTATAATTGTTAGGGTTTTATTTTTATTTTTAAAATATCCAAACTCATTATAATTGACAGTTGTATTCAGTTCAGACGGAAATTATTTGCTCCAAATTAATTCAGCTATTTATGAGAGATTTAGCTATAAAATAAAAATTAAGAACTGAGATGCAAAATAAGATATTTGATTAAAAGTAAACACTTGATTAGGAGATGAATAAGGCATGCAGTTGCAATTTGGAAAGAGATTGTTTTTTGTTTCATTGCAGGTAGGAAAAAATGAACATTTTACATAAGTACTAAACAAACATTCCGATCGTAATCATGAAGTTAGTAAAGAGATATGTTGATACCTTGTTGGTTGGTTGTGACGTTCTCACAAATTTTGGAAAACCTCTTTGTATACTACATTAGTTGTAGTACGTCTAGTTCTTCCTTCCCGGTCACAAATGAGGATCTTTAATCCACTTTTAGATTTCACCCTTGATATTGCAACGTATAACTGACCATGACTAAAAACGGGCCTCGGTAGATATAGTCCAACGTGTGATAGTGATTGGCCTTGGCTCTTATTTATTGTCATTGCAAAACAAAGAATTAATGGAAACTGTCTTCTTTGCATCCTAAAGGGTAATGTGGTATTTGATGGACTTAATATCATGCGAGGTATGAACACTTTGTGCCCAATATTGCGACCAGTGATGATTGTAGCCTCAATAACATGATTACCTAGTCGACTTATTTGTAATCGAGTGCCATTACACAAACCTTGTGTTTGATCAATGTTTCTGATAAGCATTACAGGCACACCAACTTTCAATTTCAATTTGTGATTTGGTAACCCAGAGCATTTAATGCTGTTTAAAAAATCAGGAGTATAAATATCATCAGAACCTCCTGGACTTTTGTCGGCATTGGAGATGCTGTCTGAACTAAGATATACCTTTTCTTCTCTATCCATCTTTGACAATAGATAATCATTCACAATCTCAACAGTTTCATTTGTTGGACAAAGGATTGTTCTTTCTTGGAAATATTTTGGATCCCTTAGGTTCTCCAACATAGAAGGATAAGTGAAGTCAACTATTGAAGTCATAGGATCACTTGTATCTTCAATAAAGATATCATGGGGTATTTCAATCTCTGCCTCCCCATCATTTGTCTCTCCAAAACATCCATCTCCCACCTTTAAAATCCATTCTGAAAATTTTTTAGTTTCATTAATGTTAGCATCTGTACATCCAAAATGAAGTCTCGTATTTTTGGTCAATCTCAACACTTTACAAAAATTCCACAAATAAGAAGAGTTTAAGGTAGAGAGAACAATGTCTTGTCTACTTCCCTTTGGAATGACAGGTAGAATTTGTCAGAAATCACCTCCAAAAACAATAACCTTTCCACCGAATGGTTTATCCAAGTTGTTTTGATTAGAAGATCAAAGAATATCTCTTAAACTTCTATCCAATGCCTCAAAGCAATATTTGTGGATCATGGGTGCTTCATCCCAAATAATTAGCTTAGTCTTAATTAACAACTCAACCAAATTTGTACCTGGTTTGATATTGCAAGTTGAGTCTTCATTCACAGTTATAGGAATTGCAAACCTGGAATGTGCGGTTCTTTCTCCAATAAGAAGGAGGGACACAATACCACTTGAAGCAACATTTAACACAATCTCACCTTTAGAACGTATTGTAGCAGATAAAGTTCTCCAAATGTATGTTTTTCCTGTTCCTCCATGGCCATAAAGGAGGAAAATACCTCCTTCTTCACTTGATACAACATTCATGATAGTTTCATAGACCTCTTTCTGTTCATCAGTTAAGTTGGAGAACACTGAACTGTGTTCTATCTGCAAAGATGCTCTGTCATAGCAAAGCTCATCTTGAATCAACTTGTTCCTTCCTTGTGAGATAACTATGTCATCTGGGAAAGGCAAATCTGGGTATTTTTTTAGAGAGCTACCATTCTTGTTCAAAAATCTTTTCAACCTCAGCCAAAGTATAAATCTTCAATTGTGTTTCACTAAGGCATAGTTTTGTCATGTTTAGTATGTAAGCCAGTAATAATAAGGATCAATAATAAATTTAAAACAAATTGTTATTGATAATTGAAATATAAGAGTAGGATTCAACAAAAACTATTTGACAATTTACTCTGTTAAAAATTACCTAAGACAATTTATTAAATTATGTATTAGAAATATTTAAGATGTAATATTTGTGTCTTTTGAATAAAAGTAGTGAACAATAAATATATTGAAATAATTCATAATCATAACCATGCAAGGATTAAAGATGAAACAACTTTAATAAAATGAGTGGAAATAAATTTTACCTTGAACTCCGAGAATTCTTCGCTGTTTGTAGAGGATATCATCTACTAAGAACTTGCATGTCTGTTCCCATACTAATTCTGGTTTGGATAGGCTATTAGACATTAAAAGCATCACAAAGAGAGCACGTAAATAGTGTGCACTTCCCCAAAAACTTGCTTCTCTTATGGCTTCAATGTATTCTTTGTCATCATCCAAAAGACCTAAAGCATAGCATGCATCTTTAAAGGAAGGGTACCCTATTCCATTGATTGTACGTATGTCCTCATAGCATGTGGGACCTTTTACTTTATTCAATAATAACATTAAATAGTAAAGTTCTCCATAACTAACTGGAACATGATGAATTCTTCCAATGGAACTTCCATGTGCTCTTGGTCTCCATTCCTTCAATTTTGGCTTCTAGACATATTTCATAGGAAATTGAACATAAGTTAAATTTCTGGAATCTTCATTCTTCTTGTTGTATTCCATCCAGGCTAAAAACATTGAGGTGTCAATTCTAGGTCTATTTATAACATAATCAATTATGTCTTCATCTTGAAAAACAACACTCTGTTGACCTTCAAGGTGAAAAGACAATCTCTCGACTAGGGGTGATTATCGAACGAGCCGAGCCCGAACTCTGCTTAGCTCGGCTCGTGTTCATTTAAATTTAGTCGAACTCGAGCCGAGCTCGAACTTTGATGAACCGAGCCATAATCGAGCCGAGCTTTGACCAATCGTTGACCGAGCCCTTATCGCACTATTTACGAACAGTTTCATCTAATATTATTCTTAGTTTACATGTCTTCTCTATTATAATTTTTTTTTGAAGATGTTTGTTTTTTGTTAAAATTTAACAATAAGACTATTAATTTATTCATATATATAATATAACTAGAATAAATAAATTTATTTATATAACATAATATATTACTTACATACATAAAAAGTTAATCGAGCCTGTAACCACCCCGTCCGTAAAGTACGGAAGATTCCGCGGAAAGATGAGCACTCGGGCGAGGCATTACTAACGAACTATAACTAACCATTCTAATTTAAGAGGATCTAAGAAAAGTAATTAGAGATTTCAATATAAACTCGAATTTTTTTTTTTAAACAGAAACTACTAGAATCCAAACACAATTCCGAAATAAAAATATCCGAGGTTCAACACCTCTACAATAATCCGTAGTTACAACAGTGCATGCTTAAATAAAGAGGATAACATAAAATGTCTTTCTAAGTCCTATATGATTAAAGTATTCTAATATGGCAAATGCTACTGGGAAGTCCCTAAGACCGACTCTCAGAATTCCCGCCCAAATGGTGATGATTCGACAGTTAGTAATCATCTGGAAAAAAAAATGTCAACAATCCACAATCAGTGGCGGTTTTACAGTTCTCCCCAACATAGAAATTCAAAAAAATAGGAACATCGAAAATCACGCCATTCACAACACAGGCAGTCATCATATACTGCAGATAAACATATAAACACGTAAGACATGCCTTGAATCCATCCTCCTGTAAACACAAATTAGCTATACAGGGGAAATAACATAACATCACAGATGGTGTTTCAATTATCATTCCGAATATTAATCATTAATTAATTTTATTTCAAATGAATAATGATTCCTTTTATTTACTATCCAAACTAAATCAGTTGTAGATGGAACGATCCAGAGTGGTATCCCGCAGTACCACTTCCTAAGGTTTGTCAGGTAACCCTCAGTCGATCCCGCAGCCGACTTGTCTAAGAATGGCCAAACTCCCGGTGCCGGACGGATGCCCAAAATATGGACTTACACCTCCAGACCTCCCGGACGACAACAATTAACCCAGGTAAAAATTTAAAATAAATGTCTCGGATCCCGCAGTCCAAGAAAATAACTAATCTGACCATTGGATCCCGCAGCCCAATGGCTCCATACTATCAACAAGTCATCTTATTTAAATTTTAAATTTTAATTTAATTTAATTTTACTCAGCAAAATATTGAGTATTAAAAATACTCTTACAATTGAATTCTAAACACCAACTTTTTCACAATTCCCCACTTGACTTGAGCAATTAAATTCCAAATTCCATCATATGATATCAAACCACTCTTAACTCTATATTATTATTATTAATTTTTTTACCAATATACAATATTATCGGAAAAAGAATTATAAAGTGTAAATTAGCCCGAAATTAAATCTGACAAGCCCGATTGACTAGCACCAATAACTACGACATCTAGGGGTCCAAAACATCACAAATAACCAGAATTTAGGCTCCTAAAGCTGCTGTCCAGATTTTATAACAGTAGGAAATTCAAGCCAAAAATTATCTAATTAATTCTATTTACACCGGAATTTACCGATAACACTACCCATTAAGTATTAAGCTTAAAAGTGAAAAAAATTATACACACTATACCTACATAGAGTCACACGGCCAGCAGGTCACAGTGGCGGATTTTTTTTTTTTTAATTTTTTTAAAATAAAAGCAATTAGTTAATTAACATACTAATGAGCAATAATCATACACTTATGGAGATGAGCCAAGAGTCTCCACCCCCATTATGCATTGAGGAGGCCGGCTTCTAGGAGGTTCCTCCTCCAATTTATTTATTTATTTATTTTAAATTAAATTAATTAATTAGTTAATTAACTCATTAGTAAGATTGATTGCTCATGAAAATTTCCAAAAGGATGAAATATCAAGAGTTTCATCTTCTTGGCACCCTAGGCCAACCGGCCACTAGGATGATAATCATCCAATTTTTTTTTTTTTTTTTTGTTAAACAAGTAGTTAAATTCGAAATTAGGGTAAATATATTAAATAAAGCAAAAACGAAAATTATCGGCAATAATAAATGTAAACATATATATATAGAATATATATATATATATATATACGAAAATATACACATATTTTCATACATATATAATTAATAATTTTTTTTGAAATTAATCTATTAAATAAAATTGGGTAAATAATTTTTAAAATAATATTTTATTACGTTTCCGCATAAAACATAACACGAAATTTAGAGGTGTTACATCCACCCCTACTCACAAAAAGTTTCGTCCCCGAAACTTACACAACATTAATGAAAAACACTAAGCAAGCAAAAGACTAAGACTTAGTACCTGCTTCGAAGAGCTCGGGGTACTTTAGCTTCATCGACTCTTCCGTTTCCCAAGTCGCCTCTTCGTACTTTTGACTTCTCCACAGTACTTTTACTAGAGGGACCACTTTTCGCCTAAGTGCCCTTACTTGGCGGTCGAGGATTCGGACAGGTCGTTCCTCAAACGTCAAATTCGGCTCGACTTCGACGGAGTCAGCTGAAATCACATGTGAAGGATCACTGCGGTACCTTCGCAGTTGAGACACATGGAACACGTTATGGACCTTCGACAACTCCGGCCGGCAAAGCCAAACGGTACGCCACCTCTCCAATTCTCTCCAGGATCTCATAGGGTCCAACGTATCTCGAACTGAGCTTCCCTTTCATCCCGAAACGCATCACGCCTTTCATCGAGGATACCTTCAACAACACCTTGTCACCAACGTCATAAGAAATAAGCTTCCGACGCAGATCTGCATATGACTTCTGTCGGTCTTGCGCCGCTTTCAACCTAGCCCGAATAACCTTGATTTGATCAACAGTGTCCTGAATCAGTTCAGGGCCCAAAACCAAGGAATCGCTGATGTCGCTCCAACAGGTAGGGCTGCGACACTTCCTTCCGTACAACGCTTCATATGGAGCCATCCCGATACTTGCATGGAAACTGTTGTTATAAGAAAATTCCACCAAGTTCAAAGACTTCACCCACGACTGTTGAAATTCCAACGTGCAAGCACGGAGCATATCTTCCAAGGTCTGAATAGTCCTCTCCGTTTGCCCATCAGTAGCGGCGTGGAAAGCAGTACTTAACTTCAGTTGAGTACCAAAGGCTTCTTGCAGCGCTCGCCAAAAATGCGACAAGAACCTAGGATCATGATCAGACACAATGTCCTTCGGAACTCCATGAAGGCGTATGATCTGATTAGCATAGGCTTCAGCTAGTTTCTCCATCGACCACGTGTTCTTCATGGGTATGAATCGCGCAACCTTGGTCAATCTGTCGACGATCACCCAAACCGCGTTCAAACCTCCAGCTGCAACGGGGAGACCCATCACAAAGTCCATAGAAATGGAATCAAATTTCCATTCAGGAATGGGTAGTGGTTGTAACAAACCTCCCGGCCTTTGATGTTCAATCTTGACCTTCTGACACACCAAACACCGAGCTACGAATTCCGCAACTTCCTTCTTCATTCCTGGCCACCAAAAGTTCACCTTCAAATCCTTGTACAGTTTATCACCTCCTGGGTGCACTGAATAAGGAGTGTTGTGCGCCTCTTTGAGAATCTTGCCCTTCAGTTCAGCATCATCTGGCACACACCAGCGTCCCATGAACTTAAGACCACCGTCGGCTCCGACCGAAAAGGTCTCTGCACGACCCGCAGCCAAAGCTTCCCGAATCTTTGTGAGCTTCACGTCCACTCTCTGCTTGTCTCGCAACTCCTGATATAAGTCAGGCTCGGCGCTCATGGCACAAAGACAGAGATCCACGTGCCCTTGAGGTACTACTTCGATGTTGAGCTTCCGGAATTCTTCACTGAGATCTCTCGGCACGGTTCTAACGGCACCCAAGACTTGTTTCCCTTTCCGACTCAAAGCATCGGCCACTTTGTTAGCTTTACCTTCGCAGTAGTCCAGCGACAAATTATAGTCTTTGATCAGCTCCAACCATCTTCTTTGCCTCATATTCAAATCTCTTTGAGTGAAGATGTATTTAAGGCTTTTATGGTCGGTAAACACTTTACATGGAACACCATACAGATAATGTCGCCACAGTTTGAGTGCAAACACCACAGCAGCCAAGTCCAGATCATGGGTAGGGTAGTTCTTCTCGTGCGTCCTCAGTTGTCTCGAGGCATAGGCGATAACCTTTCCTTGTTGCATAAGGACACAACCTAGACCGCTTGCAGACGCATCACTGTACACTTCAAACTCTACCCCTTCAGTAGGCAACATCAATACCGGAGCAGAAGTCAAAATTCTCTTCAACATCTGGAATGCGTCTTCGCACTCGTCGGTCCAATTGAACTTGTTGTCCTTCCGCATCAACTTAGTCATGGGCTGAGCAATCATAGAGAAATCTTTCACAAATCGTCTATAGTAGCCAGCTAGACCAAGAAAACTCCGAACTTCCGACACGTTCTTTGGACTTTCCCATTCTACCACGGCCTTAATCTTCTCTGGATCGACTTTGACTCCTTCCTTGTTGATGACATGTCCCAGAAAAGTGACTTCTTTCAACCAGAACTCGCATTTGGACAACTTGGCAAACCACTTCTGTTTCCGAAGCACGTCCAAGACCAGCCTCAAGTGCTTCTCATGCTCGGCTTCATCCTTGGAGTATACTAGAATGTTGTCAATGAACACCACGACGTACGAATCTAAATACTCGTGGAAAGTACGATTCATCGGCAGGTGCATTGGTAAGACCGAACGGCATAACTTCGAACTCGTAATGCCCGTACCTTGTGCGGAAAGCAGTCTTCGGGATATCTTCCTCTTTCACCGGAATCTGATGATACCCAGATCGCAGGTCAATCTTGGAAAATACTCCAGCACCTTTTAGTTGGTCGAAAAAATCTTCGATCCGAGGCAAGGGATACTTGTTCTTGATCGTCACTTTATTCAGTTCCCGATAGTCGATGCACAATCGCATGCTTCTGTCCTTCTTCTTAACGAATAACACTGGAGCACCCCACGGAGAGACATTGGGTCTTATGAAACCCTTGTCAATCAGCTCTTGCAATTGCGTCTTCAACTCTTGCAACTCAGGAAGAGCCATCCTATACGGAGCCTTCGAAATCGGTGCGGTACCCGAAAAGAGATCAATGTTAAATGCCACATCTCTCTCTGGAGGGATACCAGGCAATTCTTCTGGGAAGACATCCGGATATTCTCGAACGATAGGAATTTCCTCAAGTTGCTCCTTAGATGAAAGGTCCTTCACTCTGCAAAGGAACACGGTGTCGCCTTTCCGCCTGAACCTTCGCATCTTCATAGCAGACACGACTTTCACCCCTTCTTCAACGTGATACCGGAGTACGAGATACGATTACCCTTAGGACCACGTAGAACTATCTTCTGGTCACGACAGAAAACAGCTGCATGGTACCTCGACAACCAATCCATACCGAGGATCACGTCGAACTCGATCATGGGAAACTCCTTAAGATCAGCACGCAACTCAGAACCGCAAATAACCACCGGAACTTCTTTGAATTCCCAATGACAAACAAAATCTTCCCCAGATGGAAGAGAAATAAGGGAGCTTACCGGGGAACTAGCAGATAAATTAGCTTTACTAATAAAGGAGCTAGCAATAAAGGACACGGTAGCACCAGAATCAAACAGAACATAAGCAGGAACATTATTAACAAGAAATGTACCCGTCACCACGTCAGGTTGAGCATCCGCTTCATGTTGTTTCATACAGTAGATCCTGTTACGCGCAGGCACAGAAGAGGTCGTCGGCTTGACAGTGCTAGAACTCGAAGCATTCTCTTTCTTGGGACAGGCATAGGACTTGTGCCCTTCTTCCTTGCAGTGGTAGCAGACGACTGGAGTACCGTCACAGTTCTTCCCAGGGTGATAGTCCTTCTTGCACCTCCAGCACTTCCCGTCGCTTTGACGAGACCCAAAGCTCTGCCGATTTCCTCCTTTCCCAGAATTATAATACCGTGGCTTCTTGGCAGAGGCTTGCTGAAAAGATGAGGGCGGCTTCCTCACGAACGTAGCCCTTGCAGCTTCCTCTTCCTTTATGGATGCATGAATGCTGAGGGCGATCTCATAAGCCCCTTGGAACGAAAAGACACCAGAACTCAGAACGTGCGTCCGCACTCTAGGATCCATCCTCTTAACATACCGCTTCACCCTTTCCTCTTCGGTAGGCACCACAGAAGTAGAAAAGCGTGACAGTTCTGTGAACTTATCAGTGTACTCCTGAATGGATAGAGTACCCTGAGACAGTGCTAAGAATTCCTCCTGCTTCTGCCAACGAAGTTCATCAGGATAGAACCTCTCTTTCAGTTTGGTCGCGAACTGATGCCAGTTGAAACCAGGGGTTGACGTCAGATGCTCCTTAACCGTACCCCACCAGTTGTCAGCTTCCTTCTTCAGATAGTAGCAGCCAATCGCCACCCTTTCCTCCGGCGGGCAGCTAGTAGCCTCGAACAGTTTCTCCATCTCACGCAGCCAGTTTTCTAGCACAACTGGGTCGGCGGCGCCACTGTAAGTAGGGGGCCGATGACGGTCGAAACGGTCGAACGTGGACTGTCCCCCAGACGGAGCCGTGGCTCTGTTAGATAGAGAAATTATTGCGTTCTCCAATGCGTGACGTCTACGACGCGACGCTTCCTTTTGCATAAGAGTCCTACGGGGAGGCATACTACAAAACAATAACAAGTTATAATTACACAATAAGCACGCAAGAGGTGAAGGTTAAACAAATTGAAAAATACATTCCCAAGATCCCGCGTCATCTCTCATTCTATGGTCATGGTTTTACAGTTCTAGAACATAATTACTGTAAGGTTACCAACACTAAGTATGGTTCTATGGATCGTTTGCTCTGATACCAACTGTAACCACCCCGTCCGTAAAGTACGGAAGATTCAGCGGAAAGATGAGCACTCGAGCGAGGCGTTACTAACGAACTATAACTAACCATTCTAATTTAAGAGGATCTAAGAAAAGTAATTAGAGATTTCAATATAAACTCGATTTTTTTTTTTAAACAGAAACTACTAGAATCCAAACACAATTCCGAAATAAAAATATCCGAGGTTCAACACCTCTACAATAATCCGTGGTTACAACAGTGCATGCTTAAATAAAGAGGATAACATAAAATGTCTTTCTAAGTCCTATATGATTAAAGTAGTCTAATATGGCAAATGCTACTGGGAAGTCCCTAAGACCGACTCTCAGAATTCCCGCCCAAATGGTGATGATTCGACAGTTAGTAATCATCTGAAAAAAAATTGTCAACAATCCACAGTCAGTGGCGAGTAACTAACAGTTCTCCCCAACATAGAAATTCACAAAAATAGGAACATCGAAAATCACGCCATTCACAACACAAACAGTCATCATATACTGCAGATAAACATATAAACACGTAAGACATGCCTTGAATCCATCCTCCTGCAAACACAAATTAGCTATACAAGAGAAATAACATAACATCACAGATGGTGTTTCAATTATCATTCCGAATATTAATCATTAATTAATTTTATTTCAAATGAATAATGATTCCTTTTATTTACTATCCAAACTAAATCAGTTGTAGATGAAACGATCCAGAGTGGTATCCCGCAGTACCACTTCCTAAGGTTTGTCAGGTAACCCTCAGTCGATCCCGCGGCCGACTTGTCTAAGAATGGCCAAACTCCCGGTGCCGGACGGATGCCCAAAATATGGACTTACACCTCCAGTCCTCCCGGACGACAACAATTAACCCAGGTAAAAATATAAAATAAATGTCTCGGATCCCGCAGTCCAAGAAAATAACTGATCTGACCATTGGATCCCGCAGCCCAATGGCTCCATACTATCAACAAGTCATCTTATTTAAATTTTAAATTAATTTAATTTTACTCAGCAAAATATTGAGTATTAAAAGTACTCTTACAATTGAATTCTAAACACCAACTTTTTCACATTTCCCCACTTGAGTTGAGCAATTAAATTCCAAATTCCATCATATGATATCAAACCACTCTTAACTCTATATTATTATTATTATTTTTTTACCAATATACAATATTATCGGAAAAAGAATTATAAAGTGTAAATTAGCCCGAAATTAAATCTGACAAGCCCGATTGACTAGCACCAATAACTACGACATCTAGGGGTCCAAAACATCACAAATAACCAGAATTTAGGCTCCTAAAGCTGCTGTCCAGATTTTATAACAGTAGGAAATTCAAGCCAAAAATTATCTAATTAATTCTATTTACACCGGAATTTACCGATAACACTACCAATTAAGTATTAAGCTTAAAAGTGAAAAAAATTATACACACTATACCTACATAGAGTCACACGGCCAGCAGGTCACAGTGGCGGATTTTTTTTTTTTAATTTTTTTAAAATAAAAGCAATTAGTTAATTAACATACTAATGAGCAATAATCATACACTTATGGAGATGAGCCAAGAGTCTCCACCCCCATTATGCATTGAGGAGGCCGGCTTCTAGGAGGTTCCTCCTCCAATTTATTTATTTATTTTTTAAATTAAATTAATTAATTAGTTAATTAACTCATTAGTAAGATTGATTGCTCATGAAAATTTCCAAAAGGATGAAATATCAAGAGTTTCATCTTCTTGGCACCCTAGGCCAACCGGCCACTAGGATGATAATCATCCAAATTATTATTTTTTTGTTAAACAAGTAGTTAAATTCGAAATTAGGGTAAATATATTAAATAACGCAAATACGAAAATTATCGGCAATAATAAATGCAAACATATATATATATATATAGAATATATATATATATATACGAAAATATACACATATTTTCATACATATATAATTAATAATTATTTTTTAAATTAATCTATTAAATAAAATTAGGTAAATAATTTTTAAAATAATATTTTATTACGTTTCCGCATAAAACATAACACGAAATTTAGAGGTGTTACAGAGCCTGTTCACGAGCTTTTCGAGCCGAGCTTGGCACAACTCAAACTCGACTCGTTAATGTCTCGTGCCGAACTCGAACTCGAACCGAGCTAAAACGAGTCGAGCCTTGACCGAGCTTTGACCGAGCCGAGCCAGAACTGTTTGCGAACCGACCGAGCTTATTATCTCCCCTACTCTCGACTAACGGGTATCTGTAGTGGATGTTAAATACAAATATCCTCCATACTGCTTCACATGGTGAAATATATCTACAATCGTAGTAATTTTTTATTTCATCAATAGTTTCAGTGTTTTCACAATCTCCATGATCATGACCTTGAGAAAGAGTAGCAGTGACACGATCATGGCCTTTGTTTATGTACTTGAATAAGTATTCGATTGATCGAGATTGATTGCACCATTGAACATTGATGTGAGCTTGGTATTTCATTAACAATTTCGGATTGTAAGGAACCACAAACCTATTGTCCAATTGCACCCCATTCTTCTCAATGACATTCCCATTATCTCGCCTCCTATACATAGGATAACCATCTTCATAAACAGTGGTTCTGTCTTGAATCTTTTTAGGGAAGTGCTTTGAGCACCTGTTATCCTTCATACATGGTGAATTCATATTTGAGACGCCACAGGGACCATGTATCATGAAAGCCTTGACAACTTCATACAATTCTGGGAAATCTTCTTTGTTAGGGGATCTCAGCAGATATAATTTTATCAATGTCTTTTGAAGTAGGAAATTTGTCATCACGATGCATGAACAATAATATGTGAGCATATGGAAGTCCACGTTTCTGGAATTCCATTGTGTATACAACTAAAAAAATGTGTATATATATATTAATTCAAATTATGTAGTGAAGTATATTGTAGATAAATTATTTAAGATTAGTAAATTTTGTCCTTTTGCGTTGAGGCATACCTGCTTGGACACGTCGAAATACTTATTTTTCTCGCAAGTCTTTGATCAGTTGATATAACTTGATTTTAAATACTCGGCAAAGGATGTCCGGCCTATCTTCCGGCTGAAGGCCTTGTTTTGTAACAAATCTGGTGATTTAGGGCCATTTAGGATTGCAAGTGAACGTTATGAATAAATCTGGATATCCATAACACTTACATAGAGCCATGGCATCTAAATAATTTTGCATCAAGTATCTAGCGCATCCTGTGAAAGAAGACGACAGTACGATACGCTTTCCTGTGCTGGAAGGTCCATTATTTCCTCTACATGCTGCCGTAATCAAATTATCGTATGTTTCAGCTCTTAATTTTACTTGATTAGCTCGAATGAAAGACATTCTTTCTGCTTCAATCATTGTGTATGCATCAACCAAAAATTGTTGGAACAACTTTCTGGAAAACACTATTGTAACAGCTTCATTTTCCCTTTCTTGAATTCTAAAAGCAAAGAACTCTCTCATGCTTAACCTTTTTCTTTTTCTTGAGGAATAGCTGCTTAAGTCACCTAATGGAATATCAACCCTATATCCGTCTTCTCCATAAGGAAATAATAAGGGATATTGGAGGGTAAGATAAGTTGGATGAAGCTCTCACTAATACGTTGCAGTGACCCACTTTGTGTCTCAATAAGAATATCCCTCTTGTCATAGGATTCACATAATTCACCAACAATTAGTGCTGCTACCTCTGATGTTGTTGGCAGATTGTATCTCCTTCCATCTGCATCCCTTCTTCCAATGAGCTTTAGCTTGACATTATCACACTCATCGGAATCAAATCGATCCCTTGCCATCCGAAATGCTTTAGCTAGTGGATTATTATCATCAAGCATTTCCTTTAATTCATCAACAATCTGAACGTCACACGAATCAGAATTGTTTGTAGTGCTTCTGCCATTTATAACATATCCATGAAACATTAAATATATTTTGGTGCATGAATAAATTTACAAAATGATATAATCATAATGTAATATATCTCACCTAACAGTAGACAATCTGTTACTGATTTCGTTATCAGTGTCATGTATATAAAGTTGTGAGAACTTTGGAGAAGACCCTATATTTGGCAACAAACTTCCAATCCTATGGTAATTTTGTCCTTGAAGCCTAAATACATATGGTCCACGTCCTTGGTTGATTGAGAAGTCAACCTTTCCTCCCATAGATGTGAAGGAGAACATCATGTTAAATTTGCGGATGTTTTTTACAAAATGTATACTTTTATCATCCTTATTATGAAGAAGTTTCTTTAGAGTTGGAGGAGGATCTTTCAACAAAGGTATTTTTACTTTTTCATGCATACAACACAATGAAAAGGAAGGTTGAGATGCTTTACTCTTTTTTAATACTCTCTCTTCGTACCACATCATTGCACCACATGATTTGTACTTCCACGATGGGTCTCCAATATCCCAGTATTGTCCTTTAATAAATTAGGAATTTTCGTCATTGAAAACATAGTAGTATTATGTTTTAGATTAGAAGACATTATCTATAATACAATAAATTACAATACCTTCACAGATAAGATTAGTTGGCACTTCCTCCAATGTCTCTTCTGGAAAGAAATAAAGACGTAACACATTTTTATTAATTTACTTGAGTGAAGAAAAATTATGTTCTCTTTAACATTGCATCAATGATGAAAAAAATAAAGTGTAGGCAATAGGTATTGAGCATTCATTAAAATTACAAACCTTCACTTAAGGAGTGGACTTCTCCAGTTGCGTCGTTTTCGTTATGAGCTTCATCTTCAAGCATATTTATGGTGTTATATGATGATTGGTTTGTACTTCTGCTTTGATTAATGACTTTATCATTCCTCATGTTGAAGTTATCAAAGTGTCTTGAGTATGAGTGTTTTGATAGAGGTGCCATTGGTACTACTGGGAGAAAAAGGTGAAGAATTACTTTGGACTGTGGTGTAGAGGATGAAAATAATATAAATTTAGGTATAATAATGGGGATGATAGTAAGCAAAGAGTTACAGTTTTAAACTTCTCACACTGGAGTTTTATTATTCTAATTATGTTGTTTGGTAGCACATCCTGTTTTCTTGAATTTGAACCACCATATTCTATATTTATTCCATCACCTTTTAAAATGTATCCATGGTGATCCAATGTCATCTATTCTTAGAGCCATTTCAAGTGGCATGTTTAGTTGAATGCAATGTAAATTAATTTTAAACACTAAAAGAGATTTATATTAGATGTCTTGCTTTTTTGCATGAATAATTACCTTTTTGATGTACAATGTCCTCTATGGCAGGCACACTTTTGATGACATGTTTACCAGACTTAAGAGTACCGAGACGACTTATATTCGAGCGCTGAATTGTTGAAGGGCATCCATGTAATTGGCTGAATAGCAGTGGAGGTTTGTTGCATGTTGGTGCTAAAGTACTAAAGGTTAGTCACATATCTATTTTTTTTAATTTTAATTAACTAATTTATTTCTATTAAAAGGAACCTTTCATCAAGTCAATAATATGTTTGTTTTTTTATTATTAAACATTTGTTTGTGTGTGTGTGTACAACAATAGGGAATAACTCTTATAGATTGAAAGGGTAATCATGTCTTTTTTTTTAATTTGAACCACCATATTCTTTATTTAGTCCACCATTTGAAGAGTAAGACATGTGCATCAGATTCATCTTTTGTGCATTCATATCATCATCATATTTCTCATTCATTCATGTGTTCTTTCCTTCATTGTATATTTTGGTGAATATTTCTGAACGCCTTACATGAGAGCCCCTGGCCCCTATTTTTATTGATCCCTAGGAGGATTTTGCATTGGCTAATTACAAGGCAACACTTGTCTACACGTGACAGCCTAGTACAACTACTACTGCACATGACCACTACTACTGCTGCAGTACTACTGCAGTACTATTACATCATTATAGATTAATATTAGCACCTATTGAGCCCAATTAACATGGCCTAATAAGCAAAGCCCATTAGGCTTACTTCCTCTTTCATCACTCCCCCTCAAGATGTGGGTGGAGTCGAAGACTTAACCCCATCTTGTTCATGAGCTGCTGATGCTGTTCAACTGGAAGAACTTTGGTCAGTATATCTGCTACTTGATGTGTAGATGGAACATAAATAGGATAGATCACCCCTTCCTTGACCTTATCTCTAATGAAATGGCAGTCGATCTCAACATGCTTTGTTCTTTCATGCTTGATAGGATTGATTGTCATTTGTAATGCAGCTTGATTATCACAAAAAAGTTTGGCAGCAGGCAGATCCTTAATTCCCAAATCCTTGAGTATTTGTTTGATCCAAATGACCTCACACACTGTTAATGCCATGCACTTATACTCTGCTTCTGCAATACTGCGTGAGACTACAGACTGTCTCTTTTTGATTTCCATGAGATTGGTGACTCCCCTAGCAGTAAGCAGTAGCCAGAGGTTGATCGTCTTGTATTAGGACACCCTGCCCAGTCACTATCACATAATGCAGTGAGCTGGGCAGAGGAGGAGTTGGGAAAAAAATGCCTTGAGTAGGTGTACCCTTGAGATACCTTAGAAGCCTCTTGGCTGCTTGCATATGAACATTGGTTGGGGAATGCATGAACTGACTCAAGACATGCACACTAAATTCTATGTTTGGTCTAGTAATAGTGAAGTATATTAACTTTCCTACCAATTTTTGATACTCAGAGATGTGAGGCAGAGGGTCACCTGCTATGAGAGTCAGTTTGATTTGTGTGTCCATAGGAAGTTTGACAACCTTGCAATTGACCATCTTGTATTCTTTGAGCACATCTGAGATATATTTCTTCTGACTCACAAAAATGCCTGCCTTTGTAATGTCCACTTCAATTCCAAGAAAGTAGCTTAGCTGACCCATATCCTTCATATGAAACTGACTTGAGAAATAGCTTTGTAGCTTTAATATCCTCATAGTTATCTCCAGCTACCAATATATCATCAACATAGATGAGTACCACAGTGAGCTTTCCCTCATGATGCTTAGTGAACAAAGTGTAGTCTAATTTGGACTGATTGAATCCATAAACTTTGAGTGCTTTAGTGAGATTTTTAAACCACTGTCTGGGTAGTGCTTGTTTGAGCCCATACAGAGATTTGAGAAGCCTACACACCTTGCTTCCCTTTGTACCAGTACTATCAGCCTGATGAGTGTTCTGGTCCACTTTCAATCTGTGTCATGTGCCCAAGTAGCCAGGGGGTAGCTTCATATAAACATGCTCCTGTAAATCACCATGTAAGAAAGCATTTTTTACATCCAATTGGTCAACATACCAACATTTCACAGCTGCAACTGCACGTAATGATCTGAAAGTAGACATTTTTGCCACAGGGGAAAAAGTTTCTTCATAGTCTATCCCAAATTTTTGCCTATTTCCCAAAACAACCAGCCTTGCTATGGTTCCATCTGATTTATATTTCAGTTTATAAACCCATTTGTTGCCTATAGGTTGTTTTCCTAGTGGTAAGTCCACTATTTCCCAAGTTTGGTTCTCTTCTAAGGCATGTAACTCTTCATTCATAGCTCTCACCCACTCAGGAGACTTGATGGCTTCTGTGAAGAATTTTGGCTCTTGATGTTGCTCCAAGACTCCTAGCATACATCTAAAATTATCACTGATTTGAGGATGATGAGCTATGGACTTAATGGCAGTAACTTGAGAGGCCTTATGCTTGGATGTGGTGTCATAATCAGCTAACCATTTTGGAGGTCTGTGTTCCCTAGTTGAGTGTCTCACAGGTACCCTTTCATGTGTTCCCCTAGGAGTTTCTCTAGGAGAAGGGGAGTCTTGATTCTCCCCCTCACCACTGGTGTCATTTATCTCAGTTTCTGGAGGTTGTTCATCATTCTCTTCTCCTAGAACCTCATCTTCCCCTAGCTGAGGGATATATGCTTCTTCAATAATAGCACTTAATAGTTCTGTATTTTCAGATTGATTTGGGACTGACTTAAAGAGTTTATAAGGATAAATTCCTTCATAGAATTTAACATTTCTACTGACAAATACAGAATAATTTTTTTGTCTAATAATTTATATCCTTTTTGATCTAAAGGATAACCAAGGAACAAACATGGTATTCCTCTCTCTTTTAATTTATCATTTGATTTTTGAGTATTGTGAACCATAACAAGACACCCAAATGTCCTAAAATAATCATAATTAGGTTTTTGATTAAAAAATACCTCATGTGGGCTCTTGTTCTCAAGCAGTGTTGCTGGAAGCTTGTTAGTAATGTATACAGCAGCAAGTAAGCAATCCCCCCAGTATTGAAGTGGAAGCCCTGCCTGAAACCTCAGTGCCCTGCACATTTCCAAGAGATTTCTATGTTTCCTCTCCACTTTGCCATTCTGCTGAGGTATATTGACACAGCTTGTTTCATGTTTGATCCCATGTTCCCCATACATAGGTCCACAATTCTTGTCATGAAACTCTAGAGCATTATCAGATCTGATCACTTTCACATCCTTTCCGTACTGAGTTTTAGCCATAGCAATGAAGTCTTTCAAAACATGAAATGCATCTGACTTCAATTTCAGTAGATGCACCCAAGTTAATCTTGAGTGATCATCAACAACAGTGAGGAAAAACCTATGCCCTTTCCTTGTTTGGACCCTGTAGGGTCCCCATATATCTATATGAATAATGTCAAATATTCCTTGTGCTATAGTCTGTCTCTTCTGATATGGGAGCTTTGTCATCTTGGCCTGAGCACAGATTAGACACACATCCTCATTTTTCCCTTTGATGCCCTTAAGCTCTTCAATTTTTTCAAGTCTGTCCAGAGGTGTGTGACCCAACCTATGATGCCATAATGTATACTGAGTTGGAAAGAATTCTTTGGGAATCTGCTTTGGGAGGTTCACCTTCATTTCTGCATTAGCTGCTACTCTTCTTTTCTCCAGGTCAGTACTCATTCTTCTCCATTCTACCAGTGCTTCAGCCACCGGTTTATCAACAAGGTAATACAGTCCTTGTTCTGTTCTCCCAATGCCATCCACTTTTCCACTTGTTCCTTCTATTATGCAGAATTTCTCAGCAAATTTTACATTTCCACCAGTGTCTTCTACTAATTTTTGCACAGACAACAAGTTGTGCTTGAAGGTAGGAACATATAGAACTTCCTGAAGCTCTATCCCATTCTTAAGTTTCACAGTCCCTGTATGTGTCATTTGTGTTCTATCCCCATTAGGAAGACTGATTCCAGTAGGCTTCTTGACTTCCTTGGGATTGACCAAAAGCTCAAAACTTCCAGTTATATGATTGGAGGCCCCTGAGTCTAAAATCCATTTTGCAGCAGCTTCGTCCATTTTCACATTGCATATAACCATACCTGCATAATAACACTCCATGTTATCCTCATCATCCTCACCTGGGGCAGCTTTGGATGATTGTGGGAGAAGTTTCAAAAACTGCTCTATTTGCTGAGCAGTTAAGTTTTGGTTGTGTCCTGAACCATGGTTTTCAGGTTCCTGTGAAGGCTGCACATTGGCAGCCATTCTTCCTCCACCTCTAGCTCCCCCTCTCTGAGATCTTCCTCCTCTGAAAGTTTTCACAGCTCTGCCCCCTCTGACACTTCCTTCTTTCTCCTTGCCTTTCCATTTTTCACTTTGATTTTTGTCAAACCAACTAGGGTAACCCACTATTGTCCAACAATCCTTCTTCAAATGGCCAGTCTTTCCACATACTCCACACACTAGTGCACCATTCTTACTATACATTGCAAGCCCATCTACATCTTTGGCAGGTTTTAGGATTGTCGTTTGAGACTCCTCCTGTTGAATTGCATTACATGCTGTATCAACTGATGGAAGGGGAACCATCATCAACAGCTGACTTCTCTGGGGTCCATACACTTCATCTAGGCCATTGAGAAACTGAAATAGCATTTGTTCCTCTTTTTGTTGATGTTGAGCTTTCACATAGTTGTCTATTTCAGATGTCCTAGTTGTTATGGATGGCAGCATATTCAGAGATTCAAGCTCCTCCCATACTCCTTTTAGCTCTGTGTAATAATCACCAAGTGGTCTGCCTTCTTGTTTTGAATCATATAGTTGTTTATTCAACTGATATTTTCTAGATCCATTTGCAAGCTGGTATCTTGCTTCAAGTTGTTTCAAAATCTGAGATGCATCACTCATAAACATGACAAATTTCTTTATACTCTCAGATACATTTCCTAGTATCCAAGATATAACCATGCTATTGCATGTATCCCAAGCTTCTTGCTTGATTTTATCAGATGGGTCTCTTGTCACTGTACCAGTGATGAACCCTAGCTTCCTCTTAGAAGCCAAGGCAAGTTCAAACGAACGTTTCCAAGGTCTGTAGTTCACAGCACCTTGAAGTTTGTCTACTATAACTGTTCCACTTCCATCAGAGGGATGGATATACAGTGGACTCCCAACCTCAATTTTTTCACTCCCAGGTTGAACTTGTATATTTTGGTGAATATTTTTGAATGCTGATACCATGAAGAGTAAGACATGTGCATCAGATTCATCTTTTGTGCATTCATATATCATCATCATATTTCTCATTCATTCATGTGTTCTTTCCTTCATTGTACATTTTGGTGAATATTTTTGAATGCCTTACATGAGAGCCCATGGCCCCTATTTCTATTGATCCCTAGGAGGATTTTGCATTGGCTAATTACAAGGCAACACTTGTCTACACATGACAGCCTAGTACAACTGCAGGACCACCACTACTACTACTACACATGACCACTACTACTGTTGCAGTACTACTGCAGTAATATTACATCATTATAGATTAATATTAGCACCTATTGAGCCCAATTAACATGGCCTAATAAGCAAAGCCCATTAGGCTTACTTCGTCTTTCATCACCATTTAAAGGAGGGGTAGCACATCACATTTTCTTGAATATGAACAACTCTGGAAGCTTTTTATGGTCTTCACATTTTGACATGATTGAGTCTTCATACTGTCGTGGAGGTCACCAAAATTTAAAGAAAATGTTTTATTTATATTTATTATGAATTAGCTATAACAAAACTTGTCATAGAATTGTATATATAAATCAACAATTAGATTCTATGGATATGAAAAGAAACTTTAGAAAATAGAATCAATTAAGTAGTGAAGAAGCTAATAATGAGCTTACTGTTTGATATGTCATTTATAGTTCTTAACATGTTTATCTTTGAACCAGTACCGACATGATACTTTAACGAATCTGCATTGGGCAATTGCGCGTGTGAAGATTGGAGGTTCCCTAGCAGCAGTAATTCAGATGAAAAGTAAGTACTGCAATAATCAAATTTTATATAAAAATTGGTGACATGTCAGATTTTATATGACATTGTACCTTGTAAAGTGTTGCTTCTTTTGCTCCTTTTATTTGCAATAATCATCTTTCTCTTCATCCTTGCTATTTTTTTAATGTCTTGCTCCATTTTATGTTTAGCTTTCGTTTCACATATGTGTTGTATGTTATGCTACTATAAGTAATTAGGTACAGATTATATTATATTATGTAGAGAAGGACATATGAGTACATTGGAACATTCAAAAATAAATAGGAATATGGAATGTTAAATATGAGCACATTATTTAGTGACAGAAGGAGTGGGGAATTTTAAGAGGTTTTATTTGCATTAATTTGGTGTGAAGGATTAAAAAAAGCTAAACACAATTTTTAAGGGGAACTAACTTTTTTTTTTTTTTTACAAAAAAGTTATTGAATTTTAACTATGAACATGATTACTTTCTTCCAAATTGTAAATGTTATAATTCAATCTGTTATTTTATTATTTGTAAATTATTTTTAAATTTATAAGTTTTATATTGATTCATGGTAACAGTAATAAATTTAGATATTCTTTCTCGCTATCCCTAAAATTTTTACATGGTTGGCTAATGGCTACTATTGATAGGATGATAGAAGTATTTTGAAAAAATAATAATTTATTTTTCACTGACTAACTCTTAAATTAAAATTTATATTAACGATAATATTATAATGCCGGCAGTGAATACCAATTCATTTATCATATTATTGTATCACTTCTCACCTCCAATAACACTACAAATAACTGGTCATATAGCGACGAATATTTAGAGACGGAAACAATTTCGTCTCAACATTAGCAACGGAAAACCAAAAAATCCGTATCTAAAAAAATTAGGGACGAATTGTTATATTCCGTCCCTAAATTAGAGACGGACTACAATATCCGTCTCTAATTTAGGGACGGATACGTATTTCCGTCCCTAATTTAGGGACGGAAAAACATAACCCGTCGCAAAATGTTTCAACATACAATTGTTCAAACAAACTAAAAAAAAGCTGATATTTTTTTAGGGACGAATATAATTTTTCGTTCCTAAATTAGAGACGGATATTGTAGTCCGTCTCTAAATTAGAGACGGATTGTTTCATACAACAACGGCAACAACAAATGAAGGTGAAGCAAAAACACTAGAAGTTGAAGACGGTGATAGCACAACTGTTTCAGATGAAACGGGCAATCCCGAGGCAAAATTAGTTTTGGACCCTGTTGTATTGTGGTGAGTTTGTGTTTCTCTAAAATGCGTGTAGATCATCATTTAATTATGTATATGAAGTTGTGTAGTTAGGATATTAACATATAAAATTTTTTGGCAGGTTTGGCAACCACACTGTAGTCAAGAAAGTAGCTGAGACATCATATAAGACTACTTTAAAGATGCATACTTCAACTGGACTTCGACTCCACAAGATGTCAGGGATAGATGGTGGAATGCTTTTAAGGTTAGTCGTCATATGTATTATGTATTTAGTTTAATTATGTTTATAACTTTAATTCAAAATCATATAAAAGAAAGAATATTACACACAAAAAGGTAAGAAAGTTCATACCTTATATTACATTCAATTTCTTATTATGAGAAATCCCTTATAATTTTCAATTCTACACCCTAAAAATGTGTACATGTCCTCTTGTAGCAAGAGTTCTCGTGGGATCCATCAATAGCTTTATGGTGAAGAAGGAGTGGCAAGAAAAATGCACAAGGCGCCTTACTGGGTATAGTATCGAAGTTGTGCAAAGAAGCAACATACTCCGCTCCTTGGTGTGCTCCTAATTATTTAAGGGAAAAAATGAAGAAAATAAGAGAAGAAGATCCTGATTTCCAAAAAAAATCTAGAAAATGTATAGCTAATAGAATGAAAGACGAGAGTCAAAAGGTTCACCATCGCCAAGGTTCCATTTCGACTCATGAGCTGAAATTAAAACTGGTCATAATGCTTCTTTTTCTATTATCACCATTTTATTTAGTTGTATTATTGTTTCATATAAGTTCATTGGTGCATATAGTCTGACAAATGTATCATTACCTAACACTTTCTTTTTCTTTACACAATTATGCGTTACTAGGAAAAGAAACTTAATCATCCACCCACGGCAGCCGAGTGCTATTATAGAGGACATGCCGATGATGGTGGGAAGTTTGTGAATGCAAAGGCAGAAAAGATATGGGTACGTGCCATTTTTGTATTTATTATATTCTTGCCTTCTTTGTTAATATCCAGGCTTAAACTCAACAATAATACTGAGAAAGAGAGAGTTTTTGGCTTTGCATAGTGATATTGTTAGTGTTGTTGGTGTTGTTGTGTGTTGTAGTTAGTTGTTGTATTTGTTGGATTTGGATTAATTGCAGGGTAATTTGTGTCACAAAATAATTGGGATTCTATCAAAGATATGGGAAAATGCTGCCGAAATTTTAATAGATAGTTGTGAATTTATGCTGAAGAAATCTTTTTGGTTATTAAGAATATATATTTGAAGTTATGTTGTTAATGATATTGTGTGTTGTGGTTAGTGATGTTGTTAATACTGTTGGTGTTGTATGCTATGGTTAGTTGTAGGATTTGGATTAATTGCAGGTTAATATGCGCCACATAATAATTGGGATTGTATCAAAGATAAGGGGAAATGCTGTCGAAATTTTGATAGAAAATTGTGTATTTATGTTGAAATCAATATTAATTCATGCCTTTTTCTTTAAAAAAATAGACTGATATTGTAACCAATGTATTGCAGAATGAATTTGAAAATCAGAAGAAAGCAAACCTCGAATGTGAAGTTGAAACTCAAAAGACTGATGATGAGTTATTTTTTGATGTTGCGGGCGGGTGGAATGAAAAAGGTCGAGTATTTGGTTTAGGTGCCACTGCTTCCTCATATTATGATTGTCCCGCTGTCAATGAAAGCAAAGGAAAAAAGTCATGGAGAGACTATGTTCAAAGTTTGGAAACTAAAGTTGTTGAACTTACCGATAGAAATGACGAACAACAACAAGAATTGGATACAACAAAGGAAATAATTGATCAAACACAAAAGTCGCTTGATCAAACACAAAAGGCGCTCAAAGAAACTCAAAGCAGCTTCTTGGATTTAAAAAAAAAAAAGTGGACATGTTAATGTAAGCCAACTCTTCTCAAGATCAAAACCATGGATAGATAAATTTAATATTTTTGGAGTAATTGTTCTAACATAGGCCTAATTAACACATCGTATATTTTACGTGGCCACTTTTGTACGTAGTTTCTATTTTGTATAAATTAATGTAAACTCAATACTCTATTAGTATAAGTTTATTAACTCAATCCACTTTTTCTTGTACTTAAAAAATTGTGTCTTTTTATTTACAGCATTAGTATATATAATATATTAAAAAATAAACAGCTTTTAGTACAATTTAGAGACGGATAATTAGGGACGAATTTTCAAACTTCTTCTCTAAAATTAGGGACGGATAACGAAATTCCATCTCTATTTTTCATCAGACATTAGGGACGGATTTTACTAATCCGTCTCTAACTTTAGAGACAGATTGCTTTAATCCGTCTCTAAATTTACAGACAGGTCTGAACAATCCGTCTCTAACTTTAGAGACGGATTGCGTTAATCCGTCTCTAAATTTAGAGGATTGCTTTAATCCGTCTCTAAATTTAGAGACGGGTTAATAAAATCCGTCCCTAAATTTAGAGACGGAGTAAAGCAATCCGTCTCTAAATTTAGAGACAGATCTGAACAATCCGCTCTAGTTGATCAACAACATTTAGGAACGGATTTAGGGACGGATTTATGCCGTCTCCAATTTAGAGACGGATAAATATGAATATCCGTCTCTAATTAAGATTAGCGACGAGTGTTTTTGAAACGGATGATATCCGTCTCTAAATCCGTCCCTAACCATTATTAGCGAAGGATTTATGCCTTTTAGAAACGGATTTATTCCGTCTCTAAAACGCCTTTTTTTTGTAGTGTAACTAAGTTAAAATTCTTCTATAGTCGTCGAAAAAACAACCACCAAAGTCAAAGTAATCTAGGCCGTTGATTTTTTATATTAATTAAGTTGTTTTTGATAATTAGATTTGACTTTTATTGTAAATAAAAATATACATACATTTAAATTTTTTTTTTGTAATATTAATTCATTTTTAATATTTTAGATTCACCTAAATTAATTTTAGATTTTGTTATTTGAAAAATTAAATTAAAAATCCAAAATTAATTTAGATAAATCCAATAAAATTAAAAATGAATTAAAGGTACATTAAAACAATATACAATGTTTATTTTTTAAAAAAGTCAAATCTAATTACTAACTAAATTATTTTGACTTTGTTGGTCGTTTTTTCGACGACTATAGATGAAACATCCCTAACTAAGGCTTAATTTTATGATTTGAATAATAATCCACCTTTTTTTACTTCTTATTTTTCTTTTAAAAAAAATACACGGGAAAAAAAATAGTGGACCCAAAGCCCATAAGATATAATATCTTTCTTTAAAAGTCTTCTTTAGAAGGCAGCATCATGATAAAGGTAAAATGAGATTACTTCTCTCTCTTCCTATTTCAATTTTCATTAAACCACATTATATTTTTTGTCAAATATGAAGCCGAAGCTGATCCTTTTTCTATATTTGACTGGAAAATCTAATCTTATGAAGAGGTATTGGAGCTGAAATGCATATTTGGAGCTGAAATGAAGAGGTAAATTATGATGTTTTAGTTTTGTTTACCAATCAATGGCAAAGTTTAAGATCCATGTAAGAAATTTTAATAACAGGTATAATAACACTATTTTTTTCTCCAATGTGAAGCCAAAAGAACACCATTTTCTTTGTTTGACCAAACAAACTAATGATATGAATGCAAGGCATTCTTGCATGCAAATATGGCGCTGAAATTAATAGGTTAAACCGTGATGTTTTAGTAAATTTTGTTTTATTTTTTATTATAGATCTGAAATTATGTTTAAAATTTTATAGTAAAAAAATTAATGCCAAATTAAAATATCCCTCTGAAATGTTTTATTAACAACTTTAATAGCACTATAGTAACATGAAATTTTTTGTTTGTTTTTTATTGACCTCCAAAAATTTATTAACAGTTTGAATATCACAACCTTAACATCAAAATTATACTTTTTTGTTTTATAGGTATTTTTACCTTATGTTGATGTTTTCATAATGATGGTCTTTACACTAAATATCGACCAAAAAATAGCTAGGCAACATGCAAATAGTACATTAAAAAAGATTGAAAATAGATTTAAGGACTACATTCTTAAAATTAAGGAACCTAAAAATGAAAAAAAGTAGATGAAAACATCAACCTACTACCCAAAAGGAAAACTAACCATATACTACATAATAAGAACTATCCAGTACGCAAAAGACATGAAATATTCAATATAGTAGAAGGTAAACAGAGAATCTATAGGCTACTTCAAATCTGTTCCTTTTTTATTTTGCTTGTAAACTTCTTCTTGTTAGCTGACAGTTCAACGCCAAGTTCACTTGAATTAACTTCCATTGACCGTTTCTTTGAAGAGGTTGCGGGTGATAATCCACAAACTTCATCATTTTCTCCGACGCACGACATAGAATCCTACTTATTAAAAAAATAATTAGTATAAATTATCAATTTGTAATTATCTAAGAAAATAGCATGTAGTGAAAGTATTACCTTTTCAGTTACATTGGTTGTCTTCAATCCAAGAGTTTCTGTGGAGATAGCATATAAATTCACATCCTATAGTTTGAAAACAAAATATGTAACTTTTAATGAAGAATAAGAGGTAAAAGTGAAAGAATTGTATATAAATGTGATGAGTTTATTAATTTGTGAACATGGTTGGTATTACAGCTACTCAAGTAAGATTGAATTAACTAATCACTATCACAAATCTTACAAACAGTGTACAGTTGAAAGTTTTGCTTGATGTTGTAATCGGAAACTTCAATCTTAAATAGAATTTTTTTTCCCACCAGGTTGTTCAGCTCCTCTGGATATGAATCATCTTCCCTCTATAATTTTTTTATACTCATAATAGATTATTAGGAATTTTTTTAAAAAATTAAATTTAACATTCAAAGTCTATAACACAATGTTCTCACCTTTGGTACAGAGTCCATCAATTCATAAACTGATTTTTTAACAATAGACACTATCTCACGATCAAACATCACAAATGATGCATTATCACTTTCATCAATAACTCGTACTTGAACTTTGTACCAGGAAGTATCCATTAAATTTCATTACAAATGTGTAAACTATTCTAATTCAATATATTATAATTAAAGAGTTTACTATAGACCTTGGTATGACATTTTCCGGAAGAAGAATTTTTTCACACTTGTTGCAAGTGAATTTGGTGGATTTGGTTTGTTCAGCTCCATTGGCAGAAGGACTATCATCAACCTTAGCAACCTTTTTGTTACATTTTTTGCACGCTAGATAATACCATCCATGTTCTAACTGAGCACAAACAATTGTTGCTAATATACTGTAGTAGACTGGCTTTGTAACATCACGTAATTCATCTAAAGATTTTCTTTCATGCAGATGCAAGAATTCGTCAGTCATGCAAACTGAACTTTGAGTTGATAACTCAGGACGCCTTTCAACATATGTTTTTATTTTCTGATATGTTTGGGAGACTGAAGCAGTATAGGTATGTGCATTAGTACTAAATAAGCATGTGGAAAAAGCATTGACACAATTCAAGAAATAGAATTTGATAATATAACCAACCTAGCTTTGAAAGAATTCACGTCATCAATTTCTTCATCGAAATATAAACGTGTAGAAAACAATGAGTTCGATAGTGTTATTCTCATGTTCACATAAGTTTAGATCAAGGTAAATTCATATTTTAGTATGCAAAAATAAAATAAAATTATTACCTTTCCATTCTTTGATTTTAGCAAACTGAATGATAATAATTAGAGGGCTTAATTCCTTGTTTGTGAGAAAGTTAGACGCTTCATCAGCATATTTGTCCCACAAAGAACATTTGATTTTTCTCTCCCTATAACAAATTAGCATAACATTGTTAAAATTTCATCCTAATCAAAGTCGTAGTGCTTTGTGAATAAGACTTTTGACTAAAAATAAATTAGAGAGATACTTACCCATTATCACTCAATTCCATGATAATCTTCTTACATGGTTTTCCATTTCTTTCAATGGTTTCAAGTGGACCAACAACCATCACTTGTCCAATAATATCTATGTAAATATGCATCTAGTTAGTTGTGTTTATGTAACTTAAACTAATGCACTTTTCATGCACGAAGTAATAGATAATGAATTTATTAAATTTTTGTATATAGAACATACCCACTAAATACTTATCATCAATCTTATTAGTTAATACTTCCTCAAATGGAACAAAATCGAATCCATGCATAGGAATAGGCAAATTGTCGCAAACTTGAACAGAGGTTGTGAAGAAGAAATTGATCTTGTAAGAGTGTTGTGTTGGCCTGTAATTCCCAGTGCTCTCCCCAACACCAAAGTTGGAGATGATACGCAATTGGCCTTCTTCAAGAAGATTATGAAACCTTCTTATTAATGTTTTCTTCACCGATGCTTGAATCTTACTACCCTGTGAAAATAAATAAAAAAGAAACTGTATTAGTAAAGAATTTATGATTATATTATATAATATATATCTATTAATAAAACGAAAAAAAAAAATTATTTCTTCATTGTTTGATAATTAGCATTATCTTGCCTTTTCATCTAAAAACACCATTTCAATGTTGCCATCTTGATTTGGTTTGTCAAAGCATGGTGGCTTCCATAATCGAATTATCCTTATCTTAATTGTTATATTCTCTCTCAAGGGTGTTATATCTTCGATGAAGTTATATTCTAAAGTCATGACTTTGATCTTGAAATTGTTTTGTAGGGTTGAAGGTTGTGAAGGTAGAGACAAAAGAGGTAGACTAAGTTATGTAGATGCATCTATCTATTTATATATCTACTTAGATATATAGTAAAATAATTTATGGAAAAGGTTTATGGAGTTGAGGTAGTGATTTTTTAGCTTCAACAATATGTTTTGATTTACATTTTGATCTTGAAACTCGTAGTATTATTAAACAGGAAATGGAAGAGTTTTTTTTTTTCAAAAAATTATGTAGCTGAGATGAGATGTCCTTTTAATTATTGGAGATTAAATAAATTTGTACCTTGGCAGATTCTGTTGCACTCCATATTGTATTAAATGGTGAACATCAAGAGTTTTTTTTTAATTACTTACGGAGTAGTTTTAAATAAGAAAATTTTGCTAGTAACCACCTATTAAGTGCAATTTGTTGTCAACAACTACCACAATTTTTTTTTTATTAAATTTAACTACCAATTAAGATGTATCTTATTGTAAACCACCACCTAATGTCAAATCTAACAGAAAATATTTAACTCTGTTAAAATTGGGTTAACTATGGCTTGGTGTTTAATTAGGTATAATTTAATAATGCCAAAAAAAAAGAGAAAAAGCCAAAACAGAAAAAAAAAAAAAAAAAAAAAAAACAGAAACGACTTGTTCTTCAAAGTAGAGAAAGTAGAGAGAAATTAACTTAGATATAATTCAAAGTTCCCAAATTAGAATGATTTTGTAGAACATCAATTCGAAGTTGATTGAAGTTGCAGACTTGAATTCGTCTCTTGCAAGGTGAGATTTTACCCCAAATTTTTCGTCGAATTAGGGTTTATTAATTCAGTTAGGGTTGAACTCATCAATTCCTTAATTTTTTTTGGTTATTTTGCTATTATTTTTTGACGAATTCAGTTAGGGTTTATTTTTTTTGGAATTTATGTTTATAATGGATTAAATTGCAATTTTATTCAATTAAATTTGAAAAAAATCTATTGGGTATTGTTGTAGGATGTCAATTCAAGCTATTAATCAACCTTTCAAGTGCCAATGATATGCAATTGTGGTATTCCTGTTGCACACAAACAATCATGGACGTCGAGGAATCCTGGGAGAAGGTTTGTTACTTGCAAGTTTTCTAACCCAGCTGTAGGAATGAATGGTTGTGGAACTTTTGCATGGGTTGATGATATACAAGAGGAGTGGCAAAGATTTGTTATTAACAACCAGATTTTAGAGAAGAAATTGCTTGAAGAACAAAATGAGCAGTTCAAGAACAAAGTATGCTCTCTCGAAGATTTGAAGAGCAAAGTTGACAAAGATTTATTCAAGTTGAAGAAGAAATATGAGCCTGGAAAATCAAGGACTTCAAAGGATGACAACAAACTGTTGGTTGTTGTCATTGTGTTGCTGATTTTAGTGCTAGTTTTATTTCTAGTTAAGTGATTTAGTTGAATAAGTTATTGAATGTAGGTGGTGTTGAATGAACAATGGTGTTGAATGAATGTAGGTGGTGTTGAATGAATAATGGTAGATGGCAATGGTGTTGTTTATGGGATTTTTCGATTGAATGAACAAAAAGTATGAATTATTAGTTGTGATTGAATGAATATGATCAATTGTTGAAGTATTATTTGACACTGGGTTAAATCTATTTTATTGAAATATTGTGAAATAAAATTTGATTTACATTAATAAATGAGTTGCAAATATGCACTTAAGGCATATGAATTGAACCAAAATGGATGCAATAAGTGTACACAAAATATGAACTGAAAACCCTTCAAATTTTATATAAAGCATCAGAAATTACCATCCAAAGTACATCTCATGTAATATGAGTTCCAAAATACCAATACCTAAACAGGACCAAATCTTCATCAATTCAACATTATCCAAAATGGTACTAATCCAAAATTGTACTAATATTCAACATCATCCTAAATACCAATACCTAAACAGGACCAAATCATCATCAATTCAACATCATCCATAATGGTACTAATATTCAACATCCAAAACCTAGAATTATTACATCCAAAATAATCACAATACATCAAGTTCTCAGTAGTTCAAGTCAGTAAGCAACTTCTTCTTAGTGGAATTCACTTGCTTTTTCTTCCTAGTTGGTGCATTGCTTGATTGTTGGCTCAGATTTGGTGCTTGAGATCCAACATGTTGGGTTGATCTCCCTTGGTTTCCAACAGCAGCCTGAACAAAAAGCAAACTAAAATTAGGTGTGCAACAAGGGGTTATATTTACAAACATAAAAACAGAAATGCAATCTTACATTCAATGGTTGTGCCCTTCTTTCTTTCTTCTTCCTTTGGTTGGTGCACCATACATCATTGGAGAAAGGCCTTCCTCCGTTGTCAGGTGGTTGTGGAGGAAGTGTCATATTTTGGCATTTCTTCTTGTTGTGGCCTGCAACACCACATTTTTGGCAAGTGTTTTGCCTCTTTGGCCTTTTGACAAACTTTCCTTCCTCCTCTATTTCAGTAGCATCCTTTCTTCTTTTCTTCTTAGAAGGTCTCTCAGGTTGTGTCCTATGTTTTGGAGGTAGTGGTTTGATAACATTCTCCTGTGGCTCCCAATGTTTAATCCCTGGCATGACCCTCCCATTGACCTTATATGCTTCTAAGTACATGGCTTTGGAGTAGTAATGATGGACAAACTATTCAGGTTTTTCCCTCCTCAATCTAATGCAATCAAATGCATGTGGGCATGGGATACCAGTTAAAGCCCATTTTCCACAGTCACAACTCCATTCTTCCAAATTAACCACAAGTGCATCTCCATTATGCTCCACCTCCCATACATGCAAACTACATTGGGTAGGGTAACAATGTTGGACTTCAGCACTAATCCACTTGAACTGAGTCTTTACATATGGCATGTATGTTGTTTTCACCCTATCCAAACTCTGTAACTTTTCAAAGTTTCTTTTCATCACATATTTCCTAATCCATTCCATGCAAGTGATTATTATTTTATCCCTAGCTGCCCTAATCACCCCATTAAAGGTTTCACAAAGATTGTTAAGAAGGAGGTTTGACTTAGAAAAGGTTTTGAACTTATGCCTAGCCCAATGTTCTTTTGGTATTGCATCTAACCACTTAAATGCATTGACATCAAGCAACTTAATGATAGCCATCTGAGAATCAAACACATTCTGCAACAACATATTACAACATATAAGAACATATAAATCCATACTAATATATATCAACATATGTCCACATTAGATAACATATACAAATACACAGAACATAACCAATATATACCTTGTTACATGTCCTAGCAGTATGCCTGAAGTATTCCTTAAATGCTTGACCACTGAAATGCTTTTTGAAATTGGACCAAATGTGCCTCACACAAAACCTCACTTCAGCTTTTGGGAGGCAAGCACCAACTGCCTCAATCAAACCCTGCACATGTAGATATAATGTACATGTTAGTATGAAAGTAAAGTTTAAACATACCAATATGAACAAAGAAAACAGTTGTCTTTTACCTTCTGTCTATCACTCATTATTGTGATTCCTTCTCCATCAGATGTATTAACATCAGCAGCAAGAAGAGATAAGAACCATGTCCAAGAATTAGTGCACTCCACCTCAACAACTGCCCAGGCAACTGGGTAAATGCAGTTGTTGCCATCTTTGGCCATTGCAGCTAGAATCATACTAGGGTATGCCCCTCTTAAATGGTACCCATCCACACCTATAAGTGGCCTACAACCAGCTTTGAAGCCGCTTTTGCATGCTTCAAGACAGATGTACATCCTCTGGAAACAAGGACTTCCAGTTTCACCCCCCTCAGTTATTATGTAAACAGAACTTCCAGGGTTGTGCTTCAAAAGTGCATGACCATAATCATAAACCCTAGCATACTCCTCTGCTGCATCACCATACAAGATAATTTTACCCCTAGCCCTTGCATACCAAGCCTTGTAGTACCCAATACAAGCACCAACCTCTCCTTGAACCAAAGCAACAAAAGCAGACAGACTCAAGTTAGGGTCTGCCCTCCAAACATCCAGGTACCTCTCAGCAAGATATTTGGATGTCACTTTAGGATTGACATCCTGTCTGACACAACCCTCATCATGCTCCAAATTCACTGTTTTGATCTGTATATCACTGCTACCCTTCATTTTCTTTGTATATATCTTAAAGTTACACTTGTAGTTCCCATGGCAAGTACAATTCCTTATCACTCCATGTTGTGTATCCCATGGACACTCACACCTGTACCTACAATA
Source organism: Salicornia ramosissima (assembly GCA_951394345.1). Lineage (NCBI taxonomy): Eukaryota > Viridiplantae > Streptophyta > Magnoliopsida > Caryophyllales > Amaranthaceae > Salicornia > Salicornia ramosissima. The sequence continues at coordinate 37,498,047 of OX596237.1, read as the reverse complement.
TGCACTGATCCTCTTACTGTCGTTGTGCAGTAGATAGTAATCATACTTACCCTTAATTGAATGCCTTTGAATTGCTTTTCTTAAAACATGAACATCAGGAAATTTCAGCCCCTGTTTGAAGAAAATAGGCTTCCTAAAATCAACTTCTGGGTTAAATCTAGGAAACTTAATATCCTCATCTCCAGAACTGTCAGAACTATCCAAACTCCTCAAATCATCAGAGTCATAATACACCTCTGTTGCTTCACCAACTTTATGCTTCTTCTGAATACCCTCCTTTTTCAAATCTGCAGATCTAGTAGTTATGAGATCTGACTTCACCCCACAAGAATGTGCAATTCTTAACTCATCAAACTTTGCATCAGCATCAAACTCTTCATCTTCTGGCACCCACTCAACATCAGTATCATTGTTAGAATCATCAGACCATTCACCTTCAAACTCCAAATCAGAATCAAAATCCTTCTCCTCACAGCTTTTCTTCTTTTTCCCCTTACCCTTTTTCGCAGATTTACCCTTGTTCAACACTTTCTTCCCCTTTCCCTTTCTAAAAACCTGGTTACCCCTTTCTGGACTTCTGAGAACTTCCTTAATTACTTGAAACCTTTGCACTGGGGATGTGGTCTGAAATCAACTGTTTTGTAGATCTGACATTGATTACCCTCTTTGGTGGTTTATTTTTGGGTTGTCTATGAAATTTGGCTTTAGGGTTTTGAGCCTTAATCAATGCTCTGGTGGTTGTAGGAGAATTTTGAGGAGGAAGTGGTGAACTAGGTGTAATTTGGTTGGTGGGAATATCTTTATTAGGTGAGGTGGTGGGTTTTAAAACAAACGGTGAAGATGGGGTGCAGTTGGTAAGGCTGTTGGGGCTTTCATGAAGTGTGTTGTTAGGGTTGTTGGTTTCAAAGTCAGAAAAGGGCAGACTTGCATTGGTTTCAGGACCATTATCTGTGGCTACATTAAATGTTGAGTTTGATTCAATAGATGTTCCATTTGGATCAGTTAAGATAACATCTGGGTCCACTAGAAACCTTGGACTCCTTCTGTTTGGGCTTGGGCTTTCTTTGGGCTGAACTTTCATTTTCCTTTGCATTTTAGGTTTTGGTGATGGTAAGCCCAATTTGGCAAGTGTTGGGAAATACAGGTTCTTGCACCTATACCTCCTTGGAGACATAGGAGGTTTTGGTGGATCTTCAAGGAGTACATATATATTGACTCTGTTGTATTGATCACAACACCTCAAACACACCTCCCGTATATCAACCATGTTATCAATTTGGCACCAATTCTTCTTAATCACATACCACATACTAAAATACTCAACTTCTGTCCATACAATTCTTCAAATATAGATTTCACTTTCATCTTCAAATCATTAACATAACAGTTACTCACATTCATATTTTGGTCAATGTAACTTTGACCTCCAACATAATTAACGTTCCCTTTCACATAATCAAAGTAACCAGCAACAAAAAATTGAGGTTGACAACAAGGATACCTACAAATTTAGTATATTAACTTCAATATCAGCAACAAACAATACCAAAACACATTTCAATTTCATAATTGATAACAAATAGAGTACAAAAAAAAAAAAATTCGAGCAACATTATATTAACTTCAATATCAGCAACAAACAATACTAAAACACATTTCAATTTCATAATTGATAACAAACAGAGTACAAAAAAAAAATTCGAGCAACATTATATTAACTTCAATATCAACAACAAACAATACCAAAACACATTTCAATTTCATAATTGATAACAAACAGAGTACAAAAAATAAAAAAAATTCGAGCAACATTATATTAACTTCAATATCAGCAACAAACAATACCAAAACACATTTCAATTTCATAATTGATAACAAACAGAGTATAAAAAAAAATTCGAGCAATATTTCACCAACTTCAATATCAGCAACAAACAATACCCAAACACATTTCAATTTCATAATTGATAACAAACAGAGTAAAAAAAAAAATTCGAGCAACATTCCATACAAATAGAGCACCCAAAAAAGGAAATCAAGCAACATATAAAAGTTAGGGTTTGCAATTGCGAATTTCAACATAAAAAACATCCACTTCACTCATTCACTTAACAAATGAAGTAATTGATTACAAAACCTGGATGTATCATCTTCCTTCGAGAGACCTTTTCCCTTCACTTCGTTTGATTCCATTCGAAAATTTGCCGACAAAAGGTCTTTTGATTACTTCGTACTGATAGAAAAATTGAAGGAGAAATGGAGTTGAGAGATGAGAAAGACAGATATGGAGGAATTTTGAAGGATTTTTTTTCTACTGTGAAGAAGGTTGAAGACGGTGAATGTTTTATTCCAGAGGTTGAAGAAGGTTTTTGTTTAATTAGAAAGGTTGAAGAAGGTTTTACTCATGTTTGAAGTTGGCAGTAAAAGAAGTTAAAACGTTTTACTGACTTTTTTTTTCTTTTTTGGCTTTTTCTCTTTTTTTTTTGGCATTATTACGTTATACCTAATTAAACACCTAACCATAGTTAACCCAAGTTTAACAGAGTTAAACATTTTCTGTTAAATTTGACATTAGGTGGTGGTTTACAATAAGATACATCTTAATTGGTAGTTAAATTTAATAAAAAAAAAATTTGTGGTAGTTGTTGACAACAAGTTGCACTTAATAGGTGGTTACTAGCAAAATTGTCTTTAAATAATTATGTGGCTTGTCAGTCATTTTCAATGAGTATTAATTGTCACTAATTGTATTAAATGGTGAACATGAAGAGGTTTTTTTTTTTAATTACTTACAGAGTAGTTTTAAATTATTATGTGGCTTGTCAGTCATTTTCAATGAGTATTAATTGTCACTAATTGTATTAAATGGTGAACATGAAGAGGTTTTTTTTTAATTACTTACGGAGTAGTTTTAAATTATTATGTGGCTTGTCAGTTATCTTCAATGATTAGTAATTGTCACTAATTGTATTAAATGGTGAACATGAAGAGTGTTTTTTTTTAATTATTCATAATATGGAGTAGTTGTAAATGATTATGTGGCATGTCAGTCATTTTCAATGAGTAGTAATTGTCACTAATTAATATTGACACGTCAGCAGTCATTGCACTCCATATTCACTAATTGCATTTAGGCGGGAATTAGTTTCACCACAATGTGACACATCAGCATTAGTAGGCACCAATATTGCTTGTTTTAGTAATTAAGTGTATATATATATATATATATATATATATATATATATATATATATATATATATATATATATATATATATGTATATATATATGGTGGATGTTCTTGTCACCTAAAGTATAATTACCTTTGTTTGTCTGTGAATATTTCATGCATTGTGAAAGTTTTTAATTGGATTAAGCGATTTATCCATATACTTGTCACTTCATGTATATATATGGTGGATGTTCTTATCACGTAAAGTATAGTTAATTACCTTGTTTTGTCTGTGAATAATTCGTGCATTATGATAGTTTTTAACTGGATCATGGGATTTATCAATATTTGAGGCAATCCAATCAACTAGAAATGTTGATTGATTGTTTTGTTCATTCATTAAAATGTCACTTGATTAGTGAAATACAAACACTATACACATGGATGTCACTGAGGCGCAGATCGGGAACTAATATAAATGCACTAAGGCTCCGTTTACCAAAGGCATAATAATTTCATGTAAAAGTATTTTACTCTATTATCAATTCTACATTGTTTACTTTGGTGGTGTAAAATCATTTTTCTTAGGTGTAAAACAACTCTTACATTGATGTAAAACTATTTTCACTTCAAAATGAAGAGAAACCAATTTTCCTTCCTTTTCCTTACCTTATCTCCTCACTTTGCCTTTTAATTTCCTTATTTTCCATCATTTTCTTACATGATAGTTTTCAAAGGAAAATTTATTTTGCAATTGTGTTTTTCATTGTAAATTTCTTCCATCACACTTGCATTGACGTTGCTAACATGCTTCCATCAACTAACTCATCTATTTTAAATTTTTATGCTTTTTTCCAATTTTCAACCATTACATGTAAATTTACATGTTTTACTGTGTTTTAGAAATTCCACATAAGTTAAATTTTGATTGGCTTTTGTAAATTTGTATTTTAAAATTTATGCATTTATTTTATTATAGTTTGATTGTCATTATTTTAAAGATTTTTACTACTCCCTCCGTAACATAATTCTGGCAACAAGTTTTTTTTCATGCATTTCAAGGAAGCGATTTAAGGGTGTAAACGAATAAATTGATCAAAAAAAATTTTAAGATTAGTAATTTATGATCTCAATCTTACTTGTATTAAAACCATTTTGATTAATTTTTTCGTTTACACCCTTAAATTGTTTCCTTGAAATGTATGAAAAATAACTTGTTGCCAGAATTATGTTACGGAGGGAGTATATTTTTTTTGTTATCAAGTCTCATACACCAATTTTTAATATTTTGATTGTACTAATAATATAATAATGTTACTGACGCATCTAGAGTCGGCAAAACTTGACCCAAACCCAATAATTGTGGATTGAGTTGAGATTTTCAACTCGTTTAGCTAAATTTGTTGACCCAAGTAACCCAACCCGTTTACTTCAATGGATTGGGTCGCGTTAGTTGAAAACGCAACCCGATTTTAACCCGCCTAACCCATTAAATAATTACCTTGTAATTAAATTTGGATCGGAAGATTGGAAAATAATAATCCTACCTTTCACACTTATTCAACTAATAATCCAATATTTTGTAAATTCAGGAATAATCCCACATGTTCATATCATATTCATTTGTTGGACCTTTTAACAACATTGACCTAATTTAAGCTTAATTTTGGAGGTATGTTGGACTTAGCACACCAAATGCAGCCTCACCATATGGCTTGGCACATATCACTTTCATTTTTTTAGTTGTTTTTGATAGAGTATATAACATAATCGTGGGACTTAACTATTGATTAAGTTTTTGATTGAGATGGATATCTGACATGGTATTAGAGCCAACATGAAACAGATGTCACGGGTTCGAATCTCATTCGTCTTCCTTTGCAAAGTGGAATAGATTAGCGTCGTATATGATGAACCTGTAATGCATCCATATTTCAAGCCCAAACCTGTTATTTTGGTTGAGATGATCCTCTAACACTCTCTTCCCCTTGTTTTCCCCTTTCCTCTCTTCCCTTCTGGCAGCATACTTATTTCATTTATTCATTTTTGTGTCCATAATAGTCCCTAAAATTTATTCAAACTTTTCATTGTAGAAAAATAGCTACGAAAAAAAAAACCACTTAATCACTTTGGGTTCACAAAATTAAATTTTGAAAAAAAGATTAGATTATTGTATAATAATCCAAAAATTGGATTATTGAAATAAAGTCACTAAATGGTCATACTATTCAAAATCAATTTTCCTTTTTAATGTTACATTCATAGTTTAGCCTTACTAATCCATGATACATGCTGATAAAAATATGGGATAAAGGTTAATATATACTACATCCGTTTTTTTAGTTTATTAAGTTTGACTTTGACTCTATTCACAAGTATACTTTGACTATCGTTTCTGATTTTTATACATAAGAAAAAACATAGTCATGTAGAGTCTCGTTGGATTCGTTTCAACATGTAGTTTTTTAATATCTAGTTTTTATAATTTTTACAAACACACAATTAAAGATATTAATCTTCAAAATTTTGCCTCAGCAAGTGTGAAAAGTAAAGTGAGTAAATTAAAAAAAATGGAGGGAGTATATATATATACAATAGGATGAGAGTATAGTTATTAAAGTAATTTTTTAAATTGTAGTGGGATAGCTTTAATTAATTTATTTACCGTACTTATGTAAAAATTAGTCTTTATTTTTTTGGAATTTTATTTTATTGTAAGGGTTAATTAATTTTTAAGCATCATCAATTATTGTTTTGGGTTAAAACAAACCTCAAAATTAATATAAGTTCTTCATATTTTTGTTGTATGTATTTTAACAATAGTACTTTTGATTATCTATGAATGAACTTATATACTCCTATATAATTTCTAATAATTTTTTACTGAAATATAAAAGGCTACATTAGAATGTATGAGTATATATTTTCATACATACTGATAAATCGATCAACAAAAATAACCAAAAAATTTAGATATTGGCTGCACAAAGTGCTTCATTTTTTTATTGCTATATTTTATTTTTGTAAAACGTTTTTTCGAAAAACAGTACTGTATAGGATTAAAAGAAAAGATTGTATCGACTAATGTAAAGACAAAATAGGTAGAAAAAAAATGAAAGTTAAAAAAATTAGCAATAATAGAAAATGGCAGATCTTTTCTACTATGAGGCATTCATTGGATAGTAGGGCATGGTTCCAATATATTATCTTTTGGTTTGATAATTGGATTTTCAAAAATAATCTAGTCGTTTATCTGAATATCGATTATGCTGGTATCTAAAATCTAGAATAAGTGTTGATTGTTTTAGTTATAATGGAACTCGGGATACATCCTTACTTTCTAGACTTATTCTGATCCATATTGTGTGCACTATTCAAGGTATATATTCCCCTTTCGTCTACTATATATGCGTCTTGATAAATCCTGTTGGGGTTTTGCTCCAAGTGGTCGCCAACCATTAAATCAGGCACCTAGCTTGCCCATGGCCTGCTCGCCTATGCTCCAAAATGGGATTTCCACTGGCTTAGGAACATAGATATTAATCCCAAGCTCAAGTTTCACCCAGTAATTCATACATAACGGCAGGGCCGTCCCATTGAATTTTGGGGCCCTGTTCTCATACAAAAATATTGGGCCCAATATGAAGATGAAGAATTGATTTATGAAAATTTAAGATTTGCAATTAATGAATGTTTTTTTTAATGTGAAAATAGAATATGAAAAGTTGGAGCAATTAGATGACATTCATTGTAGATTACGGTTAATTTATTTATTTCTTTCTTTGTTTTTTTTTTATATTGGACTAAATATGAAAATGGGCCCCTTACAATTAGGGGCCCTGTGCTGTTGGTCACCTTGCACATGTGCAAAGACAACCCTGCATAACGGACTCCAAGTTTGTCAAAATTTAATTACTCAAGGTATTCATATTTCCTCCTTTGTCCTTTGTGTCAATCAGCTAAAGAATCATATTACAAGACCATCTATTTCTTCATCATTGCCCTCTCATTGTGCCTATTTTGTCCCATTATCAGGCCATTTATTGCTAGATTTCTCCCCACCCTTGGGAACCCTCCTTGCGAGCCCTTTTATTGAATCTTTATAATTAGCATTATTATTATCCCTTTATGGTCAAAGTTCTAAATATTCTTTGGAGTAGGGTTGAGTAGAGTGAGGTCTGAACCGCACCAAACCGCAATTGTGCGGTTTGGTTTAGTTTGCGGTTTGAAAAGTGCAGTTTGGCTTGCAATTTTTCCAAACCATAATTTTGTGGTGCGTTGCGGTTCCCGAAAATTTTGAAACTGCACCAAACCGTAAACCCGTAATTTTTTTAATTGTTCTAAAATATTTAATTCAGACTTTTTATTTGAACTATTACCTTCAAGAAGTTATGCCTTTTTTGTCTTGGGTCTTATCTAGTTGGTTAAGTCCGCAACTCTCCAAGGATTTTCTAACTCTTAAAGGTTCTAACAAAAAATAAATCTAAGATTTTTTTTTTGTCCTTATCAACTACTAATTATAAAATAAAATAAAAATCTTAAAAGTTGGTTAAACCGCAAACTGCACCGCACCAAACCATATTTTGCGGTGTGATTTGGTGAGGTTTGATATAAATTGCGTTGGGGTGCAATTTCAATAAATGACAAACCGCGTAATTTTACGGTTTGGTGTGGTTTGACGTCCATACCACACCGCGCTCAGTGCTACTTTCGAGTATTTAGAAAGCTTGAAATAAGCACAATTTTTAACAATAAGCCCTTTTCTGCTATTGTTATTTTCGAGTTGCCAGAGCGGAGAGGAATGGCAGAACTCTTGTCCTTCGTCAGTGTTTTATCTTATTTCCAAGAATTAAAATCTCGCCTATCTTTAAATTCTTCATCTTCTATGTATGCTAACTCTTCTAACGAAGCGCCCCCCCCCCCCAACCAACAGTCTTCTATTTTTGTCCAATGGTCTCCTTACCCCATGTACTATTAAGCTTAATTTTGATAATTTTTCTAGTTAAGGCTCATCTTTTGTATGAGTTGTCCTCTAAGACCATAATGGTGATTGCATAGTTGCTCGGGCTCTCTTCCTAGGCAGTGTCTCCCCTCTTGTGGCAGAAGCTACGACTCATCGTAACTAGGGCCGGCAAAAAGCAACCCAACCCGGCATCCCGAACTTGACCCATTAATAATGGACTGGTTGGAATTTTTAATCCATTTAATTAAATGGGTCAACCCGAACCCGATCCATTATTATATAGGTTGGGTTAAGGTTGAAAAATTCTAACCTGGTTATAACCCGCTTAACCTGATTAATTATTGTTTGTAAATTTTAAGCGGTTCTCTTAACCTCCATTGTAACGACCCGTATTTTAGCAACGCGAGATTATAATAAACAAATCTTAAAACGAAAGCGGAAGCTCTAAAACTTAGTCATTTATTAATCAAAAATATTCAATCAAAAACTAGAAATATCCCAAAGTTTTCATTAAACTACTAAAATACTACTACAAGCTAAGAATATTAACATTAGGCTAGGACTAATACTAAATTGGGTAGCTAAACTGCTACGCTTGCAAGCTCACGAATCCCAACCCTTGCTAACACCCGGCTTATTCTTCTTCTTCACCTGAAAGGGGAATGGGGGGTCCACAGTCAGTGGAGAGTAATTAGAATGTTCTACTTAATAGTAGAATGCAATTAATTATATAATAGTCAGAACACGAATCACCCAATCACATGAATAAGTCAACATAAACAATTATATTCAAATATAACATCAATAAGTCAATGCAGCGGAATAACATACGACTAAACCATAACCGTTCTACATACTTTTGCTAAGGTCACCTCAAGACTCTAGACTTCTTAACCTCTAAACTTTCATCTTCCCAATTCATTCCATTAATCTTAAACCATGACTCAAGACTCTAGACTTCTTAGATCTTCTTAAATTAACATACACTTGCTAGGATCACCTCAAGACTCTAGACTTCTTAGATCTTTAGTTAATCAATTTCCAAATCCATTCCTTCATTCTAAGTCATGACCAGTCATATGCTCGTAGGGGAACTTATTCCCTAACTTCCCTTTCTCACGCCGGGTCAACCACAATAGATCTAATTCCCGGACGCGGGGTCCAGAACTGACACCATTCCGCAGTGGCGCAGTGGCTTCGACTATGCCTGTGTTCGTGACTCTAATGCCACTAAACGGGTGGTCACTTCATAGTTAATCAACTCATCATCTTTCCTTATCTTATCATCATCTTTCCTTATTATTTATGTGTTTTATATTGGTGCTCATACCGGCCGTCAATTCCTTAATTATCGACATAAACTGTCCGTCAATTCCCAATTTATTATTGTATGCCAACCGTCAATTCCTTAAACCCGGTAGGAGTATACCATAATCGAAAGTACTAGGTGACCATAATCGGAACTGAGATGTTCGAAACCCCAGGAAAGGGAGGTGTGGCACGTATATTGGCCATCTTAAATACAAAGCCTTTCCTAGCCAGAGATCGAAGCAAAACAATATCCTCTTACTCTGTTTCCGTTCCTTCATTATTTATTTTGTTATTAATTATTTAAACTACAACTTAACTCTAAGTCAACTCAACTCTAAGTCAACCATCCTAACTTTGACTTCTAGACTCAATAACAATTTAAACAATCATATCAATTCATAATCATAAATTAAATAAAGCAATTAATTGGCATTGCATAATCTAATAAAGGCTTAAATTAAATAATAATTAAACATAATTCAATTTTATTTAACTCAAAAACACAAGGCATTTATAAATAAATATAATAAAAGGATTTAATTAATTAATTTTGAAATAATTGTAAACTGTTATGTAATATATATTAGTGGATAACCATTATACCCCTATGTATACTCTAGGAACATTCTGGAATTAGGGTTTGCTATAGATATGATCGGCCCCTTAGGCGTCGTTAATTCCTAAGGAGTCGGAATCAAGAATAAAAATCCAAATTCCTAACTAACCTAAAAGGGTAGTATAATGGAGTAAGAGGTCGAATCCACAGAGAAGTAGGTGATTGGGATTTGTTTCTAAGTCAAATTTGCTACTTGAGGTTCTCTTTTTTTGGGTTTTGAGTTTTTCAAAGTGAAAAATTACAATTGTTACACTAAAATTAACAACTAAGCATGTAAACTAAACTAAGCGTGAATTAGCTAAAAATATGAGAAAATCATTAAATAACAAGCACTAGGGATTATGGTTCTGAATTCACTAGACTCGGGGGACTTACTTCAATCAATAAGATGGTCCATCAATACTTAGGGAAGGAGAAATATCTCTTTTCAATACCCAAAGCATCTCTCGAAGTCATTGAGTTGGAGGGTCGATTCATCATCAAAGCTCCTCTCGGAGTCATTTGATGGTTTCACAACCCCCACCATAGGTGCAAGACATTTTCCTAGTTCTACCATCCAATCTCTTGAAAAAGTAAAACTAAAGGAATTTGGGCAAAGAAGAAATACAACAAACATCTCATAGACAAAGCATTGCAATATTTCAATACAAGCAAGTTAACTTGGCCAAGATCAACTTTCAAGCTCTTTGACACCAAAACCAACAAACCCATAACACCAACTTCACATAACACCATTGAAAACCCCCAAGTCATATCATGAATCTATCCCCATAAACCCTAGCAAGAAAACTACTCACTAATCATGGAGATTGAAGCATTAAAAATGGTGTTTGAAATTAAACAAGCAATAAACATAAATGAAACATGGATCTAACTAATTAAACATAAAATTAACTACACTAACAAGCATAAATTCAAGAAATTAATAGAAGCAAGGAAAGTAATAAAATGAAGAAAGAAAGGAGAAATTACCAAATAATGGATGCTTAAACAAAATGAAGATAGAGTGCTTGAACAAAATGAAGAGAGAAAATAATAAACCCTAAACTAATACTAAACTAAACTAAACTAAAAATCAGAAAAATTGGAGAGAGAAACTAATAATGGAGATGAAAGCTCCCTCTAAAATGACTCTAAGTGGGTATTTATAGTGAGATCGAGAGGATGAGTTAGTAAGTAATCTAAAAAGAAAAGGAAAATAAAATACAAAGGTAATAAAATAAAAATTAAACCAAAGAAATAAAAAATAATAATAAAATAAAGAAAAAGAAATCCTAAAAACTACCCAGTAAACCCACGAAAGCCCCCTATTCCCCTGCTTCATCCCACGCAACTCATCACCATCATTGTTCATAATTTTCAGCCAATAAACGCAGTTCATCATCATCGATCAATACCGCATCATCATCAACGATCATCGAATCAAGCAAATCATGGTCGTTCGATCAGCAAAAACAGAGCAATCTGGCTTGAAATGGTGTAGAGCGGACGCTCCGAACTTGTTGCAATTGGACCTGAATTTGCTCTGTTTTGGTGCGGGCGCTCTAAACTCACGGCATTTTGAATTGAAATCACATTGAAATGGAGCGGACGCTCCAAAATTCAGAGCGGGCGCTTCCATTTAATTCAATTATGCACAAATTTGATATTCGAAGAGGTCGATTATGGGGCTAGTAATCTGGCATTTTGAGGGTTCACTTGCAGGCAGTTAAGGGGCTAGAATGGGGCTGTTTTGAGCGTGGATTTGGGGCTGTTGAAGGTAGCTGAACTCGATGTTTGAAAATTGGGTAGTGCTTGGTTGGTGGCTGCGGTGCTGCAGTAGCGTGCTGCTGCTGGTGGTGGTTGTGCCGTGGTGGATGATAAGTGGGAGATGAAGGGATTGTTGCTTCGGCACGAGATGCAAGGGAGGTCGGGAGATCGATCCTTGGGAGCAACATTTCTCAAGTTTTAATCGTTGACATGTTGATGTTGTTGTTGCTATGCCATAAGGTCAAGGGATCGAGCCCTCACGGAAGCATTTTCGTATTATAATGTTCCTACCACAAACACAAACCAAAATCGTTTAAACTCATGCAATGATTTATCAACTTAAGCTCAAATATAAGTTTAAACAATTATCTCAACTAATTTATTTAATTAACCAATAACCTAAAAATAGCTATTACTACCTAGAACGAACAATAAAAATAATACGAAAAAACTATTTGTCGTACTAAATTCATTTATTCACAAAAATAGGACTAAAATAGCTCAAACTGACAAAATAACATAAAAACTAAAGAAATAATAAAAATGAGAGAAAAATAATGGAAAATCTAATAAAACTGCATAGAGAACGAACAAAAACCAAGTAGAAAAGTGTGACAAAAATGGACTTATCAAGATACCATTGACGGCTTGTATATATACTCCTTTACTGAATGAATTGAGACACACTTTTTCCCATTTTACACAACACGTTATCAGCATGTAGTGCTCTAGGGTTTTAGGGTTCCAAAAAAAAGAAAGAGATTGAGTGCCGTCACTCTTAAAAAACAACAATACATTAAAAGTATCATCTCTTTCATCCTCACCATTTTTCATCTCTTTCAAGTTTCAATCTCCACTCTCACCATTTATCAATCTAAAATCTTTGTAAAGTCTGTTTCATCTTCTCCTCTTTCGTGGTCTTTGGGGCGTTTTCCTCCATTAAAGCGGAACTTTGAGCACCCAACTTCAGTATACCACCGTTTGTCACGTCGTCGGAAGCCACGTGCGCCACCGTCCCCGCTCCCATCGTACCGAACTCTAAACCGTAGATCTGTAATTTTTCTCCCAATCTTTATTCATTTTTTATTTATTTTAATTTATGGTTTGAATTTCGTTCGATTTTTGTTCCAATTTTTATTCCAATTTCTAGTCTAGTTGTTATTCAACCTATTATGCGATTTTGGTTTGTGTTTCATTCAGATCTGATTTTTTTTTCACTCGCATTTTCACATGAATTCTGGTCTGATTTACACTCGAATTTGGCTTGATCTTTTCGAATTTCGGTTTGAATTAGGTTCCATTTTTTTGGTCTGTTTTTCGAATTTTGGTTTGATTTTTTTTATTATTCGAATTTCGGTTCATTTTTTTGGGTCTAATTTTATACGAATTTCTATTCAATTGTGGTCTATTTTCGATCTGTTTTTTTTAGTTTCCATTTTTCGTTCATCTTTCTTACTTTAATTTTGGGTTCAAGTTTAGGGGGATTTCTGTTCGAATTTTTGTTCAATTCTATTTTTGTCCCAATTTTCATTCCAATTTCATTTGGGCATTTTCGTTTGATTTAGGTTAATTTCATGTTTTGCCCCTGTTTTTGTTCGATTTTTACATGAAATTTTCAATGAGTTTCCTTTAAAGTAGAATTTATCCAATATTTTAAGTTGAAAAAAAAAAACGGTTTAAGTTTGGTTGTGAATGAAGCAGAGGAACATGTCCTGTTTTCTTTAAAAACTTCCTCAATGTGGAATAATTTTTAAGTTATAATCGGCATTGTTAATTTTTTTTCTTTTTCTGGTACGGCTTGATTTTGATTTTGTTTTTTTTGCAAAGGAACTATAATTTGGTATAAAAGAAAGATCAAATTTGATGGTGGTGTAAATTAATTGGAAAACCAAAACCAAGCACTAACGCATTTTTGCATTTCCTATAATTAAGCAAATTAGTTAGTTTTTTCTTTTGACCCACTAAGGCACTAATGACCCATACCCCAAATATCTTTCTATTCTATACTACTAAAAGGCTTCCCACTAAAAAAAATCAATTTCCCTCCTCTCACTTTATTTCCAATTACTTATTTATTTTTTTTTATTTATTTCTAACTTTCATGCTTTCCAAAGCTAATTTTTCAAATTTTCTTTATGATTAATTAATGACAATACATCTTTTCATATTTTATTTTTTTTAATTTTTTTTTTACAGTTTTTATGGTGGGATAAGTAATACAATTGAATTTGTCAATGATTAAAATAAATAAACTAAACTACTTAATGAAATGTAATTGATTGCCTTTCCAAAAACGCAATCTTTCTATACTTATTTTTTCTTTTATACTCTCTCCTTTTTTTATTTACAGATTTTGGTTCATTAAAACAAAGAAACTAATTGAGAGTATAAAAAATTGATAACTAAAAGATGTATGCAAAAGTAAGAGAGGCTAGGAATATGGAAAAGATTGAAAAAAAAAATTAATAAGATTGATTACTTAAAAAAAATTATTTTAATCCTCTAATAAACGACACTAACATAATTTTATATTAAAAAAAACAATATAAGAACTCTTCATATTAAAAACCTACACTATACTTTTTAGAACAAAAAACACTTGAGAGTATAAGATGTTTTTTTGTTATGATTTCACATTTTTTGTTATAACAAATAAAATATAAAAGAATTTTTTTTATCTTTGTCTGTCTAGACATTATATATCTATTATTCCTTTCTAAAACTGTTAACACTAAAAAAATACTCCATTTCCATCTCAAACTATAAATTTTCAATTTTAACAAAAAATTGCAAAGTACATTAATAAATAAATACATAAAGTACATTAATAAATTTCCCTTTTGCATGCCCAATGAGGTGGAAAAAAGGTATAGTAGTATACAATGAAGATGTTAATTTTCATATACTGGGAAGTAAAACAATACCTTAGAATAGGAAATCAAATAGTAAAATTCAACATTTTTTTCCTTACCTATCATATATATTGTCTAACTCTTTTCAAAGATGAGTGTATTTTTTTAAAGAAGGTCCAGATTAATATTTGCAGCATTAGGGATAGAACAAAACAAGTTTAATTTGGAAAGAAAAAAAATCCAAACACTACTATTTATTCATTATATCGATTTACGTACATGTTTTTTTTCATAAAATCTACATGTTAAAATGAATATCTAAGGACTATATATGACATAATCCAATTATAGTATACAATACGATTTTTACTGAATTTTATTGTTGAAATACAGACCTAAGGTAAGGTCTTAGAATTAGGATCATTATGATAATATTTAATTATTTATTGATTGTAAAGCAAGTGAATAATTAGTCTAAACTTTATATAGATGAGGGATAATATTATTTTGATTTTACACCAAAATATTTGACTTTTTGGTGAATGTCATTTTATAAAAATGTCAATAAAATAAAATAATAAAGCAATGTGAAATTTTTATATAATGTCTTAATTATTTTTGTAATATACTTTATTTATAAATATCGTTTCCATTAATGCAAACTTAATATTGTGTGTTTAATTAGCTAATAGTCATCGTATCTAAAAAATTAAGCCGTGCATAGCACGGGTATTAACTAGTACTTACTATCTACTAAAAGGACAACCACTAAAAAAAAACTTTCCCTCCTAAACTCCCCATTTTCCCATCTAGATCCCCTCTACTTTATAAGATCACATTAAATATTTTCCAATTTTCAAAACAACTTTTTATTTTCTTTTTAAATGAATCATAATTACTATTTTATTATTTAAGCCTCTGTTCTGGTCAAACTTAACAAAAATTAAAATACTACTTATCTGCTATTCTCATTTGTTAAAGAAATTTTTAAATTTTTTAAAAGATTGCATTGCATTTTTAAAAATTGTAAAAGATTGTATTGTTAATAATAGAAAAGTTGAAATTATTGAAAAAAATAATTTGATCATATTACTTATTCTGTATCTGGTTTTTTTTTTTTTAAGAAAATCCACTTAAATAACTTTTCCTTTAAATTTTGTATGAAGTATTTGTTTTTTTTAAAGAAAAACTTTGTTAAATTTTAAATTTTATATGAAATAAATTATATACTTTCATTATCATTATAATTACATTTTCTATATTAGATTATAGAAAAATTAAACCGTGTACTGCACGGGTATTATCTAGTGTTAACTAATTGCACGTCAGCTTTTTTTTTTTGAGGGGCACGTCAGTTTTGTTAAGTTGACTGAGTTGTAGGGAAAAGTTTTTTTTTTTTTGTATTAATATTTAAAAAAAAAAGGATGAACAGACCCATTTAAAGTTTAGTTTTTACAAACTGACTATTTGATTATAGTAAATGCAAACTTGCAACATAATTCTCATTGATTTAAGGTAGTTGCAAAGTTTTTTTTTAATGGATGATATTATATGCTATCTTAGTTTTCTATTGATGTAGGGAGTACTTATTATGAAATATGAAGTTTATATATTGTAATTATATAATGTAATTAGTTTTTTTTTAGACAGATCAAAAACCGCCATTGATAAAACTAATGTGTTTATATATTGATTCCGAAAGATGACAATTCATTATTCATAGTTAATTAATTACATTTACTAGTTCATTCCCCGAAGTGAATGAGAAAGTATATATATATATTTATTTAAAGAGAGAAAATGAACATACATCAATGAAATATCAAAGTACAAATTAATAAATTAATTGTACACAAGACTGATTAAACGAGTAATGTCATCACTATGAATAATACATTACGTTTTCATACTTTCATAATGTGGTTTTTGATTATATCAAAGAGCAAAATTTCTTTTACATATATATATATATATATTTATATATATATATTTTTTTTCAATATTTGATTATGTTGGAGATTATTTTGATGTTAATATTATGAATTGAAATGCTTTATTGATTAGATGGAATGAATTTACTAATACGAGTATATTATATTAGACATACTCCACTATTTGTATAAGACTATGTTATTATAAAATTGCAATCTAATACAACTTTATAATGCCTAGTACTTCTATTTCTAGACTAATCCACCATATTCACAATAATAATGTGATTCTATAAACACATGTCATGAAAAAATAAGTTTCCAAATTATTGATATATTATCTGTTTGATGGTTATTCAAGATACTAAACTCTAGTTGAGTATTGATAAATAACTATATACTCATTCCCAGAAGTGAATTAGAAATTGTATATTTGAAAGTGCTATCAACATGTTTGCATTATGTTCTTTCGATTACAAAATTCATGGAAGAGTTCATAAGAATTGCAAACATGATGAGAGTGCATTTTTTTTAGCAAAACATAGTATTTATGAGGTTAAACATGACATTGTTAGCAACTCAATTGATAAATATATTTATTATGCCCATAGGTAAAAGATATTCCAATTTAAAATGGATGCAAGATGAACACTTTACTTGATACACGATTGTACTAAACATAATTTACGGTTTACAAGGTGTAAAAGATTTTAAAATTTTGTTGGACTATTTTCATAACCCCATATGCATGGATTAGGGGGAGATAAAATATCAATAATGTGATATATTGATGGTCAGTTTTGGTATATATGTACATTAACTTAAATGTCAATGATTTATTTAATAGAAGTGGCCACGTGATAATATCTAGTTGTTGACTATACACTAGTTGTAAATGCTCCAACTAAATTTGATGTCCTAGAAGACAACATCAATGTCTAATGAATTTAGAACATGCTTAAAGCTTAGTAAACCGATGGATTCTAAAGATTAGAATATCTGAAAAAGATAGGAGCAATTACTAACAATGGTAAATTCGAGAAATTGATACATTTAAATGAATCTCTTACGGAGGATTATGTTCAGTAAAATTTTTATGTACTATGATGATATGAAAGGATCTAGAAGAGTATAAGGTATCCAATAATATTAGCATGTATCAAGACTGAATTTAATACTCCAGCTTAGTAAGTTATTATTGAGTAAAATATTAATTATTGTCTTGCCAAATGCTAATTGCCTAATGAAAAACACATGTCAGTGTTCTTATATCACATCATATTCATCGCCATGCATAAAATACATCTAATAAAGTGGTCACTAGTATAATTGAAAAACTGACCATGTATAATTTAAATTTAAAAATGCGATTGAATGTGATAATAATATTAGGCCATCCGGGTTTAATGATTACCCGTTGTAGAAACTCGAAGTTTCATTTAATGTGTTGATGCTCTCTCATGTTAGATATATGAAGTGAACGGAATGGCAACATAACGTTGAGATTGAGCCATATTTGAATTATGATTTTAATAGTTTGTTTTGAGAAATTTCAAGAGATTATAAAATAGTTTCTAACAACTTTGTATGGGCATATGTAATAGGTGGCCAGAAGCTCACCATGATAACTTATAAGTTGTTCAGTATGGGGTGACTAGAAGCTCACCATATTAGGTGACTAGTATCTCATTATTAAAATCTTTGTTGATCCAGAAGATCATCATCTAGTGGAATTACATATAAGTTACTTATATTTATACAACAATCTCTTGATTATTGTGGCTATTATCAGTCAACACAAGATAAGCAACGAAGAGAGACAACTGCACAATACTTGTCTCCCCATTGATATTATCTTCATAAGAGAATGAATTATGAAAGAGTTCAAAATAAATAGTGAAAAAAAAACTTATTTTGTTTTAAGTTCTCCAGGAAAGATAAATAAAACTTAATATAATTCTTCTGAGAGATGAAATATGTTGAATATATTTTGCCTATGTGATGAGGCATTTTGCACATATAATAGTATGCTAAGTTGGTATAGAATTCGATGCCCCTATAAACAAAACATTTTACCAACTTAGGGGGATAATTAACATAAGTTGGCAAAATAAAATAAAATAAATATTTGACGATTCCTTTAATGGTAGTTTGAAAAGTTATGTGCCAACTTTTGTTTATATATTATATGGGATAATCTTGCCAATTATGCGTAAATCACTACACCAGAAGTGTAGATTATATGATCGGTTCCAAAATAAAGATATGATGAAGGGCAAGATGGTGCAGTTGACACTTTTAATAGTGCAATAATATATTAATATCATAGTGTGAATACCTTAAAAGTGGTATAAATATCTGAATTATTACAATTGATGGCCTATGATGTAAACATAGTTGTGATGGTACCAACGAGAAATTTATTCAGATATTATCGTAAAATAGCATGCAAATTAAAATTATATTTTGAGGAATTATATGGATGATACCGGTATATGTTGGAACCGATAAATAATATGCATATGCAGTAGTGGACATGTGAACAAGGGATCAGATATATATGTCCATTATGAAGTCGACGTGAAACTAAGATATTGATCAATATTTTTGTCATGGGCCAAAAGTCCAAAGAAATATTAGCGATGATCAATAGTATATCATGGACCAGAAGTCCAACGAACTATGAAAAGTTTATCATGGACTAGTAGTCCAACTAGAAACATGGATTTCTGAAATCCACACTGTACAGTGTTTAGTATTTTTGAGTCTTAATTTTATTAGCATGTTTGAGTCATAAGTTAAATGCATCACTCATTATATATGTAGGATGTAGTCTAGGCCATAGGTAAGCATTGCTCATCATTCATCACAAATATTTTATTTTGTATCTTATCATGAATTTTTGCATCTCATATTACATGCACTCTTTATACTTAACAATTGTGGTGTTTTTAAACGTTTGCCCAAAGAATAGTTAGACAAAATGTATAAGTTTGTATGAAATATTTATACTCCAATGGGTTATAGCTCTCACGAGGCTATGCATATAACATTGATCTGATAGTATGTCATGGATCTTGAAAGAAGAGTTCTTTAAAATTATACACAATGTATTTAATATTTGATTCTACAAGTTATATACTTGTATTTTAGCAATGTTAATATTACTATTAAATAGTCCACGCGACTTAATTTTGACATCTCAACCTGAAGCTTGAGCATGTGATAGTTAACCAATTTTCATACCCATTGAAGAGTTTTCACAATATATGAAATGTCTAAAGAATAGAATTAACGATCTTTCAATGAGAATAATTTTCATGGTCTAGCAGAACCATGAGCAATGTATGATTAGACAATACCATGTGAATATATAAAGTGTTGCCATGATATGTGATTGGAGAATGTATGATGACTATGATCTATCATTGATCACGAATTTTCACTTTATGACCTCCAAAACAAGGCATCAATTTAGTAATTAAGACAACTTGATAATAGACTCATGTAGTGTCTTCATAAGTATTGATAAATGAAGATGTCTCACTATGTCCAACAGAAGATTTGAAGATTCAAGACCAATCTAAGAAGATCTGTCACCGAGGAATGTTATTATGTAACAAATGTGAAGTTACTCAACGACATTGGATTTATGACATTTGAAGATCTCAAGTTATGTATTCATCAGGGGGAGACAATACGCGTTGCACTCTTTTTCCCTTAACCATGGTTTTGTCCCACATTGGGTTTTCCTGGTAAGGTTTTTAATGAGGTAACATTTCAAAGCATATTACGATAGTAGTGTACTCTTTTTCCTTCACTAGGTTTTATCCCACTGGGTTTTCTTAGTGAAGGTTTTAACGAGGCACACTATTCGACTACATTCAAGAAATTTATTCAACAATTGGGTTACGTCGTCTTAAGGATCTAGATAGATAACATCATTAAGGGGAGTTAATGAGCATTGTAAATGAATGTTATGAAATATTGTATTTTAAATTGTTGTTTTTGTATAATGGACATCCAAGGGGGAGTGTTATGTAATATATATTAGTGGATGACCATTATACCCCTATGTATACTCTGGGAACATTTTGGAATTAGGGTTTGCTGTAGATACTAGTGACAGCTTGTATATATACCCCTTTACTGAATGAAATGAGACACACTTTTCCCCAGTTTACACAACATAAATTACATTATTTAAGTTAAATTAATTTTATAAAAAATCCAAACTTTAAATTTCAAGGCCAAGGCTTTGTTTTTTAGGATTGATCTGGTCTGATCTGATTTGAATTATTTTTATTTTAATTTTTTAATTTTAATTTTAATTTTAATTTTAATTTTAATTTTTATTTTTATTTTTATTTTTATTTTTATTTTTATTTTTTAATTTTTATTTTTTATTTTTTATTTTTTATTTTTTATTTTTTATTTTTTATTTTTTATTTTTTATTTTTTATTTTTATTTTTATTTTTATTTTTTATTTTTTATTTTTTATTTTTTATTTTTATTTTTATTTTTATTTTTATTTTTATAATTTTAATACTTATTTTTTTAAGAGAAATGTAATACATGATTATATTTACTAAAATAATAATAATAATAATAACTATTATAATTATTATTATGATAGCCCATTTTATTTCACTTCTTCATTCAATCTCACTTCAAAACTTCAAATAATATTATTAATACTAATAATAATACTACTAATAATAATAGTAGTAGTAGTAGTAGTAATAATCACCGCCGAAAAATTTGACCAAACCGTCACCGAAAAAGTCGACCGAATAATCACCGCCGGAAAAGTCATTCCGAAAACCGTCGCCGAAAAACTCGGCCTGAAAAACGTCGCTGGAAAAGTTGGCCGAATGATCATCGTCGGAAAAGTGTCCGAAAACCGTCGCCGAAAAACTCGGCCTGAAAATCGTCGCCGGAAAAGTCGGCCGAATAATCATCGCCGGAAAAGTCAGCCTGAAAACCGTTGTAGAAAAAGTCGTCCCGAAAATCGTCGCCGAAAAACTCGGCTTGAAAATCGACGGCGGAAAAGTCAGCCGAATAATCACCGCCGGAAAAGTCGTCTCGAAAACCGTCGCCGGAAAACTCGTTCGAAAACCGTCGTCAGAAAATGTCGAGCGGAAAAACAGTGCTTGAAATTACTGTTTATCTGATCTGATCTGATTTGAGTTTATCTGATCTGTTCTGATCTGATCTTATTACTGTAGCTTTTAAGTCCAAAAGAACATGACCTAAATTTAGAACCAAAATATTTAAATTAAAAATTGAAATTAAGTATTTAATTAATTAAAATAGAAGTTCAATAATTAAATTAGACTAACTTAATAAAAATTCATGCTTTAATAAAAGACGAAGATTTTCGAACAAAACCCAAAAATCCTTCATCATTCGACTTTCATCAAAAATTAATCAAGGTTAACAATTTTAATTCAAGAACTTATTCAATTAAAAAGGTTAATTCAAGAAACATGAGATTTAAAGATGGAACAAGATTACAATAAAAAGATTGATTCTTTAAAAGTTCAATCCATTCAAAAATCCAAGAATAACAAGAAGAAAGATATAGTTTTTATATGTACAACAATTCATTAAATAAGTCATCAAGAATCATCGCAAGAATCATAGAACATACATAGAATCATATTAAGACACAAAATAAAACTATGAAATTATCATGCTTGAATTCGACAATCAAGAGAATCAATCAACATATCAATTCAATCCATTCAAAAGTAATTCGAAACAATTCTAATCAATCCTAGACATATTCTAACAATTGTATACTTAATCTATTCTAGAATTAAATAAAACATCTAATTACCTTAAGTTGATGGATAAGATTTCGAATTCCCTTGTTTGGCCGTGTGATACTCAAATACTAGGCTTGGTTGTGCTTGGTTTCTTGCTTCAATCTTTTTGTTTCTTGATCTGAGAATTGAATTGAAGGTTTTTAGGAGTTTTTGTGTTTAGTTGTTTTTGAGAGAGAATAAAAGCAATTATTGTGGTTTCTTTCTTTGAGGGATGCCGTGAGGTTAGTGATATGGAGGGATTTTTATAGGCTCTTTGGTCTGTTGAGGGAACTCCTAAAAATAAGTAGAAAATATTTAAAATAAGATTTTTGGTTATAATCCTTATCTAATTTAAAGATTTGGAAAATAATTAATCTAAAAGGGGATGTTGCCCGTGTGGGCTTATGTGGCAAGTGGTATTGGGCGTTGGCCCTATTTTGAGTAAGGAAAGGTAAAATTTTTGGGCTCGATTTAGTTGGGCTCAACTTGAATTAA
Organism: Salicornia ramosissima; assembly: GCA_951394345.1. Taxonomy (NCBI): domain Eukaryota; kingdom Viridiplantae; phylum Streptophyta; class Magnoliopsida; order Caryophyllales; family Amaranthaceae; genus Salicornia; species Salicornia ramosissima. The sequence goes on along the minus strand of OX596237.1, from coordinate 37,475,148 downwards.
TGGGCCAGAAATCAAATGGAAAGCCTTTTCAAGTCCGGTTACCAAGAAGGGGCTAAAATTACTTCTAACCCCTACTTAGCCAACTCGTCATTAATTCCACATTAAATTTGAGTCGATCCACAACCTTGAATAGCTTTAAGGTGAAGATTCAGGAACCTAACGAGTTGAGGCCAAAAGAGAGAATGTAAGATAACCATAATAAAGAAAATTAGTTTGACACAAAATAAAATATTAATAACATAAATTCCCGGAAAATAACTTTTAAAAGATTTTCCATTTATAAAACAGAGAATTTATTAATAGTTTTCGAAATAAATTTTTAAGACGTTAGGAAAGACAATCTAATTACATAAAGTTCTAACCCCAAAAATACGGGGCGTTACATCCATGTTGTTTTGAATGCTATATTTTTCTGAATTTTAAGCTACTATAAACTAGCTATTATCTACTACCTCCGTTTTGAAAAAAAAAACCACAATGAATTGGATGGCAAGGACTACTAGTCCCTTTTTTGTTGCGAGTGTAAAAGGGATAGAAAGAGAAAGTGAGGTATGTGATGATAGGAAGAAAAACTTACAAAAATGGAAAGATTAAAATTGTTGCAATTATTTTGAAACTTCCTAAATTAGTAATTGTTGCGTTTATTTCAAAACGGATGAATTATTAGATTTAAATATTCTACTTTGTTGAAATTTTAATTCCTTTGTTGGGAATTAGAGTAAATACTTTAGATTGTAGAAGAAATGTTTGGTAAAAAAATAATAGGTTTACCCGAACCCGACCCGTTTGTTTTCAGGTCGAGTTAGATTACAAAAACTCAACCCGTTTATTAAATGGGTCGGGTTCGGGTTAAGGGTATATGACCTGATAACCTGACAACCCGAATCCAACCTATTAACCCGATTTGCAAGCCCTGATCGTAACGGGTTCATTTTGGCCCGTTATTTCAATTTTTCTTCTATTAATATTGAAGGTGATGACCTACCAGTTACTAATATTGAAGATTCAGTTGCTTATGGACAACATACCATCCTTCGTGATTTTGTTTCAATGTCTTCGGGTCATATGTTTTGTGAAGCCAACCATTCGGCAAACTACGTATTGATACTAAGGTATTGACACCACACATATCGATATAGATCATTTTTTAGATGCTAAATTTAATTGTTTTTGTTGTACTAATTGTAGACACCTAAATGTGTCTCCCCAATGTAGAGACTAATGATGAATGTACCATATTTCCATAAGGTCCAACTATGGGAAATTGTTGATGAAAATGAATAATACACCCCAAACAATTTCCTAAACCACGTTTGAATTGCCTTGAAAGCATTTATTAGGATTCGCGATGATTACGGGATTTATTCATAATTTTTCTTCATTTTAGGTATTTTTTATATTTTTCCATGCATTTTTTAATATTTTATATTCATAAGAAAATAAAAAAAATGTCATTTTGCATCATAAAATATCTTCAAAAATCAAAAAAACAATTTTATAGTTTATTCATATTTTTCTATATTTTTAATCATATTTTTAGAGCTTTTTTAGTTTTTTTTTAAGGATTTTTGCATGCTTAGGGGCATTCTCATCATTTCCGAATGTTGAAAATTGTCCCGCAATGCATATGAGTGTTTTTAATATTTTTATAATTTTTCATAATTTTTCTGTAATTTTTAGAGCTTCTGGAGGCTTCTAGAACATTCTGGAACGTTTTGAAACATTCTGGAATATTCCGGAATGTCAAAGATTACAGAATTCAATCGTAATCAAATCATAATCGCATAATAATCCCGTAAATCACACGCTAAATCAAGAAAAAAACGTCCCGGATCAGACCAGACCTGCGTCTAGACGCGGGTCATATTACGAGACCTGCGTCTAGATGCAGGTCACTGGTCCTTCCGGGTCCTTCGTTGCTCCTTCTGGCCTATAAATACACGTCCTTCCAAGCATTCTAACATACGCCAACACCACTGATCCCTCTTCTGCATTGCATACTTCAACTCCATACATTCATACCACATCAACCATCTCTCAACACTCATCTATACACATTGCAAATCATCAACTCAGATCAATCAACTTTGAACATTCATCATCATCAAACACCCCTTGGTTCTGTCAATCAAAGGCTATAGGTATAATTTCTAAAGTCTCTACCCTTATAAACTTTTATTATTTTGTTTTAATTTCATTATTTGACTCGTTAAATGGTGATTAAAATGGAGATAAGCGATGATAACGGATAAATTCATAACAAATAATGAAATTTCTAGTTGAACATATATATGAATGTTCAACGCTTTAATCAATTTTTTTCATAATTCTTCACAAAATTCATAACGATTTGATCTTCATTTTAATCGCCATTTATAATTGAATTTTAATTATTTCATTAGTTTTTTAATATGATCTAAATATATGCATTGTGATTAACAATTCGCTATGCGTTATAATAGGTCGTACATAAAATTTAATTTCGTAATCAATTCATATGCATTTGTTTTAATTTTGTATGTTTTTTTTTTAATTTTCAATCTATTTTATTATGTGTTTTTTTACAATCGATTTTATTTCATATTTTTCTTCATTATGTGATTTATTATTTTTAGGATTTAATACGGACTTAATCTAAAGTGGTCACAATAATTAGTCCTAATCTGCAAATAATTCAAATCCGCCTAGTAATATGCGCTTTTAGAATATAATCTGAGATATCTTTATATTCGGGAATAATAATAATACGACCACAAAAAGAGACCTAGTAGAGACCGCTTACAGGCGGGTGGGCCCAATGCACGATTGACTCGTAACCTGTCCCCGAACCCATACTCTGGTGCACGACCATATTGGGCCAATTGCTCCTGGTATTGGTATTTCTTCGGTGTCTGTGGACTGTATAAAACGCACGGTGGCGACTTCTACTAGACCGTATTCACGTACGGGGTTAATGAGCATTCAAATAACTCGTGGCGTAGGCGGCCGGTAAAAACGACCCCTACACTAATAAGTCATGATTTTTTTTGGAAGATATGATTGATGCATAGTTGTTATGTGTACATATTAATTAAAGGACAAAGAAAATTTACCTATTTTCTTGGGAAAAAAACAAAAAAAATGTCATGTAACTTTTATGTACACATAATAACTATGCACTAATAATTTCTCTTTTTCTGGAATTTTATTTTCTTTTAAGAACTCTTTAATTTCCATAAATAATATTGGGAGATTCTTAATTCCTAATAAAATGCAACTACTCTCGATTTCCAAACTACCGTCCATGTCAATGTAAGTAAAAAAGCTAATTTTTTTACCCGTCTTAAGATAAACTGCTACTACCAAAGCACTACTACCAGTTGCAATTTCCTTAGAACTATCGCTACTATCAACAATGGTTTTCCTGAGGAAACTGCCACTGCCAGTAGCAGATTTTATGAGGAAACCGCTATTGGTAGTAGCGTTTTATGTGCATTTTTTTTAGTGAATGAACATTAGCATTTGAAATATAAGGCACATCTTTTTTTTAAGTAACTGAAACCAAAAAACATCAAACCATATAAATGGACAGTAGTTTGGGAATTGTAAAAAAAAAATAGTTGTATTTTGGGCATTAAAATTCATCTGTCCCAACATTATTGAAGGAAAGAATTCTTTCTTTTAAGGGAAATAAATTTTGAAGCACCATTAATTAATCTTTTGGGGTAATATGGTCAAAACAAACTTCTAAATTAATATAACAACTTTATATTTTTGTTGCATATATTTTACCATTAATACCTTTGATTATGGGTGAATGAAATTATATACTCATAAATATTTCCTAATAAATTTTTAGCGATATTTAAAAAAACTCCATTAGACTATATAAGTGTATATTTTCTAGCCAAAATTTTCAGACATTGACTGCACAAAATGCATCATGTATCTTTTTTTTTAAAAAAAAACTATTATAAAATTGAGAGATTATAGAGAGAGTTGTGAGGGAGAAGATGATTGTATGTATTATTCTTATCCTCCATCAAAAGAGGTTACACATATATATATACATGTATTGGTAACACCAAAAGCTTAGGTAATACAAAGAGATTAGAAAATGAAGAGACTAGCAATCCCAAAAGGCTAAGCAATATAGAAAGTCTAGGAACACAAAGGGGCAATGGACATCCACACAATAATTGATTCATAACACTCCCCCTTTGGATGTCCATTATCTGAAATAATGCCTCATTAAAAACCTTACACGGAAAAACCCTATGGGAGAAAAACCAAGTAAAGGAAAAGAGTACATTATTCCATAATGCGCATGAGATGATGCTGCCTCATTAAAACCTTACCAGGAAAACCCAGTGGGAAAAAACCATGGTTAAGGAAAAAGAGTACAGCGCGCATTAACTCCCCCTCATAAAGGCATCACTGAAGTTCCTTGAGAGAACGCATTCCAATTTGCCGAACCAACTTCTTAAAAGTAGCAGTGGAGAGTGCCTTAGTAAATAGATCTGCCAAATTTTCACTTGATTGGACCTGCTGAACATCTATATCACCTTTCTTCTGTAGCTCATGTGTGTAGAAAAACTTCGGTGAAATGTGCTTTGTCCTATCACCTTTGATATATCCCTCCTTGAGTTGTGCGATGCATGCTGCATTATCTTCATACAAGACTGTTGGAGCCCGATTCTCGGAATATAGTCCGCAACCTTCTTGTATGTGCTGGATTAAGGATCTTAACCATACGCACTCACGACTTGCTTCATGAATTGCTAGAATCTCTGCATGGTTAGAGGAGGTTGCTACAATGGTTTGCTTCATTGAGCGCCATGAGATGGCAGTACCACCATGAGTAAACACATATCCAGTTTGAGATCGAGCATTATGAGGATCAGATAAATACCCTGCATCTGCAAAACCAACCATGACTTCTTTGGACGAGTTAGAAAAGAATAATCCCTTATCTTTTGTGCCTTGGAGGTAACGAAATATATGCTTAATTCCATTCCAATGCCTTCGGGTAGGACATGAGCTAAATCTTGCTAACAAATTAACAGAAAAAGATATGTCAGGTCGTGTATGACAAGCGAGATACATCAATGCCCCTATAGCACTTAAATAAGGTACTTCAGGACCAAGAATGTCCTCATTACTTTCCCGAGGGCGAAATGGGTCACTATTTACATCAAGTGATCTAACTACCATAGGACTAGTCAAAGGATGTGCTGTATCCATATAAAATCTCTTAAGCACCTTCTCTGTGTATGATGTTTGATGCACAAGGATTCCATCTTTTAGGTGCTCAATTTGTAATCCTAGACAAAATTTCGTTCTTCCAAGGTCTTTCATCTCAAATTCCTTTTTCAAGTAATCTACAGTCATTGAGATCTCTTCAGGAGTTCCAATGATGTTCAAATCATCAACATACACTGCAACGATGACAAGACCTGACCCAAATCTCTTTATAAAAATGCATGGGCTGATAGGGTCATTTTTATAATTTTCTTTCAACAGATATTCACTGAGGCGATTGTACCACATACGCCCAGATTGCTTCAATCCATACAAAGATCTATTCAATTTGATGGAATATTGATCTCGAGATCCATGAGTTGTTGCTTTCGGCAACTTAAATCCTTCCGGAAGTCTCATGTATATCTCATTATCCAGTGGTCCATACAAGTAAGCTGTGACTACATCTAATAAGCGCAAGTCAAGTCCTTCTCTTATTGCCAGACTGATCAAGAATCTAAAAGTAGTTGCATCCACCACAGGGGAGTATGTCTCCTCATAATCAACTCCGGGTCTTTGTGAGAATCCTTGTGCCACTAAACGTGCTTTATATCTTACAATTTCACCCTTTTCATTTCTTTTCCGCACAAAGACCCATTTATAACCCACTGGTTTCACACCTTCAGGCGTGCGGACTACCGGTCCAAATACTTCTCTCTTTGCAAGAGATTTCAATTCTGCTTCAATTGCTTCTTTCCACTTTAGCCAATCATCTCTTTTTCTACATTGGTCCATGGACTTCGGTTCTTGATCCTCTTTATCATTTATGACATCAAGTGCTATGTTATATGCAAATATATCATCGACGTCGATTTCTTTTCGATTCCATGTTATTCCTGACATGACATAATTTGTTGAAATCTCTTCATTTTCAGGTACCTGAATTTCTTCTTCCTTTGTCATGTCCATGATCTCTCCTGGAGATTCATCAGAATGTGTGGGTTCCTCAAGTTGGCCATTATCAATTGTTGCTCCTTTTCTTTTCCGAAGATTCTTGTCTTTGGAACCCACTGGTCTTCCACGCTTCAGGCGTGGTTTTGAATCACTAGCCACTTGATGTTGTCCTTCAGGGACATCAATTTTAACAGGAGCATTAACAGCTGGTATGTGTGACTTAGTCACTCTATTTGGGTCAGAAAATGCGTCTGGCAATTGATTTGCTAAATTTTGCAAATGAATTATCTTTTGGACTTCTGTTTCACATTGATTTGTGCGAGGATCAAGATGCATCAATGATAATTCTTTCCAACTTATTTCCTTTTCCAGCTGTTTATTTTCTCCCCCTAATGTCCGGAAAACAGACTCGTCAAAATGACAATCTGCAAAGCGAGCCGTAAATAAGTCCCCCGTTGATGGCTCCAAGTATTTTATTATTGATGGGGATTCATACCCGACATATATTCCTAACCTTCTTTGAGGACCCATCTTAGTACGCTGTGGTGGAGCAATAGGAACATATACAGCACATCCAAAAATTCTTAGATGGGATATATTTGGTTCCTAACCCAGAACCAATTGTGATGGGGAGAACTTATGATGACTTGTTGGCCTGATGCGAATGAGTGCTGCTGCATGCAATATGGCATGTCCCCAAGCTGATATGGGTAACTTAGATTTCATAAGTAACGGCCTAGCAATTAGTTGAACTCGTTTAATTAATGACTCTGCAAGACCATTTTGTGTGTGAACATGTGCCACAGGATGTTCAACATTTATTCCTATTGACATGCAATAATTATCAAAAGCCTTAGAAGCAAATTCACCAGCATTGTCAAAACGAATACTCTTAATTGGATAATCAGGAAAATGTGCCCTTAATCTGATCAACTGGGCAAGCAATCTCGCAAACGCCAGGTTGCGAGTTGATAACAAGGATACATGTGACCATCTAGTCGATGCATCAATTAGAACCATAAAATATCTAAATGGTCCACATGGTGGGTGTATTGGCCCACAAATATCACCTTGTATTCGTTCTAAGAAATTAATTGATTCATAATTTATCTTTGCTGGTGATGGCTTAATAATTAACTTTCCTTGTGAGCAAGCAGCACAAGAATGACTTTGAAGAATCTGCTGGCTCTTCAAAGTGTGTCCACATGAATTTTCAATGATTTTTCGCATCATAACAGAACCGGGATGGCCCAACCGGTTATGCCAAACTACAAAGTCATTTGTAAACTTCTGGTTTACAATAGCATGTGCTTCGACTGTACTTATCTTTGTGTAGTACAAACCAGTAGAGAATGCAGGCAATTTCTCTAAAACATGTTTCTTGCCTTGGGATATGGTTATGATTTGAAGATATTCATTATTCCCCTCATTTATTGTTTCAACATGGTATCCGTTATAACGGATGTCTTTAAAACTCAACAAATTCCTTTGGGATTTAGGGGAGTATAATGCATCTATAATTTCAAATTTTGTTCCCATAGGCATCACTATATGTGCTCTTCCAGAGCCTTCTACAATTTTTGTACTACCAGAAATAGTACTCACACTAATACTTTTCATTTTCAATTGTGAAAAGTATATCTCACTTTTAAGTATAGTATGAGTAGTTGCACTATCTGCTAGACACATATCTTCACCATTCATTGCTAATTGATCTTGGGGAGTATTCATTTCTAAAAACAAATACATAAAAGAGGAAAATAAGATAATATGCATGAAAGCTAATTATTATTTAAAACCAAAACAACCAAATATCACAATAATAAAGTTCATAATATGCATCTCAAAAGATAATAAAGTCCATAATACATAATAAAACCATAGTAAGACAAATTATCAAAAGTGAACAAGTAAAAGTAATTATTAATTAGTCCAAAATAAAACATGAGCATCTTAATTATTATTCCCTGCAGGGGTGGTGAAGAAATCAGCAGCTTCTAAGTGCATCATGTTATCATTATTTCCTTCAGGGATGTTGAGGAAATCATTCACATCCAGCTGCATCATATCAGGATTATCAAAATCTCCTTCACCATCCTCGTACACAAGATTCGTCTCTATCTTTTTACCTTTTTGTTTCAATGATTGTTGGTAGAGATCAACGAGATGCTTTGGAGTGCGGCAAACACGGGACCAGTGACCAGTGCCTCCACAGCGATAACAAACATTGGGGACACTTTCATTTCTTTTCTCATTTGTGTTGCCACTTGTATTGTTCCACTTCTGGTGGGAATAAGAGTTCTTAAAATGACCACCCCGAGCTCTAAGAGATCCATATTCACCTCGACCTCTAGTGGGTCCATGTCCTCTACCACGACCACGACCTCTACCACGACCTCGACCACTGCTGCTGGCAGGGTCTTTATTTGTTATTATTTTTCCCTTGTGGGTTGCAGCATTGACTTCAGGGAATGGTGCAGAACCAGTTGGTCGTGACTCATGGTTTTTCAACAATAACTCATCATTTTGCTCGGCCACAAGTAGACAAGATATCAGTTCAGAATATTTCTTAAATCCTTTCTCTCGGTATTGCTTACTTAAGAGAAGATTATCCTTATGAAAAGTTGTGTAAGTCTTTTCCAACATTTCTTCGTCGGTGATTTTTTCACCACATAATTTTAATTTAGAGGTTATTCTGAACATGGCCGAGTTATAATCACTAACGGATTTATAATCTTGGAGCCTTAAATTTAGCCATTCATAGCGAGCAGATGGAAGTATTACAGTTTTCTGGTGGTCATATCTTTCCTTTAAATTACCCCAAAGCACCTCTGGATCTTTAACAGTTAAATATTCAGTTTTAAGAGCCTCATGGAGATGATGGCGAAGAAATATCATAGCTTTAGCCTTATCTTGATCTGATTCGTTATTTCCGGCCTTTATAGTATTACCAAGACCCTTTGCAGCTAAATGGATTTCAGCATCTAATGCCCAAGATAAGTAATTATTTCCGGTAATATCAAGAGCCACAAATTCAAGCTTAGCAAGATTCGACATATTTCACTACACAAAATTACAAATATAATGAATATAATAAGGCATAAAATTGTTGATGTTTAGTCAGATTAACAATACGGCAAAGATTTAATCCAATACAAGATAGTTGAACATAATATACAAATTTGGTACTTGCAAAATATAAAACGTTAACAATGCCTAGAATAGTAGTAATAATATTTTCAATACTTCATAACCTGCAATTTCGGCAAACTTTTGCCGACAAAACTTGCGACTCATATCTATCAAACTATAAAAACAAAATATTCAAACAAGAAACAGAACACATCAAAACTTAGTGTTAACATATATCATGAATATTACCATGAGACTATAATATATCATTAGACTACAATTACTTCACTAAAGCATGCGCACAGAAGTCATCCTAATACAAGCTACATGACCGACCAAAAATTCACACCATATTTCAATAATTTCAAACAGGAATAACATGGTTCCATGATACAAATTCTACAAATATAATTTATTCTTTATCTCTTTGAAAACTTCCTAACTGATTTGGGCTGAGAATGGAATCCATATAAAAAGCCACGTTTATCAACACAATAGCAGGATCATTATTACTAAGACAATATCTCAAACTCAAGGTTCATGCAGTTTGAGTGGAGATGATACAAAATTGGAGATTGAAAAACAACAAAGAGTTATATATATATATATATATAACCTGACAAACAAAGGGTTGGCGACAGAAGGACAACATCATGTATTACAACTTATCATTATCAAGTATCAAACAAAGGTTACAGAAAACTTATAGATTATTAAAGTACCATATAACTATAGGTGACAAACAAAATAATAATCTGACAAACAAAGGTGACGGAAGACTTATAGATTATTGATCAAGTATCAAAACTGATTATCAAGTATTAGGTTGCGTACCTTATTGGTTGAACGAAGAATTAATCAAACTGACCCAATAGCTCTAGTTAGAGATTCGTGCTGATAACGTATTATAAAATTGAGAGATTATAGAGAGAGTTGTGAGGGAGAAGATGATTGTATGTATTATTCTTATCCTCCATCAAAAGAGGTTACACATATATATATACATGTATTGGTAACACCAAAAGCTTAGGTAATACAAAGAGATTAGAAAATGAAGAGACTAGCAATCCCAAAAGGCTAAGCAATATAGAAAGTCTAGGAACACAAAGGGGCAATGGACATCCACACAATAATTGATTCATAACAAAAACTCCTATATTATATTTTTTTTCACAATGTTCTTCGAAGAACATGTACACCATAGGATTTGTAAATATAAAAAAAGAATGATATCGACTAATCTGTAAAGATAAATTAGGTAGAAAAAGTGAAAAAGGTGGCAAAATTGACAGGTTAAGAAAAAGATATAAGTACATTAAAAAAATATAAATTACATGTTAGTAAAAATTATAAAAATTAAATATTTAAATCACATTTTTAATCATAATACTTAAATTACATATTAGTAAAAATTATAAAAATTAAATTTTTGTTAAGTCCTCATTTAGACGAATTATTCAAAATTTGACTAAATTCTTTAAGTTGTAGAGAAATTTAGGGTGTGTTTTATTCAACTTATATCAGATTAGATCAGATCAAACCTAATCTGAGCAGATCAGACCAAATAAGATCAGATATCATATCACCAATTCAAATAAATTTTCCAATTAGATCAGAAAATTTCAGACGAAGAGAACGAACCCTTAATAGGTTATGTATAGTTATGAATTGCGACTACATTACAAATCTATATTAATTACTCTATAATTTAAGATTTTGTTCTAGTGAGAGAAGTCCAAACCTCTGATACGGGCATCATATTAATCAAACTTTAATTAATTTTTTTTTTTTGAAAAACTACCTAAGATAACTTTAATTTAAATAATCACCTTATAATTTACTTTTTGTTAATTACCACCTTGTTATCCATTTTGCCTAAAGAAAATATTTTTAAGTCTCACAATTTACAAATTTCTCCGGTTTTAGGATATTACTAATTACAAATATGCATTAAAAGCTTGTAAATTGAAAGCCTTTTTTATAATAGTTATATACAAACCATGATACTAAAAATAATATATTGAGAAATCTATATATAAAATAAATAATACCAAATATTGCAAATAATGCGTGATCCTATGACGGAAGGACTAGTTTCATTTCCAAAAAAAATGACTAGCTAGTAGTTTATTACAATAACAATATGAAACATATTACAATAATGTTAATATCAAAGTGAAATAATTTATGATACATTTTAAAATTTTCGTACAATTTTTTTTGTCCCACAATTACAATCAATTTGAAAAATAAGTGTGAAATTTACTTTTTTAAGGGTTCACCCTTTTTATCTCTAATCTACTAGCTTCATATAGTAAATCAATCAAACTGTTGAATCGCTTCGACTTGAACCCCAGCAGGACGACTTCCATTCTCGCCATCTCCACCTGCTCAAACTCATAGCAAATCACCCAATTAATTCACCTGAGTCACTCACTATACCCCCCCCCCCCCTCCCGGGGACTTTCATTGAGCGATCAACCAAATGGCCCATATATATACTCCCTCCGTGACATATTAACGGCAACAATTTGACATAAAATAGAGAGAAAATATGTCAAATCGTTGTCATTAATATGTTACGGAGGGAGTACAAACTAAATGCCAAAGGCTAGCCTACGGTATAAGTTGATGACTAAAGGATATGGAAATAAGTAGGATTAGGGGATTAGAATATTTACACTAATGTACTCCCTCTGTCCCAAATTACTTGCTACAATTTCATTATTTGAATGTCCCAAAATACTTGCTACATATCCTTTTATAGTCTATGGGCCCCCACATATTTTACATTTTTACCCTCTTTTTTGTCATTTTTATCCTCTTTAAACCAATCTTTTTTTCCACTTACCTTTATTAATGGTGGTCCCACATGAAAATTGGTTTGCATAGAAATTTGTTTCAAAATAGAATATAGCAAGTAAAATGGGACGGAGGGAGTAACAAATTATACAATATATATAGTAACAGGTCGTGTTCCGAATTCTAATGCCTTAACCACGAGACCAACCTCATCCTCAAGGGACCCTATTTTTATTTTTTTTAGTTAAATACCATGGGTGATATCAGACCTTGAATTGATCCATATTATAGGTCACCCGACCGAATTTATCTTACACACACATCCACAAGGAGAAAAATTATGAATCCTTACAAATGTGTACAATGAGATTCGAACTTGAGAATTGAATTCAAGCTCGTCAATTCGTCATTCACTAGATTTTAACCAATAAACTAAAACTTAAACCTTAAGCCCCAAATCAAATAGTGGACTCGGGTCCACCATATACCAATTCTAATACAAAGTTTTTTTTTGTTTTTTTTTATTTCAATCATTTGTAATAACTAATACTTCCTCCGTTCCAAAAAAATGCAACAGTCAAATTTTTGCACTATTCACGTTGTATACTTTGACCAAGTTTTGAGCTTTACACATAATTAAAAACATAGTCAAGTGGGATTCTGTTAGATTCGTCTCGTTAAATACTATATTAATATTAACTTTTTATATTTTTTAATTATTCATAATTATAGATATTAATGGTCAAAGTTTCATTTTGACATGTGTGAAATGTTGACTGTTGTGTTTTTTTTGGAACGGAGAAAGTAATATTATTCTTTTCTTTCTTTTGTTTTCCCTTCCATTACTTTTTTTTTCTTTCTTTTAAGCGTATGTTGGTTATTCTTTTTAGAATTTGCAATTATTGACCATCTTTTTTTATTCACCCAATTCATCCTCTGACTGTTTTTTCTTTTGCCTTATTTTGAGCATCGATCACTGAAATTCAAATTGCTCTTTCTCTATCTATTCTATTCTATTCCGTCCTCTCTTTTGCCTTTGTCCCCCCTCCCCCACCCCCTCTATTTAATAATTATGTTTGTTTTGAAAACCCCAGAAATATTATCACCCACTTTTTAGCTTAATAAATAACAGTAACACCCGACCCAGACCCACTGCTCCACAGACAGTTGGTATTTAGAATAAACTTTCACAAGCAATCATGATCGAAATGGGTAATAATGGGAAAAACTATACTTGTTCAAAGCTCAAAAAAGCAGCAAAAAAACTAATCCTTCTCCCTTTCTCGTCATTCTGCTCTTCGTATACTACTATCCTATCAACTCCTTGTGTAAGTTTTTATATTCTTCCACCGTACCATTAATATTTTTATTTTTATTTTTATTTATAAATTCAAAATGTGACTAGAAAATTCTTTTAAGTTGAATTCTACTAAAATTCTTTTATTTATAATTTTGTTTGTTTAAAAAAAAAAAAAAAAAAAAAAAAAAAAAAAAAAACAGAAAGTAGGACAGAATAATAATCATGAAGAAAAGTTGTCTTCTGTTGCAAGTGAAGCACTGATGAATTCTATGTCAGAGATTTGCGAGGAAGGAAACTATACAGCTACTGTCTCATGTAAGGTAAAATGATCGAGTAGTATATATAAATGGCTGATATATAACGTGTGTATATACTCTAACTTAAAAGCTCATGAATAAATTTAAGTATGCAACATCAATGAAATACGGAGTACTCCCTCCGTCCCTTAAAGATTGCTACTGTTCATTTGGTAACTTTGACTCGTTAATTTTAAACATGTAAGGAAAAATATAGTCAAATGAGGTCTCGTTTGATTCGCCTCAATGTGTACTTTTTTAATATGCAATGTTTATAATTTTTTATTATACGTATGTCAAGATATTTTCATTTAAAAATATGTCTCGGGAGATGAGGAAAAGTAAATGGGGCAATCTTTTAAGGACAGAGGGAGTATTAATTAAGGTGGAGTGTGGAGATGTGTCAAAATCATTTCCCGCTTTATAAGGCTAATTGATACTCCCGTTAATATATATTATACTTTTTTTGTTTCTTATATTCTATTTTTCACATTGTATAAGACACAAATTTAATTTAAAATAATATCTTTAATTATATATAATAAAAAATTATATATTTAAAAAATACATGTTGAGATGAATCAAACTAGATCCATCTATCATAACTATATATTTTTTTTATTATGTTCGTTACATAAAATTAGATAGAGTCAAAATTTAAAAATGAACAATACTCATTTAGGAAATGTAGCAATTAGTAAAAGATTGAGGGAGTATGCTTTTAAGGGAGGAACTCTTGCACTCCCATACAGCGGGCCGACCTGAGGCCTATTTGTGAGGGTAGGAGGGTTAGTTTGGCCAAATTGATCTTAAAATATGAATTAAGCCATTCGGGAATGGGTTTACCATACATCTGGATGCTTACAAAATTACGTGTATTCAAGGTGCTTTATTGTTCATGTAAAATGATTTTGCTTATTTTAAATTTTAAAATGGGCAAAAAAAATACTCTCTGCGTCCCAATTTAGTTGCTACATTCACCTTTTCACATCTCCCAATGTACGATTTTAAATATAAATATCTTGAACTACTTATAATAGACTCTAGTTAGTTCAGACAAATTCAGTTCGGCTCAACTCATCTCAGTGCAGTCGGGCGTTTCTCTTTAAGGATAGCGCATAGCGTGCTACAACTCAGACTATTCTAAACTATTCTCCTAATTTTATTTAGTCTTGTTACTGTTTGTATGTTAATAAAGTATTAATTTTATTCTTTAATTACTTGAAATAATTGTTGATTAATTTATTTTCTAACAAGATTTAGATTAATTCAGTTCAGACAAATCCAGTTTAGCTTAATTATGCAGTTAGTTTAAGCTTTAAAGTTGGATTCTGACAATATTATTCATTTCTTTGATTATTTTGCGGCTGAATTAATGTTAGAGACGCGCGAGTCCGAATGCCATGTTAATTTATTGTTGATTCTCTGATGTCCAATATATATACACATTATGGGTGTAAGGTGCGCATCGATCAAAGGATAATTTTGCTCATTTTAATTTATATATATTTTTTCTTTCTAAAATTTAATAAAATGAGCAAAATTATATATTAAATGAAGAATAAAACACCTTTGAGTGTACCTATATCAACGTGTACCGGGTGCGTAATAGAAATGTTGGGGAGTAAGAAAACAAAGAAAGCATGCAATAATTCAAACTAAAGTTTTGTATTCAAAAATGATTTTGCACGCAGAATGTGTGTACCATATGTCTTGAAGCATTAGTAATAAAGAGCAAGGCGGCGGCATCAAGTGGTAGTGGTAGTGGTAGTGGTAGCCGTAGCCTTAGCCTCGGCAAAGCAATATTCAGTTCATCAGAGTGTGGTCACTCATTCCATATGTCATGTATCTCATCATATATATCTCACGGTCGTAGCCTCACCTGTCCTGTATGCCGTGCACAATGGACCACCTCTTCATCACCATCACCGTCACCATCACCATCACCATCACAAGTGGTGCATGCCTTGGGATGTGTGGACCGACTCGCAATTGTGGGTGCATCCTCCTCGCTCCGCCCCATGACATGGTACGGTAAGAGGGCAGCTCTTCATCAGGACAGTATTTATCATGGAATAATAATAATAAATTATTATTATTATGTGGAAGGAATCAGGAAAGGGATTCAGATTCTCAGGGAGCGAATGTATAAAAATCCTTACTCATGTATTCTACACTTGTCTCATCATCATGAGTATCATCATCCTCGTATCATCATCATCATCAACGATCTCGAAATGTTGTCGTCTTCGTCGTCGGCCATCTCTGTTCATCACATTCATGTGGATTCAACCGCCTCACTAATGCTTCATCTTCATGAATTCCTTAGACGACCTGATCCAAGAATAATTAATTAAGTTCAATTAATAAGATCTGATCTGGAGGCCGGGATTAGAGGCTGGCATGTCGTAAATGGGCTTCCCAATTAAAGGGGAACTTAATTAAATGGTACATTTTTAGTATAATCAAAAACAAAGTTATAGGTCATATTTTTTTTTTTCCAAATTAATCCTAGCTCCGCCCCTACTTAATTAGGAGATGATGGGCGAAGGAAAAATTGGGAGTGACGAGTAATTTACATATAGAAGGTGGGATTGTTGAAACTCGGGATTATCATTATTATCCTTGCATGACTTATGGCTAGGAGATGGGCCAAGAGAATGCATAGAAGGCACAAGATCTAAAGTTCTCGGCATGCATGCTGGTCTTGCATGGATGACCCTTACAACGGGAGGCACGCACATTTATATTACTTTGTACTTTTATTCTTCACAATATGATAGCTAGGTGACTTGAGTGTTGTACCTTTCTTTTGTATTTATTTCATTTTATTTATATCTTTTCATTTGTTCAAGAGTTATCTACAAGCGGAATCCTTAATTTGTTATAGAATACATGTATACTTTAATTAGGTAGTCGTATCCGTATTGGATACCGATACAATACCGATGTTTTACGAATATTCGATACTTCACTCTACTTTTTATCATATTTTAAAAAAATATTTTACCTTGTTTTAGTTATATTTTCCGTCTCTCTTTTATTCTTTGAAACGGGATTTATCATTTAACTTTATTTTTGTTTTTTCAACTTTAGTTTCCATGTCTCATGGAAGATTTTCATAAAAAAATTATATTTTCATATATTTTATGTATTATTTTCTTATTCGTATTTGTATCCTTAATTTTAAAAGTGACGTATTTTAAAGGATGTCGTAATTATATAATTGACATTATCATAATTTAGTCCACAATTTTAATCTTAAAAAATTATGAGACTTTGATTTTAGCATAGATGTTATGGAATTTTGACAATAACTTTTAAAACTTGATTATATGACAAATTATTTTAAATCAAATTCCGTTTATTTCTGAACCATATAAAAAAAACGAGGAAACTTAATTCTTTGGAATTACAACTTGCAAAGCCTTCGTGTTTTAGAAGGCAGAAGATAACAATTTAATACGATACCGGGCCTTGGCAATTTATTTTGCTCTCTATGTACTCAAAATTTTCCAAATACTTCAACACTAAAACCCAATTGCACAAAGCGATAGAATTAGCATTTGTTTTTGCTCTCTACAGACTTAAAAAAAGACAAAAAAAAAAAAAACAGATGCCTTGTAGCTCTCAGAAGGCTCACCCACCTTCTCCACTACTACCTGCTTTTCCTTCTCTTCGATCTTAAATATTATGAAGCGTTAACGCCGTTAAGTCCTTTTTGACTTCAACTCTAAAAATTCGACTTGCACTCATCTTCGACAACCATTCCTGGTGCAGCACTGGCCGATACAACAAGGTCAATGATCAATATATACCTCATATCTATATGGAACAATACACCAATATACCACCAAAGAAGTAAAGAACTATGAGGAGTTGAGGGCAGGCGGACAAGAATAGCAGCCAATCATTGACGACTATGAAAATTAAATGAGAGTAAAATTGTATGAAAAGCCCATCTATTGACATCAAACACAGATCAAAGCAAATTTGTATCTTAAAAATCAACACAAAAACCTAATAACCCAAATTTGACATTACAAAAGTTCAAACTGTACAGGTGAACATCTAAACTCAAATCAAAATCTGAAACAAGAATCAAACCACAATTTTCCGAAACCATATCAATCAAGCCCGAACATCATAATAGAGGAAACAAAAAAGGGTCTAAAAGATCCATGTTAATGAAAGTAGAAACAAACTTAGTGTCCCTAAATCCATACAAATTTTCCCACCCATAGACCATTCTTCACAACTTTGCAAAGTTTAAGAGTTTTGAAAATTGCTAAACAAAGCAACACAAACATAAAATCAATTATTATATATAGATAAAAAAAATTGAATAAGAATGAAGACCTTGGTGAAAAAAATGTGGTCGGAAGATGGTGAATAAATGTGACCAAAAACAATTTAACTACAATGTAGCAAAAAAAATCTACCTGCTTCTGTCTTATTTTTCTTCGAAAAAACTGTCACCACCACCTCCGTCAGTCCGTAAAGAAAATGACATTTCACAAAAAAAAAAAGCACAATATAACTACCTAATGCAAAAATCAATAATAATCAAATGAATAAAAGTGGGACCAAACAATAATAAATAATGAATGAATTTCATAATACCAAGCCCAAATGCCAACAAAACATTGCTCACCTCCATTAATTTATTGTAAACGGAAAAAACTATAGATAAGGTTGGAAAAAAGAAGAGGATATTGATCAAACACGAAGAAAATGAACATGAAAGGGGATTCACATATATGAGAACCAGACAAACCTCAGGAGGGTCAAACTTGGTTCCACCATTGCTGAGTTTGGCATGGGCTTCAGCATAATACTTTAAAAATGCTTCATGATCAGCTGCATATTTCTCAGCATATACCTTCAATCACTTGCAAAATATGAAAATGATGAAAACAAGGAAAACGTGTGGATTCTTGCATTTCTCTAGTATTATGCATTGCTTTGTTTTACCTTGAAAGATGGATCTTCAAAAAGAACAACATCAGTTGGCAAAACAAGCAAATCTGCATCTTTCTTTTCTTTGATGTCCTAAATTAGACAATTTAAATTAGTGCAGGAACAGGCAAACTTCCGTGAATGTGATCATAAGCTGAAAGCTAAGCAATTTAGGCAAAACCTTGAAATAAGAATTGTCAAACTTCAACCATTGTGCTGTCTAGGATTGGCCTCTGGGAGCTTCTGATCCATCTTTCTGATAAATAAAAAGATTGCATTCGCATTAACTTAACAAATGTGTAAATACCAAAAACTACAAAACCACAAATGACAATACAGACGAAGAAGAGCAAAAACGAAGTCGTGGTATGCTTTTTTTGTAGTACCATGAAAAGAGATTGAATTGAACATATTCAATTCATATAATTCTTTATCATTATCTAAAGAGGAAAAGGGCAACAACTACTATCAAGACGTTGCAGTTTTGAATCATCATACTTGTCAAATTGCTATGATGCTTGCAATGTGTTCCGGGCCCGCCCAGGTGGTTAAACCCGTACTAGGGGGCCCAAGCCCTAGGCCCAATTCTGGTAGGCCTAAGGACACGTCAGATATTCTACTGCTAGTAAGGTGGTGCCACGTGTCGGCTGACTTAAACAAACCTTGACCAGGTTTCCATCATATGTCATGGGCCAGGCCCATACGCGTCAGCCCGCTAATCCAGTAAAAACCCTAACCAGGTAATCCACCCCAATATAAGGGTCAGTTCAATCATTCTTTGAGGTACGCAATTCACAATCCACAAACTCACAAAATACTCTGACTCCTTATTTCCGATATCTGACTTAAGCATCGGAGGGGCGTTCCCGGGTTCCACCCCCCGGGTTAGCAATCTCTGTCTGTTTTGCAGGTCACAGCTTCATTGAGGATCATCCAGAGTACACGTCATACACCCAAAAGATCGTTGACTATTCACGAGAAGTTCCAGAACAGGAACAGATTGGCGCCCTCTGTGGGGAAAAGGACAAAAGTCATGGCTAACACACCAGAGCGAGGGCATCTCGATCCAATCAGCCAGAGGAAAATCCCCGTGAATCGCCTAACGGGCGAGAAGCACATGTCACTGACGACAATTCGTCCAATAGGGCGAGTGACCGTCATCGTCGCGAAGAGAAGATGGTCTCACGAAAGGACTTCGAGGACATTGTGACGGCAATAAACAACAAGTTCCAACAGAGTTTACAAGAGCTGAGAGATAGCATACCTGCCATGATCGGGAAACAGAGGCCTCCATCCCATGCTGCAGGCCCGTCCAGAGGCCCCAACCCTAGCCGGGCAACCGGGGCACTATCACAAAGAGACTCTCAGCCTGGCGATGCACGCAGAATCATTAACTCTAGATGTGAAGACGCCCGAACTATCATCGAGTCACGCCGAGCACGAACGGCCTCTAATGTCAGGGATGTCACAGATCAAAGAAGACAGGAGAGTCGAGGCCAGCCTAGGAGATCACCAGAGAGATCTCACCATACTACCGCTAGGAATCAGAGGTCAGCTGCTATCCCAAACCTCAATGAAGGCATACGTCGCTCCCCTATGGCTGTCCCTAACCGGGACGATGGTATAAGACGCTCCCCAATGGTCGAGCCTGAGCGGCCAACAGGAGAGGTCATCTTCCAAACACCCTTCAGCCAAAGGCTTCTGTACACCACTGACACAAGGAAAGTAAAAGCTCCCACCATCGAACCTTTCTCTGGGGTGACTGATCCCGCTGAACATATGGCTGCCTACAAAGCCCAAATGGCAGTACAGACAAGCTGTGAGGCAAGCTGGTGTAGGTATTTCCCTACAACTCTTAAGGGCCTGGCCCTCACCTGGTTTACAGATCTCCCATCCGGGTCGGTCGTGAGTTTTGCAGCATTGGAGGCAATGTTCCTTAGCCATTTCGTGGCTGGGAAGAAACAGCGTAAGACAAGCATTCATCTCATGGCTTGTCAACAAGGGGAGCACGAGCTCTTAGGGGATTATCTCAAGCGTTTCAATGCTGAATTACTACAAATACCAAATGTGAAAGACTCAGTAGCTTATGCTGCATTCATGTCAGGGCTGAAGAGGGGAAAATTCAAGTTTTCCTTGCTGGAAAATGAAATGTCTTCATATACCGACGCGATGGACAGGGCACGAAAGTACGTCGAAGCTTCGGATATCAATAACCCCGTGGAGAAGTCTAACAAAAAGAAGGATAACAAGAGGAAGGAGTCTCAGCGGGGTGGTCCTAGCAGGACACCTACTTCTAAGAAGGACACTCGAGATGGGGGGGGGGGAGGACCCCAGGTTCAATGTTAACAGGCGGGAGATATTCTTGGATATCAAAGGCCAAGAGATCCTCCCTAAACCAACCCCCGTACGCACATCAATCAACAGAAGGAATCCAAAGCTCTGGTGTGAGTACCACCACGAGTGTGGGCATACCACAAAAGAATGTAGGGAGTTAAAAAAGGCGCTTGATAAGCTAGCGGATCAGGGTAAGCTCAACCCCTATCTATCAAAAGATAATGGGGCTAAGAAGCAGAAACGCAGTGACAGCAGCGAGACTGATGGTTTGATCAACGTCATTGCTGGAGGTTATTCAGCGGAAGTACCATCAAACAAAGCATTAAAGAGGGATCTCAGGAACTCGACCTTCCAAATTGCTGAGGGAGCCGTCGAGCAACCCCCATCAGGCCCAACCATGGTATTCAATGCATCTCCTCTTCGACCTACCTGCTTTCCTCACAACGACCCCCTCGTGGTCGAGGTAAAAGTAGCAAACTCTAGGGTCAAGAGGGTACTTGTGGACAGTGGGAGTTCCGCCGATGTCATAACCTTGGAGTGCCTGCGACAACTGAAATACGGTGAAGCCGATCTAACCCCGTTGGAGAAACCTTTGTTTTGTTTTGGGGGTCGACCCGTCTTCCCCTTGGGGATCATTAAGCTTCCTGTTCGAATTGGAGAAAAGGGAGAAGGGCGCAACTTGCCAATCTCATTCACCATCGTAGACGTTAAACTCCCCTACAACATCATACTGGGAAGACCGCTGTTGAACAAAATAAAGGCTGCCATCTCTACATACCAACTCGTGTTGCAGTATGAGACAGATAAAGGGGAGGTTGGAAAGTTGTATGGTGATCAAAGAACAGCCAAGCAATGCTATATCAATAGCATCAAGACAGCATCACCATCGATCGAGGTAGGGGATAAGAGAAAGGAGCCGGTCGAATCTTCTGAAGCTGTGTTTCTAGCTGAAGATAACAAACACTACGCTCGACCTAGACCCATCGAGGGTCACGAGGAAGTCCTCATCGATGACAATCCTCAGCATACAGTCAAAATTGGCATTGACATGGATCCCACCCTCAGGGAGTCAATCACTCAGCTACTTAGAGAATTTCGAGATGTCTTTGCCTTCGATGTCTCGGAAATGCCAGGCATTGATCCTTCAGTTATGTGTCACGAGCTAAACATTCGTGAAGGGTTCAAGGGAGTAAAGCAGAAATTGCGGCGGCAGAGTGAGGAAAGAAACAAGGCAGCTGCGGCTGAGGTAAAAAAGCTGCTAGAGCATGGGTTTATCAAGGAGTGCCAATACTCTGATTGGCTGGCCAACGTTGTTTTGGTCAAAAAGCCTAACGGTAGATGGAGAATGTGTGTAGATTTTACTGATCTGAATAAGGCCTTCCCCAAAGATGACTATCCTCTCCCAAAGATAGATAGCTTGCTTGATTCTACTACCGGACATGCAATGTTCAGCTACATGGATGCCAATGCTGGCTACCACCAGATACCAATGGCTGAAAAGGATCAGGCACACACTGCTTTCATCACTAACCAAGGGGTCTACTGCTATCGAGTGATGCCTTTTGGTCTTAAGAACGCTGGGGCTACCTATCAAAAGCTAGTGAACACAATCTTTGCCGAGCAGATTGGCCGCAATATTGAAGTTTATGTTGATGACATGATAATCAAAAGCAAACAAGAAGGTGATCATCCCAAGAATATAAGGGAGACCTTATCAACATTGAGGAAGTTTGGTATGAAACTTAACCCTAACAAGTGTGTTTTTGGGGTTAAGGGGGGCAAATGTCTTGGTTTCTAGGTCGACGAAAGGGGCATCGAGGCAAACCCTGATAAAATTCAAGCCGTCATCAACATGCAATCTCCAAGGACGGTTAAGGAGGTGCAATGGCTAACAGGGTGCATGGCTGCATTGGGCCGTTTCTTATCACGATCAGCTGACAAGAGCCTCGCCTTCTTTCTGGTGTTGAAGCGAGCCACATTCAAGTGGGCTGAGGAGGCTGAGAAGGCATTCATACAGTTAAAAGAGTACCTTGCCGGTATCCCAAAGCTTGTTTCACCCTTGCCGGGGGAGGCATTGTATATCTACTTAGCCATATCTGAATATGCTTTAAGTGTAGTGCTAGTAGCTGAGAGGGATAAGAAACAACACCTGGTTTACTTCATCAGTCATGCGTTTAGAGGGGCAGAGTCTAGATATACAGAGACTGAGAAGATGATCTTTGCCTTGGTCATGGCTAGTCGAAAGTTGAGGCCATATTTTCAAGCTCACCCAATAAAAGTCCTAACCGGGCAACCAATAAGGAAGATCATCGAGGGAAAGAATCATTCAAACCGCATAACTGAATGGGCAAACCAACTGTCTGACTTTGGGTTAGAGTATGAACCCCGTCGAGCCATTAAAGCTCAAGCATTGGCTGACTTTATAGTGGAATGCACCAACAGGCCAAACTCTCCTAATCCAGATAGTTCTAAGGTCTGGGAGTTGTCTACTGACGGGTCTTCCACTCAGAGTGGAGGAGGAGCAGGAATTCTGATCAAGACTGATAGTGGGGATCGACTGGAATATGCCATTAAATTTAGCTTTGTGGCATCAAACAACGAGGCAGAGTACGAAGCTCTGATCTTAGGGATTCAAATGTGCCTCACTGCTGGGGCAAGGCATTTTAAAGCCCAGGCTGACTCACAGTTGGTCGTGGAACAATTCAAAGGGGAATTTGAGGCAAAGGAAGATAGCATGAAGATGCACCTCCAGAAACTGAGGACCCTCGCTGGGAAGTTAGAGTCTTTTGACATTCAACATGTCCCTCGATCGGGAAATCAACAGGCAGACGCTCTATCGAGGTTGGCAAGCTCGGCAGAAGGAGAAGAGCCACGAGTCATTCAGTGGCAGTGTAACGACCCGACTTTTTGGACATGTCGATTTACGAAGGGAAATTGACAAACGGATCATTACCAAAACTATCTAAATTAAATATTAAATTAATCAATTAAATTAAACTACCTTTATTGAATAAATAAAATATAACTATCATCCAAAGTCTAATATTCTCAAAAGAAACGTAATTACATGAGTTATTCTAAAACCGTCCCAACATGCTGGGATTATAAATAAATGAAATAATCATAGAGTCTAATTCAATTTACTAAGTAACCAAGGTTTACTAAGGTCCTCAGCCACTAAAAAGCCCATCCAGCGGAAGCCCGAATTAATCAGCCGCACCTTCACCTGAAACTGAGGGGGGGGTCCACCGTCAGTGGCGAGTAACTAGGCTGTCCCGTTTAATCGAGGGACCGCTAAACACATAATATCATAGAATATCGCATGAAAACCATACAAAAACCTAATACATGCTATACAGAAGTCAACACGAGGTACGTATAAAAATACGTACAAAAATACGTATACAAATATGTACAAAATAAGTATAAAAATACCTGCAGAAATACGGTTAGAATACGTAGAATCTGCGTATAATGTACGTATACCATACGTATAATCATACCTGCAAAATACGGCTAGGAATACGTACAAAATACACGTATAACGCACTCATACACTCATACATACATGCATACATACATACGTACATACTTACATACAATCTCATACGAATACAGAAGTACACAGCGGAAGACTTATACTATTCTCAATACATATCCTTATAACATTATACTCTTATAACCCAATCATCCCATTTCCTTTAAATCATAACCTACATCTTATGTTATACATCTTATGTCATATTACAATATGTATATCATATCTTATATTATTCATTAACTTATACTATATCTTATCGAACATGTCATTCATATCATATCTTATCATTCGTATCATTCATATCATATCTTATCATTCTTATCTTTCGATGGACCGGTCACTATAACTCGTTGTGGATCCCGTTTGCACCACAACTTTCCTAGAACATGCCGGGGTGGGCTCGTGTACCCAACCCGTAGCGGATCTCGTTTGCACCACTAAGCCTAAGCTATGGCCATAACCCCTAATAGCAGCTCGTGTACTACTACTAGACGACTACATATCCTAAGACCCAGAACTGCGCGGGGGAACTCATGTGTTCGTACCATTGAGCAGTGGCTTCGACTTAACCCAGTCTGACTACTCGAATCATCAGGTGGGCGTCCTTATCTTATCTTATATTTCAAAGATTATATCTTATCTTATATCTTTCAATATTATATCTTATCTTATATCAGGAAATACTAGGTGGCCGTAATCGGAAATGAAATGTTCGAAGTCCCAGGAAAGAGAGGTGCGGCACGTATATTGGCCACCTTAAATACCAAGTCTTTCCTAGCCAGAAATCGAAACAATTCATATTCCTATTACTCTGTTTCCTTTCTTACCCTTTTAATATCTTATCGTATTTTATATAACTTATCCCTACTGATTCCTAATATTAATAATAATACTAATAATAATCGTAATATTAATATTATTAATAATAATACTCGTGTAATTGTAATAATAATAATAACAATATTATTATCTACCCCTTCCTGTTACAACTTATCCCTTTAACTGCAACTTTTATAATTAATTATTCCTAAAATATTATAAGTCAAAATTAAACAAAAAAATTGACTAAATACTTTTAGGCCACTCGATAATTCTAGTTAAACAAATTTAATTAAATAAATTCATAAATTATTTTAATTAATCAATTAATCACTAAAATTACTTAAAACATGATAAAAATTCCATTTTTTTATTCCTTTGTTCACTCGACATTTTTCACTCAAGAACACCAATTTTATCAATTAATTTAAATAACTACAATCAACAAGATTCAATTAATTAACCAAACAACAATAATAAAAATCATGTTTTTAACATAAAATCATCAAGATTGAATACAAAACAAGATCAAAAAATCATCTTTTTATTCTTCAAACCACTCGACACATTAAAAGAGCAAAACAAGATTTAATCTTCCTCCAAGAATTCGAAATAACTTGTTTTAATAATTTAATTACACTATTTTACACAATCTGATTTTTAAAGAATTAAATTAAGAACGACCCTTTAAAGGTCTCGATTAATCTGGAAATTTTAATGGAAGTTAAATATAGGTTCAAGGTTTAACGTGCATAATTTTCGTCCAAAAATAATGTCATTTACTATTTTTAAGAGATTTTATAACTAACAAATCAGATTAGGCTGAGATCAGTTTCGGATTTTTATGCCATATCAAACGATCTTTAAAAATTACGAAAATTTAACAAAAGCTGTAAAACACTATTACTGACTTCCATCTAAAATTTCGTAGCCATACGATTTGATTAAGTATATTAATAAATTCGTAAACTAAATCTGGACAGTTTTACCGGTTTAAAAGATTAAATTTTTATAAGCAATAAAAGGACGAATTTTGCCACGAAATAAATCATGATTCATAATCAAACACTAAAGAAACTGCCACGAAAAATTCATCAAGAAATAACGAGATTTGATTAATAAATAAATTCATACAAGTAATTATTCAACAATTAAAGATTTCAAGAAACTACATAAAATAATCAAGAAAATACATAAAACAAATCAAAAATCAAATCATCATGTACTCGACATTTTGGAATCAATACAAACATAAAATCCTACAATTTTCATGATCAAGCCTAATTAACTATGTGATTATCTATCCCAAAATTAAAAGAGAAAGCAAAGTTACCTGAATCGCATTAAAATTCCAAGAAAAATTCCCCTTCGGGATTCGAAAACCACACGGTTCTCTTGAGTAAAATACTAGGGTTTTTTGTGAGTTTAGAAAGTATAGAAAATATGAGTAAAGGAAAAATAAGTTTAAGGCTTGTTCCCTATTTATAATATAAGGAACAAAAAGAAAAAAAAATTTAAAATCAACAAAACATAAAGGGGGGCCATGAGGGAGAGAAAGAGTAGGGGAAAAGAGAGATTTTAGGGGAGACTTGGCAAATTAGGTTAGACTAGGTTTTAGAAATTTAAATTAATTCTTTAATTTAATTAATTTGATTAATTAAAAATCATTTAAATAATTAAATTAAACGAAAGAAATAACATTGGCCCAAAACAAGGAGTGGACCGGCCATGACATAAAAGAGAGGAAAAATTGGGTCATTGGCCCAATTTGAGAAAAAGAGAGAAAAATAAAGATACAACAGTCCAAACTAATGGGCCCTTTGGACTTAGAATAAATAAAATAATTAAGAGTGATGAAAATGAATAAAGGGACAATAGGCTTCCTTAATAGTAGGAGGAAAATATATGGGCAAGGATATAAAAAATAGAATTTTGGAAATAGGGTTAAAATAGACAAAGAATTAATAATATGTGTTAAACAAATTAAATAGAATAATAAAAGGAAATTAATTAAGGAAGCATTGTAACAATTGGGCTCGGATTTTGGCAAGATAAAAAGGAAAGGTTAAGGCTAGGCTCAAAATAATTAGATTGCTACACAAAAATAATAATTAATTAAATAATAATCAATTAAATAGTTAATTAATTATACATTTAATTAATAAATAAATTTTTTAAAATATCCCAAATTTTCGGGGTATTACAGGCAGGTCTTGAAAGAACCAAGCATCAACGAATCTGAAGTTAACACTCTGGCTCGAGGTGAAACATGGAAGGATGCTATCATCCACTATCTGAAACATGGGGCTATGGCCATGGATGACAAGGAAGTTGAAGAAATCAGAAGAAAGTCCAAATGGTTCACATTGCATGATGGAGAGCTTTACAAGCTGTCTTACACACATCCCCTCCTGAAATGTGTGACCCCTGAAGAAGGAGACTATATTCTGAAGGAAATTCATGAAGGATGTTGTAGCAATCATCAAGGGGCAAAAACGATCACAGGCAAGGCCCTTCCAGCTGGATATTATTGGTCTACTCTCAAGGAAGATGCCATCGAGCTTGTAAAGAAGTGTGTGCGATGCCAAACTCATGCTGCCATCCCTAGGCAACCTTCGAGTGCTTTAACAACAGTTCAAGCAGTCTTACCCTTTGATAGATGGGGAATGGACCTGCTTGGTCCCTTTCCCCCAGCTGTGGGGCAGAAGAAATTTCTCATTGTTGGGGTCGACTATTTTACCAAGTGGGTCGAGGCCGAGCCCCTATCGAGGATCTCTGATAAGCAGATACAAGAGTTCATCTGGAAGAACATCATCACCAGATTTGGAATTCCAAGAATGTTGATTTCAGATAACGGCAGACAGTTTGAGAGTGGTCCAACGAAGGCCTATTGTGCCCAGTTTGACATACAAACAAGATTCACATCCGTGGCAATGCCCCAATCCAATGGACAAGCTGAAGCAGCCAATAAAGTTATACTTCAAGGCATCAAGAAGAAGATAGATGCAGTGAAGGGATCTTGGGTAGATGAACTTCCAGGGATTCTATGGTCTGCAAGAACAACAGTCAAGGAGGCTACTGGGCATACTCCGTTCTCACTGGTATATGGAAGTGAAGCTGTGCTACCTGTCGAGGTAGGGATACCCTCACCAAGGATCACCTTCTATGACTACAGCCAGAATAAAGAAGAAAAGGCCATCAACC
Organism: Salicornia ramosissima; assembly: GCA_951394345.1. Classification (NCBI taxonomy): domain Eukaryota; kingdom Viridiplantae; phylum Streptophyta; class Magnoliopsida; order Caryophyllales; family Amaranthaceae; genus Salicornia; species Salicornia ramosissima. The sequence continues at coordinate 37,446,587 of OX596237.1, read as the reverse complement.
TAGACCTATTGCCAGAAACAAGGGGAAACGCTCTACTCAAGTCTATTGCCTACAAGTAGAAAATGACCAGGTACTTCAATCACAAAGTGTCACCTCGAACAATATCAGTTGATGATTGGTTGCTGAGGAAGGTCGAGGCTACTGGGAAGACTGCTCTTCGAGGTAAATTGGGTCCCAACTGGGAAGGACCCTATCGAGTCAAAGAGATGGTGAGGCCAGGAACTTTTAGACTTGTCAATCAGGAAGGAAAGCCCCTGCCTCGACCATGGCATGCTGATCATCTGAAGAAGTTTTATGCTTAGTTTTCACCCCTACTAGGTTAGTTAGGTTTTAATAAAGTCCCTAACCGGGCATTGTTCTATTTGAACTTTTGTGTTTTTACCAGCCCTTGCCGTGTCAGATTAACAAGTTTGGATGTTTTTTGTTTCAATAAAGCCCTAGCAGGGTCGAGTTTAGTGTTTATTATCATTCTTTACAATACGAGATAAATGCCCTAACAGGGTCGAGTTCAAGGTTGATTATTATTTTTCCTTTGCATAATAACATAAAGCCCTTACCGGGTCAAGCTTTTTCATTATTTCGTCTTTTGCTTATAGACATGAAGCATATATAATTGAGCAATAAAATTAATAAAAGCAATAAATGAGGCGGAGATAGTAAAAAAGGGTTGTTTCTCATTAATATTATAGAGATTGTTACAACCTATGCTAAGTACAATAAAAAAAAAAGGAAGAAAGAAATGAAAAATCTAGGTACAAAAACCTAATCTATACTAATGTTAAGCCCATCTAAGAGCTGATCAGGATCCCCCTGCTGCTGCTGCTGCTGCTGTTGGCTACCTTGCCCACCACTCTTGCAAACCACTCCCTCGAGGTCACCTCCCTCACTCGAGCTCGAAGAAAGGAGGTTGGTCTCTTGTTCACCCTGAAGAGGGGCAGCCTTTTCTTTGGGCTCCTTTTCCTCAGGAGCAGCCTCTTGTCCCTGAACCTCTTCCTCCAGTTCCAATGCTTGGTACTTGGAGTCAAAGGAGTCCCATTCCCCTGGATGTATCTCCTCCAAGACCTTCCTGGCCCTGCCAAGGGTATCAGCAATGAGAATGCCAGCACCCTCAGCAGCACCATTCAGGCGAAGACCTGACTTATACCTCTCCCCAGCCTCTGAATTAAGCCACCGGTTAACAATGGCTTCCTGATCATTCTTCATCGCGTCGAGGGCTTGGTTCCTGGCCTTCTGAGCTTTTTCAAGCTCTTCTTGGCCTTCGACAAGTCCTCGATAGCTTTGTGTTTGGCACGGTTCACTGAGTCGTGCTGGGAGAGAGCATTCTACAGTTTCTTCTCCAGGTCGGTGACAGAGGCATTGGCCGTGGCAAGGTCAGTTTTTGCAGTCTTTAACTGACCTTCCAAAGACTTCCTGGTGGCAGCATGGTCTTCTTTCTCCTTGGCCAAATCAGCTTGGACCTTTTCAGCATCAGCTTGGGATAGGCCCTTGCCTTTGTTGTTCAGCATGTACTTGGATGCAGCATGCATCCTGATTGACATCTGCAGAAATAGCAAGTTAGCAATAAATAGAGATACACAAGGGAAGAATCTGAAACGAAAGTCTAGATTCTTACGTCGAGCCAGGAGTTTGTTGAGCTCATTAAAGACCTCCTCTCCCTCGGCCCCCATAATGTACTCTTCGTCCGAGGGAGAGTAAATGGCCCTAAACGCCCCATGGAGGCGACGGTTGCGTTCCTTCTAGATCAGGGCCTTGAAATGTCTATCACGCCCAGCAGGAACTTCTTTCGAAGAAGAAGGCCTAATAACCTTCCCAGCAGCAACAAGAGCAGCCTCAGTCGCTGCATCTTGCTGGAAAAGGCCCTCTTCAAGCGGAGAGGACGGAGATGCCTCCGCCACTTTTTCTTTCCTCTTTTTCTCCTTTCGCTCTTCAGCAAAAGGGTTGGTCTCCCTAGCCCACTTGACCTGTGGAACCCCGCTGGTCGAGGTTTTCTTTTTGTGCTTGGGGTCCTATCGAGGTAATAAACAAGTTAGCATCATCGAGTCAAAGGAAGGGGGCAACATAAATATCATTGAGATCAATAATTCCCTCAAGAGGATTAGGAATTGTTTCTTCCTTCGAATCGATCTTGCCTTTTACAGCAAGAGCTTTTATGGCAGCTGCAGTCATGAGGGAGGCCATTTTGGGATCTAATTTGTCTCTTTCTACCCCTGTAATAAAAAGAGCAAATTAAGTTAGAACATCAGGAAGGATAAAAAATATGAGGTTAGTGCTTAACAGATAAGAGCCCCTACCCTCAGGATATGCTGGGTTTAGTCCCATAGTAGACAAAAAAAAAGTCTTGCTTTAAGTCGTCCGTGCTGGGAAGCTAGTTAAAGGGGACCATCACTGTCTTTCCCTTTTCCTCCTTCGCTTCGAGCTCGCAGTAGATGGCCACCACTGCTTCCTCACCAGACATCTTGGGCACTTGGCGGTTAAGGTGGAAGTTTGGTTCGTCTTCAACCACCCTAGGGATTTTCCACCCCTCGCTGTTGAAAACAAAGAAGAATTCGTGCCTGAATCCTTCTTGGTTGGTGGGCACGATATTTACAAATCTATAGCCCTTTCTAACCTGAAAACTATACCAACCCTTCCCATGATCAACACTACGGCTTTCTACTAATTTAGCCAAATTCCACCATAGGCGAAGGGTTGGGGTAATCCTAAACATTGTACATATGCCAATAAAGGAGTTGATCGAGGCCCAAGAATTAGGCACCAATGAGGTTAGGGATAAATTGTATTCACAAAGAAGTTGTACAACAAAATTTTGTAAAGGAAATCTAAGCCCCCTGACCATGGCAAGTTTATACACAACTACACATCCGTCAGGGGGGGAACGGATGGTCTGAAGGTTAATGAGTCGAACCACTACATATGGCTCTGAAAATTGGAATTGGGCAGCGAATGAGCGAATATCTCGCTTTAAACGATGGCTGAGAGTTGGGGCTAAGAAGAAGTATTTGGGACCCTTCTCAGGGGGAATTTTTGGGTACACAATGTTTTCTGTCTCCTCTTGACCCGAGGTGGATGGACCATCGAGGTTCATATTTAATATACCTACAAGTTTTTCATATGTTGAATGGTAAATGTTAGGATGTGCTATAGATGGCTCCCAGGGGTAGGGGGTCTCTACCTCTTCTCCCCCAGACACTGACCCATCCGAGTCAGGAAGTAGAGGGATGGCCTCAGGGATGTTTTGGGATTCAATCCCTTCATCGCCCTCGACCCGAAGGACCCCAGTGCACTCTAGGGGAAGAAGAGGTGGAGTACTTGACATGTCCAATACCTAAGTTATTGAAAATAAACTAAGAAAAAGAAAGGTACTCGACAGGACAAGGACTCACTTATTCAAATAAATACAAAGAAAGGGAAGACGGTTACCTTGACAAAGAGACTACTCCGAGGTTGCCTAGACACAAGCTGAGAGAAGACCTTCGAGGAGATTAGAGAACTCTAGAGAGAGAAAATTTGAGAAGTGAGAGAATGGTTTTGAGAAAATGATTAAGGAGTGGAATATCTAGGAGGTAAAGAATGTGAAACGGTTTTTACCTCATCACGGTAAAAATCAGATAAAACGACATCAAATTATGAGTTTAGAAGGTGAACAGTTTTCATTAATTCGTTGACTTTTGGTCAAACCCTCCACCTCATCAAGTTAAAAAGCCCTATTCAACATAGGCATCCATTGAGGAAAATGGAATAGCTGGACAGGCATTCAAAGTCACTAGGGCTCATTAGCCCCTTGGCTTTGGAAGAGCTCCTTAGGCCAATAATTAAGCCCTTCTCAAGGTAGGCATCCATTAAATGAGATGGGAGGCTGGACAGATATCATCCACATCTTGGGGCTCATTAGCCCCTAAGGATCAGTTGATCACCTTAGGCCAAAGTCGCACTCAATGTGGGCACCCATCGAGGCTGATGGGTAGCCAGACTTTTCCTAACACTCGAGGTACAGTAAGACCCTCGAGGCCATCAGGGCCTTCTCATTTTCTGCCTCTATCACGGTCGAGGTAATGGACACCCTCGAGGTCGTTAGGGAAAGTGGCCTGACACTTAGTCCCTGGGGCTCATTAGCCCCTTAGCTTTGAGAAAAGCTCCAAAAGTTATCAAAAAGCCCTGATAGGCACCATCAAAGGAGATGGGAGGCTGGATAGGTGTTAACCACGCCTTGAGGCTCATTAGCCCCTAAAGGATGGATGGCCACCTTAGGCCAAAAGCCCCACTCAATGTGGGTGTACAAACAAACAAAGCGTCTTTTGGACTACCCTGTCACACTCGAGGTAGTAAGAGGAGCCTCGAGGTTATCAAGGCAAACCTCTCTTTGCACCTCTATCACAGTCGAGGTAATAGACACCCTCGAGGTTGTTAGGGAAAGTTGTCTGGCACTTAGTCCCTGGGGATCATTTGCCCCTTGTCTTTGAGGAAAGCTCCAAAGGCCAAAGACAAGCCCTACTCAAGATTGGCACCCATCAAGGAAGGTGGGAAGTTGGATAGGTTTCAGCCATGTCTCGGGGCTCATTAGCCCCTAGGGGATTGTTGGCCACCCTAAGCCAAAGGCCCCACTCAGTGTGGGAATCTACTCCTTGCCCCTATATCACTATCGAGGTAAGTAAGACCCTCGAGGCATTGGGAAGCTTGGTCCTAGGATATGCCATCCTCAACCATCGAGGTAAGGGAGACTCTCGAGGTAAATAGGGCAACCCATGGGGCTCATTAGCCCCTAGGTTTAGGTTGCACATCTCATTGCCCAAACCCCACTCAGAGTGAGCATTTGCTACCAAGGATGGAACAAGTCTTGTTGTTGCCTTTCAAAAATACACCCCTTACAATCGAGGTAAAGGAGGACCATCGAGATAAAAAGAGGGCCTTGGCAAGATTAACACTTAGACAGATTTTGATAAAGGAAGTCCTTCACGATCGCAGAGGATGCAATCACGATCGCGGTTAATATCCCCTCAGTCACCTCGTTGAACACACAAAGGAGGTTCAGATGTCACTCCCATCAAGGCAAAGGAAGACCCTTGCGGTGGAAAAGAGGCCTGGAAAAGATCAACACTTAGGAAAATTTTAAGGGTTTTAAGGAGTGAAGTTCAGGGGAAGAGGTCCTTCACAGTTGCGGAAAAGCAAATCCTAAATTACCTCGTTGGTCATTCTAAAAGATTCTGGGTATTTCCATCGCGGTCAAGAAAGGGGAGACCCTCGAGTTTTTTAGCAAGAGTCACCAGGTTTGGCCTCAACCGCGACCGAAGGTAACTACGGTCGCGAAAAAATAGGAATCATGTTAACACTTAGAAAATTTTCACTACTTTTTGCAAAATTGTTCAAGGGAAGGTATTCCTAACGGTCGCAGAAATATGCTAACAGTCGAGGTCAAGTAACCCTCGAGGTCAAAAGTTTGTTTCAAGTGTCTTACCTCGACCGAGGTAAATACGATCGAGGAGTACTATTAATGCAACAACACTTAGAATTTTCCAGAAGCTAAGGTTTCATGGGGGATTCATCAAAGTCAGGAGGTTTGACCACTTGGTCGCGACAAAATACCCTCGGGTCGAGGTACACACCACTCGTTCGAGGGAAACACCCTTCGATCGAGGTAAGCCCCCACGATCGAGGTAGTTATCTCTTGGTCAAGAAGAAAGGCTGACATCATTGGTCTATGAATATACATTAAGGTAAAAGCCACCCTGGGGTCAAGGAGCACTCCTCCTCAATCGAGGGTCACCTCGATCGAGGTAGCCATGTTGGACGAGGAAGATTCCCTCAAGGGGACCTCATTGTCTTCACAAAGACTAGGAACGATCAAGTCAGATAGGAAAGCTCTGCGAACGTCACGGCCAGGATCACCTCGATCGAGGGTCTCTCCCTAACGGTCGAGGTTACCTCGATCGAGGCATCCCCCTTGGAGACCTCATCGAGGATATTTGGGGCCTCCATGGGGCTTACAAGATCGAGGGTAATGGGAGGCCCAACAGCCCCCAGACAATGATACCTCGACCGAGGGTTCCTCCACACTATCGAGGAAACCTCGATCGAGGTATCCTCCTGGGTTGAAGACCCCATCGAGTTTTTTCAAGACCTCCCTGGGGCTTAGGCGGTCGAGGATGAGGGGGAAGCTTCATGAGCCTCACAATCGAGGCAACCTTGATCGAGGTGCCCTCTGGGGGGCTATCCCCCTCGAGATCATGAGAGATTTGGGGATTCGTTTTTTCCGGAGGATTCTGCTCGGCGTCCAACGTCCAAAGGTTCCCGTTCCACGCCGAGCGTGGGGCTAATTGTTCCGGACCCGCCCAGGTGGTCAAACCCGTATTAGGGGGCCCAAGCCCTAGGCCCAATTCTGGTAGGCTTAGGGACACGTCAGATATTCTACTGCTAGTAAGGTGGTGCCACATGTCGGCTGACTCAAACAAACCTTGACCAGGTTTCCATCATATGTCATGGGCCAGGGCCATACGCGTCAGCCCGCTAATCCAGTAAAAACCCTAACCAGGTAATCCACGCCTATATAAGGGTCAGTTCAATCATTCTTTGAGGTACGCAATTCACAATCCACAAACTCACAAAATACTCTGACTCCTTATTTCCGATATCTGACTTAAGCATCGGAGGGGCGTTCCCGGGTTCCACCCCCCGGGTTAGCAATCTCTGTCTGTTTTGCAAGTCACACCTTCATTGAGGATCATCCAGAGTACACATCATACACCCAAAAGATCGTTGACTATTCACGAGAAGTTCCAGAACAGGAACACAATGAAATTTTACTGTTAAAACTTCAAAGGAATCATATTCCTGCAGCACAGTGTTTCTAATTGCATTTCATTGTAAATTTAATAAAATCTACATTCTATACATCTAAATATTGATAGAGCAATTATAATTTCCAGCTTAGACTTCTATCTAGATATGGTCACCTCAAAATAACATCGTAAATATAACTGGTAAAGAAAAAAGGAAATAGTAGAGCTCGTTCCACCATTTAATTGATTTGGAGCTGAACTACCTTGCTATCATAATTTCCGTTGGGTTTTGGATTTGCTGCATTTGTAAGTGTGCAAGTCAGTAGAAAATTGAACTTATCACTAACAGAGTAAGTGAATCAAATTTGGTAAATGCTTGAATGATTGTATTATTCATTGCTAATTAACTGTTAGAGACATAAAGGACAACTGAAACCTTACTATTATATGGCTACTAAAATAGGAATTTGAACTTAAAACCAAAAGGTAACCAGGTGCAAGCAAAAAGAAGCAGCACAATCTTCAATGCAATTTTTTTGAAGAAATAAACCAAATAAAACTATAATCCTTGCAGAAAATCACATATGACCGAAAATACTACATCACAAAATACCATAAAAGAGATTAAGATTATACAATATCCTACTAATATCACATCAGAAAGGAGGCCTAAGCCAAAAGCTTTAACTATAGGCAATTGGGGTGTTTGAGAAAAGTAGAATGATTGAAATTTCATAAAAGCCATAGAAGTTAGAATAAGAGAGAATAAATTTAGTACAAACAAACCGGAAATATGAGAAGAGCAGTAACTACGAATTCATGTATATCGCAGTTAAGCCCAATAAACTAAATGTTTTGAGCTTCAGCTGATTTCCTTGATGAAACCATTTGGAACAGGATAATTCACCTTAAAAATAGAGATGTATCCTGCTAAACAAAAGGATTTGCACCTATAAATGATATGATGCTACTAAATTAACTACCTTCAATTTTAGAAATCTTAAGTTATTATAGATATTGAACCCCATGAGCTTTGGATCCCTTTTCTTAAGTGATGTCTATTGTTGAACTTGCCATCATAGCAACTACTTTCGTAAGCCGAGGCTCACTCCACTCACTGTTGGATGAAATTTTATTTGGTTCTTTTGATATGAACTCTGACCCTTGTATATATATCTATATAAACACCAATGATCCCATAAAGACCTGTAAGTGCTCATTGATTATAAAAGGTTTGGTATAAAAGGTATGGTATTTCTCATTGAAGTAACTACAATAGACCTGTAAGCTGTAACTAAGTAAATGCTTCTTATAATGCAAATAGTAGAGCTCGTTCCACCATTTAATTGATTTGGAGCTGAACTTCCTCATCCAATAGTTTACACTTTAACTTTTGGAGACCCAGCTTCAAAGACTCTGTATCAAACCAAAAAATTCAAAGCAGATTGATCAATTACACAAATTTCCTATTAAAAAAAAACATATGGAAAAATAAGTATCCTTCCAAATATCATAAAATCAAATCAAAAAATTGGAAAAAAAAAAAATTTGCCCCAATTTAAATCCAAAAAATCGAGAAATTGATGATAATGGCCAAAAAACCCTAAAAATCGAGAAATTAAAGAGAATCAAGAAATTGAAGATAATGGCAAAAAAAGTTAACAGAACAGAAAATGAACACAAAATGAAGATAATGGCAAAAAAAACCCTAAAAAATAAAGAAATGAAAGAGAATCAATTATGGCAAAAAAAAACCCTAAAAAATGAGAAATTAAAGAGAACTAACAATGAACCAAAAACCCTAAAAATCGAGGAAGTTCCAAGCAACAAAACCTTACCTCAAAATTCAGAGATCTACGATTGAAAATCTGTCACCACCACCTCATAATTCCCTAACCCTAGTTCGAAGCTTTTCGATCTTTTCGAAAACGCCACCAAAATCATGAACACAATCAATCTGTGGAAGAAAATACCTAAAATCACACAAAAAATCGAGAAAAAACCCTAAAGAAATCCAGAAATGAAAGAGAAGCAACAATGAGAAAATTCAAACAAGCAAAATTTTACCTCGAAAATCTGTCACCACAAAATCGCAGAAAAAGAAAAAAATGGAAACTTAGAACACCAAAGCAAAGCTTGAAAGAAGCTCAAATTCGACACCAATCGAAGACCACGACGCGCAAATTCTGCTCTTAGTCCTCACAATTTTTTTAGGGTTGATGGAGTAGAGGGGGAGAGGGTGAAGCATGGTTAATGGAGGAGAGAGGGGAGAGTGGAGTAGAGCAAAGATTGAGGGATGATGGAGAAAAAGATGAGAACAGAGAAGAATAGGTTAGGTTTACATGACAGGGTTTTTTTTTCAACGTGAAGTTGGGGGGGAAGGACGAGCTATAGAGTGGAGTACGTGAATCACAGCAGCGAGAAAAGTAGCACGTTTTTACTGTTCATATGAACAATAACCACAATAGCGGCTTTTTAATATGTATAGATATAGATATAGATTCAGCAAAGTGGGAAAATTTCCCCCCCCCCTTGGCATGTCAATGAATCACGTGGGTTTCCAGTAGGGGCCCACTGCTCTGATTTTATTTTTTTTACTTTCCCTCCAAAAGTCACATATTCCACTTTATTAATCACCTAATTTATTCTCTTTCCTCTACACAATTACAACACAATTAATACACTATGAAAAATTGCCTAGGAGTCCGTGCCTGACCACTTTGTTGTCAGAATTGCGTTACAGAGGGAGTAATATTCTTAAGTTCTCCATCTTTTGTTAAAAGGTCTGGAAATTCTATTGCACACCATCTTGCAAAGATGAGTGTTCATTTTAATGGCCTTAAAGTCTGGTTGGAAAATTTCCCTATAGAGATCATTAACCTTGTTGTATTGGACTCTTCCTCCATTTCTTAATAAATTAGCCTTTTGGCTTCCTATAAAAAAAAGACTAATAAAGATAAGATCAAAGGCCTGGATGAAAGTTTAAAAAAAGAAAAATAACAAGAAAACGTGTTACATCACATAAAAATTAGCTCGACCGAGCTAAAATTATTACAAAAAAAAAAAACGAGGTGTAAAGGCAACTTTTGCTCGACTGAGCTAAAATTATTTCCAAAAAATAAGCTTTAGAGGCAACTTGGGCTCGGTAGAGCAAGGTCTTGGCACAGTCTAGTAAGGCATTGGCTCAGTCGAGCCAAAGTGGCCTGGAAAGGTGAAAATTCACTGGCTGCGCACTTGGTCTTAAAATACTCATCTAATATATTCAATCGAATCTATCGGAACAAGAAATCTTTTCCAATTTGAATCGCCTGAAAATGATTTATATATAAAAAGTTATGAGTGTTTGAATCACATTATTGTGCAAAAGCACTTTTAATGCATTCACTTTTACCCCAATTATTCAAGAAAACAAATAAAGCATACCATTATTAAACAACATGATGAAATAAGAAATTTTTACACTAAAATACCAAAAGGCAATGAAATAAAGTCTAAAAGACATAAAATAAGAGAAAAGAAGCCGGAAAATAGGTCCAAAAATGGACCGATCAAGTACCCTTTTGAAAAATTACCAAAGATATTATCTAAACAAACAAGGAATTGACTTTTGAGAAGGTATTGTGTTGGCTTGTCCGACACAATGTTACCATTAGACGAGTCCAAATGAAAAAAAAAAAAAACTCAATTCAAAAAAATAAAATTGACCTGAAATAAATGAGCTGAAAAAAATAAAACTTAACTGAAAAACAACTAACCTAAAAAAAATTGACCTGAAAAAAAGTAAAAGCTGATTTGGAAAAAATGAAAATTGACCTGAAAATAAAAATTCACATGAGTTATGTGGAGAGATTAAATTACACACCTTACTTCGTTACCTATTTCCATCCCATTATTTAATCCGTTGAATTATTATTATTATTTGTAGGAATTATCATTCTATATTTTTTGAATTTTATCATTGGTAACCTTTAATTTTAAGAATTCCACAAACGACCCATGTTATAACTAACCTAGACAAAATATAACTAACCTGGAAAAAATATAACTAATTTGGACAAAACTATAACTAATCTGGTCAATATTGCAACTTATCTGGACTAAATTACACACACAACCCAATAACCTAGACAAAATACAACTAACCTGGACAAAAAAAATCACTAACCTGGACAGTATTGTAACTTAGCTGGACTAAATTACAGCTAAAGTCAATAAATGCATTTTGAACATGGACAAAATATAACTAACCTGGACAAAATGTAATGAACCCGGATAAAAAAAAATCATTAACTTAGACAATATTGTAACTAACCTGGACAATATTGTAACTAACATGGACAATATTGTAACTTACCTGGACAATTACAACATTATAACTAACCTGTACAATTTTGTAACTAACCTGAACAATATTATAACTAACCTTGACAATATTATAATTAACTTGGACAATATTATAACTAACCTGGATAATATTGTAACTAACCTGGACAATTTATAACTTACCTGGACAATATTGTAACTATCCTAGACAACATTGTAACTCACCTGGACCAAATTAAACACTAACCTCAATAAAATTAACTAATGTAGACAAAATATAACTAACCTAGACAAATGTAACTAACTTGGACAACAAGTCGTTCAAAAAAAAAACTTGGACAACAAGAGGAATACCTGGGCAGAATATATGAGCAGTTGGACAAAAAAAAGTAAGACCTGGACAAATGTCAGATTTTAGACATTTTTTGTCACTTTTTTTGGCCAAACCCCTTCGGGTTTGCAACTGCGTTCGTCTCGAAAAATTAATCAATTTGGACGACATATTATGCCTCGATCGGACATCCTATCACAAAGTTATTATGGCCTTCTGAAGTTATTCCTCAAAAACAATGTAAGCTGATTGAAATGGCTCGATTAAATTTGTCAAATTGAACGAGATTGAATGAGGTTGGAGGTTGAACGAGGTTGGAGGTTCAATGAGGTTGGAGGTTGGAGGTTGAAGGAGGAGAAGAAAGGTTGAAGGTTGCATATTATTTTGTGTATTGTTGAGTCAGCCGTTTGACCAAATTGTTTGATCAGACGGTCTGACCCAATACTTTCACCCTTTTAATTAATTATATATATTTTTAACTTTAACCTAAGAAGTGGTCACTAATTCCGTGCTAGACTTCCAACTAGCTAGGTTACCTTAAATACTAACTAGCCTTGCATGCACGCTTTGCGTGCCATGATTTTTAATGTATTTACATGCTATATTCTAGTGTCTATTAAATTACTACAATAATCGAAATGTAAAATTTTTATGTGATAAACTATATCAATATGGATATCAATTTATAGAGAATTCAAAAATATAAATTTAGGTATTTTTATTGGAAAAATTTATATGAATAATCTCAACTATTGGAGGTCTTCCAATATTAATCCCAACTATAGGTTATTACACTATAATCCAAACTAAGGGGGTAGTTTTATGATATTAGTCCATACTAACTTTTGACCGGTTCCGATTTCCTTCATAGAAAGGGAGGAAGGTATAGTCAAGTACAATAAATAAGAAAAGAGGAAAGATAACGAATACTTTATGAATTGGTGACCGATTACAATAGGTTAAATAAGTCAATGGGCTAATATCATAAAACAACCCCCAAAGTTTGGATTATAATGTAATAACTATTAGTTGGGATTAATATTAGAAGTCGTCCAATAGTTGAGATTATTTATATGAATTTTTCCATTTTTATTTTATTTTTGTGAAATTTATGTTTTGTAATATTTTGATTTTAAAATTTTTAAAAATTAAAATAACTTTCCGTAATAGTTAGGAGTGATGCTAATTGAATTTTTGGAAATTTTCAAGGGGTAATACAGACTTTTCCAGGGGGAACGCCATGGCTCCCCCTTGGCTTATATAATAGAGATTAGAAAGATAGAATATCAGTAATTCCTATACTCCCAACTAGGTTACCCTAAATACTAAGAAAGAATAATTAGTTAAGTAAAACAAAAGAAATAAAAATAAAGATAATTTGAAAAAAAACAGAAGAAAAGAAGGTGGACTTAACCTATTAAGCAAGCTAAATTAAGTTAATTTTGCAAAAGTGCTCCTCCGTCTGCCACATGTTTGTTTATCTTCTTTTACGCTTGTTTTTTAGGGATAAAGATTAAAGCGAGTAAAGGATGAGATGAAAATAGAGAATTTGTGGGTGAGATTTCATTAGTATAATCTCCATCCTTTGTTTGGTATTTGATGAGATTAGGTAAGGAAATAAGAACGCAAATTAATCACTCGTACAATCTCCTTCCTTTATTTGGTATTTAGGTATTATTTTGATGGGATTAAGAGAGTTTTAATCCCCATCCCGTTCCACATAAAAAAAATGCATGTCATATAAACAAACAAGAGATTAACTTTTGAGAAGATATTGTGTCAGACAAGTGTGAAACAATGTTACTATCAGATGAGTTCAAATAAAAAAACTCAATTGAAAAAATAAAATTGGCTTGAAAAAAATGGCCTGAATAAACTGAGCTGAAAAAATAAAACCTCCCAGAAAAAAAGCTGACCTAAAAAAAGAGCGAAGTAAAAACTGATTTGGAAAAAAAAACAGACCTGAAAAAAAGTTAAAAGAAAAGGGTAAAAACTGACATGAATTATGCGGAGATATTAAATTACACACTGATCGGTCCATTCAGGACCCATTTCGTAGCTTCTTTTAGCTTGTATTTTGGGCGTTCTCGTCTTTATTTTATCGTATTTTAGTGTGTTTTAGCTTAGTTTTGTATTTTCTTAGGTTTTGTGTGTTTTAGTGTAGTTTTGTTCTTTTTGTTAATAATTCGGCCAAAATATGTTTGTTTGAGTTGCATCGTGTTTTGTGCAGGCAATTTCGGGTTTTGTACGGGTCGTGAGGGGTCCCGAACGGATTCCAAGGAGCCGTAGATAGCACCGGGACGTTTGGAAGCACCTAGGAAAGCAAGGGGCCAAGTATGAAGCCACACGACCGTGTAGGCTAAGTGGCACGGTCGTGCAGACCTCAGGAGCTCAAAAAAATGGGTGCACGACCGTGCAGGCAAAGTCTACACGATCGTGCAGCCCCTTCCCAAGCCACGATCGTGCATAGTATAACTGCACGATCTTTCAGCTCGCTCGTGCAGAGGTCAGAGACCTCCTTTTGGAGTGCACGATCGTGTAGTTATACCTTGCACGATCGTGCAGCAAGGCCTTCGTTTCGCCACGATCGTGCAAGTCAACTACACGATCGTGCAGCTTATTACTGCACGATCGTGCACGGTACAGCTCGTGAATTTAGTTTTGGGCCATGTACTTTGTGTAATTTTGAGTTTTTAGTAAGGTTTTAGGCTTTGTTTAGGGACTAAGTTTGAGATTTTAGACATTCATTAGTTTTGTACTCTAGTTGCTTAATAGTAGAATAAACACTCTCTCAAATTTCTAGGTTTTCAATATTCAAGTAGATTAGTAATTGTTCTTCAAGTTCACCATTGTTACTCAAGATTTCTTAAGTTTCCATTGAAGTTCCAATCCAGGTTTTGTTTTTTGTTTTCATTGTTGTTTAGATTGTAATTCTTTAATACTTGTTGTCATTTTAGTTTCAATAGAATTAGTTCTTTGTTTTAGAATAGATTTAATTGAATTTCATGATTTTTGCTTTAATGGCTTCCATTAGTGAGTAGTTTTCTTTTCTAGGGATTGGATGACTTGATGTTATTGATTTTGGGGGTTTATCACTGGATTAGTTGTGTTTGAATAATCTAGATTGTATTTCCTCTAGAATTCTTGAACTTAAGCATGATATCTTGGTGAAGTGTTCATGTTGAGTTTGGTGATTATTGATGAATTTGATAATTGCTTTCAAGATTTCCATGAGAATTTCTGAATTGCTAGAGATAGTAATTAGGATTGTGAATTGATAAAAGTAATTTGACGAACTCGATTTTGGGTTTTGCTAACTTGACTAATCGAGAGAGGTTAATTTAGCCAATCCTAGAATTTCCTATCGCCTAATCGAGAGAGGGTGTTGGGATTGAGTCCGTTAATGCTTTTTGAATATTCACCTTACAATTGAGATAATCTAACATGAGTTAATTCAATGATTATAATTCCTCCGATTGAGATAACATTAGGAAGTCTAATCCTTAGAGTTTTAATCCTTTGATATTCAAATTGCATTGTATTCCAATTCTTTTTGCTTAGTTTCAATTCTTTTGTTGTAGACTAGATTTAATTCCATATTTCACTCAACAAATAAAAATACCCTTGGATCATTCTTAATCACGACTAAATCCGCATTAGTTCCTCGTGGATCGACCCTAACTCCGCTAATACTACGTGTTAGTTGTTAGGTTTATAAATTGTATATTTGTTTGACGACTAGGGCCGCGACACCCTAGGAGCCGATCAAATTTTGGCGCCGTTGCCGGGGAACTTTTTTTTAGGTTTCGGTTGTGAACTTTTGATCCGAGTTATTGCTTTCTTTTTGTTTTTGTTTTCTTTTAAATAATTGTGATTGTCATTGCTAATCTCTTCCTTAACTTTGGTTTTTTATGCACACGAGATCCCAAAACTTGCCCTTGTTTCCGGAAATTTCTGAGATTGAACGGGCTTTTCATCATAACCGTCACGTTCATACTTCAAGTTCGGCTGAAGAAGGGGAAAGTGCGTTTGTAGAGCCGGAGTTTGCAATGGCCGGGGGTGGCAACGACAACACTCTTTTTAGAGACTTCGGGAATCCCGGGGTCTATGAGCTCACCGGAGGACTTCAACTTCCAACCACAACGTCCAATTTCACCATCCATCCTCAATACACAAGGATGGTGCAAGCGGACCAATTTTCCGGTAATTTGAATGAAGATCCAATAGTTCATCTTGATCGCTTCTTAGAGTTGTGTTCTATGATCCAAACAAGTGAGGTTTCGCAAGACTACATTCGTATGCACTTGTTCCGGCAATCTTTGACCGGGAAGGCTAAGACATGGCTCAAGCACTTGAGGCCAAATTCATTGACTACATGGGGGGAAGTGGCTAAGGCTTTCCTAAAGAAATTCATCCCGGAAGATAAGACCGCAGATTTGAGAAGAAAGATAATGAGTTTTGAGCAAGATCCCGATGAGTCATTGGGGGAAGCATGGGAAAGATTCAAAGAGCTCCAACGAGCTTGCCCACATCATGAACTTGCCAAACCTATGTTAATGCGGATATTCTATGATGCTCTTGATCCTATTTCTAAGGATCAACTAGATGCGGGGGTGGGTGGCCAACTCAAGACCATTGCCCAAGCTCAACTTGAGGAGAAGGTTGAAGAGGCAATTCAAGACTATGCTTGGAGCACTCGAAGAAGGGCGACATCACAAGCTCAAGCTCCTTCTCAAGTCAAAAAAAGTGGGAAGTTTGAGCTAGATCCGGACACTTTGAAGGCTTTCATGGAGAATATCATCGACAAAAAACTTGGCAAGGGAGCTAGTTCATCCTCAAGGCAATCTCAACAAGTTTTTCACTATTCTTGTGAGATATGTGGGGGCACAAATCATGATGCTTCATATTGTGGAGGAGCCGATCCGGAGCGTGTAGCGGCTATTGGTATGAGGTATGATGGCAACCAAGGGGGTCCTAGAGGCGTCCAAGGGTTTGGTACGTAACCGGGGTTTCTCTAACAATCAAGGGTATGGTCATCCAAGCTATGGGAATCAAGGCTATCAACATCAAAACTTCAACCAAGGGCAATGGCAATGGGATTCTCAAGGCTTCAACCAAGGATTCGGGCAAGGCTACAACCAAGGTATTGGCAATCAATTTCATGGTCAACCGGGTAATCAATTTCATCAAGGGGGTCCACCTCAACAAGGCTTCAACAACAATCAATGGGGCTCTAACCAACAATGGGGAAGAGTTTCTGGTTATAAGCAAGGGGGATCCACTAGTGACAAGTTCATTCCGCCCCATATGAGACAACAACCATCAAGGCCTCCCTTCACCAATTCTTAACCACCTTCTTCATCTCTTCAAGGCCAAAAGCAAGACCAAAATCAAGGAACGGATTCTAGTCTTCAATTGATCATGCAACAATTACAAGCAATTCAAATGGAGAAAAAAGAAGAGAGGGCCCATTGGAAGATGTTAGAAACGCAAATTGCACAATTGGACGAGGCAAAGGCTTCATCAACAACCACTTCTACGGTGGTGCCTATCACTTCTTTTTCCACCTATATGAGACCCATTCTTAGAGTCGAGCTTCGTTCGGGCAAGGGCTATAAGGGTCCTAGCATGGAGGATGAAACACCACAAGAGTCAATTCCGATCAACCAAGAGAGCCAAGAAGAGAATGAGGAAATAGTTCAAGGTAGTGATGCATCATTGAAAAACAAAGAGGTAATTGATCCTATGAAGAAATATGAGCCACCACCACCTTATCCTCATAGAATTGTGGAGCGGAAGCTAAATGACAAGTTTGCTCAATTTGTCAATTTGATGAAAGGTTTGCACATTAATGTGCCATTCTTGGAGGCCATGTCTCAAATGCCTACCTATGCTAAGTTCTTGAAGGATGTGCTTACCATCAAAAGAAAAGTTCCGAATGAGGTGATCCAATTACCTTATCAAGTGAGTGCCTATGTTGATAAAAAGCTTCCTCAAAAACAAAAGGATCCGGGGAGTTTTGCACTACCGGTGAAGATTGGGGATTTGGAACCAATAGGAGCTCTAGCGGATTTGGGGGCTAGTGTTAGCCTCATGCCACTTTCGGTTGCTAAGAAGTTGAAATTTATGCTTGTTCCCACAAGAAAAATAATTCAATTAGTGGACCGCACTAATAGATGTCCTTGTGGAGAGCTTGAGGAGGTTCCGATCCAAGTTGGGCACGTTTTTGTTACTTGTGATTTTGTGGTAATGGACATAGAATAGGACCCAATAACTCCTCTTATTCTTGGAAGGGAAGCTCTCAAGACCATGGGAGCGATTATTAATTGTAAGAGCAACAAGATCACTCTTGAGGTTGCTAATGAGAGGGTTACTTTTGAGCTTTCTCATTCTTTAAAAAATCCCATGGTTAAGAAGGTATGCCGGGTTGAGGTGATTAATGATCACTATGAGAGTCTAGGAAGGGTTGCACTTCAACCCCGAGACAAACTTCTTGAGGCGATCCGAGATTCCGATGATGAGTTGAGATCGAAGGGGTCGAAGCGGCTGAAGCAAAGCTAGAGGAAGCACCAACGTGCTTGCCTCATGAAGATGTCTTCGAGGTTTTAAATGCGGAAAAAGGTAAAGAGGAGAGTTCCACGCCTCCTCTTAAGGTAGAACTAAAACCTTTACCCCCCTCCCTTAAGCATGTTTTTTTAGATGAAGAGGGTCTTAAACCCGTTATTGTGAGTGCTAAACTTGATGACCTATCTCTTGAAAAACTTCTTGTGGTTTTGCGAAAATATCAAAAGATCATAGGGTATAGCATTGACGATATTAAGGGTATAAGCCCCACTTTGGTAATGCATAGAATTGCCCTTGATGATGAGGATGCCTCCTCAATTGAATCTCAAAGAAAATTAAACCCTACCTTGAAAGAGGTAGTGAAGAAAGAAATCATGAAATTACGTGAAGCCGGGATTATCTACTCGGTTCCTAATAGCAAGTGGGTAAGTCCGGTTCATGTAGTTCCCAAGAAGGGAGGCATTACCATCATCAAGGGAGAGGATGGCAAAGAAATTTCAACTAGGACCATTACGGGTTGGCGAATGTGCATTCATTGTAGAAAACTTAACAAGGCAACCCGTAAGGATCATTTTCCCCTTCCTTTCATTGATGAAATGTTGGAAAGGTTGGTTGTTCATTCACACTTTTGTTTTCTTGACGGGTATTCGTGGTTCTTTCAAATCCCGATTCATCCGGATGATCAAGCGAAAACAACATTTACATGCCCTTTTGGAACATTTGCTTATCGAAGGATGCCCTTCGGTTTGTGTAATGCTCCAAGCACTTTTTCAAATGTGCATGATGTAACACCCCGTATTTGGGCTATTTTAAATTTTTATTTAATTGATTGAATAATTAATTAATTAACTATTTAATTAATTATTAATCTAGCACTTTAGAGAGCCTAGCTGTTAACCATGGCCCAGATCTTTATTTAAATTTGTCCAAGCCAAGCCCAATGTTTCCCTCATCACCCCACCTCACGACCCCCTATTCATTTTCCTTTAATTGTTATATTTTCTTTTCCTACTTTAATTACTAAACCACATCTGTTTTGACCCCAATCAAAAATCTAATTTTTATCCTCCTACTTTCTTTACTAGATTTTAGGAGTTTGTTTTACTCCCTTGCCTAGTATTTCTACACGGCCAACACACCACAAAAAGGGGAACCACTTTTATAATTTTGAATCTCTAAAAACTGAACTACAAATAAAAACTCCTCCTTTTCCCCACACAAATACTTCCTTCACTTCATCAATTCAAACACCTTCATCAAAGAAAGCTCAACCTTTAGCCTTTGAAGATCGAACCATTCACCATCAATATTAGGTAATTAGATTGCTTTATTTAATTTGTAGGATAGATTAGTTATATAATTTTTAGAATAGGTTTGATCATGCTTAGAATTAGTTTAGAACTTTGTAGAATTACTTAGAATTATGCTAGGAGAATTTCGAATTGCTTGTTAATGAATGCTCTTGATTGTCGAGTGATGGAGTGATGTTCTATGATGTTTTGATCAAGTTTATGGCATGTTTTTACTAGATTTTATGCTTGTTTTATTGTTCTTGTTACTAAACTTGATGAATTAATTGTTTAATACTTCATGCTTGTTGTTGCCGTGAACCTTGACACCTGTTCGAATGTTTCTTGGCTAAAAATTGGATCTTTAATTCTTAATCTTGAATTATTATTTGTAATCTTGAATTTAATCTTGAATTTAATCATGATAGGATAGTTTCTTGAATTTAATCTTGATATTATTTTTAACCAAGAAGGCCGTGTGGATCCTACACACTAAAGAATTGATTCGTTCTTGTTTTGGTACTATTTGATGATTTAATGTTTAAAGTATGATTTAATGATTTATTATTAAGTTTATATGATTGACTGTTGATAATTGTATTTAATTAAATGGAAGTATAATTTTTGGGTTGTTCAATTTTGAATGCCGTGTGGTAATAGATAGGAAAAAGAGGATTTTTATCTTGTTTCTTGCAATATTAATTGATGATTGTTAGTCTATATGTTTATTCGTATATTTAAATTGATCTATTAAATTGTTTATATGTTATTTAAGGAATTGATTTAATTATTTATTTTAAAGAGTAAATGTCGTGTGGTTTGAGTATTGGACTAGAGTTTTGGGTCAAGTTAAGACGAACTAGAATTGGTTAGAAGTTAAGTTATGTCAATAAAGGATTGAATTGTGAACTAGAATTGAGAACGGAATTGTAATATGGAAAAGATGATTAACTATGAAGTGACCGCCTATCTAGTGGCTAAAGTGCCATGAACATAGGTATAGTCGAAGCCACTGTCCTATCTTCGGATTTGGGACAATTCTTGATCCCAGTGCTCGGGAAGTAGATCAAACGTGGTTGACCCGGCACGAGCTAGGAAAGTTGGGGGAGTAGATCTTCGTGGTTGACCCCTTACGAGCATATGACTGGTCACGGATTAGCACCTGAACTGATTAGAACTGGAAAGTCATTAGTAGTGTTTAGAAGTCTAGAACTGAATACGTTAATTTGGAAGGCTTTGGTTATTATTTTATTACGATTGTTTCCGCTGCGTACTTGAAAGATAATGCCTATGTATGATTTCTTGATGTTTTGTTGACTGTTTGGTTGATCTGTTCTAACTGCTATATTTCTAATTGCGTTCTACTTATTAAGTAGAACAATCTAATTACTCACCACTGACTGTGGACCCCAAAATCCTTTTCAGGTACAGGTGATGACTGATTGAGTTACGCAAGGGCTGGGATTGTGTGCAAGATAGCTTAGTAGTTTATCCTGATGACCATTTCTAGCCTTTGTAATATTATTATTAGTGGACTTTTCCTTATTTTGTAGTAATAATGGACTTTGGAATCTTATTAATTTTGGATTATTTAATGGTTTTAATGAATAATATGAATTAAGTTTAGAGCTTCCGCTGTAATTCATGGATCTGATAATAAAGGTTTTTAGATAATAATGATCTGTATTGTTGTTTTCTCCGAAAACAACGCTACTAAAATACGGGTCGTTACACATGACGACCATCTTTTCCGACATGCTTGAGAAAGAAATAGAAGTTTTTATGGATGACTTTAGTGTAGGAGGTTCGTCTTTTGACATTTGCCTCGAAAATCTCGAGACAGTACTAAGGCGATGTCAAGAAATGAACCTCATTTTGAATTGGGAAAAATGCCATTTTATGGTTGAGGATGGGATCGTCCTTGGCCATAAAGTGTCATCTAATGGGATTGAAGTGGACCCGGCAAAGGTTGCCGCGATTGAGAAACTTCCTCCACCATCTTCGGTGACGGGGATAAAATCTTTCCTTGGACATGCCGGTTTCTATCGGCGGTTTATTAAAAAAATTTCTCAAATCGCTAAACCCTTGACGAATCTACTTCAAAAAGATGTTGAATTTAATTTTGATGAATCTTGCTTGCAATCATTTAATGCCCTAAAGAGCGCACTTGTAAGCGCTCCGGTTGTGCAAGCTCCGATTGTGCAAGCTCCGGATTGGAGCTTGCCATTTGAACTAATGTGTGATTCTAGTGATTATGCAGTCGGAGCAATTCTTGGACAAAAAAGGGAAGGGCGACATGTGGTGATAGCATATGCAAGCAAAACATTAAATGATGCCCAAAGAAACTACACCACTACGGAAAAAGAGATGCTTGTCGTAGTGTACGCAATAGAAAAATTTCGCTCCTATTTGATGTGCAACAAGGTGGTTGTCTTCACCGATCACATGGAGGTGAGGTATTTGATGACAAAAAAGGACGCGAAACCTAGGCTCATTAGGTGGGTATTATTATTGCAAGAATTTGACCTAGAGCTTAGGGATAAGAAAGGGTGTGAAAACTTTGTAGCCGACCATCTATCTCGGTTGCCAAGTGATCATATCAATAAAGTTGAGGGTGGCCTTCCATTCATAGATGAGTGCCATGGAGAAGCTTTGATGGCTATAGCGACCCACTCCATCCCTTGGTTCGCGGACATAGCCAATTATTTGGCAAGCGGTGAAATACCTTATGGGTACTCGTCTAAAGAGAAGAAAAGATTTTTCAAGATGGTTAGGCATTATTTTTGGGATGACCCCTATTTGTTTAAGAAATGTGCCGATGGTTTATTCCGGAGATGTATAAGGGAACATGAGGTAGGCCCGTGAAATTTTTGAGAAATGTCATACCCATGTGTGCGGGGGTCACGGTGGACCTAGGAAGACTATTGCACGCATCCTCCAAGCCGGATTTTGGTGGCCAACCATGAACAAAGAAATTTCAAATTTGGTAAGAGGTTGTGATAGGTGCCAAAGGAGTGGAGGAATTTCTAAAAGAAATGAGATGCCTCAACAAGGGATTTTAGAGGTTGAGCCGTTTAATGTTTGGGGAGTCGATTATTTTGGGCCGTTTGTGAATTCAAATGGCAATCTATACCTACTTGTAGCGGTCGACTACGTTACTAAGTGTATAGAGGCAATCCCGTCACCTACAAATGACCACAAAGTTGTGGTTAAACTCTTGAAAAAGGTGATTTTTCCACGATTTGGGGTTCCAAGGGTGCTAATAAGTGATGGTGGCTCTCATTTCACCAAGAAACAATTCAAGAAATTGCTAATCAAATATGTGTTCACCACAAAGTAGGTCTACCATACCATCCTCAATCACAAGGTCAAGTAGAAATTTCGAACCGGGAAATCAAAAACATTCTTACCCGAGTAGTCAACAAAAATGGGAAGGATTGGTCATCCAAGCTCGATGACACCTTGTGGGCTCTCCGGACAGCTTACAAGACTCCAATTGGAACCACCCCGTTCCGGTTGGTTTACGGGAAGGCATGCCATTTACCGGTAGAGTTAGAGCATAGAGCTTGGTGGGCATTACAAGAGCTTAACATGGACTTAACCAAGTCGGGTGAAAAGAGGTTGTTGAGGTTGAATGAGCTCGATGAGCTCCGGTTTGATGCCTTTGAAGATATGAAGCTATACAAGGAGCAAACGAAGAAGAGGCATGACCGGATGATTCTTTCCCGGGAGTTCAAAATTGGAGATAAGGTACTTCTTTTCAATTCGAGACTCAAGTTATTTCCCGGGAAATTGAAGTCAAAATGGTCGGGACCTTTTGAGATTGTGTCCACCCGGCCATACGGCTCGTTCGAGATTAGAGGTTCGGATTCTTCATTTTGGATTAATGGGCAAAGATTAAAGCTATACATCGATAATAATGACCCGAAATTCATTGGGAGGTTGATTCTCGAGTCGGCCTCGGTTTTGGACACATGAACTCAATTGATTTAAGTCGAGCTAGCGACTATAAAAATAGCAATCCTTGTACATATTTTTGTTTTGGTCAAAAAATTAAAAAAAAATCAAAAAATCAAAAAATAAAAAAAAAATCAAAAAATACAAAATACAAAAAAAATCAAAAAAAAAAGAAAAAAAGGGGGAGTGAAGTATGAGCTACACGACCGTGCAGGCTAACTCTGCACAGTCGTGCAGAGGTCAGTAGCATCACCATTGGACTACACGATCGTGCAGGCAAAGTCTGCACGATCGTGCAGAGGTTAGAGAGGTCTGATTTGGCTGCACGGTCGTGCAGGCAAACTCTGCACGATCGTGCAGAAGTCAGAGGGGTAAAGCATTAAGTTGCACGATTTTAAATTTTTTTAAAATTTTTACAACTTTTCTGATTTTAATCCCCTACTCCCCCATTTGCACTCTCTCTCCTCACAACTTTCATTTTGCACGACATTTCAGAGCACCCACATGAGCTCCATTCTCTCCATCTCCATCTTCCTCTTTCATTTTCTCCTTCATTTTCACCTCATTTTCTTTGCATTTTTGCTCTTTCTTCTTCCTTTTCTCTTCTTGTTCGAGTGCTAGTCACCATTTTCACCAAATTAAGGTATTATCTCTCCAACCTCCATTTTTAGGGTTTTATTTAAGCTTTAGTTTTTCTTTCATTTTAAGCTTAAATTTGTGTTTTTAGAGTAGATCTAGTAGTTTTCATGCTTAATTTATGATTTTCGTTTGTTTTTGTTCATTTTGTTTTTTTAGGGTTCTTTTTTTTTTTCCGATTTTTTTGCTGTTTTAGTTCGAGTTTTTTTGGGTTGTTTTTGGTTTTTTTGGGTGATTTTGGTTGTTTTTGTTTCTTTTTTTTGGTGTTTTTGGGGTTGTTTTGGTTTTGGTTAGAGTTTTGGCTTGGTTAGGGTTTGAATTTTTGGTTGTTTGGGTCGTTTTCCAGCATTCTTCTGCGTTTTTTTTTGCCATTTTAGGTCGTTTGATTTTCGTTTTTGGGTGTTTTTTCTTGTTGTTTTTGGTTAGGGTTTGAGTTTTGTTGATTTATTTTTTGATTTATTTTTCTATTTTTTCGTTTTTTTTTCTTCTCTGTTTTTTTTTTCCTTTTCTTTTCTTGTTTTAGGTATTATGTTCTTGTTCTTTTTATTTATTTTTTAAAATTATTTTTCTGTTTTTTTTAGGGTTTGTTCTTAATTTATTTTTAATTTTATTCTATTCTTTTTCTTGTGCTTTATATATTTTTCCCTCTAATTATGCTAGTTTAGGATTAATTTAAATTTTCTTTTTTTATGCTTGTTTTAGCATGAATTAGGGTGTTTGATCCATTTTTATTTAATTTCTTAGTTAATTTATTTTCATGCTCATTTATGCTCCTTATTTCGTAAATTTAAACTTCTAGAATAGTTTGATTCATTTTTTTTCATATGCCGTAATTGGTGCAATTTCAACCTAGTTGGGTTTATTTTGTAAATGGTGTGAATCATTCTATTTTAGAGTTTATATGTTTGTGAAGTATAATTGAGCATGATTTGAATTTTATTTTTGCTTTAGTTAATTAATTAATTTTATTAAGTTATTTTGGGATTAATGGATTCTCTTCGTTGGGTGGTTTTTGTGTTGTTTGTTATTGGAATCTTATCAATGCTTGTTCGTTTTGCAGTCATGACAGGGAAACGAACAAGGAAGGGTAAGGAGGTGGCCTCGACTTCAGGGGGCGCCTCTGAACCTCCCTCCAACCCCTTTGGAATTGTGTTCACCAAGGAGCAGCACTTGGTGAACTATCAAAAGCTGGTGGAAAAGAAGCTGCGGCCCACTTTGTTCAACGATTGGGCTGCAGTTGATCTCCTGGGGATCCGTGAGGAGATCCAGACAATAGGACGCACTTTAGGGTGGGAGGAGTACCTCCTAAAGTGCGAAAACACCTACAAGCGTCCAACGTTGGAGTTTCTCTCCACGTTGGAGTACTCAATGAACCCGGGGGTTCTGCGAGGCCCTACTAGCCGGCCTCGCATCCAGGTACGTTTCCAACTTTTTAATAAACAGCATAGTATTTCTTTAGAGGAGTTCAATAAGGTATTCTCATGGCCTACGGACGGTGTCCTAGGGACATTTGAGTTTACACCTATTGAGGGCAATCCTCAACCCTTTTGGGAGTCCATTACGGGTTGTGATTATATATAGATATAGCGGGCGTGATTGTAAGGCTTCACAAATCGTTCAGATTGTGTTGCGTTACATTCACCGCGTTATTTCTTTTACTTTATTTTTTAAGTCCGAGTCAGGTCAACTTCCAAAAGGTGACCTTTTATTTTTACGGCATGCCTTGGACCCAAATGCCCCACGGGCGAATTGCGGGGCTTATCTTCTCGATCGTTTGATATCGATTCGAGATAAGCCTCCTAGCGCCATCACATGTGGTGGGATGGTTACCATTCTTGCCCGTTATCTAGGGTATGGTAACCGGCTCACCAATGATAGGGCCATTTTGGTAAAGGGCGCCAATAAGTTATCCATGCCCATTTTGAGGGACATGGATTTTTTTACTTTTGATAATCCCCTATCACCCCCGTTCTCGCTTTGGGTTCTTTGGGAAGGTAGTAGAGTTAGGTGGATGAATTTGTCATCCGACACTAGTCGGATGACTCATCCACAATTCCTAGCTCCCCCGAGAACCATCTTTGAGGATAGGAATGATGGGGGAGTTTTTATTAATAATGATAATGATGTAAATAATTTAAATGATTTTAATAATAACAATTTAAATTTCAATAATGCCGGTGCCGATGAATCCCAGCCTCAACGTGAGGACGTTGACATGGGGGAGGCGGAGGGGTCTCGTCCCCCTCTAACCGACACCCAGTTGATCTTAGATCAACTGGCGGAGATCCGTTTGTCTCAGGAACGTTTTCACAACTCGACCTGGGAAAGTATTCAGGGGTTGAGGCGTGATTTGGATGATGTAGCAAGGGTTAGTTGGCGTAACCATTTGGCTAACGTCAACCAATCTTTGACACCGCCTTTTCCAAATCACCCCGACTATCCTCCTGCATATGACTATGCCCCGGGTCCATTTCAGGAGCCTCCGGCATATTATATGTATCCCTACAGTTTCCCTTATTTCCCTCTTGGGGATGATGGAGGGGGACCATCGGGGGCATAGTGGGCTAACGTTCCTAGCCAAACGTATTTCTTTCTTTATTTATTTAATTTCTTTTTTTATTTATTTAGTTATTTAGTTATTTTCTTTTAAATTATTTTAATTAAAAGTTTTCGGTTTGTTTTAATTTAAGTTTTTGGTTTAATTAATTTTATTTCTATATTATGTTTTCTTTTTTTTTTGTCGATTTGTTTTATTAATATTTTTCTCGGAGCTGTTTTCGCTTGGAGCTTATGTGGTATTTGCGCCTCCTTGGATTCCGGTGAGATCTCTCCACTTCTATTTATTTCTTTGTTTGCATAGTTTAGGTTTAGTTTTAGGGGAGTTGATAATCGAGGATGTTTGGCTTTTAATTTTCGGCTTTCAAGCCCATTTGAGGATTACTGGTTATCGATGGCGTTGAGCCTCGATTTTATTTTGATTGGTTGCTTGATTGCTATTTATGTGTTGAGCATGTTTGATTAGTGATTTTTTTTTTTTTATTGCGTGTTCATTTAATTTTAAGTTTTTTTTTCTTTTCTTTCTTTGTTTCCTCTTTTGTTTTTCCTTTTCTTTTCCTTTTTCTCTTTTCTTTTTCTCAATTAGCCGACTTTGAGTGTAGTTTGTGCATATTTGAACCTTTGTTTTCTTTTTCTAGTGAATTAGGCATGCTTAGGAGCTTTTCTTTTGACCTTTTAGGAGTTGGCGAGGTTTTGAAAACTTGTACAAACTTTTGTGTTCTAGGTTAGAGTTTTTGGTAAGATTGGTTGAACCTTTGGGGAATTTGAAGCCTACTAGGAGTATTTGCACCTTGGTGGGGGTTTTAGGTAGCCTTCTCCGTGCATGATTAGTTTTGGGCGCTTATTTCCTCTACCTTTGAGCCTTGATCAAGAGTTTGTCTAGATTCCCGAGTTTCAAGTGACCGAGCCACCCTTGGGGACGACGAAGGCATTCATTTCTTAGTTAGTTTCATTTTTCTCCCTTTTCATTAACTTTTTCTTTTTTTTTCCACATTTTGTGATTAGGCTTTTTCTTTGCCGAATTGGCGTTTGTTTTTCATTTTTTCTATTCACCTTTGGAGCCCTTTTGAGCTTGAGCCTTTCTTTCTTTGAGCCGCATTACAAACCATTTCCTTTACTTTTATTTCACCCTTTTAGGTAAGTGAAGTTAGGGTGGTTTTGTTTTCTATGGTTATGAGCTTTGGAATTGTTAAGTCTAAGCATCTTTACTTCTCTTTTTGTGAATTTTCATGAGAAATAAAAGCCGATCAAGTGTGAAAAAGGCGATGTCTCAATAGTCAAAAAAAAAAAGAAGCATTTCATTATTAGGAGAAAAAATGAATTTTTCCTTTAGAAATTTCAAAAAAAAAAGCAAAAATCAAAAAAAAAATTTCCTCCTTCCATTTCTCACAATGAGGACATTGTGTCCTTCAAGCTTGGGTGGGAGGAATTCAAAAAAAAAGAATTCTTTTTATGTTTAGTTTTGTTTTGTTAGGACCTTGTGAAGTTTTTGGTCCATTTTTGTGTTTTGTTTTGTTAGGACCTTGTGAAGTTTTTGGTCCATTTTTGTGTAAGTTCGTTTTTTGAATAAGCTTGGGGGAGGTTATCCCCGGTATTTTGGTTTTAGTGTGATCCCTCGTGTTTTGTACTTCACTTTAGGGCACCACCACATAGCCAAATTATTCCACACCCTTACCCAAGCCTTACGTTACATCCATAAGAAGTCCTTCCGACCCATGCGGGGTGGAGTCCTCCTTGTCTTTCGGGAACTAGCCAAGTATATTGAGTGAGCGAACAAGGGGAGTGATGGGGGGTTAACTCTAGCTCCACATTAAATGATCCACTCACAACGGATCCATTTTCCCTTTTCTTTCCGGTTCCTTCGCGGAATCATGAGGCACTCCTAGTTAGGTGGATTTGAACCCTTTGGTTGGGTTGGTATGTTTTCTAGAACTAGCTTTGGGACTATTAGGTTGTGCATAGTTTTCTTAGTTTTCTTTCTTTCTTCCTTTTGGGTCAATTTCTTAGGTCCTTTGCATGCCAAGTTTGGTAGAATTTAGGAAACTTTGTGTTCTCTTTTGCGCATTCTCCTTTCGGCTAGTGCGTTTATTTATTTTCTTTTCCTTTTCCTTTATAGTTTTAGATTAATTAATAGTTGGTAAGAGTTATGGGTTAAACTCTTTGGAAACCCTTACAAGAGCATACTCGTCCTCTTTGGCGACTTTGGGGTTTAAAGGGCTTGTTACTTGCGCTAAAAGTGACCGTGATTCCTACGAAAGTGAGTTAGGGTTTTGTTTTGTTTTGTTTTGTTTTGTGTTGTTTTTCTTTGCTTGAGGACAAGCAAAAGGCAAGCTTGAGGGATTTTGATCGGTCCATTTAGGACCCATTTCGTAGCTTCTTTTAGCTTGTATTTTGGGCGTTCTCGTCTTTATTTTATCGTATTTTAGTGTGTTTTAGCTTAGTTTTGTATTTTCTTAGGTTTTGTGTGTTTTAGTGTAGTTTTGTTCTTTTTGTTAATAATTCGGCCAAAATATGTTTGTTTGAGTTGTATCGTGTTTTGTGCAGGCAATTTCGGGTTTTGTACGGGTCGTGAGGGGTCCCGAACGGATTCCGAGGAGCCGTAGATAGCACCGGGACGTTTGGAAGCACCTAGGAAAGCAAGGGGCCAAGTATGAAGCCACACGACTGTGCAGGCTAAGTGGCACGGTCGTGCAGACCTCAGGAGCTCAAAAAAATGGGTGCACGACCGTGCAGGCAAAGTCTGCACGATCGTGCAGCCCCTTCCCAAGCCACGATCGTGCAGCTCGCTCGTGCAGAGGTCAGAGACCTCCTTTTGGAGTGCACGATCGTGCAGCAAGGCCTTTGTTTTGCCACGATCGTGCAAGTCAACTGCACGATCGTGCAACTAAGTGGCACGATCGTAAACTGCACGATCGTGCACGGTACAGCTCGTGAATTTAGTTTTGGGCCATGTACTTTGTGTAATTTTGAGTTTTTAGTAAGGTTTTAGGCTTTGTTTAGGAACTAAGTTTGAGATTTTAGACATTCATTAGTTTTGTACTCTAGTTGCTCAATAGTAGAAAAAACACTCTCTCATATTTCTAGGTTTTCAATATTCAAGTAGATTAGTAATTGTTCTTCAAGTTCACCATTGTTACTCAAGATTTCTTAAGTTTCCATTGAAGTTCCAATCCAGGTTTTGTTTTTTGTTTTCATTGTTGTTTAGATTGTAATTCTTTAATACTTGTTGTCATTTTAGTTTCAATAGAATTAGTTCTTTGTTTTAGAATAGATTTAATTGAATTTCATGATTTTTGCTTTAATGGCTTCCATTAGTGAGTAGTTTTCTTTTCTAGGGATTGGATGACTTGATGTTATTAATTTTGGGGATTTATCATTGGATTAGTTGTGTTTGAATAATCTAGATTGTATTTCCTCTAGAATTCTTGAACTTAAGCATGATATCTTGGTGAAGTGTTCATGTCGAGTTTGGTGATTATTTGTAATACCCCGTATTTTTGTACATTTATACATGTATTTTTATACGTATTTTATAGCCTATACACGTATTTTATACGCCTAAAGGAATATTTTATATGCTTACGAATTAGGATTAATAAAATGGTTTAAAGTCAATATTTACAAAATATTATTTATTGGGTATTTAAATAACTTATGTATATTTATAAAGAAATTTTATAAAATCATATTTGGAAATAATATTAAAGGTTTTAATTATGTATTTTGGGCGTCGTTTATAAAATAATATATTCCGGTTTAGAAAAGGGTAAAAGTATTTTTCCGCGTTGTCGCAAGCCCAACTTGGTAGGAAACTCAAATCAGACCTAAGCTATATAAATACCCGTAGCGTAAACAAAAACAGGTCAAAAACCCTAAAAAGGAAAAAAAAAAAACCTAAACTACTCTCTCTCCCTCACCCCCTCACCCCGTGAAACACAAAAGAAAAAAAAATCAAATTCAAGTGAACCAACAACAGCACGAACAACAACCAACACCAACACCACCGGAGACTGCCGCCACACGAGCCTGCCGCCGACCTACCATCCTTCTCGCCAGAGTCTGCCGCCCTGCCTCTGCAATACTCGGTATATTTATTAAAAAAAAAACCATCTTTTCTCTTTTAATCTTCTTTTTGTTCTATGTTTAATCTTGATTTAAATCTCAAGTTTTATGTGTTAATATTATGTTTAGATCTTTGTTTTAAGATGGTTTTTGTTGGTTTTAAATTCTGATTTGTTTATAATTTAAAAGTTGAATTTCAGATTTCAGTATATATTGTTTAAACCCTAAAATTCTGTTTTATATATATGTTGTTTATGCCGTTTAAATCTTATACCCGGATTTATTATGGGGAAATTAATTCTGATTTTTATATAATAAATTCCAGATTTGAAAAGGGATTAAAAATTCAAAGAAACATATTTGATATAATTTTTATGATTTCTATGTACCGGAATTGTTCAAAACGAAGTAGGGTTTGAATTATGATATTTTTATGGCCTAAAAAGTATATTGCAACCTTTAGGAAGTGTTTTTAATGGAAAATAATATTCTGAAATTTTATTTAAAATATTTTATTTATTGTTTTCTTAGTATTTTTGGGGTAGAATTATACCCTGTTTATTGTATGATCTTTTTATGCGAATTTAGGACTTTAAACATTTATTTTGTGGGTTTTAAAGGTTTTTATATTCCTGTGATTTTTGGAAAAGTAGTTTAATTTTAAAGCTTTTAAATTGTTAGTTGCGTATAAGGGTTTCCGATGGTGTTAGGAACCTGTCAGGTGTTGTTAAAACTTTAAAAATTGATTTTCGGGACGTTTCGGAAGGGTTTTAAATGTTTTATTGGGGCTGGAATGTTTGAATAATCACGCCTACTCGATATTTTATCTATTTATTTAAACGTCGGCTTGGTATTTTAAGTAGGGGGCACAATAGTGTAATTTTTGAATTAAAAGAAAGGATTAAAAATATTTTTAAAATTTTATAGAAGCTGGAATTTTGTAATATGTACTTAGGATAGTTTATATGTTCAAGGAAATTAATTAGTCCCATATTTTATTGTAGGATACTTTGAATTCAGAGAATTCAATTAACTGTGGCTAGTAGAGTATATTACTCCAGGTACGTATGTACTCAGTAAGTTGTCTGCATGTGGTAGCATGTCTAGGGCATGATTTGAACTGCATTAACTGGTTGTATGACATGTCTGGGAAAAAAATATATATATCTACATATTGTTACAGCATGTTGTCCAGAATTGTATATTTTATCGCAGTTGGATTAGGAGTTCAAATATGAACCTTCATACCACTTAATGTGGGGCCAGTAAGCATTAATATTATTTTACCACCATTGTGTGGAGCCATGGCATTAAAGGATTGGTTAGGATTTTTACTCATTCTCTTTGGGAGATTGAGACTGGATAGAAAGATCAGCTAAATAAAATTGGTTATATGATCACTTAGTCTAGAGGATTTAAAACGAAAAATGTGTTATGTGATGCATTTGTTTTATGTGGTGTTTTGTGTGGGGTGAGTCTTTACGGTTACTAATTAAATATGATAAATCACGTAAAGCGAAAGAGGATTCACACCAAAACTCTTGGAACGTATACACCTTGAGTATGAACATATGGGGGAAGCTAAATAGCTTCCTACGAGGGGTACAAGACGTTGTTCACCCTTGTTTATTTTTATTATTTTTGGCCTGGGATCCTGTCACCTAGTGACACGGTTTTTACCACTCGACTTGCAACCGAGTGGGGCTCTGGTGGGCATGGTTACTTATCTTTGGAAACCCGTTCGATGCTGAATCCAAATCTCCTTATAAACTGATAGAGTATAAGAATGTATGGGATTGGCCATATAGTGTATAGCAGGTTATCATTTGCATTATTTATTTATGTTATATTGTATATGCATATCTTGTTGTATATATGTATTCAGCTTTTGCTGATTACGTGCTTTTGTTTGTGTCTTCTTTGGTCATGGCCCTCGCTTTAATGACCTGTGATGAACCAATTTATACACTTGTATTATTGGGGAGCAGAATTGCACAGGTTAACTTGACGATGTAAAGTTCAAGTTTTCAACATACGCATGGTCTTGGGATTTGTGTGAAGAGAGAGTTTACGATTATTGTATTTATTTAACCTTATTTTAAAATGTTATTTCAGTTATTCCAAATAACAATTATTTTCTAAGTGAAGGATTTAAAATTTTATTAGATTGTAAGCTTTAATTAGTTAGGTATATTTTTGCGATTAAGTTCGATTTACGTTTTCTTCCGCTGCAAAATTCTGAATAAGCCGAAACGTTTTCACACGTGGCGATAATACTTTGGAAATTTCCTTTCAAATATATTTTATGTCATAATTTAAAATAATGTTTAGAGTTTTCATGTAGGGAATTTTTAGGGTGTTACATTATTGATGAATTTGATAATTGCTTTCAAGATTTCCATGAGAATTTCTTAATTGCTAGAGATAGTAATTAGGATTGTGAATTGATAAAAGTAATTTGACGAACTCGATTTTGGGTTTTGCTAACTTGACTAATCGAGAGAGGTTAATTTAGCCAATCCTAGAATTTCCTATAGCCTAATCGAGAGAGGGTGTTGGGATTGAGTCCGTTAATGCTTTTTGAATATTCACCTTGCAATTGAGATAATCGAACATGAGTTAATTCAATGATTATAATTCCTCCGATTGAGATAACATTAGGAAGTCTAATCCTTAGAGTTTTAATCCTTTGATATTCAAATTGCATTGTATTCCAATTCTTTTTGCTTAGTTTCAATTCTTTTGTTGTAGACTAGATTTAATTCCATATTTCACTCAACAAATAGAAAGACCCTTGGATCATTCTTAATCACGACTAAATCCGCATTAGTTCCTCGTGGATCGACCCTAACTCCGCTAACACTACGTGTTAGTTGTTAGGTTTATAAATTGTATATTTGTTTGGCGACTAGGGCCACGACACCCTAGGAGCCGATCACACACCTTACTTCCTTACCTATTTCTAGAGCTTGGCATGGGTCGGGCCAGCACGCGGGCCAACTCGGCACGGCACGAGCCCGCTATGAGCACGACACGACACGAAGGCACGACTAGTGGGCCGTGGGCCACCCATGAACATCATTTTAAAATTTTGGCACGAAAATTTTAAAATTAGGTTTTTGCAAAATTCTATGTTAATGGTTTTTATTGGAAATTTATGGGTTTGAATGACGTTGTTCTTGGTTTTTGTAAGGGTTTTTATTGCATGTTTACTTTGGTTGGTCTTCCGTTTTTAATCTCAACTTTTTGAAAACCAAAAATAATCCCAACTTTCGCTTTGGTTTTCCATTTTTGGACCCTCTTCAAATTTTAACCTACAGCTACCGGTAAACCTTACTAATTAGCCGGTTAAAATTTGAAGAGGGTCCAAAAATGGAAAACCAAAGCGAAAGTTGGGAATTTGGGATTATTTTTGATTTTCAAAAAGTTGGGATTAAAAACGGAAGACCAACCAAAGTTGGGATTATTTTTGTTAATTTTTCCAAATAATAATAACCTATATGTTTAAAAAATATTACTGCATTATTCTTCACATAAGATAAATAATTCATTAATATTCACATAGACTAAAATACATGTATAACCACTTAAAACTAAGTGAAAGTATTGGGTTAGACCGTCTGACCAAACAATCTGGTCAGACGGATGAAATATACTTAATTATAATAGTGAAAAACTTCGAAAGGTACTTTGCGCTCGGATGTCCGATCGAGACATATAATATGTCCAAATTCATTAATTTTTCAAGACGAATGCAATTGCATGGCCATGGGAAAATGTCAAACGAGGCCTCTAGAAGCATCAAAATGCCAAAAAATTCTAAAATCTGACATATATAGACAAATCTGTCCAGGTCTTGCTTCCTTTTTTGGTCCAGGTGCTCATATATTCTGTCAAGGTCTTTCCTTTTTTTCCAGGTTAGTTATATTAGTCCAGGTTTTATATTCTTGTCCAGGTTAATGATATTTTTTGTCTAGGTTCTTTACATGCATTTTGTTTACGTTAGTTATATATATATTGTCCAGGTTAGTTACAAAATGCGTCAATGTTTAACAATATGTGTCCATGTTTACAAATAGGTGTCCAGGTTTAATAATATTTGTCCAGCTCCAATTGAACTCATTTGAAAGTAACATTACTGTCAGATGAGTCCGACACAATACCTTCTCTAAAACTAATTTATATCGTATCTTCTAGCTTCTATGAAATAGACAGGTACTAAATATAAAAATACCCACATTATATAACCCAAAATTATATACTTTATCTGTTTTAAATAAATCACACAGTTTTTATTTCAGGAAGTTTCAAAATAAATGCAACAATTTTATCTTTCTATTTTTGTATGTCTTTTTTCCTATCTCTCATATCAACAGATCAAATACGGTACTTTCTATCTATATCCTTTAATTCGGACAAAAAAAATTGTCTAGTATTCTGTGCCTCCTCAATTGTTGCATTTTTTTTTGAAACGGATAAAGTATGTGTCGTTTTTTTTTGCAAAATTTTTGCGCCTAAACAAATGAAATCATGGTTGTGTCATTTTGTTACTTAATAATTATATTATTTGCATAATTTAAATAACTTATTACATATAAAATCGGTAAACAAAAAATGTGTTAGGCGAGTATCGCATGGGACTAATATTATATAATTTAAAAACATAAATTGATGAGAGACTTCCAAACTCCCAATGGAGGCCTCTCATTAATCTACCTTTTATTGTTATTTAAAAAAAAAAAACTACCTAACAAAAAATATAAAGGGAACAAATTATTTAACCTAATCATTCAATATCAATAAAATTTTAGAGCCAACATAACGTAACCATTCCTCCTTACACCATTCAACTAAAAAAATGAATAATCGTCTACCATCTTATATAAATATATTATTTTCTGATATAAAATATCAAATCAAAATAAAATAAAATCAACTAAAAAAAATTTTAGTTGCTAATGAAATAATAAAATATATACCAGTATTAGCACCGGCTCACTCTATAATTACCTAACCTACAAAGATACATCCTTTTAAAAAAAAAATTCAAACATAACTACCTAAGCAACCCCAAAGACCCATCCCCTCAAAAAACTTCGAAACATAACTTTCTTAACTTAAAATAAAATTCAAAAAACAAAATTAAATAAACATGTTAACTATATATCACCATAACTAATTGAACTTTTTTAACCGGATATATTAAGAAAAAAACTTTCAAATTATAACAATAAAACACTTGATAAATGAAGTTTTATATTTGTATATCGATATAAGACGAAATATATTATAGTTTAATATATCTAATTTTAATCTTTGTGCTCAAAAGTCAAGACAAACGACGTCGTAGACTCGTAGTCCTCGAAACAAACGAAGCGCGGGGGTAAAAAGGAGGGAGTGTAGAGTGACTATCAGTTTCCCACTTGGCCCGTGTAGTCTTCATCTTGTTCAAAATTGGAGGAAAATTACAGAGAGAGCGAGAGAGCGAGCGAGCAAGCGAGAGAGAGAGAGAGAGAGAGAGTACATATGCCGGTAGCAAAACCAGTTTCATCGCTCGCAAGAGTCATCGCCCATGTCGACATGGACTGCTTTTATGTTCAAGGTCTGTTATCTTTTTTTTTCCTTTCATCCGGATTATTCATTATTGTTTCACATGTTTGTTTGTTGTTCTACTTGCTATCTGAAACAATGGATTATTCTTCTAATCATACATATGGATGTATATGTATTATATATTTTTATGGGATGCATTTTTGAAAATTTTGGTTGTCCGGCTAAATTGAGTCTACTCTACTGCCATGGGTTATTCTGATTGCAGTGGTTGAAGTTGAGTTCTTTATTTTTCCGGTGTTTATTTATTTATTTATTCATTTGTGGGATACGGAGATTACTGTTTGCATCCTTTGTTTATGGAAATGAAACTTGTGTTCTGACTTCTTAGTGATCTTCAACAACGAAGTACCATCACCAAGGGCAGGCCCGATTCTAAGGCGTGCAAACAGACCAATCGTACATGCCCTAACATGAAAAGGGGCCCAAAATGTTTAAATCTTATAATATTTCCTAAAATAAGGGCCTAATTCTAAATTTTAGAACAGGCCCCTAAAATTTTTGGGGCGGTCCTGTTCTAAAAGTTATGAAAAATTCATATATAAAAAGTTATGACAATGGTGAGACCGGGGAAGTTATGAAAAATTCGTTAATGCCCTGTATGGATTCTAGCATTTCATTTCAAATGCTGGAATTGTCCAAAATAATTTGTTTGGGAATCAAAAGGTTTTGCATTTGTATTTGAGTCCATCCCAACCTTTATAACATACTCGCACAAACCAAATGATTTCAATTCCCAGCCTTAAGTCTGTCATTTGAAATCCATTTTTTCTTATCTCTTACATTTTTTGTTCTCTATCCCACCACTAGCCATCGACCGACCCACCGTCTTTGCCACCGGCCAACCGTTAATGCTCCACCGTCAATATTCCACCGCCGGTGCTCCACTGTCTCTCCTGCAACAATCAGCGCTCTACATGCGTCTCCAACTCAGGCGCCACACCGCAGCAAGAAAACTCCCTCTCCTTTCATAATTTTGAAGTGCTGTATTGTCTATTACGGAGTACTAGGTAATTCATAGTAATTTTTGCTTTCTTCTGTTCTTATATAAGTGATAGATCGGATTTATATTCAATGAAATTTGTCAATTAAAATGATATATTTATAGAATTTGGGTACTTTATTTTATTTATAATGGCAATGTCACCGTGGCTATGATACTGAGGTGGAGAGAAGATGGCGGTGATAGAGAGAGGTGGTAGTGATGGCAGTGATGAAGTGAAGGGCTTGCGGTGGTTGTAGAGAAGGTGGCAATGGAGGTGAGAAAATAAAATGGTGTGAATCGTAAATAGAATCCTGTATTTATAATTCTACATTTTGCCAAACAAGACATTTGGAATTGAATTTTGGGATTTCAATGTCCAGAATTGAAATTATGGAATTAAAATCAAATCTATAATCTCAAACACTGCCTAAAAGTGATTGAAAATATATATAAAGTTATAAAATAGTTCTTGATACAAAAATTTGATAGAATAATATAATGTGGAAGAGAGGAATAATTTTTATTGAATTAACATTGCACAAATTACAACAGAAATTTATATGGTAATTTACAACCTAAAAACAGCATAGTATCTATATTTAGTTTAAGATTCCTAATTCTCCTCACTAGTAATACCTACATCCAATTATAGGCATTTCATAATAAGAATTTACTTCAAATAACTCTAACATTGCCTCCCTTAAACTGATAGTGGTACAATATCAGTTTAATCTTAATTACCTTCCAAAGAATGAACACCCAATAAATGCCTGAGTTTTACAAAAAGATCTCTTTTTAGAGCTTTTGTAAAAATGTCCGCAAGTTGATCTTTGCTCTTACAGTGCACAAGATCAACTATTCCATCATTGCATAGATCTCTTAAGAAATAGTACTTGACATCAAAATATTGTATATCAGGCCTTTTCCGTTGGTCTTTTCACCCTTTTTATAGTATAAACCAAAGTCTCTAGTTCCTTGTAGATATCGAAGGATTCTTTTAGCAGTTGACAAATGCAATTCCGTTGCATTCTCCATATATCTACTTATTAGGCTTACAGAATATTGTATATCAGGCCTTGTGGTAGTAAGATACATTAAGCTGCCTACAATTTGTTTATAAAGTGTACCATTAACTTTCTTCCCATCAAAATCTTTATGTAGCTTCATTCCAAATTCAATTGGAGTACTTACGGGATTACAATCCTTCATTTGAAATTTCTCCAATATATCCCGAACATATTTCTTTTGAGAAAGAAATATTCCATTAGCTGATTGCACGATTTCTATACCTAGAAAATAGTGCATTAATCCAAGATCAGACATTTTGAATTCTTCCATCATGGACTTTTTAAATTCATGAAATGTTTTCTCTTCACAATTTCCAGTGAATATTAGGTCATCAACGTATAAACAAGCTATGAGCATTTTTCCGTCTTTTCCAATTTTAATGAACATAGTGTGTTCATATGGACACTTCACAAAACCGGATTTAAGAAAGTAAGTCTCAATGTGACTATACCAATCTCTTGGGGCTTGTTTCAATCCATATAGAGCTTTCTTCAATCTATAAACCTTTTCTTCTTTTCCAACCTTCACATAACCTTGTGGTTGATCTATATATACTTGTTCATCCAAATACCCATTCAAGAATGCTGGCTTGACATCTAGTTGGAAGATAGACCAAGAATTTTGTGCTGCTAGAGATACTACCATTCTAATTGTGTCATGTCTTGCAACTGGAGCAAATACTTCTGTATAATCAACCCCAAATTGTTGTTTATATCCTTTAGCTACTAATCGTGCCTTATACTTGTCTACCTCATCATCTTTGTTTAGCTTTGTTTTAAAAACCCATTTCACACCTATGGTTGTGTGTCCCTTGGGAAGATCACATAATTCCCAAGTATTATTCTTTTCAATGGATGCTATCTCATCATCCATTGCTTTGCGCCACTTAGATTCCTTAACGGCACTATCAAATGTTGTAGGATCACAATCGACAAATAAAGCAAAATGAGAAATAGAAACCTCATCTTGATCAATTCCTATTACGTCGTAGTCTTTCATCCATTCCGGCATTCTACGATTACGGCGTGGACGTCCTTCATTTTTAGCATGATTGACAGGTGGATTTTCACTTAGTGGAGTTTCAATTTGATTGCTTGGTTCTTCGATATTATGTGTAGGCGGTTGCCTTGTTTGTTCATCCTCAACTTCATCATCTTCATCACCATCAAATGTTAATGGAACAGATGATTTCTTATTCCAATTCCATGTACTTTCTTCATCAAATACGACGTCTCTACTAATTTTTACCTTTTGTGTGAAAGGATTATACAATTTGTATGCTTTGGAAGTTTCACTTACTCCCAAAAATATACATTTTTCACCCTTATCATCAAGTTTCTTTCTTTGGACATCTGGAACATGGGCATAAGCAATACACCCAAATACTCGAAAATGATTAATAGATGGTTTTCTTCCGCTCCATGCTTCTTCTGGAGTCATGTTCAAAACAGCAAAAGTAGGGCTTCGGTTCAAAATATGAACACTCCAATTTACTGCTTCAGGCCAAAAAGTCTTTGGAATTCGCCCTCTTGCCAATAAACTTCTCACCATATTCAAAATCGTTCTATTTTTTCTTTCCGATACACCATTTTGTTGTGGTGTATATGCTGCTGTAAGCTCTCTTCGAATACCATGCTCTTTGCAAAAACCTTCAAATTCTTTTGAGCAATACTCGCCTCCCAGATCAGTTCAGAGGCTTTTAATAGTTTTTCCGGATTCATTTTCAACAAGAGCTTTAAAGCTTTTAAAAGTAGTAAAAGCTTCTGATTTTTCTTGTAGAAAATACACCCATGTTTTTCTTGAAAAATAACCAGTAAAGGTAATCACATATCTTTTACCTCCATTTGAAGACGGA
The DNA here is from genome assembly GCA_951394345.1 of Salicornia ramosissima. Taxonomy (NCBI): domain Eukaryota; kingdom Viridiplantae; phylum Streptophyta; class Magnoliopsida; order Caryophyllales; family Amaranthaceae; genus Salicornia; species Salicornia ramosissima. The sequence continues at coordinate 37,406,578 of OX596237.1, read as the reverse complement.
TTTATGGGACCACATATATCTGAGTATACTAATTCCAAAACATCTTTTGCTCTCCAAGACTTGCCTTTTGGAAATTGAGAATGATGTTGTTTGCTAGCAACACATTCTTCACAAACTTGAGAGGGAGCCGTGATACTGGGAAGTCCTATCACCATTTCTTTTTGTTGTAGTGTCTTTAATCCGCTAAAACTTAGATGACTAGCGAAAATGCCAAAGCCATATTGGATCTTTTAATTTAGCCAAAAAAGAAGAATGAATGCCTTCAATCTTCAAAGGAAACAGCCTATTAGAGCTCATTGGAATTACTGCAATAATAATGTCCCTCGTAGGAGAATAAATTTCACAAGGACCCCTTTGTATGGTTATTTTATAACCCTTTTCTTGTAATTGCCCCACACTCAGTAGATTACTTTTGAGATCTGGAACGTACATTACATTTGAAATTGTTTCAATTGAACCATTCTTGGTTTTTATTTTTATATCACCTTTACCCATAACCTTTACTGAAGAACAATCACCAAACGTTACTTTAGAATGAAAATCTTCATTTAAATGTGAAAAAGATGACTTACATCCGCTCATGTGATTACTACAACCTCTATCCACATACCAAATGTTGATGTGTGCATCTATGTTATCTTGAGTGGCCATCAACAATGTTTCCACTTCTTTGTTTTCAGCAAAATTTGAGCTTTCTCCTTTTTCCCTATTATTTGTGGGTAACTTCGTGTAACATTCAGAAGCATAATGACCAAATTTATGACACCTATAACATTCAATCGTTGACTTTTCTGAATTTTGATTTTTACCTCTATTTTGATAATGGTCATTACTTGTTTTGTAATTTCTACCATCATCTTTATATCCACGATCTCCTCTTCCTCTTCCTCGACCTCCACCTCTTCCTCTACCCCTTCCTTTGAAGTTATTAAATTGGGTATTGGTAGAAGCCTTTAACGCTTGATCTTCTTTAGGTGAACTTTTGCTCATCTTTTGTTCGTGCACTAATAAAGAGCTTTGCAATTCATCAATTGATAGAGCGTCAATGTCTTTTGATTCCTCAATAGAACATACTACATAATTAAAGTCTTTTGTCAATGTTCGTAATATCTTTTCTATAATTGTTGTATCTGTCATAATTTCTCCATGGAATCGCATCTTGTTGCAAATTTCCATTTTACGAGCAAAGTAGCTTGTAATAGATTCGTTCTCCTTCATTTCCAATGTATTGAAATTACTTTTCAAGGTTTGAAGCTGTGCTCGCTTCACCCTCACAAAGCCTTAATGTTTCTTTTTCATCGAATCCCAAATATCCTTTGACGTATCTTTGCAAAGAATAGTCTCTAGGATAGATCGATCAATAGCTTGAAATAGGAAATTTTTGCTTTTAAATCTAAAAGCTTTTTAGTTTCAAGTTCCTTTTTCTCAGCGTCCGAAAGAGTAGTGCCTTCTACTGGTTTCGGAACGCCAGATTCTATAATCTCCCAAAATTCTTTTGAGCACAAAAAATTTTCCATTAACATACTCCAATGATCATAATGACCATCAAAGCGAGGGATTGCGGCTTGGACAAAACTGGGATTCATTTCAGAAGCCATTGAATAATATTGTGTTTGATAATACTTTCTCTCTCTCTTTCTTTAAAAATAACTTGGCTCTGATACCACTGATACAAAAATTTGATAGAATAATATAATGTGGAAGAGAGGAATAATTTTTATTGAATTAACATTGCACAAATTACAACAGAAATTTATATGGTAATGTTACAACCTAAAAACAGCATAGTATCTATATTTAATTGGAAAAATGGAATTTAATAATTCCACCTTTTGGTGGTTTGCTCAAAATAATCCCACCTTTAATTTATTTCAAAATAATCCCACATTTATACATCATCTGCTTAGAATAATCCCACCTTTAATTTTTTCTTCTCAAAATGGACCGATTTTGGGTGATATAGTCCATTTTAAGCAGATGATGTATAAAGGTGGGATTATTTTGAAATAAATTAAAGGTGGGATTATTTTGAGCAGACCACCAAAAGGTGGGATTATTAAATTCCATTTTTCCTATTTAATTTAAGATTCCTAATTCTCCTCACTAATAATACCTACATCCAATTATAGGCATCTCATAATAAGAATTTACTTCAAATAACTCTAACAGTTCTATACATATATAACTTTTTTATATGTTTTCTATAACTTTTGCAAATATTTCTTTAAGTTTTTGTATTGAGATTTGGTTTTACGGTGAGATCGTGTCACCAACGAATTTGTACCACCATTATGTTGATTCAAATACCCTAGTGTCACTGTAGTCACATGTCATAGAAGCTATCTGATGCATTGCCATATTTATTTGCAATGCTGCCATAACTGTCATGAAATTAAGAGTTTACACTACTTTGGACCTCTTGGGATTATGCATATAGAGTTCCTGTTAACAGGTGAAGGGTCCATATTTGATTGTTATGCTTTCTATTTTTTGAAGTCATACTTTAGACATATGTATCCATCAACTTTGAGGATGTAGAAGGTGTTTTATCTTTTTGTTGCTGGTGAATCATATTCTTGGTGGAATGTTTTTAAAGGTTGTAGAAAATAATGGGAGAAGCCGGAATATTGTTTAGAGTTTTTATAAATGTTGAATTCATAAAAAGGTTTATAAGGAGATTAAAATGGAAGAAAACACTTCAAACTAGATCTGCTTTTGTGAGAGGGAGTGCTTTTTTTGATATTTTGAAACTAGAGCTACATATGCTTATGATATTTTGAGAGGAAGAAAACACTTAAAACTAGAGCTACTTATGCTTATGATGTTTTGAAATTAACTGATTCATTGTGACTGTTGACTTGAGCTTAGTCTGTTGTGTAAAGGCTAGAAAAATCATGTTGCTCGATTGACCAAACAAGTTGCTGTGTGCTTGGCATGGAAGCACATCTCTCTTGCCGAATGGGGCACTATGAAAAACTGCTGAAAGCTGCACACATCTTTGTGTTTGGCTGTTGGCTTTTGAACTTTGTTCCTCACTTCCCCCTTGTTTCACACTTTCACCTCCCTCTTAATGGTAATTAATGGGTTTAATCCAATTAATGCTTTTACTTATCTATGCTTAGTCACGAGAGGTTTGCTATGAACCACAAAGAACTATTACTAATTCTTGATTTTCGAGTAACCAAGGACTTCCAAATGCTACTGTACTTCTCTTTATTAATTTCCCAACATGCACTAATTACAACCTAACAATCTATATTTAAAGACAGCAATGACAACCCACATGCTCCTACAACTATTATTAAAAGACTATTCTACCCTTACTCACAAAAAGACCATTTTGCCCTTACTAACAAAACAACTACAAAAATATCTAAAATGTCATTGTAAACATAACCAAGTAATGTTCATAGCAATACCCCCCTCCCAAACAGCCACCTTGTCCTCAAGGTGGGTGATGATCGGGTCAAACCCAAGATTCCTTTGTCGATGCATCATCGCAGTCCGCCATCGACTCCCCTTCGTGAGCCAACAATACGCTTAACTCCTTTCGGCTGCACCTATGGCCCATGGACCATTTACCATCACACCGAAAGCATAATCCTTTCTCTCGCCTTTCCTGAAGCTCGTGGTCATTGAGCTTCCGTACTCCTGGCGGTTGTAGGGGTGAGGTAATTGATGCTGATGAAGAGTTAGTGGAGTGGTTGTTTGGGTATAAAGGCCGTGGGTTAAGTGGGTGGAAGTAGAGTAATTTGAAAAGGCTGAGTTGGTGGGGTTAAACTGGATCTTTGTGGGTTAATATGGGGGTTGGGCTGAATTGGTGTGGATTGGTGGGAGTGGGCTGAATTTGGGTAATTTTGAAGAGTTAAAGAAGTTTGGGCTGAATCTGAGTTTTGATTTGGAATTGGGCTTGACAGAATCTTGATCTCAATTCTTGCTGCCAATTCCATGGCTTATTCTATGGATCTGGGTTGCATTACTCTTACCTCATTCTTGATATTTTCCTTAAAACCATTAATAAACTGCCCTTTTGCAATTTCTTCAGAGACTCCTGCAAGTGAGGCCGTAAGTAAGAATAGGATCTTGGATTGCTTAAATCACTCTAGAAATTGAGTATTCAATCAATGACTCTCGATCACTCATTAGGGAATGTTAAAGTTTATATGATTAATTCACACAAAATTTTTAATTATCATAAACAAACTTCATTAATTTTATTCGGCGAAAATAGGTTATCCATAATTTTTTATAAAGGTTATTTATAATTAAACCCAATTAATAGGTTGCATAGAAATGGGTTCGAAGACGAGTAGTAGTACGAAACGTCGAAACGGGTACGTGATATGTCTATTGAAAAAATACAGGATATGGGTCTGCCAAAGTAAATCTTACACAATTTATTACAAAAGGAAAATATATAGAACGGTTTAAAATAGATTATGAAAAGTGTGATGAAAATATTCAAGTATCATGAAAATGTGCATTTTTTTTTTGCGGGAATGAAAATGTGCATTTAATAAAACACAAATTGCGCAAAAAGATTGCTACCTTGATTTTATTTATTTATTTTATATAAACACTATTAAAACTCCGCCAGTGGGGTTTCCCGTTGCCGGTCCTAAGCCCGGATAAAGGAGGATGGTTGCGGTATGTCACATTCAGGCGCATTGTTGGACGAGAATAGTACTAGGATGGGTGACCTCTAGGGGTGTTCATAAACGGTTAACCGAACCGTTAAAAAGCAATGTTTCGGTTAACCGTTAAAACGGTTACTAGCTTTTTGTAATTGTAACTGAACCGTTAACAAACGGTACCTTAACCGTTACGGTTAACCGCGAAACCGTTAAGAATAATGGAAGATGAATCAAATGATGGAAGATGAAAATATAAAATGATAAATGAATTATACTTATGCATATGGGGGCAATAGGGTTAGGAACATATGTTGGTTTGTTAAAAATAATACATTTAGGCCATTTGAAAATTGAGCTAAGCATATTTAATGTCTCTTAAAAAAATTAACGGTTAACCGTTTATGAAAACCGTTAACCGTAACGTTAACGTTAAGCTTAATGGTTAATGGTTCGGTAACATCTCTAGTGACCTCCTGGGAAGTCCTTGTGTTGCCATGCCGCCAACCCCACCGACCCCGTGGTTGGCCGAGAATAGTACTAGGATGGGTGATCTCTTGGGAAATCCTCGTGCCATTGCTTTGGGATTAAGGTGCAACGCAAGAAGATGATATAAACACTATTTAAAATATAAAAGAACAAAGTATTCAATACCCATGAAGTATTTGTGTCGTATGATTCGTATCCACCTGGTTTGGGTATGTGAGCAATAATGGAGTACCCATGCTTCCTAGTTAGCCTATTACTAAAACGTAGTGGGATTTAGACATTTCCCTAATTCATCGAAACCCTAGATAATAAAAAAACAATTAGAAAAATACTAATAAAAAAGAAACATTTCTTCTCTTAAAAAAAGGATAAAGCTATAAAAATTAAAAACAAGTCAAAGTAATTAATTAAAATAAATTTTAATCCGTAGCATCAATTATCACCGTCTGAATATGACCACTTCCTACTATTCTTCTCATAACTTGAGTTGTACAAATTGGATTGAGCTTATTCTAGCTGCATTAGAACTAGATTTAAAGTGCTTTCCAATGGTAGATCATATGTCCAATTCCACTGTTAAACAAAGAAGTTATAGTTCTTTGAATATAGCACTTCCAGCAAACCCCGCAGCCTGGTCGTGGCCAAGCATCTTTTGCCATGGCTTGTTCGTGGCGCTCACTGCCAGACCCTCTCCGCATCCACTATGTGTATGCCTTAGGCCCCAAAACATGCCCATTGTTGCACTAATGCACCAACCATCATCGAATGTTACGCGACTCCAAGCAACGTCACATGCACCTAAACATAAATGTCTGTGCATAGGACCATACAAGACTGTATGCCATTATCAATTGTAATATTGACCATTCCCAAATGTTAAATAAAATAGCTAAATTACGAATCTTGGATTGGTATCTTGCTCCTAATGTTTTGTGTAGCTAGATTTATGTAGAAATGCAGGAAGGTTCTAATAATTAAAGGCACAACAAAATATCAATTCCTACTTTTCTTATATAATCTGCTTTAGAATATGTTCAAGTTTTATAGCTTTTCAAACTTGCGGTTGCAAAATCCCTTGATCAATAAAATATTTGTGTCAGATATGCAATCAATATCAACATTCATATTTTTCAGCTTTTAAGATGAATAATATTTTGGAAAGATCATTGTTTATTAATTGAAAATTTCTTTTGGGTTTCGTATCTCATACTTGAATATCTACCTTTACCCTCTCTTTTAGAAGACCATCTTTCATTTGTCTTAATAATTAGCCTCAACTCGTAGATGACATTTCATTATCTTCTTCCACTTCCCTCTTGCATCGTTTAGGGGTTTTTTTTGGTTACCAAATTTTTGAAAGAATATTGTGCTTTCCTGTAATATTTGTCCTATAATACATTTCGTGCCTTGTACAGTGGAGCAGAGGAAGCAGCCACAACTGAGGGGTTTGCCTGCCGCTGTTGTTCAGTACAATGAATGGAAAGGTGGAGGTTTAATTGCTGTTAGCTATGAGGCAAGGAAACATGGTGTTAAACGGTATAATGATTACATAGTGTGCAAGGTGCAATGTATACATATTTTCTGTGCCCTGAATGTGATGCTTGTGTTTTAGTTCCATGCGTGGTGATGAAGCCAAATCTGTATGTCCACAAATTCATCTGGTCCAAGTGCCTGTTGCTCGTGGCAAAGCTGATCTTAGTTCATACCGTGATGCAGGTTCAGAGGTGAATAGTCCACATGTTATTTGTTTCTGTTAATAAATCTTATTTTAATTGGGAACATGCACCTTACAAGTAATTTCATTGTATAGGTGGTTTCAATTCTTGCTAGGAAGGGTCGGTGTGAGCGAGCATCAATAGATGAAGTTTATCTTGATCTGACTGATGCAGCAGAGACCATGTTAGCAGAGTGTTCTCCAGAGAGCTTGGATAGCATGGATGAGGAGGCTCTTAAGTCACATATTTTTGGTATTAATGAGGTGCACAGAATTTTTTCTGGTGCTTAAAATATTATTCTTACCCGTTTGTTTTTTTTTTCTGAAAGTCGTTTTCCTGTCATGTTTTAATAGTCCATTTGGGGAACAAATCATCTTCATGTTTCAGAAAGAATTAGTTGATACAGAATGAAATACCTTCTTTTAACTTGTGAAGCAATTGGACCAGAGAGGTTCATGAAACTTGAAAAAAGGATAGATATTTTGCAGTTTTGAAGATTTCCCTCATAACGGGTGGGTTAAATGCAGATTTGATTTCAAGTTTCCTCTTGTGAAGGATAGATTAACTGCAGATTTTAGTTAGAAGTCAATTAAAGTGTTTCTATTAATAACTATTGAAGATTCAGTGCATGTTTGGTTGGACTAATTTTCTATAGGAAATCAGAATTCTAAGAAGTACAATGATACAATGTTGTTTGGTTATCCAAAAAAGTGTGAAATGGAGGAATTTGATTCATTTTACTACCTCCGTATCACAATCTTGCTACATAAGTATGTGATACGGACTCCTAGGCATAAAATGGATTTAAAGAGAGAGATAGAATGAAAAATCAATAATTAATTGGAAAATTTGCCAAAAAAACCTTTTAAAATCTTGAATTTGCTAGAAAAAACCTTATATATATACATATTTTTTTTCCCTTTTTTTGCGAGATAAAACCTTCATCAATTTTTTTCTTGCAAAATAAAACCTCGTGGCTCTAATTTGACTTTAATTGCAAATTAACACCTCTAATCATGATTATCAATTATAATTAAATGTTTTAAATTACTAAAGCATGATTATCTACCCCTAATAAACCCCAGCTACCCTCCATCAGTTCACCCCCATGATTAATTAGAGGTTATTAATTCTGAATTTATTTAAGGTTAGGTTAATTTATTTGATTTTTTATTATAATTAACAAAGTCAATGTCATTAAATCGAAGTCAAAGTTGAATTAGTGCCACGAGGTTTTATTTCGCAAGAAAAAAATTGTGTTAGGTTTTATCTCACAAAAAAAATTTATAAGTTTTTTTCTTGCATATTCAAGATTTTAAAAGGTGTTTTTTGGCAAACTTTCCTAATTAATTGTACTTACAACAAAAGTGAAGTTAAAAAAAAAGCTAAACACATGGGTAATTTTTATACTAAATATAGTAAAAAATATTTGTTGCAAGTATTGTGTTACAAACTAAAATGACAAAAATTGCGAGTATTGCGATGCGGAGGTAGTAAATTCCTTAGAATTTCTAATTTCCACACATAATGTGGGAAATAACTCATCCAATCCCTCTAGGTAGATTAAAATTCATAGGAAATTTGATTTCCTAAACGTCAACCATACACAACGTGGCAATTCCTAGGAATTAGACAAGGGAAGTTAACTCCCATAAAATGCAAATTACCATGAGATTTTTTTTTTCCACATTAAGAATACCTCATAATAGAGGAATAAGTGTCAATCTGTCAATACTCATATTGTAGATATTTATTTCTTTAGTAGCAAGAAAATGGATTCAGTAGCATTAGAACACTGTATTGGTAAAGTTTAGGTAGGGAGTTCTCATATGGCAAGTGCTTTAATAGCCGCGTATGTACAAGCTAATTTGATATGGTGATGCATATATAGGATGGCTTTGATGTCAAAGAAAATGTGAGAAGTTGGCTCCAACGAAGTGATGCTGACCACAATGATAAGTTGCTGTCTTGTGGGGCCCTTATTGTTACAGAACTCAGAATGCAAGTCTTGAAAGAAACTGAATTTACATGCTCCGCGGGGATTGCAAATAACAAGGTCTTTTTTCTTTCTAATGAATCTTGTTGGCTTTTTTACTAATTCAGTTTATATGCATATGCAGCCATTTTCATCATGTCTCAATAGCTATTAATTAATTTTGTGCAAGATGCTGGCCAAATTAGCTAGTGGATTGAACAAACCTGCACAACAGACAATTGTGCCATCTGATTCTGTGAAAGAGTTTCTGGGCTCTTGGCCTATAAAGAAAATGTGAGATTTCTTTGCTTTACTACCTTTACAGAGTTTTTTTGATTATAAATTATTGCCTAATCCTTGTTTCCTATAATGTAGTCTTTGTTTGACTTTATTAATTCATTTGTAGAAACCTAATCTACTCCAATTGTGGTACAAAATTCTTTTGTTTTCCTTACACTAGTACCGTACACTGTTCACATACATGTTCTTATTGATGCCAATATCTTTTTTTAAAGCCCGTCCATGTACTTGCCTCATCACATGTGATAAGTGTCTTCTAAATCAATGAACAACATACACATATCCTTTTTCTTATCACATTTATCTTCCATGAGCTGTCTTATGTGATAAATTGCCTTCTTTGTTGACCTCCTTGGCTTAGAGCCAAATTGCTTCTCCATGATTTTTAGATTCCTTGAACTTAATTCAATCACCTGTTCGGTAATTGACAGTCTTGAACGTCACCTTTATGCCTTATTTATGCATTGGGAACACACAGAGGTGAACTAAGCAAGATCCCACATTGTTGTTTTTCCTTTATATTTTTTAAGTGCACATGATCAATGTTTTTTTTAACTTATGCCTTAACACTCCAAATGTTGCATCCTTTTGTGGATCATAGAAAGCAACAATCCAGAGATGTCAATTGTCACGTTTGTCTCTTATTCCATTTGGTAATCTTTGCTTGTCTAGTGATTATGTAAATGGGGATTTTTTTTCGAACAGTTTATGTTAATGTTGATGGATTAAGGAGATCAGGAGATTTCAACTTATCAATTAAGATTGATTTATACTTTGATAAGTATTATATGGATTTTAGACTAAAATGTTATGGGAAAATTGTAAAAAATAAGTTAACCTTTATCCGGTCTTCTCAAAATAAGTCAACCTTTTGATTAACTCAAAATTAGTCAAACTATTATTCATATCCGCTCAAATTAAGTTTTTTGTACAATTCATTGGTGGAGAAAGTTAACAATTTCAATGCAAAATCAAAGCTGTGCATTAATATGTTGTTGTTTATATGATTTTTCATTGAAAATGTTAATTTAATCAACAAGTAATTAGTGAAAAAACTTAATTTGAGAAGACATGTACTCCGTATTTTAGGTTGACTTAATTTGAGAAGACTGACTAATGTTAATTTAATCAACAAGTAATTAGTGAAAAAACTTAATTTGAGAAGACATGTGCTCCGTATTTTAGGTTGACTTAATTTGAGAAGATTGACTAAATGTTGACTTATTTTATACAATTTTTCCAAATGTTATAGCTTTTTTTATGGTACGTAGCCTAGATATTTTGAGTCATATATTAGCAATTACTCTAATCGTTTTGCTCTTGTATTCCTTTTTTTGTTATTGTTTTGAGAAGTATGTTACTATTGGGAAAGTTGTTTTTAACAAGTTAACCTTTCCGCCTTCTTGTTAAAATAAGTTAACCTTTTGATTAACCATGAATAAAATAACCTTGTATCTACTTTTGCTTTGATTGAGTTGCATCACAATGTTGTCCTATTAAAATATGACACGTGTCAAGATCTCGATTTCATTAACTCGTTTAAAGTAGAATCAAATACAGGGTTAAGTTATTCTTAGATAATTGAAAGATTGACTTCTTTTGAGAAGATTAGCCAAAGGATGACTTACTAAAAATAAAATTTTCCTTTTCTATTTGCATGTTTTTAATTAATTATTTTTTTTGTTCCATGGCATACTTATTTGGTATTTCCCATAAAGCTCTTTTATATAGATTTTCTTTTTCTTTTCTTTTTTTGGTTCCCATTTTTGTTTTGTTTTGTCCTTTTTTTTTTGTGTGTAAATAGCCTTTCTCATTCATATGATATGTTTTAAACTTTTAATTGTCTAATCTACAATTTTCGATGCATCAATTATCTTCAGGAAACAACTTGGGGGAAAGCTTGGAGATTCCTTGCAAAGTGACTTAGGGGCTAACACAGTTGGAGAACTATTGCCGTTTTCCAAGATGAAGCTCCAAGAATATTATGGCTTCAATACTGGGTTAGTATGCAAAATTTCTGATGTCAATTTTTGTTTTTATTTAGTGAGATAATTCAGTAGATAGATATCTAGTAAGTGAATTGGTAGTGTTTTGAAGTGATGTGATAGCGGTTACGATTATGTATTGTATGAAATTGTGCTTAATTTTTTCCAATGAATTTTTCTTGAATGTTTATCTACTGATACATAATGGTAATTTATAAAAGCAAATTGGTTCCTCTTACGAACATGTTTTAAACTATTTCTGTAAAAGAAACAAATCTTTCATCTCAATTAACTATCAGTCTACTACTTATCTCTTGCATCATCTTCATTTTTTTATTGTTCCTTTTTCCCTCCTTTATCTATTGATAAAATGCTCTTCTAAGCCAAAACTATTTACATTCTTTCTAAGTCCTTCTGTACAAGTTATCTTTTCATCTTTTCTAAATTCGCTATAGCCCGAACTTTGTAACTTTCACACCGAAACGCCTTCGCGGTGAAGTTCTTAAAAAAACCAATATCTTAGATTCTCCCTTTTCTTATCCCACCTTTTGAATTTCTCATATATTTCTTCATCTCTTACAATATGGGTCATTTGGTTCACTCGTAATGCTAATGGAATGTAGATTTCCTAGGAAATGCAAAATTAAGAGTTTAAGAGGTTGTTTGGTATGCAAAAAATAAGCTAGTCCTGGATAATAGAAAATCCGAAGGAAATGATATTTTCCATGAAGTGTTAGAAAATTTCCATGAATTCATTTGTCAATTGCAAATTCCCACGACCATCCAAACACAAAAAAATCTACAAGGGAATTTATTTTCCATGGAATGATACTTCCTATGGAAATTCACCTCCCATGCTAACCAAACAACCTCAGCACTTCACACTTATTTCTACTTCAAGTTCTGGTGGAGGAGGGATATAATAGATGACGACTTGAATACTAGTATGTGTCATTTGTAGAGAATAAAGCATAAAAATGTATTGAAATTTCTCATGAATGATAAAAATAAATAAAAGGTTTTAGGCTTTTAGTGACTTGCATTTGAGATTGTATAAGACATTTGAACCATGAAGCTGCATTCTGCATGGACTGCAGCAAATATGGATGTCTGACAATTAATGGTGAAAATTATGTGCTAAGAATTATACAGGTATTGTTATGGAAGTAATCCCAAAAAAGATTTTAAGGAAAATTGGTCTCATTTGATTTAAATATGAATAGAATACCTGTTTTTTCATTTTCTTTTTTAAATTTAGTTTACCTTCTCTACAAGGTTATTAGGATCTAGATTCTACATTGAATTGGTGAGGGGGTAGGATCGGATCGATAAAATTGGATTTTAAGATCCTATTAAATATTAGAAACTAGAAACATATCAATAGTCGAAACTTTTCAAATCCTTTTGTTAACCTTTTCTAATATTTATATGACTAATAGGAGTCTGACTATGAGATGGTTTCAATAAAGAACATTGAAATTTTTTGTTAAGAAGCATAGCCGAAAAATGGCATTTTATAACATAGTGCCTTAATAGGAAAATTTTGAAAGAAAATACCTTGTAAAATTTAAGTTCTTTTAAGAGGCACCGAGATCAACTTTTCGAATAGAAAAGTCAATATTTCGATGAGTTGGCACATTTGTTTGCTTCTAACTAAACTTGAAATCTTCTTAACCAACCTAAATGCCATATTCGTCAATGATAGAAGATTTGGGGATGAATTTGAGGTAGATAAGAAGGTCAACTCACTAGAATGTTAACTTTCTACCCAGAAAAGTTGATTTTGGTATGTCATAACAACACGTAAATTTTATATGGTGTTTTCTTAAGAAAAAAAAACTTTATTACAATGATGCATTACAAAATGCCATATTTTGTATGTCATAGTTATGAATGTAGTTATGATTTTTTTTTTCTTTTGTGATTATTAGTTCTAATTTGAGTTATAAGTTGTCATTTTGGGTTATTAATTTTGGTATTCTCGTTAATTTAATGATTCTAGGTTGGTAATTTTTTATATTTTTTTAATTGTACAAAGTTATCATTTTGCATTTTGTAGTAAAAAATTATCTACATGTGACATGACAAGCTTTGATAGTAATGTGTAGGTGGACTTCCTAACAGGAGACTAACCATTGCATTCATAGTTAACCTGCATCTTTTTTTTAAATACATCCATGTTTGGAATTTTGCTGCAATGCCATAGCTATGCAAAAGGCCTCTTGAATGCAATACTGCTACTCGAGTTCTTGTTTCCCCAGCCGCCTTTCGAAGGAAAGAAGGCAAGGGGAATTCCTTTTTAATGTGGCAAGGGGAATTCCTTTTTAACGTCAGAGCAAGTCATTAAGGGTCCTTGGGGAACAAGGGTAGTTGCAACTAAGGGGAAGTGATGTGAAATGCAACACCTAAAGCACTCTTGGTTTTGCATAATTCAATCAACTCATATAGAATATCATCCATAGTATCGATTGTTTCATCTATTAAGATTTTCAATTGCTCAAAGGCTAACCCTTCATGCCTGCAAAGCATAAAGTATAGCGTTTTAAGTAAAATAGAAATATTAGAGGAAGAGAAAGGAAAGATGTAAAAATTAAAACGGAACTAACCTTCCAATCCTTTCAAGAATACGTAGTTCTCCTCAGTTCTCAATTATTAATGGTATGTTAGAAATGCACAACCAATCTTGTGTGAAAAAAAGAACTTTAATCATTTTTTAAGTTAATGAAGTTCCAAAATAATAAGCAAATGAGCCTCTATACACCCAAAAGATGTAAGAAAACCTGTATGCAAACTTATGGCTAAAGTTCTAGAGGCTTATCTAACTTGGATTTTCTCACACATATGAATGAACAACTAGTTTCCGGTTGGAACTTTGAAGTCTTGATTTGTATGGTCACTGTTATGGTTCGCCCTTATGGGTCTATTATTCCTGTATGTGACAATGAAAGAAATAGAAGTGGTGGAAGAACCTTGAAAGGACATTATTTGAGCCTTAAGGCACGGAAGGAAGCATGGATTTCAAGCAAAGATTGCGACAAAAACCACGATGTTGTTGTATAACAGAGTAGCATTTGTTTTCAACCCAGTAGGCTGTTGTAGATTGAATTTTACTAGAATTAGTTAGATAATTCTAGAATAATAATCTTTTTATTCTTTAATTTTCTGTTAGGTTGTAACTGTTTTTCAGTTAGTTTGTTAACTATTTTTCTGTTAGGTTGTTAATTGTTTCTGTTAGGAGTTTGTTAGTAGTCATGAGTTTGCTTAGCAAGGGCAATTAAGTCTTTGGTTAGCAAGTCTATTAGCCTATAAATAAAGGGATGTAAATCAGTTTAGTGATTAATTAAAAAATATTAGTTTCTTTGTGTTTTTAATTTGGGAGAGTGCTTACCTCTCGAAAGTAAACAAAACACTATCCTAATTTTCTGTTCTCAGCCTTAGTGTGCAGCAAACTTGGTATCAGAGCCAACTGTTCTGGGTAGCGACAATGGGGGGCACCACACAATCACAGCGGCTGGAAACGTTGGAGTAGGAGTTACTTGCCCTGAAAACCACCATGGCCGATTAGTCTGAATTGATGCAGAATTTTTTGCAACAAGTCACGGAGGGACTGGTGAACAGGTGAAGTATCAAGAAGAGCAAGAAAAATTTAGGGATGAGATGTTTGTCCAAATGGCTCGAATAAACCCACAAAACAAAGAAAAAGAATGCGAAGGACCCTTCGCTACATGGGGTTGACCACCGAAGGGAGGAGCTTCGGGACCATGGCGGTTTAAGAAGTTGGATCTTCTTTCACTTCTACAAAATGACAGAAGATGAACGGTTGGAGGGGGTGGTGGTGGCTTTGGAAGGCCGTGTGTTATCTTTCTATCAATTCGACAATAACTAACGGTGCATCAAGACTTGGGACGACCTAAAGAAGCTGCTCCTGAGGCGTTTTCGCATGGTGGCGGTAGGGGGGACCCTCCATGCTCAGTGGTTGGCCGTGTGTCGAGAATTACATTGACAAATTCATCGAATTAATGAATCCCCTCTCCGGTATCTATGAGGAAATTTCAACTGGCCAATTCTTGAATGGATTAAGAGAGGACCTCAGGCAAGAAGTTATAGTGTTGGAGCCCACTTCTTTGGACCATGTCATGGAACTAGCCCTAAAGGTGGAAGGGAAAATGGTATGTGGTGGTAATAAAAGAATTGGGCCTGGGCACACGAATTCAAGGCCTCTCACACTCAACCAAAACCCTAACACATCCCACCCCACATATTCTTCACATAGCCAAACCCCATTTAACTCCACAAATTTCAGCCCAGCCCAAGAATCTGACCCACCCCCTTTTAACCCTTATAACCGGATTATTCCACTAACCATACCCTTCCCCAACACTTGACTCCCACGACATCAAAGACATCCACCCACACTACCCACTCCACCCCTTCCATCAACAGCCCATCCACCTTACGCTTGAGTGATAAGGAGCTGCAACATCGACGGGACAAGGGGCTGTGTTTTCGCTGTGAGGAAAAGTGGTCACAGGGCCACCGCTGCAAATCGTGAGCTGAGTGTGCTGATTTGCGAGGAGGAGGCTGACGCGGTTGCGGAGGAGAACGAGGAGCCACCCACGTTCCCACCTTGAGGGCAAGGTGGTTCTTCGGGAGGAGGGAATTGGTGTAAATTGACTTTTACTAGAAATCTAGAATTAATTAGATAACTCTAGAATAATAATCTTTTTCTTCTTTAATTTTCTGTTAGGTTGTTACTGTTTTTTTGTTAGTTTGTTAACTATTTTTCTGTTAGGTTGTTAACTGTTTTCTGTTAGGAGTTTGTTATAGAGGTGGGAAACCTTGACACGACCCGCTAACTCGACACGAAATCTGCCCGTTAACGGGTTTGGGTCGACGATGTCAACCCTTTTATATTAAATGGGTTGACACGACACGTTTAATAAACGGGTCGGGTTAGGGTCGAGGGAGTTCAACCCATTTAATTAAACGGGTCAACCCAACACTACACGATTTTACTTAATTTTCAACTTTAGCGTGAAAAAACTACATAACCCGCCAACACGACCCGAAATCGACACGAAATAAACGGGTTTGGGTCAATGATTTCGACACGTTTAATATAAACGAGTTGACACGACACGACCCGTTTATTAAACGGGTCGGGTTAGGGTTGAGGGGTGTGAACCCGTTTAATTAAATGACACGACAAGACACATTTCCCACCTCTAGTTTGTTAGTAGTCATGAGTTGGCTTAGCAAGGGCAATTAAGTCTTTGGTTAGCAAGTCTATTAGCCTATAAATAAAGGGATGTAAATCAGTTTAGTGATGAATGAAAAATATTAGTTTCTTTAGGTTTGTTAATTTGGGAGAGTGCTTACCTCTCGAAAGTAAGCAAAACACTATCCTAATTTTCTGTTCTCAGCCTTAGTGTGCAGTAGAGGCTTGCTCAATCTATTTAATGTTACACACTTTTGACAATGGTTCAATTATTAGAACCACAACCGCCAAAATATGATATTTTCATCTTTCCCATTGATGCGGTTCTAGGAACCAGGTTGAAAGATTTATCAACAACCTTCACTTGGTTATTGAGATTAATGGATGAAATCAGATTTTGTGGGCTTCACTCACTATCAAACTCTTGATTTTAATGGATGTTTGTTCAATATTATTTAGTTTCACTCAGTGTTTGAAAAGGCGCGCCAAGGCGCAAGGGGGTAAGCGCCCACAAAATCTGATTTCATTGAAGTGAGGCACGCCTAGGCGCAAGGCGCAAGGGGGTAAGCGCCTGAGGCGCTCTGAGGCGTACCATAAGGCGCATTAAGGCGCATTTCTGTTTTTTCCCCAGATTTTTTCCAGCCTTTTTCCCCTTACTTCTTAGGTGCGCCTCACTTCAATGAGGCGCACCGAGGCGCACCAAGGCGCGCCTAAGGCTCTAGTAAATCCTATCACCTTGGTGCGCCTTACGCCTTTTCATACATTGGTTTCACTCACTAAACAACCCAAATTACTCAACCTAGAAATCACTCTTCTAAATTGAGGGTTCTTGATTTGCTTATACTCACCTAATAACCCTTGCATATGTTTCACTACAGCTTGGCCAATGAAGTGCCGCACATCACTGGGTATTGGACGTCGCTGTAATACCCATATTTTGATTCATGTCCATGACAGATCATGTCTTATAGTTGGCTTCCATAAGTCTACCACCAGCCCTCCTTTATCGGTCCTTGGGACCGATTATTAGTGCCGCACAACTGACCTTGACACAAATATAAAATCTGATGAAATTGTAAGGTATACAAGATATTTTCTATGAATGCAAGCTAATTAATTTGATATAACTTTCTAAGCAATAATCTTTGTTTCTCCTTCACTTAGAACTCAATGGCAGCGAACAGGAGATGAGAGAGAGAATTGTTAGAGCAAACAAGCGAGGAATGCCGATGACGTTTTTTTTTTTGGATGGTTTATTGGTTTGTAGACATTGGCCAAGTAGGCTATTCTGGGCTATAAAGGCCTTTTTTTATTTGAATTTATGGTACGAGGAATATCCAATATCTGATTTATGAATCGGATGGGCAGGTTTTGGGATCATATCAATGAGATTTTTTGCGGTCCTAGTGGGATTTTTAAATTTAGAGGGATGTTGTTGGATGTTTTGTAATGATTAAGTGGGAATGGAGTATTGTTACTTTGGAGTAATTGTCTTTTCATTTTTGCACTAATATGAGATTCTTTACATTTACACTGATCAACATTGGAGTGTTAGAACAATTTTTGGAATACTTTTCCTGCTTTTATGTAACCTTGATAGGGCTGACAAGATCATATTGTATCTTATGGTTTGTGCTTTCTTGTGGAAAACAGAACTTGGTTGTGGAATATTGCAAGAGGGGTCAGTGGGGAAGAGGTACAGGGTCGGTTATTACCAAAGAGTCATGGTTCTGGGAAAACATTTCCTGGTCCTCGTGCATTGAGGTCGATTGAAAGAGTAAGGCTCTTTTCTCCTTGTAGCATATCAGAATTTTGAAACTGTTTTACAATTATCTAAATGATTTTACATCTCTTCCCTCTCTTTCAATGTGAATGCATGTAAACTTAATGCTCAAAATATGCACATATCAAATTATGGATTGCAACAAATTGCAATATTTAGATTTTGATATTTAACTAGTGTTTTTGCTCGGGCAATGCCTCGGGTCGATTATGAATATGAATTAGATTTCCTATTATTCTTCATAAATTTTGTAATTGATTACGTAATTATTCTAATTGTTTTGGTCTAATGTGAGTTGATATAGAGGAAGGTCATGATGTGATAGTATAATAATTTTGATAAACTCTTAAAGGATTTGGTAATAAAAGATAACAACATTAAAAGAATAGGAGGATGTGTAACAGTAGTTTTATTTTAACTTTGTAGATTTGTTTGAAATATACACTTTCTTAGCTACACTAACTTACTAGGCTTTATCATATTTTACTTTTAAATATTAAACTAATAAATTAAAGTGGTTTGATTTTCAAGAGTTTACATATCATTACAAAGGCTGTGGGGTTCAATGCTATGTTTTTCCTATGTGCAATGCTATGTAGTGTAATATGATGTCAATGGTGCACGTTGGACAATCTTACGTGGAAAAATTATGTGACGCCAACATGGCACAATACGGTGACAATGACGCCTTTTAATGTATATTGTATAGATTTGCATGCCGCATGGAACTTTGAGTTCTTAATTAGGTAATCTTAATTGATTTCCACTAACATTCTTTCCTAAGACCACAACGAGCGTAGTTCTGTAATTAACATCCTTTTCGAGCTCGAATAACACTTAACTGATACTTAGAGATATTCCTTATTCCTTCAGTTGATACGCTGTTTATTGGTATATAAAGGCGTTCAATTGTGTTGGTCAGAATTGATTCCATAATGGTGTCACAATTGTACAGAGTACGTGCTATCGAAGCTTAAAAGCACAATTTTCAAAAAAATTGTTTATTGGCCTAATATTATTTGCATGTGTATAGGACTATTCTTGGAAAATCGGTCGGTTTGGTCGGTAATGGGTGTTAAGTTGGTTACTAATTAAAATCGGGTTTTCGGGTTCGGTCAAAAAGGGTTCCGGGTTCTATACTTTTGTTCATGATCCATTTGTTCTGGGTCGTTTTCAGGTCGATATTGAGACGGGTTTGTTTTTGTCGTACCATATAGCAATGCCGGTCTAATAGCTGTACGGTAGAATTTTCTCATAAGTCTTTCTGGCATTCCTTTATCGCAAAGAAAACTTGAAGTTCCTTTCCACTTTAACCAGCCTGATTTGTTCCTGTGAGCAACATCCTCTTCCAACTCACCATCTTTTGGGTAAATAAATCCTAGATACTGGAATGATTTAGAACCTTGAGCACTCATTCCATCCAATTTAATTGAGTTTGTCTTATTACTTCCTATCCTATTGAATTTGCATTCCAAATACTCCGTCTTATTTCTGCTTAAATTAATCCATGGGATTTTATAGTCTTTTTCCCCAATTCAACTTACTTTCCGGTCTTTTTTTTGTTTTGTCAAATTTGTCTCCTCAACTTACTTTCCACCTCATTGGGTAACTTTAAAAAACTCATTTAATTGTTTTTGATTTAATTCAATATTGTAATCCAAAAAATTGCTGATCCAAGTTGACAATTTGTTTGGTGTAATTTGTTTATGTGATTTTTTGGTAGTTTTATTAATTGTGAACATATAGTAGGGGTGCTTATGAAAGAAAAAACATTTAACAGCTTTTAGAAATAAGGTTGATAGTAGACAACAAGAGAGTCGCCAATTTCAAATAAAATGGAAAATTAGCGTTTGGGTTCTATAAAAACTATAGTGCAACACATAAATATAGCAACCCCGCCAACCCCCAACCAAAAAACTAAAAATCTTAGCTCCGTCCCTGATCCTCATACGTTTTTAACTAATCTTCATGTGAAACTAATTATTTTGTAATTTATGGAATTGACAATCAAGGCATCAATAGATTTTAAGGTTCATGCATTAACATTTGAAGTGTTACACATACCTAATTGCTTGGTATGACGTGCTACATTATCTAGGTTTCACACTGGCTTCAACAATTGTGTGAAGAACTCAGTGAGCGTCTTTTGGCAGATTTGGACCAGAATAAGAGGATAGCTCACACTCTCACTCTACATGTGAGAGCGTATAAGGTGAACCTATTCCTGTTGATTTGATGTTGAATTCCCTCCCTGACTTTTTTTTAGTTTTATTTCTAACTATGATCACTATTCACTGTATAGTCTAGTGACACAGATTCCCAAAAGAAGTTCCCCTCAAAGTCATGTCCGTTAAGATATGGGGCACTCAAGATTCAAGAAGATGCTTCAAACCTCTTTCATGCTGGTTTACGAGAATATATGGGCACACTTGGAGTGAAGAGGGACAAACATCAAAACTATGGATGGGGAGTAACTAGCCTTTCCATTTCAGCAAGCAAAATTGTTGCTATACCACAAGTACGTACAAATATTATCATAATTATATTACCTTGATTTTGATTTTTCAAGCTTTAAACTTCAGTCAATGGTCTTTTTATTATTTAAGTGTTGTTTGGTTGTCAATAAAATAAATTGGAATTCCAGGAAGTGAAAAGCTAGTAAGTTATTTGGTTAAAAACATCACCAGAGGTGAAATTTCCTGGGAAGTTGCAATTCCTGCAATTGTAGGATATAATTTACTCCCCCCTCAGTTAAAAAAAAATTCTGATGGGGTTTACAACTTCCCGCAGTCAACCAAAGAATTATGGAATGAAACTGAAACAATTTATGCATTTTTTCTTAAATGTTTGAATGAAACCATTTTGCACCTATTATCATGACTGCCAACTTTATCATTGAAATTTTTAGAAATTGATTTGTTTAAGTTGATTAGTAATTATTCTTTCAAATTTTTTTCTCCATAATATTCAGTTATGCATGCATTTTTTTTATTTTATAATAATTTTATTTAACATTATCCGTCATAGCCTTGAATTACTTTAAAAATGGGTTTGTTTGAAATAGTTAATTGGATGGAGATGTTGGTCATAGGTTCAAATCGGGTGGGTGAATTAGAAGGGAGCTTGGTGGACATTCACAAGGAAAGGTATTTCAAAGAAATACATTGACCTTAATAAGGAAATGTATAAGAATGCTAGCACAAATGTACAGAGTTTAGGGAAAACAAAATAATTCTGTATCACAATCGGAGTACATCAAGGTTCTACTCTTAGTCATTTTATTTTTACAATAGTTAATCCAGGGTGAAATACCATGGTGTATGATGTTTGTAGATAATATTGTGCTGATTAATGACACAAAAGAAGACGTTAAAGGTAAGTTGGACTTATGGCGACAAACCTTGGAATTTCGAGGTTCTAATTGCAAGAGTAAAATATACTCCCTCTGTTTTTTTGGTTTTTTTTTAGATGTAACGCTTCACTTTTCACACTTGCCGAGACACAATTTGAACTCGTAATATCTCTAAATATGTGTGTAAAAATTATATATTTGGAAAGTGTATTCCGAGGTGAATCCAACCAGATCCCACTTGACTATGTTTTTCTTTATATATAAGTAACAATTAACGGTCAAAGTGAGTCGGATGAATAGTGCCAAAGTCAAAGTGTTACATCTAAAAAAAACGGAGGGAGTAGTATTTAGAGTGCTAATTTAGCAGAGACACAAGGAGATGTGACAAGTGCGATCACTTTGGATAGGAGAAGTGTTCATTGTTTAGTGTCCAAATGTTTCTCATATCTATGATCTGTTGTGTAAAAGGATGTTGAACTGGATAGAGATGTTCCCATAGGATCAAATCACGTTGAGTGAAGTGCAAGGGAACTTCTGAGTTTCTTTGCGACCATGGTATGCCACAAAGACTAAATGGAAAATTTTACTAGTCCTGTTAGGCTGGCATCGCATTGTGGAACATGATGTTAGGCTTTGGAGTATTGTCTTGTTCATAAGATGGATGTGGCAAATAGGAGACAAGGTAATGGTAGAGGAATAACAAAACGAATATGGAGAAGGGTAGTTAAGAATGACATTTTCTTGTTGAGACTCAATGAAAATTTAGCTGCAGATGGAGAAGAGTGGAGGAGGACGATCTATGTTGTTGACTTTTATGATGTATAGTTAATTCATGTCTAGCCGACCCTAATTTTTTCAAGAATATGGCTTCGATATTGTTGTTTTTGTTGTTGTAGTAATGTCATTTAGGGTTACCATATAAAATTGGGCTCCACCATTTGTAATGTCAAAAAAATACATTGCCACCATATGTATTCCCCACAACCACCAACCCCCCCACCCCACACCCCACCCCTCCCTAACAACAAAAAAAAAACATAAAAATCCCAAAAAAGGCTAGACTTGTTCTTCTTGTTGTCCTATTTGTCTTGGATTGCAAAGTGATTATATGGATAAATAATTTATGATAATTTACAATTCATTTCATTGAAGCTTGGTAAGAAAGTTTTCTAAATTAGTTGCAACTTACAACATTACTTTATTGGGTATGTTTTCTCATGTCTTTGCTTCACCGGATCTCACTTTCTATTTCTCTTCAAATTTGTCCTCTTCTTAAAACTTTTGCATTTTTCTATATTGCAACTAATTTAAAATGGAGGAAGTAAATGTTTTTCTCAGCATTTTATTATTTGAACCATTGATTATGAAATTTTATTAAGTACTTGTAGGCATTATAGCTGCATATTTTGCTTGGAGTGACTTGTATGAAGCAAGTATGAATATGAAACTTTATTTGATCTTGCCTTGAACCTTGAGTGGAGCTTGAATAAACTGAAGTGTTAATTATGAACCTTGAGCTGAGCCAAAAAAAATGTCTGAAGTGTTAGCTGCATATTTCTCATTCTCGTTTACCCTCTTAACTAAAACGAAACTCAGTACTTTATGGTAATAAGCTATTATTTATGTTCATTTTTTTTGTGAATTTGGTTTATGCTCAAGCCTTTTCCCTGCTTTGTTGAAATCGAAGAACATGGATGGTACAACGCTTGACCCGACATTTGAACTCTACCCAAGAGAAGAGGATATTAACGAAATATTTGTAATTCAAGTTCCAATTTCACCAACACAACGAGCCTGTTTCAATCTAGATCAAAATAGTTTTAACATGTCTTAACATGATCAAAATAATAGAAATCACTGTAGTTATATTGATTTTGATGATGGGTTTGTTGAACTTAATTGCTTGAGTCATTTATAATTTTATATAATGTTGGATTTTCTATTAAGCACTGTATGTATCTTTTGGTAAATTTGGAGGTATGTTTTGTATATTTCATATCAGTAAGGTTCTATATAAGGCAATTCAATATCATAGGTTTGTTGTTTTGGCTTGTTATCAACGAGCTAAGCTGAGAGGGTATTTTAGGAAATACATAAATAAGTTGTAATTAGTAGCTTGTAGAAGAATCTAGTAAGGTTTGTGAGTTAGGAGTTTTCTATAAATAGGTAAGGTTAGGGAGAGAGAAGTTATGGAAAAAATTGTTAAGTGTTTACTTGTTTTCTTGAGAGAGATTCAAGCCTCTCAAAAGCTTGATTAGGGAGACCCTCCACCTCTCGAATGTGGATTATCTTGTTATTTTCTCAGTTTATCTTAGCTATTAATATATAATTTCATCTTCATCCTTTGTTTATTTTCACATTAGCAGTTATATATTTTGTCCCTCATCTCAGTCCATAACATGGCTCTCAGAACGTAAGCTAACCAATATTACTTTATTGGATAGGGAACTTGTACAATCAAGAAATATTTTCCTAGTCAATGTCCTGCTGCTTCCCAGTCATCAGAAGAGAATTATAATGAATCGATGCAAGCTGATATGCAGCTCTCAGGTAGTGTCTTCCTATGTATGTTGTTTGTATTTTTTCACTTTGTTTTATAGTGGGGAATTGAGGCACATACGGAGGATACACGGGAGCAGTGAAACTTGATCACAGTTCAGATCCAATGCTCCATATGAATAGTTGGTTGTTAACTCAATGTTCAGCCTATTTAATATCTGAAGCAATCCCTGACCTCTCCTGTGTATTCTAAGAATATCCTGTTCTGCAGGAAAACATTTCGCTGTTGATGCACAAGTCTTTCTCATCTTATTCTCTCTTTTGCTCAATAACTTGGGTCGAGTGTATGCAGAACAGCGCTAGTGAGAGATCCTGTTTTTTGGGAGTTGTGATCTGAATTGTTTGGTCAAAATTAATTCTTAGCTTGGTTGGGCAATCACTGCTCTCATTGCAGAATTGGCTAAGAGAATAGGGGACTTGTATTGATTTTGATTACCCAAGCCTTTTATGATGCAAATAGTCAGATTTAAAAGTTGTCAAAGAACATAAGCCACTATAGTAGTAAGTTTTTTTTTTTTGGTAAGTCCACTATAGTAGTAATTCTCTTTGCTAATTTGAACCTTTGGTTAGTGAAGTCAGGCTAAGTTTGAATCAAGGGGTTTTTTTGGTTAAGAGAATAAAAGTGGATGGATTGGATCCCATAACAAGTTGGTATGGCATTTGTACTTGTTTAGCAGTCTTTCATGAGAATTTGACACTTTCTTTAATTTGAATAAATTGTTGATGCAATTGACAACTATAGACTGGTGGAGGCATGGTGCAAAATATCGGCCGAGTTGATGCAGATGCGATTTCTGCCGCAACGATATTTGCCGGTTTGTTGCGGTGTTTCAAAACACACCGAGTTTTTGTCTGACTCGGCCGCATCAACTCGGTTTCGCCCGATATTTTCCAGTGGAAGCAAAGAAAGAGCAAGAAGAAGAAGAAAGACATACTTCAAATCTGAGATTTAAGTGAAAAAAATTCAAATTAAAGCTTAAATTGTATATAAAATTCAAATTCGAACAAAAGCCCTCAATTAATTGTTAAATTCCTTCAAACTTAACCCCCAAATTAAAAACCTAATTACAAACTAAAAACCTGATTGCATATTGTTGATGCTTGCTATGCCTATAATTAATGGTAGCTTTCAGTAGCTTGGTGGCTTCCGGCGAGGCTGTGACAGCGTCGAAAGACCGGTGGCAATGGTGTGTTGTGTCGAGATGCAGGCGGTTGTTCCTCTTCTTTTCTTCATCGTCTTCGTTTTATACTCTGTATATTTTTTATCTACATTTACCCTCCTCTCTCTTAACCCTACCAACCTCTCACTTTTTCCTTGTCCAGTTGTCTGGTTGTCCCCCACGTGATCCCACCCACTTTTATTTTAATTTAATATAAAAGAGTAAATTAGTGCA
The DNA here is from genome assembly GCA_951394345.1 of Salicornia ramosissima. Lineage (NCBI taxonomy): Eukaryota > Viridiplantae > Streptophyta > Magnoliopsida > Caryophyllales > Amaranthaceae > Salicornia > Salicornia ramosissima. The sequence goes on along the minus strand of OX596237.1, from coordinate 37,381,177 downwards.
CCTCTCAGTTTTCTCTAATGTCTAGACATTAATTACCCACCGACTTCTCCCTATTTGCTTTTTTTTCTTTCTATTATTTTAATATATTTGGGTAGTTATCTTTTGGTTTAATTTTTATTAAATAAATTATTACACCTAGTGAAATAATTAAATAATTTTATAAAAACTTTTTTTATATTTTATTTAAACATATTAGTACACTTATATATTAATAATGGTAATAGTAATGTCATAATAACAAAAACCATTAGTAATAACATTAACAAAAAAAATCCAAAAATAAAACGCTTAGAAATAAAAAGTTATACGCGACGGCCGCGACGTAATCCGCGATAAAAGCATCAGTTCTGTTACCGCATCACCGCGACCGTTTCTGCGCGTGACCGAAATCGCATTTTCGAACCATGGGTGGAGGTTTAACACATTGAGGTTTTGGTTTGGTGCATCATAGCAAATTGGTTTTTGTTTCACACCATGGTCGCAAGAATACTTGTAAAGAATCGGTTGATGAGTATTCATGGATCTGAAGTTTTATAAAGCTTCAGGGTTCTTGATAGCTCCTACAATCCTTAGATTAGTTTTTTTGCTTTCATGGTTTTACTTTCGATCATGGCATAGGTTTCACATACTTTAGGCTTTTGTTCGATGTTTAGTATTTTCAGCTTTCGATTAATTTATTTGTTTAGTTTATGGAATAAAGACTAGTTTTAAGAATTTATTGGAATAAGAACTCTTATGTCACATGGAAGTTTGGTTGGTGTAGAGGTGTACTAGACGCAGGCTAGGGTGTCTAGGGAAAATACTTATCTTAATGTGAGTTGGCTGAGTGTCCTAAACTTAATAGGGCTGCTTCAACTCTTATAATTAAAGCTAGGCTAACATTTTTCATTATCCAATGCATCCACAATTTCAGAATGTGTTCTTTACTTGTGAGGTTTCATCTCTTTAAAACTTACATGGGATTTGGGTTTCTTTCTAAGGAAAGATATAGAGTTTATATTTTGAGAAATGTAACCCATCCTCCATTATTAATCCATGGTTTCTACAAATAAACACCAATGTAAGATCTAAATAGAGCCATTACAAAGGTAACAAAACTAATTTCAAGAATACATTTCCATGTTAAATTTAAATCAAGAAACTTCTTTCATACTAATTAGTCCACAAAATGTATATCCTTGTCACTCTTAGGTTGGACCGTGAATCCTAGTTTTATTTTTTGTTTGTGTTTTGGAGTGGATTCCATGTCCAAGTTTACCTTTTTGATGTGGACATAAAAGTTAAACAACATGATCCGGTTATGTGAGCTTGGAGCAGGCTCATAATATTTTGATGGCTAAGGAATATTTTGTGGCTTGCCTAATTTGGAAAGCTGCTAATTCTGAAAACTAGGCAGTGTGGTGCATGTGTTTTGGAGGGAATTTTCGGATGTTATTGCATGATTATCTGGAATTATCTTTTGACGATCACATGGATCAGATATGAGATATCTTATTTTTGTAAGGATTGTTTTGGACGTTCAAATTTTATTTTCCTTAGAATTAGGAGGTGGTAGATAGAGTTGGTTTAGATATTTTAGATTTAATTCATTATTAGATCTAAAATACTCCCTTTGTTTTATTATTATTATTGTTATTATTATTATTATTATTATTATCATTATTATTTGCTATAATTCTTTTTGTGATGTTTTTTTTATAATTAATTCTCTGAATTCGACAATCCACAAGATTGGTGGAAGAGCACATTGGTTCCAGTTTATAAGAACAAAGGAGATGCTCAAGATTGCTCTAAGTATCGAGGAATTAAGCTTATAAGCCACACTATGAAGTTGTGAGAAAAGGGTAATAGAACATCGGTTAAGAGCATGCACTAGCATATCTAAAAACTAATTTGGTTTTATGCTAGGAAGATCCACTATGGAAGAAAGTCATTTGTTAAGAAGGACCTCCATATGGTTTTCATTGATTTAGAAAAAGCCTATGACAAAGTGCCAAGAGATGTACTTTGGTAGGCCATATTGAAAAAAGATATTCCCCGAAGGTATATTGATCTGTCTAAGGATTTGTATCGGGATCTGTCAATAAATGTGAGGACTTGTGATGGATTGACAAAGGATTTCCCTATAACAATTTGATTGCTCAACGGTCGGCGTTAAGCCCTTTCTTTTTTGTATTGGTTATAGTTGAAATGACAAGGCCAATCCAAAATGAGATACTGTGGTATATGTTGTTGTAGATGATATTTTATTGGTGCATGAAACTAAAACTGTGGTTAATGCCAAATTAGAGCAATGGGGACAACGGATGGAATCTAGAGGTTTTAAGCTAAGTCGGACTAAGACAGTATCTGGGATGTCGTTTTGGGTTGCAAAGGGGGCCAAATGATGCTATGGTGAGGTTGGGGTGGCTTAAATGGCGAGCGGCCACCGAGTGTTGTGCGATCGAAGTATCCCCTTAAAGTTGAAGGGGAAATTCTACAGGATTGCTAGAAGAATAGTGTTGCTCTATGGTACAGAATGTTGGGTTTCTAAGGAGCACGATCAAAAGTTAAGAGTTGTAGAGATGCAGATGTTGAGATGTTTTTGAGGCAGCACTCTACGAGATAAAATTAGAAATGAAGATATCCGTAGGAAAATTGGTGTTGCGGATATTGCGAGCAAGCTAAGAGAAAATCACATGCATTGGTTTGGACATGTAACACAGAGACCCAGGGAGCACTGCTACGAAGAGTTACAAAGTGGGATTAGGGAGATTTCAAACAAGGTAGGAGGAGACTGAAAATGACTTCGCGGGAAGGAGTTAGAAAAGATTTGAAGCAGATGGATTTACAAGAGATTGAGGCTCTCGATCGTAGGGGGTTGGAGAAGGAAAAACTTTGTGGACGATCACTCGGGACAATCACTTTGGTTCATGTAGCCGACCCCACATATGGGAATAAGGCTTTGATTGATTGATTGAATTTATGGTTCACAATTCCCTTTTCTATATGCTCTCTCTTTTGAGTAACGTTAGAAAAACGACCTTTTTTTCCCTCTTTTTATACACTTTTTAGTTTTGTGCACAACGTTTTATCATCATTTATTGTTTCTTCTTCTCCCCATTAGTTTCTTGGTATTGATGTAAAACCAAATGAGGAATTTAAATAAAATAACGGAGGAAGTAATATTTTAGCTTAAAACTGTCACTTTAACATAATAAATTTAACTAATCATTTAAAAAGTTATAGCTTTATGCCGAACAGACACAATTTAACTAAAAGTTCATTTCAGTCCATTGAAAGCAGCAATTTATTATTTCTTAAATGCTTGTGAATATTATGTTATCCCAGTATCTTATTTTTGACTGTTCTATTGTTGTTGTTGTTGCTGCCTAGTTTAGCTATTTGTTTAATTTTTACAATCACACCTCTTCTCAGGTTCTGAGAACATTGGCATGAGGTTTTATTTATTTTTTATTTTTTAAACTTTCAGGAAGTGACTGCGTTTCGGAGGGTAATCTATATACATGGAAGGAGAAAACCGCAATTACGCATGACATATCTGATTTGGATCAAAATGAGGAAGAAAAAAAATCACAAAAAGTTCAGGTAATTATCTATTTCAATGTTTTTTTCCCCTGTCATAGCTCATCAATCCCTTAAATATTTTTATCTTTGTTCATATGCTCAGTGTATACATGCATGCTTCTTCTCTAAGTTGCACCAAAATGGGTATGGGATCTTAAATAAGAATGGGGGTGCAGATGGTTTATGTAAAATTCTGGAATTATTAGAAAAAGGGTAAATACAACAGCAATAAAAAGAAAAATTGAGGTTGGCAGAAAAACGCTAAATGTTTATATATTTTTCTTAAACATTTGAATTTTTATTTGTTATCCTTGTACTTTTAGCATGCCTATATCCTTTGTAATATCAAATTATACATGGCGTACTAAATATTCACTTTAAATTTGATCAATCTTTGTTATTTTTTTTTGTATATTAACTTTTTTTGTTATTTTTTCTAAAACCTTTATTTTTCAATATTTTTTTCTCTTTATATATTATTGTTTCTAATTAATTTAATGTATTATTATTACTTAAATTTGTACGAAGTATATATTGAATTTCATCAACTAATATTGTTATTAATATTAAAATATCAGTGCATGCATGGCGTGCATATAAAAGCTAGTAGCATTATACTCTATCTATTTTTAAAAATTTACCTACTTTCCTTTTTTGGGTGGTTTATTTTTTATTTTTTCACTTCCTAATTCACCCGAATTTAGTAATTTTTTGCTCTTCCAAATTTATTAATTCATGATTGCTAAGTGCTTTTTCCATAATATCTTACTTACTTTTGACTAACTTTAATAAAAATGTATTTTTTTCGTCTTTTCCATCTCTTTTACTTTTGCACACAACTTTTAATCATTATTTTTTTTTTCTTCTACTCCCAATTAGTTTCTTGGTTTTAATGAAAACTCAAGTAGAGTAGAACAAAAACCCAGAGGTAGTAGAATAAACGATAATCTACAAGATAATAATCAAATAACTGACATAATAATAAAACCTTATTAACCAAATTACCAACATAAAGCATAAAAATAAAAAGAAAAAATTCAAATGAAAGCTAAAAATTGATAGCCAAAAGACTGATCACTGATCATAATAACAAAAAGACATTTTATACTCCGTCGAAATAGGGAAAGTTTCTTATTATTTCGTGGGGAAGACTTCAAAAATCTTCAAGGATGTTAAGAATCTTAAAATCTTGTAATATATTCATGGAATCTTAAAAAACCCATATTGAACAATTGCTTCCGCATGATATTCCCCCCTTTTTTTAAAAAAAAGGAAAATTTCCTAAAAAAGGTCAATCTTTATGTGGTTTTCTCAAATCAAGTCAACCTTTTGATTAACTAACAATAAGTCAACGTAATACTCATAACTACTTTATTTATTTAATACTGTTTTGGTTGACACAATTAATATTTTCCTAAAAAACATATTACAATGTGGGATCATCACAAGGCTCACAAAATTCAGAAACTATAATGATATGAAACTTTTGGACCTTTTAAGGACATTATTCATTAAAAAATGTTATGAAGAATAAAGGATAGAATTTAGATCTCATTTCAGCTTAGGGTCACTTTGAGATTGCAACCAATAGTATCAACTTTGATTGGAACCAAAGTTTAGGAATTAGGTACACAAAACTTCATCTAATTCATCTTAACAGTTAACAATATGTATGTGTAGATAGTGAATTATGCCAATTTTCCCCCAAATTTCGAAAAACCATAAGATAAGATTTATTTTAAAAAATCTCTAATTAAACTATATCCATTCTTTAAAATAAATAAATAACCTAAAAAAGTATATTCTCTAATATAAAATTAAGTCTAAATATAAATCGACTCTTAAGTCTTAACTAACTAGTTATTATATATTAAACGATAATCCTAAAGATCATAATGATAGTTAACATAATATGATGGTAAAAGATAGAACCTAATTAACTAACACTAAGCCTGAAGTCTAAAGAAGAAAAAATCTTCCAAATGAGTGTAGGTGAAAAATGGGAAAAAGCAGAAACTCGGTCGAGTGCTCCAAATACTTGACCGAGGGTTGAGGTTAGTAAGGTGGGTTGCTCATTGCATTAGAAACTTTGTCGAGTTCCTTGAATACTGGACCTAGTCGACAGAAACTCGGCCGAGTATGTCTTTTACCCGATCAAGTATGAAAGCCAATGAGTATGCTTCATACTCGATTGAGTATATATGACCGTTCAGCTTTTGTTCGAAGTTTTTAATCACTTGCAACTCCGAATCTTTTGGCTTTTTTGCTTGAATTTTTGGTGTATTTTATTTTTGCAGTTACATTTGATTAGACCCATTACTTTTCTCTCAAGCCTATAAAATACATGTTATTCATCTTTTTCCCCTTCTACTCTATTGTCACTTCTTACGAACAACATTCATCTCCATCGTTACCATCATTCTTGGGCACAAGCGTTCTCAACTCTGTTCCTTCATCCAAGAATGCCATCGTGTGAAGGAAGATGTGTAATTTTTGGGGAACAATTTGACGATCACTATTGAGCACCCCAGTAGCGCTAATTTTTGTTTTCAAGCAAGTGGAACTCTTGCCACGACACACTAAGTTTTATATATTTCCGTTCCATTTTTTTCGTGTTTTACATTTATCTTGTATTTTGCTTGGATACTCCTCTTATATTGCAACAATGAGAACTTAAAACTCGTAGCCAAAAATACTAGTTTTGGTGTTCAAGAGACTCGAAAACATCTTTAAGCATTTTAGAATCCCTGAAAAATCATCAAAACCATATATATATTTCAAGAATTTTCAAGAAAACACATATTAGACGGATGTTTCTCCAACTGAAATGTTGAATTATAGTGGGAAGAAGCATTAATTTGTTGGGATGATAGTAATTGAGTCATACCATTCACATTTTTAAAATATGAGAATGACATAGAAAAGTAAACAAAAGAAAGAAAACATTTGGGCTATCAGGTAGGATTTAAGTAGAAAATAAATCACTACCACTTGCCGTGATTACTCATATCTTACAAGCTAAAGAAAATATTCCCTTTGTCCCAGAAATGTTTACACTTTACACACTTTGACCTGACATTTAGCAACACATAAATTTGACTATTTACTTTCTTTTATATTTTTATTTTTATGTATCCATTTCTAAAACGTTGATATGTGGAAAACATAGATTAAGACAAGTCCAGAAATGTTATACCAATAACAATTGTTAATTTATAAATTAGTAAAAAAGTATGGTTATATCAATTACATCATCATTCTTTTAGTTGCAACAATTGCTATTTGTGGAAATTTCTATTTCGTTGCAACAATAGTCTCTTTATTTTATTAGGATACCTTTTCTTTCAACTTGTCTCCTAATCACATGTTTTTTACCCCTCTCTATCCTTTTCACTCTCAAATACATAATTCACATAGGAGTCCGTGCAAGCCAATTTGTTGCATCTACAAAATACGGAGGAAGTACATTAACTGTCTAAAAAGTTTGTGTAACCTTTAGAGATGGAGGAAGCATATCTTTTTTAAAATGATGATGCTAGGACAAGGGGGGCACTGATTCATTTTTATTTCCTCTCTCATCATACAACTCATTTTCCAATCCTACAATTAAAATTCAAACCTTAACAAACATTTACCCTGAAACATACTAAAGTTTTGGAAAAGGAAAAATAAGGGGACTCATAAGCACAAGCAATGCAACATCCAGTTGAAGGAAAAAATAAAGGAAACATGAAATGTTAACTCGAAGCATATGAATTGGCAAGTCCAGCTGGCAGCTGCTACCATCAATGTCCTGGATGAGAAATAATTAAAGAAATGAGTAAGAGTGAAAAATAGGAGAGATGTCCCTATTATCTGGTCAACCTCATCCTTGATTGGATTGTCCATGCCGTCGCCATATAGCACCAGGTTTGGGGGATGGGATTGGGTAGAATTATCCTTGCAGCTGATGCTTATATTGGTTTGCAATACTAATGTTTTTATTTTCAATTATTCTATAAACTGCTGTAACTATATTGACTACATATGTAACACGACCTTTTTAAATGACTATTAGGTTTGGGGGTGGGATCGGGTAGAATAACCCGTGCAGCTGATGCTTATATTGGCTTGCATTATTAATGTTTCCATTTTCAATTATTTACTACTTTATAAATTTCTGTAAATGTTTTGATTCCACATGCAACAAAACCTTATTAAACGACTTTATCTAATTAAATTTGATATTTTCTTTTCCGCTAATTGCTTTTTGCTACCTATTTTTTGTGAAATAGAATGAAAAAATATAACTACCAATTTCCATTTTCTTATTTAATATGCTTCCTTTATCGGCAATCGTGTATATTTCACGGTTCAATTCAGCACCTAGGTTTCAAATTTGGCGATATAGACAATTTGAATTTTCACATTGATGCTATCAAGAATTTAACCATTAAAATCCGGCTAAGGGTAGTATCATAACAGTACAAGGTAAATTGGTTTCAAATAATATTACGTTGTATTTATAAAATTAACATTTTATAATGAAGCATTTGGTAGTAATGAGCATGGAATTAAAACTCGGTCGTTCCGTTACGTAACGGCCGTTCTGTAACCTGTTTTTGAGTTGCCGATACGTGAAATGCCGTTATAACACTGAGATTTGGAATTCACACAAAAATTGCCGCGATGGCATTCCGTAACGGTAAAACGCCCGTTCCATAACGCGTTTTTGCAAGAAATGCCCGTTTTTTATAAAATAAAATAAATATTAAAGAAGAAAAGGCTAATAGAAACCATACTTGTACTTTGCAATAGTTAAATTTTTAATATATAAGCTGGATTATTAATAAATTTTAATAATAATGACTAATAATATTTTTTTGACATAATGTGATACAAAAACAAATAAGAATGAATGAAGATTGATAAAGCTTAATATTGAGCTTATGTGAATTTTTTGAAAAAATTCACGCCGCGACAGCCGTGAAACGTTCTTTTTTGCCGTTACAAGCGATTCCCGCGACAACGCGACCATTTCCGCGAACTTGACCGTGACCGCTATTTTTTTCCATGGTAATGAGCAAAAGTGCTTTTACGTTATTGTAAAATTTTAATATGTTTACCTTTTTGTTTTGCTAAATAAGGAACATAGTCTATAGGCTAACCCTTACTAGGCTACTATCGTGAATTTTACCGGCATTGGCCAATAAAGGGTTACTAGTCATTAAAAATATGTACGTTAAACCACCACATTTTTGGTGCAACCAATTTGAGCTGCTTACCAGAATGAAAAAAGGTTTAATACAGATTGTTTATATGTTAAGCCACAATAAAATTGAAGGGGGCCTTCCACTGAATCTCATTTTCTGCATCCTTTTTCCCTTTTCCCCGTTCACTACCCTCTTGCTTTTCTCACCACAAGTAGTGGTTAGAGTACTACTCCAATCTCCTGATCACTACCATTCCCACCTCTACTTTCCTTTGCATGGACCCCTATGACCCCTCTCACAACCCCCTTGGGCGTGTCCTTCAAACAAGTAGTTGATCTCTTCCTTTTGTAATTCTTCTTTACTGCTATTAGATGGAAGATAGAAATTTGTTTGGAGGTATTGAGGTAAAGATGTTATCTTTCTAACTTGAATATTCATCTTTCTTATTTCTTTCCAATTATTTTATGAAGACAGCTGGAGCAATGACACATCTTCAGGAGCAAGGTTACTGTTCTTTTGAAGAGAAAGCTGCAACATCCTATTCGAAAGGACAGAGTACATCCTCCTCATTATATGAGCAGGCAACTCATGCCTGGTCTATTTTAGACCAGTCAACAGCTCACAAATCTTCTCAATTAGCAAGAAAAGGTGGTCTGTGCTTCAAAGATGGTGCTAGTATTAAATTTATTAATCAAATTTACTTGTCGTTTAATCTTCATAATCACCTTGATAGGAAGAAAATATTATGGGGAATATGATCCAACTTGGGTCACTATATAATTTCTTGCTTAAAAAAACACTTCTGTTTTTGCAGCAATTACATCTCGAAAAATACAGGATCAAGAATTGAGAAATCCAAAAGCTAAAGGAAAGGTACAAGCCCTGCTTGTACTTGGTTATTTTGCTGAAATTGTGTTTTGTGATAATTTGCATGTGTTATAATAGTGGATATTTGTATCTTTGGATATTACAATATGATTTTCCTGGCTTTTGAAAATCAAAGGGTCTTTGCAATTGACCGTTTCCATTTAAATTATTTAGAACTGATAATAGTTAATTACTAGCTAGCTAATATGTGACTTTGTAATTTAGAGTCCATGATTTGAAATTGTGGTTACGGTTACAGTCGCGTGAATGGTTGTGGAGTCACGGGAACGGTTACGATGCATTGAACACGGACAATGTCATTGTTGTCTCGATGCAAATTTTATTTCAAGAGAGTATAGGATTAGAGCTATTAGTGGGGAAATTTGAGGAAATCTTTCACTATATCTTTGAATAGGAAGTAACTTTTGGTTGAAACAATAGATGTAACTTCCCTGGTTGATTTTAGGTTAAAACGTTTTATTTGGACAAAATCGCAGGTTTTTTTTAACACCCCTGGTTGATGCGGGCAATTTTGGTTCGGCAAATTGAAATTTCTTTACAAAACGGCCCAACCAAGACGCCATGGCCTAGTTTAAATACTGCATTATCAAAAATTTACATTTTGCTGATGAATTATTTTGGGAATGAAAACACAGTTTGGGCCCAAATATCTTATTGATATTAAATGCCAGATATCTCATTGGCTTTAAGAAATTAGTCACCTATTGGCAGTTTAGCATGTCAATTTTGAGGTCGTAAGTCCAATGTAATCCATGAAATGATGGCATAAAATACTCTCTCCGTTCTATGAAGTTTGAAATATTTTGTTAATGTAGTTTCTTTATAAAGGTTGAAATATTATGTTAATGTAGTTTCTTTATTATTTCTGTTCTTGAATCAATGAATAGTCAGGAAACAAAGGAGGATCAAGGTTTTTGTCAAACTCATTAACACAAGGATTACATTAGTTCTATCATCATAAAGAACTTATTTTCATTGTTTGCACAATTCTAACAGCCACGCGGTCTACGGATTTTCTATCTTGAATCTTGTCATCAACGTAAATCACATGATTAATAAGTTGAAGTGATGGAAAGTATGATGAAGTCAATATTTTATCAACATCATCTAGTAGGGTAAATTGTAGCAGTTGTAGAGCATCAAGTCTTGGGTGTAATATATCCCTATCCATAGCGTGGTTTCAACAGTTTATTTACGTCCAAAGTTTATTGTTGCTCATAAGTCATAACTTGTTCCTCAAGATAAAAACATGCCTAGTTTAAAAGAATCAGTGAAAAATTTCAAGTATTTTGCTGATAATGACCCAAAATGTTTTGTTGCTTTAGTTTCATACAAAAGTAGAGCTCTCCGTGAAAAACATGCCTAGTTTAAAAGAAAATGATAAAAACAATTTATATAAACGAAACAGAAAAATAACCACGTAAAAAATATAAAATTTTCTGCACCTCAAGCTTCATCTGTGAATCTGAAATCCAAGCAAAAGGTAAAAGGAACATTGCTCACACTCGCTTACTTTCAAAAGGTAAAGTCTCTCCCAAAAATCCACTTCTTTAGGGTGTTACATCCTTTATTTATAGTCTTGAGACTTAACATCCTTGCAAACAAAAGACTAATATAGGTTCACCAGTAACATCTCAGCAAGAAAATAACAAGCTCATAACCAATATTTTGATGTCAACATATAAAACAAAAATTTGTTTTTCTTCTAGAATTGGTGTGCAGTCTGTGCACAGTGGAGGCCCTGGCTGAGGCTTATCATTAGCATTTAGCAACCTCCCAAAGAGCCACCTTGCCTCCAAGCTGGAAGTCAAGGAAACCTGTCAGCTGTCGTTGCAAGGCTAATGATAGTTTGGGAAGGGATTGTGTTGGGAACAGGGTGGTGCCCTCATGCCAAGTATTATGCACCAGTCTAGAACTAGACTGGGGACCGGCTGACCAGAATATGAAATGTTGTTGCACCGGAGACTGGAACAGCTAGAAACCAGTCTGGACTGGACCAGACCTGATATTTCTCGTCCAGTCTGGTTGACCGGTTAGCTCGTTTTTATTTAAAATGTAAACAAAACTGGTTGGATATTTGGGTCTGCCATTTAAAACAAAATATATGTGGGACTATTTTTGGATGGACAATAATAGTTGGGACCAGCGGCGTTAAATTTTCTTTTGATTTTCCTCAGCTATAGCCATGTCCTTCTTAAATTTCCAAGCTGTGCCATTTAAGGGTCATGAAAGCCAAATGATTATTCATCTTAGGTTTTTCTTCAGACTATTGACTCTTATGACCACTTAATATGTAAAAAAAAGAAGGTTTTTTCTAAGCTATGCACTTATGGTATTCGAGTTTTTAAGGTGTTCTCAACTGCTCATGCTTTTTCATATTTCTAATTTGTGCCCCTCAACTCACTATCATTAATGAATGTTACCCTCCATGGGGGTTACACATCAACTAAAGTTTACTATAGATTTAATAAAAGAAAATGAAAGGCAAGGAAATGGTAGGAGAGAGAAACCTTAGCCACTGCGACCCTATCAACCAAACTCGAGCCTATGAAATTACGGCCCGAGTTAACTTCTAAACACCCAATTAGGATACCTTTTAGTATCTATAAGGAGTTTAGAGGCATGACTTACAAATTTAAAAAGGCATGGACACACTGTAAAAACTCAAACACCTTAGGGGCATAGCTTAGAAAAACCCAAAAAAGAAATATTTAAACTAACATTAATTCAATGATACATCGAAGTAATTAATATGGCTTCAAATCAATAGTCAAAAGAGTTTTGAGTTTTGTCCCAGCTCAAACTTACGAAGTCTGTCTAGTTATTTTAATTTAATTTAGGTGAGTTTTATGTGATCTCCCATCCTTACAGGGTCGAATTGTTAGCAATCAATATGCACTAATTGTTTATACTGTTAGCAATTAGCAGTTAGGATCATGGAATTAAAACTCGGCCGTTCCGTTACGTAACGGTCGTTCTGTAACTTGTTTTTGAGATGCCGATACGCGAAATGTCGTTATAGCAATGGGAGTTGGAATCACACACAAATCGCCGTGATGGCGTTCCGTAACGCGACCGTTTCCGCGACCGCGACCGCTATTTTTTTCCATGGTCAGGATTCCTAGGTCTATACTCTTATCACATAATTCCAACTTACTTTCTACATGTTCTTTCCTCATCTATGCAATATCTTCTGAAAACATTATGCTCTATGATATAACCATCAGGATCTTACAATTGATAGCATAGTAAGTAAAAAGGGCTGCTGAATGTTTTGCAGAGGCATTAAGGATTTAAGGGTAGGTCACATGACTATTACATTGCTGTGGTGACTAGAAAGGAAAAAATGTAGCTTGCTTTGTCTTATAGTGTTGTGTCTTGTGTGACTTTCTATGAACTTAGTCGGTTAGTCCATTGATGGGTTCTTGGGTTGACATTTGATTGAACCTCAATGTGATTGTTTTGCAATTTCTGCCCATAATTTCTAGAAAGGATTCCTTGTACTTTTTTAATAGACTTCATTATTAATTAAAGGGATGTTTGGTATAAACTTAGGAATAGAAATTGAATGGAAACAAATTAGAAAGGGAAAGGGTGATATTAAATTGTACCATTATTTGTTGTTTAGTGTACTTTAGAAAATGCAATGGAAATAAGTTAGACAAGAAAGGATTTTGTTTCCATAAGGTTAAGAAGGGTAATAAAATAGTGGTAATGGTTTTCTTAGGAAAGAGCATGTGTTACCAATTTGTCATATCAAAAAACTAGATTAGCACCTGTGCCTTGCACAGTTTATGCAAAATAATGATAATTAATTTTACAATATAAAGTATCATTAAATCAATACTAATTTTGAAAATCTTGACATAGTCGAACTAAATAAAGATCAATGTAAGATGCATGGTTAAAAAAATATTTTGAAATTTAAGTAATCCGTAGCCAAATCCATTGCGTAAATGATGGAAATAAATAAAATTTTAATATTAGTTCTTCCATCTTATTGACATAGTCGAACTAAAATTGTAATATTAGTTCTTCCATCTTATTGTAATAAATAATTAATGTTATTTTTTAGTTTTTTTTCTATTTAAAAAAAGGATGATGTCATATTTAATTTTAATAAATAATTAATGTTATTTTTTAGTTTTTTTTCTATTTAAAAAAAGGATGATGTCATATTTAATTTTGTAGGGAAAATTTTCATTGAGGATTTGACACATGTCTTTGATGAAGCAAGTAATGTTTTGTTTTAGTATAAGTAATAGATATGTAATGGTAATGCTCATTAAATTCCATTTCCAACACTAAGAAATAACAATACCAAACACCCCTAAACCATTTTTGTGTATTTAAGTGTTACTCTGGCTGATGTCTCAAACTGTATTTTTCTTATCTGAACTAGGGGTCTCCGTCAATCTTGTCATTTCTATCGAGAGAGGAGCATTCTAGCTCCCAGTCAAAGCATCAACTGAATGGGTTAGTTGAGGAAATCAATAATCCAATCCATTCTGGTATTGTTCTACATTGATCCCTTGTGATCCTTTGCTTGATTTGCTCATTTGCACCATTATTTTAACATCTTTTTGAAATCTTATACTCCGGAGTAGTCCAGAGTTCCCATTATCAAGTGCCACATTGTTACTCTGAATATTCTTAATTACTCATACATTGTGTTTGGTTGATGTTCCGATGGTAACAATTTGGGTCGTTCCTAAGAATTTAGGGGCCCGAGGCGAATTTATAACCGTGTGCCCCATAAACTAATTTAAAAGAATTTATGATATTTCTTACAACGAAAAAAACACATGTATAAATATGAAAACATTATTTAAGGGTATTGTTAAACGTAGCTCCCAATTTACTTACTAAAGCCCTCATTTTTCCAAAACTACCCCTCCTAAAAGCATTACATGTATTTTTGCAAAGTGGTTTAATTGAAAAACTCATAACTTTTTACATGTAAATTTTTTTGAGGAGATTCAACCTGGAAAAGATTCCTTGTTTCGGGAGCTTCGATTTGATATATTATACGTCCAATTTCGCTTGAAATGAAGGAGATATGAACATTTTAAGACTAAATGCGCAGTAAGGAAGGCAGGGGCGCATGGGTCATGCGCCCTCACCTAGGTCCGGGCGCATGGCCCATGCGCCCCTACCTAGGTGTAGGCGCATGGCCCATGCGCCCGGAACTCGGTGGGGGCGCATAGGTCATGCGCCCATGTCTCTCTGACTGCGCACTTAGTCATTCATATCTCCTTCGTTTCTTAGCGAAATTGGATGTATAATATATCATCAAATCGAAGCTCTCAGAACAAGGAATCTTGTAAAAGTTGAATCTCCTCAAAAAGAGTTATGTGTAAAAAGTTATAAGTTTTTGAATTAAATCAGTATGCAAAATTCTTGATTTAAGTGTACGTAATATGTTTTAATTCATGATTTTAGTGTAATAACATGTTTATTTCATGATTAATCTTGATATAAAATAAATTAAAGATTTTAGGGTTTGGTCTAATTAGAGAGGGTGTGTTATAAAATAAGGGTAGTTTTGGAAAAAAGAGGGCTTTATTAAGTAATTTGAGGGTTGTATTTAGCAATTCACTTATTTAATGCTAAAAACTATTTTACTTTTTCTTAAAAAGAAGTTATTTAAAGATAAGTAATAATATACTTTGTAAATTCATAAGAAGTACACTACTTAAGAATTCATTAAAATCTTACAAAAATAATTATACTGCAATTCATATATAGATACGGGTGATATGCATTTAATTAGAAAAGAAGAAAAGTTGTACTACCTTCGTTTCTTTTTAAATACAACGATTTGACATAAAGTATAGAGGGAAAATGTCAAATTGTTGCATTTAAAAAGAAACAAAGAAAGTATTAGATGTACAGACTGCGTGTTAAAATGTACAAATGATACGTACTTTTATAATTTGGAAAAGAAGAGAATTGTACTACTTTCGTTTCTTTTTAAATGCAACGATTTGAAATAAAGTAATGAAGGAAAAAATGTCTAATTGTTACATTTAAAAAGAAACGGAGGAAGTAATAGATGTACAGCCTGCGTCTTAAAATTTACAAAAGATATGTAAAAAACAGACATAAGTGGCTAAGCAAATTTTGGATCAAGTAAAATCTAGAAATAAATTATACTTTAGGAAGTAAAAAAAATTGTGATAATTATATTGAATGGATGTATACAAAGAGATTTTTATTGGTAACATTATTAATAAGAATTTGTATTAATTAATAGGGATTTAATGTTAAAGAATTTTTTTAAAAAACTAGTAATAAGATTATAGGACTTCACAAATTTCCAGGCATGTGAATAAAATACAATATATGAAGAATTGAAAAAGGAATTAAAAAATCCCCTCAAAAAAAGAAAATGAATAAAAAATTTGAAAAGAATGCATTATTATTATATATAGATGAATAACAGAACACGGGTATGAAATTTAGGCCCTGGCGTGCGCCCTGCTCTCCCTGCCCTAGGGCCGGCCATGGTAACAATGAATTTATAATCAATTTGTGTGGAAAGTCTAATTTTAATGCCCATGACATCAATTGTCCACTTTGAAATTTGTGGTTTTTTCCCATATATTTGTATTAGAATAATGCTACCTGAAGTTATGTTCAGCAAATTAAAATTTATGATGGAAAGAATACATGATTTTAAATGAGACTAGGGATGAGCAAAACTATCTGCAAAGTCCGATCCGTATCCGGTCCATTTTTTTTTATATTTGATCTGGAAAGAGATTTGGAATCGGATATGAAATTCGAAATTTTAGATATCAATTTGGTTACCGGTTTTTTTAGATATCCAAATATTCAATAAAATTAAAATATTCAGCTGTTTGGTATTCGAAATATTTTCGGATATTAGTATGCAATATCCAAATGCTAAAGCCCAATTTAATGTCTATGTTCTACAAAAGAAAACCAAAAGTCCAAAATCCTTTATGCTCCATCTCACTCTATGCCTTTCTAATTCATAGAAGGTATATTAATGACTACATAAAGAAAGATACACTTCATGAAAATACTACCCACACTGAATAAATGTTTAATTTTGGAATTTGAATAATGTTTATTAATCTTCATACCAATGTTTATCGAAGTTGCACTAATGTACATCGTATGAATATTATTCTATTGGGGCTGAACTGTGTTCCTTTGAATTTGTACTGACTCACTCACCCCCCACTCTCTCTCTCTCTCCAAAAAAATATAAACCACAATGTCCCAAATCTCTCATGATCTCATCCTCTCACATTCTCAATCTCTTACTCAAAATCTCTACTACGGCACATCCTTCTTCCTCTCTTCTCTTGTTCTTTGCTCAGCTTCCACCGCAACCTTGGACCTACTACGGTGCACTTCAGTCGATGCATTTGGCTTTTATTGGCAACTAGATCATTCGCTCTTTTGTGGTTTTTTTTTTTTTTTCAATTTTTGAATTGGTTACTGATATTTGTATTGCTATTACTTTTTTTTGTTTGTCCATATTAATTTTTAGTTTCCCAATTTGTGAGTTACTGTTTAGAAAAGATGACAGGCTAGTACATTTTAGTAAAATTTGTAGTAGCACACTAGCAGTATTATAATTCTTTTATTAGTGAATTAAGGTGAGTTGATAAATGTTCATCAAGTCGCACTGTCACAGTAGCCTAGCAGTATTGTAATTTTTTTTATTAGTCAAATAAATTGGTACCCGTTTGGCTACTGCTTTTACAGTTTATAAAAGTGGCTTCCTATTGACTGAAATTGTTGGTGGGGGGATATTTCAGAAGGTGGCAGTATGGTTCAAAGAGATCAGAGTGCAGGAAACTGGGAAGGATGGAGCTATAATGTTGATGAAATTGATCCAACTATAGTGGAGGAGTTGCCTCTCGATATTCAACAAGAATTCTCCAAATGGATTCTACCTCAGAAGCAATCCCATCAACGGAAGCGCTCTAGTATTACTTCCTTTTTTTTGCCTTCCAAAGTTTCAAGGCAATAAAGTAAAGTTTTATCGGCTCATAATACATGTAATCCTATTTGATATACTTTGATGATGCATGTCATAAGGATGGTTGAATCAAGTATAAGACATGGCTCATACTGTTGAGGTGGAGTTCAAGATGGCTTGGATGGTCAGTGAATAAATCGTCTAATTACTCCGAGCTGGTGCAAGCAGTTGATACAAGAATTGGGAAAGGCAGAGGAATGATGAGCTTGCATTTTATTGCAACTAATTACCATTCTCTTTGTCTTTTTTTTTTCTGCGCATTTCTGTTATTTTCCTAAATGGCTGTTATTTGTATATATGTGTGTCTAAATTCAGCTGTAAGATGTTTATACAAATTAATGAAATATCATCTCCTACATTTCGCCTACTTCTCTCTAAATCTTTGAGCCAACAACGTTAGTACTGCCTCTGTCGTACATTATTGGCAACAATTGAATATTTTACCTCTTACAAATAATATCAAATGTTGCCATTAATGGGCAACAGAGGGAGTATGAGAGTCGGACTTTCCTTGGCTAAACGTGGTGCAGACCATGTGTGATGAGACTCTTGCGGAAGTGGTGCAAAAGTTGGAGATAGCGATGTCAACGAGCCGAGCCGAGTAGTAACCTGTTTGAGCTAGGCTCAACTAATATTAATTGAGCTCGAGCCGAGCTCGAACATAACCGAGCTTCCAAAAGCATTGTTCAAGGTTCTTTAATTTTTTCATGTTCGAGCTTGGCTTGAGCTTGTTCGTTTACGTATTCAAACTTGAACTCGAGTTGAGTTATAAATAATCATATGTTTAAATGAGGTCTATTTAACTTTATTTATCACAATAATAACTCGGCTTGACCAAGCTTAAGCAAGCATTCGTAATTAAATTATTTATCGCAATAATATATTTAGCTTTAATAAGTTCAAATATACATTTCTTTGTCTAAATCGTTTCACCAGCCTTGCTCCGTAGGCATAGCTACCTTGCCACATGGTTTACTTGGAAATGCGATACACTTACAACGTGGTCATCCTTACAAAGTACAGCTATTAGACACGTTTTGGAAATCTCGTCCAAACACGTTATTTGTCCGGCTATGGTTACTGTTTGGCTAGACCGGCTATGATTATTCTTATAAAGGTACCAAACAATAATTTTGTTTGCATTTTGGGAATCTAAGTTCCATTTTCAACTCTTGTGTTCATTTAATCAAGAAAATTAATTCGGCATCAATAGCCCAACCTAGTATTCATACCCCAATCAATTATGACAACAATAGCTCAGCTTCAATCACTTGAAAATATATACTCACATTTAATTCATTTAACGCAATGAAAAATCCAGCTTCGACAAGCTCAAACATCATAAAAACAAACTGAGCTTTAACAAGCTCAAAGCTTAAACCCACAACCTTGCTACGAAGTTCTAGCTATTTCACGGCTTAATTGCACTTAACTGCTCAGGTAAGAAAGTTTTTGGCATGACCACTTTATGGTTTCGAACCCCACTTAATTGAACCCAATGACTAACTAGATAAACTTTCCCTAATATTGGCTCATAGAACCTATCCCTCGTTTATTTACGTAGACTCTCCTCAAACAGACGTGAAACTTGTAAGTTGTAACCTTAGCTTATGTATCAAATCCAACCTAGCACAAAGCTTAGACAAAAGAATGATTTACATAACCAATTTAATTGTGATAACATACATTCACTTAACCTTAGTTCATAGAAATCCAAAATTTATTCAAGCATAGCTTAATCCTTATATATATATATATATATATATATAGGGTTGGGTTCCGGTGAGAAATTTCGTATCGTGAGAACTGTGAGCAGAGATAAATACATCCACTATGACCTAGAGGTACCTATAGTTTTGGTTAGAAAGGTAGACTCATGTGAGAAATGTAGTTTTGGTGAGAAAGGTGAGAAGCAACTACAACCCTTTGATCAACAAATGAATGGCTATGATTAAATTTGATTTTCCCTCCTTACTCTTTTTATTGTTTGGAGCTATTGTATCTATGGCATAAAGTCAATGTATTTTTAATGAATGTATTTATAGTTTATGTTGAATGTACCTATAGGTTATTGTTGATGTATCTATTTCTTACTCACCTTCTCACGATAAAAAATTTCTCACATTGACTTTATATCATAGATACACTGACTCTAAACTATAGGAGTAAATGTAGTTTTCTCACGTGATATATATATATGTGTGTGTGTGTGTGTGTGTGTGTGGAAAATTTGACAAAAATAAGCTAAACTTTGGTTAGTCTTCCATAAATAAGCCAAACTTTTGAAATTCCATAGATAAGTCGACCATTGCACCATGTTAGCCAAATTTAGGTTAGTCTTCCATAAATAAGCTAAACTTTTTTATTTATTGTAGCCAATTTCATTTATGATTGAATTGATAATGACATTGCAATAAATGTTTTTAACCAAGGACCAATAAGAATGATTTATATAAATATAAAGATGGTGAGAAACAATCCTGACCCTTTGATGAGCAAATGAAAGGTCAAAATTAAATCAAGTTGTTTCCTATTACTCTTCTTATAATTTATAAGCAATGTATCTATAGTCTAAAGTCAGTGCATATACAAACAATGTATTTATAGTTTACAATAAATGCACCTATAGTTGTTAGTTAAAGTAAGTCTAGGTCGTAGTTGATGTATTTATCTCTTCTCACATTTTTCACGATAAGACATTTCTCACCGGAACCCAACCCTATATATGTATGTGGAGTCGGGATCCAGTGAGAATGCCTCTTTAATTAGGTGAGAAGGTTGTTTTATATGAGAAAACATCTGGGCCGTTGCTGTAATGTGATCTAATGGTTAAGATTTAATTTTATTTTTTTAACAACTGATACGTGTATTTTGTATTTCAAACTAAACACTATAATTTTGGAAAAAATACAAAGAATACGTTCAAAATAGGAAAGAAAATTCTCTCTCCTCCATAAACTTCTCCCTCCTTCCTCACGAAAAAAACATTGTTTAGTTTCTTTGTTAAATATGCGTGTTATTTTAAAGAATTTAATTCTTTACTAAAGTAAAATAATTGATGTACAAACATGTCAATGAAAAAAAATTAAGGATTGAAGTAAAAAAAATAACATAACCAAATGGGGGTGGGACAAATGCATCTGCACACCCTTCACCCCACCTTTTAGGAAGGGTTTGTGAAAGGAGCTCATCATGTTCATCCACCTCACCAAATCCAAAGCAAACATCAACTTGTAAAAAAAGGTATACAAGGAAAACCACAATCCAAACAAAAAGCTAACAGCTCAACAGCAGCAGCACCCTCCACAACAAGTAGGAGCAGCAACACAATAAAGTAGTAGGTTGGAGTAGCAAACAAACCTACACAAATACAAAATGCAAACATGCCTTATATATAAAATTTTAGATTTAACTTATATAAATAAGTAATGTAAACAAATAAAACAAACAAGTATAAGAACTTCACTTATACAAGAAAATCATAATTTTGGAAAAAAAATGTATTCATTATCCTTGAAAGCATTTATTGACACCTGAAGGAAAAGATTGATAATACAATTAAAATTCATAACATATTTATATAAATTAAGAACATATTAGTAATAATTCAGAACAACTATAATATATATAAAAACAAAGCATAATAAAAAAAATTACCGTGTTCACTTAATCTTGTGCCCACAATTTCGGTTATCATGATAACATAGTTCTCTACAACCCTTACACATCCTTTTCCTTTTTTGTTGCTTCTCCATTGCTTTTTTTTTATCACTCTTCAACCTTTGCACCGCCTATGGCATTGTTTGTGTAACGACCCGGATTTTTGGGCTGTAAAATTTCGTGAGAAATTAAGCCTTGAAGCCCAACATTCTAAATTGGGCCAGCAGACTTAATTTGATATTTGTTGAAGCAAGCCCAAAACCCATATTTCTTTCCCCAAAAAAACCGGCCATATGATGTTAAGTTCCTTTTATTTTTTTTTCTTAATTAAATTATTTTATTATCCATAATCAACAATTCTTATCTATTTTGTTCAATCCTAAAAATCCTATTTTTATTCTCCTATTTTCTCTCTTACATTTTAGGAGATCATAAACTCCCTACAATCATCTACCCTAGCCGGCCCCCTCCTATTTCCTTTTAACTTCTTTTCCTAAACTAACTCCTATTATCTAGTAGCCTTCCTAAGTTTTAGTAAAACCTTATTCTATTTGTATTACAAAAACCCACCCTTCATTCACTACTAATCATATGATCAAACTCAGAGTAAAACCCTATTCTTTCCCTTGATTCACACGGCCACCATGGCCATACTTAACCAAGTTTCTTCTTTTCAACTTTCAATCTTTTCTTATCTAACTAATCTTGTTTCTATTTCAGATTATATCAAGAACCGTGATAGAAGCCTTGATCAAGCCTTGCCTTAGACGAGTGGACGGTTGTTTGGGCGTGCTTTTGTGTGATTAATCTTCATTAGGTAACTATATTTTTCTACTTAGGATTATGATTGGGTTGCATAGAATACTAGGTTTAGAATTCACGTTACTAGTTGTTGTTATGTTGTACGAGTGAGAGTCGTGTTGCTAGGGTGTTTTAGTTCGAGTTCTTGATCCTTATTTCATGGTTTTGGATTAATCTTTATATGTTGCTATATATGATCTTTAATTTTGTTTTGGAATTCTTGCATGATTTACTATGTTGATTCTTGAATTCTTGCTTAGTTCTTGATTAGTTCTATGCTTGTGTTATATATGTTGCTAAAGCATGAATTTTTATCTTGATTCTTGTATGTTTTCTTGTATTGATTAACTCTTGTTTTATTCGTGTACCTTAGTGTTTAAAAGCATCGATTTTTTACTTTGTTTTATGAACCGATTTTATAAATCACGGTAAGCAGTTTTTCAAGTTATTTCTAAATTGAATCTTGTTATTAAATCTTGTTATTGAACCTTGTGAATCTTGAAGTTTATAGTTGGAATTTTGTTTCGTTGGTGGAGTATGTTCATGCGTGTGGTTGAGGACTTAAAGCATTGATTTTGATCCTTGTATTGTTGTTTAAACTTGTTGAATCTTGAATTATGATCTTGTTTGAGTTTATACGTGTATATATAATGTCAAGTTTGGATTGTGAGTTCGTTTGGATCTTGTCTTGATGGCGTGTTGATGCGTGGTGATAAATGGCGAGTTGTATGATCTTGTTTGATGTTTTGTTTCCAGTCTTTCGAGTCTTGTTGAGTCGAGTCGTGTCGAACGGTTAAAGATCGTGCGTCGAGCGGTTAAAGATCGCGCGTCTATCGATTCATCGGTGATGAATCGTGTGGGGCAAGTTTTGTGTGATTGTTTGTGTGTCAGAGTCGTGTCGAACGGTTTAAGATCGTGCGTCGAGCGGTTGAAGATCGCACGTCTATCGATTCATCGGTGATGAATCATGCGGGGCAAGTCCTTTGTTGTCAGTCTTGTTATTGGTTGTAAATCGAGCGTTGTTTTGTTACTAAACTTGAGTTGGATGATGTGTGTTGTACTTGGAAATGATGCACTGGTTTGAATTGATTGATATTAGCGTTGTTGTTGTCTGTTATGTTTTCCGCTGCTAACTCTGATGATGATTATTTTGTAACCTGTGATCATTGTTGTTCCTGTGTTCTAACCCTATTATTGTATGTAATGTGGTCCTACTTCTAAGTAGGACAGTCCAGTTACTCGCCACTGATGGTGGACCCCCAATTTTTATCTTGCAGGTTAGCAGGTTATAAGCTAGAAGCGGGATGAGTTGATGAGCGTCTAGGCCCCCATTTGCTTTTCTGGCTTTTGCATTAGGATTTATTTTATAGTTTTATGGCTTGTTTTAAGTTTAGTTTAAGCTTCTGTAATTGGGATTCCATCACTATTATAATAAAAACCATTTGTCATAAGTTTTAGTTATATTTTCTATTGTTAAATCAATTGATAAATGTCTGTTTACGATGTTATCCCTAATAACGTCATTACTAAAATGCGGGGTGTTACAGTTTGAACCGTGTTCACCACTACCCTTATTATTAGAAATCTTGGGAGGTTTGATAGTGGTTTCACATGGAGTACTTAACCCAATAAGCAACTCTATATCTTGTGTTTTCTTAAATGGATCAACATTTCCATCCTTCTTAGAATGCAAATCCAAACTCAATGATTTCATCTTATTTAAGAGACTAACTAGATCTTATTCATTGTCTTCACCTAGACTAACACAAGTAAAAATCTCAAACCATAACACATTTAAAATTATTTTCTTGTCGACCTCCTTAACACAATGTTCACCTATGTCCCCTTCCAAGATTAAGCCAAATGATGGTTTCTTCATGGCCATAATAGTCCATCTTCCCTTTCCAAACAAAAATTATATGACGGCAAGGAAGTCCTTGCCTAACATACATCTTGCAAGAGCAGTGAGTATCATAGTTATTGCAAATAAAAACAACATCATAGGTCCGTCTATGAGACCCCTCTTTCACAGTGACATATTCTAACTCATTTACTCTTTTAAATCCATCAACCCCACAACAAAAACATGCAAGTTCAACCTCATATTGAAAGTCATAGAACATAGTAATTGTAAACACCTGTGAAGCATCTTTTCCAACAATAACGGTGTCTTCAACTCAGGATGTTTGTTATTAGAGTCATTGTCAAAATCTGGTTATGAGTGTCTTTGTGCATCCATTGCTGCCTCATAACACATAAAAAACTCCACAAGACTAACATGGGGATTGGTAAAAGCTGAAAAAAATTATTCTCACTTTCTGATCTAGAAGTAGTCCTCATGATGCCTCCTATGAACAACTCCCTAAAATATGCAGGAATCCAAGAATGTCTGATGTCATACATTTGACCAAGCCAAACATGCGATTGTAAATCATACTCACACATAAGAGATTCCCAACTATTCTCAAACTCATTAGGCTCAATCTCCAAACTCCAAACAAATGCATTCAACTTTTCTAGAAACTTATTATCTTTAGTTATTGCATGCCCAACCTTATCGTGCATCATCTTCATAATATGCCACATACAATATCTATGTTCAGTCCAATGGAACACAATCAAAATTGCAATACTCATAGCTGGATCATGATTAGTTATTAAACAAATAGGCTTCTTGCCCCCCATTGCCTTTAAAAATGTAAAAAAAAAAAACACTCAAAGGAACTTATATCTTCATGAGCAATAAAAGAACCAGTAAAAGTGACACATCTCTTATGGTGATCAACTCCAGTGAAGGGACCAAAAATCATGTTGTATTTGTTGAATTGGTATGTTGTATCAAACGAAACCATATCACCAAAAACACTATTATTATTTCTACAAATTGATCCGCCCAAAAAGCTCTAGAAAGACATTCATCACCATCCACCTCAAACGCATAGAAATACGCACTCCACAACAAACGTTTCATCCTAAAGTTGTCTATGAACATTTGAGCATCGGAGCCTTCAATATAAGCCTTTAAGTCCTTATGAAAGTTTTTAAAGTCTTGCTTTGAAGCACCAATATTATCATATCCACCGACATGTTCCTTCATAAGCTTAAATGTTTTGACCAGACCAATATTAACCTTTGAATTATCAACAACCATTTTCTTATGCAAAATTGACATTTTTGTACTACCTTTTTGAAATTTTTTACTATCTAGGGTATAAAGGCGATGAGTGTGGCCTTCATGAAAATGAGTAACAATATAATAACCTGTCTTTGAATGTTTTAAAACCAATAAAGCCTTACAACCAACTCGAGTAACTAACCTTCTTTTAGTAATTATAGATTTAGCACCAATCCTTTAAACATTCTAGAGAATTTCGGAACGCTCCGGAATGGCTTGGAGTGACCTAGAAGGTCCAGGACACACGAGAAGGTTCCGGAACACATATTACGGAATCCATCAAATCATGTAAATCACGAAGCAGAATCACCGTTGAGCCTTGACCACGGAGGACCTGCGCATAGACGCAGTGGCCTGCTGATAATCAACTTTTTGGTAGTGTTTTTCTTAGCTTTTAGGTTAGTTTTATAGCTTCGTTTTCCCTTTTCTTATTTCAGTTTGTCCTTTTTTTCATTTTTATAGTTTAGTTATGCTTCGGTTATTTTGCTCTATTCTTGCTATTTGCTACTCCTTTTTGGTCGTTTTCCCCATTTTTGTAGGTAACTCATGCTTCATGGGATTCGAGGAGTCGTTCGAGCATCGGATATTTGAGCCAAGGCACATTAGTGGCTTTTTGCAAAAGGAGGTGTAATAACCCGAAATTTGGGGCCAGAAAATTTCGCAGTTTATTTATATTATTTTATTATTCTAAGTCCAAAAGGCCCGTATATTTGGACTGTGTATTTTTATTTCGTCAATTATTATTCGGGAACCGGGTCCCATGACCCATACCCTTATCTCACGGCCGACCCCTCTCATATTTGGCCAACAATTATTTTCTTTTTAATTTATTGTTAATTAGATAATTTAATTAATTATTTGATTAATAATATATTAACTAATTATTATTTGAATTTTAAACTTAGTCTAACCTTAAACTAAGTCATCCTAAATTTTCTCTCCTACTCCTACCTCCCCTCTAACCTCATGGCTCTCCTCCTTTTTTTTTATGTTGTTTTGTTTTTTTTTTTTATTATTATTATTTAATTAGGAATATTACATGTTTCAACTTTTGGCCTAATCTCAAAAATACTCAAAGAAAAACCCTAAAAGTTTCCTCAAGTTGGCCGTGTGATTTTCGAGTGATCAAGGTGTGATTTTTCTGATTTCTTTCTCCAATCCAGGTAACTAGACTTGCCCTCTTAGATCAGGGTAGATTTTTCCATATAGTTAATTAGGATTAAAACTAGGAAAATTAAAAGAAGTAGTATCATGTTTAGGGTGGAATTTTCGAACCATATGAAATAATTGTTCATGTTATTTTCTTGATATAATATGTGATTTCTATGAATCTTTGATTGTTATAATTAATTCTATGCATGAAATAATTTATAATTATATATTTATGTTTAATAATTGCATGATAAATTTCGAATCGTGATCTTGAAATTTCGAATAAAAGTCGAGTGACATATAATTATTTTGATGATGATTTCATGCTATTTTCTTGAATTAATTTGATGGGTATGATTATCTAATTGTTAAATTAAAGTCTTGAATTAAAGTTATTATTTTGTTCATATTAATCAAAAATGTCGAGTGGAATAAAGTTATAAAGGGAATTAAAAACATGATTTTTATTGTTGAATCTTGATTAATCTTGAATTAATATGCAATCTTGAATTAAATCTTTAATTTAATCATGATAATATGAATTCTTGAAAATTTATTGTAACAACCCGACTTTTTGGACATGTCGATTTACGAAGGGAAATCGACAAACGGATCATTACCAAAACTATCTAAATTAAATATTAAATTAATCAATTAAATTAAACTACCTTTATTGAATAAATAAAATATAACTATCATCCAAAGTCTAATATTCTCAAAAGAATCATTATTACATTAATTGTGCTAGAACCGTCCCAACATGCTGGAATATTAATAAATGAAATAACATAAAGTCTTATTAAAAACTCTAGCTAAACTAAGGTGTACTAGGGTTAACAGCCTCTCAAAAGCCCGTCCAGCGGTAGCCCGAATTAATCAGCTACATCTTCACCTGAAACTGAGGGGGGGTCCACCGTCAGTGGCGAGTAACTAGGTTGTCCCGTTTAATCGAGGGACCGCTAAACACATAATATCATAGAAAAGAGCATAAAAACCATACAATAATCTAATACATGTTATACAAATAACAATACAAGGTGCGTATAAAATACGTACAAAAATACGTATACGGTTACGTACAAAATACGTATAAAAATACTTGCAGAAATACGGTTAGAATACGTAGAATCTACGTATAATGTACGTATACCATACGTATAATCATACCTGCAAAATACGGCTAGGAATACGTACAAAATACACGTATAACACACTCATACACTCATACATACATGCATACATACATACGTACATACTTACATACAATCTCATACGAATACAGAAATACACAGCGGAAGACTTATACTATTCTCAATACATATCCTTATAACATTATACTCTTATAACCCAATCATCCCAATTCCTTTAAATCATAACCTACATCTTATGTTATACATCTTATGTCATATTACAATATGTATATCATATCTTATATTATTCATTAACTTATACTATATCTTATCGAACATGTCATTCATATCATATCTTATCATTCGTATCATTCATATCATATCGTATCATTTCATATCATTCTTATCTTTCAATGGACCGCTCACTATAACTCGTTGTGGATCCCGTTTGCACAACAACTTTCCTAGAACATGCCGGGGTGGGCTCGTGTACCCAACCCGTAGCGGATCTCGTTTGCACCACTAAGCCTAAGCTATGGCCATAACCCCTAATAGCAGCTCGTGTACTACTGCTAGACGACTACATATCCTAAGACCCAGAACTGCGCGGGGGAACTCGTGTGTTCGTCCCATTGAGCAGTGGCTTCGACTTAACCCAGTCTGACTACTCGAGTCATCAGGTGGGCGTCCTTATCTTATCTTATATTTCAAATCTTATATCTTTCAATATTATATCTTATCTTATATCGGGAAATACTAGGTGGCCGTAATCGGAAATGAAATGTTCGAAGTCCCAGGAAAGAGAGGTGCGGCACGTATATTGGCCACCTTAAATACCAAGTCTTTCCTAGCCAGAAATCGAAACAATTCATATTCCTATTACTCTGTTTCCTTTCTTACCCTTTTAATATCTTATCTTATTTTATATAACTTATCCCTACTGATTCCTAATATTAATAATAATACTAATAATAATCGTAATATTAATATTATTAATAATAATACTCGTGTAATTGTAATAATAATAATAACAATATTATTATATACCCCTTCCTATTACAACTTATCTCTTTAACTGCAACTTTTATAATTAATTATTCCTAAAATATTATAAGTCAAAATTAAACAAAAAAATTGACTAAATACTTTTAGGCCACTCGATAATTCTAGTTAAACAACTTTAATTAAATAAATTCATAAATTATTTTAATTAATCAATTAATCACTAAAATAACTTAAAACATGATAAAAATTCCATTTTTTTATTCCTTTGTTCACTCGACATTTTTCACTCAAGAACACCAATTTTATCAATTAATTTAAATAACTACAATCAACAAGATTCAATTAATTCACCAAACAAAAATAATAAAAATCATGTTTTTAACATAAAATCATCAAGATTGAATACAAAACAAGATCAAAAAAATCATCTTTTTATTCTTCAAACCACTCGACACATTCAAAGAGCAAAACAAGATTTAATCTTCCTCCAAGAATTCGAAATAACTTGTTTTAATAATTTAATTACACTATTTTACACAATCTGATTTTAAAAGAATTAAATTAAGAACGACCCTTTAAAGGTCTCGATTAATCTGGAAATTTTAATGGAAGTTAAATATAGGTTCAAGGTTTAACTTGCATAATTTTCGTCCAAAAATAATGTCATTTACTATTTTTAAGAGATTTTATAACTAACAAATCAGATTAGGCTGAGATCAGTTTCGGATTTTTCTGCCATATCAAACGATCTTTAAAAATTACGAAAATTTAACACAAGCTGTAAATTCGTAGCCATATCAAACGATCTTTAAAAATTTCGTAGCCATACGATTTGATTAAGTATATTAATAAATTCGTAAACTAAATCTGGACAGTTTTACCGGTTTAAAAGATTAGATTTTTATAAGCAATAAAAGGACGAATTTTGCCACGAAATAAATCATGATTCATAATAAAACAGTAAAGAAACTGCCACGAAAAATTCATCAAGAAATATCGAGATTTGATTAATAAATAAATTCATACAAGTAATTATTCAACAATTAAAGATTTCAAGAAACTACATAAAATAATCAAGAAAATACATAAAACAAATCAAAAATCAAATCATCATGTACTCGAAATTTTCAAATCAATACAAACATAAAATCCTACAATTTTCATGATCAATCCTAATTAACTATGTGATTATCTATCCCAAAATTAAAAGAGAAAGCAAAGTTACCTCGATACGCTAAAATAAATCCAAGGAAAATCACCAATTGGTGAAAGGAAGCTCACGGTTTTGAGGGGAAAAGAAGGGGAAAAATAATATTTTTGGAGTTCAAGCTAAATTGCAAATAGGAAGGAAAAAGAGTTGCTAATCAAGTATTTATAGAATAAAACAAGAAAGCAACAACCCTATCTTGATCAAGAGTGCCGTGAGGGAGGAGCTAAAATAGGGGGAGAATTGAGAAAGATTAGGTAGTCAAAATAGCTAACTTTGAATAAGTTCAAAAATATAATTTTTAATTTAATTAATTTAATTTTTAATTAACCAAATTAATTAATTAGAAACAAACATAAACTTGGCCTAAAAGAGTGGGGAACCGGCCAAGTCCAAGAAGAGGAAGAAATTGGGTCATTTGGCCCAATTTGAGAAAAAGGAGATCAGATTAAAATAAAACAGTCCAAATATAATGGGCCTTTTGGACTTTGAATTAAACAAATTAAACTAATAACCGCGAAATTTTCTGGCCCTAAATTTCGGGGTATTACATTTATCTTGATCTTGTTTATGACCTTGATGAGCCGTGTGATATGCATGTTCAAAGTAATGATTTTAATCTTGTTTTAATTCATGTTGTATGATTTAATGTTCAAGCATGATTTATTTTGATTTTAATTAAGTTTATGTGGTTAATTAATGATAATTGTATTTATTTAATAAAAGTGTAAATTTTCGGTATTTTTATATAAAATATCGAGTAGTATGAAGGGATAAAAATAGGATTTTTATCATGTTTTAAGTAACATTTGATGATAATTATTGATTTATATGATTAATTGATTATTGAGTGATTTATTTAATTATTATATGATTATTTAATGAATTTATTTTAATTATTATTTTTGTTAATAGAAATGTCGAGTGTCCATATTAATTTTGACCAATTTTGGTTTAATTTTTGACTTATAATAATGGTAGAAGGTAATTTTAGGAATTAATATAATTAAAGGAATTAAAAGGAATTAAAGAATATAAGTTACAATATGAAGGAATGTAACAATATGAATAAGAAGGAAAGTAATAAGATATGATATGAATTAGGGGTCTCAAGATGGCCTTTAGATATTGCTTGTTAATTAGTGGTCTCACGATGGCCTTTAGAAAAGACAAGATACGTAAGGACGCCCATTTGATGATACACGAGTCATCAGGTCGGGTTAAGTCGAAGCCACTGCCCTACTGCGGTCTCTGGGCAGTTCTGGATCTTAAGATATGTAGTCGTCTAAGTAGTGGTACACGAGCTGCTATTTAGGGGTTATGGCCACAGCTTAGGCTTAGTTCTTGCAAAGGAGGGCTACGGGTTGGATACACGAGTTCACCCCGGCATGTTTTAGGAAAGTTGTTGTGCACACGGGATCCACAACGAGCATTATGACCGGTCCGATAAGAAGGTTAAAAGAGGGTTTAAGGGTAAAATATGATAAGTAAATAGTTCACGGGAAGGGTTATGTGTATATGTGTATTTTCGTGTATATATGTATTAATTTGATAATGTTAAGTCTTCCGTTGCATACGTCTGGTAAGTCTGTATTTTATTAGTGTATTTCTGAGTATATGTATGTTGTACGTATTTGTATTCGCATGTTGTACGTATTTGTATCGGTATTGTATACGTATTTTGTATGTATTTCTAACCGTATTCTGCAGGTATTTTATACGTATTGTACTCGTATTATATACGTATATTGTATGTACTTCTAACCGTATTTTGCAGGTATTTTATACGTATTTTATACGTATTATATACGTTTTTGTATACGTATTTTCTACGTATTTTTATACGTATTTTTGTACGTATTTCGTTTGTGTTTTTGTACGTATTTCGTATGTATTTTTGTACGTATTTCCATGTGTTTTTGCATGATTTTCTTGGTTGATTCTATGCTATTATATGGTTAGCGGTCCCTCATTTAAGCGGGACAGCCTAGTTACTCGCCACTGACGGTGGACCCCCCCCATTTCAGGTGATGATGCTGAGACTTAGATTGGGCATACGTTGGCTCGGGCTGTGTGTTTTAGAGTCGTTTAGAGCAACCGTAGTTTGTTTCGAGTATTTTCTTTTGTTTATTAGTTAGC
Organism: Salicornia ramosissima; assembly: GCA_951394345.1. Lineage (NCBI taxonomy): Eukaryota > Viridiplantae > Streptophyta > Magnoliopsida > Caryophyllales > Amaranthaceae > Salicornia > Salicornia ramosissima. The sequence continues at coordinate 37,349,241 of OX596237.1, read as the reverse complement.
CGTTCCCAGCCTGTTGGGAAAGACTTCATTTATTTATGTAATTTAGTATTTATTTATTTACCTTTGGGATTATTATTTCAGTATTTAAGTAATAAAAGGGATTTTAGACCTTAATTATAATATTATTGTTAAGTTTTTATGTTGGTAATGATCCATTTGTCGATTTCCTTCGTAAATCGACAGTCTAGAAAAGTCGGGTCGTTACAGGAGGGGTCACTCCCCTAGTAGCACGGTCGCGCCCAAGCTCTGAAATGAAGATTTAAGCACCCGATCAAAGAAGTGGCTGCTCCTCTTCTTCGCATAACCGCTCCTCTAAAGGAGCGGTCGCTCCTCATTCTTGCACGGCCGCTCCTTTTAGAAGCTCTGTTTTCTCGCGTTTTCTAGCCGCGTTTTGCTTTGTAAATTATGTAGTGTATATATACTTTTGGAGCTCCTTATAACCCTAGATTGGAGGGCCATGATTGCCTCTTCTCTCTCACTTAGCTTAGTTCCTAGATCTAGCTTTCTTCTTGTATCAATCACTTTAATTTAAGCAATGAAGTCTTAGTTCGTTCTTCAATCTTTCTTGCTCCTGTTCTTCAATCTTAAAGGTACATTTAATGCTCTATTTTCCTTTGGTTTTTTTTTTTTTTTATGTTTTTATGTAGTACATAGATTCATGTTCTTCTTTTGATGTTTGTTTTCATTTCGTATTAGTTGTTAAATTACTTGTTGGTTTAGTTGTTTATGTTAGTTTAGTTTCTAGGTTTTAGTTATTTATTTGATGTTCATAGTTTTTTTAGGGTTTTAATTTATGTACTTAAATTTAATTTTAGTTGTTGTTTTAATAATTATGCTTTTGTTAGTTATGTGTGAGTAGTTTAGTTTCTAGGGTTTGAGTGAAACTTCTCAAATCCTCCATGTTTGTGGTTTAGTTGTTTCTTGTACTTAGTTTGTGGTAATGTCGGTACCAAAGGATTCGGTATTGTTGAGTCTCGTGTCTAGCTAACATAGGATTTATTATGAAGAATCCTCACCGAAGGACCGAAAGGTGAACGTGGGTGATGACTTCCTTTAACCGATTGATGGAAGCGCCACGAAAGTTCGGCCTTCGATCAAGGGAAAGTTACTGGTCTTCGTGATTTGTGCTTATGACTAGTTAGATGTTCCGCCATGAAAGTAGGTTTGTGTACGTCTTCCCGGTCGTCATACTAGCTCGAAAGAGTGGTATGACCTTTACAATGACCTCCACTTATGTAATGACCCAGATTTTATTGGTATTTTTGCCGATAATTATGTGTCTTTCGGTGTATTTCTGTGCTAGTTCAAATCTATTTTGAACTATTTATTTTATTCTATGTGAATAATTTCGATTTAATTCGAAATATTTATTTTCAGTTTTTATTATTTATGTTATTTATTATTTAATTAATTAGAATTTTTATTATTTAATTTTCTAATTAATTATTTAATATTTTGGACTAAATCGATTATTGCATGATTAATCATGTAAATTATGTAAGTTAGCCCAATGGATCACGAGAGCCCATTTTTAGGCCCATTCCCTCTCTTGGCCGGTTTTAGTGGGCATGGCAAGGCTTGCCACTTGCCTTGTGTTCACACCTTAACTAACTCTATATATAGATGAGTTAGTAAGGGCTTGAGGATCTATTTGCTCATTTTCCATCCTAACACATTGCCATCAAAATTCCAAACACAAAATTCCCTCCCATTTGCTCATCCTCACACGCCATTTTGGAGCAATTGAACCCATCAATTGTTCATCATTTTTCCTAGCCCAAAACTTAAAGATTAAAACTGTATTGATCTTTAGGTATTCAAACACAATCTTAAACACAATCATTTCAATCAAGATCTTTAGTTCGGGATTGGTTTTGGGTTCGTGTTCGTGTGCACGTGTGGGTGTTCGAGTGGGTGCCGTGTGTGAAGACCGTGGCTGTGCAGTGGGTCCGTGGCAGTGGTGTTCGTGGGCCGTGTGTGCGTGGTGCAGTAGCCGTGCAAGGTGGTTCGTGGTGCTCGTGCGGTGGTGCCGTGTTGAGAACGAGGTGTTTGTGCTTGTGCCGTGTTGTTGTCCGTGTGTGTCGTGTTTCCGGGCTGCATTTGTGTGTTAATTTTTGTGTGTTATCTTCAATAAGGTAACATACTTACTCAACCTTGTTGGTATACTATGTTTATAGTATAGATTAAATGCATGTTTGGGTTGTTTGATGATGAATATCCATGATTTTCTGTATGGTTTATATTCTGATTTTTATATGGTTTATATGATGTTTTGATGATGGTTTTCATGATTTTATGATTGATTATATGTTGTTTTATGATCATGATTATTGTGTTAAAGTTTGATGAATTTTGGATGAATTTAAGTGGGATTTTCGTATGATTCTTTGGAGTTATGCGTGTGGATTGAATGAGTTGGATGAGTTCTTGATTGAGTTCTTGAATCTTGATTGAGTTCTTGATTGAAGATCTTGAATCTTGAATGAGTTCTTTATGAGTTCTTTAAGTTCTTTATGAGTTCTTGATGAGTCTTTATGAGTTCTTGGTTGAATCTTGAAAATTAAAGAAAATGATTAAAGTGTTAAAGAAAGTTAAAGTTTGAGTCTAATTTGATTAAAGAATGGTTAATGAATGATGGATTATGGTTGGTTAGACTCAAGATCAAGGCGCAATGGCAATCTTGAGTATAACTTCGATGTCTAACTAAGTTATTTTCGAGAATCAAGGCGCAAAGGCAATTCTTGAAATTAATTTAGTTATGATTGAGTTGAATAAGATGATTAAATGATTAATAATAAGTTAGCTTGATTTCATTTCTAGACGCCTAAAACTTAGAGTAAGATTCTTTGTTTTTGGGTTAAGACGTTGCCCCTATTCCATCCGCGGTATTGGGATAGTTAGAGTCATACTATGTGATTCTTTTGAATTTCCAGTAAGATTGGTTTCAAGGGACATGGATTTCCAGTAAGATTGGTTTCATGGGGTTTGGGAGTAAGATTCTCAAATCCGAGCATAGTAGAAAGTTCGATCGCGTAAGATGCGTTCGTACGAGCACAGTCCGGTCGAGTTCACGTTTGGGTTGATCTTGTACTCCGGTTTATTGATTTGATGTTGTTTATTTGATTTATGCTATGTGCATGTGTATTCCCATTAGGGTGAGTCAGTTATGTTACTCGCCACTGATGGTGGACTGTTGTATGTTTTTCAGGTATTTCTGATGACGATACTCTTGCTTAGCTTTGGGTTGGGCGAGCGACGTTTATTGTTTCTGTTATTTGATGTATTTTCTATTACTGTTATTTTTAGATAGTATTGGAGTATTGTATGGACTCTTATACGTTGTTTTAGACTCTGACGTATGGTTGGAGTCACTCGTATTTTAGTATTTTTAGTTTGACTTTTGGACTAGTTATGTACAAACTTGTGGGTATTTGTACTCTTATGGTTTAATAATAATAATTGAGGAATTAGTTTTTAATTCTTAAGTAATTTGAGTTGTAGTTTATAACAATTCGACTCGTCGGTTTCTTCCGCGCCGATTTAAGCGAGTCGGGTCGTTACAACTTATCCGCAACCTAAGTCTAAGTTTCGATTGATTCATAATCCATGGTGGTATGAGTTGTGGATCTCTTGACCTTAGTCCCTTTTATTCTTGTTTTCATAGTTTAGTTTTAGTTAGTTCCTGTAGTCCTCTCCCCCTCTCGCGACCATCTTTTAACCTAACTTGTTCAGCGCTTATGCCTAGACTAATGCGATGTACCTTCCCCGTGTTCCACACCCCCACTCTTACTACGATGGGGTTTTTATTTGGTAAAAAAAACCCTTTATCACCTGCACCTAGACGTAGGTGGCCAACGCCTAGGTGCAGGTCAGCCCTCTTCCGTGGTCTTCCCTGCTCCTTTGGCCTATAAATAGATGAGCTCCTTGAGCCTTTAGGACACATTATGCGCAATTTGATAGGAGGGATTTCTTACCAAATAAAAAAAAACCCCGTCGTAGTATGAGTGGGGGTGTCGAACACGGGGAAGGTACTTCGCACTAGCCTAGGCGTGAGCGTCGAACAAGCTAGGTCAAATAATGGTCGCGAGAGGCGAAGGGAACTAACTAAAACTACACTAAGGAAACAAAAACAAAAGGGACTAGGGTCGTGGATAAGGGGAGGTCGTTCTAAGATCGTACCACTCTTTCGAGCTAGTACGATGACCGGAAAGACATATACAACTCACTTTCGTGCAGGGACACATCTAACAAGTACTAAGCACAAAATCACGAAGACCGGTAACTTTCCCTTGATCGAAGGCCCAACTTTCGTGGTGCTTCCATCAATCGGGCAAAGGAAGTCATCACCCACGTTCACCTTTCGGTCCTTCGGTGGGGATTCTTCAATGAATCCTATGTTAGCTAGACACAAGACTCAAAATTACCGAATCCTAAGGTACCGACATTATCACAACCAAAAGCCAAGAAACAACTAAACCACAATCATGGAGGAATTTGAGGGGTTTCACTCAAACCCTAGAAACTAAACTACTCAAACATAATTAACAAAAGCATGATAAAAACTACAACTAATTACATAAATCAAACCTAAAACTTAGATGAACAAAAACAACAACTAAAACCTAGAAAACTACAAACTAAACTACCAAGAACAACAATGAAATCAAAATAAACAACTAAACAAACATGAAAATAACAAATAAACTAACTAAATAAACAACAACAACAACTATCAACTACTTAGACATCAATAACTAGCAACAAAGAACAAGAAATCAAGCAAATAAAGAAAGCAATAAAAGTACCTTGAAGAGATTGAAGAACAAGAGGAAGAGAAACTAAGAAACTTGCATAAATTGAAGAGCAAATGTAAATTACAAGAGGAAATTGAAGAAGAAAGCAACAAAATCTAACCTAAAACCCTAAGTGAGCCTCTAACCTCAGCTCTTTGATGAAATGGGAAGAGGAGGGTATATATACAACCCCCAAAAAATGCGAGCAAAAACAGAAGAAAAGTAATAAAAAAAACGCAGAAAGGCATCTCAGCGGGCGCTGAGGCGATGACAGCGGCCGCTGGGAATCCATCAGCGGCCGCTGCCATGGCATAGAAGACCTTCTGCCTTTTTTTCCTTGCAAAAAACTTGAAACACAAAAACCCATCTCAGCGGACGCTGAGGAATTCCCAGCGCCCGCTGTCTTCTTTTGGTGCTTGTGAGTGGTCTGGCAGCTTCAGGATCAGCGGCCGCTGGGAATCCATCAGCGGCCGCTGAAAAGCCTTCACATTGCTACTGCCTTCAGCCATGCCCAAAACTCATCCCAGCGGGCGCTGAGGGATTTCCAGCGCCCGCTGAGGCCTTCTTTTCACATGCCATGGCATAAGGACTCTGTGGCTTCCTCGAGGTTCCCGGCTCGCTTCCTCGGGTTCCGAAATCAACTCGGGACCTGCAAAAAGGGAAGAAAACGCAAAAACAAGGCAAAATAGAGGAAATCACATAGAAAAAGGGGAAGGGGACTACAAGAGCAAAACTAAACTAAAAAGCCTAAAAACGCTAACGAAAGCTAAATAAAATAAGAAAACTAAACTAATAAAAATTAAGAAAATAACTACCAAAATACCACTTATCAGCATACACGACTCTCTACTAATGCACTCCATCCAATGAATACTCCCCCTCTTTGAAAATCTCTCTCAAAGTTCCTCAAAACATCATACAAAACACCAACTCGAACCAATATTAGCTTAAAGATTATATTACACGATAAACTATCTTTCTTTTTGCTTTGCCATGGCGAGGAAAAAGAGGGTGAAAAGTTCGGGAAATGAAATCTCGAAGGATTTGACTTTGAACAATACTGACATGGTGTCTAATGCTGATTTTGAGGATGATTTCCCAATTAATCATAGAAGTAAGACTAAGTCATGTGCGAATGTGGAGATACCGTCGTTTAGCTTGGATGATGAAGTGATTAATGCTTGTATGTTGTCGCCTGAAGCATCCATGGAGGAGTTATTGCAGGATTCGAGGACTAAATCTAAGCTTGATGAGTGGCTTTCTATGTTGAAATCGAAGGATGATGTGAGCCTTGCTAAGGATGACCGAATTCAGGACAATGATGGCATTTACCCTAAAGCTCAATTAGATGGAGGTATTTCTAGACCTGTTTTGAAATTAACTGAATTGGATGTTGATGATGAACTTGCATATTGGAATTTGAGTGTTGTGATCTTTGTTTTGGGTAAAAATCCGCATGCTAAGTTGTTTGAGGGTTTTTGTCATAGAATTTGGGGGAAGCAAAATGTTGATAAGGTGATACCTATAGCTAAGGGTAGGTTTCTTGTTCGTTTTTTGAATGGACAAACACAAGCTAGGGCCATAGGTGTATCTAATTTATTGTTTGATAGTCACCCTATGTTCGTTAGGAAATGGGTTGATGGTATGGACTTAGATAAGGAAGTCTTTGATAAGGCTCCTATATGGGTTCGATTACCTAACTTGCCATTGAAATATTGGGGTCTTAATTGTATGAGCAAGATTATGGGCTTGTTAGGGGCTCCCGTGCACCCTGATATGGCCACCAAGAACAGGGATTGGATTGCTTATGCCCGGTTTTTGGTGGAAATGAATATACAATCCCCTTTCCCTAATTCTGTTGAATTTGTAAATGAATTGGGTGAGGTTGTAGTTCAGCCTGTTTCATATGAATGGAGGCCTAATGCTTGTCAAAAATGTGGGGCTTTGGATCATGTGGGGAAAGACTTTGGTGTGGAACCTAGACAGAAGAAAATGGAGCGGAGGCCAAAGGTTAATGGTGCTGCACCTAAGGAGAAGCCTGACCCTAAGATGGGAGGGACTGAGAATGGGGGTATGGATGCTCATGCCTCAGATGAGGTAGTTCTATCAAAGCAGGATCCTATTATGGTTGGTAGTGATAGGCCTTTTATTAGCCCTCATAGGGTGGTATTAGTAAGTCGTCTCCTATTGTTGCTACTCCTATGTCCAATGCCTTTGCTGGTCTAGCTGATCTGGTTGTGAATGAGGAGTGGGTGGCTATGGATGGGAGCTCTTTTGCCTATTTTCTTCCTGAAATTAGTTATGACCACTGCCTAGTGACCATTAATTTTGAGGATCAGCATGGGAATAAGAACATAACATTTAAATTCTGCGACATGTGGTGTGGCCATCCCACCTATAATGACTTAGTGAGGCAAGCTTGGGATACCACTATTAGGGGCACTTTGATGTTCCAGGTGGTGAATAAAATGAAGTAGGTTAAGTACAAACTGAAGCACTTGCACATGACTGAATATTCTGAGATTGGTGCTCAATATGCTGATACAGTTGCAAGACTAAAAGAAGCTTAGTTGGTAATCCAGAGAGACCCTAGTGAGGAGAATTTTGAGAATGAATTCTCAGTGATTCAGACTCTTAAAGAGCAAAGGGAGGCCTATTTCTCTTTTCTGCAACAAGGAGTAAAATTAATTGGCTCACTGCTGGGGATGAAAACACCAAATTGTTTCAAAGGAGTATTAAGTCTCAGCAGTATGGGAGAAGAATTTTACAGCTGAAGGATGTGCAGGGGAAATGGTGTAATGGCAAGCAGGATGTAGCTCAGGACTTTCTAGATTACTACAAGGACTTACTTGGTTCTGAATTGTCTTCCAGGGTCCATGTTAAGCCTGAGATCATTCTCAAAGGCCCAATCCTTGATGACAGTGATGTTGATGGGCTGCTTAGGCCTATCTCTATGGAGGAAGTCCAGAAGATTGCATTCTCAATCCCTGGAGGCAAAGCCCTAGGTCTTGATGGATTTAATAGCACATTCTTTAAGAAGTCTTGGGACACTATAGGCCATGATATTTTTAAGGCTGTAAAAGATTTTATGGAGACTGGAAATATTCTAAGAGAGATCAACTGTACAAGAATTGTTCTGATTCCTAAATGTGATCACCCCACTTCAGTAATGGAGTTCAGACCTATTGTCTGCTGCAACATGATCTATAAGATCATCTCTAAGCTGCTATGCCAAAGATTCAAGGAAGTTTTGCCCAAGCTTGTTGATAATAACCAATCTGGTTTTGTCCAGGGGAGAAGAATTATACATAATATATGTATAATTCAAGATTTGGTTGCTAAATACAATAGGAAAAATTCCCCACCAGATATGATTTTGAAAGTTGATATAAGGAAAGCATATGATAGTGTTGATTGGAATTTCTTAAAGGAAATGTTGGTTAGCTTGAATTTCTCAGCCCATTTCATTTCTTTGGTGATGGCTTGTGTCTCATCACCTTCCTATTCTTTGGTTTTAAATGGTGAAACTCATGGATTCTTCCAAGTAAGAGGGTTCTTATACAAGGGGACCCCATTTCTCCTCTTTTATTTGTGATTTGCATGGAGTACCTCTCAAGATGCATTGTTGTGGTCCTAGCCATCAGGACTTTAAATATCATGCTAGGTGCAGGGGGGTGAAGCTTACTTACCTTGCCTTTGCTGATGATTTAATTATCTGTTGCAAAGGTGAAAGGAAGCCTGTGAGCCTTGTCCTAAGGGCTTTAGCTTCTTTCACAACTACTTCTGGACTTTCTGCTAATAATGGAAAATCCTCCATTTATTTCTGCAATGTTAAAGGGGACATACTGGCTGGCACAGGGTTTTCATAGGATTCTTTGCCATTCACATATTTGGGAGTTAGTATTAGCTCCAAGAAACCTTCCCAGGCTGGCTGTCAGGTGCTGGTGGATAAAATGGTGTGCAAAATTAGAAAGTGAGGAGGTAGGACAATGTCTTAATATACTTCCAGAGCTATTCTGATCAATTCAGTGATCATTTCAATGCAAACCTATTGGACTAACATCTTAATTATGCCTAGCAAGGTTATTGATCAGGTGATGTGCATTTGTAGGAACTTTCTTTGGGATGGCAAATCTATTTCTTCTAGGGTTCCTCCTATAGCATGGGATTACATTTGTAAGCCTAAGAAGCAAGGGAGCTGGGGATTCTAGATTGTAAAATTTGGAACCTAACTGCTATGTGGAAGTATGTATGGGACATTAGACCATTAGTAATAGCAATGAAAGTCTTTGGCTCAAATGGGTGAACCACCATTACATTAAAGGCAAGAACTGTAAAAGAGTGACTTGCCCTGCCTCCGCCTCATGGCATTGGAAGCAAATTTGGAAAGCCAAAGAGAGGTTCAAAATCTGCTACAACAGGAACACTTGGCTGCTTCATCCAAAGGGTTTCTCAGTAGCCTTCTGCTTATAAATGGTTGTACCCTCCTAATGCTAATGTGGCATGGGCTTTCTGGGTTTGGAATAGAATGAGTATTCCATAGCACAAATTTATCTATTGGCTCTTGATGTGGGAAAGGTTGAGAACTAGAGCCCACTTTGCTTAGTTCATGACACTAGATGCTACATGTCCCCTATGCTCTGAGGCTCTTGAAAGTAGTCACCACCTATTTTTTAGATGTTCTAACAGCAAGAGGTGCATAGAGGTGCTCCCTGCTGGGATGAGGAGTAGCCTATGTTTTGATTCTGCTCCGGCCTGCATGAATGCTCTGCTCAATACTCAGGGCAGGCTCAGAAGGAATGTACTTGGAAGTTTTGCAGATGGCCTAATCTACTGCATCTGGATTCAAAGGAACAATGTCATTTGGAATCAGACTTTGGCTATCCCTAGAGTTTGTATGCTAGAAATTGTAAATTCATGTATTCTTAGGATTAAGTTCTGTAGTCCTAAGAAAACTAACTCATGTAATGTTAGATGATTGAATAGTATTATTAGCTAGTTTTTGGCCTAGTAAGTTGTGGGCGTAGAGGTGCTTAGAGGTATCTGTGTATTGATTTTCCTTGTGCTATAAATTTGCTTACCTTTTCAAAAAAAAAAAAAAAAACACCAACTCGATCATAAACTTTGCATTTTCTCCGCTAGACCTCCTTAGTTGTTTTAGACGAAGGAACTCTCACGGCCCGTTTGGTTATTGGTAATAAATCGTGATAATGGTAATGAATTTATATTGTAATTTTGTTAAGGAAGAACTTTATAATCTCCATGGAAAACAAATTTTCATTCCCAAGCTTCAATTTTCTTCTCATTTTTCATTCTCATCCATTACCATTGGGGAGGGTGGTATTTGATGGGAATGGATATTTGTGAAGAAAATGAGATAAATTGGAGCTAAGGTAGCACCACCATGGGAATGGATTTTGATTTCCCTTCCAGATTTAGTTATAAATTCATTCCCTTTATCATGATTTATAACCGGCTACCAAACGGGCCATCAAGGTACAATTCCTGAAGTCTCTATTTTATCTCCATTCGTTTCTCTGTTCATAATTGTGTTTAATCATATTGAATAATTGATTAAAATGATGATTAATGATGCAATTCATGACGATGATTAATGTAAATAATTAATACGAGTCATGCATGCGTACATGCCAACTTTAACGCTTTAATCATTTTTATAATAATAATGACATGATTCAATTATTCCTTTAATCGTCATTCATGATTCCCCTTAATAATCCAAACGATTTTAATTTTGACCTTGCAAAATATATGCGTGATGATTATCAATTCGTTGATGCATTTTTTATGATCATACATTAACATTGACTCTTATACAACATTTAATCTCATTTTACAAATTGAATGATAATGGTTTAATGATAACAATCGTACAAAATGATCTCTATATTTCAATAATAATTTCAGATTGTTAATTAAAATAATATTGTGTAAAAGAACGGTTCATGATTTATTCGCACATTTAAAGAGTCATACATAAAAGACCTGTTTTGATAAACAATAAAAATAACGATTAAAGTTGTTAATCCGAATATAATGATCGATTGATTGAAGCGTTGAATCGCATAAGAAAATCTGTATATATTTCTTATAATCATCATTTTAATTATTATTTTATTTTATTTTTTTTATAATGCATTTTGTTTATAGCTATAGATTTATTTTATTTCATATATTTCTTTACTATCCTCAAATTATTTGATTTTTAGGAACCCTTAATACAGCCTTAATCAAAGTGGTCACAATAATTAGTCCTAATTTATAAATAATTAAACCCACCTAGTAATTCGCGCTTTTAGGACATAAAATGGGATATTTTTGAATTCGGGATTGATAATGGTGCGACCACAAAAAAGATACCTAGTAGAAACCGCTTACAGGCAAGCGAGCCCAATACACGATTGACTCATAACCTGTCCTTCAACCCATACTCTGGTGCACGACCTATATGGGGCCAATTGCCCCTAGCATTGGTACTTCTTCGGTGTCCGTGGACCGTATAAACGCACGGTGGTGAGTCCTACTAGACCATACTCGCGTGTGGTGTTAACGAGAATTCAAAACAACTTGTGATGTACGCGGCCAGATTAGAGAGAGGGAGAGAGAGAGAGAGAGAGAGAAGCTAATTACTGATCTGTTTGTTTAGTACCTATTTCCCAGCTTCTTTTAGCTTCTGTTTTTTTAGTACCTATTTCCCAGCTTCTTTTAGCTTGTATCTTGAGCATTTTCGCTTCTATTTTGAGTGCTTTAGGTCGTTTTAGCTTAGCTTCGTGTTTCCATAGCTTTTGTGTGTTGTAGTTTTTGATTTCTTGTTTTTCTTAATAATTCAACCAAATTATAGTTGTTTGAGTTGCCTCGTGTTTTTGTACATGTAATTTCGGATCTAGTTCGGGTCATGAGAGGTCTCGCGTACATTCCGAGAAGCCCGTATGTAGCACTAAGGCCTTCCCTAAGCTTGGAAGCAAGAAGACTTTAAATGGGGACCACAGGACTGTGCAGCTCAAGGCTGGATGATCGTGCAGAATTAAAGCAAAGGCAGAATCCAGCTTTCAATAGCTACAAGACCGTGCAGGCAAAATGTTCACGGTCATGTAGAGTCTAGAGACCTAGCTACTTTTGGGATACATGACCATGCAAGCTAATTGTGCACGTTCGTGCAACACCAACTGTAACACCCTGGAAATTGCTTACTTGAAAACTCTAAACATTATTTAAAATTATGACATAAAATATATTTGAAAGGAAACTCCTTATTTAAAAACTCTAGCATTATACAAAATTAAGACGTAAAATATAATTGAAAAGAAATTTCCAAAGTATTACCGCCACATGTGAAAACGTTTCGGCTTATTCAGAGTTTTGCAGCGGAAAAACTTTAAACAATTATTTAAACCAAATAACGTATATGAAATAACATTTTAAAATAAGCTCAAATACATTAATCGTAAATTCTCTCTTCACACCGATCCCAAGACCATGGGTATGCCAAAAGCTTGAACTTCACCCATCAAGCTAACCTATGCAATTCTGCTCCCCAATAATACAAGTTTATAAATTGGTTCATCACAGGGTCATTAAGGCGAGGGCCATGACCAAATAAAACACATACAAAAGCACGTAATCAGCAAAAGCTGAGTACATATATACAACAAGATATGCACATATAATGTAACAAGATTAAGTGATGCAAATGATAACCTACTAAACACTCTACATGATCAATTCTCATACATTCCAAGACTCTATCTGTTTATAAAGAGATTTGGATTCAACATCAAACGGGTTTCCAAAGATAAGTAACCATGCCCACCAGAGCCCCACTCGGTTGCAAGTCGAGTGGTAAAAACCGTGTCACTATGTGACGGGATCCCAGGCCAAAAATAATAAAAATAAACAAGAGTGAACAACATCTTGTACCCCTCGTAGGAAGCTATTAGCTTCCCCCATATGTTCATACTCAAGGTGTATACGTTCCAAGAGTTTTGGTGTGAATCCTCTTTCGCTTTACGTGGTTTACAGTATTAGGAAGAATCTGACTTAATTTAATTTTCTCTAAAACCTACAACATAAATCATCACACTCGAAATCACACCATTGCAGGTTTATTTATCTTTGTGTTTAGCGATCACATAGATATCCAGTCCTTTAATGCCCATGGCCCCACACAATGGTGGTAAAATAATAAAGGTTCATAATTGAACTCATATTCCAAGCTGTGATAAAATACCCAATCCAGGACAACATGCTATAACAATATATATTTTTTTTGAAATCACAGATATAACATACAATCACTCATCACAGTTCAAATATGCCCTAGACATGCTACTACATGCAAACAATTTCTGAGTACATACGTACCTGGTATAATAATTCCGACCAGCCACAATTAACGGAATTCTCCGAACTCAAAGTCCCCTACAATTAAATATTGGGGCTAATCAACACCCTTGAACATATAAACTATCCTAAGTATATATTGCAAAATTCCAGCCTCTAAATAAATTCAATCGTAACACTTAATCCCTCTATTTAATTCCAGAATTATCTTTTTGTGCCCTCCTAATAAATGAAAATTCGATAATAATTTATACAAATAATCGAAATATCGCCTTATATAAAATTATTTAATAGCCTTTTAAAAAGTTCCGAACATAGATTTAAAGTTTTAACAACACCCGACAGGTTCCTAACACTATCGGAAATAATTATACGCTACTAATAATTAAAATCTTTGAAATTAAACTACTTTTCCAAAAATCACAGCATTATGAAAATTATAAAAACTTCATGAAAACCACACTTTAAGTCCCAAAAATCATATATTATTTTTATATATTTTATAATACATAAGTTAAACCAAAATTCCTTAAATACATCATAATATAACATTTTTAATAAAATTTCCGAATAATAAAACCTATTTAAACACCATAAAAATCATATACTCACTTTTCATACCCAAAAATCCTTGTAATTCAAACCCTACTTCATATAAATCAATTTTAATACATAGAATTACAAAATACAACAATTTAATATGTTTATTTAGGAATTAAACAACATTTTCCAAATTTGAAATTTATTCCTAAAAAATCATAAAATCAGAATTTTAATTACCCAAAACAAAACTAAAACTAGGATTAAAACATGTATAAATAACATACATAAAATCAAGATTTTAGGGTTTAAACAAGGCTTAAACAATATTTATAAAATCTGAAAATTTAACCCTAATTAACATATAAAAATCAGAAATTAATTAACCCATAAAAATCAAAAATTAATCTAAGTATAATAATTAATAAACCTTAAATCAATATTTAAATAATTAAAAGAAAAGTTTTTTTTTTTTAATTTAGGAAAACTCACGCACACGGTAGCAGGGTCAGGCGACACTAGCGGCGACACCGATAGCGAGGGCGGAGACCGGCCGATGAGGACGCAGGTGGTGGTGGTGCTGTAACGCAGCAGCAGCAGCAACAATGGCGGCAACAGCAAGCGAACACCGCAGCAACACGATGACGGCAGCAGTAGACGGCGGTCCTCGACGAGCTCCGGGTGGCGGCGGCGACAGACCTTCGACTCCTCGACGGCGGCGGCAGAGGCGGCACAATGATGGTTCTGGACCGGGCTGCCGTTGGTGCGTGGCTGGTTGATGAAGAAGGATTCAAAATTTCATGTTTTCTTTTGAAAACCGTAAACAGTGACGGGAGGAGAATTTGAGGGTTTTATTTTTTTTTTCTTTTCTGATTTTACGCTATGGGTATATATATAGCTTAGGTCCAATTTGAGTTTCCTAACAGATTGGGCTTACGACAATACGAATAGATACTTTTACCTTTTTCAAACCGAAATATTTTATTTTTATAAACGACGTCCAAAATACATAATTAAAACCTTTAATATTATTTCCAAATACGATTTTATAAAATTCCTTTATAAATGTACATAAGTTATTTAAATGCCCAATAAATAATATTTTATAAATATTAACTTTAAACCATTTTGTTAATCCTAATTCGTAAGCATATAAAATATTCTTTTAGGCGTATAAAATACGTATATAGGTTATAAAATACGTATAAAAATATATGTATAAATGTACAAAAATACGGGGTATTACACCAACTCCCAAACTTCTTCGCTTTGCCACGGCCGTGCAAGGTTAAGCTGCATGGTCGTGCCTCTATGCTGCACGGTTGTGCACACCTGCAATACGCGATCATCTGTTTTGGTTGTGTAATTAGTTTAGTTATTTGGGTTTGTTTTAGGGGATAAGCTCATTATTAGACGGATTTAATATTGCACTCTCTCACATAGTTTCATTTTCCTCTCAAAAGAATTGTAAAAACCCCATATTTAATCTTCAATTTTGATAATCATGTACTTATATTTTGCTTTTGATCACTGAATACTTTAGTCTCCAATTCTTCTCTCAAGTTTCTTATGGTATGCTTTGATTTTCAATCCAGGTAATTAGTAGTTTTCATTATTAATTCTTTCTGATACATTAGGTTTTGATTTTGTTATTATTAGAGTAGAAACAATTGCTTAGTTCATGAATATTGCTCTAATGGCTTCTTTTAGTGTGTAGTCCCTTTTCTAGGGATTAGATGACTTAATATTATTGATTTTGGAGGTTAATCATTCGATTTATTAAATGCTTGAAATATTTTGATTGCATGTTTTCTTAGATTTCTTGAGGCTTTGCACCATAGCTTGGTGAAGTTGTTATGCCTAGTAGTTGATTTTGATTAGTTTATCATGAATACTTTCTATATTTCTATTAAGAATTTTTTTAATTGTTAGAGATAGTAATTGGAATTGTGGATCATTTGGAGAATTACCGAATTTGGTTTTTGAAATAATTGAATTAGCTAATCTAGAGAGGTTGATTTGATTTTTTTAGAATTTCCTAAATCTAATTGAAAGAGGGTTAAGGAGTAAATTCATTAGTAATCTTGATGATTTACTTTGCAACTGAGCTTTCAAAGCATGGTTTGAATTCAATGATTGTAATCCCTCTAATTGAAGTAACATTATGGAGTCTAATACTTAGAGCTTTAGTCATTTGCTATCCGAGTTTAATTCTTAGATTTTAATAGCTATTTGCATTCTCTAAACCCCCAAAATACAAGATCTTGAATCGATTAAAGTACATCTAATTCTGATAAAATTCCTTGCGGGTCGACCCTAGCTTCCTAGTACTACGTATTAGAGTTATCTATAAATTTTATATTTGGGAGGTGCCTAGGGCCAGGAAACCCTAGCAGACGATCAATTAATAATAATAATAATAATAATAATAATAATAATAATAATAACTAATTACACGACCGAAATAAAAAAAAAAAACGTAAAAGAGTTGCAGCGGTAACTGTACAAATCTGCACGGTCGTGCTGCATGGTCGTGTCATTGTTTCACGACCATGCAGATTAATACTACACGATCTTGGTTACACGAACAACAATGAGACTCCAAAATTTCCCAACACGATCGTGTCACTCGTCTTAACTTTCTACCATGGGAAGATCATAACGGCATGATCGTGCAGAAACATACGGCATGATCGTGTCACTAACCTAAGCCTTCTAGCTCAAATCATCCAAAAAAAACAATCATGCCACAACAACTGCACGATCGTGTTGGGTGAACCTTGTCTCTTGATTAACATTATATTTGGTAAAGACATGATCTTACAAGGTTGAACTGCACAATCATGTCAAGTGGTCTAAACTTAACTTATCCATCAACTTGCCTCACTCAGCTCCTTGCTAAGTGGACGGTCACGGGATATCGGCAAGCCCCTCGGGATGAAGTCGGTATTTTCGGATAGTATTATTAATTAGTATTGTAGTTTTACTATGCTTTTAGTTTTTCTAGGTTAAAGAGCATTGTCTTCATATATACTTCATCATTTGATACTTACCTCTTTTTTTTCGAAAGTAAAAAATGTAAGCTTTATACTAGGTGTGTGATATTTGCAACATTGGAGGCTTGGTTTTATTATTTCTTGCAACCTTGGGATATGTGTTATCTTCGGGAGCAACTCCGACATCTTCGGCCTCATTTTAGCTTAGAGCTCTGATACCAACTGTAACACTCCGCATTTTAGCAACGACGTTAACGGTGATAACGTTGTAAACAGGGAGTTACCAATCGATTTATAAAATAAAAATAGAATTAAACTCGTGGAATTAATACTTGTTATTAATAATAATGGAATCCCAATTACAAAAGGTTAACTAAACCAGAAATCTAGTCCTAAAAACTGGAAATAAAACTAATTGCAAAAGCAGAAAAAGAAAATAGGGGCCTAGACGCTCATCAACTCATCCCGCTTCTAGCCTCTATCCTGCTTACCTGCAAAATAGAATTGGAGGTCCACCATCAGTGGCGAGTAACTAGACTGTCCTACCTAGAAGTAGGACCACATTACATACAATAATAGGGTTAGAACACAGGAACAACAACGATCACAGGTAACAAGTTCAACAACAGAATTAACAGCGGAAAACTTAACAATCATCAATAGCAATATCACTCACGTCAATCTAGAACACGCACTATCGAGTACAACACGCATAAACACAAGTTCAATGACAAGACGAAGCTCGGTCTACAACCGATAACAAGACTAACATCAAAGGACTTGCCTCGCACGATTCATCACCGATGAACCGATAGACGCACGATCTTTAACCGCTCGACGCACGATCTTTAACCGTTCGACATGACTCACACAAAACTTGCCCCGCATGATTCATCCCAGATGAACCGATAGACCCGCTCAGTTTATCACTGATAAACCGATAGACGCACGGTCTTCAACCGCTCGACACGACTCGACTCGACAAGACTCAAAAGACTCCAAGTAAAACATCAAACAAGAACACACACTCGTCATCATCATCACGCATCAAGCCATCAAATCATCATACCATTATTCATCAACAAGTTCAACAATTCATACAACGCATATCACAAGAAAACATCTTCACTAAAACTTAAGTAATCAAATACACAAACTTATAGCTTTTGGCAGAAGAATACCCAAGTCGAAACATTTAACGTTCCACTCCTTATATTAATTTTTAGGTAAGTTATAAAGAATTAGCCCAAATAAACTCTACACGTAAATTAAATAATTTAATTACACAAACCGTCCAAATCTGATTTTACCGAATAAAATTATAGATCGACTAATTAATGAATTCATTTATTCTAGAAATTATTACTTTCATCTAAACTAATTTCAAGGGTTAAACAACAAGAGTTTCGTACAAAAATAAGTTCTTTTACTATTTTTAAGGAATTTAATAACCAGATTTCAAGATTTATCTAAAGTTGGTTCCTAAATTTTCTGACTTAGCAAAAGAACTCCAAAAATTACGAAACATTAAAACAGATTACATTACGCTATTTTGGATACTCACCTAAATTTTCATTGCAATCGGACCTGTTTAGATGGGTTAATAAATTCGAAAATAATTTCTAGACAGATTCAACCGTTTAACAGATTCAATCATTTTGAAGCCCACAAGGACGAGTTTAGCCACGAAATAATTATAATATCAAGTTTATCCGGTCAGTAAAGAAGTTATCATATAAATTTTATCAAGAAACGACATGATTAGATCAAGTATTAAATTCATACACTTACAAATTATTCAAGAAACATAATAAAAATTCATGCTTTAACAATATAATCATGCATTCAAAAATCAAAATCCATGCTACACATAAACAATCAAAGATTCACCAAGATTCAATTAAATTAAATACAAGAAAGAAACAAATTAGAACACCGTAAATCTACTCGGCTATTACACACATAAGGGCAATCATCAATCAACTCTATCTAATCCAATTATTCTATGTAATCTAATCTTATTCCTAAGTAGAAGAGCTAGTTACCTATCGAAACAAGTCACACAAAAGCACGCCTAAGACCCGTGGGAAAAGAAAGAGGAGAAAAGAAAAGATTTTGTTTTGAGTTTAATTAGTATCATGAAATAGGTTTACAAAGGGTGGGTTTTTAGGATATAAATAGAGTAGGCTTTACTAGATAATAGGAGAGGGTATTAGATTTTAGGAGTTGCGTTGGTTTACTAGATTTTAGGAGTTAGTTTAGGAGATAAAAGTAGAGTTTTAGGTTAAGTCAAAAATAGATCTAGTTAGATATTAATGGTAAATAAATCAAATTAAATAAATAAATAAAAAGGGTTGGCTAGGAAGGGCTTAACAGGGTTTTGGGCTTGCTTCCATATACAAAATTAAGTCTTTCGGCCCAATTTAGATAGTTTGGGTTTAAAGGGTTAATTTTCCACGAAATTTTACGGCCCAAAAATTCGGGTCGTTACAATCTCCCCTCCTTAAGAAAATTTCGTCCTCGAAATTTCATAAGGAAGCACACATAACACATAAACAAAGAACACAACAACACAAGAAACTTAGGAACTAAAGAATAAAATTATTCCTAACCCAGGTTACCACCCAAAGTTGCTCACACTACTGTTTCAGGGTTTTGTGATCTAATTTTCACTCTTGATTACATAAAGCACTCAACTCACAGTTTACTTATGAAAAAGTAAACTCAGGATTAACCTAGAGCTCTGATACCAACTGTAACACCTCGCATTTTAGCAACAACGTTAACGGTGATAACGTCGTAAACAGGCAGTTACCAATCGATTAATAAAATAAAAATAGAATTAAACTCGTGGAATTAATACTTATTATTAATAATAATGGAATCCCAATTACAAAAGGTTAATTAAACCAGAAATCTAGTCTTAAAAACTGGAAATAAAACTAATTGCAAAAGCAAAAAAAGAAAACAGGGGCCTAGACGCTCATCAACTCATCCCGCTTCTAGCCTCTATCCTGCTTACCTGCAAAATAGAATTGGAGGTCCACCATCAGTGGCGAGTAACTAGATTGTCCTACCTAGAAGTAGGACCACATTACATACAATAATAGGGTTAGAACACAGGAACAACAACGATCACAGGTAACAAGTTCAACAACAGAATTAGCAGCGGAAAACATAACAATCATCAATAGCAATATCACTCACGTCAATCTAGAACACGCACTATCGAGTACAACACACATAAACACAAGTTCAATGACAAGACGAAGCTCGGTCTACAACCGATAACAAGACTAACATCAAAGTACTTGCCTCGCACGATTCATCACCGATGAACCGATAGACGCACGATCTTTAACCGCTCGACACACGATCTTTAACCGTTCGACATGACTCTGCCTCTCAATCAATCACACAAAACTTGCCCCGCACTCAACTCGACAAGACTCAAAAGACTCCAAGTAAAACATCAAACAAGAACACACACTCGTCATCATCATCACGCATCAAGCCATCAAATCATCATACCATTATTCATCAACAAGTTCAACAATTCATACAACGCATATCACAAGAAAACATCTTCACTAAAACTTAAGTAATCAAATACACAAACTTATAGCTTTTGACAGAAGAATACCCAAGTCGAGACATTTAATGTTCCACTCCTTATATTAAGTTTTAGGTAAGTTATAAAGAATTATCCCAAATAAACTCTACAAGTAAATTAAATAATTAAATTACACAAACCGTCCAAATCTGATTTTACCGAATAAAATTATAGATCGACCAATTAATGAATTCATTTATTCTAGAAATTATTATTGTCATCTAAACTAATTTCAAGGGTTAAACCACAAGAGTTTCGTACAAAAATAAGTTCTTTTACTATTTTTAAGGAATTTAATAACCAGATTTCCAGATTTATCTAAAGTTGGTTCCTGAATTTTCTGACTTAGCAAAAGAACTCCAAAAATTATGAAACATTAACACAGATTACATTACCCTAGTTTGGACACTCACCTAAATTTTCATTGTAATCGGACCTGTTTAGTTGGGTTAATCAATTCGAAAATAATTTCTCGACAGATTCAACCGTTTAACAGATTCAATCATTTTGAAGCCCACAAGGACGAGTTTAGCCACGAAATAATTAGAATATCAAGTTTATCCAGTAAAGAAGTTATCATAAAAATTTTATCAAGAAATGACATGATTAGATAAAGTATTAAATTCATACACTTACAAATTATTCAAGAAACATAATAAAAATTCATGCTTTAACAATATAATCCTGCATTCAAAAATCAAAATCCATGCTACACATAAACAATCAAAGATTCACCAAGATTCAATTAAATACAAGAAAGAAACAAATTAGAACACCATAAATCTACTCGGCTATTGCACACATAAGGGCAATCATCAATCAACTCTATCTAATCCAATTATTCTATGTAATCTAATCTTATTCCTAAGTAGAAGAGCTAGTTACCTATCGAAACAAGTCACACAAAAGCACGCCTAAGACCCGTGGGACAAGAAAGAGGAGAAAAGAAAAGATTTTGTTTTGAGTTTAATTAGTATCATGAAATAGGTTTACAAAGGGTGGGTTTTTAGGATATAAATAGAGTAGGCTTTACTAGATAATAGGAGAGGGTATTAGATTTTAGGAGTTGGTTTACTAGATTTTTGGAGTTAGTTTAGGAGATAAAAGTAGAGTTTTTAGGTTACGTCAAAAATAGATCTAGTTAGATATTAAAGGTAAATAAATCAAATTAAATAAATAAATAAATAAAAAGGGTTGGCTAGGAAGGGCTTAACAGGGTTTTGGGCTTGCTTCTATATACAAAATTAAGTCTTTCGGTCCAATTTAGATAGTTTGGTTTTAAAGGGTTAATTTTCCACGAAATTTTACGGCCCAAAAATTCGAGTCGTTACACTGTGATGGCAACGATGCTTTCTGGAAGTGGCTTTACGATCCGTTGTCCTTGCGTTTTGTTGCCCTCATAGTGCTGCCCTAGTTGGTAGTTTCCCTTGTGTTTGTCTATTCTGTTTCACATAATTTTAGTGCTCCATGAAGATTTTTCTTGTAATTTGAATTTTTTTACTAATTTACTAGATCTGAGAGTCCAATTTATAATTTTATAATTTTTATTTTACATTATTTATTAGCACTTTTGTGGCAAATTTTATTTATGTTTTGTTCACAATCACATTATGTTGATGCTCAACTCGACCTTGCTTCCTGTCGTCACCTCTACCTGTTGTTACCACCTTTACTAGTTGGTGCCTCTACCTGCGAATTAATAGCATTGAAAATCTTGTGAATTTTTTTGGACCTTTTTACTTTGGATGTGTTGAATTATTGAGTATGATCTTTTCATAATACACGTGTAAAATACGTTATTGTTGATTATGAAGGATGGGGTCTGAAAACAAGCAAAAACTACCAAAATCTCCCAAGAAAACATGAAATTGTAAGTCTCATGTAACCCAACAAGATGAACATGAAAAACTCATAAAAACATGGATATGGACTTAAAAATAAGCTCACTAAGGACTTATCATCAAGAACTAAACATAATCTAATCTAAATCACATAGGTAAAGAATAAAATTTGACTTACAATCACAAAGTTTGCAAGGTTTCACCAATCACCAAGTATGGACAAGCTCACAAAGGACTTCTTCAAGATAAAACTCTCAATTTTCATTTCAACAAAATCTAATTTTTACGTGAGGCAAGAAGGTTATTTAAAGAGCTAACTCACCCTAATGAGAGTATTAATCTAGGCCATTAATCTCATAATAATCAAGGGCCAAGATTAGAAATACACTAAACAAAACAAGAGAAAAATCGCAAAAGCTAAAATTCGTGTACAACAGACGTGCACGGTCGTACACGCCCAAAGCAAAGCTACTGGATCGTGCATGGTCGTGCAAGATAAGCCTGCACAATCGTGCAACTTGCTTGCACGGTTGTGCAACCCTTCTTACACGGTCGCGCACCTTCAAAACGACTTCTTTTTTGCACCCCTTACTTTTACAGTCGTGCATTGCTCTTGCACGGTCGTACATCGCTCTTGCACGGCCGTGTAGGTCCCTTTTAGCTCTTTTAAGCCATTTTGATCCTTTACTCTCTTGCTATTACAAGCCTAGTTAGCTACTAAAGCATTAAAACAAGAGTTTAAGCTACTTATTACAACCCGAAAAACATAAAAGTAAAGATAAAAATGAAGCTAAAACTAGCCAAGTTAATTAGATATGGAAAGAGTCGTCGTTGACCGTTGAAGACGCTTGTTTGACCATCTCGTTCTGCATCAAACTCCTCTTCTAAAAAAGGATTTGCCCTCAAATCCTCGCCTTCAACAAGGAACATAGTGAGGACAACCAACAATGAACAAGATCCAATCCACT
This sequence comes from Salicornia ramosissima, assembly GCA_951394345.1. Lineage (NCBI taxonomy): Eukaryota > Viridiplantae > Streptophyta > Magnoliopsida > Caryophyllales > Amaranthaceae > Salicornia > Salicornia ramosissima. Next base: position 37,326,129 of record OX596237.1, on the reverse strand, counting down.
AAACCCGGTAGCTATATCTAGGAAAATCGAATCAAAACTTCCATTGTTCATCGAAGACCCACCCAGATCAAACACCACCCAAACAATGATGATAAGTAGCACAACCCACGAAAACCGACGCACATCAACCAAGAAATCAAGCATAGCATTGGCGCACCTAAACCGCCACCTCAAAAATTCATATTTCAATGCCATAGACAACATTGACTTTTTGACACAAGAAGCTCTTAAAGAGAGTGAGATATCATCATGGATTCCCTTATCAAATTTGGACTAATCACAATCTCCATGAACATAAGATAGACCGATCATAGCATCAATGAATAAAGAATTTCGTTCAAACCTTAGTCTTGATTCACTAATGCCAATATCAAGCAATGCTAAGCTAGAGTTAAGCCCAGAATCATCATTCACCACACTAGAAATTTTGAATTCATCATTAACCCAAGAAGTCTCATCACCATTACCATGATGAACAATAGAAAAATCATTACCATTCATATCATCAATTTTCATCAGTTCATCCAATTCATGCTCATTAAATTGATCATCACAATCTTTTACAACATGAATATCAAAAACCTCATCACAAGGGGAGAAGAGAGAAGTAGATTATTTTACTTCGCTTTGAAGATCATCATGAACCATAGGCAATGAACCCTCATCTTATGCTTTGGACATCTCTTCATTACAAATGGGAGTCTCATGCTTGACCATGACCTCTTGCACTTCATTCAGAGGCAAAGGATTTAGGACAATCTTCACCCGATTCCATTGGAAAAAATATGTGTTCTCACAAGAATTATGGATAACATTTCTCTTTATCAACCAAGGTTGTCCAAAAACAATATAACAATCATCCATTTGACTCACCACACAAGTAAGTTCATCAAAATATGATTTCCCAATTGAAAAAGGAAAGGTCACTTGTTTAGTAAAACCCAAGGCATGTAGCTCATGTTTATCAACCATGTATTGGGATACTATGTTCTCTCTAGCATTTGGGTCAACATTGAAATTACAAACCCTACCCAAAATCGTACATCTAGATTGAAACTCTTCAGATCTAAACTCCTTAGACAATCTTTGTTTTGTCTCAACCATTTGGTCAATTGAGTTAATCATTTGTTTGCACACATCTTTCATATACTCAATCTCCCTCACAGAGAAATTGTGTTTAGACAAATCCATTTTCAAAAGATGACAATAGGCTAGAAATTGTGGTGCTAGGTAAAGGAGAAAAACTTATTTGTGGTGTTAAAAAGAATTATTTCAATATCCTTTGAAGATAGGATAAAGCAATATGGGGTTTGAAGAAAAAAAACTCATTTAGGCATTTTAACAAACACCTAGAGTGCAATCAATAATCACATTTTCAAACACAAATTTTGTGGTGCTAGAGGTCAACACAAAATTTGAAAAAAACATAGGTATACCATATAGAAAAACCCAATTTATTTTTTTTACAAATCTTGTCAATTGGCCGTTCCATTTGCGATATTTTTTCCTTCCATTTGCTATTCTTACACAAATGTATGATTCAATTGTATTGCGATTAATATTTCAATCAATCATTAATTTGCGATTAATAGTTCGATCAATGGTGAATCACAAATTCAACAAGGTTCACAAAAAAGGTTCCAACCATTAATCGCAAATTATAATCATGCAAAATTACCTCAAAAACCAGTAAAATGGGCAACTGTTTGAAATACCCAATTGTTTGATCAAGTGTGCATGTATCTCTCTCAAATGGGTTGGACATATTTGGTGTAAAACTCAAAGAGTTCATGGTGCATTCCTAAAAACACATTGGGTATTTTCGCTAAACCTAGAGGGGTAATCCTAAATAAAAATAAGTAGAATATGTTCTCCTGGACACGAGTATGGAAAAGAATTTTACAAGAGGAAGAAGCATTTTTAGACGGTAATATAAACAATTATGGCTCGCTCTACAAATGTTGAACCATTGAGCCGTGGTTCCATAGCAGTCATGTACAAACAGCATTAGCTGGACAGCCGTGTGCGACATTGACATTGGGTCAGCTGCACACAAATAAACAATGGATACAATCAGAACTAGGCTGAAAAATACAGTACATAAGAATGACGAAGCATACATTAGTCCTCCATCCTCATGCACAACAGAGGAATTGGAATTTTAATCCAGCTTGAATTAAAAATACCAATAAGGCATATATGATGCATTTTCAGGAATGCTAACTAATCAGAGGTAGCACTTCACCATCTAACCTAAAGTTAACAACCTTTTTTCTACAATGAAATTTTATTAAAAATAGTTGTTAAAAGTAGTAAATGGGTAAACAATTAAACATTAATATAGACCATATTTAGAACTAACATGAACTACATATATATATATATATACATGTTACAATTAATGGTGAGATGAATAATCAAACAATAAAAAAAATAGAACAGAATTAATAAAGTTTCCAAATCCAAAGCAATGGGAAAACCGATTAGGATGTCAAATGTAATGATGACGAATGTTTATTTGAACTATTTTGAAATTTGAATAATATTCATTAATTCTTATACTGATTGTTCATTGGGATTCAACTAATGTACATCACGTGTCCCTTCAAATTTGTAAATGAAAGGAGTGAGATGAATGTTACCAACAGCTGTAGAACCTGAGACTAGGCTACAATACCTAAAGAAAGAATTTTGTAGGATGCAAGTTTCAGAGTATTTTTAAAAAGTTTTTTGAACCAAAAACCGAAGAGGGAGCTTAAACATTAATGCTTAAAGAGTCAGAAACAAGAGCATCAATGAGCCACAACGGACCCGTAAAACCCCACTCCTCATCACACGCAGCCGAAACTGCCCATCTAGAGAACTAACAGGGAGCAAAAGGTCTTAGATACCCTTAATCAGGAACTACAGTTAACTTGGTTTATGGAACAATTGACATCTCACATTATGTTACAAGCAGTGTTAGAAGATTAGTCATAATCTATCCATACAGAATCTTAAAATGATAAGCATTCCAAGCTCCCTTTTAATATGGAGTCATTGCACAAGTACTAAGTCATGCTGCAAAAGCTTGAGCTTATATGCTTATTCTGTTTTTTAATTTACCACCTTTTATTTAACACTTTACTCCTAATTGTTAGTGGATCATCTCAACCAAAAGCTTAAACTGATAGTTGAGGCCCAGAAAATATATTATATACTCTATCACTCCCCCTCACATGAAAGAGGTTGGCTTGAAATGTAGATGTAGCACAAGCCCAATCATACCCGGCAGGAATTACTTCCACTTAGAAGAGAGAGGTAGTAGAGATTCGAACCTGTGACATCTGTGTCACTTTGGCTCTGATACTATGTTAGTGGACCAAAAGCTTAAACTGATAACTTAGTTTTAAAAAGCGCACCTCGGACGCGCCTCAGTCTCAGGCTCTGGAAAATGCACTTTAGCTAAGCGAGGCTCAGGAACCTACGAAAGGCGCACGCCTTTGAGCGCTTTTTGGTAAGGCACGCCTTTGCGCCTTAAGAAAATTAGCTTAGATTTAAGTTACAAGTTGAAGAATGATTGATTTTTTTTCCAAATTGAGACTATCTTAGCTTTACAAATATCAATATCTAAATTATTAGGATCTTTTTAATAGATACTAATTACAATCAAAGTAAAAATTAATTTGAAATAAGTATATAAATACATGCGACTCGCCTACAAAAGGCGAGCGCCTTCGTCTTGTGCCTCTCGCCTAGGCTCCAACGACTATTTGCGCCTTGGTGCGCCCTGCGCCTCTTAAAACTAAGGCTGATAGTTGAGGCAAGGAATATGTAATATACTATATCACAAATTACCAACTTTTGCCTTTTGTTTTGTTTTTTGCCACCATGCTACCATTACGCAAGGCCTACACCTTAATTAATCATAGTGTTTGTGAGAAAGACAATTTGTTAAAATTAGAGGAAAGTTGGATGCAAAACGTTACGAGGTGGTAAATTAAGTGGCGAAAGAAAACAAATAAAAAAAGGTGGTAATTTGGAAAAGGGTAAAAGAAAAGGCAGTCAACTCCAAAAAGAAAAAAAAGAAAAAAAAAACTTCCATAAATGTAACCAACCATCAAACAATGCTCACCAAAATAGCACAATAGCACACTAGGAAAGCAAGGATGAAATTTACCATGCACGAAGTTTTTGGCAATTTAAAGCCTTCAATGCAGCTTCAGCAAAAACTTGTGCAGCCTCTGCTTCCGCTTCTGCAGCCTCTGCCTCTCTTGCTGCTTTCTCAGCTTCTGCAATTGCAGCTTCTGCTTCAGCAACAGCTCTTGCAGCAGCACTTGCAGCCTCATATGGCGAAAAGCCTTTCATCTTCTCCAATTCTGCCACAACCTCTGACCTACTAAATATTTTAAGTTCCTTGTTTTCAGGCCTAGGAAGATCCTTATGTTTACTATCCAATAGAAAGTTTTTTCTAGTCTCTGTAGAAGGTAAGCTCAATGAAATCCTATACCGGTGCTTAACCTGTCACAGTTTCAACCAAGACAAACAGTTAGGCTATGTTCAATTTAACTTATTTAAGCACTAAAGTTCTTATTGAAAAAACAATCAATTTATTATCAGATCAAATCTGAAAAATCTTATCAAATCAATTAAAAAATTTAGATCACATCAAAAAAATTCAAATTAGATCAAATTTCCATACTTGATTCAATTTACCTCAAAAGCATCATTACACCTTTATTTATAGCCAATCCCAGAGCGTAACAAACAAGCAAAGTAGAAGACTCTGTTGTCCTTAGGCAAAACAATTCAAGCAACAAATAAAAAAGAATAACTACTCAATACTAATTAATAGCATCAGCATATTATATCGAAAAGCAGCGTAATTCTCATTCCTCCTAGAATAACTGAATAAGTGTGCAGTAACAGCGGCCTCTGATGAAGTGTAGTGAAATAGCAAATTTATACTAATTACTGAAATCAGCATATTATACTGAAAAGAAACTTAATTCCTACAATAAATGTGCAGTATCAAAACAAAAACATTAAAATAAATAAATAAATAAACCCCCAAAAAGGCGGAAAGAACTGTAAACCCAAACCCAAGGGGCGAAAGTGCGAAGCATTCACAGTACACCCAGAAACTTAGAAATCATTTGAATACTTAAGTATAATTAAAACAAATCCAAGCCTATATATATAGATATACTTGTGTATGTAAAGCTTAACTCAGTCACAGTGTCATATGGTCTTCAAAATGTTTCATTGAAAATTGAATAATTGCCAAAAAAAATTGCTTCATTGAAACAAAATAAACCATGAAAAAGAGTCATATAGAATCATAAGCTATTATTTATCAGAATTAGAAAAGAGTACATAAAGGTATTCAAACAAGGTAATAAACAATTTACAAATAGAAAGGGACAACATTATGGTTATAAATGCTTTTAAGGAAACATGGAAAATCCCTTGGCAAATGTACAATAAAATCCAAGATTTAAAAAATTTGACAGCTAAAATGGAACCAGTTTCGATTTCTCATTGTTTCAGAGATGCAAATTTTGTATCAGATTATTTAGCTCATATAGGACATAATTGTCCTAATCTTACTATCTGCACTACTCATTGTGACCATAATCTTTCTGTCCTTTTGCAGGAAGATTTTCTTGGTTGGTCCTATTTGAGGAACTAGCCGGTTTCTTTTCATTATAAAAAAATAAAATAAAATAAAATAAAACAAGGTAAGAAACCATTTACAGCAACTCAAGGAACAAACACACCTAACTTAAGTGGGAAGGAAATTAGGAAAAAAAACAGATATAAGCACCCCATAATCATGACAAAATGAGCAATCACATAAACCATTCAAATCACATGGAATGTGAAAACTAATATGGAGCTAAAGTATCCTCACATCAAATAATACTCCAAAATCTACCCTCAGTATACCACATGAATGAGATGTACAAACTTCATTGGAACCAAAAAATAATAGATGCAGTAGTAATAATAAGGTAAAATAGCAGAATGGTGAAACTTTCGTAGAACAAAAGGCACACGAACAACACTGAAACTAAGTCACGTACAACAATAGTCAGCAAAAAATCTTAGATTTAAATACCACATAATACTTGCTTTCAATTACAAACAATAATCATTTCTTCAACAATCATTTCTTCAACAATCATGTCTTACAACAATAGCTTGCCTTTAGCAATTCTCACCTTCTCCAGCAGGCCATGTGACGTCATAAACTTCAATTTTGAGGCTAATAGCGTACTGAAATTTTGAGGTGCCCAATACCGATCCTACAAATAGAATCATGTGAGTTAAAAGGACCAGGAACATATTAGAATATTCAATTCTTAAGCCTTTCCATCACAATCCTAAAAGTGTAAACAGATGGACAACACTGCCAAATACAGAGTTAGATATTCTTCACTCTCCTCTAACTACAACGAATAGATCCTACGGTCTCTACTAGAAATGTTTTCGCCCAAAAGTCCAAAACACTTGCATGAAAAGGCAAAATATATATTGTTTAGAGCTTTACAATTTTGAGTCAGTAAACCCTTGTGGGAGTGAGGAGAGCATAAAAGCAGGCTGCACAAAGATAGGATGTTACCGACAAGTCTCTCAAAGAATAGAAAGCTATAGTACAAGCTTATTTCAGAAAGATTTTTTCGACATAGTTACCTTAATAAGCCGAATTAACAGAACAAAGAGCTTCGCGAGCAGTTTTAAGTATTTTGCAAAATATATTTACAAACAATAAATGTTTTGGGCTCCAAATTAGCAGCAAGAGAAAAACAAAATATATATCAACGCATGATAAAATTTCAACTTAGTGTTAGTCTGCCAATTCTTCAAACATGAATACCCTATTCATCACACACCCAAGGCTATATGGCAATCATATCTATTTTTACCTTCGTCAATTTTGCCCATACATCAAAACCAGATAAGTCTTTTAGAACCTTCAAGTCCAAGATCACAACCACATAAGCAAAGAATTTAATGGAGTTTGTCTTCTCTTTTTTTTCCATGATTTACCACTCATTTTTTTCAGGGTGATCAATATTTTCAAGAATAGAAAATTTGGTTGTTAGTCAAGTAGCAAGTATAAATTATCAAGAACAAATTTCACATGGGCTGCTCAATTGTCAAGTTACAAAAATACAGTCTAAGCAGAAAGGAAATGTGAAAGGTTTCAGAAAAAAGAAATGCCCTAGGCAGTTGATACAGATGTGTAAAAGCTTTTAGCATACACTAACAGACATTATTCATCTACAGAATACTCTCAGGACACCCACCAACTTCGCAAATCAAAATCGCTAGCAAAGAAATAAAATTAAAAATAAATAAATAAAACGAGTAACATATTCTATGTCCACCAACGAAAAAAAAAAAACTAATTATTTTCCCGTTAACGCATCAATTATCAATTTATCATTATTTGATTTTCGGCAAAACATCCTTCACGCTACTTACACACCCTATAAACTTGATCAGTCCGAACTAGCAAACCCTGCATGTATATAACCACCATTGGTATGAGTGACCCATAGACCACAAAACCCCATATCATCCAAAAACTATATGTAACCGGTAACCCACAACTAGACCTGGTTATTGGACAGGGTAGCCCAATGGAATGCGGTTAGGGCCAATGGAAAAAAAACGCAATCACGGAAACAGCTTGTAATGGAGGAATGGAACGGATCGCGGCTTTCGCAGTGTGAATTTTATAAAAATAATCACATAACCTCAATTTTAAGCTTGTTTATTCATCCTTTTAAGTAATTATATCATATATTCCCAAAACATTGTTATTAATAATAATTATTTATTTAATTTTATTTTATTTTATTAATAATAATAATAATTATTATTATTATTATTATTGTTGTTGTTGTTGTTATTGACTTATTGTTATTATGCCTAGAAAACAAAAATGAGTAGGACCCACAAGAAAAAGGGTAAAAAAAGGAATTAAAAAGGGTAAAAGTGGTACTGTATAGTGTATATCACGTGAAGGCTTCTCAGACAAAAACAAAAAAAAAGAAAAACAAGGAAAAGAAAAGAAAGAAAAGATGCACGATGAAAGCAACACCAGAGAGAGTTTCACTGACGCAAAACAAGAAGAAAAACTTGAAACCGTCTGTGGTGGCTGCTACAGAGACCACCGGATACATCCAGTCGGCTTATCGGCAACCTCTGTCATCAATGGCTTGTCGGCGTTGATGTCATCTGGCTTAGTTTACAAATTAGGGTTTTTAAGTTAAGGTTTCAATTGAAGCAATTTATTCAATTAGTTTGGGGTTTATTCTGGACTATAAATTTTCAAGTTAAGGTAAGTTGTTTTCTGATGAAATTTCTATTATTTTTTTTACTTTGAAATACAATTTTAAGTTTATTTCTTCATTTTCTTCTTTTACCTGCAACAACGCGGACATTTCACCGTGCTAGAACGGCGTTCCACCGTTATGGAACGGCCGTCACGGCGAGTTTGGTGTGATTTCCAACTCACCGTTCTATAACGGGGTTTCTCTGAACGGTGGGTCTGAAAGCCGTTATAGAGCAGTCGTTCCGTTACAGAACGGTCGAGTTTTGTTTCTATGGGGCCAAGGTTATAGGGTATTTACTGGACAGGGTCTTTAATGGACAAAGCTTTATTGACCCGGGCGTAATACATTTTGACAAAAATATTTACATTAATCTATTCGTGTACATTTGTTTTAACTAATGGCTACCTTGAATTTTATTTATATTTAATATTTTAATGGCACGACCGCTAACAACCCACTAATAACCGGCGACCCGCTTTGGCCCGACCCACTAATGACCCTTTTTAACTGACCTTGGCACTGACCCGACCCAACCCGCACCAGCCTGACCCTAACTCGCCCCGACCCGTCCAATAACCAGGTCTACCTACAACCAAGAAAAACGCTCTTTTTATTTGTTGTCAACTCAAATCCAGCCTATTCTTTCTTTTTCATATTCCTTTTTTCATAAGGGGAATCCAAGATAGAATAATGAATGCCCAAAAAATTTTAGTACAATGGTTGAATAAAAAATTTATTTGAAGGTATTTCTCCCAAATTACCTAGATGTTTAATCATTTTCGAAAGGATATAAAGAATCCAGTAAAACATACTCCGTTTTTTTAGATGGAATATTTTTTTCCACGCATATCAAACAAATTAATCAACGAAATTTGAAAACATGTCATATGTAATATTATATTTGCTTGTATTAAAATTTCGTCGAAAGTTTTAGCCATTAACACACCTAGATTGCTCTCTTGATAAGCGTGAAGAAAAAGTTTTTCATCCAAAAAAACGGAAAAAGTACAAATTTGACTTCAATTTTTTTGTTGAGTAGCACTATGGCACTTATGGATCCCACCCATTGCTTCTGAATAACCAATTTTTACTTTCAAAATAGGGACTTACATTATGCTTACTGTGAATACTTTGCATTTAACTTCAACCTCAAACTCCTTTGCATTTCACTTCAACCTCAAACTCCAAACTAGTCTCAAGCAAAATCAATTCAATTAGAGATATTGGTTCTTCTGCCGTAGAACAAATATAACCCTAACTTTGTTGATATAAGGCCTTAATTGGTTCGAAAATGTGGTTTCGGTCGCGATTGCGGAAAAGGTTGCAGTGATGCGGTAACGGAGTTAATGCGTCCATCGCGGATTGTGTCGCGTTTGTCGCGTAGGAATTTTTATTTTGAAATGTTTTAATTCTTAAAATAATTACACATTTATTGGACGAGAATAGTACTAGGATGGGTGAGTAGGGTGACTTCCTCGGAGGTCCTTGTGTTCCCATGCCGCCGACCCCACCGACCCCGTGGTTGGCCGAGAATAGTACTAGGATGGGCAACCTCTTAGTAAGTCATCGTGCCATCGTTTTGGGATTAACAACCCGTTTAGTTGTTGGTAATAAATTGTGGTGATGGTAATGAATTTTAAGTGTAATTTGTTAAGGAAGAACTTCATAATCTCCATGAAATACATATTTTTCATTCCCAAACTTAAAATTTCTTCTTATTTTCCATTACCATCCATTACCATAGGAGAAGGTGGTATTAGATAGGAATGGATATTTGTGAAGAAAATTAGATAAATTGGTGTTAAACTAGCACCACCATGGGAATGAGTTTTGATTTTCCTTCCAAATTTAGTTATAAATTCATTCCAATTACCACCATTTATAACCGGCTACCAATCGAGTCGTAACGTGCAGCGCAAGAAGAAGAAGATTCTTTAGAACTTTATTGTTATTATTATGACTGGTTTTTGTTATTATGACTACTAAAACTGTGTTTTTTTAAAGAAACTATTTTTTGTAACCATTATTAATATATAAGGGAAATATAAAATAATTTAAAATTTATATCAGATTTTTAAAATTTTAACATTATATATGTACTAATTTATTGTTAAAAAAAAAACAGAAGATGCCTATAAAAATATTAGTAAACCTACATAAAAAAATATTAGTAAAACAAACAAAAAAGCAAAAGAAAAGGAAAGGAGATCCCCCTATAAAAAAAAAAGAAAGGGAAAGGAGAAGAAGAGTAAGTAGTGGTCATGTGGGATTTGAGAGATCAGGGAAAAGAGAGAGTCTGAGATCAAAAATAAAGAGAAAAGTCGAAGAAAGAGAAAGAAACATCGTGACAGCCATCAATCGCCTGAGAGCAACTGACCTGAGAAGTGAGAAACAGAGAACACACCTGGACTGACGTTGTCGCCCCCATCACCGGCAGCCTTCTTCTGCTTACATCCTTCGTCTGATTCACTCAAGGTAGTGTTCTCTGTTCCCTTTTCCGTACCATTTTTCAAATCAAATCTCGTTCCTTATAACATTGCTTCAAATTCGAAGCAAATAAGCAAGACCCAACTGATGACCAGTTGAGAGTTAAACTGTTATAGTAACTACTACTTTAAAAACAAATAAAAACACATACACACATGCACACACAAATATATATCAAGTAGTAAGACTGAAACACGTCAATCAAGGAGTTTTCTACTCCAACAAACAAAGACATGGTAACCAAATGAGGAAAGCCCCTGCTACATTTATGTGTTGTAAAGTGTCAACCAAGGAGAAACCTCCATACCTCTATATACATGGCAATTGCATTCTTGTCGGAACCCTGGGGATCTTTAAGAGTTGTTAGAGCCTCCAATATAAGGTTATCCAATCTGCACAGAAAAAAGTTAAGTAAGCATTGTCTATTCAAAGATCATACATACGAACTACGAAATCAATAATTACTGAGGATAGCATAATATAAGTAATACTGGATATTCATTGCGGTTCATAGTTTTTAAAACATAGAAAACCAAAACTTTCAACAAAATTATGTGTTAGGAAGAAAATCAGGTAGCAATTATAAGGACACTGATTTAGTAAAACTAAGGGTTTGGCAACCCATTTAGTATGATTGATCAACAAAAACTATGCAGTAAATTAGCAAGAATCAACAATTCTTGAATATGTTGTTGACCTTTCATGGTGAATAGGTTGTCATACCCTTAGGATCACCCAAACAACTTCTCAATTGCAAGACTCATGTCCTTTCACCTGTTTCCATTAATTTTCAAGTTGATTCTCGGTTTCTCACTATAGGTTCCCCATCCTTGTAAACTTAATATCATTGTTTTAACTATGCATAACGACTTATGCACACGACAACCATTTTCATAGATTTTGATAGTGATTTAAGTAATATACACATGAAATCATCAGACACAAACCTGAACTCATTATGAATGCAAACTTTTCAATAACTTTGGTTAACTTTAATTTTAAGTTCATACATACAATATATGTGTGTGCGCTTGTGTCCGTGTGTATATCGGTGTATAAAAGGCTCAAGGCGCACCAAGGCGATTAGGATTTGGTTGCAACTTGGTGTGCCTTAATTAAGTGAGATGCACCTATGAAAAGTGGGGAAAAATCAGAGAAAGAAAGGAGGTGCGCATTTTGTGCGCCTTAAGTGTGCCTCATTGAAATTGCATTGTCTAGATCCAATGAAGCGTACACCCTTTACGCCTTGCGCTTCGATGTATATCTCACTAGATAATACCCGAATAATACTCTTGTGTTAAGGGATAATATCAATTTATATAGGTGTAGATGTGATATGAGAAAGCTAAAAGAATTTAGCCTGTATTTGGGATGATTAAATATAGAAGAGAAAATTTTAAGTTGAGTAGATAAATCTAGATTCATTTTGTATTTGATTTTTTAAGAAAACTTGATTTCACTCTCCAAATTAAATGTGAAAAATCATTTTTTATAATTAATAATTTTGGTTAAGTGTAAATTTAGGACTTAGGAGGGAAAATTAGGGCAGCCGTTATTGCTTTAGCATAGGTATATAGATTTGATTCATCTCAATGTGCACTACTAAATATCATCTTTTTAATAATTTTTTTCGAAAAATCATTCAAAACATTAATGATAAATGTTTTTCATAAAATTAATGCAAATGTAGATGGTATATTCAATTTGGGAAGAAAATAGTGTATTAGAAGAAATGAATAGAGGCAGCATGGCAAATTAGCATTTACCATGAAACAAAATATAAATATAGCATACATGAGTATACAGAAACGGAAAATGGCACACATCATCTCTTTTTTCTTTATATATTTTAGAGGAATAGTTTATAAGTCCTGTTATAGTATATGTATGGGATGCTACCAAAATAAGGCAAGAACTAATCAGGCTTAATAAGCTATATATAATATTTCCTACGCTCCATGTTAGTTGCAATGTTCTTTTTTCACGCTTACCAAAGTATAATTTATATTCGTAATATCTTTAATTCTATTTTACCAAAAATTATAAAAAATAGATCAAAATAAAGAACACATTAAGACAATTTAAAATAGATCCACATGACCATATTTTTTTACATATATAAAGCACAAAAGTGAATTATAAGAGTGATTATGAATAGGGCACAAATCGCCAACTTTGCAACTAATATGGAGCAGAAGAAATACCAGTAATAAACATTAAACATTAAGAAATACATATGATAAACAAGTTGACACACTCAATGGCAAAATTGCAATAACCTTGTATATGCTTTCTTTGGGTCAGAAACCTGAACTGCCTCACGGGGAGCACCAACAGATGTAGCTTCAACAGCTTTTTCATTACTCCTTTCCCTGTTCGCAAGTGAAGAACTTTCATCAAGATCAGAAATCTGTGGATTTCTCTTAAGTGCGAGCCTGGCTTTTTCTCGAGATCCCAAGCCACTCAAAGTGACATTAATGTTTCTCCACTTATCCTATCAAAAAATTCAAAAATACATGAATTAGGAGAAAAGATGTTCAAACAGAAAAGGAGATTGAATCAAGAGAAAACTCAAACTTTCCATAATTTTCAGTTTCACAAAGTAACAATGTTAATGTATATAAATAAATAAAAATTCCCTCTAGAAATAATTACACACCTTGAGATCCACATTTGAACGTGAGAGTAGGACTTGACTAAATTCTGGATCTCTAAGAATTGTTTGCCATTTACCAGCTCCATGCTTGCTTACACCAGCTTTCAGTGCTGCTTCTTCTTCTGCTGTCCACTTTTGTTTAGGAGCACCCATTAGCAATAATCCAAGACGATTCACAAGGAAACATCTGAAAAATTATAAGATGGTTTTTAAAAACAGCTCAATGTGCAATCAAAGATTAGACGAGCCCACATCAGTCAAAAATAAGCCTAATATTATCAAGAAATAGTTCAGGGCTTTAGGCCACCAGTAACAAGCAAAAACACTATGGTAATTGTTTCTATCAAAAAGAAATTCTATTATACAGGGTCCGTTCTCATAGATTGGCCTGCAATGAATTAACAACCAAATTTGACTCGAAATCATCTACAAATTCTATCAACAAAGTTGCTCATAATAATCTTCCATAATTTCGGTAATGATAACCAATCACTCAATAATCCAACTTACAAGAACACCATCAGACTTTCTGACAATAAATAAAAAAAAAAACCATTAAAGCCTAGATCGTGAAATTGATTCGACGATTAAAAATTTAAATAAACAAAATTTATCTTACCTCAGAAGCTGGTTCAATGGAGGAGAGTAAACACGGTAACCGTTTCAATGGAGATCTGCGTGTATGTTTCAATGGAGATCTTCGTGTATGTTTCAATGGAGATCTTCGTGAAGGATTATGATTATGAGGAGACGACGACAGAATGCGCTAAACAGTACCAGGGAAATTAAGTTGATTTAAAAAATTAGACTATTAGGTTTCTAAAATTTAGATACAACTTTGTATCTCAAAGTGGCATTTTAGTGTAATTTATCTCAACTTTAGGGGCATGATCCAAGCACCAACTCAATAGGGTGTTTTGGTAATATATTTTCAACAAAATTACAAAAATATTATTTGATATGTTTTGAGATACATTGTTTTTTAGAAACTGGGAATTTCCCAAAAAATTAAAAGGGTTTTTCTAATCCAAGCCGATTAGGGGTGACTGGGTGGGTGCGTAATAATTTGGGATACCAATCTAAAGAACGGGATCCAATGAGGATCTGGTTCAATTGGATCTGGTATCAGGTCACAAAATTATCAGGTTTCTAAAATTGTCAAATTGATATTTTAGTGTAATTTATTTCAATTTTAAGGGCAGGGATCCAAGCATCAACTCAATAAGGGGTGTTTTGGTAATATATTTTTAACAAAATTACAAAAATGTCGTTTGATATATTTTGAGATACACTGTTTTTTAGAAACTAGGAATTTCTCCAAAATTACTACCGGTTACAAATGGGTTCGTTTTCAGTTTCATAAATTTTAGACCTAGTATCCGATGGTACTAATTATAACAGTTCCAATACCGATACTGGTCTTGTTTTTTATGGGCACCCAGTATCGAACCCAAATAGAATTAGGTTTTCCCTAATTTTAAATATTGACTAAGCCTAGATAATAAGTCCAATTTTTTTTCATTTCTAAGTTTTAATCCTAAAACTCTCACTGCAAGACAATGCATCTCTCTCTGACTCCCACGCCTAAAATTTCAACCCCCTACTCAACCTCACTCCTCACCCATCAATATCCCTCACCCCTAAAGATTCAACAACCAATCCTCCACCAACCCTAACAAGGTCTTTTTTATTTCTATGTTTAATTATGTTTCTGTTTTTTCGTCTTTTAAAGAAAACCATGTACTCGGTTTTGGAATGATACCCGACAAGTTTTGGTTTCAAATCCAGAAAATTATTACCCAATATGAACGATTTCAAATCCAATTCCATATCTTCCAAGACCTGGTGATTCCGATTCTATGAAAATAGACCAAGTACTCGGCTATGCTCACCCCTAATTAAATTGCCAATAGTCGAATTTCTAAGGGGTGCTCTTGCTTTTTTAAATTTTCAAGTTGTGTCGTCAACTCACTATCATTAATAAATAGTACGCTCTTCAAGGGTTACACGTCACCTACATTGAACGATAAATTTAATAAAATTAAAATAAAAGGCAAGGAAATGATGGGAGAGATAAATCTTAGCCACCGCAACCTAGAATTTCTATTATGCACTTGGATGTATCTACATCAAAAGGACTAAAGTGCAAAAAAAAAATATAATAACTCTTCATGCAAAAAATAATTTTTCTCATTCCTCTCTTCTTTCACACATTTTACTCATGATTAATAATTTCTCTCTCCATGTGTCCCCTCTCAACCTCACTCTATCATTATGTCACTCATTCACTTTCTTCAAATCTAACGAAATATGCATGCAAAACAGCGAAACTTCTTCAACTCTAATGAAATTTGCAAGCAAAAGAAAAATAATGTGCACAATCACCATTGTAGGTTTTCTTGTGATTTCGAATGAGTTATAGTGTAGATTTGGGTGATTTTAATTGTAGTTTTGAGGAAATTACTCAATTTGTGTGTTGTTTATTTCTTGAGAAACATCAAAACAAAAAAGATTTGTTGGACTCTATAGGAATTGAAGTTCAATAAGGTATTATTTCTTGATTTTGATGTGTATTGGTAAGTTGCAATGATTTTGACGAATTATGTTTCGAAAGTTCAGTTTTAAGGTTTCTTTTTTTGGTTGAGCACAAATTTTTGTATTACTGTAATTGTAGCTTTGTGTATTGCTAAGTTGCTACTTTTTTTTTATTTTTTGTTCAATATTAACAAATTTGGTGAATTATGCTTTTCTGATTTATTTCTTGTTACATTGTTTCTTGTTTATTTTTATTGCTTGTTTCTTTAATATATTACTCATCTCCTTAAGATATGGTTCATTTCTCTTAGCATATTTCTCATTTTTTTGAGATATGCTTATCTTTTTGCATATTGCTCATGTTTCTTTCCATATTGCTCAGTTCTTAGACATGTGTGAGCAACCATTGTCCAAATACCAGTGGGTATCACCTTTCACTTTGCCCTATAAAATTAATTTAAACATTAGTCCTAGGAACCCAAACTGGTTTTGGTCCCTTTTCACAAACAGTTGACTCAGACTGGTTCTTCCAACCCAGACCTATTTTACATTTTTGGTGTTTCTTTCCTTGCTCCTTTTCCAATGAATACATTCATCAATCATGTGGCCACCGTTGCCACAATGGTAGCAGACAAGCATGTCTTTGGCAGTCACATACTTACCCTTTTCAAACTCAGTTAACGAGGTGGTCTCTCTGGGTGACTAGTCTTATCTTTGTTGCCCTTTAGAGATAGAACTTGATTCAAGCTCTACTCTGCATTTAACAGTTTGTCCACATGCTTTTGGTTGTTTTGTAGCTCATGTTCTTTGGTTTCAAGAATCTTGATTAGGCAATTGTTTTTGTCATCTAAACATTGAAAATCATTTTTCAAACTAGTAAACTCGGTCTGAAACCAAGGACTCATTTTGTTTGTGAGCAGACTTGTTTCTGTATTGTTCTTTAAGAGTATAAAGCTCAACATGTAGGTCACATATTTGACCTCCATACTCATCAATCGTTCTACTAACCTCAGTGCTTGACTCCACATTTATCATGGTAGATTATGTTGTTCTGGTTGAGACAAGCTCCTTATGCATCAAACCTTTAACTTCTTCTAAAAGAAAATTAAATCCATGTAACAGATTAGATTTGCTTAAAATTCCTGCCTTGGTTTTGACAACATCAAAGTTAATTGGATCCTCTGGGTTTTTATATGAAATTTACCAAGGAACCAGTTCGATCGTCTTCATCATCAGATAAATCATTTTGTGATGCTTTAGATCTAACTGTTTCCAATTCCGCCTTGCATTGATCAAGTGAAACTTCTAATTCAACTATTTCATTCTTCATGTTAAGACATAACTCGTACTCTCCCAAATGATCACAACTAGCATTAGAAATTTCACATTCTCGAGTTTTTTCTTTCAGTTTTTTTTTTTGCCATATTTATAGGCATTACTTAACTCGAGACATTGATCAAGCATGTTTTCTAAACATTGAAGCATATTGTCTCTGTCATATTCGTACATTTCCTCACGAATTTTAGAAATTGTTACCTGTTGAGAACTAGTTCTTGTTGCTTTCCCCTTGAGGCACGTGTGTGATCGATGAGGCTGTCGCTAACCTATCAAAAATAACCTAGCAACTCTAACTAATATAGATAGGGAAGTAGGGTCGAATCCACATGGTCTCTTAGTCCTAAAAAGTTCAAACTATGTAAAAGGACCTTGGAGGGAAAGGAAATTAAACTAAAGAAAACAAAACAAGAAAAAGACTAATAAAAATCAAAACTTTAGAAGCCTGGTTTACGTTCACTATAATTAAATTCCTGAATTGATTAAAGATAATTGTTCAATAATTCATAGATAAGTTTTAACCAAGATCTAACATGCTCACGCAATTTATTAGATCTATAGAATTAATCTAACAGGCTCATGCAATTTACTAGATTAATCCCACCTAAAATCTTAAGTCTATATAGAGTTTTAACCTTTCGGCTACCGACTCGATGTATGCTCAAATTTATGTGATATAGATCAGATTTGTAGAAAGTTAAAAGCAAACCATGAATTAAAGAACAAAGGAAATTCATCAACACATTCAATCAATCATAGATCCCTAACCCCTACAGGGAAGGAGATCAGATCTAATCAAAGAAAATAATAAAGAATAAATCAAAAGGCATATATATTAAATCAAACATAAACAAAAGAAAAGGGGAGAAAAATTACCAAATTGAATAAGCAAAGATTGAATCTTGCATTAAAGATTAAAGAAATTAATCAACAACAGGAAAGAAAATAAAGTTAGACCCTAAAACTAAACCGAGAAAACAAATAATAGTCCCAAAACACGTTTACATGGGATTACAAAGGGATATTTATAGGGAAAAAATATAGGAAACACACGTTTTTCAATAGGGTCAAACGGATTCTCGGGCCCAAATCTGACCAACAACTTCAAATGGCCATAAATTCTTTATTTCAATTCAGAAAAAGATGTATAACCTATCGTTGTAAAGATATTTGAATCTAGTTTCTAGCGTCATTGGAATCGCTTCAATACAATATGTATAGATTAAGTTATGTACAAAAAAGCGACAGGTGGTCAACATCCTTCGAACTAAATCGAACACCTTCAAGCCGAACTTTCACCAATTATCACCATAACCTCTCTAACACTCATTGTGACTTTCCGTTGTTGCTTCGGTGCCTACATTGGCCTATTGGATGGTTTTAGCCCATATAAAGCATCTTTATCCAAATTCTGTCAAAAACATAGAAAAGACACAAAATACTCCAAACGAACTTATTAGCGGCAAAATTAAGCTCCTAAGAGCACAATTAGCATAATAAAACCATACAAAATAAGGGGAAAAATACATATAAAACCAAGTTATCAGTGATGAACTATTCCCCTGAACTGGTTCACCATCCGTTGCAAGATGAATGTCATACACTTCTCATCATCAGGGGTTTCTTCTTCCTCTTCATCAAAACTAGAGTAGGAATTACCCCGTAAGCCTGCTAACATAGCCCTTTTACTCTTGTCTTATTTTCTGGATTGCTTGTCTTTCCACTTAGCACAGTCACGAATGATGTGTCATGTCTCTCCGCGATTGAAGCATCCAGTATTGAAGGTACTCGATTTTCCAAAATTATTTCTCATGTTTTCCTTTGTACTTTGAAGTGTTTCTTGAATCTTTTGGCCATCATAGCTGTAAGTTCAATGTATACTCAAGAAGGGGGGTTGAATTGAGTATGTGTGTTTCTTTAATCGTTTTCTAGTTTGTTTATCAATTTATGGGAACAACGAGAGAACAGTAAAATAAAGAGTAGGGACACAAGGATTTAACGAGGTTCGGCTTCTCAATAAGCCTACGTCCTCCAGTCTCTCACCAATATTATTAATCAACTCTGAAGAATAGCAATGGTTACACACTCAATCAAATGCTACAACTATGTAACATCCAATTCCCCAACTTTTAACTCTAACAATTCACTCAGTGCTCACAGAATAACACTCCCCAACCACTTCCCTCTAAGTGGTTCAAATACAAAATCAAATTCTCCGTAAGTTTTCTCTTGAAGATGAGTATAGAGATATTTTTGCTCTATAAATGAACTTCAGAAAATATGGCTTCCCTTTCTTTTAGAGGGAAAGAGGGTTTTAGGGTTTTCAAAAGATAGACAATTTTTCCAATGGAAAACCGTAACCCTAAGTGTGCATGGAGGAGTTACTTAAATAGTACAAACAAATCAGTTGACACAAGTACAATAGTACTTGATTCAGACTTTGTTCCCTTCCACTTCATGTAGTGGGTTAGTGGAAGGTACACTAGAGTCCAAACTAATTCATTGCATTAAATGAGCTGAATGAATATATTATTTTAGCAAATATTCCAAATCCTAAGTGATCACAATATTTTTCAATTGAATTTTAAAACATCTTGGAGTTAAAACATCAATAATGATCACTTAAGTGCACGTGTGTAATACTGAGGTCTGTTTCCACAATGGTCTCAATACTACTAAGTTTATGTCTGATAAAGAGAATTGTTCTTTGCCTGTTCTCTTTACTGGACATAAACTTTAACCCTTTTTGCTTCTTTACAATTATACATAAGCCTTACTTCCCTAAGTTCATTTTTACAAGAAGATCCTAACACTAGTGGAAAAAACCCCTTTTGCTGCGGTTTTTTTAGGGGTATTTGCTGCGGTTCATAACCGCAGCAAATCAAGGGTGCAGAAAATTCCCATTTTCTCATTTGCTGCGGTTCAACCGCAACAAAAAGGTAACCTATTTGCTGCGGTTTTTTAATATAATCGCAGCAAATAGTGTACCTTTTTGCAGCGGTTCTGATGAATAACCGCAACAAATGAATGTTTTTTGCAGCACTTTTTTATAAATAACCGCAACAAATGGATGTTTTTTGCAGCACTTTTTTTATAAATAACCGCAGCAAATAGTTATTAAAAACAAAGCATAATACCTAAAAAACCGCAGCAAATTGCAGGTTATTTTGAGGATTTATTGAGTTTTCGCAATTAATATATAAATAACATTAAATCGTAATAAATACTAATAATCGAATATATACAGCTTAATTTTACCGATTGTACAAGAATACAATAAATTACTACATTATTCATAAGACATTAATTAATACTAAATGTTGAATTTTAATCAACTTCTAAATTTGAGAAATTGTTTGTACAAGTATCAACACAAACCATGCGTGTACAAGAATTTGGCAAGCTTGTCTCGAACCTCGCCAATTTCTTCAGCGGTGAATTATCCTTCTCGAACCGATGTGGATAACACCTAATAATTAATATAAAAACGAATTAAATTAAATTAAACATCATCGGATAGATTATATAATTAACTTAGTATCGTAAGCTCGAAAAATAAATATACATACGCATAACACACAAACACATCAAGAGATAACTACATTTATATATTTATATATTAACAAAAAAAAAAGTTAGAGAGTTTAGTAACAAAAACGAGCCAGAGAGGTCATTTGTGAGTCGTTTTGGGTGTTTTCAATCTCATCTTCGCACTAATCAATCTATCTCATGTTTTTAAGGTTCATAGATGTCCTATAACATTCAAATAAACATTCTATGACTCACTTGTGTGATTTCGGGCAAAGTTATACAGTTTTGGAACAAAAACAAGCCAAATAGGTCATTTTTGGCTCGTTTTAGGTGTTTTCAATCCCATCTTCGCACTTATCAACCTAGCTCATGTTTTTAAGGTTCATACATGTCCTATAACATTCAAATAAACATTCTATGACTCACTTGTGTGATTTCGGGCAAAGTTATAGAGTTTTGGAACAAAAAATAGCCAAATAGGTCATTTTTGCCTCGTTTTGGGTGTTTTCAATCCCATCTTCGCACTAATCAAACTAGATCATTTTTTTAGGTTCATAGATGTCCTATAACATTCAAATAAACAATCTATGGCTCACTTGTGTGATTTCGGTCAAAGTTATATAGTTTTGGAACAAAAACAAGCCAAATAGGTCATTCTTGACTCGTTTTGGGTGTTTTCAATCCTATCTTCGCACTTATCAACCTAGCTCATCTTTTTAAGGTTCATAGATGTCCTATAACATTCAAATAAACATTCTATGACTCAATTGTGTGATTTCAGGCAAAGTTATAGAGTTTTGGAACAAAAACAAGCCAAATAGGTCATTTTTGCCTCGTTTTGGGTGTTTTCAATCCCATCTTCGCACTAATCAACCTAGATCATGTTTTTAAGGTTCATAGATGACGTATAACATTCAAATAAACATTCTATGACTCACTTGTGTGATTTCGGGCAAAGTTATACAGTTTTGGAACAAAAACAAGCCAAATAGGTCATTCTTGGCTCGTTTTGGGTGTTTTCAATCCCATCTTCACACTTATCAACCTAGCTCATGTTTTTAAGGTTAATAGATGTCCTATAACATTCAAATAAACATTCTATGACTCACTTGTGTGATTTCGGGCAAAGTTATAGAGTTTTGGAACAAAAACAAGTCAAATAGGTCATTTTTGGCTCGTTTTGGGTGTTTTCAATCTCATCTTCGCACTAATCAACCTAGATCATGTTTTTAAGGTTCATAGATGTCCTATAACATTCAAATAAACATTCTATGACTCACTTGTGTGATTTCGGGCAAAGCTATACAGTTTTGGAACAAAAACAAGCCAAATAGGTCATTCTTGGCTCGTTTTGGGTGTTTTCAATCCCATCTTCGCACTTATCAACCTAGCTCATGTTTTTAAGGTTCATAGATGTCCTATAACATTCAAATAAATATTCTATGACTTGTGTGATTTTGGGCAAAGTTATAGAGTTTTGGAACAAAAACGAGCCAAATAAGTCATTTTTGGCTCGTTTTGGGTGTTTTCAATCCCATCTTCGCACTAATATACCTAGCTAATGTTTTTAAGGTTCATAGATGTCCCATAACATTCAAATAAACATTTCATGAATTACTTGTGTGATTTCGGGCAAAGTTAGAGAGTTTAAGAACAAAAACGAGCCAAAAACCAACCTGAAGATATGTAGATTAGTGCTCAAAGGATGACCAATTAACAGCCAGTAGTTGGCTTAAGCCTATAAAAGCATCATAAGCACAGACAATGAAGGCCAGTGAAGTCGTCACTCGTCAGAACTCAGAAGAATATACTCCTAGTACGACATTGAAGATTGAAGCAAATATTACTTATCAGTTATCCCTAACATCATCAGCTATGTTCATCATACACTCATGTGTGACACGAAACTTCTAAACTGAATAAAAAAACTCTTATATATTTATTTGTTTGGTGGTAAGCAATGACCAGTTAAAAAAATGATTAAATGACAAAAACGAAACAAAATGGTATTAATCAAAAATGGAATTTAGGTTGTAACTTGGTGGTGCTTTGATAATAACCTAGATGATAATTTTTGAGGACATGGAAATATAGAATCGGATTAACACAAGATGCTGCAATATGCTTGTTTAAAAGTTTAATATTTTCTTTTCGATCTAAAAGTGCAAAATCTACTTCATTAATACAAGATGGCTCTTTAGTCCTTAGTGTCCCCCCACCCTCACCCCCATACTCTAAATTACAACATGTCCAAGCAATGGAGATATATACCTTCTGCACCATAAAATCAAATTGCTTCTGTTCCATTTGCAGTAGCTCTAGCACCATGGCGATGGCGACCACGGTAAAGAATAGCATGTTGAGGAACATTAGAGTAATCTAAAATTTCCTGGGCCATACACAAAGAATCAGGTAAGATATTGTCAATCATGGGAAGGATCATGGAAAAACTACAGGTAACGTACAAACAAAATTCAAAGGCTAATGACCATTCTCAGCATGCCCATATGAAGCAAAATATCTTGAAATTGAAATACAGAAGAAATGTCGAATTTCAAAGCTCTCAAAATTTTCTTTTCTGTTTCATATTAATGCTAGTTAACAGCAACTTATAAACAAAAAGTAATGAAGAGATGTTGCTTTCTTGCTCTCTTTTTTTCATCTATCAAATCCTCTGTTCATCTAATTGGACCAAATATCCTTCTCTGGACCCCATGAAAATTTATTATCTAAAATCAATTCAAGAATAATAATGCAAGGTTTGCAACGATACTAGATATCTAGAAGCACAATAAAACAAAACAAAAAAATAAAACAAAAAAAAGGAGGAAGGGCAATGTCTAAACCAGTAGCAAAACGGAAAACAGGAATTATATGAACACTTAAACAATACGTATTTTTAGAAGAAAAAAAAAGGCATATAGCTACAGAAATTAGCTATATTACATGTCATTATTTGAGCGTAGTTTATTCACAACTTTGAGCAAAACAAAATGGACAATCAACTAACTCACTTTTAAACCATAAACCTTAGAAACCATTGTCCAACTAGCAATTCACATGATTGCAATGATGGTAATTAAGATCCTTTGTTTTTAATATATCACATATAATCTTCAATACATGCATAGCAACTCACACATGAATTTCAAATTACCATTCCAATTAAAATTAGTGGGTGGGAATAAACTTAACAATAGAGTAGTTTTTGGCTTAATAGTGGAAACACCAAAGCACATGATTCATTCCAAATTCCAAACACATACGAGTAAATGCAGGTGAAAGTATCCCCTAATACTACTATGGTTTTTCATTCAATTGTCAACAACAAAAATACAACTTTCATTTTTGTTTTTCATATTTTGACTGCAATTATAGCTTCCACTAGTAGATTACATTTTTAACTTGGAAATATTGACTACAACCCAACTATGGACGATCTTCTAATAAAAGATCCCAATATCTTAAATCACCAACTATGAAATGGAATGTCTTAACATCACCAAAACTAGCTTACAAACATTCTAATTTCATCTAATCAAGCAAACAACTCAAAAGTCCCAATTTGATTTAAGAACTCATGAACCCTAATCCCTAATGTTAACAAAAATCAAAGTAATCAAGAAATATTTGAAACAATCAACTAAAAAAACTTATAAACATGGATTTAGACATAAAACAATAGAAAGATGAGTTAGAATAACAAGGTAAAGACCACATTCAAACACGTATATATATCTAGGGCTAAAAAAATCAGAAAATTTCTGAAAAGGAAGAGGGTTACCTTGGGCGTGGTGGTGGTCGGAGTTCCGTGGTGGTGGACAGTAGCAGCAGGGCGTGGTGGTGGCCGGAGTTCGCATAGAAGCAGCACCGTGTTCCGTGCGTGGTTCAAGTTCGCAGTGTTGTTTGTGCGTGTGGTTCGAGTTCGAAATAGGTCCGATGGTTGGCGTTGGTGCAGAGCGGCCGATGGTTGGCGTTGATGAAGGCGGCCGGTGGTTGGAGTTGGTGCAGAGCGGTCGGTGGTTAGAGTTGGACACTAGGGTTTTGGGTTTGCAGCACGGCAACAGTGCAGTGACTCAATGAGTTTTGTTTGTGTTTTTGAAGTGTTGTTTTGGGTTGATGTCATGCCTATATATAAATGACGAGAATTGCTTTAATTTTTTTTACAACTTATTTGCTGCGGTTATTAGGACAATCACTAATAACCGCAGCAAAAAGGCGCAACAAAAACTTTAACAAATTATTTGCTGCGGTTTTTAGGATAATCCCTAATAACCGCAGCAAATAAGGCGCAGCAAAATGTGTTTTTTGTACTAGTGTAATGTACATAAAATGAAAAGGCTCCAAGCTCTTGGCTTCTGATCTTCAGGTATCTCAAGGCTCTGAAGTTCTTCACTTCAAATGTTGCCTTGAAGTGTCCTGACTTGATTCAACCTTTTTATACACAATCATACATAGCAATCAAGTATAGAGAACTGATTTGTCATCATTCAAATCAAACATGGTTCAACAATAGCAATATCATCCTCTTCTTCAAATGTTCCCTTCATGGCTACACTCTTGACTAGTTCCTTTTCACTCTTTGCATCGACCAACATTTCACGTGTCATGAGAGAACCAATCAACTGTTCTAGAAAGAGAGTTGACATGTCCTTTTCCTTATACATTGCAGTTACTTTGGCTGTCCATGCACATGTCAAACTACATAATACTTCTTTAACCAAGTACTCATCAGTGAATATCTTTCCAAGAGATTTAAGGTCATTTACTATTATCATGAATCTTCCAAAACAGTCATTAATGTTTTCATTAATGTTTTACCTCACTGTTGCCTTCACAGGCAAGTTCAAGAGTGTCCCATATTTCCTTGGCTGACACACATGCAAAGATTCTGTTATTCTCATTTTCTCGAATTGCTTGTTAACAGATCGACATCGCTTTCGCATTTTTCTCCAACTTCTTGTAATCAGCACTCGTGTATTGGTCTTCTGTTTTGGCAATTGTTTTGCCAGAGTTATCACTAATAGTGATCTACAACGGTCCGTTCTTTACAAACCAGCCAACATTCATTGTAATAACCCGAATTTTTGGGTTAGAAAATTTCGTTGTTTTATTGCCTTTTCTTTTCCATTCTGAGCCCAAACATAGGAATTTGGGTTGGGTTCTCTTAATCTTATTCCTAATCTTGAACCAACTTGGGCCTAAAACACAAATTTGGGATATGTTGGCCAGCCCTCTATGGCCATCCCCCTCTCATGGGCTAATAATTGTTTATAAGTTAAAAGCCCACAAGTTTGATTAATCCTTCTATCCTTTAAGCCTACTTCTATTTATACCCTCCTACCTTAAACCAATTGATCAAATCAATCATATTTTCCCCCCTCATCAAACTGTCCCACTCGTCTCTCTCTAACTACAAATCATTCTTTTCTTTTCACTTAATTCCAAAGGTGATTAAAGATTGTATTCTTTAGAATCTTTAATCATGCTTTTCTTTATCTACTCCTTGAATTAATCTAATCAACCTTGAACCTTTGTAGGTGTTACGAGCCGTGAGATAGCCGAGTAGCAAAGGGGAACAATTCTTCGGTTTTTACCTCTTAATTAGGTGACTAGACTAACCACTTAGAATTAGGAATATTAATTTGCATAATTTGATAGAATAGGATGTTATTGTAGAATTTTAATCATGAAATTGCTTGCTATGTTGTTTGAACCATGCTTGTGTTTTATGAACAAGATCTTGATATATTCTTGAATTATTCACATGATATGATATGATTTATTTAATTGCTTATGATGTAATTCATGATTTATGATGTAAATTGCATGTTTTGATTTAAAGAATTGCATAAAAACTATTGTTCTTGCCTTTGTTCCACTCGAAAATTTTGAGTACTCAACAAGTATTGATTTTTATTTTGTTTTTGATAAATTCATAAGATTCCATGTAAATTCTTTGAAGTTTAATCCTTATAATTCATGATTCATAATATGAATTTGCATGTTTCTTTGATTCTTGATCATAGAATTTAGATGTCTCCTTCTCTTGAGATTTTCGAACCTAACATTAGTAAAAGCATTGATTTTTATTTCATTCTTGAATTGACTCTTTAACTTTAAAGCATGATTATTTGATTTAATTAATATTAGAATGTTAATCTTGAATTAGAATCGTTTCTTGTTTTAATCTTGGAATTGTCGTGTGAAACCATGAAGTTTTAAGGTTAAAGTTTCTATTTTTATTGTTGTATCAAGGATAAAAGTCGAACCTTTATTTTATTAGTTTAATTGCATGATTTCTTGAGGTTAAGATTTATAGTTGCATGATGATTTCTTAATGAACTTGCATGATTTTCTTGTTGCTTGTTTCTTCGCTCAAGGCCGTGTGTTTCATAAGATGAAAGGTTGGATTTTTATTTGTTATCTACATTGCTAAGCATGATTATATGTTGATTATTTGATTACATGATTGCTAGATGATTTATTATGTGGCTTTGAGTAATATCTGAACTTTTTACGTGGTTGAGTCAATTACGTGCCTTGCATGGGTTCGAATGATAAGTTTCATGAATGCTTATCATTCGTCTCTGAAGCAGTATATTTTAAGTAAACAATTTACGTGTTTAGATTTAAGCAAGAGTTTATTATATGTTATCGACTTCGATCGTGGCGATTATGTGTTATCGACTTCGGTCGTGGCGATTATGTGTTATCGACTTCGGTCGTGGCGATTATGTGTTATCGACTTCGGTCATGGCGATTATGTGTTATCGACTTAGGTCGTGGCGATTATGTGTTATTGACTTAGGTTGTGACGATTATGTGTTATCGAATTCAGTCGTGGCGATTATGTGTTATCGACTTCGGTCGTGGCGATTATGTGTCATCGACTTCGATCGCGGCGGTTATGTGTTATCGACTTCGGCCGTGGCGATTATGTGTTATCGACTTCGGTCGTGGCGATTATGTGTTATCGACTTCGGTCGAGGCGATTGTTTGATTAGATTAGAGTTGAGTCGAATGTATGATTAGAATTCAGTCGATTTGGTTCATCGTTTGGAATTAAATTGAGTTATCGTATGATTATTACTTCCAGTCGTGTATTATTAAGCATGTTATGTTATGATATTATGATTATTGGTATATCTTGTTCGTTAAGAAACAAAAAAAATAAATTTGTAGAAAGACATTTCGGATAAGAAACAAAAAAAATAAAGTTTTCAATAAAACATGTAATTAGGGGCATAGAGTATGTAAGCAACTAGCAATGAAAAGAATTACATCTTTTGTTAAAATGCTACCTCAAAATATCATGTACTCAGAAGGTGGCAAAAGGCAACAAGCATTATATTAATCAAGTCATAATTACAAAAAGTGGCTCACAACTCAGGCATACAACCCTCAGTTAGTCTAAATTACAAAAAGTTAGCTTAAATGTTCTACAACAACAATGTACAAAACTACACTATTACATAGGAGGATCAAGCTGAGACTCGGGATGAGGATTGGTGGGGGAAGGATCAGCATTTCTCTTCGATCGACGCTCTCTCTCAGGGTCCCCCACCTCTCGGTCAACATCATTATCATCATTATCATCATCCTCATCATCACCGGAGCTCGCCTCACCAAGCTTCGCGGCCAAACGATCAACTGCTGCGGCATCAACCTCATCATGACCTTCTTGGTGATCTACAGCATCGAACTCCTTCTCAAGTTCCTGCATCATGAGTTGATCCTTGTACCAAGCCTCATGCTCCTGACGTAGACGCTCATACTCAGCCTCAAATTCTTCCTTCTTCTCGGCACATAAACTGCTGAGCACTTTGAGCATCCTCTCCTTTACTGTTTGACACTCTATCTCAGCGGCCTCCAGGCTCAGGTCAGCAATATAATCTAAAGCTGCCTTGGTTCCCTTCCAACTCTCAATGAGAGCATCTCGGTAGCGCACCAACTGCATCTCAGCCCATCGCTCGTCATAAAAATCATGATTCATCTCATCCAAGGTCTGGAGGAGGGTAATTGCCCGCTCTTTTTCCTCTGCGACCATATCTTGGCTCTCAATTAAAGCCTTCTCCAATTGGGCCCTCTCCTTGGTCAGCTTGCTCAGAATCTCGTTATGATGAACATAAGCATCAGACACCTCCTTCCTAGCGGCTTTAAGCTCAGTTTGAACAGAAGCCAGTTCGGCCCGCACAATGATCAACTCGGATCTCACACCCGCTAACTCAGCTTGTCCAGATGATAGCTCGGCACCTAGAGTCACCTCTCTTTTCTCCAATGCTTGAGTCCTTCAGGGTACTCAGAGACCATCCACATTCTTAAAGGCGATAGCATAGAAGTGTTTAGACAAAGCACGCAGCCGTACATACATCTACAAAAGAAAGTCCAGTCAGATATGCACAAGAAAGTTAAAAGGCAAGTGGGAAAGTTTACCTCTAGCCAATTCTCATGAAGATAGTCAACCTGCTCTGAACCCAGGCGTCTCAGCTCCTTCTCATCCTCGGACGAACAAATCAACTTCATACTTTGATTTATCCGACAGGACTTCTCAGCCAAAGACAACTGAGAGAAGGGAACATCATGTCCAGCAGGAGGCGGTAAATCCACCTTCTTCTTTCCCTTGTCTGGCCCTGTGACATAGGCCTCACCTCAATATGCTTAGGACCCTCAGGACCTATGTAAGAAGATGCCTCATGTAATACCCCGTATTTTTAGACATTTATATATGTATTTTTATACGTATTTTATATACTAGTATAAATGTTTTATACACCTAAATGGATATTTTATATGATTTCTAAATTAGAGTAAATAAAATAGTTTAAATAAATATTTATTTAAAATATTATTACTTGAATATATTAATAATTTATAAATGTTTTAAAGAAACATTATAAAATCGCATTATTAAAGGTTTTAATTGTTAGCTTTAGGCGACATTCATAAAATAAAACTTTCTGGTTTAAAAAAGGTAAAAGTTCTCATGCCTATTATTATAAGCCCAACCTAATAGAAAATCCAAATCATACCCAAGTTGTATATGTAACGACCCGACTCGCTTAAATCGGCGCGGAAGAAACCGACGAGTCAAGTAGTTATAAAACTAAAACTTCAACACTTAGAAAATAAACTAATACCTCAAAACATTATTATTAAACCATAAGTGTACAATAACCCACAATCTTGTACAAACTAAGTCCAAAAGTCAAATGTAATAAACGGAAAGTAAAATGCAACTCTAACCATATGCTAGAGTCTTATACAAAAATTGTAAAATCATAAATCTAAAACAACGTCTAAAAAGTTCAATGCTAAGAAACATCTGTAAATAACAACAATAAAGCACATAAAACGCCGCTCGCCCAACCCCAAAGCTAAGCAAGAGCATCATCATCAGATGTACCTGAAAAACACAACATAGTCCACCATCAGTGGCGAGTAACATAACTGACTCACCCTAACGGGAATACACAAGTACATAGCATCAACCAAATAACATCACACATATAACCTCGAAGACACGAGACAACCTCAAACTCGTAATCCAAACTCGACATCATTATACTACATCCCATCCCAAATTCTAACCTTGGCGCAATCATTCTAATTCTAGACCGGACTATGCTCGTACGGAAGCATCTTACGCAACCGAACTTCTACTATGTCAGGATCGGGAATAAGCCATACGCCCAAATCCCACGAACCCAATCCTTACTGGAAATCCGTGTCCCTAATCCCCAGAAACTTTCTGGACGTACTAGGAATAACATAGTGAGACTCCGAACTATCCCAATACCGCGGATGGAATAGGGGCAACGTCTTAACCCAAAACTAAGCATAAGCCATACACAAAGTCAAGGGCGTCTAGACAAGAAATCAAGCTAATCATCACATCATTATCATCCTTCCATCCTAGTTAAATTAAAGACAAGAATAAGCCATACTCTTGAATTCAATCAACTAAATCATCGAAGTTAACCCAAGAATTGCCTATAGCCAAACTCTTGAGACTAACCAACATCATTTCATTATTCCTAATTCATTCTTTAAATCAACATATCCCAAATCTTTAACTTCCAAGACTCTTTCAACCTCTTTCTTTAACTTTCAAGACTCTTAAAGAACTCATCAAACCTCAACAAGAACTCTAAAGAACTCAATCAAGAACCTTAAAGAACTCATCTATTACTTAAAGAACTCAAAAAGAAACCATTCAAGATTTAAGAACTTCAATCAAGAACTCAATCAAGATTCAAGAACTTCAATCAAGAACTCATACAACAACAATCTACACGCATGAATACCAACAACATCACACGGCAATTCAATCATTATTTTATCAAAATTCAACAACATTTTATCCAAAATTCATCAAACTAAAACCCAAACACCATGATTTCAAAATATCATAAAAACAATCTTAAAACATGAAAAAAACCATCATTAAAACATCATTATAATACTTCAAATTCAGATTATAGAAATATCTTTAAAACCATGAATCAATCATCATCAATCAACCAAACATGCATTTAATCAAAGCTATAAACCTAGTATACCAATCAAGTTGAGTTAGTATGTTACCTTATTAAAGATTACACACGAAATCAACACACAAATGCAGTCCAAGAACTCGACAAACACGAGCACCACACACGGCCTGCTGCACGGCTTGGCTCGACCACTCGAACACGAACACACACACGAGCACCACCCACACGGCTGCAGCACACGGCTCACCTGCACGAGCACGGCTCGACACGGCCTACACCACCACCACGAGCACCACACGAACACCCACACACGAACAAAAACCCACGAACAACCCGGAACAACCCAACTAATGATCTTGGTTGAAACAATGTGTTTAGGATTGTGTTTAGGATGCTTAAAGATCAATGGTGTTTGAATCTTTAAGTTTTGGGCAAAGGAAGATGATGAACAATTGAAGGCTTCAATAGTTCAAAAATGGCGTGTGAAAATGGAGTGTGAGAGAGAGTTTAAGTGCTATCAAATGATGGCAAGGTTTAGAATGGCAAAAATGAGCTTAAGCCTTACTAACTCTCCTATATATAGAGTTAGCTAAGGTGTGAACACAAGGCAAGTGGCAAGCCACTCCTTGCTCATGAAAAACCGGCCCCCATGAGGCTTATGGGCCTTGCTTGGGCTCTAAGTGGGCTCTCGTGATCCACTGGGCCAATTATGGAATTTACATGAATAATCATACAATAATCGATTTAGCCCAAGAAATTAATTAAATAATTAATTAGAAAATTAAATAATCAAAATTCTAATTAATTAGATAATTAAAATAAATAATAAAACTAAGAAATAAACATTTCGATTAAATCGAAATTATTCACATAAAATTAAAATAAATAGTTCAAAAATAAATTTGAACTAGCAAATAAGCACATAAATATACGCATAAATACCGGCAAAAATACCGATAAAATCTGGGTCATTACAGTATATATACCCTAACGTAAACTAAAACAGGTCAAAAACCTAAATCAAAAAAGGAAAATAAAAAAAAAACAAAACAAACCCTCTCCCTCACTGTACTCTCACGTAAACAGCAAGAAAAAAAATTTCTTCTCCCTCACGCACGCACCACCACGGCCACCGAAATCCGCCACCGTTGTTCGCCAGTCGTCGCCCGCTCCACCTGCCACTGCCGCTGGTAAACCTCCGCAGACGCGTGCCGGAGCCGCTGCCCTGATGCTGCTGCCTGTGTGAGGTTTATTTTTAAAAAATTATATATTTCTTTTCTTCTTTTGTTTCAATTAATTCAAGTTTTATATACATGTTTAATTAATGGTTTTGATTAGTGTTTAATCATGTTTTATAAAACAAGATTTGAGATTTTGTGATGAGTATTTGTATTCAAGTTTTATTGGGTTTTAGGTATAAAATTCAAATTTGAATAGGTTGTTTAAAACTTGTTTAAACTTTGTTAATTGGCATAATTTGATGATTTAAGTGTTTAGGATGGAGTATGGGGTGCTTTAAATTAATTTCTTGAGTTTTTGAAAGTTTTAATGGAGGTTTAAAGTAAAGGAAATAATTTGAAATTTTATTTCAAATTATGTATTTAAGGGGTTTTCAATTTATTGATTAATAATTGTTGTTAGGATTGTTTATGCTTTGGTTATAAAAGTAGGAACTCAAAATCATAATTTAATGTAGTTTTATGGGGTTTTTATTAATTTTAATATTGCTGGAAATTTAGTAACATGTACTTAGAAATGAGTCTAATTAAAGAGATTAACTACCCACTTGATAGAATAGTTATGGGGTAACGTAGGGTCATCTTCGGTAATTTCTTTGAGGAGGTTTTAATTCTGAATTTTTATTCGTAAAAGGGTTATTTATTAGTTTCGTTGGTTTAATTGTAGGAGAATTCGAGTTCGGAGACTTTAACTAACCGTGGCTAGTCGTAGTTATTATACAAAGGTGCGTACATGTCTGTAAACGCCTTTGAGTAGTATCATGCCTAGGTATTTAAAGGATAACTTAGTATCATGCTTAGGAAGCCCTGAAGTTATTTGGAAGCAACAATATAATTGATAACAACAAACAAGTCCCCGACACGGCGCAAGGCCGATACAACAAACAAATCCCCGACACGATTCATCACAGATGAACTGATACGACACGACTCGACAAGGCTCTAAAGATGCCATACAAACAACACACAAATTCAAGCCATCACATACTCATATCGATACAATCACATGCCGACAATGCATCAATTAACAAACAAATTAACCCATAACTTCCATATAAAAGTCCAAAGCAAGAAACCAAGAAAACTACCCATAAACATCAAGAACCTCACGACAACTAAAGAGCAATTGTCAAGAGTTAACATTACAATTCGTCTACACATCAAGATTCAATCTTTATGACTATAAACCTTACCACAATTAACTCTATAAGAGAACTAAGTCCTGGTCATGAATTCTAAGAATTAAAATAATTTAAAGAAACTCAAACTTGCTCACTAAACCCACTCGCATAAACAAGAAAACCTTGCATTATAATCTTACTGTTAATTCGTGAAATTACTATCCATAATTAGCATTATGAGCATGAGTGAAGTCAAAGCAATGATAAATTAGCCATTAAAAAAAAACTCTTGCTTTAGGGCCACAAAACATACGCATAATAATTCCAAAACGGTGGCCAACGATCAAATCATGGTGCAATAAGATTGAACCATATCCTTAATATATTAAAGGTTAGGTAAAGCATGATCATATAAAATTTAACAAAGATGCTAGTAAAGAAACAGAGTATTACTTCTGAAATTAATCGGCAAGTCACGCAAGAACATGCAACAACAATAACAAACATCTAATCTTATTATCCCGTGCAATCTAATCCTATTCCTAAGTAGAAGAGATCTAGTTACCTTTAGATTGAATTGAGAAGGATGAAAGTTGAATATTTGGAAAGATTACAAGGGGGGCCGTGAGTTTATCTGAGAAAGAAGGGATGATTGTTTTTGTTGTTTTGATCAATTAATGATTAAGGGATAAAAGGGGTTTTTTATGATATAAATAAAATAAGGGTTTACTAGATTTTAGGAGTTAGTTTAGGATAGAATTAGAGGGGAATTTAGTAAGGGGGCCGGCTAGGGTAGTTGGTTATAGGGTGTTTATGATTTCCTAAAATGTAGGAGAGAAAATAGGAGAATAAAAAAAATAGGATTTTTGGATATAGTCAAAATTGATATGAAATGATAATTAAGGTTGGAAAATAAATAAAACAATTTAAGGAAATTGTTTAATGGGGCCGACTAGGAGGGTTAGAAAGAGGGGTTTTGGGCTTGCTTCAACTAATAAAATTAAGTCTTTTGGGCCCAAATCAAATGATTCAGACTTTAAGGCTTAATCTTGCACGAAATTTTACGGCCCAAAAATCCGGGACGTTACAATCTCCCCTCCTTAAGAAAATTTCGTCCTCGAAATTTAATAAGGAAGCACACATAACACATAATCAATATACATAACACCAAAGGAACCTAGGACAACTAAAGAATAAAATTAATCCTAACCCAGGTTACTACCCAAAGTTGCTTACACTACCGTTTCAGGGTTTTGTGATCTAAATTTCACTCTTCATTCATAAAGCACTCAACTCACAGTTTAATTGTGAAGGAGTAAACTCAGGATTAACCTAGAGCTCTGATACCAACTGTAACACCCCGTATTTTAGCAACGACGTTCTTAGTGATAACGTCGTACACAGGCAGTTACCAATCGATTTTTATAATAAAATGTAACTAAAACTCAAGGAAATAATACTTTTATTAGTAATAATGGAATCCCAAATTAGAAAAGGTTAAATAAACCATAAACCTAGTCCTAAAAACTGAAAATAAAACCTAATGCAAAGACTAGAAATGAAAACAGGGGCCTAGAAGCTCGACCAACACAACCCGACTCTAGCATCTATCTTGCTTACCTGCAAAATAGATTTGGGGGTCCACCATCAGTGGCGGGTAACTAGACTGTCCTACTTAGAAGTAGGACCACATTACATACAATAATAAGGTTAGAAACACAGGATACAACAACTAACACAGGATATAAGTACTACAACAAAGTTAGCAGCGGAAACATAACAACCAATAAACATCATATTCAAAGATTACCATGCTTACTTGTCAATACAATTAATCTACATTATTAGACATCAAGAATATTTCCGACACGACCCAAGTCGATACAACAAACAAGTCCCCGACACGATTCATCACAGATGAACCGATATGACACGGCGCAAGGCCGATAACAACAAACAAGTCCCCGACACGATTCATCACAGATGAACCGATACGACACGACGCAAGGCCGATAACAACAAACAAGTCCCTGACACGATTCATCACAGATGAACCGATACGACACGGCGCAAGGCCGATACAACAAACAAGTCCCCGACACGATTCATCACAGATGAACCGATACGACACTGCGCAAGACCGATACAACAAACAAGTCCCCGACACGATTCATCACAGATGAACCGATACGACACGGCGCAAGGCCGATACAACAAACAAATCCCCGACACGATTCATCACAGATGAACCGATATGACACGACTCGACAAGGCTCTAAAGATGTCATACAAACAACACACGA
Organism: Salicornia ramosissima; assembly: GCA_951394345.1. Taxonomy (NCBI): domain Eukaryota; kingdom Viridiplantae; phylum Streptophyta; class Magnoliopsida; order Caryophyllales; family Amaranthaceae; genus Salicornia; species Salicornia ramosissima. The sequence goes on along the minus strand of OX596237.1, from coordinate 37,290,100 downwards.
ATTCAAGCCATCACATACTCATATCGATACAATCACATGCCAACAATGCATCAATTAACAAACAAATTAACCCATAACTTCCATATAAAAGTCCAAAGCAAGAAATCAAGAAAACTACCCATAAACATCAAGAACCTCACGGCAACTAAAGAGCAATTATCAAGAGTTAACAATACAATTAGTCTACACATCAAGATTCAATCTTTATGACTATAAACCTTACCACCATTAACTCTATAAGAGAACTAAGTTCTAATCATGAATTCTAAGCATTAAAATAATTTAAAGAAACTCAAACTTGCTCATTAAACCCACTCGCATAAACAAGAAAACCTTGCATTATAATCTTACTGTTAATTCGTGAAACTACTATCCATAATTAGCATTATGAGCATGAGTGAAGTCAAAGCAATGATAAATTAGCCATTAAAAAAAAAACTCTTGCTTTAGAGCCACAAAACATACGCATAATAATTCCCAAACGGTGGTCAACGATCAAATCATGGTGCAATAAGATTGAACCATATCCTTAATATATTAAAGGTTAGGCAAAGCATGATCATATAAAATTTAACAAAGATGCGAGTAAAGAAACAGAGTATTACTTCTGAAATTAATCGGCAAGTCACGCAAGAACATGCAACAACAATAACAAACATCTAATCTTATTATCCCATGCAATCTAATCCTATTCCTAAGTAGAAGAGATCTAGTTACCTTTAGATTGAATTGAGAAGGATGAAAGTTGAATATTTGGAAAGATTACAAGAGGGGGCGTGAGTTTATTTGAGAAGGAAGGGATGATTGTTTTTGTTGTTTTGATCAATTAATGATTAAGGGATAAAAGGGGGTTTTTATGATATAAATAAAATAAGGGTTTACTAGGTTTTAGGAGTTAGTTTAGGAGAGAATTAGAGGGGAATTTAGTAAGGGGGCCGGCTAGGGTAGTTGGTTATAGGGTGTTTATGATCTCCTAAAATGTAGGAGAGAAAATAGGAGAATAAAAAAATAGGATTTTTGGATATGGTCAAAATTGATATGAAATGATAATTAAGGTTGGAAAATAAATAAAACAATTTAAGGAAATTGTTTAATGGGGCCGGCTAGGAGGGTTAGAAAGAGGGGTTTTGGGCTTGCTTCAACTAATAAAATTAAGTCTTTTGGGCCCAAATCAAATGATTCAGACGTTAAGGCTTAATCTTGCACGAAATTTTACGGCCCAAAAATCCGGGTCGTTACAAATCAAGATCAAGATCAAAGGTTTTCTAGAAATAATCAAGATCAAAGACCTTATGGAAATAACTATCCTAACAAAGCAAGAAGGTATGACAGGGGGTATTCAAACTTGTTTTGTACTCATTGTAAGATGAATGGTCATGTTGTAGAAAAGTGTTATAAATTGCATGGTTATCCATCAAGTTGGAATAAAGACAAGAAGGTGGCAGCTGCAGTTTGTATGGAACAAGAGGAGCAGGGTTCAGAAACTTTGGTTGTTCCTGCTGGACAATATAATCAATTTGTGGAATACATGAAGACACAAAATTAGTCAGGTCATTCAGGTTCAATGTTTAAGGAATCTGCAGTAGCAGGGCATGCTATGTTGGCAGGTAATTTTTGTTTTATGTCCTCTACTAATGTTCAATGGTTATTAGACAGTGGTGCTTCAAACCATATGTGTTCAGATAAAGCTTCTTTTACTAGTTTTTATGGTCTAAGTAACACTGGTAAGCAATATATTACTATTCCTGATGGGAGTAAAATACCCATTGAGCATGTAGGGACACTGGATTTAAAGAATGGTATTATACTTCAAGATGTTCTTTATGTGCCTACTTTCAAGTTCAATTTAATTTCAGTTCATAAGTTATGTAAAGACATAAATTGTGAACTGCATTTTTTTCATGACAAGTGTGTTATTGTTTCTCAGAAAGGGAAGCAAATTCTTCTTGGTAATCTTGCTCCAGGTTTGTATAAGGTGAATTGTAACGACCCGGATTTTTGGGCCGTAAAATTTCGTGTAAAATTAAGCCTTTAAGTCTGAATCATCTGATTTGGGCCCAAAGACTTCATTTTTTTTATTGAATTGATTTAGCCCAAACCCTTATAACCGGCCCTCTCCTTTAATTTGCTTTGCCTTAAACCTATCATATTATTTTTACGCATACTCTACTAATACTCCTAAAAAAAAACCCATTTTTTTTTTCCTTATTCATTATAGGAACAAAATTCCAAAGCAAATCCCCTTTATTCTCCTTCCTACTTCACGGCAACCCTCAACCAAATTTTGCCTTTCACCTCATCAACCCAAACAACCCCAACAAAAGCAATCAAATCTTCATCAAACTCGAAACCAAGAAGTGCGAGTGCTACGGGCGTAGTTCGTGCGTCGGTAACGAGTGGAGCAAGTTGTTAGGCGTGGTTTTTGGTGTTGATCGTCCTATAGGTAACTAGCTCTTCTACTTAGGATTAGGATTAGATTACATAGGATAATAGGATTAGAGAGATTAGTTGTTATGATCTTGTTCTTCGAGTTTTGGCCGTGTGATTTAGAATGCTTTGTTTCAATCTTTATACTTGTTTTGATGAATCTTGAACTATCATGTCATGCTATGTCGTTCTATGTTTGGCTCTTGAAATTACTGTATGATTTTCTTGCAAAGTAAATGATCTTTTATGCGTGTGTGTTTCTAAGGCTTGGGCTTTATTTAACTTTAAAAAAATAATTGATGACTAATTCATGAAACCATAGTTAATCTTTGCTTTGACTAGTCTAATCATGGATCTTGCCGAAAAGTGTGATGCAATTGCAAAGCTGTTGATGCTTGTGCCATGCGAGTATTATAGGAAACTTAGGCATATTGGTTGACTTCGGTTTATGTATTGTAGATAATGAAGCATGTATTCATATTTTATTTGTTTGATGCGTGTAATGATGATGATGATCCAAGCATGACTTTTCTTCCTTGTAAATTGATTAATCTTGAGTCTTATCTAATCTAGCTTGTTAGTAATTGTTATTATGGTATCATGATCTTGTTAATTCATGCGTGTATTTTGCTATGTTCAAAGACTTGATTTACTTCTTGTTTTAGCATGATATCTTGATGGTCAAAGGCTTGCTTTCTTTGTTATAGGCATGCGTGGTACTTGTGGTTGAAAGCTAGAGTTTTAATTTGTTTTATTGATTGATTTGATGACCAAATGTCCATGATTAGCAATTAATCTTGTTTTGACTAGTGAGCTTGCAGTGGGTATTTTTGGGTAAATGCTTTGTTTATTCTACCTAGAGTCATGCGTGTAATGCCATACAATTAGCTTGATATTTTAATGAGTAATATGGTTATATGGTGTCATGAGTATTGGTGTGGAGTTATGCGTTGTCAAGGTTGGAGCCTTGTTGTCATTGAGTTCTTGTTATAAGGGTTGATGTTGCGTGATGATTGTATGATGATTTTGGTTGGTGTTCTTGAGTCTTTGTCGAGTCATGTCGTACCTATCGGTTGAAGACCGAGCGGGTCATGTCTATCGGTTTATCGGTGATAAACTGAGTGGGTCTATCGGTTCATCAATGGTGAACTGAGCAGAACAAGTCTTGTATGATTGTTTGAGAGTCAGAGTCGTGTCATGTCTATCGGTTGAAGACCGAGCGGGTTGTGTATATCGGTTGAAGACCGAGCGGGTCATGTCTATCGGTTTATCGGTAATAAACTGAGCGGGTCTATCAGTTCATCGGTGATGAACTAAGCGGGGCTAGTCTGTTTGTTTGTCGGTCGTGCTATCGGTTGGACCGAGCGGGGTCTTGTCATTGTTTGCAAATTGATCTTGAGATGTGTTGATTGATTGAGTTATGGTTGTAGAATGAATATGATTATATTGATTAGAACAATTAGAGTCGATAATCTAATAGTCTTGGGTAATGGTGTTGTTCTCTATTGTTGACGAGTGTATGGACATGTGCCTTGTATTGCTAATCTTACTGACCCCTACTTCGAGTATTGATCAACACGCATGTAATGGTTATGATTCCTACTGTTGCTATCATGATAGTATTTTGTTTTTAATAAACTCTTGATAAAGTGGTCATGTTAATGAAAGAATGAATCAAAGTTGCCTAGAAGTTTGACTATTATTATAGATCTTTGATTAATTACGAATATAGATGTGAATATGTTTTTCCGCTGCGTAACTTTGATGTTGGTATTATATGTTGCTATGAACATTATTGTATGAATTGTTTCCTGTGTTTTTCTAACCCATTATTTTATGTAATGTGGTCCTACTTCTAAGTAGGACAGTCTAGTTACTCGCCACTGACGGTGGACCCCAATTTTTACTTTGCAGGTATTCAAGATAGAGTTTAGATTTGGGTTGAGTGTTTGGCGAGCAGATTAGACTCCCGTTTATTTTCCTATTATTCCTTGTTTTTTTTCCTATTTTAGTAGTTTAAGTTGTAATAAGAACCATATTGATTCCATTATTTTGGATTAAATTTAAAGTTTATTACATAAAATGACTAAGTTTAGAGCTTCCACTGTGTTTAATTAATTTATTGTTGCAGCCTTTTAATTATTTGAAGACTCGTATTGTTGTTTTTTCCAAAAACAACATTGCTAAAATACGGGTCGTTACATGAATAGCTCAAGTTTGGATGATTCTTTGCATATAGCCTGCATGACTTCAGTGGATGAAGTGAAGCTATGGCACTTGAGGATGGGGCATATGCCTTTTACTCAACTAAAAAATGTTTTTCCTAGTTGTGATATTAAATCTTGTTTAGATAGTTGCATTTGCCAAGTCTGTCCTAAGGCAAGGCAGTCTAGATTGTCATTTCCTATTAGTAGTATTAAAACTACAAGTCCTTTTGAACTCATTCATGTAGATGTTTGGGGGCCTTTGAGATTCAAGACTTATACAGGGTGCAATCAGTTTTTGACCATTGTAGATGACTACACAAGATTTACTTGGATACATCTAATGAAATATAAGACAAATTCTGTTTCTATTTTAACTGATTTTGCTCATTATGTTAATACTCAATTTTCTTCAAAAATAAAGTGCATAAGATCAGATAATGCAAAAGAGTTGTGTGAAGGTTTTATCAAAAGTTTTTATTCAAAAAATGGTATTGTTCATCAAACTAGTTGTAGTGATACTCCACAACAAAATGGTGTAGTGGAAAGAAAACATAGGCATCTTCTTGAAACAGCTAGGGCTTTGTATATTCAGTCCAGGGTGCCTGACATTTATTGGGGTGAATGTGTAAAGTGTGCAACATATTTGATAAATAGAATGCCATTAAAAGCAATTTCAAATAGTTCACCATTTGAGAAATTATATGGTTTTAAGCCTAAGTTAGATCATTTAAGGGCTTTTGGTTGCCTTTGTTTTGTTTCTACTTCTAGATTTAATAGACATAAATTTTCTCCTAGAGCTCTTCCTTGTGTTTTTCTTGGATATTCTACTACACAAAAAGGATATTTAGTTTTGAATATTGAAAAGAAAAAGTTTCAAATATCAAGAGATGTTTAATTCCATGAGAGACATTTTCCCTTTCAATTACAATTAAAGAATAAATTTCCTAACTATCATGAATATGACATTTATTCGCCTATTTCAACTAATTTTGATCATGCTTATGATTCAGAAAATATTTTTTAAAATGCTTATGAAGATATTTCAGTTTCTGGTATTCCTGCTACTACATCCACTAGTGGAAATTCAGAATTAAATGTTGGTACTAATTCAGACCAGATTCTTTCTCAACCACATTCAAATTCTGTTCCTACTATTTCAGACACAGAACATGTTTCTGATACAGAACATATTACTGATTCTGACATTTTCCAAAATCCACAAAATTCTTCAATCACTCCTAATTCTTCTTCTGATTCTCATATTTTACAAGATTTTGAAACACAAATTCATCTTTGGTGGTTGATTTCAGTTCCTATATTCCACAAGATATTAGAAGGTCTTCTAGACCTCATGATCCACCTTCTTATTTGGATGCTTATCACTGCTATAGTGCTGTTTCTGATCCTAATGCACATTGGTGCAATCTTGTTCAATATTCTTTTTTTTCTACAGCACATCAAGCTCATTTAGCAAATATTTGTAATATCAAAGAACCTCAAAATTATTCTCAAGCAAGTACACAACCTTGTTGGATTGAAGCTATGAAGAAGGAAATTCAGGCCTTAAATAATAATAGCACTTGGGTTCTAACTGACTTGCCTCCTAACAAGAAAGCTATTGGTTCAAAGTGGGTGTTTAAGGTCAAGCTCAAATCAGATGGGACTCTAGAAAGATGCAAGGCAAGGTTGGTGGCTCAAGGTTTTAGACAAAAACATGGCATTGACTACACTGAGACATTCTCTCCAGTGGTAAAAATGAGTACCATAAGATGCATTCTGGCACTTGCTGCAGCTAAGGGGTGGTCTGTTTTTCAGCTTGATGTAAACAATGCGTTCCTCAATGGTGATTTGGATGAGGAGGTCTACATGAAAATGCCTGAAGGTTTACCTAATCCCTTGAACAAAGTATTTAAGTTACAAAAATCATTGTATGGTCTAAAACAAGCTTCTAGGCAATGGTTTGCCAAGCTTGTAAGTACTCTGATTTCTAGAGGATTTATTCAATCAAAAAATGATTACAGCATGTTCATCAAGCAGGAACAGGGTAGCATTTGCATAATAGCAGTCTATGTTGATGACATTATATTAACTGGGACATACATTGAAGCTATAAATGATTTAAAGAATCATTTACATACTACTTTTAGTATTAAAGATTTGGGACATCTTTATTATTTCCTTGGTATAGAGGTTGATAAAACCAACAATGGTTTCATGTTAAGTCAAAATAAATTTACTAGAGAATTACTTGAAGGATGCAAGTTTGATTTATCAAAGAAATGTACTACTCCTTTGCCTCTCAATCTCAAACTTCAAGCTCATGAAGGTACTCTACTCAATGATCCAGAAGTTTATAGATCTTTGGTAGGAAAGCTTAACTTCCTAACTCATACAAGACCTGATATATCCTTTGTTGTCCAATCCCTAAGCCAATTCATGCAAACTCCTACTGATGTCCATTTGACAGCTCTGCAACACACTCTAAGATACATAGCTCATACAGCAGGTCAAGGGATTCTTTTACAAGGGGATTCTGATTTAAAACTTCAAGCCTTTAGTGACTCTGATTGGGGAGCTTGTGCAGACACTAGAAGATCAGTTTTAAGTTACATTCTTATGCTAGGACAGTCTCCTATCACTTGGAAGTCTAAGAAGCAGTCCACTATATCCAGATCTTCAGCTGAATCTGAATACAGGGCCATGGCTTCTACTAGTTCAGAAATTACATGGTTGGTTCGATTGTTAGAAGAGTTGGGTGTATCTAATCTAAGGCCTGTTACACTACATTGTGATAGTTAATCTGCATTGTACATAGCAAAGAACCTAGTCTTTCATGAAAGGACTAAGCATATTGAAATAGATTGCCACTTCACAAGAGATAAAGTCATGGAAGGGCTTATTCAACTCACTTACATGCCTACTAAATCTCAACTTGCTGATGTATTTACCAAAATTCTTCCTTCTCCGCAATTCAACTATCTCTTAGGCAAGTTAGGAATGTCTACACATTCTAAGTTGAGGGGGGGTATTGGTAATAAAAAGTTAGTTAGTTAGTTAGAAGAGTTAGTTATGTTTGTTAAGTAGTTAAGTCAGCCACATGATTTACTTTTCTCTGTTATTATTTCTATAAATAGGCAATTAGTCAGCAAGTGTATGGTAATGTAATTCACTTTATTCAAGCAATAACATCAAATTCTTTTATTCTGTTTCTTTCATTTCTCTGCTGATATTAACCGGCAGTGGTGGAAGTGGTTGGGTTGCGCCGGTAGTGCTCTGGTGGTGCGGAAGGTGACGACGCGGTAGGCGGCGGCCTCCGGTGGTGGTTGCGTCGTGGGTGTTGATTGTGCTCTTTGTATGAGAATAATAACTAACACCAACATTAATTTGATGCGTAGTATCTACTAATTTTAGGCTTTGCATGTATTAGTGCGTCCAATACCTACTAATGACAAAATATGTGGAGTAAGATACCTTTTGTATTGTTAAGACTTTGAGAATGTAATTTTTTTTTTTTTGCTTGATAAGTTTAGACTTAAAATTTAAGAAAAGCGTATTATTAGGTTTCCTTTCGTTATTATGATTCTTACAATTTTGCATAAAATTAAAAACAAATGTAGTGATTTCTTCTTGTAGATCGACTATCACGAGTTCGTTGTTATGTATGTCTTGAAAAATTCAATGGCTCATGCTAATTATGTTTTATTTAGTCATTGTAGAAGTTTTCTCTAGCTGGAGGTTAGAAAGGGTGGTCTCCTTATTCCTCTATTAACATTCTTTTAATTTTCATACTTTTAGCATCTGCATTATGTTGACTCTTACTTCCAATGTAATTATGGCCTGGTGCAACTAATAAACTAATGAGTATATGTATTTTCTAATTTCTATATATGATTTTTTTAATTATCATTAAATACAATTTGAAAAAGAAAAAAGAAGAGGTTGGTTAATTGATTTTTCAATTTTGCATAAAAAACAAATGCAGTGATTTCTTCTTGTAGATCTACTATCTTGAGTTCATTGTTATGTATGTCTTTAAAAATTCAATGGCTCATGCGATTATGTTTTATTTAGCCATTGTAGAAGCTTTCTCTAGCTGGAGGCTATATTAACATTCTTTTAATTTTCATACTTTTAGCATCTGCATTATGTTGACTCTTACGTCCAATGTAATTATGGTATGGTGCAACTAATAAACTAATGAGTATATGCATTTTCTAATTTCTATACATGATTTTTCAATTTTGAGAATTTTTTTAGCTAGGATTACATAAAGATGCAACTAAGAAGTCAACATGAGAAAGTATATGGAAATATTTAGTAAATGATTCATATATGAAACAACTTGTGAATTAAAATAGATTACAACTCAAGGGTAATTCCAATCAACAATTATTTATTTTCACTTCTTTATGCTTTATTTGTTTCATTTTGAACCCAACAAAGGTATTGTGAGGTATAAAATATTCCTTTGTTATATTAAAATAAAAATGAAGTAGTTAAGATGTTTGAATGTAAATTTATAGTGAGTATACAATAAGAATAAACTCTATTGGTTACAAGATTTGGTTATATTGAAAAACAAGCTGTAAATATCTTTTGAAATCAAATGTACGTAGCTTAGTATTATTCCCATGAATCTAATAGATTATATTATAAACAATTACCTAATCAACTGTAATTATCCATTAATAACTAGAACATATTCACACCCGAGCATCGCCGGGTCAAAAAACTAGTTTATTTAAATAAGCATTAAAAAAAAGAGAAAATAATAAAATAAAATCAAAACTAATTAATATAAAATAGCTACTACTACTTAAAATAGAAAATAAACATAAACAAAAATCCTACTAACCAAACTCATATAATTTAGGAAAATTCCCATTGGTACTACCGTGTTTTGGCGAATTTCCAATGGTACAATCGAGTTATTTTTAATCCCAACGGTAATACCTCTTTATGATTAAATTCCCAAATGTGATTTTATTAATAAAAAAAAACGTTAAAATTAACAAAAAAGAAATACATTATTTAACTATAATTAACTAAAAACCTATATTAAAAAAATTAATTAATAATAATTAACAAAACAAACCCCCTAAGTGTTAGCAGACTATTTTTTTATATACGCAGATCAAGGAGAGGCGAATTGGGAATTCAAATTAGGGCTAATTGAGACTTTTTTTGCAAATTACGACCTCAAATCAGATCCCATAAGTGTTAAAATGACCCATAAAACCTTAAACAGACTAATTTTCTTTATGTGTAGATCAATGTGCAAAAATCGAGGCAAATTGGGAACGTAAATTATGGCTAATTGGGTCGTTTTTGCAAATCCCAACCTCAAATCGGATCCCATAAGGTTTAAAATGACCCGTAAAACCTTGAGCAGATTATTTTCTTTACACGTAGATCAATGCGAGCAAATTGACACAAATCGGGAACACAAATCAGGGCTAATCGAGTTGTGTTTTGCAAATTCCAATCTCAAATTTGACCCTTTAAGGGCTAAAATAACCCGCAAAACCTTAAATAGGCTATTTATTATTATTATTAGCTATTATTTTTATTTAACTAACGGAATATTCCATTACTTAACGAAATATTCATCCACGATGCTACATTTGGGAATTTTAATCATAATGAGTATTACCATTGGGATTAAAAAAACTCGGTAGTACCATTGGGAATTCGCCAAAACACGGTAGTACCAATGAGAATTTCCCTATAATTTATTTGCAAAAATGGGGACAAAAAAGCTCAAAATGATAAAATGACATAAAAACTAAAGAAATAATGAAAATGAGAGATAATAAAATAAAAACTAATAAAAATGTGCCGAAAACTAGCAAAATTAAGCCGGGAAAGTGTGACAAAAATGGACTTATTAGTAACAAAATAAATGAAACCCTAAACTTATCCATCTTCTTCATTTTCACGTATAACCTCCTTTGGGTGCCTAAACCAACTTATTTTCTCCTTCCTCAAAATAAAAATTTAAGCACTCAAGCAAGATTCATCAATGGAAGTGATTATCTCCCTCTAATTCATCATCTTCTCTCTTTCCTCTTAATCACAAATTAAGGTAACTAGCATAATCTCTCTTCAACTTAGTTTTTTTTAAGATGTAGATTATAAGTATCGGAGTTGTTAAATTCTTTCATACTAATTTGTATTGCAAAAATCATGATCTAAAGGAAGTACAGTTAAAGTTGTGGGAAACTTGAAGTTCTTATTCCTGATATTAAACGTATTATAGGGGATGTATAAACTGATATCTTGCTGAAATCTTGGTATAAATCTAATTTTAAAGTTGACTTCGTGGTTTTGTGGAATTGGAAAAGTGTTGATGATGAATTTGTGAAAGTAGTTGTCAATGTCGAATTTTTGTGGCTGCTAGAATAACCTGTTGAAAACAGGTGATTCGAGGGGCAAACATTGTCCATTTGGGCCCCATGAATACTCGAATCGAAGCTCTTCAAGCCTACTTTCCAATGGTATAAACGGTTTTTTTTGGGTATACCTGTTTTGAGAGTTATGGATGGTTTTGCACAGATTGTCCAGAACTGCGAATTTGATTGTTTGTGTGTTATACATATTGTTGCCCTTGTTTTGTTGGATGATTATTGTCCTTACTTGTTAGGAGAAGTTAAAGTTTATTAAATTGAATTTTTAAGCTTATATTAGTGCTAATAACGGTCATATACATGTATAGAAAGATTGGTAAAAGTTTGATAAGTTTTGGACATGATTTGCTTGATGACCGAATTTGTTGAATGTTGTTGCACCATTTGGGCAGCGTAGCAACATATGAATGAATTGATGGTATTTTTATGTGATTTAAGTGATAACATGTGTTAAGTTGAGTGGTGATTAATTGTAGTGTTATGGTTGATAAAATGAAGTAAAGAAACTTGATTTTGTTGGGTTTTAAAAGAGACTTTTGTGAATGAAGTCAATGTCGATTTTAATGAAAATGTTATATTGGTTTGAAATAAAAATAAAAGGGGTAGAGTGTAAGGCCATATGATAGCATCCCTATTTCTTTATTGGTTGATGAGTTAATAAAAAGGGGTAGAGTGTAAGGTCATATGATAGCAACTCTACTCGTAGGGTGTAAGGTCATATAATAGCATCCTTACTTCTTTACTATTTGATAATTTGATGAGGGTAGAGTGTAAGGCCTTATGTTAGCATCTCTACCAGTACGGAGTAAGGCCATATGATAGCGTTCCTACATAATTAGCTATTAATTACGTAATGAGTTTGAAGAAGGTAGGGAGAGTAAGACCATATGTTAGCTTCCTTGCCGATTTAATACGCTTGATTTTGAATTACTTGAAAATAGATTCATTATATGTTTGGTTGCTACTATTGAATTGACTTGTTCTTGATGCCCTTAAGCAATCGTTGGCTCGGTTTACTTCCATGATGATGTTATAGGTAACAATTCACTTAACTTACTATTTTGAGATTGATAGAATTCTATGGATTCTCACTTGTGATTTATGATTTAATTCTTGTAACACTCTTAAACTATGAAACTTAGTTAGAGAGAGAGGATAGCTAGTTGCTCCCCACTGATAATGGTTTGTTGTTATATTCTTTTTGCAGATGATGCAGGTTTATAGAGTTATCTGAATGGGATTGGGAATGTGAGCATTGGAAATAGGATTCACCCTTATGAAATGGCTTCACATAGCCTTTTGTTTGAGTCACTTAATGAACTTTGTTCTTTTATTTTAATGTAATAATTGGATTTAATATGACATAATTTTTGTAATAGGTTGTTTTGGACTTATAATTTCAATTTAGGTGTAATACCCCAAAATTTTGGGTTATTTTAAATTTTTCTTAATTAATTAAATATATAATTAATTAACTATTTAATTAATTATTATTTGATTAATTATTAACCTGGCACTTCAGTGAGCCCAATTGTCAACCATGACCTAAACCTTTGCTTTAATTGCCAAAACCCAAGCCCAATAATTCTTCCTCCGTACCTAAACCACACCCCCCCCTTGTATTATTTTTTTATTTGTTTAACTTGATTTACCTACTAAAATACTAGTCTATATCTATAATTGACTAGACCCAAAAATCTACCCTTTGTTCCCTATTCTTGCTACTAGATTTTAGGAAGCCAAAGCTCCCTTATTCCACTTGTTATACACGGCCCCCATTATTTTTAAAGAGGGAAATTCAACAATTATAGTATTATCTCTCCTTATCAAATAATTCACAATTAACCTCTAGAAAAACCTTTTGCTTAGGAATTTACCCTCAAGATTGGAACAAGAAGCAAAAGAGCCTCAAGAACCGTGTGGCACTTGTTTGATTGTTCGAACCATACACTTCCACAATAGGTAATTGGTTTGTTTTATTTAATCTTTAGAATAGATTAGTTATACAATCTTTAGAATAGGTTTAGAACTGTGTATAATTGTTTAGAATTACGTTGAATGAATTTCGAATTGCATGTTGGTGCCTAGCCATGATTGTCGAGTGAAGCTATTGTGTTCCATGATGTTTTTGATGAATTTGTTTCATGTATTGTTACAATCTATGCATATCCTATGTTTTCTTGCCAAATAAACTTGATGAATAAATTATTGAACCTAAACATATACGGTTTTTGTTGAGTGAAGCCGTGAGCCTCTCCATGTTCGAGTGTCTTGCTAGTTTAAGATTGGATCTTTTAAATATAATCTTGTTCCATTGATGTTCTTGATGAATTTCTTGAATTTAGTTCTTTATCTAGCTAAGTTCTTGAAAACTAAAAACATAATCTTGAATATTCATGAAGGGTGTCGCGTGATAAGTTGTGATTAACAACAATATGGTTCGAGAATCTTGAATAAAATCTAAATCATGAATTTTTATTAAGTTTATACACTATTATTAATCTGATCTTAATATTTTCTAGAATTATAATAGAAGGATTTAAACTTGGTTTATTTTTATAAAAGCCGTGTAGTATGTAAAAATGGTGTGATTTTAACTTGTTTTCTTGATAAAAGATTAGAATTTGAACTTGTTCTTGAAATTATTTTTTAAAATTAATTAATCAAAGTATGTATTTTTTAATTAGATTAAAACTTGATTCTTGATTGTTAATATTTGAAGATGCCGAGTGAAAATAAGGAATTTAAGACTAGATTTTTATGATTCAATTAATTAAAAGACTAGAATTTGATTATGTTCCTGGAATTATTTAATTAGTTTAAATTTGTAATTTATATTGATGATTGAATGGATTGTATAAATTATAACGATGAATTATGGAATTGGTATTATAGAAGGAGCCGTGTAACTGTGGTAAGTAATGGGTAAGATCTCGACTTCTGAACTTGTGTTTATGATCTGATTATGTTGTTGAAATATGATTTTTACATGCCTACGTATGAACTTGATGAATTGATTGTTTAATGATGAATGATGAATTTTCGTGTGGTGATAGAATAGATGTCGAGTATATTGAGTCTTGGACTAGAGTTTTGAGTCAAGTTAAGATGAACTAGAATTGATTAGAAGTCAACTCGTGTCAATAAAGGTTAAAGTGTGAACTAGAAAAGTGAACTTAAAAAGATAATTAACTATGAAGTGACCGCCTACCTAGTGGCTAAAGTGCCATGAACATAGGTATAGTCGAAGCCACTGTCCCTTCTGCGATTTTGGGGCAGTTCTGGATCCCAGTGCTCGGGAAGTAGATCCTTTTTGGTTGACCCGGCATGAGACAAGGAAAGTTGGGGAAGAGTTAAGGTTTCCCCTACGAGCATATGACTGTGTCACGGATTAGCACTTGAATTGAACTAGAACTTGAAAGTCAATAATGGAGTCTAGAAGTCTAGAATTGGGTTAATCTTGTCCTGAGAGTCTTGATGGGATTTTCTGTTATGATTTGTTTCCGCTGCGTACTTGAATTGGAATATCTTTGAATGGCATTTCTAGTTGACTTGTTTGAATGTTCTGTTGACTTATTCTGATTATTATGTTCCTAATTGTGTTCTACTGATTAAGTAGAACAATCTAATTACTCCCCCACTGACTGTGGACCCCAAAATCCTTTTTCAGGTACAAGAGATAATTGATTGGGTTACGCAAGGGCTGGGATTGTGAGCAAGCAAGTATAGTAGTTTAATTATCTTGATGTCAATTTCTAGCCTTTGTAATAGTTTTAGTGGATTTTCCGTAATTGATTAGTAATATTGGACTTTGGTAATTTAGCTATTTTGGACTATTTATCGGTTTAAGTGAATAATTTGAATTAAGTTTAGAGCTTCCGCTGTCATTAATGAATTTGATATTAAAAGTTTATGGTTAATAATGATCCGTGTTATTGTTTTCTCCGAAAACAACGTTACTAAAATGCGGGTCGTTACAGTTGGTACCAGAGCTGAATTTTTAGGTTACTTCACCATAAGTAACGCATGAGATTGTGTGCTTTATTTTCCGAGAGTTTGACTTAACTAGCTTTGCCACGGGAACTTAAGTGAGTGTTGACTCGGGTAGAGCTATGGGATAAGTTATTTTTCATTCTTTTGCGACGATTTGATTTAAGTTTTAGCTGTCTTTTGCTTTCATAACTTGGGTACTGTTTTGTAGAATGGCAAGCCCAGGACCACCACTTAGCAACCGCGATCGACGCCGCATGCTAGAAGGCGCAATCATAAGCTTAGCTCAGAGAGGAGCGCGGTCATCTGGAAGCTAGTCCACGTTCGACCGATTTTCCCGTCATCGACCCCCCACTTATGACACCACAGCAGACCCTGTGGTACATGAGAGCTGGGTTCGTCCTTAAGAAAGGAGTAAAGGTAATCTTTGCCTTGAAAATGAGAAAACATCGCCAGAAGGGCCATATGGTGTACCTATGTCAGGTAAGGGACTTGACTGAGGAGCGTCCGTTGGACGATATACCTGTAGCGAGGGATTTCAGAGACGTATTTCCTGATGAGCTACTGGGGGTTCCACCCGAGCGCGACGTCGAGTTTCATATCGACTTAGCACCCGGGGCAGCGCCGATTTCGAAGGCCCCTTACCGGATGGCACCATCGGAGTTGCAAGAGTTAAAAATGCAACTCCAGGAATTGATCGATAAGGGCTTCATTAGACCGAGTGTTTCTCCATGGGGAGCACCTGTGCTCTTCGTGAAGAAGAAAGATGGTAGTATGCGCCTGTGCATAGACTACCGAGAGTTGAATCGGGTAATTATCAAGAATATGTACCCGTTGCCTAGGATTGAGGACCTGTTCGATCAGTTGCGAGGAGCAGGAGTTTTTTCGAAGATAGATCTTCGATCTGGATATCATTAGATTCCAGTCAAGAAAGAAGAGTCTATTCGAGAGATGAGTCTGAGCATACGGAACATCTCCGGATGGTACTCGAGATATTGCGTAGTCATAAGTGGTTCGCGAAACTCTCCAAGTGTGAGTTCTGGCTTCGCGAAGTAGCATTTCTGGGTCACGTGATTAGTAAGGACGACATTAAGGTAGACCCGGCTAAGATTAAAGCTGTAGTTGATTGGAGTAGCCCGAGAAATGTGGCGGAAGTTCGTAGTTTTCTGGGATTGGCCGGATACTATCGACGATTCGTCCAGGACTTCTCCAAGATTGCTAGGCCGATGTCTAGTCTCCTACAGAAGGAGGTCCGATTCGTTTGGACGGAGGCTTGCGAGCAAGCATTCCAGCAATTGAAACAGAGATTAGTCTCTGCTCCTATTCTTACCCTTCCAAACGATGAGGAGGACTTCGAGGTCTATAGTGATGCTTCGAAGAGTGGCCTAGGATGTGTGCTCATGCAAGGCGGGAAAGTCATCGCTTACGCATTAAGACAATTAAAGGCGCACGAGCGTAACTATCCTACGCATGACTTGGAGTTAGCAGCTGTAATATTCGCGCTCAAAATCTGGAGGCACTATCTCTATGGTGGTTCGTGTAGAGTATTCACGGATCACAAGAGTCTCAAGTACATCTTTACTCAGAAAGACCTCAATATGAGGCAGAGATGATGGCTTGAGCTGATTAAGGACTACGACCTGACGCTTAACTATTGCGAGGGCAAGGCGAACTTAGTCGCTGATGCACTAAGTCGTAAGCATCGCTTGAGCTTCAGTAGAAGCCGTAGTTCCGTTAGACTCCGTCTTACTTCTATGAGTGCTGAGCCTGATCTGATTCAGGAATTGCGCGAGGGTCAACAGAACGACCTGCAGTTAGCTAGGATTCGAGAGGCTCTGCGGCAAGGCAAAGCCGTAGGTTTCGAGATCCCTTCCGATGGTAGTCTGCGATTCCGAGGGAGGTGGTGTGTACCGGACTGTTCTGATCTTAGGAACAGAATTATGTCTGAGGCACATAACTCGCCCTACTCTGTTCATCCTGGAGGTAACAAGTTGTACCAGGACCTCAAGGGCCAGTTCTGGTGGCCTAAGATGAAGAGGGATGTAGCAGAGTTCGTAGCTCGATGTTTTGTCTGTCAGAAGGTTAAAATCGACCATCAGAGACTAGGAGGTCTGTTGCAGCCACTACCTATTCCGACCTGGAAGTTTGAGTCGGTATCTATGGACTTCGTGGTTAGCCTACCTACCTGTAATGGTTTGAATGCCATTTGGGTAATAGTGGATAGGTTGACTAAGGTCACTAGATTCATTCCGATGAAGATGACCTGGTCTATGGAGCGTCTAGCAGAGGCGTATACTTAGGATATTATCCGACTTCACGGAGTTCCGAGGGAGATCGTTTCTGATCGGGATCCGAGATTTCTATCTCGTTTCTGGAAATCAGTGCAGGAAGCCTTTGGGACGAAGCTGAAGTTGAGCACCGCTTTTCATGCGGCGACCGATGGTCAGACTGAGAGGACCATCCAGACTTTAGAGGATATGCTTCGGGCATGTACTCTGGAGTACCATCAGTCTTGGGTACGTATGCTCTGTTTGATAGAGTTCTCTTATAACAATAGCTATCACTCCAGCATCGAGATGGCTCCGTACGAAGCCCTGTATGGCAGGAAATGTCGGAGTCCGATATGTTGGAATGATATTAGTGATTATGTAGCGTTAGGACCTGAGATGGTACGCGATACTATCGAGAAGGTCCGAGTCATCCGGTCTAAGATGCAAGCCGCTCAGAGTCGTCAGAAATCCTACGCCGATAATCGGCGTAGACCGCTGGGTTTCGAGGTAGGTGACAAAGTCTTGCTTAAGGTTTCACCATTCAAAGGAGTGGCACGCTTCGTTCAGAAGGGGAAACTCCGACCGAAATATGTGGGACCTTACGAGATACTGGAACGAGTTGGGGAGGTGGCATACCGACTGGCATTACCACCTAGTTTATCTAGTGTGCATGACGTATTCCATGTTTCCCAGCTAAGGAAATATGTACATGATCATCCTACCCACATTATCCCAGTGGAATCGGCCACGCTTGAGCCGAATCTGACTTTTGAGGAGCAACCCGTCCAGATATTGGATCGGGAAGTGAGGACCCTTCGGCGTAAGCAAGTCCAGCTCGTCAAGGTGTTGTGGAGAAATCAACACCATGAGGAGGCGACTTGGGAGACAGAGGCGTCCATGAGGCAGAAGTACCCGGAGTTGTTTGAGGGTGAGCGATCTGCTTTGCCTTAAATTTCGGGACGAAATTTCTTTAAGGAGGGGAGGTTGTAACGACCCTGATTTTATAGGTATTTCTGCCGGATGTTTATGTGTATTTATGTGTTGCTATGTATGGTTCAAATTTATTTTTTGAACTATTTATTTTATTTTATGTGAATAATTTCAATTTAATTCGAATTATTTTATTTTGATTAGTTATTATTTATTTTAATTACTATTTAATTAATTAGAATTTTATTAGTTAATTTTCTAATTAATTATTTAATATTTTGGGCTAAATCGAATTAAGCATGATTAATCATGCAATTTTTGTAAATTAGCCTAATGGATCACGAGAGCTCAATTTGGCCCATTTCCCTTGCTTGGCCGGTTTTTTCCCTTATGTGCATGGCAAGGATTTGCCACTTGCCTCATGTTCACACCTTAACTAACTCTATATATAGTTGAGTTAGTAAGGCTTGACGATTCATTTGCTAAATTGCTATCTATTGCCATCAAAAGATTAAACACAAAACTCCCTCCCATTTGCATCATAGCCACACGCCATTTTTGGCTTTGAATTCAATCAAATTGTTCATCCATTTTTCCAAACCCAAACTTAAAGATTCAACTTCCATTGATCTTTAAGTATCAATTAAAACACAATCTAAAACCCAATTGTTTCAATCAAGATCACTAGTTTAGGTTGTTTTCCGGGCTTGTTCGTGTAGCTTGTTCGTGTGGGTTTGATCGTGTGGGTTGCTCATGTGGTGTTCGTGGTGGTGCATCGTGGCCGTGCGGTGGTGGCGTGCAGACGAGCCGTGCAAGTGGTGGTGCCGTGTGTTCGTGCAGTGGGCAACCGTGCTGGGCAGTCGTGCCAAGGTGGTGCCGTGTGAAAGCCGTGCGTGTTGTGCCGTGGCTAGGGCCGTGTGGTTCGAATTTCCGGGCTGCAATTTGTGTTGATTTTGTGTGTTAATCTTCAATAAGGTAACATACTTTCTCAACTTAATTGGTGTACTATGTTTCATAGTATAGATTAAATGAACAAGATTAGTTTATATGAAGTTTTGGTCATGTTTTTGAGTATGAATTATAATCTGATTTTGGAGTGGTTTCATAATGATTTTATGATTGAAAATGATGATTTTATGATTAATTATGTTAGTATTAAGTTTTATGTTTATCATGTTCAAGTTTGATGAATTTTGGATACTAGAAAGTTGATGATTTCATGTGTTGAAATGATTGAAGTATGCGTGTATTTTGATGAAGTTAGATGAGTTCTTGATTGTTGGATGAGTTCTTGAATCTTGATTGAGTTCTTGATTGAAGATCTTGAATCTTGGATGAGTTCTTGATGAGTTCTTTGAGTTCTTGATGAGTTCTTTAAGATTCTTTATGAGTTCTTGATTAAGTCTTTAAAGTTAAAGAAAGTTAAAGAAAGGATTAAAGAAAGTGATTAGATGATTGGTTTACATGTTATTTTCTTAAGTCAAGGCGTAAGATGCAACTTAAGGAGTAACTAAGAATGTAAAATTCGGATTAAAGTGTAAAGATCTAATGATTAGCTTGATTTCGTTACTAGACGCCTAATTTTTAGAGTAAGATTCTTTGTTTTTGGGTTAAGACGTTGCCCCTATCCTAACCGCGGTATTGGGATAGTGATTACCACTATGTCGTCTTTGATATGGATTTCCAGTAAGATTGGTTTCATAGGGTTGGGAGTAAGATTCTCAATCCTAGCATAGTTGGAAAGTTCGTTCGCGTAAGATGCGTTCGTACGTGCGTAGTCCGGTCTAGTATACGAATGATTGCGCCAAAGATAAGATTGGTTAAGTTAGTTGAGTCGAGCATGTATATGTGTTTGGTTCGCATGTTTGATGTTTGATTTGGATATTTAGGCAGTTATGTTACTCGCCATTGACGGTGGACTGTTGTTTACTTTTCAGGTAATTCTGATGATAAGGTTCTTGCTTAGCTTTGGGTTGGGCGAGCGCCGATGTTGTTATATAGTTTTTATACTGTTGTTTTATGACTTTGATTAGTTTTGGACTATAGTTCTAGTACTTGTCTATTTTCGATAACTCTGACATGTATTTAGAGTTACGTATATTAGTAGTAGTAGTTTGACTTTTGGATTAGTAATGTACAAATTTGTGGGTATTTGTACTCTTTGGTTTAGTAATACAATATTTTGAGGTATTGTTTTAATTTTTAAGTATTTTAGTTTGTTAGTTCTGGCTATTCGACTCGTCGGTTTCTTCCGCGCCGGTTTAAGCGAGTCGGGTCGTCACACTAGAAGTCTAGAATTGGGTTAAGCTTGTCTTGAGAGTGTTGATGGGATTTTCTGTTATGATTTGTTTGCGCTGCGTACTTGAATTGGAATATCTTTGAATGGCATTTCTAGTTGACTTGTTTGAATGTTATGTTGACTTATTCTGATTATTATGTTCCTAATTGTGTTCTACTGATTAAGTAGAACAATCTAATTACTCCCCCACTAACTGTGGACCCTAAAATCCTTTTTCAGGTACAAGAGATAATTGATTGGGTTACGCAAGGGCTAGGATTGTGAGCAAGCAAGTATAGTAGTTTAATTATCTTGATGTCAATTTTTAGCCTTTGTAATAGTTTTAGTGGATTTTCCGTAATTGATTAGTAATATTGGACTTTGGTAATTTAGCTATTTTGGACTATTTATCGGTTTAAGTGAATAATTTGAATTAAGTTTAGAGCTTTTGCTGTCATTAATGAATTTGATATTAAAAGTTTATGGTTAATAATGATCCGTGTTATTGTTTTCTCCGAAAACAACGTGGCTAAAATGCGGGTCGTTACATTAGGTCTATTAATAGCAGGTCCTCAAATGGAAATGTTTTGGAAGCAGGGTTAATTACGGAAACCTTTCCATTGATAGTAAATTGACAAAAGTGACATTCCTGTTCTAATGCTATTTCCGCTGTTAACCCTTGTGATTAATTGAACGGGGTATTACAACATCGATAGTTGGTGGTTGAGCTAGGGATCTACCTTCAATAGTATCCCACAAAGCTAAGGTTGGTGGTTGATGATTGATGAAATGATTCCGAGAGAAAGTTTTATCGATGAATCCACCGCTCAAGCTTGTATAACTCTGAGAGGAGGTCCTTGCAACCTGGATGAGCGATCCTCCTTTTCGAAACATATTAGCGCATGAATCATTGATGCACTAACAAGTTAGTAGAATTTGATACCATAACTCTAGGTATCCTAATTGTTTTGATTTCTATGCTTAATTTCGTAATAGTTTTAGCTAGACTTATTCCAAAAACTTCAAAAAATGACCCTCAAATTTGTTATAATATCCAAGAAAATGTGACATAATTCTTATAATATTTGCAAGAACTCTATCAATTTTGAGATAAAGTTAAGTGTGCAAATTTGTTCATACAATACCCATTAAAGGTTCAGGTTCTCCACCTAAAAATGTTGTAGAATAGTTTTGTAAACATTGGGTATTAATTCATGTCTAGAAGACATTAATATTTAAAAACCTTCTTATACTAATTTAATTTTTTTTGAATCATATGGGGAAATGTTGGAGTTATATTAGTAGAGATATAACTCCAAATATACTTCAAAACAATATTTAACTTCATTATCCCACATTGTCCATACGCAAATTATTGGCTGGACCCGGGACCACGAAGCTGGGTGGTTGTTAGTTCAATGTATACTTAAGAAGGGGGGGGGGGGGTTGAATTGAGTATATGTGTTTTTTCAATCGTTTTCAAGTTTTGTATATACTTTTGTGAGAACAACGAGAGAACAGTAAGTAAAGAGTAAGGACACAAAGATTTAACGAGGTTCGGCTTCTAAACAAGCCTACGTCCTCCACTCTCTCACCAATATTATTAATCAACTCAGAATAATAACAAGGTTACACACTCAATTAAATGCTACAACTATGTAACACTTAATTCCCCAACTGTTAACTCTAACAGTTCACTCAGTGTTCACAGAACACTCCCCAACCACTTCCCACTAAGTGGTTCAAATATTACAAACTAAAATCTCCGTAAGTTTTTCTCTTAAAGATGGATATGGAGATAGTTTTGGACTAAGGATAGACTCTCAGAAAATATGACTTGGTTTTCTTTGGAGAGCAAAAGTCTTCTAGGGTTTTTTGCAAAGATTGTTTATATAAGCAAGGAAAACCGTCCCCTAGAAGTGTGCTGGAAGCTCCCCTAAATTGTGCAAAAAGATCAGCTGACACAAGTGTACAGTTACCTGTTCCAGACCTTTGTGTCCTACCACTGTTTGCAGCGGTTAATACCCAAAAGTCCAACAAGTACATTGCATTTAATGAGCTGATTTTGCAAATCAATTTAGCAGATTTCCAAAGTACAAGTGATCCAAATTTTTTAAATAAATTTTCAAAAAGGAATTTGAACTCGAAAATCTGTACGGATCACGTGCGTAATACTGAGGTCTGTTCCCACAGTGGTCTCAGTACTACTAAGTCTACATCTGGTAAAGGGAACTGTTCCAAGCTTGTTCTTTGCCTGTTCTCTTTACTGGATGTACACTTAAAGTCTTTTTGCTCTTTACTTAGAAACACTAAGAATATTTTCCTAAGTCTATTTTACAAGAAGATCCTAGAAATATATAAAAAATAAATAACTCCAAGCTTTTGGCTTCTGATCTTCAAGTATCTCAAGGCCTTCATGGTTGCCTTGATGAGTCCTCATTTGATTCAACCTGTTCATATACAAATATACATAGACATCAAGTATAGAGGACTGGTTTGTCATCATTCAAATCAAACATGGTTCACAATTTCCCCCTATTTGATGATGACAAACCATGAAGTTCCCCCTGAGAACAGTAACCAATTGTTTCAAAATAAAACAACTGTTCAGAGGAACTGGTCTTGCACTGTGCCTGTAGTTAGATTCATAATCTCAGAGAATAAAAAATATACAGCAGACTAAAGCACAATTAGACTGATTATAATGGTCAGTACAATTAGACTGATTACAATGGTCAGTCACGCATCACATTAATCAATTTATTATTGAGTTTCAGCATTAAACCTGTAACCTGCAAGACTTATCAGTTATCAAATGTAGCAAGAGAAATTTCAATTTCACTTAGAAGAATTTCTTCCAGTTGGGATGGATAGGGGCACTTGATCTGAATTCAAGATACTCCTAGGCAAAAAGCTGGGCCATCTCTTAACAAGGTCTGAACCTTGCTCAAGTTGCTACACTTGATACTAGGAACTTCACCTGTCCTATTCCCCCTTTTGGCATCATCAAATGACAAAAACAATCACAGCACAAAAATTAGGAGAAGGCAATAAGTAAAGTCATAAGCATAATATACACACAACATTCTAGAGATGCTGTCCCAAATGTGAGTACCTGCAACTCACAATCCCAAACTGTTCAAGAGCACACAGAAGTTTAAAAATTATACAAACTAGGACCATTCTGCATAGAAACTGTGTAGCAGAATGGTCAAAAAATAAAGATAGAAATTGTTCAGAGAAACCAGAGGAATTAAAGTTTGAAAGCAATGTTAGTAGGGAAAGGGGGTAGGCTAAGAAGAAGTGGAGTCAGCATCATCATCAGAATCCTCAGTAGAATCCTCATTCTCATTTTCTGCACTCTCCTCCTGCTGCTTCTTCTTGACTTGAGCAATGATGGGAACTGGTCTCATGGTGGTCTTGGGCTTGAAGCTGGAAGAGGAGGCAAGCTTTTCTTCATGGGAGTCCAGTCGTGCTGATATGTTCTTTATAGAGCCATCCAGAGAAGTACACAGAGCATTGACACTAGCCATCATCTGTTGCAGTAATTCCCCATGTGTCTGCACCTGTCTGGACAATGACCCAGTAGCTTCCTCAGATCTGGAACTGCTTGTCCTTCTGGCCCCTGTGACCCTGTCTTCATCCCTCATTTTGAGCATGCCACCCTCAAAGGTCATCCCCTTTGGACCTAGAATCTGGTTGGTGAGGACAGACATTTTCTTGACCTCACCACTCAGATGAACCTTTCTACTTTGGAAAACCAAAGTGAGCCAGGCACCATAGGGTAGAGAGTGGTTGGACCTTTCCAGAATGCTAACCATGTGAGCTAGCATCAAACCAGGGAGACTCAACTTAATTTTCTCATATAGACAGTAAATGATCACAGCATCCATCTTCCTAACATCCATTCTGCCCTGAGCCCTGGGGAGTACTATCTTAGAGGCAACTGTATGGAACAGCCTCATTACTGGTTCCCTTAATTGGCCAATAATATAGCCAACACCATCATTTGAAAACCAGTAAAGAGAGTGGTCTGGATGTGTTCTGTACTGACCTCAGGAATAGTTGGCCAATTGTCCTTGGAATAATCACAGAATCCACCCCTTGGTACACCCAGTACCTCCCCTAGACTCTTCTTTGAAAGAGTGATGTCGACCCCCTCGACCTCACTCCAGACCTTCCCCTTCTCTAACTTCCCCAACTTAGAGTAAAATTCTTCAACACAGGTTTCAAAAACATCAAGCCTCTTATCAAATAGCCCTTCCCAGCCCTGGAAATCTATTGCCTCTTTAAACTCTTCTAGAAAAGACTGACTTGTCCAAGACTTAGGACATGCAAAACCAAATAAGACACCCCTACCACTTAGTTCATACAGTGGTTCAGAAGTGGTCTTACCTTTCTTCTTGGCAGGAGTTTGTTCAGAGGCAGAGGCAGCTTTCCTCTTCTTTTCTGCTGGAAGTTTGGTTGCAGGCTTGGGGCTTTCGGAGGCTTTGCCCTTCTTGGCAACACTCTTCATCCTTTTCTTCTTTTCATCCTTCTTCCTTTCAGGAACCACCTCAGCCGGTTCCTTTTTAATCTCTTCCTTACAGATCCTTGACCTCAAAAGCCTTATCCTCTTCCCTGTCTCTTTTTCCCCCTGGACTACACCTGTAATTTCAATTTCCATGTCCTCTGCTTGTGTTCCTTCATCCTTCTCCTCTGTTTCTTCCTTATCTGCCTCTTCTATCTCCTCAGTGCTTGGCACTGGTTTCTGTGTGGTCTGTGGTGTAGGTGTTTTTTCTGATGGTGGAGAAGGTAATGGGGTTATTTCTTTTTGTGGTGAAGGGGGTAGTGGAGTTTTGGTCTTTGGTGGTGATGGTGATTTTTGTGGAAGGGAGAGGATAGCAGTTTGTGAAAAGGGTTGTTTAGGTGAAGGAGGAGTTGAAGGTTTGGATGGTGATGGTGTTTTCTGAGGTTGAGGTTGTGGGGATTTTGGCGAAGATGGTGGTGATGATTTGGGGCTTGGTGGAGGAGTAGATTTATCATCAGGCTTGCATGCACCCTTAGATTCATCAATTGTTTCTGTTGTGGCTTGATCCTTGATTTTTTCTTCCTTTTCTTCTGTGTGGTGGTGTTCAGCAACCACTACATTTTCTGATTCTATCTCAGCCTTAGAGGGTGTGAAATTTGGAGATTGGCTTAATCCACGACTTTTCTTCCTTGCAGCCTTGCTTTTCTTTCTTCCCATTTTGATTAGATCAACAGATTTGATGAAGAACAGAGAGAAACTGAATTCGAGTTCTTGAAGAGGATTTTGATGATGGTACTTAGGGTTTGAGAGAGAGAGAGGATTACTTTTGGAGAGAGAGACAGTTAGAGAAAAATCAATGTGAAAAAGTGAATCAAAATGGAGAAAATCGGCAGTTATTCGAACAGATAAAGTAGAAGTTACTTCTACACTGTTCACAACGGTCATGTGTCAGAACACTTAACTCCTCAATTTCAAAATCGAGGGTTCAGCAGTAACTGATATAACCGATGTGGGGAACTGGTCTGACGATGGTCTAACGCTTATCTGTATATATATTAAAAACTTAAGGCATCTTTCAGTTAGGCAACTTAGAGACACCACACATTGGAACAACATCAACATAAGAATTTTGAGACCACATGCATAGATGACATTTAGGAGTTAACCAGCCCTGCTTATTTACACTAATGATCAAAAAGTCAAACATAGCCAAAAAGAGAAAGATAAGTCCTAAGGAACTAGGATCTAATCCTTACCATACCAAGTAATGTGTGGAGTTTGACAAACACTTCCTCTTCTCAGGGGTTTAGTGAAAATATCAGCCAATTGTTCTTCAGATCTGCAAAATTCAAGATTCACTTTTCCTTTTTCAACATTGTCTCTGAGAAAATGATGTCTGATTTCAATATGTTTGGTTTTAGAGTGCTGGACAGGATTTTTTGAAATGTTTATAGCACTGGTGTTATGACACAATATGGGAACACTTCCGGAACAGACCCCAAAATCCTCAAGTTGTGTCTTTATCCAAAGCAATTGAGCACAGCACAAAGCAACAACTATGTACTCTGATTCAGCTGTGGATAAAGCCACTGAATTTTGTTTCTTAGATCCCCATGAAATGAGACAAGAGCCTAAGAAGTGAGCCATTCCTGAAGTGCTCTTCCTGTCCACACTAAAACCAGCATAATCAGCATCAGTGTATCCTAAAAGATCAAAATTACTTCCCTTTGGATACCATAAGCACATGTCCTCTATACCACTTAGGTACCTAAAAATTCTCTTAACAGCTTTTAGATGAGACTCTTTTGGGTTGCTTTGAAATCTTGCACACAACCCAACTGAGAACACTATGTCTGGTCTACTAGCTGTTAAGTAGAGAAGTGAGCCAGTCATACCTCTGTATAGCTTATCCTCAACATCCTTTCCTTTCTCATCTAGGCTCAGTTTAGAAGAGGTAGGAATAGGTGTGTCATAGGACTTGCTATCTTGCAGACCATATCTCTTGAGCAGCTCCTTGAGATACTTCTGTTGGTGGATCATGATTCCATCATCCACTTGCTTGATTTGAAGCCCTAGGAAGAAACCAAGTTCTCCCATCATGCTCATCTCAAATTCACTTTTCATTAGGTCTGTAAACTCATCACACAAAACAGAATTAGTAGCCCCAAACAAAATATCATCAACATATACCTGGACCACTAACAGATCTGTTCCCCTTTTCTTTAAGAATAGAGTTTTGTCCACTGAACCTCTCTCATAATGATTTTCAATAAGAAAGCTAGAGAGTCTCTCATACCAAGCACGAGGGGCTTGTTTGAGGCCATAAAGAGCTTTGTCTAATTTGTAGACATGATCTGGACAAACTCTATCCTCAAAGCCAGGGGGCTGTTCCACATACACATCTTCTTTCAAATAACCATTTAGAAAAGCAGTTTTAACATCCATTTGAAAGAGTTTAAAGTTCATGTGAGCAGCAAATGCAATTAAAATTCTTATTGCCTCAAGCCTGGCTACTGGAGCAAAGGTTTCATCATAGTCTATTCCCTCTTGTTGGTTAAACCCTTGAACCACTAGCCTGGCCTTGTTTCTGACTATGGTACCTGAGTCATCCATTTTGTTTCTGAAGACCCATTTGGTTCCAATAACTGACATCTCATTGGTTCTTGGTTCAAGATGCCAAACCTGATTTCTTTCAAACTGGTTCAACTCATCTTGCATGGCCAAGATCCAATCAGGATCAGTTAGAGCAATCTTATAGTCAGTTGGTTCTATGTGAGATAAGAAGGAGAAGTAAGCACAGAAGTTCTTCCAAACAGAATTTCTAGTTTGGACTCCTTTTGATAAATCACTAATGATTTGATCAGAAGGATGAGAGCTTCTTTGTTTAAACATACTCTTTCTTACAGTATTTGAGTCACCTAAGTTAGAACCAATGTCTGTACTGGTTCCCCCTATTTCATTTTCATTTTGAGAGGGTGGACCAGTTTCTTCAGTGTTTTCTCCCACTTCATCTTCAGTTGGATGGGCAGGAGAGTCACTGAGTTCAACAACCTGTTTAGCATTTCCCTCTGCTGCACCAGACTCATTGTTGTTTTCAGGAGGAGTTGGAGAGTCTGGTTCAGCAGTGTTCTCTAGTTCAGCTCCAGTGAAATTTGTCATTCCAATATTAAAGCCTTCATCATCATCTACCTGCACAGGCTTGTTGAACGTGTTAGTTTCATCAAACAATACATGGATACTCTCTTCAACACACAAGGTTCTTTTGTTGAAAACTTTATATGCCTTGCTATGAGGAGAATACCCTATGAAAACAACTTCATCACTCCTGGGGTCGAACTTGTCCAAACTGGTCTTACCATTGTTGTGTACAAAACACTTACAACCAAATATCCTTAAATGTTCAATGTTTGGTTTTCGACCCCTTAGAAGTTCATAAGGTGTTTTTCTTAGTATTGGTCTTAGCATAACCCTATTGAGTATGTAGCATGAAGTACTCACAGCATCAGCCCAAAATTTCTTGGACAGACCACTCTCTAGAAGCATGGTTCTAGCCATTTCTTCTAGAGTGCGATTCTTTCTTTCAACAACTCCATTTTGTTGTGGAGTTATGGGGGCTGAGAAGTTGTGAGAGACACTATGTTCCATACAATAGGTTATGAAGCTTGCATTATCAAATTCTGACCCATGATCAGATCTGATGGATGCTAACTGATGATTGATCTTGTTCTGGACCTGTTTCACTAAAATTTCAAATTCATCAAAAGTTTCATCTTTGTATTTCAAGAATATGGTCCAAGTGAAACGAGAGTAATCATCAACTAAGACAAATACATAACTGAAGCCATTTCTACTTTGTACACGCATAGGTCCACATAAATCCATGTGTACAAGTTCAAATGGTCTAGAGGAACTAACCACTTTCTTTGGTTTAAAAGATGATCTCACATGCTTGCACTTTGCACACTCTTGACAGAGCTGGTCTGCCACATATTTGATGTTAGGTAAACCTAATACCAATTCTTGTGTTCTCAACTTGTTGAGCAAAGTGAAGCTAACATGTCCTAATCTTTTATGCCAAAGCCATTGGTCATCCTCTACAACACTAAGGCAGAGGGCACTGTTCTGTGGAAGTTGATTTAAGTATGTAATATACACATTGTTATGCCTTGTTCCTTCACAGACCAGTTCCCCTGTCTTAGAGTTCACTATGTGACAAGTGTTTGATTCAAAGTTCACTTTATTTCCCTTGTCACATAGTTGAGATATGCTCAAAAGGTTATGTTTCAAACCTTCTACATAGTAAACATTTTCAATTGCTTGGGAGAGTGACTTACCAACCTTACCTACTCCTTTGATAAGTCCTTTGCTATTGTCATCAAATGTCACGTGCCCTCCCTCGAATGCAGTGAGTGAAAGGAATTGTTCTTTATCCCCGGACATGTGTCTTGAGCAACCACTGTCCAAATACCAATATGGCTTTCCTTTCACTCGTACCTGCACAAGCAAACTAAAGGTTAATTTTAGGAACCCAGACCAGCTTGGGTTCCTTGTTCTTTGAAACATTCTCAGTCTTGACGTTCCTAACCCCCGCTTGTTGGGTGTAGGTTTTATTTTTCTTGTCATGCTTCCTTTTGGTGAAACATTTGTTAGCAACATGACCACTTTTACCACAATAGGTGCAAACATGCATATCCTTGGCAAATATATACTTGCCTTTCTTGAATTCATTCAACCATGTGTTGTCTCTGCCAAGAACAGTTGTAGAACTAGATCCAGAATACCCTAAACCAAACCTTTGAGAATTTCCAGGTTGTGATGTGAGGATGTTTAGGGTTTTCTGAGCATCTAACATTTTGTTCAATTGGTTCATACAATCTGTTAGCTCATTTTCCTTGTTCTCAAGCCTCTTAAGTTGAACTTCATTTTTTTTTCTCAAAAGATTTCAAGTCAAGTCTAGTCTTTTGAAGTTCATCTTGTAGTCTTGAGACCAGGGAGGGATCTGGTTCGTCACTAGTCTTCTTGGTGTTTTCTTGTTTTAGCAAGATGAGTTCAGCCTCAAGATCACATATCTTGGCTATGCACTCATCATGTAAAACATCCAAAACCTCATCAAAGGCAGTGGGAGAACCAGTCTCTTCAGAACTCTTGAGCTCACTATGTTCCTTGTGTAAATCTTCAAGTTTTTCAATTAAATGGTCATATGCAAGTATGACATCAGATTTACTCAAGGTACATGTGTCTTTTAGCAGTTCAAAGTTTGAATTATGTGTGATAAATTTCTTGAGCTCATTAAACCACTTTTCAATTTTTTCAAAAAGTTCATCCTCTTTAGGAACTGGTTTGGAGTTTAATGTCTCAAGTTCCATTTTATGGTGATCTGCTGTTATTTCAAGTTCAGAAATTTTTTCTTTAAGTTCTTCACAAATAAACTCAAGTTCAGCAGATCTAGCACCACATATTTCATACTCTCGAACTGTTTCTTTTAATTTCTTTTTGTTGTTCTGATAAGCAGACCCAACACTAATGCATTGATCAATAGTGAATTCAAGATAGTCAAGCAGTTCATCTCTATCTAGATTATGCATATTTGCCTTTAAATCATTAAAACATACCTGGTTGTCATCTGAAGTGCTTCCACCAGCCATGAGACAGAGAACTTCTTCTTCTTGCAAACAGACCTCAGACTGGTCTGTGCATGTGAAAGCAGTTAGACAGAGATTTGCTTCTTCTTCATCTTCCTCATTTTCTGATTCTGAATCTCCCCAAACTGCAGCCAACATAGCTCTTTTGAAAACCTTTTTCTCAGTCTGGACTGCAGGATTTCCTTTGGGATTTTTCCATGTTGGACACTCCTTGATTCTGTGCCCCATTTCCCCACATTTAAAGCAACCAGCATTGGAACTGGTTTTCCTAAACTGTCCAGAATTGTTCCTTCCTTTTACAAACTTACCCTTGGATTTTGTCCTAAGGTATTTTTCAAACCTTCTGGCCATGAGACTTATATCATCTTCATCTTCCTCAGATTCCTCTGCTTTGAGGACCATTTCCTTGTTTTTTGAGCTAGATTCAGCCTTTGAATCTACCAACATCTCATGAGTCATCAAGGAACCAATAAGTTGTTCTAGAGATAGTGAGGACAGATCCTTTGCTTCTTGTATGGCTGTAACCTTAGGCATCCACTTCCCTGATAAGCTTCTTAACATTTTCCTCACCAACTCTTCACTTGAGAAGGTCTTTCCCAATGACTTTAGTTCATTTACAATGGTCATGAACCTTGTAAACATGTCCTTTATATTTTCATCTCTAGTCATTTCAAAGACTTCATATTTTGACATAAGCATGTCAATTTTTGACCTTCTCACCTCAGAGTTGCCTTCATATGCAAGCTCTAGTGTATCCCATATTTCCTTAGCAGAAGAACAAGCTAGAATTCGATTCACCTCACATTCTGCAATTCCTTGTTGGACAAGTGACATTGCCTTTGCATTTTTCTCCAGCTTCTTGTAGTCTTCACTTGTGTACTCTTCTTCTGTCTTTGGAACTATGAGCCCTTCCTGATTCTTCTTGTGGATGGACGTGGGTCCATTTTTGACAATCATCCAGCACTCATAATCTATCCCAATGATAAGATTTTTCATGCAATTTTTCCACCAAGAGTAGTTAGTGCCATTGAACTTGGGGAGTCTTGAACTGTTTGATTCTTGAGTAGACATATTCTTGCTCCTCTAGGTAGTTAACCTTTTGAGAAGTTAGGCTCTGATACCAATTGTTAGTTCAATGTATACTCAAGAAGGGGGGGTTGAATTGAGTATATGTGTTTTTTTAATCGTTTTCAAGTTTTGTGTATACTTTGGTGAGAACAACGAGAGAACAGTAAGTAAAGAGTAAGGACACAAAGATTTAACGAGGTTCGGCTTCTAAACAAGCCTACGTCCTCCACT
The DNA here is from genome assembly GCA_951394345.1 of Salicornia ramosissima. Lineage (NCBI taxonomy): Eukaryota > Viridiplantae > Streptophyta > Magnoliopsida > Caryophyllales > Amaranthaceae > Salicornia > Salicornia ramosissima. The sequence continues at coordinate 37,258,140 of OX596237.1, read as the reverse complement.
CTCTCACCAATATTATTAATCAACTCAGAATAATAACAAGGTTACACACTCAATTAAATGCTACAACTATGTAACACTTAATTCCCCAACTGTTAACTCTAACAGTTCACTCAGTGTTCACAGAACACTCCCCAACCACTTCCCACTAAGTGGTTCAAATATTACAAACTAAAATCTCCGTAAGTTTTTCTCTTAAAGATGGATATGGAGATAGTTTTGGACTAAGGATAGACTCTCAGAAAATATGACTTGGTTTTCTTTGGAGAGCAAAAGTCTTCTAGGGTTTTTTGCAAAGATTGTTTATATAAGCAAGGAAAACCGTCCCCTAGAAGTGTGCTGGAAGCTCCCCTAAATTGTGCAAAAAGATCAGCTGACACAAGTGTACAGTTACCTGTTCCAGACCTTTGTGTCCTACCACTGTTTGCAGCGGTTAATACCCAAAAGTCCAACAAGTACATTGCATTTAATGAGCTGATTTTGCAAATCAATTTAGCAGATTTCCAAAGTACAAGTGATCCAAATTTTTCAAATAAATTTTCAAAAATGATTTTGAACTCGAAAATCTGTACGGATCACATGCGTAATACTGAGGTCTGTTCCCACAGTGGTCTCAGTACTACTAAGTCTACATCTGGTAAAGGGAACTGTTCCAAGCTTGTTCTTTGCCTGTTCTCTTTACTGGATGTACACTTAAAGTCTTTTTGCTCTTTACTTAAAAACACTAAGAATATTTTCCTAAGTCTATTTTACAAGAAGATCCTAGAAATATATAAAAAATAAATAACTCCAAGCTCTTGGCTTCTGATCTTCAAGTATCTCAAGGCCTTCATGGTTGCCTTGATGAGTCCTCACTTGATTCAACCTGTTCATATACAAATATACATAGACATCAAGTACAGAGGACTGGTTTGTCATCATTCAAATCAAACATGGTTCAACAGTGGTCCCGGTCCAAACCACGTGAACATTTGATAATTTTACTGTGAACATTTGTTAATTTTGCTGTGAACATTTGATAGTTTGATGTTTGATGTTTGTGAACATATGATAGTTTGATGTTGATGAACATTTGATAATTTTGTTGTGAGCATTTGATAACTTGATGTTAGTGAACATTTGATATTTTTGTTGTGAACATTTGATAGTTTGATGTTGATAAACATTTGGTAATTTTGTTGTGAACATTTTATAGTTTGATGTTGATGAACATTTGATAATTTTCTTGTGAACATTTGATAGTTTAATGTTGATGAACATTTGATAATTTGATGTTGATGAACATTTGATAATTTTCTTGTGAGCATTGTTACTTAAGCGTGTGAACATTTGATCCAGGATCAGATGATGATGAAGCCTTCCAAAATTTGTTGCTCAGAATTGAAGGTGCTCCTAGGCTGGACTTAAGTGCAGTGCAAGCTCAACATGCTCATTGGATCACAAGTTACATAGGACAGCAGTTATGCATGATCACAATGCAAACTAACTAGGTCATATCATGTGCTAGGTTTCTGTCAGTTTTATTATTATGTGTAATAAACAATGTCATGAGCTTAGGACCGTGTCTAAGCCTTGTCACGCATGTCATTGAGTAGTGGGATTAGTAGTGGGATCAGTTTTGGGAAGTAGTTATTTTTAGTTTCTTCAGTTTTATTAATTCAGTTTTTATAGAAGGTAGTTTTAGATTAATATTCCTAGTACTATATAAGCTTAATATCTTGATGTAAATTGGTCATTGAATCCGATATAAAAAAAAAACAAAGAATTCGGCTAAGAGGTTTTTGTGACAAAACTTTTGTTCTCCTTGCAAACCAGTGGCTTGTGTCCTGTAAGTTTGTGTTCTGTGTTATTCTTTTTGTTGGTGGCCTGGCCCTTTATGCAAATTGAATCACACATCCTTATATTGTTCATGGTTGCTTGCATGTATTGAACAATACTTATCCTTTTATTTCAATCATTTTTATGTGTGATTCTCTTGTGTTCTGTTTTGAGTTTCTATTCCAAGTTCAAATCTTTATTGCTTATTATTGCACGCATCATCTTGGTATTAGAGCCTGGCTGTAGATTTTGTATTTTGACTTTAAAATCAAGTGCAATAATGAGTAGAAGCAGTAGTGCAGAAGATTTTGTTCAGATATCCCCTGGTCTAACTATTGAACAGGCTAGAGAGTGGGGTAGGGATAAGAAGATAAGGGAGTTGGCTGCTCGACTTGATGTAGTTGTGAATCTCTTAAGTAAAAGTACTAAGCCAAAGAAAAGGATCCTGAATTGTGAGTCTAGTTCTTCTAGTGCAGGAGAATCTGTGAGCAATAGAAGGAAGAACAGAAAGAAGCATGGTTCTAGTAGCAGTGATGATTCTATTTCTGTTAGAAGAAGAAGTAGCAAGAAAAGGGATGATGATCGAGGGTTGAGGCTTGATATTCCTGACTTCTATGGCAATGTCTCAGAGCCTGAGAAGTGCATAGATTGGGTTAGGAGAGCAGAAACCTTGTTCAACTACAAGGATTATGATGAGAAGAAGAAATTCAAGGTGGTTGAGTGCAAGCTAGTAGGGTATGCTGGTTTGTGGTATGATAACCTCAAGAAGAAGAGGGCAAGAGAGGGTCTTGATAAGATCAGAAGTTGGGAAAAACTGAAGAAGTACACGAGGAGAAAGTTTGTTCCTGCAGACTATGTGCAAGATATTTATTTGAAGCTTCAAACATTCAAGCAAGGCACAAGCAATGTAGAGCAGTACATGAATGAGTTTGAGAAAATGTTCTTGATGTGTGAATGTGTGATCTTAATGAGAGGGATGAATACAAGACTGCAAGGTTTGTTGCAAGCTTGGAAGAATACATCCAAGAGAAGATTGATGTCCAACCTCACTAGACATTTGATGAAGTGGGTAAGGTGGCCCTTAGAATTGAGAAGAAGGGCAAGGCTGCTGCAAAATCTGCACCTAAACCCTATAGAAGACCACAGGGAGGTGTGAAGAATTATGACAGATAGATTTCCAGTGCTGATAAGATACCTGTTGCTGAGAAGACTAGAGCAGACACACCAAACCTCAAGGAAGCCAGACCTAATAGGGCTAAGTGCTTCAAGTGCTAGGGCTACGGGCACTATGCCAGGGAATGTGTGAACGCCAAAGTGCTGACAATTCATGAATGCCAGAGAATTGATGAGGAAGATCCTATCTTTGATGAAGAAGAGGAGGATCATGTGAGTGAAGTAGAGCCTGAATCTTCAGGGCAATCATTGGTGCTGAGAAGATTGCTCCACACTCAAGCTGAAGCTGAAGATAACTGCCAAAGGGAGAGGATTTTCAAACCAAGTGCAAGGTGTATGACAGGTTGTGTAATGTGATCATTGACACAGGAAGCTGCACCAATGTGGTTGCTACCACACTCATTGACAAACTGTAGTATCCTACGCAAAAGCATCCTCATCCTTACAAACTGCATTGGCTAAATGAGGGCAGTGAAGTGAAGGTAACCAAGAAAGCTTTAATTACATTTTCTATAGGCAAATTTGATGATACTGTATTGTGTGATGTATGCCCTATGAATGCATGTCATATATTGCTAGGTAGGCCTTGGCAATTTGATAGGTTTGCAAAGTATGATGGTAGAACTAATGTATATATTGTAAAGAAGGGTGTGACTGATAAACCCTTAGCATTAAAACCATTAGTTACTAACAATAGTTCTAGTCCTGTTAGAAGCATGTTGATGACAGGAAAGGAATTTGAGAAGGAATTTGAAGAATGTGGTGTGTGTTTCTTGCTGATGAACACTGCTTTTGAAGAAGAACATGGCATTGAAGTTCCCATTGTTGTTAGGGGACTGTTGAATGAGTACAGGGATTCCCAAAGGATTTGCCTAAGGGTTTACCTCCTATCAGAGGCATTGAGCACCAAATTGATTTGATACCAGGTGCACCATTGCCAAACAAAGATGCATACAGAAGTAATCCTGAAGAAACTAAAGAGATGCAGAGGCAGATAGAAGAGTTGATGAAAAGGGGCTATGTCAGAGAGTCCATGAGTCCATGTGCAATGCCAACGTTGTTGGTGCTTAAGAAAGATGGTGGTTGGAGGATGTGCATTGACGGCAGATCAGTCAACAACATCACCATAAAATACAGGTTTCCAATTCCTAGATTGGATGATCTACTTGATGAATTGTATGGAGCTGCATACTTTTCCAAGATTGATCTGAGAAGTGGATATCACTAAATCAGAATGAGAGAAGGTAATGAATGGAAAACTGCATTCAAGACCAAGGTGGGGCTCTATGAATGGTTGGTCATGCCCTTTGGCCTAACCAATGCACCCAGTACTTTCATGAGGTTGATGAATGAAGTTCTGAAGCGTTTTCTTGGCAAGTTTGGGGTGGTTTATCTTGATGATATTCTGATATACAACAAAAATCTAGAAGATCACTTGCAGCATCTCAAGCAAGTGTTTGAAGTTCTCAGAAGACAGAAGTTGTATGCAAAGCTAGAAAAGTGCTATTTTTAGTTCACAGTGTGACATTCTTAGGCTACATTTTATCAAGTGATGGTGTTGCTGTTGATCCAGCAAAGGTTGAAGCAATTAAGACATGGCCTGTACCTAAAAGCATCTCTGAGATCAGATCATTCCATGGTCTTGCCTCCTTCTACAAAAGATTTGTGAGAAACTTCTCAAGTGTTATGGCTCCTATAACTGAGTGCATCAAGAAAAGCAAACCAGGGTTTGTGTGGAGCTCAGAAGCTCAACAGGCCTTTGAACTGATTAAGAAGTTATTGTGTAAAGCTCCTATCTTAGCATTGCCTGATTTCTCATCACCCTTTGAAGTTGAGACAGATGCTAGTGGTGTGGGCATTGGAGCAGTGTTGATGCAGGGCAAGAGGCCTATTGCCTATTTCAGTGAGAAACTTAATGGTGCCAGATTGAAGTATTCTACATATGACAAGGAATTTTATGCTGTTGTGAGAGCCCTGGATCACTTGAGTCACTATTTGAGGCCAAACCATTTCATTCTACACAAAGATCATGAATCACTGAAGCACATCCATGGTCAAAGTAAGTTAAACCCTAGACATGCTAAGTGGGTTGAATTCTTATAGTCTTTCAATTTTGCTGCAAAATACAAAGAAGGAAAGACTAATGTGGTTGCAGATGCATTGTCCAGGAGATATTCATTGCTAGGAGTTCTTAATCACATAGTTCTTGGTTTTGAATTGATCAAAAGCTATTATGAACAGGATGTAGATTTTGGTCCTGTCATTGAGAAGTGTTCTAAAAGAGCAGTAGGCACATATGTATGCAAGATGGCTTTCTTTTCAAGGGAAACCAACTGTGCATACCTAACTGTTCTATCAGAGAGTTACTGGTGAGAGAGGCACATGGAGGGGGACTTGCAGGGCATTTTGGCATCACAAAGACTCTTTTAGTGTTGCATGAACACTTCTATTGGCCAAGAATGCAGGCTAATGTTCAACACGTGATTGCAAGATGTGTTACATGTCAGAAAGCAAAGAGCACATTTCATCAAGGCTTGTATACTCCCCTACCAGTTGTTGAGCATCCATGGGAAGACATATCTATGGATTTCATTGTTGGATTACCTAGAACACAGAGCTAAGGATTCCATCATGGTTGTGGTGGATAGGTTCTCAAAGATGGCACACTTCATAGCATGCCATAAAACTGATGATGCCCAATCTATGGCTGACTTATATTTCTGAGAAATTGTGAGATTACATGGAGTTCCTAACACCATTGTAAGTGACAGAGATACAAAGTTCATGAGCCACTTCTGGAAGACACTTTGGAAGCTGCTAAGTACTAAGTTGTTGTTTAGTACATCACATCACCCTAAAACTGATGGCCAAACTGAGGTGACAAATAGAACTCTTGGGGTGTTGCTGAGAGGATTGGTGAGCAAAACTCAGAAGGACTGGGATGTTAAGTTGGCTCATGCAGTGTAATGACCCAGATTTTATTGGTATTTTTGCCGATAATTATGTGTATTTATGTGTGTTTATGTGTTAGTTCAAATTTATTTTTGAACTATTTATTTTATTTTATGTGAATAATTTCGATTAATTCGAAATATTTATTTTTAGTTTTTATTATTTACGTTATTTATTATTTAATCAATTAGAATTTTATTTATTTAATTTTCTAATTAATTATTTAATATTTTGGGTGAAATCGATTTAGGCATGATTAATCATGCGGTTTTTGTAAATTAGCCCGACGGATCACGAGAGCCCATTTTAGGCCCATAAACTCTCTTGGCCGGCCCTCTCTAAATGCATGGCAAGATTTTGCCACTTGCCTTGTGTTCACACCTTAACTAACTCTATAAATAGGAGAGTTAGTAAGGCTTTGGCTCATTTTTGTCATCCTTGATTTAAAACACAAATTGCCATCAATTGCTCTAGCCATCAATTCAACACAAACTTCCTCTCATTTGCTTTACTTCACACGCCATTTTTGGTGATTCCAAATTGAACATTTGTTCATCAATCTTTCCAACCCCAATCTTAAAGATTCAAAGTCTATTGATCTTTAAGTATCCTAAACACATTTTTTTTTACCCATTTGTTGCAATCAAGATTATTTGTTCGGGTGGTTTCCGGGTTGGTTCGTGTAAGTGTTCGAGTGGGTGCCGTGTTGAAGGACGTGCAAAGGACGGTGTGCCGTGTGTGAAGACCGTGCAAGTGCAGCGTGGTTCGTGGCTGGGCAGTGAAGACCGTGCAAGTGCAGCGTGGTTCTTGGCTGGGCAGTGAAGCCGTGACTGGGTGCAGCAGCCGTGCTGCAGTGGTTCCAGCCGTGGTGGTGGTGCACCGTGCAAGTTGGGTGTCCAACCGTGCGTGTTGGTGTTCGGACCGTGTGGTGTTCGTGTTTGACGTATTTTCCGGACTGCATATTTGTGTTGATTTGTGTGTAATCTTCAATAAGGTAACATGCTTTCTCAACCTTGTTGGTATACTATGTTTATAGTATAGATTAAATGCATGTATGGGTTGTTTGGTGATGATTATTCATGATTTCATGTGTTGTCTCTAATCTGAATTTTTATGTGGTTTTCATGATATTTTGATGATGGATTTTATGATTTTATGATTTTATGATTGATTCTATGTTGTAATATGATCATGATTTAAGTATCAAAGTTTGATGAATTTTTGGATAAGTTTGTGATGTTTTTCGTGGATCATGCGTGTGATTATGTATGAGTTTGGATGAGTTCTTGGTTGAAGATCTTGAATCTTGATTGAGTTCTTGGTTGAAGATCTTGAATCTTGAATGAGTTCTTTATGAATCTTTAATGAGTTCTTTGAGTTCTTTATGAGTTCTTGATGAGTTCTTTGAGTTCTTGATTGAATCTTGAAAGTTAAAGAAATTAATTTAAAGAATAAAGAAAGTTAAAGAATATGTTTAATTCGATTAAAGAATGATTATAGAATGATGATTTATGATTGGTTAGACTCAAGATTAAGGCTAGAGGCAGTTCTTGAGAATAACTTCGATGATTTAACTAGTTAATTTCGAGAATCAAGGCTAGAGGCAATTCTTGAACTTAATTTAGTTATGTTGGGTAATAATAATGAATAAAAGATTAAGATGATTAAATGAATTAATTAATTAAATTAGCTTGATTTCATTTTTAGACGCCTGATACTTTGAGTAAGATTCATTGTAATCGGGTTAAGACGTTGCCCCTATTCCATCCGCGGTATTGGGATAGTTGGAGTCATACTATGTGATCTTGGTGAATTTCCAGTAAGATTGGTTTCACGGGACATGGATTTCCAGTAAGATTGGTTTCATGGGGTTTGGGAGTAAGATTCTCAAATCCGAGCATAGTAGAAAGTTCGGATGCGTAAGATGCGTCCGTACGAGCACAGTCCGGTCTAGAATATGAATGATTGCGCCAAAGATAGTTGATTAGGATGATTCGAGTCGAGTTCACGTTTGCGTTGATCTTGTACTTTGACTATTGATTTGATATTGGTTATTTGATTTGTACTATGTACATGTGTATTCCCATTAGGGTGAGTCAGTTATGTTACTCGCCACTGATGGTGGACTGTTGTATATTTTTCAGGTATTTCTGATGATGATACTCTTGCTTAGCTTTGGGTTGGGCGAGCGACGTTGTTATTGCCATTGTCTGTTGTATTTACTAATACTGTTGTTTTTAGATAGTATTGGAGTGTTGTATGGACTCTTTTACGTTGTTTATAACTCTGACATGTAGTTGGAGTTTACTTGTATTTTTAGTATTTTTAGTTTGACTTTTGGGATTAGTATGTACAAACTTGTGGGTATTTGTACGTTTATGGTTTATTAATAATATTTCGAGGAATTAGTTTTAATTTCTTAGGTTTCGAGTTGTAGTTTATAACTACTCGACTCGTCGGTTTCTTCCGCGCCGGTTTAAGCGAGTCGGGTCGTTACATGCAGAGTTTGCATACAATAGATCACCAGCATATGCAACTAATCACTCATCATTTGAAGTTATGTATGGTCTAAATCCTAGAATGCCAGTGGATCTATTGCCTGTACCCAAAGAAGATATGGTCCACACTGATGCTGCAGTGAAGTTGAAGGCAATGTAGAAGCTACATGCTCAAGTCAGAGCAAGGATTGAGAAGGTCAACTCAATGTATCAGGCAAAGGTGAATAAGAACAGGAAAGCCAAAGCATTTCAGGTTGGTGACCTTTTGTGGTTACATCTCAGAAAAGAAAGATTTCCTTCAAAGAGGAAGAACAAGCTCATGTCGAGAAGTGAAGGTCCTTACAGAATCACTGAGAAGATCAATGACAATGCTTATAAACTTGATCTTGGTGGAGAATCTGGTGTGAGTGCAACATCCAACATAGGAGATCTGGCTCCTTACATTGATGATGATGAGCTTCAAAATTTGAGGTCAAATTCTTATAAAGAAGGAGGGGGGGGGGGGGGGGGGATGATCCAGGATCAGATGATGATGAAGCCTTCCAAAATTTGTTGCTCAGAATTGAAGGTGATCCTAGGTTGGACTTAAGTGTAGTGCAAGCTCAACATGTTCATTGGATCACAAGTTACATAGGGCAGCAGTTATGCATGATCACAGTGCAAACTGGCTAGGTCATATCATGTGCTAGGTTTCTGTCAGTGTTATTATTGTGTGTAATAAACAATGTCATGAGCTTAGGACCGTGTCTAAGCCTTGCCACGCATGTCATTGAGTAGTGGGATTAGTAGTGGGATCAGTTTTGGGAAGTAGTTATTTTTAGTTTATTCAATTTTATTAATTCTGTTTTTATAGAAGGTAGTTTTAGATTAATATTCCTAGTACTATATAAGCTTAATATCTTGATGTAAATTGGTCATTGAATCAGATATAAAAAACATCAAAGAATTCGGCTAAGAGGTTTTTGTGACAAAACTTTTGTTCTCCTTGCAAACCGGTGGCTTGTGTCCTGTAAGTTTGTGTTTTGTGTTATTCTTTTTGTTGGTGGCCTGGTCCTTTATGCAAATTGAATCACACATCCTTATATTGTTCATGGTTGCTTGCATGTATTGACAATACTTATTCTTTTATTTCAGTCATTATTCTGTGTGATTCTCTTGTGTTCTTTTTTGAGTTTTTGTTCCAAGTTCAAATCTTTATTGCTCATTGTTGCATGCATCATCATTGTTACTATAGTGTGTGAACATTTGTAGAGTAAGAGGAGCGCGTGAGCTTTTTTTAGTGCTGTGACGCACGGGACCACTAGAGTTGGCTGGTCCTGGGTCCATGTATTACCTATTGATTGTCCATATGCCCTAATGTTTAAGTATTATAGTGAAGGCTCTAAATCACTATGCGTTCGTACTGACCGAGTTAGGCCGAGGAAAATGAATGATTGTATTTGTGTTTTTTTTAATTATTTTTCAAACATCGATTTTTTTTTTTTATGTTTATTTAGTTTAGTTTTAGTATTAGTAATTTTTTTTCATTTTTCAAATGTCGATTATTCTTGTATTTGCATAGAGTTGCAAGGTGTTAACAAGTGGTCAGCAAAATCAGGTACCCGATCTTTTTTCAATTAAACCGGAACCGGAACCGCCGGGTCTGAATTATTTGAAACCGGAATCGGTCCAACCGGGTAATGTATTTTTGGAACCGGAACCAAAACCGCGGGGTATTGGTTCCAATACCGGGTACAATACCGGGCACCCGATTTTCTTTAGTGGAAAAAAGACCTAAAAAACAGAAACATTATTAAAGAAAAAAAAACAATAAATAACCATAATAAACAACAAACAACAAATCAAAAATACAAAACAACCACCAATAGAAAACAACAAATCAAAAATAGTCAACAACAAAAATCGAAAATAAACAACAAATCAAATCAACAACAATAATACGTTGTTGATGGCTTGATGCGTGAGATAGTGAAAGAGCCAAAGAGGAGTAGTGAAAATCAAGTATCTTAGAGTTTGAGTAGTGAAAAACTAGAGAAGTCTGCCTATTACTCACTTTAGAATATAAAACCTAAGTTAACCGGGTCCGGTACTGGGTACCCACCTGGCATAGATCCGGTACCGGATACTCGGAACTGGAACCATTACAACTAGGTACCCACCGGGTACATGTTCCAAAATTTCTTGAACCAGAACCGGAACCAGTTGGGATTGGGTAGTAATTTTTGGAACCAAAACCGGACCCAATTGATCCGGATCTAGATAATTACCCGTCGGTTCCTAACCAGATCCAGTTCCATGGGTGGGTACCCGAAACCTTGCTCGGCCCTAGTTAACACAATTGTGTTTGTCAAGGTTTTTTTTTATTATTATTTTTGAAGGCCAATTATTTTTCAATTATTCGTTTACTGGTTTATATTGTATTTGTTTTCATGATTTTAGTTTTAGTTTTCACTAATTTTAGTGTATTAATTAACTGATTTTAGTGTTGTAAAACTGATTTTAGTTGCTTGTTTTACATTCACAAGTTTATGGTGAGTTTTCTTAGTATTGTAGTACTCCATCCGTAACGTAAAAATTTAAACAATTAATTTTACACGCATTTTGATAAAGTAATTTAAGAGTGTAAACAAATAATTTAATCCAAATGATTATATACAAGCATAAATGAAATTGTAACTTACTAACATCAAAATTATTTTGATTAACTTATCATTTACACCTTCAAATCGGATCATCAAGCGTGCAAAAGCAATTCTTAAAATTTTTGCACTGATTTTTTAATATATTTGAACAATTGTTTGAAAGTGAGTTTAATATGAATTTAAATATATTAAGCATTGTTCTCGAATTCGGAGTCGGATCAGGTGTAGGAAAATAATGTCGGATCGAAGTCCGATACCAGATGATGAGTCAGAGCCAATTTCATAATTCTAAAACTTGACAAGTCGGATTCTGATTACCCATAATCCGACCAATCCGACCCAAGTCTGAACTGTTGCCATCCATAAGTCAGGTTCATTATGTGAGCCCCATATAGTCCAAATCCAGCCTGTTGAATAGGACTTGACTGTATCTACACCGCTACACGCCTGCCTCAAACTTCTAAACTTACAAAAACAAGTAATGAGGTCCGCTATGTGCTCGTTGAGCTCTCTACTCAAATATCATGACATTATCAATCAACATATCAGTTTGTATTTCACACGGACTTTAAATCTGTTTTATAAAAATTAACAAAAAAAAAAGAATACCAATAAAAATTTACAAGAAGATTTATTATCTCTAATACCAATAAAAATTTACAAGAAGATTTATTATCTTGATGATAAGTGATAAGATATCAAGCTACAATCTATTCATACAAATTAGTAACTCAGCGGCTCTGTGCTACTCGCTCATTCCTGAAAGAAACAATAATATGAATAAGAGATTATTTTTCAACGGATTCGAGTAGAAATGCACAATTGGGGAAAACAAAATTAATAACTTTTCGAAATATTCATACTTTATTGAACAAAACTAAAAAACTCCCACATGGATATGTTATTATGCGTAGTTTAGCGAGGATTCATAACCGAAGTTCTAAAAGTTTGACCCAATGAGATCATTTTTTAGTCCAAAACCAATGATGTTTGCCCATGTTTCTCACATGCCATTTTCCATAGAAATTAAGCATTAAGTGATAACTGTTACTGCACCATCTAAGATACTTTTGGTACCATGTTGACAAAAATAACCAAAAGTCCATAACATAATCCCAGTGCTTTCCTTCAATTTTTATTTTTTTTATTTGCCTATTTTTTGACAACAATAAAAAACAATTTTCCTAATGGTGACAAAGATTTTTTTTCCCCTGCCATACTCCTTGTTTGCTCCCCCCGCCCATCTTTAGTCTCCCATTTACTTTCTCTTTTTTCCTATACATTTTCTTGTAATCAAACAAATAAATACAAAATGTTTTCCTCATTAAACACTCAATATTTCCATCTTCACTTCTACTTGAGGAGGAAAAGTTTTACTAATTGTAAAGTGATCCCTAGCGAGAGGGTGACAATCCCACATAGGTTAGTGAACATCTTGACTTCTACTTGCATCAATTTGCCATCTACTATTCAAACTTTCATCTTCACTTCTACTTTCAAACTTTATCAATAAATACTTCTTTTTTCATAATAGCCATCATTCTTGATGCGTGAGCATCCTTGTAACTCGACTCATGGGACAGTCTTTGTTCTAACAGTGAACAGAGGTATCATTTTAAAGGAAACATTGGCATCAATTGATGGAAAACCCCTATTTTATGCTTACAATAAGCTTAGGTTGAATTGGGGACTCCACCCACCTGATTGGGCACCCTTAACTGGTCGTATTGAACGGAATTGCAGCGGTAAGTATAGAATTTTTTCCAAGTGTATATTAAAAGGTTGAGGTACACACTTGATTATCAAGTCAAACAGCCCCTCACAACCCCTCTTATGAGGGTATATTTAAGTTGAGAATCACACCTTATCACAGCTTCTCTAGTCATAGGGGCAACATCTTCAAAGTCATTCTAACTTTTTCTATTAATCTTCTCACTTTCTCACTCCAAAACTCTACAACTAAATCCAATGTCTCCACCTCAATCACTCTCTAGCCTATTATCTTCATCTCTACATAAACATTCTCCTATTTCTTCCCTTCTCCAACTTGCATCACTTATTCTCGATTCGTTTTATTCATTACATACATAAAATACCACCCACCACCATCTTTAGAGATTTAAAAGAGGTTTCAAGCAACTCCCATCACTAGTGACACCCATAACAAGACCAAAGTGGTGAACTTGTTGAATAAATTAGGCATTAAAGTCAAATCTCAAATATAATTTTCAAGTCTTGGCAATCCATGATCCATAAAACCTTTGAAAAATTACATTGGAATTCTTCAATATCTCTAAGGATAAAATGGGCAAGAGAAGCATGTTAGATTGTTAGATTGTTTGAGTTGTCAATGCAATAGAACCTCTCAGCTATGAAAGGTACACCAAGAACAAGTTAAAGCACATTTCCATAGGCAAAATCAATGGACCCATGATATAAGTAGCGCCTATTATTGATAGGGTGGACCATTATGAGGGTTGAGCACAATCATTGAGGGGAGGATTTGTTTCACAAACTAGTATGAATTTGAAACCAGGAATGAAACCAAGGTGGTATTAGTTTGGAACTTGATTCTTGAAAGTAGGAGTTTGATTGTTACATCGCTTACATGGAATGCATATATCACTTTTATATGATAACTAGAGGTATGGGCTAAGCCAAACCCACCTCTCCCCTTGGATTTCTAAACCTTGAGGGTTTGAAATATGAAATTAATTTATTTTTTTAAGTATGGGTTTAATGTATGGGTTTAAGTCCTTTTAAACCCATCTCATACCTTATTTGTTTAAAACAAACACCCCCTAACCGAGATGGGCTTTCCATTATAGATAATTACCTTCATTATTCTACCTTCCAGTTCTCAATTTTGTCTCTCACCTTTTTCCCTTTTTGTTCACTTTAAAAACATAGATGCCACCTACCTATAGTATTAGAAGGCTATTTAACCCTCCATATCCGGTAAGGGTTTCATGAGACCAACCATAAACTAATCCTTCGTCATACTCAGATGGGAAATGTTTAGGCTCAAGTCCAGTGAAACAAGGAACGCGGGACATATGGCCGAATCGCAATCTGAGTCGTTCGTACCGGATCGCGGTACGAAGACGACCCAAATCGCTACGGTTCGCGTCTCAGTACGGTGGTCATGGCGTTACCTTTTCTTCTTCACTGTGCTGCTCGGACTCGTTAATAGTCTCTGATTTTGGTTTGGCGTATTTAAGAAAATACCACCATAGTTGCAGGCATGTAGCTCTTCACGAGGAGGAAGATGAAAGAAAAGGTTTTTTTTTTTATCTTTTTAATGTTTTTTTTACAGCTGTTCACATGCTTTATAGAAAGATGTACAGCTTGTAGTTTATTTACTATTTACTACTTTATTGTACAGCACTACACTGTGGGCCACTATTGCTTTTTGCTTGTACTGTATTTACTATTTACTACTTTATTGTACAACACTACACTATGGGCCACTATTGCTTTTTGCTGTACTTTTTTACCTTATCATATTTATATTGCTTCTATCAATTGAGATCACTTCACAAGAGTATGGAGTCTTATTTTTATATTTTTAAATTCTTCACAGCGTCTTCCTTCATTAATCTATTTCAACTTTTGAACTTTTTCTCATCTCCCGAAAGATTGCCCTTCATTTTTTTAAATTCATACTCCCTCCGTCCCTAAAAGATTGCCCTATTTACTTTTTCTCATCTCCCGAAACACATCTTTAAATAAAAATATCTTGACATACGTATAATAAAAAATTATAAGCATTACATATTAAAAAAGTACACATTGAGCTGAATCAAACGAGATCCCATTTGATTATATTTTTTCTTACATGTATAAAATTATAGAGAGTTAAAGTTACCAAATGAACAGTAACAAAAGTCAAAATGGGGCAATCTTTAAGGGACGGAGGGAGTAGATTATTAATCTATTTCTATTTTTTCATATATTGTATATATTTTAAATAAAAAATATATTAAACTAAACATTCAACGTTCCCGATTCATTCAAGGTAGCGTTTCCCGTTTCCGTTTCTGTCCCGCGTTTCGTATCGAATTTTGTTCCTTGTATCACTGCTCAAGTCTCAACAGAGTGGATTATTGTCCTTTGCTATTGCTACAATGTCCTTTTTAATCATTCCTCTTAGTTTTTTCACATTTCTCACACCCCTACATTGCTCCTGCCCAAACCTATTTTTAGCAAGACGATGCTAAATCTTCCGGCCTAAGTCTTCAGTTAAGCCAACATTCCTTTACTCTCATCTTAAAACACTCGAGATTGACCAGCATGTAATGAACTCGTATTTATTGCAAGGGTATTTTAGGTATTTTTTAATAATTTAGATAATAGGAGCTAGTAGAAGTATCTAGAGTTTCTTAGGTGAAGTTATCTATAAATATAGCTAGGTGGTAAGGGATTAGGGGGATTATGGAGAAAGAAGTCTTGTTTTTATGTTTTGCCTTGTTTTTTGTAAAAGTCACTTTGGGAGTTTGGAGCTACTCGAATGTTCCCCCTCATCATTTGAATATCATTCTGCCCTAGGGCTACTGCAGATTTAGTGTTCCTTTTCTTGTTTCTTTTATTTTTCTATATTCTGTGAAGTGTTGGTTGTGTGACCTGTTGTTGTGAGAAGGTTGTGGTGTTTTCAGGTGGTGAGAGGCAGCAGCCCATAACGCACAATTGATTTTCAAATGAATCCTAATTACTACCCCTGCCACTTTTATTTGCAACAAAGTGAAACACACAGACTCCTAGGCAAAATTTGTTTGAGTTTAATGGAGAGAGAAAAATAGAGATGGATGTGATCTAGAGTGAAAACAAAACTGTTGGGTTCCACATTTTGACATATTAAAAGTATCTCTCTAGTTTAGTTCTTTGATACTGTTTGTTCATTACTTTAAAAGAGTAATTTAATTTTAAATAAAAGTATAAAAAAAAAAAAGAATTCAATGTTTGGATGATTAGAATCGAGCAAACAACCTTCCTAAAACCATGGTTACATTGCGCAATATTTATGAATTCTAGTAAAAAAAATTACATTGTAGATTGACTAATAAATTTGATTTCATTAATTTTGATCTCTAGTTGGCTCAGCTAACATACAAAGAAATGTTTTAAGTCCAAATGTAGTGGGATAAGGGAAATTGCAATAGGTGCCAATTGACCATTACGTTTCTAGGATTTATTTGCTAAAAGGATGATGAATCGGATGGAGATGTTCCTTATAGGACCAAATCAGGTTGGACTTAGTGGAAAGAGGCCTGTGGAGTTAAATGCGGCCATGGTATGCTCCATAGACTTAATGTTTTTATTGAAATTATGCCATTATTATACTAGCTAATTTTAAGCGAATTTGCTGGTATAAAACGAACAATATGCAGAAGCATAATTGTAGCCCATATATGATTGCATAGTATAAAGCTACAAATATACAACCAAGGTCACAAGAAATGAACATATTCACAATTTAAAAGCAAAGTAGAGATCATGCATGCTAGAATTCAACAAATGGTAGCTTCACAATAGAATGTTAATTATCCAACATGTAACAGACATAACAAACAGCAATGACTTGTTGAGGATGCAAATTAGCAATGAATGGAGTTACTTATCAGGATAGAAGAGCACTAAAACATGCTATCAGACAAACATGAACCATAACACATTACATGGATGCAAGCGAAAAGATTATCCTTACTTTATATAAAGAAGAAGATATATCCTTAATCTTCTTCACATCAGCACCAATCACTTCTGCAGCCTTCTTTCCATTCTTAAAAAAGTGTATAGTTGGCTAAAGATAGAAAAATATAATATTATATAAGTAGCTAAGAGTGAAAGTAATTAGGGGGAGCAAACACAAACATTTTGGTATATAATTACAATGCACAGAAGTTCACATTAAAATAGTATTTTTGCAAGCATGAAGTCATGAGCCTTACGGAGTAAATGAAGAATGATCCATATTCTATTGCAACAATAATAAAATTTACTGACTTGATATGGTATTTAGATCATGATATTCTAGACCCATGCTAAATGGAGCATTTATGTAAGAGGCATAAAACAGATAGCAAGCAGTTGATAATTTCAATGAAAAGTAAACAGAAGACATTGATATGATAAAAGAGATGCAAAGACATTGATTTTTTCTTACGTGTTTGTCTTTTCCCCTTTTTAATTTTTCCTTGTTATGCGCTCCTAGTCCTACTAGTGATATTTGTTGTGTAAAACTGTATTTTTAATTTAATTTTTTATTTATTTTTTGACGAAATATTTTTTATTTTTAAAATTTGCTTAATTTGTATTTTTGTATTTTTGATTTTGAAGACATTAATTTTTTTTATGGTGTTTTTGTGACTTTTTTTATGAATTTATTTTAATCTTTTCATATTTTTTTGTCACCCGTTTCTAGAATTTTATTATTTTTCCGTCCCCGTACCTGTTTTTGACCCTGAATCCAACTCCTTGCAAACTTAGTGTTAATCATGATATGCTAATTCCGGATTTTATGATGAGAATTTAGAAGGAAGAAGACGAGAGCAGTGCAAAAGATGAGATCCAAGAAAACAATTGTACCGAATGCATATTCATAGTAAGGGTGTGGAGATGCTTGGGTAAAAGAAAATTTGTATAGCAGAAAAATTTCTTTAACAAAAATTGGAGGGGTAATAAGATGCCTACTGAGTGAACTAAAAGTACTAAAAACTCAATATACAAAAAGAAAGTGCATGTATATGATTGTGCTAATAAACAGAGGGATCAGATTAATGAGTTATACTATGAAGCTATGGAAGCTAGTGATTGAATTAAGGTTAAGAAGAAGTGTTTAGATTTTGGAGAACCAATTTGGATTTACGCCAAGGTCAGTAATGGAGGCAATTTATCTTATGACACAACTCAAGGAGAAATATAGGGATAAGAAGAATTAGCATATGGTTTTCATTGATTTGGGCCTTAATAAAAAAAAAAAAAGCAATCTCGAAGAAATATATTGACATTTATTAAAGATATGTATGTAGGTGTTGAATAGTATAATGACTAGTGTCGGGAAAATAGCATAGTTCCCTATCATGATTGAAGTATTATTGGTCCATTTTGGACCCATTTTCTAGCTTCTTTTCACTTGTCTTTCGGTCCTTTTTGCATTAGTTCCTTTTATTTTCAGTTCTTTTAGCATAGAATTAGCTAATTTGTGTTTTTCTTGAATAATGTTGAATTTTTGTTTTTTCTTTGATAATCTGGCTAAAATGTTCCATATGCCTTGCATGATATAAGTAGGTAATCCGGGCAATTTCGATCGATTATCGGAAGACTACAAGGTTCATAAAAGATTTTGAGAAAGCTCTGGGAGGCATGCCGAGAACCTGAAATCGTAGAACGAGGCTAAGGAGCGCAAGCTAGGCCAACTCGAGCGTGCACATAAAATCCCCAATACCATGCAAAAGGCATAGTATCAAAGCAAGAAGCAAATATGCTGAACAAGGGCTACAATAGTTGCACGGCCGTGCAGGTTTGAACGGCACAAATGTGCATAGATCATGGACCACCGTGCTGCTCATATTTGCTTCTTGCTAGCGCAACTTTTGGGCAGAATTTTCAAGATTTTGATTCACATCTGCACAGGCGTGCAACTAGAGAAACATTTGGGCGGAATTTTCAAGATTTGGTTTCATAAGATTTGCATAGCCATGCTATACTAATCTACACGACTGTGAAACTGCTTCATTTTGCGACATTTCTTCGGCTTATAATCGAAACATTATAAATAGAATATGTTTAACCCGTATTAAAGGAGACGTAGACTTGATTTAGACTACATAATAAGACTCTCTACTTTCTCTCTCTAATTATTAGTAGATTAGACTAGATTAGTTCTTTTGATTTTCATGTTCTACTCTCAATTCAAGATATCATTTCAGTTTCTACTACTTTTGCTTCAATCTCTCTTATATTTTGCAATTAGAATACTTTTTGAAGTTTGTATTTACTTGTTTACTTATTTTAATTGCTTAGGGTTAGCTGAGGTTATTGATTGCATATTAATCTCATGTTTGTCATTTATGTCCTTCTTGGCTCAGTGATGGAAGTAGATCATGCATTAAGTTGTTGATTACTGGGATAGACCACCTAATTCATTGTAGCTAGATTAGGCTAAACTGAAGGTTTACTTTACTAATCGAGAGAGGTTTAGGAACTTCAAGAGTGAATTAGGATTTAGTTGTCATCCTTTGCATGAGTGAGAGTGACCAGTAATCCCAATCCTCCTAAGTTAATTCCAATATTGTTGTTGGTTTTAGTTCTTAGATTTAGTTACAAAAACACCAAAAATAAGCCCTTCATTCGCTAGAAAAAATCAGATTCAATTTCATACACCCACTTCCTCGTGGTTCGAACCTCGCTTCGGTAATACTGCGTATTAGTTAGTTAGGCATTATAAATTGTATATTTGATTAGGAGGTGAGAGCCACGATACTCTTTCCCCTATCGGATTACACCAATGTTCCACACTTACCCTTTCCTTTTTGCCATAGTGGTGGACAATTTGACATGGTTAAGAATGGAATATGTTTTTTGCATATTGTGTTAGTTGAAGAGAAAAAGAAAGAGTAGAAAGTTAGAATTGTGGAGAAAGACTTTAGAATCTCGTGGGTTTAAATTAAATAGAAGTAAGAAATTGGATGTATTCAGTGGGATAGGAAGTAGAAATTGGATGGAATGGGTGTTCAAGGTTCTGACTCATTCTGATATCTAGGATAATCCAAAAAGGTGATAAATTGAATGAGGATATTGCTCAAAGGATAGCTAGTTAAAGTGAAACAGAGCTTCAAGTTTTTTTCTCGAACACGGTGTGCCACAAAGACTCAAGAAAAATTCTACCTATAACTACTAGATCCACATTGTTATATAGCACTAAGCATGTTCAGTGGGGAGGGGCCAATTTAAAACCCTGAACCAATCCTTTTCATAAATAAGGCGGATGATACGAGGGTCTAAGTATTAGCAGATCATAAGAGAGTTAATCTTGGTTCATAATTATTAATCTATCTCTCAACTTTCCTAGCTAAAAAAACTAGGGCAACCTGGCTGCTCCCCTTACTGAGAAACAAATGGAGCATCCTAATTATCATCTAAAACCCATATCCTCACTTTCCATCTAGCCAAAAAGCATTAAGCAAACTTATTTTTCTACATGTTATAGATGTCACAGGCTCACAGCGAGTACGAAAAAATCATTTGTTAGTGTACGGATGTGGCCCACTAGCCATCTTATGGAATATTCAGCAACTTAACTTTGATGTTGCTGGTGATAAAATTAGGTTTTATTGGACCTGTGGTAATCTATAACCTTTTTTTTAATCCGGTAATCTACAACTTTTAGGGGCTATTTGATTGGGGAAATAAGGAAAGGGAACTTAGGCCGTATGTCCCTTAGTGGTTGTTTGTTACGGGTTTTTTTTTTCTATTTCCTTTCAGCTTTTAACTTTATAGAGTTACCCAATAAATTAGGTTTTCGTCATTCCTACCTTCGAACATGGGTTTTAGATACCCCATTCTCCTTCCCCATCACACAAACATAACCACTTCTTTAACCAAAATTGACTAACACCACAAACATCACAGCAAGCACATCAGCCTTGCCGCCACCAACTTCATCAAAACCCCACCACTGCCCACTATCACCTATTCCCACCTCCACAACCATCACTGAATCACCGACTCTTAACTCCACCACCATCACCGACTGTTAGCCCCACCCACCATCACACCACAATCATCGCCTATTCTCACCTCCACCAAGCCTCCACCATCACCAAAAACATCACCGACTAGTAACCCCCCCCCCAACTCCATCAAAACCCAACCTACCACCGACTGCTTACCCACCCCCACAAAATTCGAACAACCCCTTACAAAATCCCTACCCACCCCTACAAACCATCCCTCACGATATCCCTAACCAGCCCAATAAAACTCGAATTACCCCTAAGAAATTGAGAGGGAAAGAGACTTGAAGAGCGGCGACAGCCTGTCGATAAAAAGAAGCAGTGACAGCTTACCAGTGACAACAAGGCAGAACGACAGGATGGTGGAGAGTTAGCTTAAGTTTTAGAGTAAGGGTTGCTATGGGTGTTTTATGGAGGAGAGAGAAAAAGATGTGGAAGGTTTGTGGTGGTTGTGAGAATGTTGTTTGATTTCTTACCAAACACAAACAATTAACAAAGGTTTTTTTTTTATCATTTTCCTTTCCTAACCCTTTGATGATTGTTTTCCTTCTCCTATTATTGAACCAACCAACCCTGTAGTCTATGTTACCCCGACTCTTTGCTTCACCCCAAGTACCAGTGTCGGACACTCGATCCTTGGACATTGGTATCACACTTGGACACTTTATTTTGAACCAAAAACATTCATATTTTTCATAAAATTGCCGTGTCTGACACTTGGACACATATCCTTGTCCGATATTTCCAGCAGAGTCCGAGTAACATAGCCTGTAGTAGTTGATTATTATTTGACCATTTAATTTTTTATATTAAAAAAAAGGCAAAGTTGGTCGGGCCGAGCCAAATAGGTTTGACCCGACCCAGCTCGTCGAATGATTTTTCTGACACGACCTGGCCTATATAAAATCTGGTCCACCCAGCCTTTACCCATCCTGCTGAACATGTATATACATTGGTTGTCCTAATAAGGGGCAAGGCGGGTCACAAGATCCACCTTTATTTGGGGAAAAAAGGACATTATTTAAATTTTAGATCTAACATATATAAATTAGGTACTGGTGTGAGTTAGAAATTAGTGTTTGATTAGGTAGTTGACAAAATTTTAATTTTAGATCAAACAAATATAAATTAGGAACAAATTTGATGGTCCAATATCTAGAAAGTTAATGGGTAGGATTACATGTTAATAGGCAAATTATTACAATATTTTTTTGTAAATTTAAATTTTGTTTCAACAGTTTTATTTGGTATAATATGTATAGGACTTCCCTAACTCACTCATCATGGACGGACTACCAACACTACTCAAATACTTGAACATTAATTGCTTTATACTCAGTTTATCATAATATTTTTTAACATGATTTTTAGTTATAAATTAAGGTTTGATGACTTGATAAGGATGTCTAATTTTTAATTTAGGTTCATATTTGATGATTTTATTGTTGGATCCTGTGTTTCCTCAAACATGAGGTTTATGGCTTAAATATAGTGTTGAAAAAGATGCTACCTTTTGTTTCATTATTGGGGATGAAAATACTATTGGATTATGTTACTATGTGTTTATGCTATTGTTTTGCTTATTTTTTTGTTAAAAATCTCCTTAAGTATTGAGATCCCATATAATGATTCAACTCTAGTCGACCACAAATTATTTGGGACTAAGGTTTTATTGTTATTGTTGTTCTACAAGAGAAAGCAATAGACCATAATATGAACAAAGGACAACCACATCAAACATGATACAGCTTGGTGAAAAGCACCATTCACAATAGACTAAGTTTTATTGCTTCTTTGAATCAAGCCTGATTAGGCTTGATCAAGAAGACCACTTTAGATAAATTCAGGCTTTAGAACATGAAGAGGACGTATTGTTAAAGGGATCGAGAAAGACAATCAATACTTGATTGAAACGACACTTATTAAGGATTCAAGGAGTGATAACCCTTTTCTTTTCCTAATCATTACTAATTAAATGGGATGGCCACAAGTGTGCAAAATTACCATGGTAACCATAAAGGGTATGCATACAAAATTAAAAGCCTTCTACGCAACCAAACCATAGTTATCCAAAAAAAGAAAAGAATAGTTGATGAGATCAAAATAACATTAACCCTAACAGTTGCATCTTAAAACATACTTTTTGAAAGCAAGAGGATATTCACAAATTTTAATATGGAAAAAGATCACACAAAGAATGTCAATAATAATGTTTGAAAATAATGAATTGATTTCGAAATAGAAATTTTAATATGGAAAGGGATTATACAAAGAATCAAAATCTTACCACAGAATATATACTTAACTTGCTTATTGTAGGTCCAGCTCCCACCTAGAAACAATTACAACTTTCACTTACAACCTAACAATAATGGCAAATGTTGCAATATTGAAGTAAAGAAGAGAAAAACAGAAACAAAAAAAAAAAAACAAAATACTCCGTAAAAAAACGTAAATAAAATTTTAAAAAAAAAAAACTGAAAGAGGGATTATATAGGTGAAAAAAAAGCATGTTTATGCTATAAGCAAAGGTAAGAGATTAACCATTATTCTATCAAGCCATCTAATCCAGTCATCATCCTCTTCCATTCACCCACCCTGGTAGCCCTATTAGATAATCGGTCGTACAACTCTGGGCTTCTGCTATTCCTCTTCTTATGCCTAGTACACCTCCATACATCAACTATTGAGCATTAAATTCTCTGTTTTTTAGCTCTCACCAAGGCCATCCTCCCATGAGGAAGTTGATGCACATTCTTTCCTTGATGATGACAGGAGGAAAGATAAGGGGGAAAATAAAGCACATATTTATCAAGATGCATAGTTGGTAAGTCATTTTGTATCTTTTTCCAATTTTTTGCTATATTAGATATTGAGTATGACATGTTTGTAATAAGTAGGAAAAACAAGAATTGACACTCAAATCTCTATTATACAAATCATGAGAAGCAATTACTTTAATGCCCTGACCCAATTTTTAATGTTTATTTTATTTTTTAAACTTCTCATAAAGAGCATGAATAAAGTTGATTTTGGAGATTTTAGAAACAATGAGGGGAAACCGATAAATTTAAAACAGAGAAGAGAGGAGAGGCTACCCAACCTAAAAAGAAATTAAGAGATTTTAAAAGAGAAAAGAATGTAAAAGGGGTGGAAATTTGTGAGACCTTGCATTGAACAAATAAAAAGATGAAATGGAGCAAAAACTTTCACGTGGGGAAAATTGAATAAAGAAAATTTGGACAAATTCAAAGGAAATAATGAAGAGAGAGAAAAAAAAGAGAAAAAAAGCGAAGTGGAAAAAAAGAAATCGAAGAGCAGAAAATAACGTGGAAGGCGGGAGCCTGGGACAACTTCGTCGGCCATCATTGACAGCAAGATTGGTGCCGCAAACCACTAAATATGGCTCAACGGCAATCTCTGCCACCCCTGACAAGATGACAAACACCATCACAAGTTCACAACCCAATTTAGAAATTAGGGTTTTTTTTTGGCTAAATAGGGGATCTTGATTTATGTTTGAATTGGTAGGTATTTCAAGCAATAAGTTGAAAGGTAGAATCAGTAATTACAAAATCAAAAACATTTTATTTGAAGAGATTCAAGTTTTTTCCTGTGTGGTTTAGCTCAAAATTCTGCTCTCAAGTGCATCATTACAAAAGGTGTGAGCCTTGCGGCCTTGTGAAAGGCGCCCTAGGACGCACGCCTACTTTTGCCTTTTGGATCGCACCTCCCCTTACAATGCTAAGGTGTTTTCCCCAGCATCCAAACGTGCCTAGAGACCAAGCATGCCTTGGGACCACTTTTTAAACACCCCCATTTATTATCCGCTACGATATGGACCATTAATGTATCAAACAAATTTTCCATGTCGTCTATCACAACTATACATCAACTCCGATTTCAAATAAAGCCTTATTCCCATAAATGGGGTCGGCTACATGAACCAAAGTGATAATTCCGGGGTGTCGTCCACATAGATTTTCCTCCTCCACCCAACACCGTCGAGAGCCTCAATCTCTTGTAAATCCAACTGCTTCATATCTTTTCTAACTCCTTCCCACCAAGTCATTTTCGGTCTGATTTCAAATTGTAGATGATTAAAAAGTACATATATAATCACAGCACAAACCATGTTTTTAAATAATCTCTAACACTTGTAAGCTTTGGCAAAGCACATAAACTGGAGTAATAGTTTAATACCTCATCTATATCAATCTTGTAAAACTTTACATCTGGCAAATGCTCACTCAGCTTCTTCATATCTGGCCACAGAAATTGACCTGCAAAGAAAAGAGCAAAAAACAAGCCAATCCAAGCCACATTAACATTCTAAAAGCTAATGAGTCATAATCATAAGACATGTCATTCTCTTACAAAGGATTTCAGAAGAATCCTTCACTGAGAGCTTTAATTGAAATCAAAAGCCAAATTATATTGAAAAAACAATATAAGATGATCCTAAAACTCGAAACCTAACACAACACATTTAACATCGGAATGCCAATACTCCCTCCGTATCTCATATTTTTTTCCCATATTTTCCTATAAACATTTTTATCATTAATGTTATGTTTGTTATAAATGTTTGATGTTCTTAATGTATTCCTCTAGAAAAATTAAACAAATACTTATATGACTATGTTTTTTCGATATATGATGGAAGAAATTAAAAGATTTTATCTAATTATGAATAGTACCCAAAGAAGGAGGGAGTAGCATAATTAAACACTAGATAGCTTATAGGAGATAGAAATAGTGAGTGATGAAAGGACTCATAAGTTGCATAATACCAAAAACAGGATTGCTGCAAAGTACGCTCTCATAGTCTCATGCAGTCCAAGACTCCAAAGCATAGTCTTTAGAGGAGTTTAATTTTGGAGTGAAATAGCTTAGTGCCCATGTACTCATGTAGTGTATTTACATGGCAGCATAAACTATGTTACTCGGACTATCCATTTCACCTCAAGTAAAAATGCCAAATTCTTGACACTCGGATATGGGTATGACACTCCGAGACTTCATTTTGGGTCAAAATCTTGAATTTTTTTTACAAAATAGTGTCCGACATGGATATCCTAATAACATAAAGCAGAAACATGTGACGTATTGTTTTTAGATAGCTTTTTATATATTACAGGGGGAAAATAAAGGTAGTGTTTGCAACATGTAAAACATATATTCCTTATTGTAAGACTAGGGGTATTCTAAATACGCTAAGTTTAAAGAGTATGATCTTATTTTCAAATTTATTTTGTTTTAGTAAACACTATAAAAGAATAGACTGAGACAATCGTATACTTACATTAGGTAGGGATAAAAATGGGGGCTTAAGGAATAAGGTTAGATTCATATTTATTTAAGACCAATCAGTTCATTTTGAGATCCTTAAACTTTGACTACACTTGCCTTACTTTATAAAATTTAAAAAGAGGATAGCTAAAGCTCTTGATCTTAGGATTGCATGTATCAAACATAAAGGCATGAACAATGTACTTATTGACATATACTACCTCTGTGTCATATTATTTGCAACATTTTTCCATTTTGGGATGCTACATAGACTACTTGACGAACAAGCCATCCCTAACGACTACCCATTATTGGAACAATGAACTGGTAGTCTTTGCCGACAAAATGAACCAACAGTCCTTGATGACTACTGAAACAATCAACGGGTGGTCATGCAGGATTACTAGTTCAATTTTCTAGTAGGTGTCAAGGACTATCGATTCATTATACTGTTACCAATTTATTGTTCCAATACTTATGACTAACAGATCATTATACTCCCTCCGTAACATAAAACTTTCAACAATTGGTTTTGCACGCAATTTGAGGAAGCGATTTAAGGGTGTAAACGAAAGAATTAGCCAAAATGATTTTAATACAAGCAAGAATGTGATTATAAGTTCCTAAAATTAATTTTTATATTGATTAATTCCTTCATTTACACCCTTAAATCGCTTCCTCAAAATGCATGCAAATTCAATTGTTGAAAGTTTTATGTTCCGGAGGGAGTACATTGTTTCCTTTAATGGACAACTTTTTGTTATTATTCTTTATTCGAGTTTTGAAATTGAGAAAATCTAGAGAAAAAAATTAGGTAAAATTGAACCGTACCAGTAAATTTTTTGCACTATGAGATTAAAGTACCAGTTAAATAGATTGATAATTTGATATGCATTAGATTTTGTAACTTTTCATTGTTAGTGGTGAATAAATCATAGGGTGAAGTCATCATTGTCATTTTATTCATTTAAGTATATGTAAGTGATTCTGCCCTTGCGTGTTTTTATTCTGCATTTAATAATCCCCTTCGATTATTCACTATCCAGAAAACATCATTAAAAAAATCTAAAGCTGAAAACTGAAGACAATTCATAGTGAAAGCATATCTTTATTTTTTACTAAGGAATTACCTCAATTACTTAATTACATTTAAAATACTCGTACATAATTTTAGAAAGTAAAGAGTATTCCAACTTACATGGACCACACCACACAGCTGTGAAGTAGAAGACTGCCTGCAAAGATTCATCTAGCGAAAGGACAAAAATAAGTGGTGAACACTCTCGTTGATACTTGGTACTCATATATGGAGTATTAAACAAACGAGAGGGAAAAAGCATATAAACTGATATACCTTCTGCCTTCTTAAGAGAGTCTTTTAACTGATCATCAGATTGGACCAAGACCACATTTGAAGGCGACGCTAAAAAAAGAATGCAAAATCAGATCAAGTAACTGAACAACACTACTATTTTTAAGGAAAAAATGAATGAGCCAACAAAAAATGAAAAATAAAACAGATGGCTAATAATACTATGGGCAGGTTATTATCAAACTTGAGCAGAACAATCTTTGACAACCAGTGACGAAAATAAATTAGCATGAAGGAATGTTATGTTATGTTATTATCTCAAAAAGTTGAGGTCTGGTACTCTGGTGCCAGAAAATTAGAGTTAATGTCCGCATAAGCGTGTGGACAATGAGTGATAAATATTTATTCTTTTTCTATCCATTCATCCTTCTTCTCAAACTTTCAAATCCCCATAGCTCCCAACTTTCATTACCGGATTCTTATCTATTTTATCCTATTATATCGAGCATATGCACATGGGACATAGAATTTTGGGGATTGACACAAAACAATAGCTCCAAAGTGGTCCCTGCTATAAGGATGCATCTTCTAGCTAATATTGGAATTCAATATAATATGGTTAAAATTGTATGCAAGTATTTAATTCAAATATTAATACCACTTGACTACCATTGGTCTTTTGACTCTTGAAATAAGGCCCAGTACTTTTGGACATAATTAATTTTGGACATAATTAATTTGAACTATGTGGAAATGAACTGGATTAAGCTAAATCCTAGACTCATCGAGAGTTGAGTTGAACTATAAAATAAATCAGAAATTAAGACCAAAAGACAATGCCTAATTCCCCTAAAATTGCCAAAAGGTCCAATCACACAAAACAGATCTCTCTACTTCCTTCTCCCCACTTCAATATGTATGATTTTTTCCATAATTTTCTACTTCAATTTGGAATCTTTTTTACTATTACATTTACATATGCCTTGCAGGTATCTTTATCCGTTTCAAGAAATGCTAAATGTGTTAAGGTATGGGACTTGAGTCCCACATCAATCTTATGGGGGTTGACGTGAGATTTATGTATCACTATAGGTTCTCTTCCTCTTAGGCTAGCTTTTGGGGATGGTTCTTAATGAGGAGGGAAGGCACTTTTACATCATGAACTAATTAACTTGGTATTAGACAAAATTATTAGGAAAGTTAAATTTTTTGTCATGTTTCTTTTGCTGGCCGAATTTTACTAAAGATTAAGGGAGAATTTCTTTTTTTTTGCTAGTTTTCGGATCTTTGTGTAGGGATTTTCCCATGTCAATAAAGGTCCACTTTTTACACTTCATAAAAAATAACAAAACTTTGTGTTCATCGTTTCTTTATGACACGAAACTTTAATCAATAACTATGTGATTACAACTAAACGTCAACTACTTGATTTTCAGAGTGAGTGCACTAGTGCAGAACCAATCAAGAAGCTTTTGTGAAATTATTTCATGGTTTTTAATGTCATTTGCATATTACAATTGCTTTGCAAAAAGTTAATTTAAGAAATCATGATTACATCAAGAGTGAAACATATTAGGGTTTTAACTTTAAGAAACAGAATTCCATAGGCTAAAAATTCAAGGATCACAAATTCATCCATACCGGTCCTCCTATTGTCCTAATGTAGGTGTTCGATGCTAGAGACTTTCTCCCTCCTTTCATCTAATGCCAAGCCCCCCTATGGTGGGGCTAACGCCAGTTCTTGCCTGGGCTAGGAAACTTCTCCCTCTTTCTTCTACCTAGTGCAAAGCCTGCCATAATGATAAAGGTGAGGTTATGTTCCATTGCAAGAATGAGACTAGATCAATTTTACGGAAGGTTATGGAATTCATATATGATGATTGGCTCTGCTACTCTTAGGCTATCAAAAGGAAAGCCACAGCAGATACGAGTGGATTGGGATAAGTTTTCGTATTGAATATCTCCACTAGACATGTCATTCTTGGGATAGTTCTTCTATCGTCCCAAATGAAAATGTTTATTATATTTCTAATCAAATTCCACAATACAAGGCTATCCACTCAAACAAAACATATAAACGACAAAATATGGACAAATACAGGAAATTAAAAATAAATAAAATTCTCTAGAATTTCAATGCTTTCATTTAATTCATAGAAGGCTCACTATACCAGTGAGTACAGTACTCTCTATATAAACGCAACCTATAGTGAATAAATGTTCATTAATCCTTGTATTGATGTTAATTGGGATTGAACTAACGTAAATCAGGTGAGTAGCTTCGATTGGCAGAAACCTTTGAATTTGTAGCTTTCATTACTATCAAAGAAAAAAAAAACCAAATTGATGATGCCATAAGCAGAAAAAGTTAAGGGTTACAAAATTAGACAAGTTTGATTACAAAATAAAGCATACCACAATCTAAATGTAAAGGAAGAAGGGTAAGAATAAGTACCAGAATCAGAAGAATAAGTTCGGAGACCCAAAGAGGAGTATGAAAGAACACAAGCAGCAGTTGAAGTGGTGAGGGTAGAAGGTAAGGTTGGAGAAATGAATTGAGAAGTAGAAGAAAAGGCATTTTGATGAGAAATTAAGGAAGAAATTGGACGCTGTGTAATTCCATGATGATCGAGAAATTGGCGGACAAAAAGTGAGCGTACAGCTCTGAATCTCGCCGCCATCTTCTTTCTCTAATCCTAAACCACCAACACCACAAGCCGACACGATCAACGAACACTAACCGCCGCCAATTACCGGGACAATTAGAATTTCCCAGTAAGACCAACAACCAGTGTGACCAAAAGAGACGAATTCGTGAACAAGGAGGAATATAAATATATATATATATATATATATATATATAAATGTCTAACCCTACATCGTTTGGCGGGTGTTGGTCCAGGTAATAATTTACAAAATAAGATAATCAGTAAGTGATAAAAGAGGAGCTTTACTTCATTCATCAATCAACATCGCCCGCTAAGGGTGCGTATCGAGCGAGTCGATCTCGAGTTGGGGGTTGCTCGACTCGTGTTCGTTAGGTTTTGAGTTAAGCTCGAGTTGTTAACGAGTTGCTCGTTTAATTTTTTAGCCCTATTAAATTTCAATTTTTTTAAAAGAAAATTAATGATTATATTATTATTTTTCTTTAGGTAAATAGTTTATTCTTAAAGTGTATTAATTTATTGTATTAAGTGTCAAATAAAATTTTCTTTATTTATTATATTAATTTATTTTGAATGATTTGACAGAGAAAATTATTGATTAATCTGTAAAATTACTGAGTTTCGAGCTAATTCGATCGGGCACGAATCAAATCGAGCCCAAGTAGCTCGCGAGCTGCTCAACTCGATAAGCACCCCTATCTATTTTTATATCTATATCTATATTTATATCCGATGGGGAAATGCGTAACCTCTCAAGCTGAGAGCCTGAGATGCGCTTTCCATATCTAAAAGGAATAATTACATTCATAGGTACCAACTATTGTACTTTTAATTTTATAGCTATCAACTTTTGATTATTCACCACCAGCACGAACTATTACATAAAATTGCAATGATAGGTACATGACCTAAATATTGTTGCAACTTATAGGTCATCCAAACCTATTTATAGGTCATTCATACCTATCGTTGCAACTTTATGTAATAGTTCATGCTGTTGGTGAATAATCAAAAGTTGGTACCTATAAAATAAAAAGTGCAATAGTTGGTACCTATTAATTTAATTATTCCTATCTAAAATGACAAATTATAATAAACGACAAATTTTATTATAAAATAATGCAATGATTGTCGAGCACGTTTAAACGAGAATTTTTTTTTTTTTTTGAAGAAAGAGAACTTAGATTAAAGAAGAAACATTAAAGTGTTAGGATACATCAACTGGCGGGGGGGAGGGGGAATGGAGGGGATTATAACAATAGTCAGGGAAAATTCCCTCCAAAGCTAAACCACATCTGTTAGAGTCCTCTAATTGTAGAAGTCTAATACAAACATCATAATTCAAGATATATACATGGATAATCCAAAATGATTTTTGTTTTCTTAATGCTATTAGCTAAGTAGTCCGCATGCTTCACAAATTCCCTATTCCTCCATTTTAGCTTTGAATGCACTCGGAGCAACTTCCTACAATCCCTGTAAATATTGATATACTTGTCAAAGGGGTCAGATTGTCATTAATATTTTTAACCACTTGTTTAGCATCTGAAATAATAGTGACATTGGTCCAGTTCTTCTCTACCACCCACTTGAGTGCTTGGAGGATTGCTAGTCCTTCTAGCTGGTGGATGTCAAAACCTTTCTTCCTCATGGTGAGAGCTTGGACTACCTGCATATCATTAGAGTAACATACTACTGCAATACCTGCCTCTAAGTTATTCTTGGACAAGGAAGCATCCACACATAGGATAAGTTCAGAAAGGATAGGAGCATGGGTAGTAAGGTTGTTGTTGTGATGGAGGGGGGTCTATGAGTTGAAGAAAAGTGAGGTGAGGTTGATAATCTCTTAGCAGAAAACTTGTTTGGCCACATTATTTTTATTAAAAATCCAGTTGTTCCTTCTAATCCAAAGTCTCCAAATAAGAAAAGAGAAACAGAGGGACCAGGGTATATCATTAGCACTACCATTAGATGAAAGATTGGAGTTGATCCAGTCACTACAAGAAGAAATGATGTCAGGTTGGTAGTTGTAACATTACATCCATATTTCAGAAGCTCTAGGACACTCCCTAAGAATATGATAGATGGACTTAGGAATGTTGGGGCAGAAGGGATAGTAAGGATTGCAGTCAATGCCTCTATAATGGAGGGTGGCTTTGGTTGGAAGGCTATCCCAAGAAATAAGCCAAAGGAAGAATTTTTGCTTAGGATATGAAGACTCCAAATTTACTGCCACTCCTCTCTTGCTCTTTGGCCATTAGCAGACCATAGATCATAGTAGAGAGTGGCAGAATCAAAGGACTTCCCTTTAGCAAGTGTGCAAACAAGAGTGTCTTCCTGCTCTTGGGAAACATGGATACCTTGCATAGTCTGCTTTATCTCATGTGGAATGGATATAGATAAGTTGGTCAGATTCCAATCATTATTATAATAAACCTCATGGATTTTTAAATCATGATCAGTTTAATGCAAAGGGCCTTGTATTCTGTTTCTTAGGGAACTAAAGGGGAGCCAGTTATCTTCCCAAAAATGAATGCAATCCCCTTTTCCAATTGCCCAAGTGGTATATTTTGAGAAAATATCCCAACCCTTACCTATATCCTTCCAGATGTGAGATCCTGACTTGAAGCTTTTTGGAATGGTTCTAGAACAATATTTTGCCCTAATAATGTCAGATGCCAAATTCTGTTTAGAATGTAATTTCCAACAAATTTTCGCTAGGGCTATTTTATTACTCAAAAGAGCAGAACTTATTCCAATCCCCCCTTGAGATTTTGGGGCTTTAATTTTTTTCCCAACTTACTAAATGCAATTTTTTCTTTTCTTGTGAAGAGTTCCAGAAAAAATTCCTGGGTATTTGGTCAATTGTGGAGGGAATGGAATTTGGTAATGAGAAACATTGCATAAAGTATGTTGGGATTGCAGATAAGGTGGACTGAATAAGGATTGCTCTACCAGCTTTAGAAAGAAGGTTGGCCTTCCAAGAAGCAAGTTTACCTTGAAGTTTATCTATGATAGGCTTTAGTTGTGCTTGGGTTGGTCTTCTATCAGTCAAAGGGAAACCTAGATAGATTCCTAAATCCTGGCATTCCTGGATTTCAAGAGTTTCACAAAACTGGTCTCTGATGTTTTGTGTAACACCCCGCATTTTAGCAACGACGTTATTAGTGATAACGTCGTAAACAGACAATTACCAATTGATTTAATAAACAAAATATAACTAAACTCGTGGAAGTAATACTTTTATTAATAATAATAATGGAATCCCAAATTACAAAAGGTTAAACTAAACCATAAATCTAGTCCTAAAACTAGAAATAAAAACTATCCCGCTTCTAGCCTCTATCCTGCTTACCTGCAAAATAGATTTAGGGGTCCACCAACAGTGGCGAGTAACGAGATTGTCCTACTTAGAAGTAGGGCCACATTACATACAATAATAGGGTTTTGAAACACAGGATACAAGTACCAGAACAGAGTTAGCAGCGGAAACAAAACAACTAATAAACATCATACTCAAAGATTACCATGCTTACTTATCAATACAATTAATCTACATTATTAGACATCAAGAATATTTCCGACACGACTGAAGTCGATACAACAAACAAGTCCCCGACACGATTCATCACAGATGAACCGATACGACACGGTGCAAGGCCGATACAACAAACAAGACCCCGACACGATACATCACAAATGAACCGATACGACACGGCGTATGGCCGATACAACAAACAAGTCCCCGACACGATTCATCACAGATGAACCAATACGACACGGTGCAAGGCCGATACAACAAACAAGTCCCCGACACGATTCATCACAGATGAATCGATACGACACGCCGTAAGGCCGATAACAACATTGACACGACTGACTCAAAGCGATAAATGACACGACTCAATATAAGCATCCAATGACACGACTCAAACCAGACGAGCATCAACAATCACGTATGACTCTTACAATAATGACACATCAAGCTCAACAATCCAAATAAGCAATTATGCAGACCAACCATACAACGCATGAATAACATGAAATAAACATAAAGGTTCAATTTTTATAATTAACAAACAAGATTTCAAGAATTAATCATCAAACAAGATAAAAATCCAAGCTTAACAACATGCTATCACACGCATAACATAATCGAAAATACCAAGCAAGAACATTGTCAAATTATCAAAATTAAATACAAGAACATCAAGAATTAATCATAGAACGAAATAGCTTAGAAGATCACATAAGAACATAAATTGATCAAACAAGAAAACAAATCTAACAACCTAAACATCATGTTTATACGAAAATCATAACAACAACAACGTGATTCTAAGCCTAGTATCCTATGCAACCTAATCCTATTCCTAAGTAGAATAATCTAGTTAGCTATTGAACGAACAATCAAGAAATACGCCCAAGGTTAGGTTTGCATTGATGAACAAGGTTGAAGGTCTTGAATCAATCTTCAATGGTGTCTTTGATTTGATGAAATGAAAGGAGGATTGGGTTGAGATATCTGATGAGATGCCGTGATATGTAGTGGGGAAAAGGAGGAGTTTTTATTTGTAGTCTTTATTTGTAGTTTAGTTTTTATTTGTAGTTTAGGATTGGAAAAAAACAAAAAAAACAAAAGGGGTTTTGGCTTCCTAAATTTTAGTAGGAAGAATAGGATAAAAACTAGATTTTTGGATAGAGTAAAAAATAGATGTAGTTTAATATTTTTGGTTGAAAAGGGATTTAAAATAATTGAATAGGAAATAATAATGGGGCCGTGTAGTATAGTAAGGAAGAGGGGTTAGGAGGTTGTTACCTATTGTTTAGTGAGGTGTTTATGAGTTACTAAAAAGTAGGAGAGAAAATAGGAGATTAAAAATTGGATTTTTAGTTAGGGTCAAATAGATATGATATAGTAATTAAGGTTGAAGAAATAAATGAAACAAGTTAAAAAAAATGTTTAATGGGGCCGGCTAGATGATTAGAAAAGGAGTTTTGGGCTTGCTCCTTCAGAATTCAAATTTAATCTTTTGGCCCAATTTAGAATATTTGGGCTTTAAGGCTTAATTTCTCACGAAAATTTACGGCCCAAAAATCTGGCTCGTTACAATCTCTCCTCCTTAAAAAAATTTCATCCTCGAAATTTTATTAGGAAGCACACATAACACATAAACAAATAACATAACAACACAAGAAACATAGGAACTAAAGGATAAAATTATTCTTAACCTAAGTTACTACCCAAAGTTGCTCACACTACTGTTTCTGGGTTTTGTGATCTAAATTACACTCTTGATTTAAAAAGCACTCATCTCACAGTTTACTTATGAAGAAGTAAACTCAGGATTATCCTATGGCTCTGGTACCAACTGTAACACCCCGCATTTTAGCAACGACGTTATTGGTGATAACATCGTAAACAGGCTGTTACCAATTGATTTAATAAACAAAATATAACTAAACTTGTAACGACCCGACTTTTTAGGCTGTCGATTTACGAAGGAAATCGACAAATAGATCATTACCAACATAAAACTTAACAATAATATTATAATTAAAGTCTAAAATTCCTTTTATTAATTAAATACTGAAACAATAATCCCCATAAGTTTATAAATAAATACTTAAATACACCATAAAACCGTATCTTCCCAACAGACTGGGATAAACTAAAACCATTATGAAAAGAAAACATAAACTAGACTCTGGTTCACTCTACTGATCACATCAACACTCAACCCGAACCAAACGAGAGCCCACTTATGCGTCTACATCATCACCTGAAATGGGGGGGGTCCACCGTCAGTGGCGAGTAACTAGGCTGTCCCGCTTAAATGAGGGACCGCTAACCACATAATAGCATAGAATCAACCAAGAAAATCATGCAAAACACAAGGAAATACGTACAAAAATACATACGAAATACGTACAAAAATACGTATAAAAATACGAAGGAAAATACGTAGAAAATACGTAAACAAATACGTATAAAATACGTATAAAATACCTGCAAAATACGGTTAGAAATACATACAATATACGTATGAAATACGAGTACAGTACATATAAAATACCTGCATAATACGGTTAGAAATACATACAAAATACGTAAACAATACAAATACAAATACGTACAACATACAAATACAAATACGTACAACATACATGTATTCAGAAATACACTAATAAAATACAGACTTACCAGATGTATGCAACGGAAGACTTAATATTACCAAATTAATACATATATACACGAAAATACACATATACACATAACCCTTCCCGTGAACTACTTATTTATCGTATTTTACCCTTAAACCCTCTTTTAACCTTCTTATCGGATCGGTCATATTGCTCGTTGTGGATCCCGTGTGCACCACAACTTTCCTAAAACATGTCAGGGTGAACTCGTGTATTCAACCCGTAGCCCTCCTTTGCAAGAACTAAGCCTAAGCTATGGCCATAACCCCTAAATAGCAGCTCGTGTACTACTACTTAGACGACTACATATCTTAAGATCCAGAACTGCCCAGAGACCGCAATAGGGCAGTGGCTTCGACTTAACCCGATCTGATGACTCGTGTATCATCAAATGGGCGTCCTTACATATCTTGTCTTTTCTAAAGGCCATCGTGAGACCACTAATTAACAAGCAATATCTAAAGGCCATCTTGAGACCACTAATTCATATCATATCTTATTCCTTTCCTTCTTATTCATATTGTTACTTTCCTTCATATTGCAACTTATCCTTATTAATTCTTTTTAATCCTTTAATCATATTAATTCCTTAAATTACCTCCTAAATTATTATAAGCCAAAAATGAAACTAAAATTGATCAAAATAACACAAGGACCACTTGACACTTCTAAAACAAAATATTAATTAAAATAAATTCATTAAATAATCATATAACAATTAAATAAATCATTCAAATAATCAATAATTCATATAAATCAATAATTATCATCAAATATTACTTAAAACATGATAAAAATCCTAATTTTCATATTTTATTCCACTCGAAAATCTTATGTGAAAATACCGAAAAATTACACAATTAATTAAATAAATATAATTATCAATAATTAATCACACAAACTTAATTAACAACAAATAAATCATGCTTTGAACATTAAATCATACAACATGAATCAAAACAAGATCAAAATCAATGCTTTTCTATACATAAGTCGCACGGCAATCATGGCAAAAAAAAAATAATATCAAGATAAATTTCAAGAATTCATAATATCATGATATAATTAAAGATTAAATTCAAGATTACATATTAATTCAAGATTTGTCAAGATTCAACATAAAAATCAGATTTTTAATTCCCTAGATTAATTCTTTACCATTCGACTTTTTAGTAAGATGAACAAGAATTTGTAATTTTTAATTCAAGACTTTAATTTAACAATTAAATAATCATACACATCAAATTAATTCAAGAAAATATCAAGAAATCATCATCAAAATAATTATATATCACTCGACTTTTGTTCGAAAAATCAAGATCAAGATTCGTAAATTGTCATGTAATTAATCGACATAAATATATAATTGAATAAATTATTTCATGCATATAATTAATTATCACAATCAAAGATTCATAGAAATTACATATTATATCAAGAAAATAACATGAACAATCATATCATATGGTTCGAAAATTCCACCCTAAACATGATACTAATTCTTTTAATTTTTACTAGTTTTAATCCTAATTAACTATATGGAAATCTACCCTAATCTAAGGGAGAAAGTCTAGTTACCTTAGCATAGGGAAGAAAACAAGAAAAATCACCCCTTTGGAGCTTGGAGTTACACGGCCAACAAAGAAGAAAATTTAGGGTTTTCTTATGAGTTTTGCAGTATAGAAAATTATGTAAAAGAAAATAGGTTAAAAGCTTGTTCCCTATTTATAATATAAGGAACCAAAGAAAAATAAATAAAAACAATAAAAGGGAGGGGGGCCGTGATTTTAGAGTGAGAATAGGGTGTTTGGGCTCATTTGAAAGACTTAGTAACATTAATTAAAAATAGGGTTTTTAAATTCGGGTAATTAAGATATGGGCTCACTTAAATAAGCAATGACCCAAAAAGAAACAAAAGAACATAATCCCTTGGCCATGAACATAAGGGCCGACCAAGTGGGAGGGAGATTGGGTCATAGGCCCAATTCCAAGACAAGCTGACAAATATAAGAATTAAACAGTCCAATAATGGGCCTTTTGGACTTAAGATAATAAAAATAATATAAATAAACCGCGAAATTTTCTGGCCCTAAATTTCGGGTTATAACTAAACTCGTGGAAGTAATACTTTTATTAATAATAATAATGGAATCCCAAATTACAAAAGGTTAAACTAAACGATAAATCTAGTCCTAAAACTAGAAATAAAACCTATTGCAAACACAGGAATTGAAAACAGGGGCCTAGACGCTCAATAACCTATCCCGCTTCTAGCCTCTATCCTGCTTACGTGCAAAATAGATTTAGGGGTTCACCATCAGTGGCGAGTAACGAGATTGTCCTACTTAGAAGTAGGACCACATTACATACAATAATAGGGTTTGAAACACAGGATACAAGTACTACAACAGAGTTAGCAGCGGAAACAAAACAACCAATAAACATCATACTCAAATATTACAATGCTTACTTATCAATACAATTAATCTACATTATTAGACATCAAGAATATTTCCGAGACGGCTAAAGTCGATACAACAAACGAGTCCCCGACACGATTCATCACAGATGAACCGATAATAACAAACAAGTCCTTGACACGATTCATCACAGATGAACCGATACGACACGGCGCAAGGCCGATACAACAAACAAGTCCCCGACACGATTCATCACAGATGAACCGATATGACACGGCGCAAGGCCGATACAACAAACAAGTCCCCGACACGATTCATCACAGATGAACCGATACGACACGGCGCAAGGCCGATAACAACATTGACACGACTGACTCAAAACGATAAATGACACGACTCAAAATAAGCATCCAATGACACGACTCAAACCAGACGAGCATCAACAATCACGTATGACACTTACAATAATGACACATCAAGCTCAACAATCCAAATAAGCAATTATGCAGACTAACCAGACAACGCATGAATCACATAAAATAAACATAAAGGTTCAATTTTTATAATTAACAAACAAGATTTCAAGAATTAATCATCAAACAAGATAAAAATCCAAGCTTAACAACATGCTATCACACGCATAACATAATCGAAAATACCAAGCAAGAACATTGTCAAATTATCAAAATTAAATACAAGAACATCAAGAATTAATCATAGAACGAAATAGCTTAGAAGATCACACAAGAACATAAATTGATCAAACAAGAAAACAAATCTAACAACCTAGACATCATGTTTATACGAAAATCATAACAACACCAACGCGATTCTAAGCCTAGTATCCTATGCAACCTAATCCTATTCCTAAGTAGAATAATCTAGTTAGCTATTGAAGAACAATCAAGAAATACGCCCAAGGTTAGGTTTGCATTGATGAACAAGGTTGAAGGTCTTGAATCAATCTTCAATGGTGTCTTTGATTTGATGAAATAAAAGGAGGATTGGGTTGGGAAATCTTATGAGATGCCGTGATATGTAGTGGGGAAAAGGAGAAATTTTTAGTTGTAGTCTTTATTTGTATTTTAGTTTTTATTTGTAGTTTAGAATTGAAAAAAAACCAAAAAAAGGGGGTTTTGGCTTCTTAAATTTTAGTAGGAAGAATAGGATAAAAACTAGATTTTTAGATAAAGTCAAAAATAGATGTAGTTTAATATTTTTGGTTGAAAAGGGATTTAAAATAGTTGAATAGGAAATAATAATGGGGCCGTGTAGTGTAGTAAGGAAGAGGGGTTAGGAGGTTGTTACCTATTGTTTAGTGAGGAGTTTATGAGTTACTAAAAAGTAGGAGAGAAAATAGGAGATTAAAAATTGGATTTTTAGTTAGGGTCAAATAGATATGAAATAGTAATTGAGGTTGAAGAAATAAATAAAGCAAGTTAAGAAAAATGTTTAATGGGGCCGGCTAGATGATTAGAAAAGGGGTTTTGGGCTTGCTCCTTCAGAATTTAAATTAAATCTTTTGGCCCAATTTATAATATTGGGGCTTTAAGGCTTAATTTCTCACGAAAATTTACGGCCCAAAAATCCGCGTCGTTACAATATCCCTTCCTTAAAAAAATTCCGTCCTCAAAATTTCATTAGGAAGCACACATAACACATAAACTAATAACATAACAACACAAGAAACATAGGAACTAAAGGATAAAATTATTTCTAACCTAGGTTACTACCCAAAGTTGCTCACACTACTGTTTCTGGGTTTTGTGATCTAAATTACACTCTTGATTTAAAAAGCACTCATCTCACAGTTTACTTATGAAGAAGTAAACTCAGGATTATCCTATGGCTCTGGTACCAACTGTAACACCCCGCATTTTAGCAACGACATTATTAGTGATAACGTCGTAAACAGGCAGTTACCAATTAATTTAATAAACAAAATATAACTAAACTCGTGGAAATAATACTTTTAATAATAATAATAATGGAATTCCAACTTACAAAAGGTTAAACTAAACCATAAATCTAGTCCTAAAACTAGAAATAAAACCTATTGCAAACACAGGAATTGAAAACAGGGGCCTAGACGCTCAATAACCTATCCCGCTTCTAGTCTCTATCCTGCTTACCTGCAAAATAGATTTAGGGGTCCACCATCAGTGGCGAGTAACTAGACTGTCCTACTTAGAAGTAGGACCACATTACATACAATAATAGGGTTTGAAACACAGGATACAAGTACTACAACAGAGTTAGCAGCGGAAACATAACAACCAATAAACATCATACTCAAAGATTACCATTCTTACTTATCAATCAATACAATTAATCTACATTATTAGACATCAAGAATATTTCCGACACGACTGAAGTTGATACAACAAACAAGTCCCCGACACGATTCATCACAGATGAACCGATAACAACAAACAAGTCCCCGACATGATTCATCACAGATGAACCGATACGACACGGCGCAAGGCCGATACAATAAACAAGTCCCCGACACGATTCATCACAGATGAACCGATATGACACGACGTAAGGCCGATAACAACATTGACATGATCGACTCAAAGCGATAAATGACACGACTCAAAATAAGCATCCAATGATATGACTCAAACCAGACGAGCATTAACAATCACGTATGACTCTAACAATAATGACACATCAAGCTCAACAATCAAAATAAGCAATTTTTCAGACCAACCAGACAACGAGATAAAAATCCAAGCTTAAACAACATGCTATCAAACGCATAACATAATCGAAAATACCTAGCAAGAACATTGTAAAATTATCAAAATTAAATACAAGAACATCAAGAATTAATCATAGAACGAAACAGCTTAGAAGATCGCACAAGAATATAAATTGATCAAACAAGAAAACAAATCTAACAACCTGGACATCATGTTTATACGAAAATCATAACAACAACAACGTGATTCTAAGCCTAGTATCCTATGCAACCTAATCCTATTCCTAAGTAGAATAATCTAGTTACCTATTGAAGAACAATCAAGAAACACGCCCAAGGTTAGGTTTGCATTGATGAACAAGGTTGAAGGTCTTGAATAAATCTTCAATGGTGTCTTTGATTTGATGAAATGAAAGGAGGATTTGGTTGGGAAATCTGATGAGATGCCGTGATATGTAGTGGGGAAAAGGAGGAGTTTTTATTTATAGTTTAGGATTGGAAAAAAAAACAATAAAAAAGGGGTTTTGGCTTCCTAAATTTTAGTAGGAAGAATAGGATAAAAACTAGATTTTTAGATAGAGTAAAAAATAGATGTAGTTTAATATTTTTGGTTGAAAATGGATTCAAAATAGTTGAATAGGAAATAATAATGGGGCCATGTAGTATAGTAAGGAAGAGGGGTTAGGAGGTTGTTACCTATTGTTTAGTGAGGTGTTTATAAGTTACTAAAAAGTAGGAGAGAAAATAGGAGATTAAAAATTGGATTTTTAGTTAGGGTTAAATAGATATGGAATAGTAATTAAGGTTGAAGAAATAAATAAAACAAGTTAAGAAAAATGTTTAATGGGGCGGGCTAGATGATTAGAAAAGGGGTTTTGGGCTTGCTCCTTCAGAATTAAAATTAAATCTTTTGGCCCAATTTAAAATATTTGGGCTTTAAGGCTTAATTTCTCAAGAAAATTTACGGCCCAAAAATCTGGGTTGTTACATCCTGAGCAGTGTACTTTGAGAAGTACAGTTGGCTTTTAGGCTTCCTAATTCTCTGTCCTGAAATAGATTCAAAAAGCTGAAGAGTAGTGGTGAGGCTAGACAGAGTATTGTTGTTACATTGGCCAAAAAGAATAAGATTATCTGCAAACATAAGATGGGAAATGTAGAAGGTGGTATTGTGTAATTTGAAGGGGTTCCATAGGTTCTCCTCTACTTGGGAATCAATTAAGTTGGTCAAGTATTCCATGCACAAAATAAAGATGTAAGGTGATAGAGGGTCACCTTGTCTAAGACCTCTAGAAGGATAGAAACAAGGACAATGTCTCCCATTTACTAGAATTGAAGTTGAAGTGGAAGTGATACAACTCATGATTAATTGAATGGAAGTTTCATCAAAATTGTGCCATTGAAGGCATTTTCTAACAAAATTCCATTCCATCCATCCTATCATAGGCTTTTTCCAAGTCTACTTTAAGTGCAAAGAAATTCTTCTTGCTCTTACTAACTCTCATAGAATGGAGAGTTTCTGATGCAACTATAAAATTTACATCAGACCCCCCCTGGAATAAAGCTGTTTTGGTTAGGAGAAATCAAAGGGTGAATTAAAGGTCTAATTCTTTTGACTAAGATTTTTGAGAGAATTTTGTAAAAAGTGGTGCAAAGGCTAATTGGTCTGAATTGTTTGATAGTTTTTGGATTGTCCCCTTTAGGAATTAGAAAAATCAGGGTTTTATTTGACAATTCAAGAATTTTATGACTATCAAAAATTGAAACCAAGTCTTGCCAAAGATCCTCTTTAATCAAATTCCAGTGGTTCTGAAAAAACATACTATGGAAGCCATCCCAACCAGGGGATTTTAGAGGTGGAAGGCTGAATAGTGCCTTTCTAACCTGATGCATGGAAGGTCTATGAGCAATATGTATTGGCCTCTGCCTTTGGTTTGGAAGAGGAATAAGATCAAAACAGTTGTGATCAGTGGAAAACAGGTCTTGGAAGTATAAGTTGATATGGGCTGAAATGTCAGAGGGTGAAGTAAATTCATTTCCAACATTATCAAAAAGAGAATCAATTCTATTTCTTTTCCTTCTGAAGGTGACTGAATTTTGAAAAAAAATTGTGTTTCTATCTCCTTCATTAATCCATTGAGTTCTATTTCTGATTTTCCAAAATTCCTCTTCCTGATGACAAATATCATTAAAATCATTTGACAGTTGTTCCTCCAGGTTCCAAAGGAATAGGTTATTGGGATCAGATTGTAGTGCTAATTGAATACCCTGAATTCTTTTGGAGAGGACTCTTTTCTTTCTTAAAGGGTTTCCAAAAAACTGCTCAGTCCAAGGTTGAATCTGCTCAGAGAGGTGAATTAATTTTGGCATAAAAAGATTGCTTCCAGCATTCCAAACATTAGAGACAAAATTTGAGAAGGAAGGTTCCTGGCACCAGAAGGTCTCAAATTTAAAGAGAATATCAATGGAAGGGGGGGTAACAGTCTTTTGTTTTAAGCCAACTAGGATGGGGCAGTGATCTGACCCTAGTCTAGTGAGGTTTTTGACAAAATGGTTGGGGAAAGAGTTTAGCCAAGAAATATTAGCAAGGCTTCTATCCAATCTTTCTAAAATGGGTTTTAGCT
Source organism: Salicornia ramosissima (assembly GCA_951394345.1). Taxonomy (NCBI): domain Eukaryota; kingdom Viridiplantae; phylum Streptophyta; class Magnoliopsida; order Caryophyllales; family Amaranthaceae; genus Salicornia; species Salicornia ramosissima. The sequence goes on along the minus strand of OX596237.1, from coordinate 37,214,104 downwards.
TCCTTTTATTAGTCCAAGTAAATTTGAGGCCATTATAACCCAGGTCAAACATTCCACAATTATGGAGGCAATCTCTAAAAGCATTTAGTCTTTTTGGTTTAGTCGGTTTCCCCCCAATTTTTTTCATGAGGAAAAAGAACTTCATTAGAATCCCCAAACATAAGCCAAGGCATAGAAATATTATAGCTTAAAGACTTCAAATTTTCCCATAATTCCAGCCTAGCCCTAAAAAGAGTACTAGCATAAATACAAGAAATTGCAAAGGAACAGTTCTTTAAAGCCTTTACCTGCACAATTTCGTGGATAGCATGCAAATCATTTCCTATGGGTTCAAATTTGATTGCATTTGAATCCCATAGGACCAGAAGTCCTCCTGAGAATCCCCTCGCCTCCACATAGATGTACTTATCATATGGCAGGGTTTGGATGATTTTTTGGGTGTGAGTGGGTCCAGTTCTAGTTTCAGAAATGAACATTAAATCTGGTTTATGCTCATGGTACAGATGAAATATATTTCTTTGGAAACTTGGCCTAGAGATACCGCTCGCGTTCCAAGCCAAAAAAGACATAGGTTCAAGGATGTTGGGAAGGTTTTGAAGAATGTCCCAGTCTTCCATTGCTGTCTCGTCCTGCTGCACAAGCATCTTTTCCTTCCAGCTGTAGATCCTTTGCTCTAGAGGAGTGCATTTGACATCTATCATCCCCAGCTTTGCCTCTGCATTCCACCATGCAAAGGCCTTCAGTTCTACTTGTTGGAATGCTCTTTGAATGTGAGCAATGCACAGACTATTGGTGTAATTTCCTATTTCCAAATGGATCACTCTTGCAGTGAGAGTGTAGATCCTTCTGGATTGGGGAAGGATTGGTGCTGGGTCGACCAAGAAGTCCATGTCGTCTTGAACAATCTCCTGTGGGTTGAATGGAGTCTTTGTCAGCTAATGTTCCCACCATTCTGCTTCCCTGGGAAGCAATCCTCGGAGATCGTCTATGTTGGGAAGATTAACTGGAATTGCTTCCCCTCTCCCGTCTTTTGGAACCATCCACATCGAATCCGCCATTGCTTCTGCAGATGATGGATCCCTGATGAAGTTCCGGATCTGAGCTAGATGAAGACCCGTGATTATATCCTGATTTTTCAAGTAAAACTCGAACTTGTTGGGATCGAGTTCCCAGTACGCCAGAATGGGTTTGTCCATTAGTTTCAGGTGAGAGGGATTGTCTGTTGAGGGAATGATCAAGATTGGGAAGGGTGGAGCAATTGGTGGTTTTTGGTAGGGTTACTTGAACATGGGGTTTTCTTTGGTGAATAAATTTCGAAGTTGGTCCATGGTTGAAAGAGTAGTTCGAAGACTGAGGGAGCAGGAGATGGAAGGATAAGGTTTTAGGGTTGAAGGAGATATTTATAAGACCAGAATTAGGGTTTTGATTGGGGTAAACATGGGTTAGAAGAGGGAAAAGTGGTCCTTGCTCCAGCCCAAATTTTTTTTTAGAGATCCAAGTGGAATTTTTTTTTTTTTTGAATTGGGTCAAGTAGAAACAAGGATGGTTGGAGGAGCTATTGGTCTCCAAATTGAAGGGGTCTAAATCCAAGTTATTGGACCGGCCCAAAGATAGCTCAGTAGAATTCATTGGCTTTGGATTGGGCTCCACATCTTTAGTAATTAAATCCCAGGCCTTTAGTCCGCCAAATTCAAAATTCGAATTTGAATTGTTATTTTCGAGCCAAAAATCCACTTTAGAAGCCGTACTCTTCTTCTTCAAATGAGCTTCTCTGTTCTTCTTCATGCTTTTCTTTCTCAGCCTATTCCTCTTCTTCTTCCTCTCGTCAGATTTATTTTTGACTTGAATCCATTGGGGTTCACGTTCATCTTGCGTCTATTTGTTTATGGAAGTTTTTTGTGCTTCCATGGGTTCTTAGGACTGCGGGCATGAGTTTCCCTTGTGCTCTATACTAAAACATATAGGACAAGTTGAAGGAATTTTCTCCCAAATTATAGACTGTTTCAAATATCCAATCCAAATGACTAACTTCAATGGTGCAGAGAAATCGACCAACACTTTAATTCTCGCAGAGGGGAGAGCATTCTCACCCTTTTTACGAAGCTCTATTTTTACGGACCCTCCTAGTGAGTCTCCAATTTTCCTTAGGAATTTATGATTTAGAAATTCTAAAGGTAAATCAGGCAGCCTTGCCCATACTGGAAATTTTGTGATTACAATTTCTGAAGCTCTAAAGCCAGGCTCCCAAGATTGAACAAACACGAAGTAGGAGTGAATGGACCAAGGTCCCCCATGTAGAATGTAGTTGTGGCTTTCCTCCGAAGTCTGCAGCAGAAAAAATCCATTTCCTAGCTGCAACCCTTTGGTTTCTTTTGGAAGATTCCATAAGGTTTTTGCCCTGCTTAGAATATAGTCTGTTGAGAAAGACCTCCCCAAAACTTTGAAAATAGTTGCATAATTCCATTGAGAGGAGAGGGGTTGAAGATCTTGTGGGGCTAACGGGATGAACACTTCTGAATTACAATCGAATTCAGAAGGTGGTTTAGTGGAGCAAATGAAAGGAGGAGTCAGGGGTTTAGGAGTGGGGGGAAGGTTCAGGTCGTGAGGGAAGAGTGAATTTGGGGTATGGTTGGCTAATGATAGTACTTCTGAATAGGAGGCGGTGGTGGAGGCTAGCCGCCAGCAGTTTCCGTTTAAACGAGAAGTTAACTTACTAAACTTCCGTGAAGTTACTATAGTTATATTTGGTGTCATTTTCACTCCATTGGCCATTGTCATACAATAAAGCTGAAAAGTATACATGGAGACTTAAAGTGATTTTCCCCTTTTTATGCATCTGCAGTTTTATTCATCTTTGAGCATAAGCATGTTCTCATTTTATTCATCATCATCTTTCACCCCATTTCACCATCATCTTTCACCCCATTTCACCATTGTTGGGCATCCTTAGTCAACTTTCTCATTTCACCATAAAAAATTGAAGTTGATTGCAACGTTGTCGTCTCTTATGCGCGAACTTTGGTTGAGAGACGGTTTAGTCAACTATTTCATTTCACCATAAAAACTTGAAGTTGATTGCAACGTTGTCGTCTCTTATGTGCGACCTTTGGTTGAGAGACGCTTTAGATTTAATGTGTAAAAGGAAGGTTAGTGTGTTCTGATAGTTTGTATTTAGGTAGTATTTTCGTAGTTTTTATTAATTTATTTTCTATTTTTTATTTAGTTTTTGTTAGCATTTTTAGGCTTTTTAGTTTAGTTTTGTTTCGGTAGTCCCCTTACCCTTTTTCTATGTGATTTTCCCTATTTTGCTTTGTTTCTGCGTTTTCTTCCCCTTTTGCAGGTCCCGATTCTATTTCCAAACTCGAGGAAGCGAGTCGAGAACCCCGAGGAAACCACAAGTCCTCTATGCCATTTCTTGTGAAAAGAAGGCCTCAGCGGGCGCTGGGAATTCCTTAGCGTCCGCTGAGATGTATTTTATTTCGAAGCATTTTTTGTAAGAAAAGAGGCAGTAGGATTTCAAGGCCATGCAGCGGCCGTTGATGGATTCCCAGCAGCCGCTGATTTTGAAGCTGCCAGGCCACCTAATGTGCAAAGTGAAGAACAGTGACCGCTGACCCCAACTCATCGCCTACTGTCCCCCTCCCCTGTTTTGAGGCAGTGAGCTCCCAAAAGCTCGCAGCGGCCGCTGACCCCAACTCAGAGCCCGCTTCCATAAGTCTTCAATACCTGCAGGCCTACTTTAGTAGGTGTCAGCGGGCACTATCATTGCCTCAACGCCCGTTGAAGAGCTTTTGTACGTATTTTTAATGATTTTTAGATCTTTTGTTGTAGTTTTTGGAGGAGGTATAAATACCTTTTTCCTCCCTTTTTGTAAGAGACATTACATTTTAGAATAGTTTTAACCTAGTTCTTAGTTTTCTCTCTTCTCTCTCTTAGGTTTTCATTGATTTGCACTTTCAAAGCTTAGTATAATTGTTGATGTAACGACCCGACTCGCTTAAACCGGCGCGGAAGAAACCAACGAGTCGAGTTGTTAGAAACTACAACTCAAAACCTAAGAAATTAAAGCTAATTCCTCGAAACATTATTATTAAACCACAAAAGTACAAATACCCACAAGTTTGTACATAAACTAATCCAAAAGTCAAACTAGAAATACTAATATACGAGATAACTCCAACTACATGTCAGAGTCTTAAACAACACATAAAAGTCCAAAATCTAAAGAGTAGCATCTAAACAAACTATCACTACCAATACTACAAAATCAGTAAATACAACGGGTAACAAAAGAAAGATACGTCGCTCGCCCAACCCCAAAACTAGGCAAGAACATCATCATCTGAAGTACCTGAAAAATACAACAACAGTCCACCATCAGTGGCGAGTAACATAACTGACTCACCCTAATGGGAACACACATGTACATAGCATAAATCAAACGATCAACATCATTAAACAAAGTACGAGAACAACCCAAAACGTGAACTCGACTCAAACCAACCTAATCAACTATCTTTGGCGCAATCATTCATATTCTAGACCGGACTGTGCTCGTACGAACGCATCTTACGCGCTCGAACTTTCTACTATGTTCGGATTTGAGAATCTTACTCTCAAACCCCATGAAACCAATCTTACTGGAAATCCATGTCCCGTGAAACCAATCTTACTGGAATTCACAAAGATCACATAGTATGACTCCAACTAACCCAATACCGCGGATGGATTAGGGGCAACGTCTTAACCCGAATACAATGAATCTTACTCAAAGTATCAGGCGTCTAAAAATGAAATCAAGCTAAGTAATTAATTAATTCATTTACTCATTTTAATCATATTATTTACTATTACCTCAACTTAACTAAACTAAGTTCAAGAACTGCCTAAAGCCTCGGTTCTCGAAATTAATCTAGCTAAAACATCGAAGTTATTCTCAAGAACTGCCTCTAGCCTTATTCTTGAGTCTAACCAATCATTATTCATCGATCTTTAATCATTCTTTAACCATATTAAACACTTTCTTTAACTTTCTTTATTCTTTAAACCGTTTCCTTTAACTTTCAAGATTCAACCAAGAACCTCTAAAGACTCATCAAGAACTCATAAAGAACTCAAAGAACTCATAAAGAACTCATAAAGAACTCATTCAAGATTCAAGATCTTCAACCAAGAACTCAATCAAGATTCAAGATCTTCAATCAAGAACTCATCCAAACTCATCAAAACACACGCATAACATCAACATTATACATTCGAAAATTCAACTTTAACTTTAACTAAAATTCATCAAACTTTAACATAATATTCATGAACACAAAACAACATATGATCAATCATAATATCATGAAAAATCATCACTAAAACATCATATAAGCATATGAAAATCAGATTTAGAAATCATCCATGAAATCATAGATATTCAACAACAATCAACCCAAACATGCATTTAATCTATACTATAAACAAGGCATGCCAATTAAGTTGAGTTAGTATGTTACCTTATTGAAGATTACACACTAAAACAACGCAAAAGTCGCTGCCCGGAAACAAGCACCAACACGGCCCAAGCAAAACACGAACACGGCACCACCACCACGCACCACACGGCTGCCCAGCCACTGCACACACACGAACCCACGAGCCTGCTGCACCCACACGGCCTGGCTGCTGCCCTTGCACGGCCTGGCTGCTGCTCTTGCACGGCACCACGCACGGCTGTCCCCACACACGGCCCTCTACACGAGCACGATCAAAACCCAACCCGAACCAACGATCTTGGATAAAATAAATGGGTTTAGATTGTGTTTAGGCTACTTAAAGATCAATAGACTTTGAATCTTTAAGTTCAAGGTTAGAATTAATGATGAACAATTGATGGCTTGTTCATCAAAAATGGCGTGAGGCAAGAGAAAGTGGAGGGGGTTTGTTTTGATTGAACTTTTGATGGCAAGAGGGTTTAAAAAGGCAAATGAGCAAATGAATCTAATGGCTCACTAATCATTCCTATTTATAGAAATTAATTAAGTGTGAAAGCAAGGCAAGTGGCAAAACCTTGCCATGCATTTAGAGGGGCCGGCCATCATGGCTAAAATGGGCCTAAATGGGCTCTCGTGCTCTATTGGGCTAATTTGCGAAAACCGCATAATTAATCATGCCCAAATCGATTTGGCCCAAAATATTAGATAATTAATTAGAAAATCAAATAAATAAAATTCTAATTAATTAAATAATAATTAACTTAAATAATAAAACTAAGAAATAAACATTTCGATTAAATCGAAATTATTCATACAAAATTAAAATAAATAGTTCAAAAATTAATTTGAACTAGCACATAAACAAACATAATTACACATAAATACCGGCAAAAATACCGATAAAATCTGGGTCATTACAACCTCCCCTCCTTAAAGAAATTTCGTCCCGAAATTTCAAGGTGCAGGAGATCGCTCCCCATCGAACAGCTCCAGGTACTTCTGCCGCATAGACGCTTCCGTCTCCCAAGTCGCTTCTTCATGGTGTTGATTCCTCCACAACACCTTGACAAGCGGTACCTGCTTATGCCGCAGGGTCCTAACTTCCCGATCCAAGATTTGGACGGGTCGCTCCTCATAAGTCAGATTCGGCTCGATCACGACCGGATCCGCTGTAATCACATGAGTAGGATCATGTACATATTTCCTTAGCTGGGAAACATGGAATACATCATGAACATTAGCCAAACTAGGTGGTAATGCCAATCGATATGCCACCTCCCCAACTCGTTCAAGTATCTCGTAAGGTCCCACATATTTTGGTCGGAGTTTCCCCTTCTGACCGAAGCGTACCACTCCCTTGAATGGCGAAACCTTAAGCAAGACCTTGTCACCTACTTCGAAAGCCAGCGGTCTACGTCGATTATCGGCGTAGGATTTCTGACGACTCTGAGCGGCCTGCATCTTAGACCGGATGACTCGAACCTTCTCGATAGTATCGCGTACCATCTCAGGTCCTAAAGCCACAGTATCGCTGATATCATTCCAACATATAGGACTCCGACATTTCCGACCATATAGGGCCTCGTATGGAGCCATCTCAATGCTGGAGTGATAGCTGTTGTTATAGGAGAACTCTATCAAGCAGAGCATGCGTACCCAAGACTGGTGGTACTCCAGAGCACATGCTCGGAGCATATCCTCCAAAGTCTGGATGGTCCTCTCAGTCTGACCATCAGTAGTCGCATGAAAAGCGGTACTCAACTTCAGCTTCGTCCCAAAGGCTTCCTGAACTGACTTCCAGAAACGAGACAGAAATCTCGGATCTCGATCAGAAACAATCTCCCTCGGAACCCCGTGAAGTCGGATTATGTCCTGAGTATACGCCTCAGCTAGACGCTCCATCGACCAGGTCATCTTCATCGGAATGAATCTAGCGAACTTAGTTAACCTGTCCACTATGAACCAAATAGCATTCAAGCCATTACAAGTGGGTAAGCCTACTACGAAGTCCATAGATACCGACTCAAATTTCCAGGTCGGAATAGGTAGTGGCTGCAACAGACCTCCTGGTCTCTGATGCTCAATCTTGACCTTCTGACAGGTCAAACACCGAGCGACAAACTCTGCTACATCCCTTTTCATCTTAGGCCACCAGAACTGGCCTTTAAGATCCTGGTAAAGCTTATTACCACCGGGATGAACAGAATAAGGCGAGTTATGTGCCTCGGACATGATTCTGTTCCTAAGATCAGAACAGTCCGGTACACACCATCTCCCTCGAAAGCGCATACCACCATCGGAAGGGATCTCGAAACCTACAGCTTTACCTTGCCGTATAGCCTCTCGAATCCTAGCAAACTGTGGGTCGTTCTGCTGACCCTCGCGTACCTCCTGAAATAAATCAGGCTCGGCACTCATAGACGTCAGACGAAGTCTGACGGAACCACGGCTTCTACTGAAGCTCAAGCGATGTTTGCGACTTAGTGCATCCGCGACCAAGTTCGCCTTACCCTCGCAATAGTTGAGCGTCAGGTCGTAGTCCTTGATCAACTCAAGCCACCGCCTCTGCCTCATATTGAGGTCCTTTTGAGTGAAGATGTACTTGAGACTCTTGTGATCCGTGAATACCTTACACGAACCACCATAGAGATAGTGCCTCCAAATCTTGAGCGCGAACACTACAGCCGCTAACTCTAAGTTATGCGTAGGATAATTACGCTCGTGCACCTTCAGTTGTCTCGATGCATAAGCGATGACCTTCCCACCCTGCATGAGCACACAGCCTAAGCCACTCTTCGAAGCATCACTATAGACCTCGAAGCCCTCTTCGTCGTTCGGAAGAGTAAGAATTGGAGCAGAGACTAATCTTTGTTTCAACTCTTGAAACGCTTGTTCGCAACACTAGTAAAAAATTGTCTATTAGTATCGCCCCATTAGTATCATTTTTAATAAAAACGATAGTAATAATGATATATTACTATCGTTTTTGTTAAAAACGATACTAATAGAAACATTATTAGTATCGTTTGTGTTAAAAACGATACTAATAGAAACATTATTAGTATCGTTTGTAATAAAAACGATACTAATAGAAACATTATTAGTATCGTTTGTAATAAAAACGATACTAATAGTGTATGTATTAGTTTCGTTTTTATTACAAACGATAGCAATGAATGTTTTTTTTTTTTTTAGAAAAATGCTGGGGTATATCGTTGGACACCCACTGCACCACAGCCAAATTAAAACACTTTCTCATACATACATACACAGCCAAATTAAAACCAATTAAAACCCCCAAATACTCTCACCAAAACCCAACAACCCTAGGTTTTTACCTCTCTACCTTGGACACCCACTGCACCACCGTCGTCTGCACCACCTTCGTCTGCTTCTTCCTCCGTGGTGTGCTCGTCGGCGACCTACTTCTGCTCGACTGCTACCCCTCTCGACGTTCGACTGCGCTGCTTCTGCTCGACCTCTACCCAGCTCGACGTTCGACCTGGTTCGAGTATATTGCTTTCTGCTGGTTGCTGCTGGTTCGTTGGAGGGCTATTGCTTGCTGCTGGTCCCATTGCTACTGCTTCTTGCTGGTTCCATTGCTACTGCTTCTTGCTGGTTCGTTTGTTTCTGTTTTTTTTTTTTTTTCATTTCATTTAAACAAGTTGTTGTTGTTGTTATATTGTTCAATTAGTTACAATATGTGATTATTATTTTTGATTTGTGGTTGAATTTTAATGGAAATGCTTTAGATTTATTATTATTATGTTTTTTATGTGAAAAATCACACTACTAGTTCATGCCCACAAGGTGTTTGTCAAAATGCTTGAATGATAATTAGTAAGGAAATTCAATTTGGTAGCCTTGTACTTTCAATTTTATATGCGTATATTGCTCTATTGGAAATTTTAGCTCTGTTTTGGATTTTATTTTGTTCTATTATTTACATTTTGCAACGCTAATCTCTACTTCTATGTTAAATTTTTGTTGATTTCCAAACCCATGCCTAATCTTATAGAATGGTTAACTATACCCTCTAAATTTGATTCCCTAAAAGTTTTAAATGGTGAATATCTTGTTGCATACCTTGTAGCCAGGAGCTTGGTTGTAAGCAATCTCAACAATCACATTAGCTTTACGTTATTCAACCAATAATCATGGAGACTAGGAATATTTAAGTTGTACAAGCCAGATTCACTAGATGCCTCTTAATTCATTTTGTGAACCATGGCAAAAATTTTGAATTCCAAATGATTTATGAACTTTGAGTAGGGTGGAATGCTAGATGCTTTTGCAGCATTTTGTTCCTCCAGTTTCATTGATAACAATAAAGCTTCTCGTTTTATTTATAAACATTGTGCTTAGTATGAAGTCAGTTCCTTTTGAAATTGAATTTGTAAGTAAAAGTTCTTGATCAATTAACTTCTGTTTTTGTATGGTACAGAGTACAAAGTATATCACACTATTTTGGTCTTAACAGTGTGTGTAGAATGACAAGATACTTGACATTAATTTTTCCTTAAGAATGTTGGATGAGATACCTTACAGTAGAAAGTTATAACATTTGTATACATAGTAATTAGTAAGTAATATTATTTGACCTGCACTAATCTTAGTTGAATTACACTGCCAGGTAATTTTGATTTTTTTGTTATTTAGTTGAATTACTTGATTGATAGTTTAATTTATTGGTTAGATTAATTGATTTTTTCCTACGCCATTGTTGTTGTCGTTGCTGCTCACTGCATCATGAGTAGCTGCATCAGGCCAAGCTTACAAGGAAAGTCGAATCCAATTGTTCTCCTACATGGTTTTGATAGGTGAGGTCTTTTTCTTTCCTTTTTTTCCATTGATGAGTGCGCGTATTATGTGTCAATTAAAAGAATGTGTTGCTTAATTACTACGTAAATTTTCAGTTCTTGTTTAGAATGGAGATGTGTGTATCCATTACTTAGCTTGAAGAAGCTGGTGCAGAGAGTTGGGCCATTGACATTCTTGGTTGGGGATTTTCCAATTTAGGTATGATATACATACATCAAAAGCTTTTTAGTGATTGAGAATTTGTGATTAACTAACTGAATGAAGAATTTCTAAAAATCAGGCATGGGATTTTTCTGTTCTGCTGATAGTCTTAATTGCTCCAACATACTATTTCTAGTATTTGAGCATCTTTTTCAACTGATCTTATTCTTCTCATTTTGGAATTATGGGTGAGTCTCAAATGCTGTAAAGTACGGGTATAAATTGCTTTTTTTACTAGCTTATATATGGCATTTTTGAGTACTTATTCACCACCATTTGAAAAGGTTGATCCTTTTTCTCTTTTTATTGAAAGTGTCAGAATAACATATTGTTTATACAAAGATTTTTGATTGTTTGGAAACACCTTTGGCATGTGCATACTTCTACTAGTGACAGTTGAAGATGGTTAGATGCCTCGGTAAGTTCTTTCCAACTCCCCTTTTATTTCTTGGTTGCTTAGTTTTTTAGGATTAGATATAGGATTGAGACGATAGTTTGAGGATGTTTGCTTTGTTAGGGGCAAGAGGTTCCCGACCTGAGGACACTGGATGGTTGATGGCGTTGTGCCACAACCTTATTTGATGATTTTGGGAATTATGTGCCTAATTTGCTTGCCTTGTGGTTCAATTCTCTTGATTTGTTTTGATTTCTTTTGAATTACTCCTGTTTTATTTTGTTTTTGTTTTACTTTGGTTTAGGTTTTGTTCCTTTTGTTTCACTTGTTTTCTTTGCTTTGCTTTTGCTTAAATCAATGTAACCAATCACTTGCTTCTGATTTTAAAGACACTTGCTTATCGCTTTATACAATCTCACTGTCGCTTGCGTGGGCCGTCTCAAGGATCTAAATCTAACTATGTCGATCATGAATGGGGGATGGGTGCCCATTGACATGGTAAATGATTAGATTCTTAAACGGGGGCGTAGTTGTGGCATGAGATCGCAATCGCGTCACTCTAATAATTAATAAACATGTAACCAATCACATGATTTTAATTTTAAGCAAGATGGCGTCTGTAACATTACTTATATGTTTTTTTTTTCAATCTTTGATTTTGAAGGATTACATTCGAAGATCTGCCCCATATACCAAAGGAGAGTTGGATGAGTTTCGCGAGCAATGGGCGAGATTCTTCAGGCTAAATTTCTTGTTGTCCGATCCAAATTAAATAAAATTTGTATTAGTAGCACATTATTTATACATTTTATTTATATTTACTGTAAACATCGATCGTATCAAACGTTCTTGTAAAGTATATATATTTTATATGAATACATCGAATTTGTATTATATATGTATCGTTTACAAATTTTAATTAATTGTAAAAAAATATTACATTATTGTAAATTTAAATAAATATATAGTATATAATAATAAAATGTAAATTTAAATTAAAAAAATAGTTCTATTACTATCGTTTTTTACTAAAAAAGATAGTAATAGATAGGCTATTACTATCGTTTTTAGTAAGAAACGATAGTAATAGATTTACTATTACTATCGTTTTTAGTAAAAAACGATAGTAATAGAACTCTATTAGTATCGTTTTTAACTAAAAAACGATAGTAATAAGCTTACTATTACTATCGTTTTTTACTAAAAACGATACTAATAGAGTTTATTACTATCGTTTTTTACAAACGATAGTAATAACAAACTCTATTACTAACGCCTCTATTAGTATCGTGTGAAAAACGATACTAATAGGGGCAAAAAAACGATACTAATGGACCTTTTTTCTACTAGTGCAAGCCTCTGTCCAAACGAATCGGACCTCCTTCTGCAGGAGACTAGACATCGGTCTAGCTATTTTGGAGAAGTCCTGGACGAATCGTCGATAGTATCCAGCCAAACCCAGAAAACTACGAACCTTGTAACGACCCGACTTTTTAGCTTGTCGATTTACGAAGGGAATCGACATTCGGATCATTACTTAATCAAATTAAACTATAAATCAAATTAACTGAATGAAAGAATTATCTTTTATTAGATAGGCTACTAAAAATCCATAATAATCCAAAAGTCATTATACATAAAAGATCTAAAAATACTGTCCCAACATGCTGGGAACATAGAATAAACTAATGAATGTCTCAAACTGTTCTGGAAGGACTAAATACTCAAATTAAATTACTAAACTACTCAAGCCCATCCGGCGAAGCCCGCTCTACTCTGCTGCATCGTCACCTGAAACTGAGGGGGGGGTCCACCGTCAGTGGCGAGTAACTAGGCTGTCCCATTTAATCGAGGGACCACCAAACACATAATAGCATAGAAATATACATAAAAACTGTAAAGAAATCTGATACATGCTTTCACTCTATCATACAAAATACTTATAAAGGTACGTATAAACATACGTATAAATGTACGTATAGAATACGTATAAAGGTACGTATAAAAATACGTATACACGTACGTATACAAATACGTATAAATACACCTGCAGAGATACGATTAGAATACGTATAATCTACGTATAATGTACATACAATCAACCCTGCAAATACGGTTAGAATGCGTACAAAAATACACTCATCATCCATGTACATACATACGCATACATACATACATAATTACAGAAATATACACAGCGGAAGTCTTAGAATATACCATACTTATACTTTATATTATACAACTTAAATTAACTCAGAACCTTAGCTTATATTATACTCATCTTATATTATACTTATCATTTCATATTCGTACTTGTCATAATCCTTCTTAACTTATATAACATATCTTATCATATATAATCATACCTTATCTTATATCATCGCACAAATCTTATAATAAGAACATAATATCTTCTTAGCTTTACATATGTACTTATTATATCATCTTAAATTAATATCTTTGCGGACTGTCTTCTTCAGCTCGTAGCGAACCTTTGCGTTCGCAACTTTCCTAAAACATGTCGGGGTGAACCTTTGCGTCCCACCCGTAGCCCTCCTTTGCGAGAACTAAGCCTAAGCTATGGCCATAACTCCTAAATAGTCCTCCTTTGCGAGAACTACCTAGACGACTCCATATTCTAGAACCAAGAACTGCGCGGGGGAACCTTTGCGTTCGTCCCATGTGAGCAGTGGCATCGACTAAACCCAATTGATAACCTTTGCGTTATCGCAAGGGTGTCCTATCTTATTAACCCGATTGATGACCTTTGCGTCATCGCAGGGGCGATCTTAACTTATTATCTTTCAATTCTTTATATTATATCTTATATCTTTATTTAATCATATCATATCATATATTGGGAAATACTAGGTGACCGTAATAAGAAATGAAATGTTCGGAGTCCCAGGAAAGAGAGGTGCGGCACGTATATTGGCCACCTTAAATACCAAGTCTTTCCTAGCCAGAGACCGAAACATAACATGTATAGCTATTACTCTGTTTCCTTTCTTATCCCTAGTAGTATCTTATGCAACTTCAATCTTATAATATACTATCCTTAAAATATATATATACGTATAATCCTATCCTTTCGGATACCAACCTTAAAATTATATCATATACTATTTGTAACAATATCCGAAAAATATTTATATTAATAGTACTAATATTATTTCGGTCCTCTTAATAATAATACCAATAATATCTTTTTATCCCTTCACTTTACAACTTATCCCTAATAATTATTTTGTCCGTAACTTTTATTATTAATTATTCCCTAAATTAACAATAATCAAATTTAATCAAAAATTGACTAATTCATCAATTCTACACGGCATTATTAAAAATATAGCAATAATTAACTATTTTCTAGAATTAATTTAATTAATCAATATAATTACAAAAATTACCAAAATAAGATAAAAATCATATTTTTCAACAACATTCATCAAGATTAACATAAAAATAATATTTTTTTAACTCTTCTTTTAATTTCTATACACTCGACAATTAGAAGATAATAACAAGATTTAATTTTTAATTCAAGATTAATCAATATAATTCAATACTATCAAGATTCATCATAAAAATCATATTTTTAGTTCCCTTTTAATACTTAGGTCACTCGAAAATTCAAGAATTAATAATAGCATATTTTAATAATTCAATTGCCCTATTTTATACAATCTGATTTTTAAAGAATTAAATTAAAAACGACCATCTAAAGATCTCTAAAAATCTGGAAATTTTTATGGGAGCTAAATATGGGTTCAAGTATTAACTTTCATAAATTTCGTCTAAAAATAACATCTTTTACTATTTTTAAGTGATTTTATAACTAACCAGTCAGATTAGGCTGAATTCGGTTTCAGAATTTTCTGCCACAGCAAAAGATCTTTAAAAATTACGAAAAATTTACAAAATCTTTAAAACAGTATTACTGACTTCCACCTAAAATTTCGTAGCCATTAGATTCGATTAAGTATACTAATTAATTCGTAAACTAAAACTGGACAGTTTTATCAGTTTGAAAGATTAAATTATTTCAAGCAAGAAAAGATCGAATTTTGCCACGAAATAAATTATGATTCAAAATAAAACAGTAAACAAACTGCCACGAAAAATTCATCAAGAAATAACAAGGTTTGATTAATAGATAAATTCATACAAGTAATTATTCAACAATCAGAGATTTCAAGAAATACATCAAATCATAAAAATACATGAAAATAAATCAAGAAAAATTCATGTATCATACTCGACAATCATATATAAAAGCAATATTAAATTCCTACAATTTCATGATATAATCCTAATTAACTATGTGTTTTTCTACCCATAGATTAAAGGAGAGAGCGAAGTTACCTGGATTCGCTTTTAAATTCCAAAAACGCGAAAAAATTTCACCTTTTTGGTGAAGGAGTCCCACGGCCAAAGAGAAAGAAAGGGGGGAAAGAATGTATATTTTTTTTTTAGGGTTTTTGGTGAGCAAATGCAAAATAGGATCAAGTATGCAATGTTGGTCCTATTTAAAGATGGGAAAGCCAAAGAACAACAAACCCTAATGTTTGTTGTTAGGGTGCCGTGTGGGAAGGAAAAAGGGGGAGAGTTTGTTGGATGATTCAACAAACTTTGAATGGGTATAAATTAAATTAATTAAATTGTTTTAATTATTTAAAATAATATAATTAATATTTAACTAATTAAATCAAAATTAAAATTGACCCAATTAAAGACTTAAGGGGCCGGCCAAAGTAATAAGAGGAAGGAAAAGAGAGTTGGGTCTTTGGCCCAATTTCAAGAAAAGATTGGACTAAAAGATATAAACAGTCCAATTTATGTGGCCTAATTGGACTTAGAATTAATTAAAATATTTAGGAGAAAAGAAAATGAATAAAAGGATGGACTGCGCAAAACAAAATTACAGAAAATAATTGGGCTCGGTTTTGGCCAAAACAAAATAAAAAGATGAGGGCTAGGCTCAAAAAGTATTAAAAATAACAATTAATTAAATAATAATCAATTAAATAGTCAATCGATTATACATTTAATCAATAATTAAAAATTTAAAATATCCCAAATTTTCGGGGTATTACAAACCTCCGCCACATTTGTCGGGCTACTCCAATCTACCACAGCCTTAATCTTAGCTGGATCTACTTTAATGCCTTCTTTGCTAATCACATGACCTAGGAAGGCTACTTCGCGAAGCCAGAACTCACACTTGGAGAGTTTCGCGAACCACTTATGACTCCTCAATATCTCGAGTACCATCCGGAGATGTTCCGTATGCTCGGATTCATCTCTAGAATAGATCAAGATATCATCTATAAATACTACGACGCACTTGTCGAGTAAGTGGTGAAACGTCCGGTTCATCTGGTCCATGAACACGGCTGGCGCATTAGTGAGGCAAAAGGGCATCACCTCGAACTCGTAATGGCCGTATCGAGTACGAAAAGCAGTTTTCGGGATGTCTCCTTTCTTGACTGGAATCTGATGATATCCAGACCGAAGATCTATCTTCGAAAACACTCCTGCTCCTCGCAACTGATCGAACAGGTCCTCAACCCTAGGCAATGGGTACTTATTCTTGATAGTTACCCGATTCAGCTCTCGGTAGTCTATGCACAGGCGCATACTACCATCTTTCTTCTTCACGAAGAGCACAGGAGCTCCCCATGGAGAAGCACTTGGCCTAATGAAGCCCTTATCGATCAAATCCTGGAGTTGTGTCTTTAACTCCAATAACTCAGACGGTGCCATCCGGTACGGTGCCTTCGAGATCGGCGCTGTCCCGGGTACTAAGTCGATATGAAACTCGACATCACGCTCAGGTGGAACGCCTGGTAGCTCATCAGGAAATACGTCTCTGAAATCCCTCGCTACAGGTATATCGTCCAACAGAGACTCTTTAGTCAAGTCTCGTACCTGACATAGATACACCATATCACCCTTCTGGCGATGCTTTCTCATTTTCAAGGCAGAGATTACCTTTACCCCTTTCTTAAGGACGAACCCAGAATAGGTAATTCGGTTGCCCTGAGATCCTCGGAATGTCACTGACTGATCTCGGCAACGAATAATTGCTTGATACCTCGATAGCCAGTCCATACCAAGTATTACGTCAAACTCCATCAGCGGAAACTCCTTCAGATCGGCCGTCGCTTGCTCCCCAGCTATCACGATAGGCACTCCTCGGAATTCACGCTGACAAACAAAATCCTCTCCGGAAGGGAGAGTAATAATTGAACTAACAGGAAGGCTGCCTCGAAGATTAGACCTCGAGACAAAACTACTAGCCACAAAAGAAACAGTAGCACCAGAATCAAATAAAACTAATGCTAACATACCAGAGACAAGAAATCTACCTGATACGACGTCAGGCTGAACCTCGGCCCCCGCCTCGGTCATACAGTAGACTCGGTTCTTCACTGGAGTCTGTGTCGGTGCCGGAAGTCGCTGAACCTCTGAATCTGGCTTCTTCTCGGGACAAGTCGACGCCTTGTGGCCTACCTTACCGCAAGTGAAACAAGTGATCGGAGAACCGTCACACTTCTTCCCTGGATGGAAGTCTCGGCCGCAACCTCTACACTTCGAGCCATCACTACCCTTACGCGAACTCGGGGTCGAAGGGGTACTGCTAGATGTGCCAAACCGGGGCTTCTTAAACGAAGCTGTAGTCGTCGGAACTGGAGCTCTCTTCTTGCTCGAATCCTCCTCGGTAACCGATGCCTGTATCTCGAGTGCTACCTAGTAAGCCTGCTGGAACGTAGCCGCTCCACTGCTGATTACGTGAACTCGGATCCTCGGATCTAGCTTTTTGATGTAGCGCTTGACCCGATCCTTCTCTGACGGAATCACAGACGTAGCGAACCTCGACAGCTCTGTAAATCGATCGGTGTACGCCTGGACAGACATCTTACCCTGTGCAAGAGTAAGAAACTCCTCCTGTTTCTGCCACCGCAACTCGTCGGGGTAGAATCGCTCCTGGACCTTATCGATAAAGTCGGTCCAAGTCATCGCATGCAACGGCTGGTACGCGTCCTTTGCTAACGTCCACCAGTTATCAGCCTCCCCACGTAAGTAATATGCGGCGATCAGCACCCTCTCGTGATCGGGACAAAACGTCGCGTCGAAGAGCTTCCCCATCTCGCGGATCCAGCTCTCCAAAGTAGTGGGGTCGGCAACCCCGTCGTAAGTCGGAGGTCGATGACGTGCGATACGATCGAACGTCGACTGCATATTCGGCGGTTGACGACTATGGCGCGCCAATGTAAGGATCGCCTCCTCGAGTGCCCTCAACCTCTGTCGTCCAGTACTCGACCGGCGAGGTGTAGACATGCTGCAACGCATCACAACAAAAGACATAACAACGATAAAATGTTAGTCAAACACTCCACCATAGTCAAGTAAACAAAATAAAGGAAGAAAGAAATAGAAAAGATCTTATCCCGGTCTTTCTACCCAACTCTTCTCCCTTTACTTAACTAGAATTTGGTTGATCACTCGGGAATAGTAAAGCTCTCAATTCCCGGGTTTAACTCAAATCCTAAAACTTCATTTAAACCTATTCGGCTCTGATACCAACTGTAACGACCCGACTCGCTTAAACCGGCGCGGAAGAAACCGACGAGTCGAGTTGTTAGAAACTACAACTCAAAACCTAAGAAATTAAAGCTAATTCCTCGAAACATTATTATTAAACCACAAAAGTACAAATACCCACAAGTTTGTACATAAACTAATCCAAAAGTCAAACTAGAAATACTAATATACGAGATAACTCCAACTACATGTCAGAGTCTTAAACAACACATAAAAGTCCAAAATCTAAAGAGTAGCATCTAAACAAACTATCACTACCAATACTACAAAATCAGTAAATACAACAGGTAACAAAAGAAAGATACGTCGCTCGCCCAACCCCAAAACTAGGCAAGAACATCATCATCTGAAGTACCTGAAAAATACAACAACAGTCCACCATCAGTGGCGAGTAACATAACTGACTCACCCTAATGGGAACACACATGTACATAGCATAAATCAAACGATCAACATCATTAAACAAAGTACGAGAACAACCCAAAACGTGAACTCGGCTCAAACCAACCTAATCAACTATCTTTGGCGCAATCATTCATATTCTAGACCGGACTGTGCTCGTACGAACGCATCTTACGCGCTCGAACTTTCTACTATGTTCGGATTTGAGAATCTTACTCTCAAACCCCATGAAACCAATCTTACTGGAAATCCATGTCCCGTGAAACCAATCTTACTGGAATTCACAAAGATCACATAGTATGACTCCAACTAACCCAATACCGCGGATGGATTAGGGGCAACGTCTTAACCCGAATACAATGAATCTTACTCAAAGTATCAGGCGTCTAAAAATGAAATCAAGCTAAGTAATTAATTAATTCATTTACTCATTTTAATCATATTATTTACTATTACCTCAACTTAACTAAACTAAGTTCAAGAACTGCCTAAAGCCTCGGTTCTCGAAATTAATCTAGCTAAAACATCGAAGTTATTCTCAAGAACTGCCTCTAGCCTTATTCTTGAGTCTAACCAATCATTATTCATCGATCTTTAATCATTCTTTAACCATATTAAACACTTTCTTTAACTTTCTTTATTCTTTAAACCGTTTCCTTTAACTTTCAAGATTCAACCAAGAACCTCTAAAGACTCATCAAGAACTCATAAAGAACTCAAAGAACTCATAAAGAACTCATAAAGAACTCATTCAAGATTCAAGATCTTCAACCAAGAACTCAATCAAGATTCAAGATCTTCAATCAAGAACTCATCCAAACTCATCAAAACACACGCATAACATCAACATTATACATTCGAAAATTCAACTTTAACTTTAACTAAAATTCATCAAACTTTAACATAATATTCATGAACACAAAACAACATATGATCAATCATAATATCATGGAAAATCATCACTAAAACATCATATAAGCATATGAAAATCAGATTTAGAAATCATCCATGAAATCATAGATATTCAACAACAATCAACCCAAACATGCATTTAATCTATACTATAAACAAGGCATGCCAATTAAGTTGAGTTAGTATGTTACCTTATTGAAGATTACACACTAAAACAACGCAAAAGTCGCTGCCCGGAAACAAGCACCAACACGGCCCAAGCAAAACACGAACACGGCACCACCACCACGCACCACACGGCTGCCCAGCCACTGCACACACACGAACCCACGAGCCTGCTGCACCCACACGGCCTGGCTGCTGCCCTTGCACGGCCTGGCTGCTGCCCTTGCACGGCCTGGCTGCTGCTCTTGCACGGCACCACGCACGGCTGTCCCCACACACGGCCCTCTACACGAGCACGATCAAAACCCAACCCGAACCAACGATCTTGGATAAAATAAATGGGTTTAGATTGTGTTTAGGCTACTTAAAGATCAATAGACTTTGAATCTTTAAGTTCAAGGTTAGAATTAATGATGAACAATTGATGGCTTGTTCATCAAAAATGGCGTGAGGCAAGAGAAAGTGGAGGGGGTTTGTGTTGATTGAACTTTTGATGGCAAGAGGGTTTAAAAAGGCAAATGAGCAAATGAATCTAATGGCTCACTAATCATTCCTATTTATAGAAATTAATTAAGTGTGAAAGCAAGGCAAGTGGCAAAACCTTGCCATGCATTTAGAGGGGCCGGCCATCATGGCTAAAATGGGCCTAAATGGGCTCTCGTGCTCTATTGGGCTAATTTGCGAAAACCGCATAATTAATCATGCCCAAATCGATTTGGCCCAAAATATTAGATAATTAATTAGAAAATCAAATAAATAAAATTCTAATTAATTAAATAATAATTAACTTAAATAATAAAACTAAGAAATAAACATTTCGATTAAATCGAAATTATTCATACAAAATTAAAATAAATAGTTCAAAAATTAATTTGAACTAGCACATAAACAAACATAATTACACATAAATACCGGCAAAAATACCGATAAAATCTGGGTCATTACAGTTGAAGTTCATACTTTTGGTTAATTTGGATTCTATATTGATCAACTCATTGTTCTACTTATTGATATTGAAGCATCATTAGTAATAGTTCCCTACTCTCTCCTTTGTTATTTACACTTAGTTAATTATTGTTTTGATGTTTTGTGATTGAATATTGCTTAAATTCCTAGATTGTTCCTATTTTCATGCTTGGTGTTGTTTTTAGTATGTTCATTATGTTTTCCTTTATTATTCTAGAAATGTGTGTAACGCCCTAGGTTTTTGAGTTATTTTCTTTGATAGCATTGCGTGTATTTATGTTATTTTGTGCATGGGCTAAATTTATTTGGACTATTTTTGTTGCTTGAGTGTGATTATTTTATTTTATGATAATTGTTTTATTATTTATTTTATTTTATTTTATTTTAATTTTCTAATTAATTGATTTTCGGGCCAAGTGCAAAATTAGTCATGATTAGTCATGCTTAAGTGCAATTAGCCCATATGAACTTGATGGCCCATTTTGAGCTAGCCCAACCGGCCCCTTTCCTTTGTTTTGGCTCATTTGCCACTTGCTTTGTGTTCACACCTTAACTAAATTCTATAAATAGGAGTTGTTAGTAAGGCATGAGGATCATTTGCCATCTTAATTATCCTTTGCCCACAATAAAAAACTCAACACACTCTCCACTTGCCCCTCCATTTCCACACACCACTTTTGGCTTGTTTCTCCAACATTGTTTTTCCATCATCTTTTTCAAACCCAAAACTTAAAGATTCATCTCCCATTGATCTTTAAGTTCTTAAAGACAACTAAACCTTCATTGCCATTGATCAAGACATCGAGATTTGCTCGGTTTTTGGTTTTGGGTTTGGTTTGAGTGGTTCGAAGGGAGCCCGTGTTCGTGTGGATTGAAGGCCATGCTCGTGAGGTGGATCGTGGTGGCCGTGCGTTGAAGCACCGTGTGGTGGCGGTGGTCCGTGTGGTTGGGCCGTGTATAGCGAATTCTGGGCAACAATTTTTTCGTGTTTTAGTGATTAAGCTTCATTAAGGTAACATGCTTTTTCATCCTAGATTGAATACCATGATGATAGGGTAGATTTGGTGATCAAATTAGACCAAATAGTTGATGAATTTGAATGAAACTAACCCCCTATTATGCATGTAATATGGGTATTGTTGGGCTGATTTTATGATCAAGATTTGGTTAATTCATGCTTATGATTAATGGTTATTATGTTATGTATTATTTTAATTTAATTTGATCATGAAAAGTATCCAAGATTGCTTGTTTTTGTGATGAATCAAAGATGAATTTATGGATGAATAATCATGTTTTTATGCGTGTGATTTGATACAATCTAAGATAGTGTTCTTGTTAATTTTGATGAGTTCTATGCGAATCTTGAATTGTTAATTCATGAATTAAGTTAAAGAATGTTTTCTTGATGTATATTTTATGATTCTTGAAGTTTCATGAAGTTCTTGATAATTCTATGATGAATCTTGATTTCCTTGATTATGGTTATGTAGTCTTTAAGTATAGATTATGTAGTCATAATTAAAGAAAGTTAAAGAAGGTTAAAGAAATTTAAAGAAAAGTCTAAAGTATGACTAAAGAGGTTCCAAGATTGTGATGTACGTAGTTAGTCTCAAGTAAAGACGTAAGATGTAAACTTGAGAATAACCAAGATGTAAAGAACGTAAAGATTAGCTTGATTTTGCATATGAGACGCCTAAACTTAGAGTAAGTGTAACGACCCGTATTTTAGCAGCGTTGATTTCGGAGAAAGCAACAATACAGATCATTAACTTCTAAAAACTTCAAGACCTAAATTCATAAACTGCAGCGGAAGCTCTAAAACTTAATCATATTATTCGTTAAAACTGTTAAATAATCCCAAAATACATTTTAACCAAAGTCCTTTACTATTACATAAATGGAATAAGCTACTAAAAATAAATAAGCATAGTCTTAAACTGAACGTCAGGGTCAACTTCTAAGCTGGCTAGCTCACAATCCCAGCCCATGCGCAACCCAATTCAATCACCACTTGTACCTGAAAAACGATTTTTGGGGTCCACAGTCAGTGGTGAGTAATTAGATTGTTCTACTTAATCAGTAGAACACAATTAGAAACATAATAATCAGAACAGATCATCTGAACTGCCGAACAAGTCATCATGCAAAGAAGTCAACAAGCGATCACATCAAGTACACAGCGGAAAACAATCGTACAAGTCAACCTTAACAAGACCTTCAGCTCAGCTTAACCAATTCTAGACTTCTAACCCTCATCATTGACTTTTCTATTCTATTCTATTCCAATCAGGTGCTAATCCGTGACCAGTCATATGCTCGTAAGAGGTCAACCACGAAGATCTACTCCCCCAACTTTCCTTGCTCATGCCGGGTCAACCACGAAGATCTACTCCCCAAGCACTGGGATCAAGAACTGTCCCCAATCCGAAGATAGGACAGTGGCTTCGACTATACCTATGTTCATGGCACATGAGCCACTAGATAGGTGGTCACTTCATAGTTAATCATCTTTTCAATTCAATTCAATTCTGTTCTGTTCTATTCCAATCCTCAATTCAATTCCTTATCGTCATAGCTTAACTTCTAATCCAATCTTGATCATCTTAACTTGACTCAAACTCCAAACTAAACTTATACCACTCGAAAATGACCAACATCATGCGGAAAAATAATGCAGAAATACTTGGAAATACGTACAAAAAAAATACGGAATACGTACAAAAATACGTACAAAAAAACATACGGAATACGTATAAAAATACGTACAAAAATACATACGGAATACGTACAAAAATACGTACAAAAATACATACGGAATATGTACAAAAATACATACGAAATACGTACAAAAATACGTAAAAAATACATACGGAATACGTATAAAAATACGTACAAAAATACATACGGAATACGTACAAAAATACATACAGAATATGTACAAAAATACGTACAAAAATACATACGGAATACGTACAGAATACGTACAAAGTACGTATAACAATATGTATACAATACGTATAAAATACCTGCAAAATACGGTTAGAAATACATACAATATACGTATACCATACAGTCACAAATATACAAAATTCATACTATACACATATACAAAGGAATCCTTCCCCAGAAATACTATTCTTGTCATATTTTACCCATAACCCTTCCTTTAGTCATATTATTACTTTCTTTCGTGTTGCAACTTATCCCTACTGACTTCTTAAATAATAATAACGTTAATACACAATATGTGATTAACCCTCCTCGATAACATTATGTTGCAACTTTATCCCCGATAATTCCTTTAATGATAATAATAAATATTATAGTGACAAATATAATATCTATCCCTGAAACCCTTTTATTATCATGTTACAACTTGTTCCTTTTGTCATATTATTATTACCCTTCATATTACAACTTATCTCTAATAATTTCTTTAATAAATAATAAATATAATAATAATAGTAATTATTCCTAAAAATATTCCTAATATTATTATAAGTCTAGATTAAACTAAAATTGATCAAAACTATTCTAATCCCTTCGACATTTTAAGAACATAATAATAATTAAATAAATTCATTTAAATTAACAATAAATCATGTAAATCAATAATTATCATCAAAATTACATACAACATGATAAAAATCATACTTTTCATATTTTGTACCACTCGAAAATTCAATGTCAACAATACCGAAAATTAACACAATTAATTAAATACAATTATCAATAATTAGAAATTAAACCTAATAATATTAATTAAATATCATACTTTAAACATTAAAATTATCAAGATTAAATTCAAGAATTCAATAATAACATGTTTTAATAATTTAATCACACTATTTTACACAATCTGATTTTAAAGAATTAAATTAAGAACGTCCGTTTAAAGGTCTCTAATAATCTGGAAATTTTGATGGGAGTTAAACATGGGTTCAAAGTTTAACGTGCATAAATTTCGTCCAAAAATAACGTCGTTTACTATTTTTAAGTGATTTTATAACTAACAAATCAGATTAGGCTAAATTCAGTTTCCGATTTTTCTGCCATAGCAAACGAACTTTAAAAATTACGAAAATTTAAAACAAGCTGTAAAACACAATTACTGACTTCCACCTAAAATTTCGTAGCCATCCGAATTGATTAAGTACCTTGAATAATTCGTAAACTGAATCTGGACAGTTTTACCGGTGTGAAAGATTAAATTATTCCAAGAAAGAAAAGGATGAATTTTGCCATGAAATAAATCTTAATTAAATATCAAACAGTAAAAAAGCTCCTAAAATTATTCTAAGTCACTCGACATTTTAGAACAACAAGAACAATTAATTCTTTTTAATTCAAGACTTTAATATAACAATTAAATAATTAAAGATTTATCATAGAAATTTGAGAAAGCATTTTAGAATCATCATACCCGTCCTTATCATACTTGACATACATAAGATATAACAAGAAAATTACTTCAATAACTTATACAATCATGTAACATAATTATACAATTAAATAAATTCATATATACATAGATTTAATAAAACATGTAAATAATTCGTCAATCATCATGGAATTGTCCAAAAACCACTCGGCCATCCTCATGTTAATCAATTGATCAATTCAAAATATATTCAACAAGATTCTAAGCAATTCTACATTGTTCTAAACAATTCCAAATCATATTCTAAAAACTATGAAACTAATCTATCCTAAAGATTAAGTAAAAGCAATCCAATTACCTTTGAAGAAAAAGAGGGGTTTGAAATATATCCCAAGCTACACGATTCTTGAAGTTCTTTAGGTTTTCTTTAAGTTCTTTGATCAATCTTTAAGAGTTGAAGCAATAGAAAAGGGTTAGGAACAATTTATTGATTGATCTTTGAAGGAAAATAATTAAAGAATTTGGTTGTGGTTTATTTCCCTCTTGGCCGTGTAACATAGAAAGAAAATAAGGGTTTAATGAGTTCCTAAAATATAGGAGGAAAGTTAGGAGTGCAAAAATAAAAATAAGGTTTTTTTTATAATAAAGTCAAAATAGATACAGAATAATAATATTGGTTAAAGCAACTAAATAATTAAAAGAAAAGCAACAAAGGGGTCGTGGGGTCTATATGAATAAAAAGGGGTTTTTATTTTGTAGTTTTTTTTATTTGTAGTTTAGTTTTTTTTTTATTTGTAGTTTGGAAAAAAAATAAAATTAAAACAAAAGGGGTGATGATCCCTAAAATCTAGTAAAACAATTAGGTAAACAAAGGTTGGACTCTTGGAAGGGTCAATATAGATATGAATAAGGGATATTTGTTAAGAGTAAATTAAATAAAACAATTAAAAGAAAAGGCTTAAGGAGAGGGCCGTGGAAAAGGACTAAGAGAAGAAAAGTTTGGGCTCGGGTTTTAACATAACAGAATAAAAAGGTTCAGCCAGGATTAGAATAATTAGATTGCTACCAATAAAGTTAATAATTAAATAAATAATAATCAATTAAATATTCAATTAATTATATATTTAATTAATTATGAAAAATTTAAAATATCCCGAAATTTCGGGGTATTACAGTAAGATTCTAAGACTTGGGCTAAGACGCTACCCCTATCCTAACCGCGGTATTGGGATAGTGTATACTTATTATGTCATCTTGATGATATGGATCCGTAAGATGGGTTCATGGGTTTGGGAGTAAGATTCCCATTTCTGGCATAGTAAGAAAGTTCGTTCACGTAAGCTGTGTTCGTACGAGCATAGTCCGGTTTAATATGCGAATAATAGCGACAAAGATAATGTTAAGATAATTTAAGCTTAAGTAAAGTCGAGCGAGTTCTATTTCTTGTTGCTGTTATTATTATTTAAACTTTGTATGTTTATAAGTATGAGTGCCTGATTTAAACTTTCTATGTTCATATGTATCCACTTTAGGGTGGGACTGTTATGTTACTCGCCACTGATGATGGATTTATGTTTTCAGGTAACTCTGATGATGACGGTGTTGCTTAGCTTTGGGATTGGGCGAGCGTTGTTGATTGTTTACTTATATAGTTTACTTTCTGTTATTAGAATTCGGACTTTTAGTAGTTGTAGTTTGTATATTCTAACTCTAACTACGGTTTTGGAGTTAATTCTTTAGTAATAACTATTTGAGGTTTTAGTTTTGTACAAACTTATGGTATTTGTACATTTTGGGATTCTTAGTAATATAATTGAGGTATTGATTTTAGATATTAAGTATGTTTTGTTTGTTAGTTCGACAATTTGACTCGTCGGTTCCTTCCACGCCGGTTTATAAGAGTCGGGTCGTCACAATGTGTGAGTAGTTTCATTGCTAGGGTTTGGGGTGAAACCTCTCAAAATCCTCCATGTTTATATTTAGTCAATTCTTGGTAATGGTTGTGTTAATGTCGGTACCGAAGGTTCGATGATGTTGAGTCACATGTTTAGCTAGCATTAGATTCATAGGAGAATTCCAACCTAATGACCGAAAGGTGAACGTGGGTGATGACTCCCTTCGCCTGACTGATTGAAGCACCACGAAAGTTTGGCCTTCGATCAAGGGAAAGTTACTGGTCTTCGTGACTTGTGCTTATGACTTGTTAGGTGTGTCTATTACGAAAGTAAGTACTATACGTCTTCCCGGTCGTCACGCTAGCTCGAAAGAGTAGTGTGATCATAGAACGACCTCCCCTTTAACCACGACCTAAGTCTAAGTTTTGTCCGATCCATAATTTATGGTGGTATCGAGTATTTAATCCCCTAACCTTAGTATTTTATTCCTTGTTTTAGACCCCTATTTCAGTGTTCTGTAGTTAATTGACTTCCAATCCTTAAATACAATATCGATTAACCTTGTCTATGCTCATTGTGTTTGTTCAAAAAACATTATTCTCTAGGGTTCGACCCTTACTTGCCCTTACTAGCATTAGTAAGTCCGAGTTAGGTAAGTTACTTTTGGTAGGCTCGACGACGGCCTATCAAATTTTGGCGCCGTTGCCGGGGAATAACGGAATTTGTTGCTATAAATTTACTTGAGTTGGACGGGACTTTGTCTTCCGTTAATTCATTTGCTACTTGCTTGTGTGAACTGTTATTCCTAACGTGTTTGTTTAGTAGTTTATTGATACAGAACGGGGTGGTCCAACGAGCGACTTCAACGGTCAACGACTTCAATTTTGTTCACTTTTACTTGGATAGTTTTGAACTCTTGTTTTTAGCTTATTTTCGTGTTTTTCGGGTTGTAATAAGTAGCCTAAACTCTCATTTCATTGCCTTAGTTAAGTTAGCATGTGTAACAGAGCTAGAAACACGAGCAAAAGAAGCGAAACGGAGCATACACGACCATGCACGACCCTTGCATGACCGTGCATATGGTCGTGCAACATCCAGTAGCAAGGGAAATACTTGCACGACCGTGCAGGCTTAATCTGCACGATCGTGCAGAGGTCAGAAGTCAGTTTCAGACTTGCACGACTGTGCAGGCTAACGCTGCACAACCGTGCAAGCACGAAGGTTTTCGACACGATCATGCATATTAGGTTGCACGACCGTGCAACTTATGTTGCACGATCGTGCAGGCTAATCCTGCACGACCGTGAACGTTCCAGAATCATGATTTTTGGCTTGCAAGATCGTGCATGGTTGTGCTGCACGACCCTGCACGTATAATTCGAATTTTGCTCTTCTTCTCTTGTTATGTTTAGTGTCTTTCTAATCTTGGCCCTTGATTGCTTAGAGATTAATGGTCTAGATTAGAAGCTTCATTAGGGGTGCTTAGCCTTTAAATAGCATGCTTTGCCCCATTTGTAATAATCTTTTGTTGAAATTAAAATCTGAGATTTTCTCTCTTATGAAGTTCTTTGTGAGCTCAACTTCCTTTGTGGTTACAAATCTTGCTAAACTTTGTGATTGGTAAGTCATCTTCTAGTCATTACCTTTATGATTTTGATTAGATTATGTTTAGCTCTTGAAAATTAGTACTTAGTGGGCTAGTTTTCAAGTTGATATCCCATTTTTATGTTAGTTTTGGTGTTCTTTTTTGGAGCTTTTTATAGACCTACGAATTTATGAAATTTATGAGTTTTTGATTGTTTTTGAGACCCCATCCTACATCAATTGGTATCAGAGCTTAAGGTTTCAATACCTTCATGATCCTTGGGTTAATCATTGAACAAAATTTCTGAAATTTTTGTAGTGTTTATTTGCACATAAGGTGTTTGATGAAATGTCTAGGTGATATTTCTTTGCTTTAAAACCCATACTTCCTTGTCTAATCATACTAGGACATTGAAGTGAGCCTAACTCCATATAAAGTAGTATCCTCCTTCACCTAGCACCACAAAATTTCTTGTTTGAAGTTGTGATTGTTGATTGCACTCTAGGTGTTTGTGAAAATGTCTATGTGAGTTTTCCTTCTTTAAACCCTATATTTCTTTATCCTATCATCAAAGGATATTGAAATAAAGCCTTTAACTCCATAAAGAAGTATCCTCCATCACCTAGTCCACAAATTTCTAGCCATATTTCATACATTCATACATCATGGATGATGAAAGGAGGGATGATGGGTATAGGAGTAATGCACCTCTAGTTCGAGCTAGGCTTGATAGAGTTGAGAAGAATGTTGAGGAGTTAAAAGCGGGGATGGCTAAATTACTTGACACCTTTGAGAGGAATTTAGGGCATGGTCCTAGAATTCAAACACATGAGAGTACCATAGGAGGACAACATGAAGTTGAGCAACCTAAGAGTCCAAATGATCGTGATATCAAACTTGAACTTCCGGAATTCGATGGTAGCTTGGACCCTAATAACTTCTTTGATTGGTTGAGGAGCATTGAGAATATTTTTGAGTACAAGGGCTATGATGATGAAAAGAAATGCAAGTTAGCCATTGTGAAGCTCAAGAAACATGCATCAATGTGGTTTGAAAATTTGAAGAATCGAAGAAAGAAAGAGGGTAAATCAAAATTTACTTCATGGGAGAAATTGAAGAAGCACATACAAAAGAAGTTTTTTCCTAGGGATTTCACTCAATGTGACTACCTCAAGATGAATTCTCTCAAGCAAGGTTCTATGTCGGTTGAAAGTTACACAAGAGAATTTGAGAAGCTCTGAATCTTATGCAATGTTGATGAAGCTCCGGAACATAGAGTTGCTAGATACATCGGCGGGTTGGATGGTAAATTGGGGAACAAAGTTGAGTTGCATGCCCATAACGACCTTGATGATGTGGTTCAACGTGCTCTAAGGTTGGAGAAACACTCCAAGAGGAAGAACGAAGATCGCTCTCTTGTTGTTGATGACATGGTTGAGGAAGACAAGAAAGACAAGGGGAAAGCTCCTATGATTGCACCTTCCAAGAATGGGGATGAGAACCGCAAGAAGCCAATTTGTTTCAAGTGCCAAGGGTATGGACACATAACATCGCAATGCCCAAACAAGCAGGCTTTGGTGATTCGTGAAGCAAAAGAACCCGATGACGATCTTGTTGAGCATTGAGTGATGATGGGGAAGAATCGCTAGTGGTCGATCCTGATGTTGGACACGTGTTGACTTTGCAACGTAGCCCACCATTGGAGGTGGAACCCCTAGAGGGCCAAATTGAAGGAAAGGTAACATTTAATTTTTTAAATTCATTTAAAATTTTCAAAATGGAATTGGATGATGATTACCATGACCCCACTTATGATATTTGGATGAGCTTGCCTAAGAAAAATCTTGAACATTATCATTTACTTGATGGCATACATTCTTGTGTTGGAAACTTTGATAAACCCCAAGAGCCTAAATTGTTTCAACCTTGTTTTGACATTGATAAAAGTGAGGCTAGATTGAGGTTTGAGCATGTCACTTGGTTGTTTGCATTGCTATATGTTCTTACTTGTACCCATGTTGGATGTGAGTGCTGTAGGCATGGTATGGATTTTCTTGGTGGTAGCATGCATGTTTTGAACTACTCTTGTGTTGGGGACTCAATGTTGGCATCTATGGCATTGAGGTATGGATTTTTGAGGTGGCGGGTTAGGAGCGCCAATGCTTTTCTTGCTTTGTTGGTTGTGGTATGTCGGTTGACGTTGGTGTTGTTGCTCGTTTTGTTAATAATGGTGTATGATCCGGGTGGCCAATGATGGGTAATTGGAGTTTGGTTTGGTCGTCTCTAGCTCTAACTACCGGGGTTAGTGGAATTGGGTCTTGCTCGTTGATGGTTGTCTTCTTTCCATTCCTTGTTGAAGGCGAGGATTTGAGGGAAAATCCTTTTTTAGAAGAGGAGTTTGATACAGAACGGGGTGGTCCAATGAGCGACTTCAACGGTCAACGACTTCAATTTTGTTCACTTTTACTTGGATAGTTTTGAACTCTTGTTTTTAGCTTATTTTCTTTTTTTTCGGGTTGTAATAAGTAGCCTAAACTCTCATTTTATTGCCTTAGTTAAGTTAGCATGTGTAACGGAGCTAGAAACACGAGCAAAAGAAGGGAAACGGAGCATACACGACCATGCACGTGCACGACCCTTGCACGACCGTGCATATGGTCGTGCAACATCCAGTAGCAAGGGGAAGACTTGCACGACCGTGCAGGCTAATGCTGCACGACCGTGCAAGCACGTAACTTTTCGCCACGATCGTGCAAGTTAGGCTGCACGACCGTGCAACCCATGTTGCACGGTCGTGCAGGCTAATCCTGCACGACCGTGTACGTTCCAGAATGGGGAATTTTGGCTTGCACGACCGTGCATGGTTGTACTGCACGACCGTGCACGGCCCTGAACGTAGTGTTTATATTTTTGCTCTTTTCTCTTGTTTTGTTTAGTGACTTTCTAATCTTGGCCCTTGATTGCTTAGAGATTAATGGTATAGATTAGAAGCTTAATTAGGGGTTGCTTAGCCTTTAAATAGCATGCTTTGCCCCATTTGTAATAATCTTTTGTGGAAATTAAAATCTGAGATTTTCTCTCTTATGAAGTTCTTTGTGAGCTCAACTTCCTTTGTGGTTGCAAATCTTGTTAAACTTTGTGATTGGTAAGTCATCTTCTAGTCATTACCTTTGTGATTTTGATTAGATTATGTTTAGCTCTTGATTATTAGTACTTAGTGGGCTAATTTTCAAGTTCATATCCCCATTTTTATGATTGTTTTGGTGTTCATATTTGGAGCTTATCTTAGACCTACGAATTTCTGAAATTTGTTTAGTTTTTGCTTGATTTGTTTTTGTTTTTGTTTTTGCTTCATTTTTATGACACGCAGGACTCGTAGCTTACCAGTCATCCCACTGATCCCAGAAATCGACCGTTACTTGAGGGATCTGAGAAAGGCTACTAGTGCGCATAACATCGAGCAACTCGAATCTGAGTTGCAACCAAAGTCACCGGGTAGTTCTTATTTTGTTTCTTCAGTTATGGCTGATACGCGACCACCTCCACAACAGACAATGAGGGATTTCCGCCATCCGAAATCCTTCGAACTCCGTAGCGGGATTTCTTTACCCGCTACAGCTGCAAATCACCATGAATTTTAACCACATCTCATCAGGATGGTGAAAGATTCACAATTTGGGGGAAACTCGATCGAGTGTCCTTTTTCTCATCTTAATAATTTCTTGGAACTGTGCTCCACAGTTAAGTACAATAATGATGTTTAACCAGAGTTCATACGGATGCACAAGTTCCAATTCTCCTCAACTGATAAAGCAAAGCATTGGATTTCGCTCTCTCCCCGAGGGATCTTTGACTACTTAGGATGCCATCACCAAAGAATTCCTTGAAAAATACTGTCCTCCGGAGAAAAATTCGGAAATGAGGAGAAAAATCTCGGGCTTTGCTCAAGAGGAGGATGAAACTCTCGGTGAGGCATGGGAGCGTTTTAAAGAACTCCTACGCTCATGCCCTCATCATGGTTACAGTGATGGCATTGCTTACATTACATTCTATGATGGCCTCAATCCTGTTTCTAGGGGTGATTTGGACTCCGGTACTAGTGGTCGGTTGATGAAGGTTTCTCTTTCTGAAGTTAGGCCTATGATCGAGGAG
This sequence comes from Salicornia ramosissima, assembly GCA_951394345.1. Lineage (NCBI taxonomy): Eukaryota > Viridiplantae > Streptophyta > Magnoliopsida > Caryophyllales > Amaranthaceae > Salicornia > Salicornia ramosissima. The sequence goes on along the minus strand of OX596237.1, from coordinate 37,181,139 downwards.
GTAGCTAAGTAATTTTCATGGGGAGGGTCGAGACGTGTTGTTCCTAAGACAACAACTCGATCCGATCAAATCTTGATGATGTGAATGCTCGCCTAGATTTCTTAACTCGGAGACTTGAGAAAGCGCATTTCGACGCCTCAAGTTCCGAATATCAGCCGGTTCTTTCTTGTGACTTGTGTGGTGGCAACGACCACTTGTCTTCATATTGCAGCTCCACGATGGAGCAAGTTTCCATGATGGGAGCACGGAATGATCCGTACTCTCAAACATACAATCCCGATTGGAAGGATCACCCCAATTTCAATTGGAAGAACAACAATCAACAACAACCACCTTTTCAAATACAATACCGCCAACAACAACCCTACCAACCGTGGGATTAACAAGCTCCGGCACCTTACCGCCCTCCGGGTTTCAATTAGGGTCCTTCTCCTCGAAGGCCAGCATATACTCCTCCCGTTCCTCAAAAGTCTATCCTTAAAACCGTCCTAGAGACCTTCATATAACACCAGACTAAGGCAAATTCTGATAGTGACCGGAAGATGAGCGAAATGAGTACTTCGATCAACGAATTGCAAACACATAACAAAATGATCGAAGCTCAACTTGCTCAAATAGCCCAACAAGTGGGGAATTCCAACAATTCTTCAAGTTCTCAATTTCCGGGGCAATTGATCACTAATCCTAAGGAACAAGCAAAGGCAATAACACTGCGATCTGGCATGGATTATGCGGTTCTATCCATGGTTTTAGATGAGGGCGCCACAAAAGTGAGTAAAGAGGGAGTTGTTGACGATATGTCGATTGATTTTGAGAGCGGAGCGATTGAGAGTGAGCCACAAAGTGAGGATAGTGTACCGACTTCAAAAGAGAATGTTGTTGTAAAAGCACCGATGAAAGCACATGTGCCACCGGTTCCTTTCCGCCATCGTATCGTTGAGAAAAAGTTATGCGATAAATTTTCCAAGTTTCTCGAGGTCATGAAGGCTCTTCAAGTAAACATCCCTTTTCTTCATGCTTTGTCCCAAATGCCGGCTTATGCCAAATTATTAAATGAACTTCTCTCTAACAAGAGAAAATTAGAGGAGCATGCCACCATTTCGTTTCCTATGGAGGTGAGTGCTATTCTTCATAACAAGCTTCCCGAGAAGCTTGGTGATCCTGGTAGTTTCTCTATACCGGTAAAAATTAGTGATCTTCAAAGAAAAAATGCTTTATGTGACTTGGGGGCAAGAACATGTCTACTCAAGAATCAAACAGTTCCAGACTCCCCAAGTTCAATGGGATTAACTACTCCTGGTGGAAGAACTGCATGAAAAATCTTATCATTGGGATAGATTATGAATGCTGGATGATTGTTAAAAATGGACCCACGTTCATCCACAAGAAGAATCAAGAAGGTTTCATTGTTCCAAAGTCAGAAGAAGAGTATACAAGTTAAGATTACAAGAAGCTAGAGAAAAATGCAAAGGCAATGTCACTTGTTGATCGGTCCATTTAGGACCTATTTTCTTAGCTTCTTTTATCTTGTATTTTGAGTGTTTTCGTCTTTATTTTACATATTTTAGGGTTTTTTAGTTTAGTTTTGTATTTTCTTAGGTTTTGTGTGTTTTAGTGTTAGTTTTGGTCTTCTTATTAATAATTCAGCCAAAATATGTTTGTTTGAGTTGTATCGTGTTTTGTGCAGGTAATTTTGGGTTTTGTACAGGTCATGAGGGGTTCCGAACGGATCCCGAGGAGCCGTAGATAGCACCGAGACGTTTGGAAGCACCTAGGAAAGCAAGGGGGGCCAAGAATGAAGCCACACGACCGTGCAGGCTGACCGTGCACGGTCATGCAGACCTCAGAGGTTCAAAAAATGGGTGCACGACCGTGCAGGCAAAGGCTGCACGGTCGTGCATCCCCTCCTTCCCAAGCCACGATCGTGCAAAGTATAGCTGCACGATCGTGCACGATGCAACTCGTGAAATCTGTTTTGGGCCGTGTACTTTGTGTAATTTTGAGTTTTGAGTTAAGGCTTAGGCTATGTTTTAGACACTAAGTTTTCAGATTTTGGATAGGATTAAATTGTACTCTAGATACTCTCAAGTAGAAAAACACTCTCTCAAGAATTTTTAGTTTTTCCAATAATCAAAGTAGATTAGCATTTGTTCTTCAAATTCATTGTTCACCATTGATTTTCAAGACTCCATTGAATTCCAATCCAGGTTTTGTTTTTGTTTTCCATTGTTGATTAGATTGTAATTCTTTAATTCTTGTTGTCATTTTAGTTTTAATAGAATTAGTTTTAATTCATAGAATAGATTTAATTGAATTTCTAGAGTTTTGCTTTAATGACTTCCATTAGTGAGTAGTTCTTTTTCTAGGGATTGGATGACTTGATGTTATTGATTTTGGGGGTTTATCATTGATTGATTAGTGTTTGAATAATCCTGAATGCATTTTCTCTAGAATTCTTGAACCTTGCATGAAACCTTGGTGAAGTGCTCATGTTGAGTTTGTTGATTATTGATGTCTTTGATAATTGTTTTCAAGGCTTCCATGAGAATTTCTTAGTTGCTAGAGATAGTAATTAGGATTGTGAATTGATAAAAGTATTTGATGAACTCGATTTTGGGTTTCGCTAATTTGGCTATTCGAGAGAGGTTAATTTAGCGTCTCCTAGAATTTCCTATTGCCTAATCGAGAGAAGGTAGTGGGATTGAGTTCGTTAGTGCTTTAGAATATTCACTTTGCAATTAAGATAATCGAACATGAGTTAATTCAATGATTGTAATTCCTCCGATTGAAATTGTGACGACCCGACTTGCTTAAACCGGCGCGGAAGAAACCGACGAGTCGAATTGTCGATCTAACAAACAAACTTACTAAAAATTAAAACAAGACATCGAAAATATTATTACTATAACCCAAAACGTACAATACCCACAGATTTGTACAATACTAAATCCAAATGTATCAATACTAATGAATAACTCCAAATACTGTCAGAGTCAAAACATACTAAAGGTAAAACGATACGTCCAAACTAATAACATATCTTAATCTAGTACAAAAACACTACAATGGCACTCGCCCAACTAGAAGCTAAGAAGCACAGTCATCATCAGAATTACCTGAAAAGTAACAACAATCCACTGTTAGTGGCGAGCAACATAACAGTCCCACCATAACATGGATACACATAATCATAGAACAAATCAAACAACATATCAGACTACCAACCAACATGTGATAAAAATGATGAAATACCATTATTCGTCAAACTGACCAACTTTAAATAATTCCAACTTAGTAATCATAAAACAACTTTGTCGCTACCATTTACATTTTAGACCGGACTATGCACGTACAAACGCTTCTTACGCGAATGAACTTTCTTACTATGCCAGGAATGAGAATCTTACTCCCAAACCCATGAACCCCATCTTGCGGAAATTCATATCAAACCGACAACATAATAAGTATACACTATGCCAATACCGCAGTCAGGATAGAGGCAACGTCTTAACCCAAAACTCAGAATCTTACTCCAAGATTAGGCGTCTAAAAGTAAACTTAAGCTAATCTTACTTACAAACATCGAAGTTATACTCAAGATCGCTTCTTTCGCCTTTTCTTGAGTTTAACCATAGTCAATCCTACTTCATAATCATTCTTTATCGAATCTTTAACAAATCTTTACACCTTTCTTTAAATTCTTTAAACCTTTCTTTCAAATTATTTATAAAACTTTACTTAACTTTAAACAATACTTTGAAAACATCAATAATCTTGTACTTTAAAACCAACTTTCAAGATTTCAAGACTCAACCAAGAATTCATAAAGAACTCAAAGAACTCATCAAGAACTTTTCAAAAACTCATCAAGAACTCATCAAGAACTCAACAAGAACTCAATCAAGAACTCAAAACCATACGAAAATCACATGAAAATTCTCATCAAAACATGCATGAAAACTTAAGTAAATCATCATGAAAACATTACCCAAATCCATACTTAAAACCACGCAAATCATGATAAACAAACATCAAAAATTCATCTAACATGTACACTTAATCTATCTATCCTATAATCATAGTACACATATTAAGGTAAGAAAGTATGTTACCTTAATTACTTGAACGCACAAATAAATAGCAAAACTTGCTGCCCGAAATACCCCAAAGTACACGGCCCAACACGCACAACACCACGAACACCACCTCGGCTCTTGCACGACACCACCACGGCTCTTGCACGGCTTCACCACGACTCTTGCACGGCACTACCGTCTTCACACGAGCACCACCGTGCACCACCACTCGATCCATGAACCACCCACATGAACCCAACAAGCGAAACCCAAAACCCAACCCGAACAAATGATCTTGAATAAAACAATTGAGTTTTAGTTTGTGTTTTGATACCTAAAGATCAATGGAAGTTGAATCTTTAAGTTTGGGTTTTGAAATGATGATGAACAAATAATTGGGTGTTTATAGCCAAAAATGGCGTGTGGAAGCAAAGGCAAGGGAGAGTGTTTTTGGCTTTTGTTTGTGGCAAAGGATGATCAAAGTGTTAGGATGGCAAAAATGAGCTTCCAAGCCTTACTAACCCTTCTATTTATAGAAGTGGTTTAAGGTGTGAACATGAGGCAAGTGGCAATTAGGCCACTAATTACCAAGGGGGCCGGTTATAATAAGGCTAAAATAGGCTTTTTGGTGATCAATTGGGCTAATTGCCCTCATGCATGATTAATCATGCTTAAATCGCATTTGGCCCAAAAATATTAATTAACTAATTATAAAATTAAATAATAAAATTCTAATTAATTAAATAATAATAAAATAAATAATAAACAATTAAAAATAGAAATATCGAAATTAATCGAAATTATTCACATAAAATAAAAATAAATAGTGCAAATAAATTTTTGACCATACATAAAATAACATAAACAGCAAATAAATAAATGGCAAAAATACCGAAAAATCTGGGCCATTACAACCTCCCCTCCTTAAAGAAATTTCGTCCCGAAATTTAAGGCAAAGGAGATTGCTCACCCTCAAACAGCTCCGGGTACTTCTGCCTCATGGACGCCTCTGTCTCCCAAGTCGCCTCCTCATGGTGCTGATTTCTCCACAACACCTTGACTAGCTTGAGTTCCTTACGCCGGAGGGTCCTCACTTCACGATCCAAGATTTGAACTGGTCGCTCCTCGAATGTTAGATTCGGCTGAAACGTGGCCGATTCCACTGGGATGATGTGGGTAGGATCATGTACATGTTTCCTTAGCTGGGAAACATGGAACACATCGTGAACATTAGACAAACTAGGTGGTAATGCCAACCGATATGCCACCTCCCCAACTCGTTCTAGTATCTCGTAAGGTCCCACGAATTTCGGTCGGAGTTTCCCCTTTTGACCAAAGCGTGCCACTCCTTTGAATGGTGAAACCTTAAGCAAGACTCTGTCACCTACCTCGAAAGTCAGTAGTCTACGTCGATTATCGGCGTAGGATTTCTGATGACTCTGCGCGGCCTGCATCTTAGACCGAATGACTCAGACCTTCTCTACAGTATCTCGTACCATCTCAGGTCCCAAAGCCATAGTATCACTGATATCATTCCAACAAATCGGACTCCGACATTTCCTGCCATACAGGGCCTCGTACGGAGCCATATCGATGCTGGAGTGATAACTGTTATTATAGGAAAACTCTACCAAGCAGAGCATACGTACCCAAGTCTGATGATGCTCCAGAGTACATGCTTGTAACATGTGCTCTAGAGTCTGGATGGTCCTCTCAGTTTGACCATCTGTCGCCACGTGAAATGCGGTGCTCAGCTTCAACTTCGTCCCAAAGGCTTCCTGAACTGATTTCCAGAAACGAGACAGAAACCTCGGATCACGATCAGAAACTATCTCCCTCGGAACTCCGTGAAGTCGGATAATGTCCTGGGTATAAGCCTCTGCTAGGCGCTCCATCGACTAGGTCATCTTCATCGGTATGAATCTAGCGACCTTGGTCAACCTATCCACTATTACCCAAATGGCACTCATACCATTACAGGTAGGTAGGCTAACCACGAAATCCATAGATACTGACTCAAATTTCCAGATCGGAATCGGTAGTGGCTGCAAAAGACCTCCAGGTCTCTGATGCTCGATCTTAACCTTCTGATAGACTAAACATCGAGCTACAAACTCTGCTACATCCCTCTTCATCATAGGCCACCAGAACTGGCCCTAAAGGTCCTGGTACAACTTTTTACCTCCAAGATGAACAGAGTAGGGCGAGTTATGTGCCTCAGACATGATTCTGTTCCTAAGATCAGAACTGTCCGGTACACACCACCTCCCTCGAAATTGCAGACTACCATCGGAAGAGATCTCGAAACAAACGGCTTTTCCTTGCCGTAAAGCCTCTCGAATCCTACCCAACTGTGGATCGTTCTGCTGACCCTCGCGCAACTCCTGAAATAATTCAGGTTCAGCACTCATAGATATCAAACAAAATCTGACGGAACTACAACTTCTACTAAAGCTCAATCGATTCTTGCGACTCAGTGCGTCAGCGACTCAGTTCGCCTTGCCCTTACAATAATTAAGCGTCAGGTCGTAGTCCTTAGTAAGTTCAAGCCATTGTCTCTGCCTCATATCGAGGTCTTTCTGAGTAAAGATGTACTTGAGACTCATATGGTCCGTGAATACCTTACACGAACCACCATAGAGATAGTGCCTCCAGATCTTAAGTGCGAATACTACAGTTGCTAGCTCCAAGTCATGCGTGGGGTAGTTACGATCATGCACCTTCAGCTGCTTCGATGCGTAAGCGATGACCTTCCCACCTTGCATTAGCACACAACCTAGGCCACTCTTAGACGCATCACTATAGACCTTGAAATCCTCCTCATCGTTCGGAAGGGTAAGAGTAGGAGCAGAGACTAATCTCTATTTCAACCGCTGAAACACTTGCTCGCAAGCCTCCGTCCAAACGAATCAGATCTCCTTCCGCAGGAGACTAGTCATCGGCCTAGCAATCTTGGAGAAGTCCTGGACGAATCGTCGATAGTATCCGGCCTGTAATGACCCAGATTTTGTTGGTATTTTTGCCGATAAATATGTGTATTTATGTATGTTGTTGTGTTAGTTCAAATTTATTTTTGAACTATTTATTTTATTTTATGTGAATAATTTCGATTTAATTCGAATTATTTTATTTTCAGTTTTTATTATTTAAGTTAATTATTATTTAATTAATTAGAATTTTATTTATTTTTTTCTAATTAATTATTTAATATTTTGGGCTAAATTGATTATTGCATGATTAATCATGTAAATTATGTAAATTAGCCCAATTGATCACGAGAACCCATTTTTAGGCCCATTTACCCTCTTGGCCGGTTTTCCTAAGGCATGGCAAGGCTTGCCACTTGCCTTGTGTTCACACCTTCACTAACTCTATATATAGGAGAGTTAGTAAGGCCCTTGCTCATTTTGCCATCAAATGCTCTTGCCATCAAATTCAAGCACAAATCTCTCCCATTTGCTCTCTAGTTCACACGCCATTTTTGGCTATTAAACCCATCCAATTGTTCATCCATCTTTTGAATCCCAAACTTAAAGATTCAAACTCTATTGATCTTTAAGTACCTAAACACAATCTTAAACACAATTAGTTCATTCAAGATCACTAGTTCGGGATTGGTTTTGGGTTTGTGTTCGTGTGCATTTGTGGGTGTTCGTGTGTGAAGTCCGTGCAAGGTGGTGGTTCGTGCGTGGTGGCTGTGCAGTGAGGCTCGTGCAGCCGTGTGGTGGCTGATCGGGTCCCAGGGGTCGTTACTTCCTAGGTCCGGTCAAAGTATAAAAACCCTATTCCCTAACTATCCTAAATGGGTAGTATAATGGAGTAAGGGGTCGAATCCACAGAGAGGTAGGTGATCGGGATTATTTGTAGGCCAATCTTGCTATTTGAGGGTCTCTTTTTGGGGTTTTTTTTGGGTAAATTGGGATTTATAAACAATGAAACTAACCAAATTAGGCTACAACTACATCTACAAGTAAAGTCACTAGGGAAGGGGGAAAATCATGATATTGCAAATCATCAGCATGAACAATCATTTAGAAAGCACAAATCAATTGTTTCAAGCAAGGAGATTAGTTAATGCAAGTGGGCTTAGATTTCTCAGCCGACCCAATTACATAACATCTCAATCTAGACCAAACCAAACACCATGGATCGAATCGCTCGGTAGACTAGATCTCTCATTCTCTACCTCGCTCACAATCCGGTTCGAAATACCCTAGACCTTTTCTAACATATTGTCTCTAACCTCATGCTTAGATTTCTCAACCACACTTGGTTAGTCCAATATTCTATCCTAGAAGTTGGCCAAACTCCCAATCTAGCATTTTAATCCATGTTAGAAAACAAGCATCAACAAATAATTTCACACCAAACTAACAATTACTCCATGTTCAATAATCAAAATACCATCATTTTCCCCCTCCCCTAGCTAGAAATCTAGCCTAGGAGAGGGATATTCATACTAACAAAAGCCATAAATAAAGCAAGCATAATAGAAGAAGTAGAGAAACTAATAGACATGGAAGATAACAACTAGACTTGCAAATACTAATTCAAAGATTTAAACTTAAAATCTCAAAAACAATGAATAAGAAACTATAGCTAATGATAGATAATAACTCAACAAATGATGACATACAAATGATGAACAAATAACAAAGAAAGAAAGATTGAGAGATATTACCAAACTAGAAGATTAAATAAATAGATTGATTGCAAATGGAGAATAGATTGTTGAAGATTACAAGCTAAAAGTATCAAAACTCTAGTGTTTCTCTCTCTAAAATTTCTCAAAAATATGCTAAGTGTAATGATAATTTCGTCCCCCCCTAAACCTAGAAGAGTTGGGGTATTTATATATTACATGAGAGAGAACAAATGGACGCGCTGAAACTGGGCCAAGGGAGCGGACGCTCCAGGGGTTGGAGCGGACGCTCCATGCAAGGGGAGCGGACGCTCCATGCATGGGCGAGCGGACGCTCCATGGGTTGGAGCGGGCGCTCCATGCATGGAGAGCGGACACTCCATGGGTTGGAGCGGACGCTCTGGCCTTTGCTAGCAGCCAATGCCTTCTGATCATGGGCCGAGCGTCCGCTCTAAATTAGAGAGCGTCCACTCTGACATGTCAGAGCGTCCGCTCTCATATTTAGAGCGTCCGCTCTGAGAAGACTGCGCAAAGAGCTGATCTTGTAAGGCTCATAACTTTTGATGTAGATCTCTGATTGGAGCGTGTAATATACCGTTGGAAAGCTCTTGAACTCTAGTTTCCAACACAATAGGCCCCGCATCCAAAAGATTTCCAGAAAAGAATGTATGCCCAAAATAGTGGAGGGTGGTCAAAACCGGCTTCGAATCCTCTGGCGTGGACCTAAAACAACTCATGTTAAATATCAAAGAACTTGTATTCCCATTTCCTCTCAAAAATGCATAGAAAATACCCAAAAATGAAACGAGACCCAAATCTTGGTAACATGTAACGAGCGGAGGAAAAACCAATTAAAAATGCACAAATATGGGCAAAACAAAGAATAAAAAGGATGAAAAATGACCTATAAGATGGTGCACAAATGCACCGATCAGTGGCTCGTGTGGGTGGTCGTGCGTGGTGCAAGGGGCAGCAGCCGTGCTGCTGTGGTGTTCGTAGTAGTGCCGTGGTGGTGCCGTGTGTGCCTCGTGTTGAGCGTGGTTGTGATCGTGTGGGTCGACTTCCCGGGCAGCAACATTTGTGTGTTGTTTTAGTGTATAATCTTCAATAAGGTAACATACTTACTCAACCTTGTTGGTATACTATGTTTATAGTATAGATTAAATGCATGTATGGGTTTTTTGGTGATGATTATCCATGATTTTTATGTGTTGTTTCTAATCTGATTTTGATATGGTTTTCATGATATTTTGATGATGGTTTTGATGATTTTTATGATTGAATATATGTTGTTTTATGATCATGATTATTATGTCAAAGTTTGACGAATTTTGGATAAGAATATGTGGTAATTTTCGAATGATGATGATGATATGCGTGTGGTATGATTGTTTGGATGAGTTCTTGATTGAAGATCTTGAATCTTGAATGAGTTCTTTATGAGTTCTTGATGAGTCTTTATGAGTTCTTGGTTGAATCTTGAAAGTTAAAGAAAATGGTTTAAATGATAAAGAAAGTTAAAGAAAGTGTCTAATATGATTAAAGAATGATTATTGAATGTTGGATTATGATTGGTTAGACTCAAGATTAAGGCTAGAGGCAGTTCTTGAGAATAACTTCGATAATTTAACTAGTTATCTTTAAGAATCAAGGCATTGAGGCAATTCTTGGTTGTAATTTAGTTAAGTTGAGATAATTAAATGAATAATATGATTAAGATGATTAAAAGATTTAATTAAAGATTAGCTTGATTTCATTTTTAGACGCCTGATACTTTGAGTAAGATTCATTGTATTTGGGTTAAGACGTTGCCCCTATTCCATCCGCGGTATTGGGATAGTTGGAGTCATACTATGTGATCTTTGTGAATTTCCAGTAAGATTGGTTTCACGGGACATGGATTTCCAGTAAGATTGGTTTCATGGGGTTTGGGAGTAAGATTCTCAAATCCGAGCATAGTAGCAAGTTCGAATGCGTAAGATGCGTTCGTACGAGCACAGTCCGGTCTAGAATATGAATGATTGCGCCAAAAATAGTTGATTAGGTTGGTTTGAGTCGAGTTCACGGTTGGGTTGATCTTGTACTCTGGATTATTGATTTGATGTTGTTATTTGATTTATGCTATGTGCATGTGTATTCCCATTGGGGGTGAGTCAGTTATGTTACTCGCCACTGATGGTGGACTGTTGTATGTTTTTCTTTCAGGTACTTCTGATGACGATACTCTTGCTTAGCTTTAGGTTGGGCGAGCGACGTTTACTATTTCTGTCATCTGTTGTATTTACTGTTTTCTGTTGTTTTAGATAGTGATAGAATTACATAGACTTTATACGTTGTTATTGGACTCTTTTACGTTGTTTAAGACTCTGACATGTAGTTGGAGTTTACTCGTGTGTTTAGTATTTCTAGTTTGACTTTTGGGACTAGTATGTACAAACTTGTGGGTATTTGTACGTTTTTGGTTATTAATGATAAATTTTGAGGAATTAGTTTAATTTCCTAAGTTTTGAGTTGTAGTTTCTAACTATTCGACTCGTCGGTTTCTTCCGCGCCGATTTAAGCGAGTCGGGTCGTTACAGTTGGTATCAGAGCCGAATAGGTTTTAAGTGAAGTTTTTAGGATTTGAGTAAACCCGGGAGTCGAGAGCTTTACTTTTCCCGAGTGATTAAACCAAATTCTAGGATTATGTGAAGGGAGAAGAGTTGGGTAGAAAGACCAGGATAAGATTCTTTCTATTTCTTTCCTTTCCTTATGTTGATTACTTGACTTTGGTGGGGTATTTGAACTAACATTTGTATTCTTGTTATGTCTTTTGTTGTGATGCGTGGCAGCATGTCTACACCTCGCCGGTTGAGTACTGGACGACAGAGGTTGCGAGCACTCGAGGAGGCAATCCTTGCGTTGGCGCACCATAGTCGTCATCCGCCGAGTGCGCAACCGACGTTCGATCGTATCGCACGTCATCGACCTCCGACTTATGATGGGGTTGCCGACCCCACTACTTTGGAGAGCTGGATCCGCGAGATGGGGAAGCTCTTCGACGCGACGTTTTGTCCCGATCACGAGAGGGTGCAGATCGCCGCATATTACTTACGTGGAGAGGCTGATAACTGGTGGACGTTAGCGAAGGACGCGTACCAGCCGTTGCATGCGATGACTTGGACCGACTTTATCGATAAGGTCCAGGAGCGTTTCTACCCCGACGAGTTGCGGTGGCAGAAACAGGAGGAGTTCCTTACTCTTGCACAGGGTAAGATGTCTGTCCAGGCATACACTGATGGATTTACGGAGTTGTCGAGGTTCGCTACGTCTGTAGTTCCATCGGAGAAGGATCGGGTCAAACGCTACATCAAAAAGCTAGATCCGAGGATTCGAGTTCACGTGATCAGCAGTGGAGCTACGACATTCCAGCAGGCCTACGAGGTAGCACTCGAGATACAGGCATCGATTACTGAGGAGGATTCGAGCAAGAAGAGAGCTCCGGTTTCGACGACTACAGCTTCGTTTAAGAAGCCCCGGTTTGGCACATCTAGCAGTACCCCTTCGACCACGAGTTCGCGTAAGGGTAGTGATGGCTCGAAGTGTAGAGGTTGCGGCCGAGACTTCCATCCAGGGAAGAAATGCGACGGTTCTCCGATCACTTGTTTTACTTGCGGGAAGGTAGGCCATAAGGCGTCGACATGCCCCGAGAAGAAGCCAGATTCTAAGGTTAAGCAGCTTCCAGCACCGCCGAAGACTCCGGTGAAGAACCGAGTCTACTGTATGATCGAGGCGGAGGCCGAGGTTCAGCCTGACGTCGTATCAGGTAGATTTCTTGTCTCTGGTGTGTTAGCTTTAGTTCTATTTGATTCTGGTGCTGCTGTTTCTTTTGTGGCTAGTAGTTTTGTCTCGAGGTCTAATCTTCGAGGCAGCCTTCCTTTTAGTTCAGTTATTACTCTCCCTTCCGGAGAGGATTTTGTTTGTCAGCGTGAATTCCGAGGAGTGCCTATCGTGATAGCTGGGGAGCAAACGACGGCCGATCTGAAGGAGTTTCCGCTGATGGAATTTGATGTTATACTAGGTATGGACTGGCTATCAAGGTATCGAGCGATAATTCGTTGCCAAGATCAGTCAGTATCATTCCGAGGAACTCAGGGCAACCGAGTTACCTACTCTGGGTTCGTCCTTAAGAAAGGAGTAAAGGTAATCTCTGCCTTGAAAATGAGGAAACATCGCCAGAAGGGCGATTTGGTGTATCTCTGTCAGGTACGAGACTTGACTGATGAGTCTCTGTTGGACGATATACCTGTAGCGAGGGATTTCAGAGACGTATTTCCTGATGAGCTACCGGGCGTTCCACCTGAGCGCGACGTCGAGTTTCATATCGACTTAGTACCCGGGACAGCGCCGATCTCGAAGGCACCGTACCGGATGGCACCGTCTGAGTTATTGGAGTTAAAGACACAACTCCAGGATTTGATCGATAAGGGCTTCATTAGGCCAAGTGTTTCTCCGTGGGGAGCACCTGTGCTCTTTGTGAAGAAGAAAGATGGTAGTATGCGCCTGTGCATAGACTACCGAGAGTTGAATCGGGTAACTATCAAGAATAAGTACCCGTTGCCTAGGATTGAAGACCTGTTCGATCAGTTGCGAGGAGCAGGAGTGTTCTCGAAGATAGATCTTCGATCTGGATACCATCAGATTCCATTCAAGAAAGAAGACATTCCGAAGACTGCTTTTCGTACCCGATACGGCCATTACGAGTTCGAGGTGATGCCCTTTGGTCTCACTAACGCGCCAGCCGTGTTCATGAACCAGATGAACCGGACATTTCACCATTTACTCGACAAGTGCGTCATAGTATTTATAGATGATATCTTGGTCTATTCTAGAGATGAGTTTGAGCATTCGGAACATCTCCGGATGGTACTCGAGATATTGAGGAGTCATAAGTGGTTCGCGAAACTCTCCAAGTGTGAGTTCTGGCTTCGCGAAGTAGCCTTTCTAGGTCATGTGATTAGCAAAGAGGGCATTAAGGTAGACCCAGCTAAGATTAAGGCTGTGGTAGATTAGAGTAGCCCGAGAAATGTGGCGGAGGTTCGTAGTTTTCTGGGTTTGGCCGGATACTACCGACGATTCGTCCAGGACTTCTTCAAGATTGCTAGGCCGATGTCTAGTCTCTTGCAGAAGGAAGTCCGATTCGTTTGGACGGAGGCTTGCGAGCAAGCATTTCAGGAGTTGAAACAGAGATTAGTCTCTGCTCCGATTCCTACTCTTCCGAACGATGAAGAGGGCTTCGAGGTCTATAGTGATGCTTCGAAGAGTGGCCTAGGTTGTGTGCTCATGCAGGGTGGGAAGGTCATCGCTTACGCATCAAGACAACTGAAGGTGCACGAGCGTAACTATCCTACGCATGACTTGGAGTTAGCGGCTGTAGTGTTCGCACTCAAGATTTGGAGGCATTATCTTTATGGCGGTTCGTGTAGAGTATTCACGGATCACAAGAGCCTCAAGTACATATTTACTCAGAAAGACCTCAATATGAGGCAGAGACGGTGGCTTGAGTTGATCAAGGACTACGACCTGACGCTCAACTTTTGCGAGGGTAAGGCGAACTTAGTTGCGGATGCGCTGAGTCCCAAGCATCGCTTGAGCTTCAGTAGAAGCCGTGGTTCCATCAGACTTCGTCTGACATCGATGAGTGCCGAGCCTGATTTAATTCAGGAACTGCGCGAGGGTCAGCAGAACGACCCGCAGCTTGCTAGGATTCGAGAGGCTATACGGCAAGGTAAGGCCGTAGGTTTCGAGATCCCTTCCGATGGTGGTATGCGCTTTCGAGGGAGATGGTGTGTACCGGACTGTTCTGATCTTAGGAACAGGATCCTGTCCGAGGCACATAACTCGCCTTATTCTATTCATCCCGGTGGTAATAAACTTTACCAGGATCTTAGGGGCCAGTTCTGGTGGCCTAAGATGAAGAGGGATGTAGCGGAATTTGTTGCTCGGTGTTTGACCTGTCAGAAGGTCAAGATTGAGCATCAGAGACCAGGAGGTCTGTTGCAGCCACAACCTATTCCGACCTGGAAATTTGAGTCGGTATCTATGGACTTCGTAGTGAGCTTACCCACTTGCAATGGCTTGAATGCTATTTGGGTCATAGTGGATAGGTTGACTAAGGTCGCTAGATTCATCCCGATGAAGATGACCTGGTCGATGGAGCGTTTAGCTGAGGCGTACACTCAGGACATAATCCGACTTCATGGAGTTCCGAGGGAGATTGTTTCTGATCGGGATCCGAGGTTTTTATCTCGTTTCTGGAAGTCAGTTCAGGAAGCCTTTGGGACGAAATTGAAGTTGAGCACCGCTTTTCATGCGGCGACTGATGGTCAGACTGAGAGGACCATCCAGACTTTGGAGGATATGCTTCGAGCATGTACTCTGGAGTATCACCAGTCTTGGGTACGTATGCTCTGCCTGATAGAGTTCAACTATAATAATAGCTATCACTCCAGCATTGAGATGGCTCCGTACGAGGCCCTGTATGGCAGGAAATGTCGGAGTCCTATTTGTTGGAATGATATTAGCGATACTGTGGCTTTAGGACCTGAGATGGTACACGATACTATCGAGAAGGTCCGAGTCATCCGGTCTAAGATGCAGGCCGCTCAGAGTCGTCAGAAATCCTACGCCGATAATCGACGTAGACCGCTGGCTTTCGAAGTAGGTGACAAAGTCTTGCTTAAGGTTTCACCATTCAAAGGAGTGGCACGCTTCGGTCAGAAGGGGAAACTCCGACCAAAATATGTGGGGCCTTATGAGATACTTGAACGAGTTGGGGAGGTGGCATATCGATTGGCATTACCACCTAGTTTGGCTAATGTACATGATGTATTCCATGTTTCCCAGCTAAGGAAATATGTGCATGATCCTACTCACGTGATTACAGCGGATCCGGTCGTAATCGAGCCGAATCTGACTTACGAGGAGCGACCCGTCCAGATCTTGGATCGGGAAGAGAGAACCCTGCGGCGTAAGCAGGTACCGCTTGTCAAGGTGTTGTGGAGAAATCAACACCACGAAGAAGCGACTTGGGAGACGGAAGTGTCCATGCGGCAGAAGTACTCGGAGCTGTTAGAAGGGGAGCAATCTCCTGCACCTTGAAATTTCGGGACGAAATTTCTTTAAGGAGGGGAGGTTGTAATGACCCAGATTTTGTTGGTATTTTTGCCGATAAATATGTGTATTTATGTATGTTGTTATGTTAGTTCAAATTTATTTTTGAACTATTTATTTTATTTTATGTGAATAATTTCGATTTAATTCGAATTATTTTATTTTCAGTTTTTATTATTTAAGTTAATTATTATTTAATTAATTAGAATTTTATTTATTTTTTTCTAATTAATTATTTAATATTTTGGGCTAAATTGATTATTGCATGATTAATCATGTAAATTATGTAAATTAGCCCAATTGATCACGAGAGCCCATTTTTAGGCCCATTTACCCTCTTGGCCGGTTTTCCTAAGGCATGGCAAGGCTTGCCACTTGCCTTGTGTTCACACCTTCACTAACTCTATATATAGGAGAGTTAGTAAGGCCCTTGCTCATTTTGCCATCAAATGCTCTTGCCATCAAATTCAAGCACAAATCTCTCCCATTTGCTCTCTAGTTCACACGCCATTTTTGGCTATTAAACCCATCCAATTGTTCATCCATCTTTTGAATCCCAAACTTAAAGATTCAAACTCTATTGATCTTTAAGTACCTAAACATAATCTTAAACACAATTAGTTCATTCAAGATCACTAGTTCGGGATTGGTTTTGGGTTTATGTTCGTGTGCATTTGTGGGTGTTCGTGTGTGAAGTCCGTGCAAGGTGGTGGTTCGTGCGTGGTGGATGTGCAGTGAGGCTCGTGCAGCCGTTTGATGGCTCGTGTGGGTGGTCGTGCGTGGTGCAAGGGGCAGCAGTCGTGCTGCTGTGGTGTTCGTAGTAGTGCCGTGGTGGTGCCGTGTGTGCCTCGTGTTGAGCGTGGTTGTGATCGTGTGGGTCGACTTCCCGGGCAGCAACATTTGTGTGTTGTTTTAGTGTGTAATCTTCAATAAGGTAACATACTTACTCAACCTTGTTGGTATACTATGTTTATAGTATAGATTAAATGCATGTATGGGTTGTTTGGTGATGATTATCCATGATTTTTATGTGTTGTTTCTAATCTGATTTTGAAATGGTTTTCATGATATTTTGATGATGGTTTTGATGATTTTTATGATTGAATATATGTTGTTTTATGATCATGATTATTATGTCAAAGTTTGACGAATTTTGGATAAGAATATGTGGTCATTTTCGAATGATGATGATGATATGCGTGTGGTATGATTGTTTGGATGAGTTCTTGATTGAAGATCTTGAATCTTGAATGAGTTCTTTATGAGTTCTTTGAGTTCTTTATGAGTTCTTGATGAGTCTTTATGAGTTCTTGGTTGAATCTTGAAAGTTAAAGAAAATGGTTTAAATGATAAAGAAAGTTAAAGAAAGTGTCTAATATGATTAAAGAATGATTATTGAATGTTGGATTATGATTGGTTAGACTCAAGATTAAGGCTAGAGGCAGTTCTTGAGAATAACTTCGATAATTTAACTATTTATCTTCAAGAATCAAGGCATTGAGGCAATTATTGAATGTAATTTAGTTAAGTTGAGATAATTAAATGAATAATATGATTAAGATGATTAAAAGATTTAATTAAAGATTAGCTTGATTTCATTTTTAGACGCGTGATACTTTGAATAAGATTCATTGTATTTGGGTTAAGACGTTGCCCCTATTCCATCCGCGGTATTGGGATAGTTGGAGTCATACTATGTGATCTTTGTTAATTTCCAGTAAGATTGGTTTCACGGGACATGGATTTCCAGTAAGATTAGTTTCATGGGGTTTGGGAGTAAGATTCTCAAATCCGAGCATAGTAGAAAGTTCGAATGCGTAAGATGCGTTCGTACGAGCACAGTCCGGTCTAGAATATGAATGATTGCGCCAAAAATAGTTGATTAGGTTGGTTTGAGTCGAGTTCACGGTTGGGTTGATCTTGTACTCTGGATTATTGATTTGATGTTGTTATTTTATTTATGCTATGTGCATGTGTATTCCCATTGGGGGTGAGTCAGTTATGTTACTCGCCACTGATGGTGGACTGTTGTATGTTTTTCTTTCAGGTACTTCTGATGACGATACTCTTGCTTAGCTTTGGGTTGGGCGAGCGACGTTTACTATTTCTGTCATCTGTTGTATTTACTGTTTTCTGTTGTTTTAGATAGTGATAGAATTACATAGACTTTATACGTTGTTATTGGACTCTTTTACGTTGTTTAAGACTCTGACATGTAGTTGGAGTTTACTCATGTGTTTAGTATTTCTAGTTTGACTTTTGGGACTAGTATGTACAAACTTGTGGGTATTTGTACGTTTTTGGTTATTAATGATAAATTTTGAGGAATTAGTTTAATTTCCTAAGTTTTGAGTTGTAGTTTCTAACTATTCGACTCGTCGGTTTCTTCCGCGCCGATTTAAGCGAGTCGGGTCGTTACACGGCCAATCCCAGCAAACTACGAACCTCCGCCACATTTCTCGGGCTACTCCATTCAACTATAGCCTTAAATTTTGCCGGGTCTACCTTAATGCCTTCTTTACTAATTACGTGACCTAGAAATGCTACTTCGCGAAGCCAGAACTCACACTTGGAGAGTTTCGCGAACCACTTATTCCTCCGTAATATCTCTAGTACCATCCGGAGATGCTCCGTATGCTCAAACTCATCTCTCGAATAGGCTAAGATATCATCTGTAAATACTACGACGCACTTATTGAGTAAGTGATGGAAAGTCCGGTTCATCTGATCCATGAACACGGCTGGTGCGTTAGTGAGGCTAAAAGGCATGACCTCAAACTCGTAGTGGCCGTATGTCGTACGAAAAGCGGTCTTCGGGATGTCTTCTTTTTTGACTGGAATCTGATGATATCAAGATCGAAGATCTATCTTCGAAAACACTCCCGCTCCTCGTAACTGATCCAATAGGTCCTCAATCTTAGGCAACGGGTACTTGTTCTTGATAGTTACCCGATTCAACTCTCGGTAGTCTATGCACAGGCGCATACTACCGTCTTTCTTCTTCATAAAGAGCACAGGTGCTCCCCATAGAGAAACGCTTGGCCTAATGAAGCCCTTATCGATCAAATCCTAGAGTTGAGTTTTTAACTCCTGCAACTCCGATGGTGCCATCTGGTAAGGTGCCTTCGAAATTGGCGCTGTCCCGGGTGCTAATTCGATATTAAACTCGACATCGCGCTCGGGTGGAACTCCCGGTAGCTCATCAGGAAATACGTCTCTAAAATCCCTCGCTACAGGTATCTCGTCCAACAGACTATCCTCAGTCAAGTCCCTTACTAGACATAGGAACACCATATCGCCCTTCTGACGATGTTTTCTCATTTTCAAGGCTAAGATTACCTTTACACCCTTCTTCAGAACGATCCCAGAATAGGTGATCCGATTGCCTTGCAATCCTCGGAATGTCACTGACTGGTCTCGACAACGAATAGTCGCTCGATACCTCGATAGCCAGTCCATGCCAAGAATGACATCGAACTCCATCAGCGGGAACTCCTTCAGATCAGCCGTTGCCTGCTCTCCAGCTATAATGATGGGCACTCCTCGGAACTCGCGCTGACAAACAAAATCCTCTCCAGAAGGGAGAGTTATGATCGAACTAACAGGGGAACTGTCTCGAAGATTAGACCTCGAGACAAAACTACTACCCACGAAAGAAACTGTGGCACCAGAGTCAAATAATACAAATGCTAAAATACCAGAGACAAGAAATCTACCTGAGACTGCGTCTGGTTGGACTTCTGCCTCTGCCTCAGTCATACAGTAGACTCGATTCTTCACTGGAGTCTTAGCCGGGGCTGGAAGTTGCTTGGTCTCGGTGCCTGGCTTCTTCCCAGGGTAAACTGACGCCTTGTGGCCTTCTTTCCCACAGATGAAACATGTAATGGGCGACCCATCGCATCGCTTCCCTGGATGGAAGTCCTTGCCACATCCTCTGCATCTCGAACTCCGTGATCCCTGAGATGAACTAATGGTCAGAGGGGTACTGTTAGGTGCACTGAATCGGGGTCGGGGTCCTTTTATTGCTCGTATCCTCCTCGATGACAGACGTCTGGATCTCAAGTGCTATCTCGTAAGCTCGCTGTAACGTCTTCGCTCCACTACTGATCACATGGCCGCGAATCCTCAGATCTAGCTTTTTAATGTAGCGCCCTTGACCCGCTCCTCCTCAGATGGTACTACCGATGTAGCAAAACTCGATAACTCGGTGAACTTATCGGTGTAGGCCTGAACCGTCATCTTACCCTGAGCGAGAGTAAGGAACTCCTCCTGCTTCTGCCACTGTAACTCGTCGGGATAGAACCTCTCCTGGACCTTAGCTATGAACTCGGCCCAAGACATTAGATGTAGGGGCATACACGCGTTCTTCGCTACGTTCCACCAGTTCTCGGCCTCTCCACGCAAGTAGTAAGCGACGATCTGGACCTGCTCATGCTCGGGGCAAAACGTCGCGTCGAAGAGTTTCCCCATCTCGCGGATCCAACTCTCCAACGTCGTAGGGTCGGCAACCCTATCGTAAGTAGGTGGTCGATGACGAGCGATACGAGCGATACGATCGAACGTCGACTGCGATCCCGTTGGCTCACCATTTATGATGCGCAAGCGTAAGAATCGCCTCCTCGAGAGCTCGTAACCTCTGTCGACCCGAACTTATCCGGCGAGGTGTGGACATGCTGAAATCATCGCAGCAACAGACAAACAAACATATACAATGTTAGTCAAAAGATCCACACGCCAGTCAAGTATACACACAAAAAAAAATAGGAAAAAGAGTCTTATCCCGGATTCTTCTACCCGACACTCTTCTCCCTTAACTTATTCTAATTTGGTTTAGCACACGGGAATGGTAAAGCTCTCAACTCTCGGGTTTTACTCAAATCCTAAATCTTCACTTAAAACCCATTCAGCTCTGATACCAACTGTGACGACCCGACTCGCTTAAACCGGCGCGGAAGAAACCGACGAGTCGAATTGTCGATCTAACAAACAAACTTACTAAAAATTAAAACAAAACCTCGGAAATATTGTTACTATAACCCAAAACGTATAATACCCACAGGTTTGTACAATACTAAATCCAAATGTATCAATACTAATGAATAACTCCAAATACTGTCAGAGTCAAAACTAGAAGCTAAGAAGCACAATCATCATCAAAATTACAATGGCACTCGCCCAACTAGAAGCTAATAACATATCTTAATCTTGTACAAAAACACTACAATGGCACTCGCGCAACTAGAAGCTAAGAAGCACAGTCATCATCAGAATTACCTGAAAAGTAACAACAATCCACTGTTAGTGGCGAGCAACATAACAGTCCCACCATAACATGGATACACATAATCATAGAACAAATCAAACAACATATCAGACTACCAACCAACATGTGATAAAAACGTCGAAATACCATTATTCGTGAAACTGACCAACTTTAAATAATTCCAACTTAGAAATCATAAAACATCTTTGTCACTACCATTTAAATTTTAGACCGGACTATGCACGTACAAATGCTTCTTACGCGAATGAACTTTCTTACTATGCCAGGAATGAGAATCTTACTCCCAAACCCATGAACCCCATCTTATGGAAAATTCATATCAAACCGACAACATAGCAAGTATACACTATCCGAATACCACAGTCAGTATAGGGGCAACGTCTTAACCCAAAACTCAGAATCTTACTCCAAGATAAGGCGTCTAAAAGTAAACTTAAGCTAATCTTACTTACAAACATCGAAGTTATACTCAAGATCGCTTCTTTCGCCTTTTGTTGAGTTTAACCATAATCAATCCTACTTCATAATCATTCTTTATCGAATCTTTAACAAATCTTTAAACCTTTCTTTAAATTCTTTAAACCTTTCTTTCAAATTCTTTATAAAACTTTACTTAACTTTAAACAATACTTTGAAAGCATCAATAATCTTGCACTTTAAAACCAACTTTCAAGATTTCAAGACTCAACCAAGAATTCATAAAGAACTCTAATAACTCATCAAGAACTTATCAAGAACTCATCAAGAACCTATCAAGAACTCAACAAGAACTCAATCAAGAACTCAAAACCATACGAAAATCACACGAAAATTCTCATCACAACATGCATGAAAACTTAAGTAAATCATCATGAAAACATTACCCAAATCCATACTTAAAACCACGCAAATCATGATAAACAAACATAAAAAATTCATCCAACATGTACACTTAATCTATCCTATAATCATAGTACACATATTAAGGTAAGAAAGTATGTTACCTTAATTACTTGAACGCACAAATAATAGCAAAACTTGCTGCCTGGAATACCCCAAAGTACACGGCCCAACACGCACCACACGACACAAACACGGACGTCACCACGAACACCACCTCGGCACCACCACGGCTCTTGCACGACTTCACCACGACTCTTGCACGGCTCCACCGTCTTCACACGAGCACCACCGTGCAACACCACTCGATCCACGAACCACCCACACGCACCCAATAAGCAAAACCGAAAACCCAACCCGAACAAATGATCTTGAGTGAAACAATTGAGTTTTATTTTGTGTTTTGATACCTAAAGATTAATGGAAGTTGAATCTTTAAGTTTGGGTTTTGAAATGATTATGAACAAATGATTGGGTGTTTATAGCCAAAAATGGTTTGTGGAAGCAAAGGCAAGGGAGAGTGTTTTTGGCTTTTGTTTGTGGCAAAGCATGTTCAAAGTGTTAGGATGGCAAAAATGAGCTTCCAAGCCTTACTAACCCTTCTATTTATAGAAGTGGTTTAAGGTGTGAACATGAGGCAAATGGCAATTAGGCTACTAATTACCAAGGGGGGCGGTTATAATAAGGCTAAAATGGGCTTTTTGGTGATCAATTGGGCTAATTGCACTCATGCATGATTAATCATGCTCAAATCGCATTTGGCCCAAAAATATTAATTAAGTAATTAGAAAATGAAATAATAAAATTCTAATTAATTAAATAATAATAAAATAAATAATAAACAATTAAAAATAGAAATATCGAAATTAATCGAAATTATTCACATAAAATAAAAATAAATGGTCTAAATAAATTTTGGACCATACATAAAATAACATAAACAGCAAATAAATCAATGGCAAAAATACCGAAAAATCTGGGCCATTACAGAAATAACATTAGGGAGTCTAATCCTTAGAGTTTTAGTCATTTGGTTATTCAATTCGTTTAGTTTTCGATTCAATTTCACTATTCTTTAACAAGAAATAACATTAGGGAGTCTAATCCTTAGAGTTTTAGTCATTTGGTTATTCAATTCGTTTAGTTTTCGATTCAATTTCACTATTCTTTAACAAGATTAAAAGACCCTGGGATCTTTTTTTATCACGACTAATTCCGCAGTAGTTCCTCGTGGATCGACCCTAGCTCCACTAATACTACGTATTAGTTTGTTAGGTTTTTATAAATTGTATATTTGTTTGGCGACTAGGGCCGCGACACCCTAGAAGTCAATCAAATTTTGGCGCCGTTGCCGGGGAACTCTTTTCGGTTTCGGTTGTGAACTTTTTGATCCGAGTTATTGCTTTCATTTTGTTTTTGTTTTTTTTTTTAAATAATTATGATTGTCATTGCTAATCTCTTCCTTAGCTTTGGTTTTGTATGCACACGAGATCCCAGAACTTGCCCTTGTTTTCGGAAATATCTGAGATTGAACGGGCTTTTCATCATAACCGTCAAGTTCATACTTCAAGTTCGGGTGAAGAAGGGGAAAGTGTGTTTGTAGAACCAGAGTTGGCAATGGCCGGGGGTGGTGGCAACGACAACACTCTTTTTAGAGACTTCGGGAATCTTGGGGTCTATGAGCTCACCGGAGGTCTTCAACTTCCAACCACAACGTCCAATTTCACCATCCATCCTCAATACACAAGGATGGTGCAAGCGGACCAATTTTTCGGTAATTTGAATGAAGATCCAATAGCTCATCTTGATCGCTTCTTAGAGTTGTGTTTTATGATCCAAACAAGTGAGGTTTCGCAAGACTACATCCGTATGAACTTGTTCCGGCTGTAACACCCCGCATTTTAGCAACGACTTTATTAGTGATAACGTCGTAAACAGGCAGTTACCAATCGATAAAACAAAATATAACTAAACTCGTGGAAGTAATACTTTTATTAATAATAATAATGGAATCCCAAATTACAAAAGGTTAAACTAAACCATAAGTCTAGTCCTACAACTAGAAATAAAACCTATTGCAAACACAGTAATTGAAAAAAGGAGCCTAGACGCTCAACAACTTATCCCGCTTCTAGCCTCTGACCTGCTTACCTACAAAATAGATTTGGGGGTCCACCATCAGTGGTGAGGAACTAGACTGTCCTACTTAGGAGTAGGACCACATTACATACAATAATAGGGTTTGAAACACAGGATACAAGTACTACCATAAAGTTAGCAGCAGAAACATAACAACCAATAAACATCATATTCAAAGATTAACATGCTTACTTATAAATACAATTAATCTACATTATTAGACATCAAGAATATTTCCAACACGAATGAAGTCGATACAACAAACAAGTCCCCGACACGATTCATCACAGATGAACCGATACGACACGACACAAGGCCGATAATAACATTGACACGATCAACTCAAAGCGATAAATGACACGACTCAAAATAAGCATCCAATGACACGACTCAAACCAGATGAGCATCAACAATCATGTATGACTCTTACAATAATGACACATCAAGCTCAACAATCCAAGTAAGCAATTATGCAGACCAACCAGACAACGCATGAATAACATGAAATAAACATAATGGTTCAATTTTTATAATTAACAAACAAGATTTCAAGAATTAATCATCAAACAAGATAAAAATCCAAGCTTAACGACATGCTATCACACGCTTAACATAATCGAAAATGCCAAGCAAGAACATTGTCAAATTATAAAGACTAAATACAAGAACATCAGGGATTAATCATAGAATGAAATAGCTTACAAGATCACACAAGAACATAAATTGATCAAACAAGAAAACAAATCTAACAACCTAGACAACATGTTTTATACGAAAATTATAACAACAATAACAACGTGATTCTAAGCCTAGTATCCTATACAACCTAATCCTATTCCTAAGTAGAAAAATCTAGTTACCTATAGGAGAATCCACACACATAAAACCACGCACAACCTCGCCCATTCGTCCCTTAGTTCGAACCAAACAACGCCCAAGGTTAGGTTTGCATTGATGAACAAGGTTGAAGGTCTTGAATCAATCTTCAATGGTGTCTTTGATTAGATGAAATAAAAGGAGGATTGGGTTGGGAAATCTGATGAGATGCCGTGATATGTAGTGGGGAAAAGGAGGAGTTTTTATTTTTAGTTTAGTTTTATTTGTAGTTTAGTTTTTTATTTTTAGTTTAAAATAGGAAAAAAAAGAAAGTAAAAACAAAGGGGCCGGCTAGGGTTAATAGATGAGGGATTATGAGCTCCTAAAATGTAAGAGGGAAATTAGGTGAATAAAAATAGGATTTTTAATTAGGGTCAAAATAGATATGATTTACTAATTAAGGTTAAAGTGAAAATAAAACAATTAAAAGAAATTATTTATTGGGGGACTGGCCAATAGGGTGAAATAGGGAATTGGGCTTGCTTCTTCAGATATCAAACTAAGTCTTTTGGCCCAATATAGAATATTTGGGATTTAAGGCTTAATTTCTCACGAAATTTTACGGCCCAAAAATCTGGGTCGTTACACCGGCAATCTTTGACCGGGAAGGCTAAGACATGGCTCAAGCACTTGAGGCCAAATTCATTGACAACATGGCGGGAAGTGGCTAAGGATTTCCTAAAGAAATTCATCCCGGAAGATAAGACCTCGGATTTGAGAAGAAAGATAATGAGTTTTGAGCAAGATCCCGATGAGTCATTGGGGAAAGCATGGGAAAGATTCAAAGAGCTCCAACGAGCTTGCCCACATCATGAACTTGCTAAACTTATGTTAATGCGGATATTCTATGATGCTCTTGATCCTATTTCTAAAGCTCAACTTGATGCAGGGGTGGGTGGCCAGCACAATACCATTCCCCAAACTCAACTTGAGGAGAAGGTTGAAGAGGCAATTCAAGACTATGCTTGGATCATTCGAAGAAGGGCGACATCACAAGCTCAAGCTCCTTCTCAAATCAAAAAGAGTGGGAAGTTTAAGCTAGATCCGGAAATTTTGAAGGCTTTCATGGAGAATATCATCGATAAAAAACTTGGCAAGGGAGATAGTTCATACTCAAACAATCTCAACAAAATTTTCACTATTCTTGTGAGATATGTGGGGGTAAAAATCATGATGCTTCATATTGTGGGGGAGCTGACCCGGAGCATGTAGCGGCTATTGGTATGAGGTATGATGGCAAACAAGGGGGTCCTAGAAGCGTCCAAGGGTTTGGTAACCGGGGTTTCTCCAACAATCAAGGACATGGGCATCCAAGTTATGGGAATCAAGGCTATTAACATAAAAAATTCAATCAAGGGCAAGGGCAATGGGATTCTCAAGGCTTCAACCAAGGATTTGGGCAAGGCTTCAATCAAGGTTTCGGTCCAAGCTACAATCACGGATATGGAAATCAATTTCAAGGTCAACCGGGTAATCAATTTCATCAAGGGGGTCCACCTCAACAAGGCTTCAACAACAATCAATGGGGCTCTAACCAACAATGCGGAGGAGTTTTCGGTTCTAAGCAAGGGGGATCCTTTAGTGACAAGTTCATTCCGCTCCATTTGAGACAACAACCATCATAGCCTCCCTTCACCAATTCTCAACCACGTCCTTCATCTCTTCAAGGCCAAAAGAAAGACCAAAATCGAGGAATGGATTTTAGTCTTCAATTGATCATGCAACAATTGCAAGCAATTCAAATGGAGCAAAAAGAAGAGAGGGCCCATCAGAAGATGTTAGAAACGAAAATTGTAGAATTGGCCGAGGCAAAGGCTTCATAAACAACTACTTCTACGGTGGTGCCTATCACTTCTTCCTTCACCGAGGTGAGATCCATTCTTAGAGTCGAGCTTCGTTCGGGTAAGGGCTATGAGGGTCTGAGCATGGAGGATGAAACACCACAAGAGTCAATTTCGGTCAACCAAGAGAGCAAAGAAGAGAATGAGGAAATAGTTCAAGGTAGTGATGCATCATTGAAAAACAAAGAGGTAATTGATCCTATGAAGAAATATGAGCCACCACCACCTTATCCTCATAGAATTGTGGAGCAGAAGCTAAATGACAAGTTTGCTCAATTTGTCAATTTGATGAAAGGTTTGCACATTCATGTGCCATTCTTGGAGGCCATGTCTCAAATGCCTACCTATGCTAAGTTCTTGAAGGGTGGGCTTACCAACAAAAGAAAAGTTCCGGATGAGGTGATCCAATTACCTTATCAAGTGAGTGCCTATGTTGATAAAAAGCTTCCTTAAAAACAAAAGGATCCGGGGAGTTTTGCACTACCAGTGAAGATTGGGGATTTGGAACCAATAGGAGCTCTAGAGGATTTGGGGGCTAGTGTTAGCCTTATGCCACTTTCGGTTGCTAAGAAGTTTAACTTTATGCTTGTTCCCACAAGGAAAATAATTCAATTGGCGGACCGCACTAATAGATGTCCTTGTGGAGAGCTTGAGGATGTTCTGATCCAACTTGGGCATGTTTTTGTTCCTTGTGATTTTGTGGTAATGGACATGGAAGAGGACCTAATAACTCCTCTTATTGTGGAAGAGAATCTCTCAAGACCATGGGAACGATTATAAATTGTAAAAGCAACACGATCACTCTTGAGGTTGCTAATGAGAGGGTTACTTTTGAACTTTTTCATTCTTTAAAAAATCCCATGGTTGAGAAGATTTTTCGGGTTGAGGTTATTGATGATCATTATGAGAGTCTAGGAAGGGTTGCACTTTAACCCCGAGACAAACTTCTTGAGGCGATCCGAGATTCCGGTGATGTGTTGAGATCGAAGGGGTCGAAGCGGCTTGAAGCAAAGCTAGAGGAAGCACCAACGTGCTTGCCTGATGAAGATGTCTTCGAGGTTTTAGATGCGGAAAAAGGTAAAGAGGAGAGTTCCACACCTCCTCTCAAGGTAGAACTAAAACCTTTACCCCCCCTCCCTTAAGCATGTTTTTTTCGATGAAGAGGGTCTTAAACCCGTTATCGTGAGTGCTAAACTTGATGACCTATCTCTTGAAAAAATTCTTGTGGTTTTGCGAAAATATCAAAAGGTCATAGGGTATAGCATTGACGATATAAAGGGTATAAGCCCCACTTTGGTAATTCATAGAATTGCCCTTGATGATGAGGATGCCTCCTCAATTGAATCTCAAAGAAAATTGAATCCTACCTTGAAAGAGGTAGTGAGAAAAGAAATCATGAAATTACGTGAAGCCGAGATTATCTACTCCGTTCCTAATAGAAAGTGGGTGAGTCCGGTTCATGTAGTTCCCAAGAAGGGAGGCATTACCATCATTAAGGGAGAGGATGGCAAAGAAATTTCAACTAGGACCGTTACGGGTTGGCGAATGTGCATTGATTATAGAAAACTTAACAAGGCAACCCATAAAGATCATTTTCCCCTCCCCTTCATTGATGAAATGTTGGAAAGGTTGGTTGGTCATTCACACTTTTGTTTTCTTGACGGGTATTCAGGGTTCTTTCAAATCCCGATTCATCCGGATGATCAAGCGTAAACAACATTTACATGCCCTTTTAGAATATTTGCTTATCGTAGGATGCCCTTCGGTTTGTGTAATGCTCTAAGCACTTTTCAAAGGTGCATGACGACAATATTTTCCAACATGCTTGAAAAAGAAATAGAAGTTTTTATGGATGACTTTAGCGTGGGAGGTTCGTCTTTTGACATTTGCCTCGAAAATCTCGAGAAAGTACTAAGGCGATGTCAAGAAACGAACCTCATTTTGAATTGGGAAAAATGCCATTTTATGGTTGAGGATGGGATCTTCCTTGGCCATAAAGTGTCATCTAAAGGGATTAAAATGGACCCGGCAAAGGTTGTCGCGATTGAGAAACTTCCTCCACCATCTTCGGTGACGGGGATAAAATCTTTCCTTGGACATGCCGGTTTCTATCGGCGGTTTATAAAAAAAATTTCTCAAATCGCAAAACCCTTGACGAAACTACTTCAAAAAGAATTTGAATTTAATTTTGATGACTCTTGCTTGCAATCATTTAATGCCCTAAAGAGCGCACTTATAAGCGCTCCGGTTGTGCATGCTCCGGATTGGAGCTTGCCATTTGAACTAATGTGTGATTCAAGTGACTATGCAGTAGGAGCAATTCTTGGACAAAAAAGGGATGGGCGACATGTGGTGATAGCATATGCAAGAAAAACATTAAATGAAGCCCAAAGAAACTACACCACTACGGAAAAAGAGATGCTTGCCGTAGTGTACGCAATAGAAAAATTTCGCTCCTATTTGATGTGCAACAAAGCGGTTGTCTTCACCGATCACATGGCGGTGAGGTATTTGATGACAAAAAAGGACGCGAAACCTAGGCTCATAAGGTGGGTATTATTATTGCAAGAATTTGACCTAGAGCTTAGGGGATAAGAAAGGTTGTGAAAACTTGGTAGTCGACCATCTATCTCGGTTGCCAAGTGATCATATCAATGAAGTTGAGGGTGGCCTTCCATTCATAGATGAGTGCCACGGAGAAACTTTGATGGCTATAGCGACCCACTCCATCCCTTGGTTCGCGGACATAGCCAATTATTTGGCTAGCGGTGAAATACCGTATGGGTACTCGTCTAAAGAGAAGAAAAGATTTTTCAAGATGGTTAGGCATTATTTTTGGGATGACCCCTATTTGTTTAAGAAATATGTCGATGGTTTATTCCGGAGATGTATAGGGGAACATGAGGTCCGTGAAATTTTTAAGAAATGTCATACCCATGTGTGCGGGGGTCACAGTGGACCTAGGAAGTGTAATACCCGGTATTTTTGTACATTTTTATACATGTATTTTTATACGTATTTTATACGCTTAAAAGAATATTTTATATGCTTACGAATTAGGATTAATAAAATGGTTTAAAGTAAATATTTACAAAAAAATTCATCTTCTTCTATACTCAAGCTTCCATAACCACTGGGCCTGTCAACAACCAGTCGAACCGTCGGGAAGCCACCGTCGTGCCGACCACTGGGGCAGGCATGCTGTTCATGATATTTTAAAAAAAAATAAAATAATATTTCCCTTTTTAATTTATCTTTTGTTCTACATATAATATGATTTTATATTTGTGTTAATTTTGTGATTAGATTCATGTTTTAGGGTGATTCTTTAACGATTTTAACATAAATTTTATAGTTGTAAGTTCTGATTTTATTTTGAAACATTGGGGTTGTATTTTTGAATTCTTTATGCATAGTTTAAATGTTATTTGAACCCTAAATCTTGAGTTAATATATGTATTTGGGTATAATTTGGAATCAAATTGTTTGATTTGGGTTAAGATTTTGATTTCAGAAAAATATGAAATAAAAAAAAATAAAAATTGAAAACATATTATAGAGGGACAATGAAGAAGGAGGAAAGGAAAAGAGAAAGGGAAAGAAAAGGAAAAAGAACAAGAAAAAGGTTTTATTTTGGCTCGGGTCTTGTTTAAATCTTGCGTTAGGTATATTAGGGAATTATTGTAATGTTTTATGACTTAAAAAGTATATTGCAACCTTTAGAAAGTGTTTTTAATGAAAGTAATATTCTAAAATTTTATTTAAAATATTAACTTTAATGTTTTCTTAGTAGTTTTGTGGTAGAATTATGCCCTGCGTATGGTATGATCTTTTTAAGCGAATTTGGGGTTTTAAACATTTATTTTGTGGGTTTAAAAGGTTTTTATATTACTGTGATTTTTGGAAAAGTAGTTTACTTTCAAAGGTTTTAATCGTCAGTTGCTTATAAGGGTTTCCGGTAGTGTTAGGAACCTATCGGGTGTTGTTAGAACCTTAAATTTCGCGTTTCGCGCGTTTTAAAAGGCTTTTTAATGATTTTATATGCGCTGAAAATTTTATTATCGTACAACAAGCGATATTTTGATTATTTAAATTATTATCGAGTTTTTATTTTATTAGGAGGGCATAAATTTGGAATTTTAATGTAATTGAAGTAGTCGGAAATGGTTTTTGAAATTTATTTAGAGGCTGGAATATTGTAATGTGTATTTAGGTTAGTTGTGGTGTTGAAGGGATATTAATTAGCCCCAATGTTTAATTGTAGGGGACTTTGAGTTCGGAGAATTCCGTTAATTGTGGCTAGTCGGAATTATTATACCAGGTACGTACATGACTATGAACACCCTTGTGTAGTATCATGTTAGGGTATCATATTGAAACATAGTGTCATGCTTAGGAAGCCCTGAGATTTTGTGTGGTGTATAAGCATGTTTGTGTTAATGGTTGCGAACATGTTTGGTCATTTAATTTATATATTTTTGGTGATTGGTTTATTGCTAGTAGGTTGGCTATTATTCTTGGTTATTGGTTTATTGCCAGTAGGTTGGCTATTATTCTTGGTTATTGGTTATGGCCAGTAGGTTGGCACAATGGAATGTTGGGTAATTGGTTGGTTGAGCAGGTTCAACCTCTGGTTAATTTTGTTTGAAATAATTTAATAAGGTGTCAGTTAATTTATTGATCACCTTGTCTTAAATATATTAAAATCTGGTTATTGTGTTATTGTGTATATGGTCTTGGTTGGGCATTTTATGGTTGGTTTAATTATTAAGCTACTAATCACTTAAAGTGAAAGACGTAATAGTTATAAAACTCTAGATGAGTGCACGTCTGGAGTATTGACTACTTGGTACGGGTTGGGGAGTAGGTTCCCTTCTTTAGAGTCGTCTGATCAACGTGCTCATTATTGGTTCGGTAGTGGTGCTTAAAATAAGTCCCTACCCTTATTAGTTCTTGAGATCTCAGAACAGGTTCGCGGTCGAGGAGTCGCGCCCTTGATCGCTCATTGCGCTATTTATGGTTGGTTCATTTTGGAAACCCATGGTCTATTGCTATTCTAATGTTAATAAATAAGTCAGTGGGTGGTTTATAATTATAAAAGAAGTTAGAAGATCTTATGAATGGGTTAATTAAAACTATTATGTTAGAGTCATGTCTAGGTTGTTCTGATGCATGATCATTGTTGTTAGTTATAGGGCATTGCATAGTTTATAGTTATGTATGTACTCAGCATTGCTGATTTGTGTATTATTGTTGCATTGCCCACTTTTCTTTCTTTGGTGGGCCTGTGATGACCTATAATTTCACTCTGAAATTATGGTGAGCAGATCATACAGGTGATTCTTAAAGATGAATGATTCAAATTGTTCTCATGCATCTTGGGGAAATGGGTGTGATCGAGTGTAGCTCGCGTTATTAGTGCCATTTCAAACTATTATTATTACTTGTCGTTGAGATTTGGATTTTGTATGGTTTGACTTTAGTTTTCGTAAATTTAAAGTAAATTCATTTGATTTGGTTTGGTTTGATTTTGAATAAAGGGACTTAAATGGTTCCAACTTGTAATATTTTAAATTATTTTGATTTGAGGATTTTTTTAAAGATTTTGAACTTATTTTAATTTTGTTTCCGCTGAAAAATTCTGAATAAGCCGTAACGTTATCACACGTGGCGGTAATACTCTAGTAATTCCTACTTATTCTATGAGAAAACAGTTTTTATTTTTAATAAAAAGGGTTAGGAATTATTGGGGTGTTACAGGAAGACTATTGCACGCAGCCTCCAAGCCGGATTTTGGTGGCCAACCATGAACAAGGAAATATCAAATTTGGTAAGAGGTTTTGATAGGTGCCAAAGGAGTGAAGGAATTTCCAAAAGAAATGAGATGCCTCAACAAGGCAATCTATACCTACTTGTAGCGGTCGACTACGTCACTAAGTGGATAGAGGCAATCCCGTCACCTACAAATGACCACAAAGTTGTGGTTAAAATCTTGAAAAAGGTGATTTTTCGACGATTTGGGGTTCCAAGGGTGCTAATAAGTCATGGTGGCTCTCATTTCGCCAAGAAACAATTCGAGAAATTGCTAATCAAATATAGAGTTCACCACAAAGTAGGTCTACCATACCATCCTCAATCAAAAGGTCAAGTAGAAATTTCGAACCGGGAAATCAAGAACATTCTTACCCGAGTAGTCAACAAAAATGGGAAGGATTGGTCACTCAAGCTAGATGACACTTTATTGGCTCTCTGGACAGCTTACAAATCTCCTATTGGAACCACCCCATTCCGGTTAGTTCATGGGAAGGCGTGCCATTTACCGGTAGAGCTTAAGCATAGAGCTTGGTGGGCATTACAAGAGCTTAACATGGACTTAACCAAGTCGAATGAGAAGAGGTTGTTGCGGTTGCATGAGCTCTGGTTTCATGCCTATGAAAATATGAAGCTATACAAGGAGCAAACAAAGAAGAGGCATGACCGGATGATTCTTTCCCGGGATTTCAAAATTGGAGATAAGGTACTTCTTTTCAATTCGAGACCCAAGTTATTTCCCGGGAAATTGATGTCGAAATGGTCGGGACCTTTTGAGATTGTGTCCACCCGGCCATATGGCTCATACGAGATTAGAGGTTTGGATTCTACATTTTGGGTTAATGGGCAAAGATTGAAGCTATACATCGATAATAATGACCCGAAGTTCATTGGGAGGTTGATTCTCAAGTCGGCCTCGGTTTTAGACACATGAGCTCAATTGATTTAAGTCGAGCTAGCGACTATAAAAATATCAATCCTTGTACATATTTTTGTTTTGGCTTAAAAATTTTAAAAAAAAAAAATTCAAAAAATCAAACATAAAAAAAATAAAAAAAAAAAAAAATCGAAAAAAATAAAAAAAAGAGGAGAAATGAGTGAAGTATGAGCTACACGACCATGCAGGCTAACTCTGCACGGTCGTGTAGAGGTCAGTAACCCAATTTTTGGAGTACGCGATCGTGCAGACAAAGTCTGCACGGTCGTGCAGAAAATAACAGGTAAGTGCAAAAAGAAATGCACGACCGTGCAGCTTATTACTGCTCGATCGTGCAGAGGTCAAAGAGGTATGATTTGGGCTACACGACCGTGCAGGAAAACTCTGCACGATCGTGTAGAGGTCAGAGAGGTAAAGCATTGCACGACCGTGCAACACGATTTTTTTATTTTCTGATTTTAACCCCCACCCCCCTCTATTTTCACTCTCTCTCCTCACTCTCCATTTGCACGAGCTTCACAGCGAAGAGCATGGTCTCCATCTCCATCTTCCTCCTTCATTTTCCTCCTTCTTTCTTACTCATTTTCCTTTTATTTTTGCTTTGTCGTTTAGGTTTTAATTTAAATTCCTTAGTCGTTTTTTTTAAGCTTGATTTTGTTCTTTTTAGCAAATAAATTCCTTCCGACCCATGCGGGATTGAGTCCTCCTTTTCTTTTGGGGAACTAGCCAAGTATATTGAGCGGGAGAACAAGGGGAGTGATGGGGGGTTAACTCTAGCTCCACGATAAATGATCCATTCACAACGGATCCGTTTTCCCTTTTCTTTCCGGTTCCTTCGCGGAATCATGAGACACTCCTAGTTAGGTGGATTTGAACTCTTTGGTTGGGTTGTGGTATGTTTGTTATTACTAGCTTTGGGACTATTAGGTTGTGCATAGTTTTCTTAGTTTCTTTTCTTTCTTCCTTTTGGGTCAATTTCGTAGGTCCTTTGCATGCCAAGTTTGGTAGAATTAGGGAATTTTGTGTTTTCTTGTGTGTATTCTCCTATTTCGGCTAGAGAATTTATTTATTTTTTCCTTTTCTTTTTAGTTTTAGTTTAATTTGTAGTTGGTAAGAGTTATGGGTTAAACTCTTTGGAAACCCTTACGAGAGCATACTCGTCCTCTTTGGCAACTTTGGGGTTTAAAGGGCTTGTTACTTGTGCTAAAAGTGACTGTGATTCTTACGAAAGTGAGTTAGGGTTTTGTTTTGTTTTGTTTTGTTTTGTTTTTCTTTTCTTGAGGACAAGAAAAACGCAAGCTTGGGGGATTTTGATCGGTCCATTTAGGACCTATTTTCTTAGCTTCTTTTAGCTTGTATTTTGAGCGTTTTCGTCTTTATTTTACGTATTTTATGGTGTTTTAGTTTAGTTTTATATTTTCTTAGGTTTTGTGTGTTTTAGTGTTAGTTTGACCATCGGTCGCCACGTGAAAAGCGGTGCTCAGCTTTAACTTCGTCCCAAAGGCTTCCTGAACTGATTTCCAGAAACGAGACAGAAACCTCGGATCTTGATCAGATTCAATCTCCCTCGGAACTCCGTGAAGTCGGATAATATCCTGGGTATACGCCTCTGCTAGACGCTCCATAGACTAGGTCATTTTCATCGAAATGAATCTAGCGACCTTGGTCAACCTATCCACTATTATCCAAATGGCATTCAAACCATTACAGGTAGGTAGGCTAACCACGAAGTCCATGGAAACCGACTCAAATTTCCAGGTCGGAATCGGTAGTGGCTGCAACAGACCTCCTGGTCTCTGATGCTCGATTTTAACCTTCTGACAGACTAAATATCGAGCTACAAACTCTGCTACATCCCTCTTCATCTTAGGCCACCAGAATTGGCCCTTAAGGTCCTGGTACAACTTGTTACCTCTAGGATGAACAGAGTAGGGCGAGTTATGTGCCTCAGACATAATTCTGTTCCTAAGATCAGAACTGTCCGGTACACACCACCTCCCTTGGAATCGCAGACTATCATTGGAAGGGATCTCAAAACCTACGGCTTTACCCTGCCGTAAAGCCTCTCGAATCCTAGCTAACTGCGGATCATTCTGCTGACCCTCGCGCAATTCCTGAAGCAAATCAGGCTCAACACTCATAGATGTCAGACGAAGTCTGACAGAACTACGGTTTCTACTGAAGCTCAAGCAATGCTTAAGACTTAGTGCATCAGCGACTAAGTTCGCCTTGCCCTCGCAATAGTTAAGCGTCAGGTCGTAGTCCTTAATAAGCTCAAGCCATCGTCTCTGCATCATATTGAGGCTCTTGTGATTCGTGAATACTCTACACGAACCACCATAGAGATAGTGCCTCCAACTCTTGAGCGTGAATACCACAGCTGCTAGCTCCAAGTCATGCGTAGGATAGTTACGCTCGTGCACCTTCAGTTGTCTCGACGCGTAAGCGATGACCTTCCCGCCTTGCATGAGCACACATCCTAGGCCACTCTTCTAAGCATCACTATAGACCTCAAAATCCTCCTCATCATTCGGAAGGGTAAGAATCAGAGCAGAGACTAATCTCTATTCCAACTGCTGAAATGCTTGCTCGCAAGCCTCCGTCCAAACGAATCAGATCTCCTTCTGTAGGAGACTAGTCATCGGCCTAGCAATCTTGGAGAAGTCCTGGACGAATCGTCGATAGTATCTGGCCAATCCCAGAAAACTACGAACCTCCGCCACATTCCTCGGGCTACTCCAATCAACTACAACCTTAACTTTAGTCGGGTCTACCTTAATGCCCTCTTTACTAATTACGTGACCCAGAAATGCTACTTCGCGAAGCCAGAACTCACACTTGGAGAGTTTCGCGAACCACTTATTACTACGCAATATCTCAAGTACCATCCGGAGATGCTCCGCATGCTCAGACTCATCTGTTGAATAGAATAAGATATTTTCTATAAATACTACGACGCACTTGTCGAGTAAGTGATGGAAAGCCCGGTTCATTTGGTCCATGAACACGGCTGGCGCATTAGTCAGGCCAAAGGGCATCACCTCGAACTCGTAGTGGCCGTATCTAGTACAGAAAGCGGTCTTCGGGATGTCTTCTTTCTTGACTGGAATCTGATGATATCCAGATCGAAGATCTATCTTCGAAAACACTCCCGCTCCTCGCAACTGATCGAACAAGTCCTCAATCCTAGGGAACGGGTACTTATTCTTAATAGTTACCCGATTCAACTCTCGGTAGCTATGCACAAGCGCATACTACCGTCTTTCTTCTTCACAAAGAGCACAGGTGCTCCCCATGGAGAAACGCTCGGCCTAATGAAGCCCTTATCGATCAAATCCTGGAGTTGCGTTTTTAACTCTTTCAACTCCGATGGTGCCATCCAGTAAGGTGCCTTCGAAATCGGCGTTGTCCCGGGTGCTAAGTCGATATGAAACTCGACGTCGCGCTCGGCTGGAACTCCTGGTATCTCATCAGGAAATACGTCTATGGAATCCTTCGCAGGTATATCGTCCAACAAACGCTCCTCAGTCAAGTCCCTTACCTGACATAGGTACACCCTATCGCCCTTCTGGCGATGCTTTCTCATCTTCAAGGCTGAGATTACCTTTACTCCTTTCTTAAGGACGAACCCAGAGTAGGTAACTCGGTTGCCCTGAAGTCCTCGGAATGTCACTGACTGATCTCGGCAACGAATGATCGCTCGATACTTTGACAGCCAGTCCATACAAGCATAACGTCAAACTCCATCAGCGGGAACTCCTTCAGATCGGCCGTCGCTTGCTCCCCAGTTATCACGATAGGCACTCCTCGGAACTTACGCTGACAAATAAAATCCTCTCTAGAAGGGAGAGTTATAATAGAACTAACAGGAAAGCTGCCACGAAGATTAGACCTCGAGGCAAAACTACTAGCCACAAAAGAGACAGTAGCACCACAATCAAATAACACTAAAGTTAACACACCAGAAACAAGAAATCTACCTGATACGACGTCAGGCTGAACCTCGGCCTCTGCCTCGATCATACAATAGGCTCGGTTCTTCACCGGAGTCTTAGTCGGTGCCGGAAGCTGCTTGATCTCAGTGTCTGGCTTCCTCTCGGGGCAAACTGACGCCTTATGGCCCTCCTTCTTACAGATAAAACAAGCTAAGCTATGGGCGAACCGTCACACCGCTTCCCTGGATGGAAGTCTCTGCCGCAGCCTCTGCATTTCGAGTCATCGGAAACCTTATGCGAAATCGTGGTCGAAGGAGTACTGCTAGGAGCACTAAATCGAGGCTTCTTAAAAGAAGTTGTCGTCGTCGGAACCTGAGCTCTCTTCCTGATCGTATTCTCCTCGACCGTCGATGCCTGAATCTCGAGTGCTACATCGTAGGCCTGCTGAAATGTCGTCGCTCCACTACTGATCACGTGAACGCGAATCCTCGGATCTAGCTTTTTGATGTAGCGCTTGACCCGCTCCTTCTCTGATGGAACTACAGACGTAGCGAACCTCGATAACTCCGTGAACTTGTCGGTGTACGCCTGAACGGTCATCTTACCCTGAGTAAGAGTAAGAAACTCCTCCTACTTCTGCCACCGCACCTCGTCGGGGTAGAAAAGCTCCTGGATCTTATCGACAAACTCGATCCACGACATCGAATGTAAGGGCAAGCACGCGTCCTTAGCTACCGTCCACCAGTTATCGGCCTCTCCCCGTAGATAATAAGCGGCGATCTGCACCTTCTCGTGCTCGGGGCAAAACGTCGCGTCGAAGAGCTTTCCCATCTCGCGGATCCAACTCTCCAGGATAGTAGGGTCGGCAACCCCATCGTAAGTGGGAGGTCGATGACGTGCGATACGGTCGAACGTCGACTGCGTATTAGGCGTATGACGACTATGGTGCGCCAACGTAAGGATCGCCTCCTCGAGCGCTCGTAACCTCTGTCGTCCCGTACTCAACCGGCGAGGCGTAGACATGCTGCAACGCAATCAAAACAAAAGACATACCAAATAATAGTGTTAGTCATACATCCCCACCACAGTCAAGCACACAAAATCAAGAGAGAAAAGAAACAGAAAAAGATCTTATCCCGGTTTTTCTACCCGAACTCTTCTCCCTTTACTTAATCTTAATTTGGGTTTATCACTCAGGAAAGATAAAGCTCTCAACTCCCGGGTTTAACTCGAATCCTAAAACTTCACTTAAAACCTATTCGGCTCTGATACCAACTGTGACGACCCGACTCGCTTAAACCTGTGCGGAAGAAACCGACGAGTCGAATAGTCAGATCTAACAAACTAAAATGAATATATATACTAAACCAAAATTACAACACCCACAAGATTGTACATATCTAATCCCAAATGTTATATTACTACTACTAAGAACATAAACTCCAAATATATGTCAGAGTTAGAGAAATACACAAGTACTACAACTGTAGTCCAAAACTAGGAAAAATCGTAAAACAAAATATAAAAGCTAAATAACAACGACACTCGCCCAACCCAAAGCTAAGCAAGGACCTCATCATCAGAATTACCTGAAAAACAACAACAGTGCACCGTCAGTGGCGAGTAACATAACTGTCCCACCCTAACGGGGATACACACGAACATAACACAAATCAAACATATATACACGCGAATCAAATCAACTAATCATGCTGACTCGACTAACTTTAACCAACAGTTGACCAATCTTTAACTTTGGCGCAATCATTCACATACTAGCCCGGACTATGCACGTACGAACGCATCTTACGCGATCGAACTTTCTACTATGCCAGGATTGAGAATCTTACTCCTAACTCCATGAAACCAATCTTGCTGGAAATCCATATCCGAAGACGACATAGTAAGACCACCAACTATCCCGATACCGCGGATAGGATAAGGGCAACGTCTTAACCCAAATACTTAGAATCTTACTCTAAGTTTTAGGCGTCTAGTAGCGAAATCAAGCTAATCATAACTTTAAATCGAAGTTTACATTCTTAGTTAATTCTTAAGTTGCATCTTACGCCTTGACTCAAGAAATAACATGTAAACCAACAAACTTGGAACCTCTTATAACAATCTTTAACCTTTCTTTAATCTTTTCTTTAAATAATACTTTCTTTAACTTTCAAGACTCAACAAAGAACTCATAAAGAACTTAAAGAACTTATAAAGAACTCATAAAGAACTCATTAAGAATTCATCCAAGATTCAAGATCTTCAATCAAGATTCAAGAACTTCAACCAAGAACTCATTCAAGATTCAAGAATTCATCCCAAACTCAACATTTTACACGCATAAATTAAACAAGTTCAACAACAAAATTCATCAACTTCCTAATATCCAAACTTCATCAAACTTGAACATGAACAACATCAAATATAATACTAACATAATCCATCATGAAATCCATATAATCAAGTAGAAAACATCATAAATCATCACCCAAAATCAGATTATAATCCATACATAAACAAGGTTACAAAACATCAAAAATGGTCTAATCTAATCATTTAATCTATACTATGAATCATAGTATACCAATTAGATTGAGAAAGTATGTTACCTTATTGGAGAATAAACAAATCAACACACGAAAATACACAAAACTTGCTGCCCGGAAACCAAACCACACGGCCCTATCACACGGTGCACACGAACACGGCACGGCTTGCACGAACACGGCACGGTTTGCACGGACCACTCAACACGGCTTGCACGAACCACCAACTGCATCACCGTCTTCAACACGAGCACCACCACTCAAACCACGTAACCCACACGAACCAAGCCCAGAAACCAACCCGAACTAGTGATCTTGATTGGAATTATGGAGGTTTAAATTGTGTTTAGAAAATTAAAGATCAATGGAGGATTGATCCTTAAGTTTTGAGTTTAAATGGATGATGAACAAATGTGATGGTGAATTAACCAAAAATGGTGTGTGGAACAAAGGCAAATGGAGAGTATATGGCTTTTCAATTTGGTGAGCAAGTGTGTTTAAGATGGCAAATGAGCAAATGATTCCTCAAGCCTTACTAACCCTTCTATTTATAGAAGTGGTCTAAGGTGTGAATGCATGGCAAGTGGCAAAATTTGCCATATAATAAGGGGGGCCGGCTATGGCCTTGCAAATGGGCCAAAATAGGCTTTCTATAAATAATTGGGCTAATCGCACTCTTGCATGTTTAATCATGCTTAAATCGATTTAGCCCAAAAATATTAAATAACTAATTAGAAAATTAAATAATAAAAATTCTAATTAATTAAATAATAATTGAAATAAATAATAATCAATCCAAATTAAATAATTTGAATTTAATCGAAATTATTCACATAAAATAAAATAAATAGTCCAAAATAAATTTTGGACCATACATAAAATCACATAAACACGAATAAATACACGATAGAAATACCAACAAAAATCAGGGTCGTTACAATGCATATTTACCTTTATATCATTAAAAGATAGTCAAGATAGTCAATGGATGGTCGCGAGAGGCGGTTAGAACTACGGGAATTAACTAAAGCTACACTATGGAAACAAGAATAAAAAGGGACTAGGGTAAGAGATCCACAACTCATACCACCATGAATTATGAATCAATCGAAACTTAGACTTAGGTCATGGATAAGGGGAGGTCGTTCTAAGATCACACTACTCTTCCAAGCTAGTGTGACGACCGAGAAGACATACACAACCCTATTTTCGTGGTGGAACATCTAACTAGTCACAAGCACAATTCACGAAGACCGGTAACCTTCCCTTGATCGAAGGCCCAACTTTCGTGGTGCTTCCATCAATCGGGCGAAGGGAGTCATCACCCATGTTCACCTTTCGGTCCTTAGGTGGGGATTCTTTTATGAGTCTAATGTTAATTAGGCACGAGACTCAACATTATCGAACCTTCGGTACCAAAAAAATCACAACCAAAAGCCAAGAAACAACTAAACTACAATCATGGAGGATTTAAGAGGTTTCACTCAAACCCTAGAAATTAACTACTCACAACTGAATAATAAAAACATAACTAAACTAATAATTATAATTAAAACTAAAACTAATAACATTAATTAAATCTAAAAACTAAAAACATCAAAATAACAACTATCAACTACTAGAAATCAATAAATAACAACAAAGAACAAGAAATCAAAGCAAATAAGAAAACAATAAAAGTACCTTGAAGAGGAGAACAAGAATTAGAAGATGAAGAAATTACACTACTTGCATAAATTAAGAACTGAATGTAAATTACATGAAGATTGAAGAAGAAAACAATAAAAACTAACCTAAACCCCTAAGTGAGCCTCCAACCTCAGCTCCTTGGTTAAAATAAGGGAGAAGAGTATATATATTACTCCCCAAAAATCAGCCAAAAGAAAAGAAAAGTAATTAAAAAAAACGAAAAAAAGCATTTCAGCGGGCGCTGAGGCGATGACAGCGCCCGTTGACACCTATAATCCTAGGCTTGCAGGCTGGGAAGAAATCTGGCAGCGGGCGCTGAGTTGGGGTCAGCGACCGCTGCCAACCTTTGGGATGCACTGCCTCAATACAGGGGAGGGGGACAGCGGGCGCTGAGTTGGGGTCAGCGAGCAGTGTTCTTCTCTTTGTGCTCAGAATGCTAGGTAGCTTCAAAATCAGCGGCCGCTGGGGAATCCAGTAGTGGCCGCTGCCATGGCATAGAAAACTGATAGGAGGGGTTTCCATACCAAATAAAAAACCCCGTCGTAGTATGAGTTGGGGTGTCGAACACAGGGAAGGTACGTTGCACTAATCTAGGCATGAGCGTCGAACAAGCTAGGTCG
This sequence comes from Salicornia ramosissima, assembly GCA_951394345.1. Lineage (NCBI taxonomy): Eukaryota > Viridiplantae > Streptophyta > Magnoliopsida > Caryophyllales > Amaranthaceae > Salicornia > Salicornia ramosissima. Next base: position 37,138,709 of record OX596237.1, on the reverse strand, counting down.
GGTGATGGTCGCGAGAGGCGGAGAGAACTAACTAAAACTACACTACGGAAACAAGAATAAAAGGGACTAGGGTAAGAGATCCACAACTCATACCACCATGAATTATGAATCAATCGAAATTTAGACTTAGGTCGTGGATAAGGGGAGGTCGTTCTATGATCGTACTACTCTTTCGAGCTAGTACGATGATCAGAAAGACAAATACAACTCATTTTCGTGCAGCGACACATCTAACGAGTCCTAACCACAAAATCACGAAGACCAGTAACTTTCCCTTGATCGAAGGCCCAACTTTCGTGGTGCTTCCATCAATCGGGCAGAGGAAGTCATCACCCACGTTCACCTTTCGGTCCTTCGGTGGGGATTCTTCAATGAATCCTATGTTAGCTAGACACAAGACTCAACATTACCGAATCCTAAGGTACCGACATTATCACAACTAAAAGCCAAGAAACAACTAAACCACAATCATGGAGGAATTGAGAAGTTTCACTCAAATCCTAGAAATTAACTACTCAAAAATAATTAACAATAACATAATTAAAACTAAAAACATAAATAATAACTAAAATTAAGAACAACTAAATTAACAAACTAAAACCTAAAACTAAGAACAATTAACCTAACAAACTAACAATTAAACACAAAACTAAACCAACAACAAAACCTAAATAAACTATCAACTAAATCCAACTAAAACACCAACAAACCAAGCATAAACAACTAAATTAACAACAAATAAAAACATAAACAACAAGAACTAGCAAAATAAGTACATAAAACAAGTAAGAAAGCAAGTAAAGAAAGCTATGAAATTACCTTGAAATGGAGAACAAGAAGAAGAAGAAGAACAAGAACTATACTACTTGCATAAATCAAGAACAAAATGTAAATTACAAGAAGAATTGAAGAAGAAAGCTTAAAATCTAACCTAACCCTAATTATGAGCCTCTAACATCAGCTATTTGATGAAATGGGAAGAGGGGGTATATATACAACCCCCAAAAAATTCGAGCAAAAACAGACCAAAATCGCTAAATAAAACGTGCAGTAGCACGTCAGCGGGCGCTGAAATGGGATCAGCGGCCGCTGAGGCCTACTTTCACGTGCCTTCAGCCTGCTAGGGAAAATGATCAGCGGGCGCTGACTTGGGGTCAGCGGCCGCTGCCAATGCTTGGAGAGCTACTGCCTCAAAGCAGGGGAGGGGGACAGCGGGCACTGAAAAATGGTCAGCGGCTGCTGTCTTCTCTTTGTGCTCAATATATGCCATCAGCTCCATGATCAGCGGGCGCTGAAGAGCCATCAAATGCTACTGCCTCATTTCACCAAAGTCCAGTATTCATCCTAGCGGGCGCTGAGGGATTTCCAGCGTCCGCTGAGGACTTTTTTCATTACTACTAACTTCAGCTCTAAAATGCTCATGCCCAAATATATCTCAGCGGGCGCTGAGGAATTCCCAGCGCCCGCTGATGCCTTCTTTTCACATGCCATGGCATAAAGGACTCTGTGGCTTCCTCGAGGTTCCCGGCTCGCTTCCTCAGGTTCCGAAATTCACTCGGGACCTGCAAAAGGGGAAGAAAACGCAGAACAAGGCAAAATAGAGGAAATTACATAGAAAAGGGGGAAGGGGACTACAAAAGCAAAACTAAGCTAAAAAGCCTAAAAACGCTAACGAAAGTTAAATAAAATAAGAAAATAAACTAATAAAAACAAAGAAAATAACTACCAAAATACCACTTATCAAACTCCCCCAGGCTTAGCTTTTGCTCGTCCCGAGCAAAACTTAAGCTAGAAGTGATGGAAGAGCTTGATAGGAGGTAAAACTAGAAAAGAAAACAAAACACTAATAAATCACACTAACTCATTTTCGTAGGAATCACGGTTGTTTTTAGCAAAAACAACAAGCCATTTAAACCTCAAAGTCACCAAGGAGGACGAGTGTGCTCTCGTAAGGGTTTCCAAAGAGTTTTACCCATAACTCTCTCAAAAACAAACCAAGGCAAAGGTTCACAAGAAACAAAAGAAAAGAAAAACAAAAATAAAGGAAAATAAAAAGAAAACTAAACAAAACAAAAACAATCAGTTGGACTTGTTAAAGGACCAAGGATCAATGATCTGAATGGAACCTTTCTAAGCACTAACGGAAAACATGATCAAAGATGTTAAGGGTGGATAGTCAAATAAAACATGCTAGATTGGAGAACTAGAGAGGAAAATTCCCTTTTTGCTCAACAACCAAGCATCCACATGCTAAGCTAGTGTCGTCTCCACCCATAAAGGTAGCTTCTCATAACTCCACGAAGGAGTCGGAAAAAACAAAAAGGAGAAACAATTTAGGCTACCCGACATCTCATCATAGCAAACCGCTCAATATGCTTGAAACATGACTTCCTCAACCGAAAAGGACTCAACTATCTAGGATCGAGAGTGCTTTAGGGTTGTAATGTAAGGCTAGGGATAGGGTAGGAATCAATTTGGCTTGTGATGCTCAAACCTAAATAGTGAAGCAATAAGTACAAATGAGCATCAAATAGCAAACGAACTCCTCAAATTCGCACACATACACCAAAAACCCCCAAGCTTATTAAAAAAACTATATGAAAAAAGAAAAATTTATACAACAAATTATTTTTTTTCTTTTTCAAACTATTCCTCCCCCCAAGCTTGAATGACACAATGCCCTCATTGTGAAAAAGGAAGGAATAATTGGTTGTGTTTTTTTATTTTTTTTTACATGACCTTGCCTTTTTTACAACTTAGGTCGGCTTTTGCTCTAATTCATACAAATTAACACACTTTCTCTTGGGCGAACTCCTTACTTCAAAAAATTTTCACTACAAAACAAATACGAACCAAGACGCTCCAATTGCTTCACTACACCTCAAGGGTACAAAACAAAACAATGGGAATCAAGGCTTGTAACGTGGCTAGAAGAAAGGAAGGGCCAAGCTCAAAAAACACCTAGAAAAGTAAAAAGAAGCAAGACGCTAAAAGAAAAGCAAAAATGGAAAATAACTAAGAAATGAATGCCTCCGTCCTCCCCTAGATTAGCTCGGTCACAGTCTCGGAAAGTCATGAATCAAGTTCTTGATCAAGTTATACTATGACAAGGATCCTATTTCCACTCAAACAAAATGATGAAGGCTAGAAAGATTTGACAATTTTCTCACATATGAAGGGTAGTGAATTGCAAATACTACCTCAAGAGCTTCAACTAGCTAGCAAAGTTTTGCCAATCTTACCACAAGCCAAGACATTAGGTTTCATGAACTCCAAAGTTCTGAAACCTAGCATGTAGTATTTGAAAATCAACCCCAACATCTCAAACCATGTGGACCACTAACACTTAGGAAGAAATGCATTCAAAGTCCAAGAAATTAAGAACCAAGTCTAAACTACAAACAAAACAAAAACACACTTTGCCTTGAAAAGAAAATAAAAGAAAAAGAAGATGAAAAAGGGAAAATAGAAATAAAAACTAAACAAAAGGAAGGAAAATAAAATCAAGCATGAATGACTCTCAATCAAGCAACCAAGCATCAAACAAATAAATAAATCGAGGCCAAACGCCATCGATATCCAAATGTCCTCAAGGGCTTAAAAGCCAAAAATTGAAAGCCAAACATCCTCGAACAATCATCTCCTCCTAAAACTAATCCTACAACTAAGCACACAAGAAAAATAAAATAAAGGGAATTTGGAATGATCTCACCAAAACAGGCTATAAATTAAGCATACAACCTCCGTTTTGCGCTTTCTTACCATACATGTCCATGAGAGTTGCTTATTCATTTAACCTGCAAAAAAGAAAGAAAAGAAACCAAACTCCAAAAAACAAAATAATTACAAATAAAAGAAAGGGAAAAAGAAAAAAAAAGGGCTCGGGTTGCCTCCCGAGAAGCGCTTGTTTAACGTCTTAAGCTTGACAAAGGAGCTGGACACAGGGACTAAGACATAAAAGAAAAACTATGTCAAAGTCATCCAGCGGGAACAACCACCCAGGGCTCAGTAAATAGCCCCGCAAAGCTCGCAAGAGCTTGTCAAACATACTGACACTCAACTCACTAAATACCACATAAGCAATGATCAAATAAAGCAAAGGGGACGGTTTGAAAACCGGCATCCTATGCTTATGTGGGAATGAGTGCCCACAGGGAGATAAATTAAAATAAAAACTACAAAAAGAAAAATCAAATAAAGTAGGGGGAACACCTCCATACACCTCACTTGCCTTGGTTTCTGGAAGAGAAACATGGGAGTCATGACAAGAGATGATGCCCTCGGATGGAGGTGATATGAGCACGGATGGAAGTGGAGTGGGATGTGAATAGACGAGGTTAAATCCTCCTACAAAGGGAATAAGAGAATGTGGTATAACCACATCCTCCACATTAACTACCTCGTTGGTTGCACTCGACTCTGCTATGAGGGCCTCATCCTCTACAACATCATATGACGATATGAAAGTGTTATGATTCTCATCACAACATTGCCAATAAATGTCATTGTTTATGCGAGTCGGGATGGTGTGCTCGACTATGAGGGGTGAGGGATCGAATTCATGACTAAGGTCATCATCGAAGGGCTCACCTAGGGGAATATGATGTGAATCAGCTATGTTCATGCCAAGACCTTGTAAATACTCATCAAAAATATGGTTAAGCGAACTCGATTCATGTGAAAAATGATGAGAAAAATCAAAGGTAGTGGCATGAGGTGATGGTTGATTAAAACCATATTCCTCAAGTGCACTCAACTCATGACTATAATCATGTATTCATTGGCTAGTTATATCCCACTCATAGGTGTCCTTAGCGAGACACTTGAATAAGAGCCAAGCTCTATCCAAGTCGAGAGCTAAGAAATCGCCATGAGATAGGTATCCTGTCCAATTTCTCGTCTCATAGTTTAAGCCCTCATACATTATATTACAAATATCCCACTTATCAAAATTATGGTCAGGAGGAAGAGAGCTTCCAATCCTGTCATAATACATCCAAAACGGTTCATGCTCATATTGGGGATCAATCAAAGAAGTGGCCATAAGGCCTAAATATTCACAAAAATAAAAATAAAGAAAAAGAAAGACCTAGAACCATTCTACTCAACCTAAACTAATGGCATTGCCTTCCCCAGCAACGACGCCAATTTGATAGGAGAGGTTTTCATACCAAATAAAAACCCCCGTCGTAGTATGAGTGGGGGTGTCGAACACAGGGAAGGTACGTTGCACTAATCTAGGCATGAGCGTCGAACAAGCTAGGTCGGGTGATGGTCGCGAGAGGCGGAGAGAACTAACTAAAACTACACTAAGGAAACAAGAATAAAAGGGACTAGGGTAAGAGATCCACAACTCATACCACCATGAATTATGAATCAATCGAAACTTAGACTTAGGTCGTGGATAAGGGGAGGTCGTTCTATGATCGTACTACTCTTTCGAGCTAGTACGATGACCGGAAAGACATATACAACTCACTTTCGTGCAGCGACACATCTAACGAGTCCTAAGCACAAAATCACGAAGACCGGTCACTTTCCCTTGATCGAAGGCCCAACTTTCGTGTTGCTTCCATCAATCGGGCAAAGGAAGTCATCACCCACGTTCACCTTTCGGTCCTTCGGTGGGGATTCTTCAATGAATCTTATGTTAGCTAGACACAAGACTCAACATTACCGAATCCTAAGGTACCGACATTATCACAACCAAAAGCCAAGAAACAACTAAACCACAATCATGGAGGAATTGAGAAGTTTCACTCAAACCCTAGAAATTAACTACTCAAAAATAATTAACAATAACATAATTAAAACTAAAAACATAAATAATAACTAAAATTAAGAACAACTAAATTAACAAACTAAAACCTAAAACTAAGAACAACTAACCTAACAAACTAACAATTAAACATAAAACTAAACCAACAACAAAACCTAAATAAACTACCAACTAAATCCAACTAAAACACCAACAAACCAAGCATAAACAACTAAATTAACAACAAATAACAACATAAACAACAAGAACTAGCAAAATAAGTACATAAAACAGGTAAGAAAGCAAGTAAAGAAAGCTATGAAATTACCTTGAAATGGAGAACAAGAAGAAGAAGAAGAACAAGAACTATACTACTTGCATAAATCAAGAACAAAATGTAAATTACAAGAAGAATTGAAGAAGAAAGCTTAAAATCTAACCTAACCCTAATTATGAGCCTCTAACATCAGCTATTTGATGAAATGGAAAGAGGGGGTATATATACAACCCCCAAAAAATTCGAGCAAAAACATACCAAAATCGCTAAATAAAACGTGCAGTAGCATGTCAGCGGGCGCTGAAATGCGATCAGCGGCCGCTGAGGCCTACTTTCACGTGCCTCCAGCCTGCTAGGGAAAATGGTCAGCGAGCGCTGACTTGGAGAGCTACTGCCTCAAAGCAGTGGAGGGGGACAGCGGGCGTTGAAAAATGGTCAGCGACCGCTGTCTTCTCTTTGTTCTCAATATATGTCATCAGCTCCATGATCAGCGAGCGCTGAAGGTCGATTAGCGGGCGCTGAAGCGCCATCAAATGCTACTGCCTCATTTCACCAAAGTCCAGTATTCCTCCCAGCAGGCGCTGAGGGATTTCCAGGGCCCGCTGAGGACTTTTTTCATTGCTACTAACTTTAGCTCTAAAATGCTCATGCCCAAATACATCTCAACGGGCGCTGAGGAATTCCGCGCGCCCGCTGAGGCCTTCTTTTCACATGCCATGGCATAAAGGACTCTGTGGCTTCCTCGAGGTTCCCGCCTCGCTTCCTCAGGTTCCGAAATTGACTCGGGACCTGCAAAAGGGGAAGAAAACACAGAAACAAGGCAAAATAGAGGAAATCACATAGAAAAGGGGGAAGGGGACTACAAAAGCAAAACTAAGCTAAAAAGCCTAAAAACGCTAACGAAAGTTAAATAAAATAAGAAAATAAACTAATAAAAACAAAGAAAATAACTACCAAAATACCACTTATCAAAAACCTTCTGCCTTTTTTCCTTGGATACTGAGGAATTCCCAGCGCCAGCTGAGGCCTTCTTGGCTCCAACATTGGCAAATGACTATGTAGCTTCCTCGAGGTTCCCGGCTTCCCTCCTCTGGTTCCGAAATAGACTCGGTACCTGCAAAAGGCGAAGAAAATGCAGAAACAAAGCAAAATGGAGGAAATCACATAGAAAAAGGGAAAGCGGGCTACCGAAAGAAAACTAAACTAAAAGCCTAAAAATGTTAACAAAACTAAATAAAAAATAGAAAATAAATAAATAAAAGCTAAGAAAAATACTAACTAAATACAGACTATCAAACTCCCCAAAGCTAGCTCGTTGCTTGTCCCCAAGCAACTACCGCACGAAGAGTTCGACAAATCCCACAGGAGAGGAATTTTACAACGGACTAAGGACTCCTATTACAGTCTTAAGGCACACAAATCCCAATGCTAAGAACTAACTAAACTAAGGACTGAAACCTTTCACACATTAGAACCTTAAAGGACTACGAGGTATCCAAGCCTAAACAACCTAACAACCGTCAAACACCCTTGAATAATCTCAGACATGATTCGGTGGCGGGAAACATACTCCGTGAGGGAGTCATGAAGAATAAAGGAAAGGACACTCACGTCTCGCCGGAGTTAGCGTCTCTCGAAATTTGACAAGTGACGCCGCATACCAAAGATGAGACCTTTCGAGAACATGAAATAACTACCAAAGAATAAAGGGCTTAAGGTCATAACATCTTACATACAAGGTCCGAAACTACAAATAACTACCGACCGACCGTTAGGATAATTTACAATAGGACACTGGTCGGCTAAGAAAACTACTATCTCCTTCTCTAATTATGTTTTTTTTTGAAGAAACAAAAAGACCAAGCGTATAAACAATTAGAACTAAAAACACGACATAATAAACACAATAAATTAATAATTAATTTTTTTCTTATTTATTTTTTGTGCTTGTTTTTGTGGTCTTGAGCCCATAGCTCATGCAATTTTGATGTAAATACCCTTTTTGTTTGGTGATTAATATATTTTATTTACCTTTAAAAAAAATATTAAAAAATAATAATAATAATAATAATAATAAAGCAATATAAATATTATAATAATGATAATAATAATAATAATAATAATAATAATAATAATATTAATAATAATAATAATAAGGAAAAATTGTCTAGAACGACCAAATAAATACCGACTTTTAAAAAATACTACGAACTAAAGAAAAGTTGTTATAAAACTACCTAATATATCATTTTCGACTTGGTAGCACTAACACTTTCTGTGTTTTTGTTCATTTTCTTGATGTTATGGGCCATCACTATTAATTTCCCTCTATTTCTTTTCCCAAAAATGCTCGATTACCCTCTATCTCTAACTTTCTCTTTTCTTTTGACATATATCAGACTTTTAACCTATTAAATGAATCAAAATTACCCCCTTTTCTCTTCAATCCAACTTTCTTTAATCCTACTTTTTTCCATTGAAGCTTGATTATGCTTAGCAATGGAGGGAAATAAAGTAGTTTTAGGGAAAAAAGTAGAGAAAAATCAAAATTGGTGGGCCATAACATAAAAAAAAATGAAATAAACACAAAAAGTGGTAGTGCTACCAGGTCGAAAATGATGTATTAGGAAGGGGAAAACAGGGCAGGGGAAAGCAGGCCAGGGGTCGTGGGGGTAGTTCTAGGCTGCGGCAGCGGGCCACGGCAGGGGGCAGCGAGGTAGCGGCGGCCGACGGTGGCCTTGCGGCCTGCCGGTGGTGCACGGGGGAGTAGGGGCGAGAGAGAGAAGGGGGGATGAGGGGCGTGGGAGAGCAACAGGGCTGCTGCCGCGGTGGAGAGAGGGAGGGAGGTGGTTAGTGGTGGTCGTGGCGTCGGGAAGTGGTGGTGGTGGTGGTGATTTGAGAGGAGAAAATTTGAGGTTTTTGCTTAAATTTCAATTGAGGTTTTGATTGAAGTTTTGGGGTTTGTTTTTGTGTATCAAATCAGAAGTATTGTGGGTATTTATAAATGAATTTATGATTAAGGTTGATTGAGTATGGTGGAGGGGTGTGGAAAGTGGATTGGCAAAGGTTGAAGATGAAGGCATGGAGTACATTTGTACTCCATACGTGATTTTCCTTTTTTTTTTTCTTTTTCATATTACCCAAAATATAATTCTTTTAAAGATATTTTGAGTCCTTTTTGAAATGTCTTATTTTGATACAATAAAGCTTATGAATTAACTTTGGCTTGTAGCAATAAATTAACCATACAAAATTAGAATAGTTCTCAATTTTATCAAAATATTTTGAACTATAATATTATGTAGATATAATTCGAAACGTTAATTACAATTATTACATAATTAATATAAATTAATCGATTTTAAAAGTTTGGTGTATTACAAAACCCCCCCAAGCTGGAACGAAAGCATCGTCCCGAGGCTGTGGGTGGAGAGTTCTAGAGCTCGGGGTCATCCTGGGGGGGAGGGAAGGGTGTCGGAAGAAGTGACCTTCCGACACGTGATAGTCATACATCTGGTCAGATTGTATATGGAGACGGTTCAATTCAGAAGGCATCTCCATAATGCTAGTATTAATACACGCATAGGCAGCGTTTTGCTGCTGGGACAGGGCCTCGAAGGCGGCCGCGAAGTCAAATTGTGGATGGGGTGGGATGGGTTGTACGTGTGGTGGTTCTGGTGCTGGTTGTTCGACTTCCTCAATAACAACAACCGGGGGCCCCTGAAATAAATCTGCATCACGCTGGGCTACGGGTTCCGAGATGATTATGAATGGTTTATCCCGATCAAACCTGGTTATCTCGGGATTTGGCAAGTAATAGTGGTGTCTCCCGCGGACTTGGGCACTTTGCGTGGCATCCCGGCAGGTGTTTTTAATGAAAGACTGATTGAGGAAATCGTATTTATCAAAATACCGGGTTTCAAAAAAATTTCTAATTGATCAATGAAGTGCGAATACCCCAGTTTCCTAGCTATGATAGTTACAAAACCTCCTAATGTGATGTCAGCGGTCATCTTGGGGTCTCTTGTTTGGGCAAGCATACGCTTGACCAACAAGTGACCCGTGTTCACGTTACCCAACGGGGATGTAGTTGTTGCTAAGTAAATACAAAGCAACTTGTCCTTGTTGATCCTCCCAACCTCCTTTTTGGAGAAGATTGAGTAGGTCAACAAGCGATGGAACAGTCGGAGGGCAAGGTGATGGATTGCGCTAGCAACCGCCCACGTAGACTCAAAACGATCCTCACCCATAATCGCATGCCAAAAGGCAAGCGGGTTAAAGTCAAGAAAGTTTTTAGGACTAAAATGAATAATGGGGTTTGCCGGGTCACATCCTATAAATTCATTTAGCTGGGAAATGGTAATTATATGTCGATCATTGAACAATTGGAATGATAGTTGGTATTCCGGTACGTTAGTGGTGGATGCTATCTCAGTATAGGTCAAGGTGCTAATGAATTCACAGGCCAAAGGTGGGTATGTGTAATCAGCCATGTTTGGGTCAGTCAAGTTCTCCCACCCAAAGTTTGTGAACAGGGTTTGCATTTCCCTGGTGATCTGTAGCGCCAGACAAGGGCGCGCATCGTAAAATCGGGTAGGGCGAAATGTTCGCCTCAACAAGTTATCATACTTGGCCCGATTGGCCTGTGGTATCCTATTGGTGGTGGTGGTTGTGGTGGTGCATCTTCATGTTGGTTTTGGTTTGAGGTACCCGGTCGGTCATTTCCTTTCTTTTTGCGGGGCTCAGACATGATTGATCAAATTAGGGCCGAAAACTAACAAAAAAAAAATAAAAAATAAAATAAAATCAGCTAGATTACTTTCCTAACCAGTCAATGAACAAGAGGCCTAAACCCAAGTGCCTCAAGTTCACAAAATCACAACAGAAAAAAAATTCACCAACACAAATCCAAGTCACAAAATTCAACCAACACAAAATAAAACAACAAACTAAGACTACAATTAGAGACTCAAAAATTCAACAAACAATTGCAAAGTATAAATGAAAACCTAAGATTCGAACTAAGTTTAAAATAACAAAGTTAGAAAATTAGGGTCTTAGAAAATAACCAACTAGAGTATGAAAATACTCTAGATAAACCTCCTTGTTGTTGTTGTTGATGAAAAGAGCCAAAAGTAATCCAAGATCTGTGTGCCTTGCTCGTGTTTTTCCCTTTTTTTTGAAAAATTTCGAACCTACGGTTCGAATTTTAGGTGAGAAAGTGAGAGAGAAATGTGATCGGATGGGAGAAATGAAGTAATGGAGTGATAATGAAGATGAATGATGGTGTTTGAGAGAGATTTGAGTGAGTTTGAATGTTAGGGTTTGAAAGAAGTAAGAGAGAATTCGTGAATTAGTTTTTTTTGGTCGTGAAAAGTGACGAAATCTGTCTCCTGTTCTTTTATATCATTCGAGCTCAGCGGGCGCTGACTTCATCCAAGAGGCCGCTTACCCCTTCTAAAGTGATTCTGGAGATCTCAAAAGAGCCCATCAGCGGACGTTGAGAATGGGCCAGCGCCCGCTGCAATCCTTTTTTTTGCTACTAGAAAAATGATACATGGTTCTCAGCGGGCGCTTCCCTAGATGAAAATTTTACTGAATTTTCCACGAGACCCTTCAGCAGGCGTTGAAAATGGGCCAGCGCTCGCTGCTACGATTTTTTCACTGGAAAAATTGGGCATTGTGCAAGCGGGCGCTGATGGAAATTCAGTGGCCGTTGCACCTGACCTGTAGCCATTTTTTTGCAGCAGGTTGAAGTCAATAATTTCACCAGAATCTCAGTTTTAGAACACTTTCTCTTGATTTCATCCTAAGGGATACATCAACATGTATAGTGGCCCAAAGGGCCAAAATCACACTCGTTGATGCATTCGGAAGTTGCAATCAAGGAAATCTCTCGCTTTCTTTTAACTCACCCATGGAATTCTTTTCGAATGCCCCTTTTTTCTAACACACACTCATGGATACATATGAAGATCACATATATGCACAAATACGTGAAGGAACTACTCAACCTTTTCTCTCATCATTTTTTTGAAGATATAATTACAATGCAAAGAAATAAATTAAACTATCCTAAAAAGCAATAAATAGAGGGTTGCCTCCCACAAACGCTTGTTTAACGTCTTAAGCTTGACAAAGGACCTTGACACAGGGACTAAGACATAGAAGAAAAACTATGTCAAAGTCATCCAGCGGGAACAACCGCCGAGGCTTAGTAAATAGCCTCTCAAAGCTCGTAAGAGCTTATCAAATGCACTGGCACTCAACTCACTAAATACCACATAAGCAATGATCAAATTAAACAAAGGGAACAGTTTAATAACCGGCATCCAATGCTTATGTGGGAGTGAGCGCCCACAGGGAGGAAAATCAAAACAAAAGCTACTAAAAGAAAAATCAAATAAAGAAGACGGAACACCTCCAAACTCCTCCCTTGCCTTGGTTTCTGGAGGAGAAACATTAGAGTCAAGACAAAAGATGATGCCCTCGAATGGGGGTGATATGAGCATGGATGGAAGGGGAATGGGATGTGAACAAACAAGGCTAAATCCTCCTAAAAAGGGAATAAGAGAAGGTGGTATAACCACATCCTCCACATTGATAATGACCTCGTCAACTTCACTAGACGCAACTAAGAAGGCCTTATCCAATACAACATCACATGACGATACGGGAGGGTCATGATTTTCATCATTACATTGCAATGAAACATCAACGTTTATGTGAGTTTGGATGATTTGCACGACAACGAGAGGAGATGGATCAAAATCATAACTAAAATCTTAAATAGAGTCACAAACAACAGGCTCGACTTGAAGATTATGCAATGAATCATCGGAATTCACACCACCACCTTGCAAAAACTCATCAAGAGCATGCTCTTGCGAGTATTGATGATCAACATCCAAGGTAGGGGTATGAATCGGAAGATGATTAAAGCCATATTCCTCAAACAAGCTCGGCTCATTACTAAAGTCATGTATCCCTTGGGTAGTCATATCCCACTCATAGGTTTCCTTAGCTAGACACGTGAGTAAAAGCCAAGCTCTATCCAAGTCTAAAGCTAAGAAATCGCCATAAGAGAAAAACTCAACCTAGTTTCTCGTTTCATAGTTCAAACCCTCATGCATTAAATTACATATATCCCATTTACTAAAATTATGATCAGGAGGAAGAGAGCTTCCAAACCTATCATAATACATCCAAAACGGCTCATGCTCATATTGGGGATCGATCAAAGGAGTGGCCATAAGGCCCAAATATTCACAAAAATAAAGAAAAAGAAAGACCTAGAACCATTCTACTCAATCTAAACTAATGGCATTGCCTTCCCCGGCAACGACGCCAATTTGATAGAAGGGATTTTCACCAAATAAAAACCCCCGTCGTAGTAAGAGTGGGGGTGTCGAACACGGGGAAGGTACGCTGCACTAGTCTAGGCATGAGCGTTGAACAAGCTAGGTCAATGGATGGTCGCGAGAGGCAGTTAGAACTACGGGAATTAACTAAAGCTACACTATGGAAACAAGAATAAAAAGGGACTTGGGTAAGAGATCCACAACTCATACCACCATGAATTGTGAATCAATCGAAACGTAGACTTAGGTCATGGATAAGGGGAGGTCGTTCTAAGATCACACTTATAACAACCCGACTCGCTTAAATCGGCGCGGAAGAAACCGACGAGTCAAGTAGTTATAAAACTAAACTCAAGACTTAGAAAATAATACTAATACCTCAAAATATTATTAAACCATAAATGTACAATAACCCACAATCTTGTACAAACTAAGTCCAAAAATCAAATGAACTGAAAATAAAAGTCAAGTGTAACTCTAACCACATGCTAGAGTCTTATACAACAAATGTATATCATAAATCCTGAATCAACGTCTAACAAGTCTAATGCTATGAAACAAACGAAAATAAACAATAGGAACAAAACACACAAAGCGCCGCTCGCCCAACCCAAAAGCTAAGCAAGAGCATCATCGTCAGATGTACCTGAAAAACACAACATATCCACCATCAGTGGCGAGTAACATAACTGACTCACCCTAACGGGAATACACAAGTACATAGCAATAATCAAATAACATCATACATACAATCCTCGAAGACACGAGACAACCTCAAACTCGTAATCCCAAAATCAACTCATCACTCGACACCATCAACCATACGTCATCTCTATACTCAAATCTAACTCAAGTGCAATCATTCTAGTTCTAGACCGGACTAGGCTCGTACGGAAGCATCTTACGCAACCGAACTTCTACTATGTCAGGACCGGGCATAAGCCATACACCCAAATCCCACGAACCCAATCAATCTGGGAAATCGTGTCCCTAATCCCCAATCATTTTGAGCGTACTAGGAATAACATAGTGAGACTCCAAAACTATTCCGATACCGCGGACGGAAATAGTGGCAACGTCTTAACCCAAAAACTAAGCATAAGCCATACACAAAGTCAAGGGCGTCTAGAAAAGAAATCAAGCTAACCATCATACCATCATTATCTTTTCATCATAGTTAAATTAAAGACAAGAATAAGCCATACTCTTGAATTTAACAACTAAATCATCGAAGTTAACCCAAGAATTGCCTATAGCCATACTCTTGAGACTAACCAAACATCATATAATCATTCTTAACTCAATCTTTAATCAACTCATCCCAAATCTTTAACTTTCAAGACTCTTTCTAACACTTTCTTTAACTTTCAAGAACTCTAAAGAACTCAATCAAGATCCTCAAAGAATTCATCTATGACTCAAAGAACTCATCAAGAACACATTCAAGATTAAAGAACTTCAATCAAGAACTCATTCAAGATTCAAGAACTCAATCAAGAACTCATACAACTCAAACTACACGTATGAACCCTCATATCACACGACATCCTTAACAAATTTAATCAAAATTCAACAAAATCAAACCCAATCACCATGATTTCCAAAATATCATAAAAATTACCTTAAAACATGAAAACCACCATTAAAATCATCATTTAATACTTCAAAATCAGAATTAAAGATTAACTTCAAAAAAATCATGAACAATCATCAACAATTCAATCAAACATGCATTTAATTAAGGCTATAAACATAGTACTACCAATTAAGTTGAGTTAGCATGTTACCTTGTTGAGGATCAACACACAAATCAACACAAATATGCAGTCCAAACTCGACACCCACACGGCACACTCACACACGAGCACACGGCCTGCACACCACTCGAACACGGACACCACACAAGTGCACCACCACACACGGCCACTGCACGGCCTTAGCAACACGGCACAGCAGCACGGCTCTGCAACACGACCCCAACCACGGACTTCACACGGCCACACACTCGAACAAAAAACCCACGAACAACCCGGAAACAACCCCAACAAATGATCTTGGTTGAAATAACGTGTTTAGGATTGTGTTTAGGATGCTTAAAGATCAATGATGTTTGAATCTTTAAGTTTTGGGCAAAGGAAGATGATGAACAAATGAAGGCTCAATCATCAACAATGGCGTGAGAATGGAGAGAAATAGAGAGTGTTTATGTGCTTAGCAAATTGATGGCAAAGGTTTAGAATGGCAAAAATGGGTTTAAGCCTCACTAACTCACATATAAATAGAGCTAGCAAAGTGTGAACACAAGGCAAGTGGCAAGCCACTCCTTGCCTAATAAAAACCGGCCCTATGAGGCTAATGGGCCACGCTTGGGCTCTAAATGGGCTCTCGTGATCCATTGGGCCAATTATTGAAATTTACATGAAAAATCATGCAATAATCGATTTAGCCCAAAATTAATATTAAATAATTAATTAGAAAATTAAATAATAAAATTCTAATTAATTAAATAATAATTAAAATGAATAATAAAAACTGAGAAATAAAACATTTCGATTAAATCGAAATTATTCACATAAAAAATAAAATAAATAGTTCAAAATAAATTTTGAACTAGCAAATAAACACATTATTATACATATAAATACCGGCAAAAATACCGATAAAAATCTGGGTCATTACAACCTCCCCTCCTTAAAGAAATTTCGTCCCGAAATTTCAAGGTGCAGGAGATTGCTCCCCATCGAACAGCTCGGGGTACTTCTGCCGCATGGACGCTTCCGTCTCCCAAGTCGCTTCTTCATGGTGTTGATTTCTCCACAACACCTTGACAAGCGGTACCTGCTTACGACGCAAGGTCCTCTCCTCCCGATCCAAGATCTGGACGGGTCGCTCCTCATAAGTCAGATTCGGCTCGATTACGACCGGATCCACTGAGATTACATGAGTAGGATCATGTACATATTTCCTTAGCTGGGAAACATGAAATACGTCATGGACATTAGCCAAACTAGGTGGTAATGCCAATCGATAAGCCACCTCCCCAACTCGTTCTAGTATCTCGTAAGGTCCCACATATTTCGGTCGAAGTTTACCCTTTTGACCAAAGCGTACAACTCCCTTGAAAGGTGAAACCTTAAGCAAGACTTTGTCACCTACTTCGAATGCCAGTGGTCTACGTCGATTATCGGCGTAGGATTTCTGACGACTCTGAGCGGCCTGCATCTTAGACCGAATGACTCGAACCTTCTCGATAGTATCGCGTACCATCTCAGGTCCTAAAGCCACAGAATCACTAATATCATTCCAGCAAATCGGACTCCTACATTTCCTGCCATACAGGGCCTCGTACGGAGCCATTTCAATGCTAGAGTGATAACTGTTATTATAGGAGAACTCTATCAAGCATAGCATACGTACCCAAGACTGGTGATACTCCAGAGTGCATGCTCGAAGCATATCCTCCAAAGTCTGGATGGTCCTCTCAGTCTGACCATCAGTCGCTGCATGGAAAGCGGTGCTCAACTTCAGCTTCGTCCCAAAGGCTTCCTGAACTGATTTCCAGAAACGAGATAGAAACCTCGGATCCCGATCAGAAACAATCTCCCTCGGAACTCCATGAAGTCGGATTATGTCCTGAGTATATGCTTCAGCTAGACGCTCCATCGACCAGGTCATTTTCATCGGAATGAATCTAGCGACCTTAGTCAACCTATCCACAATGACCCAAATAGCATTCAAGCCATTGCACGTGGGTAAGCTCACTACAAAGTCCATAGAAACAGACTCAAATTTCCAGGTCGGAATAGGTAGTGGCTGCAACAGACCTCCTGGTCTCTGATGCTCAATCTTGACCTTCTGATAGGTCAGGCACCGAGCAACAAACTCCGCTACATCCCTCTTCATCTTAGGCCACCAGAACTGGCCCTTGAGGTCCTGGTAAAGCTTATTACCACCGGGATGAACAGAATAAGGCGAGTTATGCGCCTCGGACATGATCCTGTTCCTAAGATCAGAACAGTCCGGTACACACCATCTCCCTCGAAAGTGCATACTACCATCAGAAGAGATCGTGAAGCCAACGGCTTTACCTTGCCGTATAGCCTCTCGAATCCTAGCAAGCTGCGGGTCGTTCTGCTGACCCTCGCGCATTTCCCGAATTAAATCAGGTTCAGCACTCATTGATGTCAGACGAAGTCTGACGGAACCACGGCTTCTACTGAAGCTCAAGCGATGTTTGCGGCTTAGCGCATCTGCAACCAAATTCGCCTTGCCCTCGCAATAGTTGAGCGTCAGGTCGTAGTCCTTAATCAACTCAAGCCACCGCCTCTGCCTCATATTGAGGTCTTTTTGAGTGAAGATGTACTTGAGACTCTTGTGATCCGTGAATACCCTACACGAACCACCATAGAGATAGTGCCTCCAAATTTTGAGCGCGAACACTACAGCCGCTAACTCCAAGTCATGCGTAGGATAGTTACGCTCGTGCACCTTCAGTTGCCTTGATGCATAAGCGATGACCTTCCCACCCTGCATGAGCACACAACCTAAGCCACTCTTCGAAGCATCACTATAGACCTCAAAGCCCTCCTCATCGTTCGGAAGAGTAAGAATCGGAGCAGAGACTAATCTCTGTTTCAACTCCTGAAAAGCTTGCTCGCACGCCTCTGTCCAAACGAATCGGACCTCCTTCTGTAGGAGACTAGACATCGGCCTAGCTATCTTGGAGAAGTCCTGGACGAATCGTCGATAGTATCCGGCTAAGCCAAGAAAACTACGAACTTCCGCCACATTTTTCGGGCTACTCCAATCAACTACAGCCTTAATCTTGGCGGGGTCTACCTTAATGCCTTCTTTACTGATCACGTGACCTAGGAAGGCTACCTCGCGAAGCCAGAACTCACACATGGAGAGTTTCGCGAACCACTTATGACTCCTCAATATCTCAAGTACCATCCGGAGATGTTCCGTATGCTCAGACTGATCTCTAGAATATACCAAGATATCGTCAATAAATACTACGACACACTTGTCGAGTAAGTGATGAAATGTCCGGTTCATCTGGTCCATAAACACGGCTGGCGCGTTAGTGAGACCAAAGGGCATCACCTCGAACTCGTAATGGCCGTATCTAGTACGAAAAGCAGTTTTCGGAATATCTTCCTTCTTAACTGGAATCTGATGATATCCAGATCGAAGATCTATCTTCGAAAACACTCCTGCTCCTCGTAATTGATCGAACAGGTCCTCAATCCTAGGCAACGGGTACTTATTCTTGATAGTTACCCGATTCAACTCTCGGTAGTCTATGCACAGGCGCATACTACCATCTTTCTTCTTCACGAAGAGCACAGGTGCTCCCCACGGAGAAACACTAGGCCTAATGAAGCCTTTATCGATCAAATCCTGGAGTTGTGTCTTCAACTCCAATAACTCAGATGGTGCCATCCGGTACGGTGCCTTTGAGATTGGCGCTGTGCCGGGTACTAAGTCGATATGAAACTCGACGTCGCGCTCAGGTGGAACGCCTGGTAGCTCATCAGGAAATACGTCTCTGAAATCCCTCGCTACAGGTATGTCGTCCAATAGAGACTCCTCAGTCAAGTCCCGTACCTGACAAAGAAACACCATATCGCCCTTCTGGCGATGTTTTCTCATCTTCAAGGCTGAGATTACCTTTACTCCTTTCTTAAGGACGAACCCAGAGTAGGTAACTCGGTTGCCCTGAGATCCTCGGAATGTCACTGACTGATCTCGGCAACGAATGATCGCTCGATACCTAGATAGCCAGTCCATGCCAAGTATAACATCAAACTCTATCAACGGAAACTCCTTCAGATCGGCCGTCGCTTGCTCCCCTGCTATCACGATAGGCACTCCTCGGAACTCTCGCTGACAAGTAAAATCCTCTCCTGAAGGGAGAGTAATAACTGAACGAACAGGTAGACTGCCACGAAGGTCTGACCTCGAGGCAAAACTACTAGCCACCAAAGACACAGTAGCACCAGAATCAAATAAGACTAAAGCTAACACACCAGAGACAAGAAATCTACCTGATACCACGTCGGGCTGAACCTCGGCCTCCGCCTCGGTCATACAGTAGACTCGGTTCTTCACCGGAGCCTTTGTCGGTGCTGGGAGCTGCTTAACCTCTGAATCTGGCCTCTTCTCGGGACAAACTGTCGACTTGTGGCCTACCTTACCACAAGTGAAGCAAGTGATCGGAGAACCGTCGCACTTCTTCCCTGGATGGAAGTCTCTGCCACAGCCTCGAAAACTCGAACCACCATTACCCTTATGCGAACTCGTGGTCGGAGGAGTACTGCTAGGTGCGCTAAAACGGGGCTTCTTAAACGAAGCTGTAGTCGTCGGAACCGGAGCTCTCTTCTTGCTTGAATCTTCCTCAGAAATCGATGACTGTATCTCGAGTGCCACATCATAGGCCTGCTGGAACGTCGTCGCCCCACTACTGATCACGTGAACTCGGATCCTCGGATCTAGCTTTTTGATGTAGCGCTTGACCCGATCCTTCTCCGACGGAACCACAGACGTAGCGAACCTCGATAACTCCGTGAATCGATCAGTGTACGCCTGGACAGTCATCTTACCCTGTGCAAGAGTAAGGAACTCCTCCTGTTTCTGCCACCGCAACTCATCGGGGTAGAAACGCTCCTGGACCTTATCGATAAAGTCGGTCCAAGTCATAGCATGCAGCGGCTGGTACGCGTCCTTAGCTAACGCCCACCAGTTATCGGCCTCCCCACGTAAGTAATATGCGGCGATCTGCACCCTCTCATGATCGGGACAACACGTCCCATCGAAGAGTTTCCCCATCTCGCGGGTCCAGCTCTCTAAGGTAGTAGGGTCGGCAACCCCATCATATGTCGGAGGTCGGTGACGCGCGATGCGGTCGAACGTCGACTGCGTACTCGGCGTATGACGACTATGGTGCGCCAACGTAAGGATTGCCTCCTCGAGGGCCCGCAGCCTCTGTCGTCCAGTATGCAACCGGCGAGGTGTAGACATGCTGCAACGTAACACAACAACAAACATAACAAGAATAGCAAGTCAGTACAAAAACCTCACCAGATACATACAAAGAAAATACAAAGAAAGGGAAAAATAGAAAGAATCTTATCCCGGTTTTTCTACCCAACTCTTCTCCCTTCACATAGTCCTAGAAAAAGGTTTTAATCACTCGGGAAAGTAAGGCTCTCAACCCCCGGGTTTAACTCGAATTCCTAGAACTTCACTTAAACCTATTCGGCTCTGATACCAACTGTAACAACCCGACTCGCTTAAATCGGCGCGGAAGAAACCGACGAGTCAAGTAGTTATAAAACTAAACTCAAGACTTAGAAAATAATACTAATACCTCAAAATATTATTAAACCATAAATGTACAATAACCCACAATCTTGTACAAACTAAGTCCAAAAATCAAATGAACTGAAAATAAAAGTCAAGTGTAACTCTAACCACATGCTAGAGTCTTATACAACAAATGTATATCATAAATCCTGAATCAACGTCTAACAAGTCTAATGCTATGAAACAAACGAAAATAAACAATAGGAACAAAACACACAAAGCGCCGCTCGCCCAACCCAAAAGCTAAGCAAGAGCATCATCGTCAGATGTACCTGAAAAACACAACATATCCACCATCAGTGGCGAGTAACATAACTGACTCACCCTAACGGGAATACACAAGTACATAGCAATAATCAAATAACATCATACATACAATCCTCGAAGACACGAGACAACCTCAAACTCGTAATCCCAAAATCAACTCATCACTCGACACCATCAACCATACGTCATCTCTATACTCAAATCTAACTCAAGTGCAATCATTCTAGTTCTAGACCGGACTAGGCTCGTACAGAAGCATCTTACGCAACCGAACTTCTACTATGTCAGGACCGGGCATAAGCCATACACCCAAATCCCACGAACCCAATCAATCTGGGAAATCGTGTCCCTAATCCCCAATCATTTTGAGCGTACTAGGAATAACATAGTGAGACTCCAAAACTATTCCGATACCGCGGACGGAAATAGTGGCAACGTCTTAACCCAAAAACTAAGCATAAGCCATACACAAAGTCAAGGGCGTCTAGAAAAGAAATCAAGCTAACCATCATACCATCATTATCTTTTCATCATAGTTAAATTAAAGACAAGAATAAGCCATACTCTTGAATTTAACAACTAAATCATCGAAGTTAACCCAAGAATTGCCTATAGCCATACTCTTGAGACTAACCAAACATCATATAATCATTCTTAACTCAATCTTTAATCAACTCATCCCAAATCTTTAACTTTCAAGACTCTTTCTAACACTTTCTTTAACTTTCAAGAACTCTAAAGAACTCAATCAAGATCCTCAAAGAATTCATCTATGACTCAAAGAACTCATCAAGAACACATTCAAGATTAAAGAACTTCAATCAAGAACTCATTCAAGATTCAAGAACTCAATCAAGAACTCATACAACTCAAACTACACGTATGAACCCTCATATCACACGACATCCTTAACAAATTTAATCAAAATTCAACAAAATCAAACCCAATCACCATGATTTCCAAAATATCATAAAAATTACCTTAAAACATGAAAACCACCATTAAAATCATCATTTAATACTTCAAAATCAGAATTAAAGATTAACTTCAAAAAAATCATGAACAATCATCAACAATTCAATCAAACATGCATTTAATTAAGGCTATAAACATAGTACTACCAATTAAGTTGAGTTAGCATGTTACCTTGTTGAGGATCAACACACAAATCAACACAAATATGCAGTCCAAACTCGACACCCACACGGCACACTCACACACGAGCACACGGCCTGCACACCACTCGAACACGGACACCACACAAGTGCACCACCACACACGGCCACTGCACGGCCTTAGCAACACGGCACAGCAGCACGGCTCTGCAACACGACCCCAACCACGGACTTCACACGGCCACACACTCGAACAAAAAACCCACGAACAACCCGGAAACAACCCCAACAAATGATCTTGGTTGAAATAACGTGTTTAGGATTGTGTTTAGGATGCTTAAAGATCAATGATGTTTGAATCTTTAAGTTTTGGGCAAAGGAAGATGATGAACAAATGAAGGCTCAATCATCAACAATGGCGTGAGAATGGAGAGAAATAGAGAGTGTTTATGTGCTTAGCAAATTGATGGCAAAGGTTTAGAATGGCAAAAATGGGTTTAAGCCTCACTAACTCACATATAAATAGAGCTAGCAAAGTGTGAACACAAGGCAAGTGGCAAGCCACTCCTTGCCTAATAAAAACCGGCCCTATGAGGCTAATGGGCCACGCTTGGGCTCTAAATGGGCTCTCGTGATCCATTGGGCCAATTATTGAAATTTACATGAAAAATCATGCAATAATCGATTTAGCCCAAAATTAATATTAAATAATTAATTAGAAAATTAAATAATAAAATTCTAATTAATTAAATAATAATTAAAATGAATAATAAAAACTGAGAAATAAAACATTTCGATTAAATCGAAATTATTCACATAAAAAATAAAATAAATAGTTCAAAATAAATTTTGAACTAGCAAATAAACACATTATTATACATATAAATACCGGCAAAAATACCGATAAAAATCTGGGTCATTACAACACTACTCTTTCAAGCTAGTGTGACGAACGGGAAGACATACACAAACCTACTTTCGTGGCGGGACATCTAACTAGTCACAAGCACAATTCACGAAGACCGGTAACTTTCCCTTGATCGAAGGCCCAACTTTCGTGGTGCTTCCATCAATCGAGAGAAGGGAGTCGTCACCCACGTTCACCTTTCAGTCCTTAGGTGGGGATTCTTTTATGAGTCTAGTGTTAATTAGGCATGAGACTAAACATTATCGAACCTTCGGTACCAACAAAATCACAACCAAAAGCCAAGAAACAACTAAACCACAATCATGGAGGATTTAAGAGGTTTCACTCAAACCCTAGAAATTAATTACTCACAACTAAATAATAAAAACATAACTAAACTAATAATTACAATTAAAACTAAAACTAATAAAATTAATTAAATCTAAAAACTAAAAACATCAAAACAACAACTATCAACTACTAGAAATTAATAAATAACAACAAAGAACAAGAAATCAAAGAAAATAATAAAACAATAAAAGTACCTTGAAGAGGAGAACAAGTAGAAGATGAAGAAATTACACTACTTGCATAAATTAAGAGCTAAATGTAAATTACATGAAAATTGAAGAAGAAAACAATAAAAACTAACCTAAAACCCTAAGTGAGCCTCCAACCTCAACTCCTTGGTTAAAAGGGAGAAGAATATATATATTACTACCCAAAACTCAGCTAAAAGAAAAGAAAACTAATTAAAAAAAACGAAAAAAAGCATTTCAGCGGGCGCTGAGGCGATGACAGCGCCCGCTGACACCTATAATCCTAGTCTTGCAGGCTAGGAAGAAATATGGCAGCGGGCGCTGAGTTGGGGTCAGCGGCCGCTGTTCTTCTCTTTGTGCTCATAATGCCAGGTAGCTTTAAAATCAGCGGCTACTGGGAATCCATCAGCGGCCGCTGCCATGGCATAGAAACCTTCTGCCTTTTTTCCTTGCAAAATGTTTGAAACACAAAAAAACCATCTCAGCGGACGCTGAGGAATTCCCAGCGCCCGCTGAGGCCTTCTTGGATCCAACATCGGCAAATGATTATGTGGCTTCCTCGAGGTTCCCGGCTTGCCTCCTCTGGTTCCGAAATAGACTCGGGACCTGGAAAAGGGGAAGAAAACGCAAAAACAAAGCAAAATAGAGGAAATCACATAGAAAAAAGGGAAAGGGGACTACCGAAACAAAGCTAAACTAAAATCCTAAAAATGCTAACAAAACTAAATAAAAAATAGAAAATAAATAAATAAAAGCTAAGAAAAATACTAACTAAATATAGACTATCAAACTCCCCCAAGCTAGCTCGTTGCTTGTCCCCAGCAACTACCGCACGAAGAGTTCGACAAATCCCTCAGGAGAGGAATTCTACAACGGACTAAGGACTCCTATTACAGTCTTAAGGCGCACAAATCCCAATTCTAGGAACTAACTAAACTAAGGACTGAAACCTTTCACACATTAGAACCTTAAAGGACTACGAGGTATCCAAGCCTAAAAACCTAACAACCGTCAAACACCCTTGAGTAATCTCAGACATGATTCGGTGGCGGGAAACATACTCCGTGAGGGAGTCATGAAGAACAAAGGAAATGACACTTACGTCTCGACGGAGTTAGCGTCTCTCGAAATTTGACAAGTGACACCGCATACTAAAGATGAGACCTTTCGAGAACATTAAATCAAAAGGGCTTAAGGTCATAGCATCTTACATACAAGGTCCGAAACTACAAATAACTACCGACCGACCGTTAGGATAATTTACAATAGGACACTGGTCGGCTAAAGAAAACTACTATCTCCTTCTCTAATTATGTTTTTTTTTTAAGGAAACAAAAAGAACAAGCGTATAAACAATTAGAACTACAAACACGACATATTAAAAATAATTAATTAATAATTAATTTTTTTTCTTTTTTTTTAATTTTTTTTATAGAAGGAGTTACAATACTCGAATAATTACACTATTACAAAATTTACAAGGACCGAAAATAAAACTCGATGCTATGACCTAAGATGGTGCCTAAATCATGTTCCAAGTCTCGAAAGGGCGGTAGCAATTCACAAGTAAAAAATAAGAGCCAAAAGAAACAGATAAACTAAAACCGACGAGGGATACAACGCGATGCTCATAAATGAATAACCCTAAAAGGGTCTAATTAAGGGAGGAGCTTGAAACCTCACATAAGTTCAAAAACCACCGACTCAGCGTCAACTAAACAAGGGACAACCTGATACCACAAACCGACTAGGATACACATCTAGTCTTAAAGGGTTCTCCTAAAAGGGAAAAGTATTCTATCCTAAGAGTCAGTAATAAAAAGCATTGAAAATTGTGCGGACTCGAGATTCTAAAGGAATGAAAAGTCCCTATAAGGATTCCCCTAGTTTTGTCATCGGGATACGACTAAGGAAAATAAGAAAAGAAAAATAAACTACGGAAATAAACTAGTATGCAAAGCACTAAAATGCATTTGGATTTTCAAAACGGGAGCAGGACCTGGATATTAGCCCAATGACCACTATATTATCACACACACTAAGAAACACAACCACAAACAAGCACAATCAAACATACCCCAAGAGCAGCTCCCCCACGCTAGCTCCTCTATCCCAAGACCACAACTATAAGAACGCATAAGCTTTCAAAACCCTAGGTTCACTTAAATACAAGTGAGAACTTACCTGTAGAGGATATGATTCGGTTTGTCGGGAAACCTGTATTCAAGGTACACCATTGACACTATTAAAGAGCCTTTAACGCTACCGAAATCATGCCTCGATCGAGGCTCTAGTGCTTCACCCTCACTAGCTACGGCTCCAAACAAAAAAAAAAGGTAATCGGACCCAAAGGGTCTAAACCCCCCCCCCCCCCAAGCTGGAACGAAAGCATCGTCCCGAGGCTATGGGTGGAGAGGTCTAGAGCTCGGGGTCATCCTGGGGGGGGGAGGGAAGGGTGTCGGAAGAAGTGACTTTCCGACACGTGATAGTCGTACATCTGGTCAGATTGTATACGGAGACGGTTCAAGTCAGAACGCATCTCCATAATGTTAGCATTAATAGACGCATAGGTAGCGTTTTTCTGCTGGGACAGGGCCTCGAAGGCGGCCGCAAAGTCAAATTGCGGCTGGGGTGGGATGGGTTGTGCGTGGTGGTGGTTCTGGTGCTGGTTGTTCGACTTCCTCAACAACAACAACCGGAGGCCCCTGAAATAAATCTGCATCACGCTGGGCTACGGGTTCCGCGGGGATTATGAATGGGTTATCCCAATCAAACCTGGTTATCTCGGGATTGGGCAAGTAATAGTGGCGTCTCCCGCGGACCAGGGCACTTTGCGTATTTATGAAAATACCTGGTTGAGGAAATCGTATTTATCAAAATACCTGGTTTTCGAACAAGATCAATCATCAGTTGGCATCTATTAGATCTGATCATGGATTAGAGTTTGATAACGCTAGCTTCATAACTTATTGTATGAAGCATGGTGTTTCTCACAACTTTTCAGCCCCTAGAACTCCACAGCAAAATGGAGCAGTTGAAAGAAAGAATCGCACTCTAGAAGAACTGGCTAGAACATGCTTCTAGAGAGTGGTCTATTAAGGAAATTTTGGGCTGATGCTGTGAGTACATCATGCTACATACTTAATAGAGTTATGCTAAGACCAATACTGAGAAAAACACCTTATGACTTCTAAGGGGTCGAAAACCAAACATTGAACATTTATGAATATTTGGTTGTAAGTGTTTTGTACAAAACAATGGAAAGACCAATTTGGACAAGTTCGACCCCAGAAATGATGAAGCTATTTTTATCGGGTATTCTCCTCATAGCAAGGCATATAAAGTTTTCAACAAACGAACCTTGTGTGTTGAAGAGAGTATCCATGTGCTATTTGATGAAACTAACATGTTCAACATGCCTGTGCAGGTAGATAATGTTGAAGGTTTTGATATTGGGATGACAAATTTCACTGGAGCTGAACTAGAGAACACTGTTGAACCAGACTCTCCAACTCCTCCTGAAAACAACAATGGGTCTGGTGTAGCAGAGGTAAATGCTAAACAGGTTGTTAAACTCAGTGACTATCCTGCTCATCCAGCTGAAGATGAAGTGAGAGAGGACACTGAAGAAACTGGTCCACCCTCTCAAAATTAAAATGAGATAGGGGGAACCAGTACAGACATTGGTTCTAACTTAGGTGACTCAAATGTTGTAAGAAAGAGTATGTTTAAGCAAAGAAACTCTCACCCTTCTGATAAAATCATTAGTGATTTATCATAAGGAGTCCAAACTAGAAATTCTGTTTGGAAGAACTTCTGTGCTTACTTCACTTTCTTATCTCACATAGAACCAACTGACTATAAGATTGCACTAACTGATCTTGATTGGATCTAGGCCATGCAAGATGAGTTGAACCAGTTTGAGAGAAATCAGGTTTGGCATCTTGAACCAAGAACCAATGAGATGTTAGTTATTGGAACCAAATGGGTCTTCAGAAACAAAATGGATGACTCAGGTATTATAGTCAGAAATAAGGCCAGGCTAGTGGTTCAAGGGTTTAACCAACAAGAGGGAATAGATTATGATGAAACCTTTGCTCCAGTAGCCAGGCTTGAGGCAATAAATGGCTATTTGAAAGAAGATGTGTATGTGGAACAACCCCCTGGCTTTGAGGATAGAGATTGTCCTGATCATGTCTACAAGTTAGAAAAAGCTCTTTATGGCCTCAAACAAGCTCCTCGTGCTTTGTATGAGAGACTCTCTAGTTTTCTAATTGAAAATCATTATGAGAGAGGTTCAGTGGACAAAACTCTATTCTTAAAGAAAAGGGGAACAGATCTGTTAGTGGTCCAGGTATATGTTGATGATATTTTGTTTGGGGCTACTAATTCTATTTTGTGTGGTGATTTTGCAGACCTAATGAAAAGTGAATTTGAGATGAGTATGATAGGAGAACTTGACTTCTTCCTAGGGCTCCAAATCAAGCAAGTGGATGATGGAATCATGATCCACCAACAAAAGTATCTCAAGGAGCTGCTCAAGAGATATGGTCAGCAAGATAGCAAGTTCTATGACACACCTATTCCTACCTCTTCTAAATTGAGCCTAGATGAGAAAGGAAAGGATGTTGAGGATAAGCTATACAGAGGTATGATTAGCTCACTTCTTTACTTAACAGCTAGTAGACGAGACATAGTGTTCTCAGGGGTTGTGTGCTAGATTTTAAAGCAACCCAAAAGAATCTCATCTAAAAGCTGTTGAGAAAATTTTTAGGTACCTGAGTGGTACAGAGGACATGTGCTTGTGGTATCCAAGGGGAAGTAATTTTGATCTTTTAGGATATCCTGATGCTGACTACGCTAGTTTTAGTGTTGACAGGAAGAGCACTTCAGGAATGGCTCACTTCTTAGGCTCTTGTCTCATTTGATGAGGATCTAAGAAACAAAATTCAGTGACCTTATCCACAGCTGAGTCAGAGTACATAGCTGCTGCTTTGTGCTGTGCTCAATTGCTTTGGATAAAGACACAACTAAAGGATTTTAGGGTCTGTTCCGGAAGTGTTCCATATTGTGTGATAACAACAGTGCCATAAACATTTCTAAAAATCATGTCCAACATTCTAAAACCAAAAATATTAAAATCAGACATCATTTTTTCAGAGACAATGTTGGAAAAGGAAATGTGAATCTTGAATTTTGCACATCTGAAGAACAATTGGTTGATATTTTCACTAAGCCCCTGAGAAGGGAAGTGTTTGTCAAACTTCGCACATTACTTGGTATGGTAAGGATTAGATCCTAGTTCCTTAGGACTTATCTTTCCCTTTTTTGTTATGTTTGACATTTTTTATCCTTAGTGTACATAAGCAGGGTTGGTTAACTTTTAAATGTCATATATGCAAGTGGTCTCAAAGTTTTTATGTTGATGCTGTTCCAATGTGTGGTATCTCTAAGTTGCCTAACTAAAAGATGCCTCAATTTTTTAATGAATACAGATCAGCGTCAGACCAGTCCCTTACAACAGTTTTATCTGTTTTTAATTTTTGGGCCAAGTGCAAAATTAGTCATGATTAATCATGCTTAAGTGAAAATGACCCAAGTGATCAAAATGGCCCATTTAGGTTGCCATAACCGGCCCCCTTGTGATGTGGCATGGTTTTTCCACTTGCCTCATGTTCACACCTTAACTAACTTCTATATATAGAAGTATTAATAAGGCTTAATGATCATTTTGCCATCTAAATCCTCATTTGCTCATTTAGCCATCCTTTGCTCACAAATCAAAACCAAACACACTCCCTCCATTTGCCATCATTCTACACGCCATTTTTGGCCCTAATCATCCACAAATTGTTCATCAACCTTTCATCCCAAAACTTAAAGATTCATATGCTATTGATCTTTAAGTGATTGAACACCCACTTATCTTCATCATTTGTGATCAAGATCATTAGTTTAGGTTGGGTTCCGGGTTGTTACGTGTTGAGTTTGGTCCGTGGGGTTGAAGCCGTGTTGGTGGCGAGCCATGCATTGAAGCCGTGCTGATTAGGCCGTGTTCATGAGGTGGTTGTGTGGTTCGTGGTGGTGCACCATGTTCGTGTGGTGGTGCAAACGTGTGGAATTGTTCTGGGCAGCGTGTTTTTGGTGTGTTTTAGCACTCAAGTTCATTAAGGTAACATGCTATCCTATCCTAGTTTGTATACTAAGATTCATAGGGTAGATTAGATGATTGAATTAGACTAGAAGTTGTTGAATATGACCCATATCCACGCGTGATTCTATGGCTGATTGGGAAGTTGTTTTTATGTTATTCTTGCCTTATTTCTATGTGTTTTAAGATTGGTTATGATAGTTTGATGTTTGGATCATGTTCATGTTCGATTTTCATGAAGTTTCGATGCTTTGAATTGATGAATATGATGATGAGAGTTAGCCATGATTGTGCGTGAACTATGAGTTGTATTGATGATGATGATCTTGATGAGTTCTTTATGTTTCTTAAATCTTGTCTTGATGAATTAAGTTAAAGTATGAATTCTTGATAATGATCTTGATGAGTTCTAGGAGTTTCTTTTTATTCTTTGATGAATCTTGGTTTCTTGGTTATGATCATGTTTTCTTTAAGTATGGCTTGAATTAAAGATTATTAAAGATTGTTAAAGAAAGTTTAAAGAAAGATAAAGAAACGGTAAAAATCTATTAAAGAAGTTCAAAGATAGTAATGTACGTAGTTAGACTCAAGAAAAGGTGTAAGATGCAATCTTAAGGATAACCAAGAGGTAATGGATTTATAAAGATTAGCTTGAGTTTACTTTTAGACTCCTAACCTTAGAGTAAGATTCTAAGACTTGGGTTAAGACGTTGCCCCTATCCTAACCGCGGTATTGGGATAGTCATTACTTGCTATGTCGTCTATATGATATGAATTTCCGTAAGGTGGGGTTCATGGGTTTGGGAGTAAGATTCTCATTCCTTGCATAGTAGGAAAGTTCGTTCGCGTAATATGCGTTCGTACGAGCATAGTCCGGTCTAATATGTAAATGATAGCGACAAATATTAAGTAATGATAAGATTGAGTAATTAAAGTTAGTCGAGTTTAGATATTAGCATTGTTTATTATTATTATTAATGTTCTAATTATTATATAACTCGTGATATGTTGCATGTTTAAGTGCCTGATATGCTTATTTGATTTATTTTATGATCATGTGTATCCACGTTAGGCTAGGACTGTTGTGTTACTCGCCACTGATGGTGGATTGTGGTTCTTTTTCAGGTAACTCTGATGATGACGATGTTGCTTAGCTTTGGGTTGGGCGAGTGCCGCTGTACATTTATTTGTTTAGTTGGTATTTTGTTTTAGTTCGGACTTTTAGTGGTTGTAATTCAAATACTCTAACTCTGATAATGCTTTGGAGTTAATTCATTAGTAGCGACTATTTGGGATTTAGTTATGTACAACTTATGGTTTTGTACTTTTGGGATTTAGTAATAATAATTTTTGAGGTTTGGTTTTAAATTTTTGGTATGTTTGTATGTTAGATCGACTATTCGACTCGTCGGTTTTTCTGCGCCAGTTTAAGCGAGTCGGGTCGTCACATTAGCGATGGAGGATCACATTTTGCCTAGTGGACACTCCAATCCTTGTTCTCAAAATATGGTGTTAAGCATAAGGTTGCCTTGGCCTATCACCCTCAAACGAGCGGGCAAGCAGAAATTTCAAACTGACAAATCCAAATGATCCTTGAAAAGACCGTTGATCGGTCTCGAAAAGATTGGTCAACTAAGTTCGATGACGCTCCTTGGGCGTATAGGACAGCATACAAGACTCCCATAGGCATGACCACTTACAAGTAGGTCTATGCAAGTCTTGTCACCTACGGTTGAGCTCGAGCATCGCGCACATTGGGCAATCAAAGCACTTAACTTCGATCTCCAATCTGCGGGGGAGAAGCGGATGCCCGACCTGCATTTACTTGAGGAATTAAGGCTTCATGTGTATGAAAATGCTCGAATCTACAAGGAACGCACCAAGTCTTGGCATGACAAACATATTCTCCATAAGGAGTTCCACGAAGGGGATAAGCTCCTATTGTTCAATTCTCGGCTTAGGTTGTTCCCCGGAAAGCTCATGTTGAGGTGGAGTGGTCCCTTTACGGTTCGGAAAGTCTATCCCTACGGGGCGGTTGAGATTGGAAATAATGGAACCACCCCTTTCAAAGTGAATGGGCAACGCTTAAAAGCCTACTATGGAGGCCAACCTCTGGAAGCTGCCCTTGTTATTCACTTAGACGAGTTTGATGTTACTCCCGTTAAGGAGTAGGGCCGACTCGGTCATTTCGTCAGGCTTGGGACGTTAAACAAGCGCTTGCGGGAGGCAACCCTCAATTTATAACTTTTTAGGATAGTTTATTTGCTTGCATTGTAAATAAATAAAAAATGATCAGAGAAAAGATTGAGTAGTGCCTTCACCCATTTGTGCATATATATGTGATCTTTACATGTATCCATGAATGTGTGTTAGAAAAAGGGAGCACTTGAAAAAATATCATGGGTGAATTCAAAGAAAACGAGAGATTTCCTTGATTGCAACTTCCGAATACATCAATGAGTGTACTTTAGGCCTTTTTGGGCCACCATACATGTTGATGTATCCCTTAGTATGCAATCAAGAGAAGATTTTCTAAACCTGAATTTCTGGTGCAATTTTTAGGTTAAATCTGCTGCAAAAATAAGCTATAGGTCAGGTGCAGCGGCCGCTGAAATTCCATCAGCGCTCGCTTGCACAATGCCCAAATTCTTCCAGTAGCAAAATTTTTCCTTGCAACGGGCACTGGCCTGAATTCAGCGGCCGCTGATAAGGCATGCAACAAACTTCCAGTAACCCAAATTTTGGTTGTAGCGGGCGCTGGCCCATTTTCATCGCCCGTTGATGGGGGTCCTTGAAAGAGGCAGTAGCATTTTAGAATTGTCTTAGCGCCCACTTGAAGATTTTCAGCGTCTGCTGAGACGGATTTCCCATTTTTCCAGTAGCAAAAAAATTGGTTGCAGCGGGCCGCTGGCCCATTTTCAGCGCCCGCTGATGGGTTTTTTTTAGAACATTAGAAACATTTCAGAAGGGGACAGCGGCTGCTGATGTCGATTAATATAAAAGCTGAGAGGTCAGAGAATCTCATTTTTCACGAACAAAAACACAACACTCGAATTCTCTCCATTCTTCTCTCAAACCCTAACTCTCAAACTCACTCAAATCTTCATCATTCATCATCCTCTTCACTCCATTACTCTATTTCTTCCATTCCATCACATTTCTCTCTCCTTTTCTTTCCTCAAATTCGAACACTAGGTTCGAAAATTCAAAAAAAAGGGGGAAAACACGAGCAAGGGCACGGTTCTAGGGTACTTTTGGGCTCTCTTCTTCAACAATTACAACAAGGAGGCTTCATCTAGAGTATTTTCATACTCTAGTTGGGTATTCTCTGAAACCCTAAATTTCTTACTATGTTATTTTTAACTTAGTTCGAATCTTAGGTTTTCATTTATATTTTGCAATTGTTTTGTTGATATTTGAGTCAATATTTGTAGTCTTAGATTGTGGTTTTGTTTTGCGTTGGTTGAATTTTTTGACTTGGAGTTGTGTTGGTCATTGATTTTTTCTGTTCTGCATTTGTGAACTTGAGGCACTTGGGTTTAGGCCTCTTAATCATTGACTGGTTAGGGAAGTAATCTAGCTGAAATTTTTTTAGTTAGTCTTTTGACCTAATTTGATCAATCATTTCTAAGCCCCGTAAAAAGAAGAGGAATGACCGACCCGGTACCTCAGACCCAAACCAACAGTATGATGCACCACCACAACCATCACCCCCACTTGGATTCCACGGGCCAATAGGGCCAAGTATGACAACCTCTTGAGGCGGACATTTCGCCCTACCCGATTCTATGATGCACGCCTTTGTCTGGCGCTGCAGATCACCAGGGAAATACAAACCCTATTCACAAACTTTGGGTGGGAAAATTTGACTGACCCCAACATGGCTGATTACACTTACCTACCTTTGGCCCATAAGTTCCTTAGTACTTTGACCTACACCGAAATAACGTCCACCACTGCTGTACCGGAATACCAACTGTCTTTCCGTTGGTTCAATGACCGTCATACAATTACCATTTCCTAACACAATGAATTTCTAAGTTGTGACCCGGCCAACCCTATCATCGATTTTAGTGCTAAAAACTTTCCTAACTTTAACCCGCTTGCCTTTTGGCATGCGATTACGGATGAGGATCATTTTGACTCTACCTAGTTCGTCGCCTACTACTGTTCCATAGGTTGTTGACCTACTCAACCTTCTCCAAAAAGGAGGTTGAGAAGATCAACAAGGACGAGTTGCTTTGTATTTACTTATCAACCACTCCATCTCCGATGAGCAAGGTGAACATGGTGAACATGGGTCACTTGTTCGTCAAGCGTATGCATGCCCAAAATAGAGACCCCAAGATGACCGTTGATATCACATTGGGCGGCTTTGTGACCATCATAGTTAGGAAACTAGGGACACGCGTTACATTGACCAATTGGAAAAAATTTCTGAAACCCGGTACTTTGACAAATATGACTTCCTCAACCAATCTTTCATTAAGAACACTAGCCGGGTCAACACACTAAGTGTCCTTGTCCGCGGGAGACACCACTACTACTTTCCTAATCCCGAGATAACCAGGCTAGATCGGGAAAACCCATTCATAATCCCCGTGGAGCCCGTAGCCCAGCGTGACCCACACTTATTTTAGGGGCCCCCGGTTGTTTTTATGAGGAATTCAAACAACCAGCACCACAACCACCACAAGCACAACCCATCCAACCCCAGCCGCAATTTGACTTTGCGGCCGCCTTTGACACCCTGAGGCTATAGCTATAAATAAGAAAACAGCTTTGTCTTAGCAGCAAAACGCTGCCTTTGCGCCCATTAATGCTAACATTACGGAGATGCGTTCTAACTTCAGCCGTCTCCGTATACAGACTGACCAGATGTACGACTATCATGTGTCAAAAGGTCATTTATTCCGACACCCTTCCCCCCCCCTAGGATGACCCCGACATCTAAGCCTCTCCACCCACAGCCTCGGGACGGTGCTTTCGTCCTAGCTTGGGGGGGAGGGTTAGACCCTTTGGGTCCGGTTACCTTTTATGTGTTGTTTAGTAGGAACCGTAGCTAGTGTGGGTGAAGCACTAGAGCCTCGATCGAGGCATGATTTCGGTAGATTTAAAGGCGCTCTAATAGTGTCAATGGTGCACCGGGACTACAGGTTTCTCAACAAACCGAATCATGTCCTCTACAGGTAAGTTCTCACTTGTATTTAAGTGAACTTGGGGGTTTAGAACGCTTATGCGTTCTTATAGTCTTGGTCTTGGGATAGAGGAGCTAGCTTGAGGGAGCTGGTCTTGGGGTATATTTGATTATGCTTGTTTGTGGTTTTGTTTCATCGTGTGTGTGATAATTTTTAGTGGTCATTGGGGCAATTTCGAGGTCCTGCTCCCGTTTTTGAAAATCCAAAATGCAATTTAGTGCTTTGCATATTAGTTTATTTTCGTAGTTTATTTTCCTTTTCTTATTTTCCTTAGTTTCTTTTTTTTTTTTTGTTTTTGCATATTAGTTTATGATGGATGGTGAAGGGGGTTATTTATAGGATGGTGTTAGTTCAATGTATACTCAAGAAGGGGGGGTTGAATTGAGTATGTGTGTTTTTTTTTTTTTGTCAATCGTTTTCAAGTTTTGTTTATGCTTTTGTGAGAACAACGAGAGAACAGTAAGCAAAGAGTGGGAACACAAAGATTTAACGAGGTTCGGCTTCTAAACAAGCCTACGTCCTCCACTCTCTCACCAATATTATTAATCAACTCAGAATAATAACAAGGTTACACACTCAATTAAATGCTACAACTATGTAACACTTAATTCCCCAACTGTTAACTCTAACAGTTCACTCAGTGTTCACAGAACACTCCCCAACCACTTTCCTCTAAGTGGTTCAAATATTACAAACTTAAATCTCCGTAAGTTTTTCTCTTAAAGATGGATATGGAGATAGTTTTGGACTAAGGATAGACTCTCAGAAAGTATTACTTGGTTTTCTTTGGAGAGCAAAAGTCTTCTAGGGTTTCTTGCAAGGATTGCTTATATAGACAAGGAAAACCGTGCCCTAGAAGTGTGTTTGGAGACTTGCCTAAATTGTGCAAACCACTTCAGCTGACACAAGTGCAGTGTTCTTGCTTCAGACTTTGTCACTTTCCACTATGGGAAGAGAGATGTACACTAAAGTCCAAACAAAGGACATTGCATTTAATGGACTGATTTTGCAAATCAATTTGGCAGATTTCCAAAGTACAAGTGATCCAGATTTTTTCAAATAATTTTCAAAATGATTTTTGAGCTCGAAAATCTGTACGGATCACGTGCGTAATACTGAGGTCTGTTCCCACAGTGGTCTCAGTACTACTAAGTTTACGTCTGGTAAAGGGAACTGTTCCAAGCTTGTTATGTGCCTGTTCTTAGCTTGTTCTTGGGCTGTTCTCTTTACTGGATGTAAACTTAAGGTCTTTTTGCTCTTTACTTAAAAACAATAAGAATACTTTCTTAAGCCTATTTTACATGAAGATCCTAGAAGTATAAAAATAAAAGGCTCCAAGCTCTTGGTTTCTGATCTTCAAGTATCTCAAGGCCTTCATGATTGCCTTGATGGATCCTCACTTGATTCAACCTGTTCATATACAATTATTTATAGACATCAAGTATAGAGGACTGGTTTGTCATCATTCAAATCAAACATGGTTCAACAGATGGTGAAGGGGGTTATTTATAGGAAGAAATGTTGAGGGAATTGTGAGGTATGATGGATGGTGAAGGGGGTTATTTATAGGATGGGAGGGTGTAGGAAAGTAGTAAACTTTCCATGTGGGACAAGGAGGGTGGTGGTGGTGTGTGGCCATGTGGGAGGAGGAGGAGATAAGGGTGATGTGGTGGTGATGTGGCCTTGGGAGTTGTGTTGTCAAGTCTTAATTACTTGATGACTAATTGACTAGTTAGTCTAATTATGCGGCAAATAAAATACGGCATGCATAAAACGACCTTTAAAAATAAAATTCGAAGCCATAAAAATATATTTATTTACCAAAAATATTTTTCCATAAAATAAAATAATTTTCGCAATTTATATATATTATTTTCGACATATTTAAATACATATTTATTTATTTTGAAAATATTCCAACTTCAAAAATAATTTATTATTTTCTGAAAATAATATTACGGCAAAATACTTTGTTTTATAAATACCTTTGAAAATAATTTGAAAAGCTCTTTTTAAAAATATAAAACCTCGGCAAATAAAAGATATTATTTTTGAAAATCTTTGAAAAATTACGGGTATTACACCTAACACTACAGGATACCCTTATACTCAACTAACAATTAGAATCTTTGAAATTAAACTACTTTTTCAAAATTCACAGCAATATAAAAACCTTTTCAAACCCACCAAATAAATATTTAAAGTCCCAAATTCGCATAAAAAGATCCTACAACACGCAGGGTATAATTCTACCCCAAAAATACTAAGAAAACATTAAATATAATATTTTAAATAAATTTTCAGAATATTATTTTTCATTAAAAACACTTCCTAAAGGTTGCAATATACTTTTTAGGTCATAAAAACATCATAATTAAAAGCCTACTTCGTTTTGAGCAATTCCGGTACATAAAAACCATAGAAACACATTTATCTACGTATTCTTTAAAAAAAAATAAAGTCCCTTCTTTAAATCTGAAATTTACTAATATTTTTATATAAAATCAGAATTAAAATTTCTTATGATAATCTAAGTATAAAATTTGCAAAACCCAACAATATATGTATAAAATAGGATTTTAGGGTTCAAACAACACATAAAATAAAAAATCTAAAATTTAAACCTAAAGATTATAAATAAAATCAGATTTAAAGATTCAAAAAACCTATTCTAAATCAAAGATCTAAGTATACATTCATCAAATAAAACAAGATTTCAAACATGATTAAATTTAGAACAAAAGAAAATTAAAGAGAGAAAAAGTTTTATTTTTTTTAAATACCGGACGACAGCAGGACAGGGGCACGGCGGACGGCGGCAGGCGATCGACGGTGTTGACGGTGAGTGGCGACTGGCTGGCGGAGGCCCGGCTGGGCTGGCGGTGGCACTGCCAGTTGCTGTTGTTGTTGTACATATATTTTTCCCATTTTCTTCTTTGTTTGATGTTTCTACGAGTTTAAGGTTATGAGTGTGTTTTTTTTTTGTTTTTTTCTCTTCTTTTTCTGATTTAGGGTTTTGACCTATTTTGGTTTACGCTACAGCTATATAAATAGTTTGGGTCCGATTTGGATTTCCCGCTGGGTTGGGCTTGTGACAGTGGAAATAAAACTTTTAACCTTTTTTGTATCAGAATATTTTATCTTTGTGCGTAAACGACACCCAAAATATATAATTAAAACCTTTAATATTATTTCCAAATATGATTTTATAAAATTCCTTTATAAATATACATAAGTTATTGAAATAACCAATAAATAATGTTTTGTAAATATTTACTTTAAACCATTTTATTAATCCTAATTCGTACGCATATAAAAATATCCTTTTAACCGTACAAAATACGTTTATAGGTTATGAAATACGTAGAAAAATATATGTATAAATGTACAAAAATACGGGGTATTACAACCTATGTCCCCTAATACATTTCCAAGTGATTCATTAAAAGAGGTGTCTCGGCTGTAATTGGTCGAGACATTTGAAAATCTAATATGATTCACTACGAGGTGCCTCGCTCTGCTGTAATTGGTCGAGACATTCGAAAATCTAATATGATTCACTAAGGGGTGCTTCGGCTGTAATTGGTCGAGACATTCGAAAATCTAATATGATTCACTAAGGGGTGCCTCGACTGTAATTGGTCGAGACATTCGAAAATCTAATATGACTCACTAAGGGGTGCCTCGGCTGTAATTGGTCGAGACATTCGGAAATCTAATATGATTCACTAAGGGGTGCCTCGGCTGTGATTGGTAGAGACATTCGAAAATCTAATATGATTCATTCAGGGGTGCCTCGGCTGTAATTGGTCGAGACATTCGAAAACCTCAAATGACTCATAAAAGGGTGCCTCGGCTATAATCGGCTATAACCGAGCCATTAGACAACTGATGAAATTTTAAAATATAACAGCACTCGAATAAATCAGAAAGATCTTTTATATATTAAGGAATAAAGTGCAATACAAAATAGGCAAGGCTCGGCACTTGCCATAAATAAAAAGCTTACAATATATTAAAAAAAGCACTCCTAAGTACAACCAGCCTAATCACTATCCTCATCAGGATCAGGAATCACAGACGGAGGAGGGCTAGGTTGACCAGTTTGCTCACACAAACTCTTCATCTCAATCCAGTCAAGAAATTCACTAAAGTAACCAAAGTCTTTGTTTGGATATGCCTTATTCCAGGCATCTTCGACCTTATGCCTGTACGCCCCCTTAGTCTCGATCTCTCGTATTGAGGTCTCTATCTATTGTATTTAGGTCTCTTTCTTCTCCCTGGGAATCTTGCCTCTCTTCTTAGAACCAGAGGGCTCGCCTATCTTACCCCTCCCTGAAGACGCCGAGTGATCGGTCCACTTTGAACCCATTTTTGGGCTTCGTTTCACTTGTCTTTCGGGCGTTTTAGACTTTTATTTTTAGTCTTTTAGTATAGAATTAGCTTATTTCATGGTTTCCTTCAATAATGTTGTGTTTTATTTGTTTCCTTGAATAATTAGGCTAAAATGGAAGCATTTCAAGTGCTCTTGCATATATAGGCTGATTCAATGACTCATATATTTTTTCTATAACTATTTTTCAGGTGATTACACTTGGAGAAGATTTATTATTCCAAGAGCTTTAAATTGATATATTATATGCTCAATTCCGCTAAGAAACGAAGGAGATATAAGCATTTGAAGGCCGAGTGTGCAGATCTGCACGACCGTGCCTAGACCATGACCGTGCAAGGTTAAACTGCACGGTCGTGCAACCTGCTCGTGCAGAAGTCAGAGTGGCCCTCTTGGAGTACACGACCGTGCAAGCAAACGTTGCACGGTTGTGCACTCTTTCCTCCGTTTCGCCACGACCGTGCAAGGTTTAACTGCACGGTCGTGCAACTTATTACTGCACGGCCGTGCACGACCTGCAGCTCGTGAATTTATCTGTTTTGGCCGTGTATTTTACTTAGCCTTAGGGATTAGTTTAGAGGCTTAAGCTTTAGTTAGAATTGAATTCTCAGATATTCTCTCTCATAGTATTGTAGTCAAAACTCTCAAGTAGTGTAAAAAAAACCCACAAGAATACTTAGATTTTCAATAATCAAAAAGTGAGATTAGCATTTTGTTCTTCAATTCTTTGTTCTCCATTGAATCTCAAGATTCCTTTGGCTTCATTTGATTTCCTATCCAGGTTTTGTTTTGTTTTCATTGATGTTTAGATTGTAATCTCTTAATTCTTGTTGTTATTTTAGATTTGATTGAATTTGATTTGCTTCTTAGTATAAAATTAATTGAAGTTCATGAGTTTTGCTTTAATGGTTTCCATGAGTGAGTAGTTCTTTTTCTTGGGATTGGATGACTTGATGTTATTGATTTTGGAGGTTAATCATTGGATTGGTTAAGTGTTGGAATAATCCTTTCCAATTGATATAATCGAACATGAGTTTATTCAATGATTGTAATTCCTCCGATTAAAGTAACATTAGGGAGTCTAATCCTTGTAATTTTAGTCATTGGGTATTCAATTGGTTTTAGATTTCAATTCAATTTCACACTTTTCTCAACATAAAATTACACCCTTGGATCATTTGATTACAACTAAATCCGTGCTAGTTCCTTGTGGATCGACCCTAACCCCGCTAATACTAGGTGTTACTTCGTTAGGTCTTCATAAATTGTATATTTGTTTGGCGACTAGGGCCACAACTGTAATGACCCTGATTTTATAGGTATTTCTGTCGTATGTTTATGTGTATTTATGTGATTTTATGTATGGTTCAAATTTATTTTTGAACTATTTATTTTATTTTATGTGAATAATTTCGATTAAATTCGAATTATTTTATTTGTGGTTATTATTATTTATTTTAATTATTATTTAATTAATTAGAATTTTTATTATCTATTTTTCTAATTAATTATTTAATAGTTTTGGGCTAAATTGATTTAAGCACGATTAATCATGCAATTTTTGTAAATTAGCCCAATTGATCACGAAAGCCTAATTTGGCCCATTTCTCTTGCCTTGGCCGGTTACCCCTTGTGTGCATGTCAAGGATTTGCCACTTGCCTCATGTTCACACCTTAACTAACCTCTATATATATGAAGGTTAGTAAGGCTTAAGGATCCTTTTGCTCATTTGTCATCTTAATCACTTGCTATCAAAAGATCAAACACAAAACACCCTCCCATTTGCTTTCCCTTCACAGGCCATTTTTGGCTAAATTCCCATCTCATTTGTTCATCATCCATTCAACTTCAAAACTTAAAGATTAATCCTCCATTGATCTTTAAGAACCAAAACACAAATTATACCTCCATAATTCCAATCAAGATTTCTAGTTCGGGTTGGTTTTGGGTACTAGTTCGAGTGGGTTGTTCAAGTGGGTGGTTCGTGGTGGTCGTGCGTGAAGGTTGTGTCAAGTGGTGGCCGTGTGTGCGTAGTAATGTTCGTGCATAGCAGCCGTGCAACAAAGGTGGTGGTTCGTGATTTTTGGGTGAAGCCGTATGACCGTGTCCGTGCTGTGGTGGACCGT
The DNA here is from genome assembly GCA_951394345.1 of Salicornia ramosissima. Taxonomy (NCBI): domain Eukaryota; kingdom Viridiplantae; phylum Streptophyta; class Magnoliopsida; order Caryophyllales; family Amaranthaceae; genus Salicornia; species Salicornia ramosissima. Next base: position 37,097,248 of record OX596237.1, on the reverse strand, counting down.
GTTGCTTGGGGTCGTGTGGGTAGTTTCCGGGCAGCGATTTCTTGAGTGTTTACCTTGTTAATCTTCATCAAGGTAACATACTTTCTCAACTTAATTGGTATACTATGTTCCATAGTATAGATTAAATGAGTAAGATTATTTTATTTGAAGTTTTGATCATGTTTTTGTGTGTGAATTCTAATCTGATTTTTGAATGGTTTTATTATGAGGTTGTATTTGGAAATGATGATTTTATGATTGATTATGTTAGTATTAAGTTAGTGTTAATCATGTTCAAGTTTGATGAATTTTGGAGACTAGGAAGTTGATGATTTCATGTGTTGAATTGATTGAAAGTATGCGTGCATTTTGTGTATGAATGGATGAATTCTTAATTCTTGAATAAGTTCTTGGTTGAAGATTTTTGAATCTTGATTGAGTTCTTGATTGAAGATCTTGAATCTTGGATGAGTTCTTGATGAGTTCTTTGAGTTCTTGATAAGTTCTTTAAGGTTCTTTATGAGTTCTTGTTTGAGTCTTTAAAGTTAAAGAAAGTTAAAGAAAAGGTTAAAGAAAGTGATAAGATGTTGTAAGTTGTTTGGTTTACATATTATTTCTTGAGTCAAGGCGTAAGATGCAACTTAAGAAGTAACTAAGAATGTAAACTTCGGATTAAAGAGTTAAAGATTTTAAAGATTAGCTTGATTTCGCTATTAGACGCTTAAATCGTAGAGTAAGATTCTATGTTTTTGGGTTAAGACGTTGCCCCTATCCTATCAACGGTATTGGGATAGTTGGTGGTCTTACTATGTTGTCTTCGGATGTGGATTTCCAGTAAAATTGGTTTCACGGGATTTGGGAGTAAGATTCTCAGTCCTGACATAGTAGAAAGTTCGAATGCGTAAGATGCGTTCGTACGTGCATAGTCCGGTCTAGTATGCGAATGATTGCGCCAAAGTTAGAATTGGTTAAGTTGGTCGAGTCAAGCATGATTGGTTATTATGATTCGCATGTTTGATGATTGATTTGGTTATTTGATTTGTGCTATGTTCATGTGTATTCCTGTTAGAGTGAGACGGTTATGTTACTCGCCACTGACGGTGGATTGTTGTTGTTTTTTTCAGGTAATTCTGATGATGAGGTCCTTGCTTAGCATTGGGTTGGGCGAGTGCCGATATTGCTTAGATTTTATATTGTTACTTTACGATGTTTTCTAGTTATATACTCTAGTAGTGGTACTTATATACTTTACTATAGCTCTGACATGTAATTTGGAGTTACGTTTGATAGTAGTAGTAGTATGATTTTTGGGATTAGTTGTGTACAATCTTGTGGGTAATTATACTTTTGGTTTAGTAAATATAATCATTTCAAGGTTTTGTTTTAATTTTAAGTATTTTAGTTTGTTAGTTCTGACTATTCGACTCGTCGGTTTCTTCCGCGCCGATTTAAGCGAGTCGGGTCGTCACAACGACACCCTAGGATCCGATCACCGAGCCCTCACCATCATGAGGGCACTTCTCTCTCTCTTCCCACTGCTTCATCCTTACTTCGTACTTCATGTTTAGAAAGTAGTCTTCGTCTAGAAAGCTTTCCTTCTTCTCCTTGGGAAGCTTGTTGGCAGACATTCCCATTAGTAAGGTTTGATGACTCTTCAGAGCTTCTCTCTCTTCTTTCTCTCTCGAAGAATTGTAAAATGAATTGTGAAGAATGCATAGGAAGCAAGTGGTATTTATAGAGTTTTCAACTTCAATGTTGTTCGAATTTTACCCCTAATAGGTGGCTGGAAGCATTAATTACTCCCTAAAAACTAGTTGGAGGCCCAAGTTGCATATTTTTTGCCATAAAAGTCCATAAAATTTGCCTAATAATTATCTTAAGCCGAAATAAACGCCCATTTTTGGAATTAAATTCCACGTGGAAAAACTTAATAAAGTCTGCTTCAGGCCCAATAAGTATAAATTTTTCAGATTGTTGCCTAAGTCCAAAGGTGGTTCGCCCAAAAGTGGACGAGCCCTAGGAACATTCTAGCTTCCCAAAGGTGGCTCGTACACTTAGGGACGAGCCTTAGGAGTACAACATAACATTGAGCAATACACTCGGTTTAAGGGCAATTAGGTATCTGATTGATTGCCCCTGAACTTATTTGGCAAAGAACAATTGCCTAGATAATTCAAAGAGCAATCACCCAAATTATATAAACTGACAGCGTTGCTCAAGGGCAATAATACCAAAATAAAAAGCCAAGTACAAAAATAAATTCGAAAATCGAGAGTTATTGGAAATTAAAGTCTTGTCATATTCATATAAATTTTAACTATTGCAAACTATGGCGGACCAACCGCCTACGAAAATAAAAATAAATAAACTAAAAAGCTAACTAAAAAACTAATAAACGAGATAAAGCGAGAGTGGCCTAGCCGTCAACATCATCTTTATCATCCTCTTCTTCGTCCTCATCATCCTCGGATATTTCAGGAAGAGAGGGAGGGACGCGCCCGATTTTGTCACAAAAGGACTTAATGTCCACCTAGTCAAGAAACCGACTCAGAGCCCAAAATCGGGGCCTGAGTAAGCCAACTTTGAAGCTTCGGTCAACTTTTCCTTATAGGCCATCTCATCCGCCGCGACCTTCCGGGTTGAGTCGTTCTCCAGAAGGGCGACCTTGTTTGCCAACTCCTCTTTTTCCTTCTAGAGTTGATTAACTTGAGTCACAGCCTCGTCCTTAGCAGTAATGGCCTCGTCCTTAGCTTTAATGGCCTCGTCCTTGGATTTGATGGCCTCGTCCTTTGTTTCCAGGGCCTCGTTCTTTCCCTTAGCATCCTTCTCTGCCACCTCCTTCTCTAGGATAAGCTCATTTATCCTAGTGAGATATTTGTCAAGGTTAGCTTTGAGGTTAATGATGGTATCAGCCTGCGATTACATCGTAATACTGGTTAGTTGATCTTGGCGGAGGGTAGTGAACATAGCAACGTTTTTTGTATCACTAACTTCCGCCCTAGACTTTTTGACAGCCTTTACCTGGGCAGTTCGCCAGCTTATGGCCCCTTCTAACATCAGCATAGCCTGAAAAATAAAGTGTTAGTAATATTTCAAATTTCGAAAAATTTTAAATCACAAAAATAAGCAGGCTTACATCTGCTAAGGCATACTGAATAGGGGCAATATGCCCACGAGTGAAGCCCCTAAGGTTGTTGGTAATGTCCTTGCCCGCCCCTTTGATCATACCTCGGACGATCGTCACTTTTTCTTTGCCCGAATAGCCAGGCAAGGGGGGGCCTGGGCCGTGCTCTCAGCCTCTTCCTCAGTTGGGCCTCCTGAGGGCTCTGAAATAGGAATAACAATGGAGTCTGGATGAGAGGAGGACGAAGAAATTGTGCGCCCTGAAATAGAACGCACGTACTGTTCTTACTCGGTTGGAATAGTATTTACCTACCATTTCCCTCACTATCTTTTTGATAGGCGAGGGGATGTTTTGAGCAACTAGCATTTGCATGCCAGCAAAAATATCAGTAGAAGGTTCGACCTTAAGGTCGCCTTCCACCTCTAGTTGACGAACAACCAGGGTTGTATTCTCCCCCTTCGCAGGGGTAGATCTAGTCTTCTTCACGGCCGCCTGCTCCTCAGGGGCCATGGGTTCTTTTCCTTGTTCTTAGTGCCAGGTTATCCTGCACCCTTCTTTCTCTTTACACCCATTGATGGGGTATCACTCACCTATAATAAAAAAGAAGTTAGTATTTATCAGCAAATAATCCTCCCTCGGCCTTGCTAAAGGACGAGAGGGGCAAAAAGCTTCAAAAAACTACAAACACCCCCGTCGGCCTTATTAAAGGACGAGAGGGGTGAAAATTTTAAAATAACTACAAGCACCTTCCTCGGTCGTATCAAAAGACGAGAGGGGTGAAAAGTATATATAAATAACAAACACCCCCTCGTCCTTTTTAAAAAGATGAGAGCGATGAAAGTTTCAAGTTAATTACATACACCCCCCTGGTCCCTTTCAAAAGACGAGAGGTGTGAAAGTTTCAAAATAACCACGAACACCCCCCTCGGTCTTCTTAACTAAACGAGAGAGGTGAAAAACATAAGTTGGTCACAATACCCCACTTGGCCTAGATGATGGCCGAGTGAGATATGATTGATATGTTGCTTGCAACACCCCCATTCGGCCCTGATAAATGGCCGAGTCAGGAGGTTGCAAGCAACTTTCCATTATACACCCACTTGGCCCATATGATGGCTGAGTGAGACGTATTTTATATGTTGCTTACAACACCCCCACTCGGCCCTGATAAATGGCCGAGGCAGAAGGTTTCAAGTAACCTTCCATTATACACCCACTCGGCCCATATGATGGCCGAGCGAAATGTATTTTATATGTTGCTTGTAACACCCCACTCGGCCCTGATAAATGGCCGTGGTAGGGGGTTGCAAGCAACTTTCCATTAAACACCCACTCGGCCCATATGATGGCCGAGTGAGACATATTTTATATGTTGCTTGCAACACCCCCACTCCGCCATGATAAATGGCCGAGGCAGGGGGTTGCAAGCAACCTTCCATTATACACCCACTAGGCCCAAATGATGGCCGAGTGAGACGTATTTTATATGTTTCTTGCAACACCCCCACTCGGCCCTGATAAATCGCCGAGACAGGGGGTTGCAAGCAACTTTCCATTATACACTCACTCGGCCAAAAGATGACCGAGTAAGGCACAACTTATCCCCTCGGCCTACAAGAAGGCCGAGGTAGGGAGTTGCAAACAATCCTCAAAAATCCACTCACTCGGCCCAAAGGATGACCGAGTGAGAAAAATAATACATGGATATATAAAGATAAAAATACAAGTGTGTTTAGAAGGACTTACGTACAACGGTCTCGTCACGTCTCTCCAGTCAGGTCTGCAACCTCATCTCATACATAGCGTCGAGGTACTAGTCGCTCGTCAATTTTCCTTTCTTATGAGGTGAAAGATCTGCCATGGAAAGTGTTAAACAAAAAAGAAGAAGAAGACTTAGCAACATACAAGGCACCGCTTAATGCTTAAAATTGAAGGCCTCGTTTTACCTGGTTCCATAGCTTAAATCAAGCCAACTGCAGATAAAAAAGTATTTTCCCGGAAAAACATCCAGTCAGGAGCCCACACCATTGGGACATTATGCTTTTTGCCTCCGACAAACTTAATTTTGATCTTAAAAACATCACCCCTTAGTACCTCATCATGACGTTGATGAGTGGGGGGCAAGTCAACATCTCGGCCACATAAGTAAGGGGTCGTGTTGATACGCTTAGTATAAACGTACATAAACCGTTTCCTCCACTCTCTCCACTTATTATTTTGGAAAAGGTCATTGGTAAGAAGGGCGAGTGCTAAGGAAATACCAAGAATCGCAGCTATTCTCGACCCTGTTCAAGTGATGCATATGTGCGAAACATGAAAAAGATAGGTGGTACCCCCTAATCTTGCATATTGCAATATACCCAAAAATGTTAGCCCAAGAGTTGGGAGTGAGCTGCCACAAGCCTAGGCCATACCCTTCTAACACTTCTAGGATAAAGGGGTGAATGGGAAACCTGAGGCCCTGGTCTATTACAGCCTCGAAAACAGGAATGGCCCTCCTAGGAACAACTCGCACATTTTCCCCGACCTTGGGGACGCCTAGAGTGTACCCCTCTCCAAAAGCACACTCTCGTTCCATGCCCTCCAAGTTGGAGGCATAAAGGTCATAGCTTGTATGAAGCTATTCGCACATCATTGGATCATAATAGCGTTCGGCTTTCTTGACAAGAACCCTAGAAGATTGACCGGCCTCGACCAGCTGATCTCTCTCTTGACTTGACTCACTCTCCCCTTCAGCCTCTGGCCTCTCAAAACCAGAAGGTCCTGGGCCGGTCTCTTGGTTCTCATACACCTCAGTCTGAGTCGGCTCCGTGGCCGTGTCTTCGGGTGTAGGGTTGTGGCTTCTTATTAGCGCAATTTGTTTCACCCTTTCCATTGTACCCTTCAAAGGTACGAAGTAAGAGTTTTTAGAGGAGAGTAAGAAAGACCTGTACTCAGCCAAAGAGATCGACTAGGTCCAGAAAACGACCGACCCCTAATAACCAAAGCAAAAATGAGTAAGGGAAGAGAGGAATACCTAAATGAAAAGATAGAAGGCTCAGACAAACAACCTTGGAGAAAAACTTCACGGACCAGCTGAATGAAAATCAATTTCTTCACAAATTCTTCAGGAAATAAATCAAGAATCTCACTCCGATCCAAAAACGAAAGAAAGTTAAGAACTCTTCAAGTTTTTTTACTCAGACTCTCTCTCTCTAAAACTTCTCTCTAAAAAAGATAATGATTGTAAAAATGATTATGAAAATGATTAGGGGGTATTTATAGACCCCCAATCATTTCAAATTTCGAAAATTTCCCCATTTTCCCACAAAAAGTCGGTTAGGGGCATTAATTAGAGAGGAACTGTCCAAAAGAGGAAAAATTAGCCTAATTTACCTCATTTTGAGGGGCAAATGTTACTATCAAAAATAAGGGCCTACATGCTAAGGTGAGGCCCAACAACTAAGAAGATCCTAGAAGAAGTCTAAAGGTACTAACACAACCCAATTTAAGGGTAAGGCCCAAAATGTTCAGAAAGCCCAAGAGAGAAGCCCAACAGAGGCCATCCCAGCAAGGGCCACGTGGCAGAACACCATAGGGCCACGTGGCACCACCATGCGGCGATATCTGGCAATTTGAAGCTCAACATTGAAACTTAGGCCAAAAACCTTATAATGGATGCAACTATGTAAAAATTGTATCCCGCATTAATAGTTTACAATAGGATGGGAAGTGATTCTTGTATATAAGGTTTAAAGTAATGATTAATGCACATATTTTGTGACGACCCGACTCGCTTAAACCGGCGCGGAAGAAACCGACGAGTCGAATAGTGGACCTAACATACAAACTTTACTTTAAAATTAAACAAAAACCTCAAAAGAAATATTATTACTAAATCCCAAAAGTACAAAACCCACAAGATTGTACGATACTAAGCCCAAAAATAATCAATACTAGAAATTAACTCCAAACATTATCAGAGTTAGAATATACGAAATACCAATGCTAAACGTCCGAACTAAAAACGAAATACAATCTAAGAAAATAAAAATCCAACGGCACTCGCCCAACCCAAAGCTAAGCAACACCGTCATCATCGGAGTTACCTGAAAATGAACCACAATCCGCTGTCAGTGGCGAGTAACATAACAGTCCCACCCTAACAAGGATACACATAATCATAGAATAAACCAACCAAGCATAACAGGTACTCAAATATACCAACCATACAATATACCATCATAATAATAACGATAATATCAAAACAATGACAATATCCAAACCGGACCAACTTTAATTATTCGATCTTATTATTACATAATCTTTGTCGCTACCATTTACAAATTAGACCGGACTATGCTCGTACGAACGCATCTTACGCGAACGAAATTTCCTACTATGCCAGGATTCAGAATCTTACTCTCACACCCATGAACCCCATCTTACGGAAATTCATATCAAAAGACGACATAGCAAGTATACACTATCCCAATACCGCGGTTAGGATAGGTGCAACGTCTTAACCCAAGTCTTAGAATCTTACTCCAAGATTAGGCGTCTAAAAGTAAACTTAAGCTATCTTTACATTCTTTACATCTTCGTTATTCTCAAGATCGCATCTTACGCCTTTTCTTGAGTCTAACCATGTACATTACCACAATCTTGAACTTCCTTAATCAATCTTTACCATTTCTTTATCTTTCTTTAATCCTTCTTTAACAAACTTTACTTATCTTTAATAAACTTCAATTATCTTTTACTCTTAAAGAACACATCAACTAAATCAAGAATTCAAGATTCATCAAAGAACTCATCAAGAAATCAACAAGAAATCAAGAACTCAATAAGAAACATCAAGTACACGTATAACTTCAACCATAAATCCATTACTAACATGCATCAAAACATCACGGGAATTGAACACAAACATGAGCAATCATAATATTATCATAAGAAGTCATAACATGCATGGAAACTTATCAAAAACATCCCAAAATAAGCACCCAAATCAGCCAAAAATTCATGCATAAACATAGCCAACATTCATCAACAATCTATCCTAATTTGATCATTTAATCTACCCTATAATCATAGTATTCAAATTAAGGTAGAAAAGTATGTTACCTTAATAAACTTGAGTGCAAAACAAGAGAAAACTTGCTTCCCGAAAACCCAAACCACACGGCCCAAATACACGAACCACACGGCCCAAATACACTAACCACACGGGCACCACCACGGCTTGCACACGAACACGCACCACACGGCCTTGAGGCACGGCCCTATTGTACGAACCACCCTCACGAACACGGCCTTCACACGGCACCACCACACGTCCCACACGAGCCAAAACCCACACAAACCAACCCGGAAACAAACCCAAACTAGTGATCTTGAATGGAATTATTGAGGTTTAATTTGTGTTTTGATTACTAAAGACCAATGGAGGATTAATCTTTAAGTTTTGGGTTGGATGGATGATGAACAATTGATGGTGCAGTTATGCCGAAAATGGCAAGTGGAAATGGAGCAAATGGAGAGAGTGTTTAGCTTTTTAAATTGGTGAGCTAGGTGATTAATATTTGCAAATGAAGCATAAGCCTTATTACCACTTCAATTTATAGAAGTTGGTTAAGGTGTGCACAAGAGGCAAGTGGCAAAATTAAGCCACATTACTTAAGGGGGGCCCGGTTTTAGCAAGCCTAAAATGGGCTTTGATGATCACTTGGGCTAATTGCACTCATGCATGACTAATCATGCCTAAATTGCACGTGGCCCAAAATTAATTTACTAATTAGAAAATTAAAAATTAAAATTCTAGTTAATTAAATTAAAATAAAATAAATAATAAAACAATCAATCATAAAATAAAAATAATCGTAATTATCCAAATAAAATAAAAATAAATAGTCCAAATAAATTTGGACCATACATAAAAAAAATAAATACAACAAATCATCATAACAGAAAATAATCCTTAATAAGCTCAAGCCATCGTCGTTGCCTCATATTGACGTACTTCTGAGTGAAGATGTACTTGAGACTCTTATGATCCGTGAATACCTTACACGAACCACCATAGAGATAGTGCCTCCAGATCTTAAGCGCGAAAACTACAGTTGCTAGCTCCAAGTCATGCCTGGGATAGTTACGCTGGTGCACCTTCAACTGCCTCGATGCATAAGCGATGACCTTCCCACCTTGCATCAACACGCATTCTAAGCCACTCTTAGACGCGTCACTGTAGACCTCAAAATCCTCCTCATCGTTCGGAAGGTTAAGAATAAGAGCAGAAACTAAGCTCTGTTTCAGTTGCTGAAATGCTTGCTCGCAAGCCTCTATCCAAACGAATCAGATCTCCTTCTGTAGGAGACTAGTCATTGGCCTAGCAATCTTGGAGAAGTCTTGGACGAATCATCGATAGTATCCAGCCAAACCCAGAAAACTACGAACCTCCGCCACATTTTTCGGGCTACTCCATTCAACTACAGCCTTAACTTTTGCTGGGTCTACCTTAATGCCTTCCTTGCTGATAACGTGACCCAGAAATGCTACTCCGCGAAGCCATAACTCACACTTAGAGAGCTTCGCGAACCACTTATGCTTCCTTAATATCTCTAACACTATCCGGAGATGCTCTGTATGCTCAGACTCGTCTCTCGAATAAACTAGTATATCATCGATGAAGACTACGACACACTTATCGAGTAAGTGATGAAAAGTCTGGTTCATCTCATCCATGAACACGGCTGGTGCGTTAGTGAGACCAAAGGGCATCACCTGAAACTCGTAATGGTCGTATCTCGTACGAAAAGCGGTCTTCGGGATGTCTTGTTTCTTGACTAGAATCTAATGATATCCAGATCGAAGATCTATCTTCAAGAAAACTCCCGCTCCTCGTAACTGATCGAATAGGTCCTCAATCCTAGGCAACGGGTACTTATTGTTGATAGTTACCCGGTTCAATTCTCGGTACCCTATACACAGACGCATGCTACCGTCTTTCTTCTTCACAAAGAGCGCAGGTGCTCCCCATGGAGAAACAATCGGCCTAATGAAGCCCTTATCGATCAAATCTTGAAGTTGTGTCTTCAACTCTTGCAACTCCGATGGTGTCATCCGGTTAGGTTTCTTCGAAATCGGCGCTGTCCCGGGTGCTAAGTCGATATTAAAATCGACATCGTGCTCGGGTGGAACTCTTGGTATCTCATCAGGAAATACGTCTCTGAAATCCCTCACTACATGTATATCGTCCAACAGACTCTCCTCAGTCAAGTCCCATACCTGACATAAGAACACCATATCGCCCTTATGGCGAAGTTTTCTCATTTTCAAGGCTGAGATTACCTTTACTCCCTTCCTTAGAACGATCCCAGAATAAGTAATTCGATCGCCTTGCGATCCTCAGAATGTCACTGACTGGTCTCGGCAGCGAATAATCGCTCGATACCTCGATAGCCAATCCATGCCAAGAATGACATCGAACTCCATCAGCGGGAACTCCTTCAGATCGGTCATCGCCTGCTCTCAAGCTATAACGATGGGAACTCCTCGGAACTCACGTTGGCAACCAAAATTCTATCCAGAAGGGAGAGTTATGATCGAACTAACAGGGGAACTACCACGAAGATTAGATCTCGAGGCAAAACTACTAGCCACAAAAGAAACAGTGGCACCAGAATCAAATAAAATATAGCTAACATACCAGAGACAAGAAATTTACCTGAGACTACATCTGGCTAGACCTCTGCCTCTCCCTCAGTCATACAGTTCGCTCGGTTCTTCACTGGAGTCTTAGCCGGTGCTAGTAGTTGCTTGGTCTCGGTGCCTGGCTTCTTCTCAGGGCAAACTGACGCCTTGTGGCCTTCCTTTCCATAGATGAAACACGAAATGGGCGTCCCGTAGCAACGCTTCCCTGGATGGAAGTCCTTGCCACATCCTCTGCATCTCGAACTCCCTGATCCCTGATACGAACTAGTGGTCGGAAGGGTACTGCTAGGAGCACTGAACCGGGGCTTCTTAAATGATAGCGACGTTACCGGGGTCGGGGTCCTCTTCTTGCTTGCATCCTCCTCGATAACAGACGCATGGATCTCGAGTGGTACCTCGTAAGCTCGTTGTAATGTCTTCGCTCCACTGTTGATCACGTGACCGCGAATCCTTAGATCTAACTTCTTAATGTAGCGCTTGACCCGCTCCTCCTCAGATGGTACTACCGATGTAGCGAACCTCGATAACTCAGCGAACTTATCGGTGTAGGCCCGAACCGTCATCTTACCCTGAGTGAGAGTAAGAAACTCCTCCTACTTCTGCCACTGTAACTCGTCGAGGTAGAACCTCTCCTGGACCTTAGATACGAACTCGGCCCAAGACATCGAGTGCAAGGACATACACGCCTTCTTAGCCACGCTCCACCAGTTATCGGCCTCTCCTCGCAAGTAGTAGGCGGTGATCTGGACCTTCTCGTGCTTGGGGCAAACGTAGCGTCGAAGAGCTTCCCCATCTCGCGGATCCAACTCTCAAAAGTCGTAGGGTCGGCAACCCTATTGTAAGTCGGTGGTCGATGACGAGCGATACGATCGAACGTCGAATGCGATCCCGATGGCTGACGACTATGGTGCGCTAGCGTAAGAATCGCTTCCTCGAGCGCTCGTAACCTCTGTCGTCCCGAACTTGTCCGGCGAGGTGTGGACATGGTAAAAACATCGCAAGAAAAGACACACAAGAGAAGGAGTGTCAGTCAACCAACAATCCACACTATAGTCAAGTACACAAATCAAAAGAAAAATAGGAAAAAGAGTCTTATTCCGGTTTCTTCTACCCGAAGCTCTTTTCCCTAAAACTTATTCTAAATTGGGTTTATCACTCAGGAATGGTAAAGCTCACAACTCCCGGGTTTTACTCATATCCTAAAATTTAACTTAAAGTTTAACCTATTCGACTCGGATACCAACTGTGACGACCCGACTCGCTTAAACCGGCACGGAAGAAACCGACGAGTCAAATAGTCGATTTAGCATACAAACTTCACTTTAAAATTAAACAAAAACCTCAAAAGAAATATTATTACTAAATCCCAAAAGTACAAAACCCACAAGATTGTATGATACTAAGCCCAAAAATAATAAATACTAGAAATTAACTCCAAACATTATCAGATTTAGAATATACTAAATACCAATACTAAACGTCCGAAGTAAAAACGAAATACAATTTAAGAAAAAAATCTAACGGCACTCGCCCAACCCAAAGCTAAGTAACACTGTCATCATCGGAGTTACCTGAAAATGAACCACAATCCGCTGTCAGTGGCGAGTAACATAACAGTCCCACCCTAACAAGGATACACATAATCATAGAATAAACCAACCAAGCATAACAGGTACTCAAATATACCAACCATACAATATACCATCATAATAATAACGATAATATCAAAACAATGACAATATCCAAACCGGACCAACTTTAATTATTCGATCTTATTATTACATAATCTTTGTCGCTACCATTTACAAATTAGACCGGACTATGCTCGTACGAACGCATCTTACGCGAACGAAATTTCCTACTATGCCAGGATTCAGAATCTTACTCTCACACCCATGAACCCCATCTTACGGAAATTCATATCAAAAGACGACATTGCAAGTATACACTATCCCAATACCGCGGTTAGGATAGGGGCAACGTCTTAACCCAAGTCTTAGAATCTTAAACCAAGATTAGGCGTCTATGTAACGACCTAGATTTATCGGTATTTCTGTCGTTGATTTATTTGTTATTTATCTCATTTTATGTATAGTCCGAATTGATTTGGACTGTTTATTATTGATTATTTGCTCGATTTGATTTGTTTTATTTGATGATTTATTTTTTATTATTTATTTTATTATTATTTAATTAATTAGAATTTTATTATTTAATTTTCTAATTAATTGATTTAGTTTTGGGCCAAGTGCGAATTTAGTCATGATTAGTCATGAATTAGTGCAAATGGCCCAAGTGATCATTTAGGCCCATTCTCCTTAAGCCCAACCGGCCCCCTTGTGATTATGTGGCTTGTTTTGCCACTTGCTTCATGTTCACACTTTAACTAATTTCTATAAATAGAAGAGTTAGTAAGGTCTTGTGATCATTTGTTCATTTTAACCATCACTGCCACAATCAAATTCAAACACTCTCTCCTTGCCCATCATTTCCCACGCCATTATTGGTGTCTCAAACCCATCATTTGTTCATCATCAAATTCAAACCCAAACTTAAAGATTCAACATTCATTGATCTTTAAGTGACTAAAATCACAAGTAGCCTTCATTGCCTTGATCAAGTCTTGGGTTGGTATCGGTTTTGGGATTGGGTTGTGCGTGGTGGTGGTCGTGTGGGCAGCAGCGTGGCCGTGCTTGTGGGGCAGGCGTGCAGCAAGGGCCGTGTTCGAAGGTGGCAACCGTGTGGGCTCGTGTGCAAGGCCGTGGTGGTGTCGTGTTGTGTGTGAGTTTGAGGTTGTATGGGACGAATCTGGGCAGCAGGCTTTGGGTATTTTCGTGTTCATATTTTGATAAGGTAACATACTATCCTAATCCTTGTTGGTATACTATGATTCATAGGGTAGATTAGATGACTTGATTAGACCAAAAATTGATGATTATGACCTTGTTTATGCGTGAAGCATAGGCTGATTTTGGGTGATTGATTATGATATTCCTGCTTGTTTTTATGTATATTATGATTGATTATGATAGATCTATGTTTGTTTATGATTATATTCAAGTTTCATGAAGTTTTGATGCATGTAAGTTGATGAATTATTGTTGAAACTTTGTTGTTATTATGCGTGATTTTGGTGATGATGAATCTTGATGAATTCTTGATGAATCTTGATGAGTTCTTGTTGAATATTGATGAGTTCTTTATGAATCTTGATGAGTTCTTTATGAATCTTGATGAGTTCTTTATGAGTCGTGATGAGTTCTTTATGAGTTCTTGGTCGAGTCTCGATTAAAGAAATTAAGTTAAGTTTAAAGAAAGTTGAAAGAGGTTCAAAGAAAAGATAAAGAAAGTATAAAGAATGATTTATGAGGTTCCAAGAATAATGATTTACATGTTAGTGTTGAGTCAAGGCGTAAGATGCAACTTAAGATTAACTAAGAATGTAAATTAAGATGAAAGATTAGCTTGATTTTGCTATTAGACGCCCAACCTTAGAGTAAGATTCTAAGGCTTGGGTTAAGACGTTGCCCCTATCCTAACCGCGGTATTGGGATAGTGATTACCACTATGTCATCCTCCTGACATGGATTTCCCGAAAGATGGGTTTCATAGGGTTGGGAGTAAGATTCTCAATCCTAGCATAGTAGGAAAGTTCGTTCGCGTAAGAGGCATTCGTACGAGCGTAGTCCGGTCTAATATGTAGATGATAGCGCCAAAGATTAACTAATGTTAAGATAATAGTTGAAGTTAGTTGAGTTAGTATTGTTGTCCATTGGTATAATGTCATTATCGTTATTGTTATGTTTTGTATGTCACATGATGGTATGATTGAGCGTGTTATTTGATTGTTTGATTTATGCTATGCTCAAGTGTATCGCCGTTATGGTGGGGCAGTTATGTTACTCGCCACTAACGGTGGACTATTGTTTATTTTCAGGTAATTCTGATGATGAGGTTCTTGCTTAGCTTTAGGTTGGGCGAGTGCCGAAGTTACTTGTATTTTGTTTTAGTTGTATTACGATTTCTATTCTGGACTTAGTAGTTGTATTACGTATTTATATAGCTCTGATTTTGTTTTGGAGTTTAACAGTTTAATAGAAATATTTGGGTTTAGTATCGTACAATCTTGTGGGTGTTGTACTTTTGGATTTAGTAAATAATATTTTGAGGATTGTCTTCAATTTTCCGTATGTTAGTTTGATTAGAATTATATTGACAATTCGACTCGTCGGTTTCTTCCGCGCCGGTTTAAGCGAGTCGGGTCGTCACAGTTGGTATCAGAGCCAAAGTTCCTTTAAAACTTTAGGTGAAGTTTTTAGGATTTGAGTAAACCCGGGAGTTGTGAGCTTTATCTTTCCCGAGTGATGAACCCAAATTAAGTTTAAGTATAAGGGAGAAGAGTGTCGGGTAGAAGAACCGGGATAAGACTCTTTTTCCTATTTTTCCTTTTGATTGATGTGCTTGACTGTTGTAATGACCCGTATTTTAGCAGCGCTGTTTTCAATGAAAACAACAATACAGATCATTATCATCTAAAAACTTTTAATATCAGAATCATTATTTACAACGGAAGCTTTAGACTTAGTCCATATTATTCATTAAAACCATTAAATAGTCCAAAATAAATAAGTTTCTAAAGTCCATTAATACTACAAAATAAAGGAAAGTCTACTAAAAATAATAATACAAAGGCTAGTAATGGTCATCAGGATAAACTACTAAGCTATCTTGCACACAATCCCAGCCCTTGCTTAACTCAATCAATCATCACCTGTACCTGAAATGGGTTTTGGGGTCCACAGTCAGTGGTGAGTAATTAGATTGTTCTACTTAATCAGTAGAACACAATTAGAAACATAATAATCAGAACAAGTCAACCAAACAGTCAAACAAATCATCAGGAAAAAATTCATAGACATCATCGTTCAAGTATGCAGCGAAAACAAACATAACATCACAATAAACCAAGACCTTCTATACTAACTTATTCAGTTCTAGACTTCTTGACATCGCTATTGACTCTTCTGTTCTATTCCGTTCAGGTGCTAATCCATGACCAGTCATATACTCGTAAGGGGTCAACCACGAAGATATACTCCCCCAAACTTTCCTTGCTCATGCCGGGTCAACCACGAAGATCTACTCCCTAAGCACTAGGATCAAGAACTGTCCCAAATCCGAAGATAGGACAGTGGCTTCGACTATACCTATGTTCATGGCACTTGTGCCACTAGATAGGCGGTCACTTCATAGTTAATCATCTTTTCAATTCAATTATGTTCTGTTCTTGATTCCTTTTCACAATTCAATTCCTTATCAACACAACTTATCCACGATTCAATTCTAACTCGTCTTAACTTGACCCAAAACTCTAAACCCAAATTAGTACCACACGACATTCCCTCTTAACAACAATAATCAAATCATAACCTTAAATAAACTCATAAACCATTTAATAAATCAATAGAATAAACCCATAATCGTATGAACCAACAATCATCAACAGATATTGCTTAAAATAAAGTAAAAATCCTATTTTTATCAAACATCACCATTCGACATTCATATACATAATTACCAAAATTGACACTTTAATCTAATCAATACAATTATCAACAATCATTCATATAGCTTAATATTAAATCATAAAATCATGCTTAGAACATTAAATCATCCATTTTGAACCAAATCAAGAACAAAATAAAACCTTTCTTGAACATAAACTACACGAAACTTGGTTACAAAACAAATTCAAGAATAATTTCAAGAAACCATCATAATACACTTAAATCAAGGATTCAATTCAAGACCATCATAAAAAATTAATTAAAGATAAAAAATATAGCATAAAAATCATATTTTTTCCATCAAGAAAGCATTCGAATTGCATCATGAACCACTCGGCACTCTACATATAAATATTCGATATTAAATTCATCCATTCTAATATTAACATGAATCATAAACAAGCATGTAATTATATTAAAACAAGTAAATAATTCAATTAAACAACATGGAAACTGATATACATCACACGTCATACCCTATGCTAGGCCAACAATTAATTTAAAACTTATTCTACACAATTCTAAACAATTCTAAGCCTATTATAAACATGATTAAACCTATTCTAACAATTATATTGCTAACCTATCCTATTGAATAAGTAAAGCAAATCTAATTACCTAATATTGATGGTGAATGGTTCGATCTTTAAAGGCTAAAGGTTGAACTTTCTTTGATGAAGGTGTTTGAATTGATAAAGTGAAGGAAGTATTTGTGTGGGGAAAAGGAGAAGTTTTTATTTGTACTTTTTATTTGTAGTTTAGTTTTTATTTGTAGTTTAGGATTAAAATAGGTATAGTCTAGTATTTTAGGTTGAAAAAATAAAATAAAACAATTAGATGGAGGATAAAAATTAGATTTTTGGTTGGGGTCAAAATAGATGTGGTTTAGAGTTATTGGTTAGAAAAATATAATAAAACAATTTTAATGGAAGGGAAGAAGGAGTCGTGTGGAATGAATCAACAAGAGAGTAGTTCCCTTCCTAAACTTTAGTAAGGAAGTTAGGATAAAAATCAGATTTTTAGGAAGGGTCAAAGAAATAGATATAGATTACTAGTTTAGGTTGTAAATATAATAGAATAGAAAATGATAGATAAAAGAAATTAGTAAGGGGGGCAGTGGGTTTAACAAGAGAAGGGTTTGGGCTTTGGCCCTATTTGGCAAGACAAGGTAAAAAGTTTGAGCTCAGGTTTGATGATTGGGCTAAAGTAAGGTCAAGGTGAAATAATTAGATTGCTACAGACATATTAATTAAATATTAATCAATTAAATAGTTAATTAATTAATATTTAATTAATTAAGAAAAATTTAAAATATCTCGAAATTTTGGGGTATTACAATTGTAGTGTGGATGTTTGACTGACACTGTTTCTTTTGTGTGTCTTGATCTTGCTGCGTTTTAGCATGTCTACGCCTCGCCGGTCGAGTTCAGGACGACAGAGGTTACAAGCGCTCGAGGAGGCGATCCTTACGTTGGCGCACCATAGTCGTCATACGCCTAGTACGCAGTTGACATTCGATCGTATCGTACGTCATCGACCACTGACCTACGATGGGGTTGCCGACCCTATTATCCTGGAGAGTTGGACCTGCGAGATGGGGAAGCTCTTCGACGCTACGTTTTTCCCCAAGCACGAGAAGGTGCAGATCGCCGCCTACTATCTACGTGGAGAGGCCGATAACTGGTGGAGTGTAGCTAAGGACGCGTGCATGCCCTTATATTCGATGTCGTGGATCGAGTTCTTAGATAAGATCTAGGAGAGATTCTACCCCGACGAGTTGCGGTGGAAGAAGCAGGAGGAGTTTCTTACTCTTACCCAGGGTAAGATGACAGTTCAAGCGTACACCGACAAGTTCGCCGAGTTATCGAGGTTCGCTACGTCTGTAGTTCCATCTGAGGAGGAGCGGCTCAAGTGCTACGCCAAGAAGCTAGATATGAGGATTCGCTATCACGTGATCAGCAGTGGAGCAATGTCATTTCAGCGAGCTTACGAGGTAGCACTCGAGATTCAGGCATCGACTATCGAGGAGGGTGCGAGCAAGAAGAGGACCCAGGCCCCAGCGACGTCGTCTTCTTTTAAGAAGCCTCGATTTAGTGCTCCTAGCAGTACCCCTCTGACCACGAGTTCGCATAAGGGTTCCGACGGTTCGAGATGCAGAGGTTATGGCAGGGACTTCCATCCAGGGAAGCGATGTGACGGTACGCCCATAGCATGTTTTATCTGCAGGAAGGAAGGCCATAAGGCGTCAGTTTGCCCCGAGAAGAAGCCAGACACCGAGATCAAGCAGCTTCCGGCACCGACTAAAACTCCGGTGAAGAACCGAGTCTACTGTATGACTGAGGCTGAGGCAGAGGTCCATCCAGATGTTGTCTCAGGCAGATTTCTTGTCTCTGGTGTGTCAACTCTAGTTTTGTTTGATTCTGGTGCTACTGTCTCTTTTGTGGCTAGTAGTTTTGCCTCGAGGTTTCATCTCCATGGCAGCTTTCATGCTAGTTCAGTTATAACTCTCCCGTCTGGAGAGGATTTTATTTGTCAGCGCGAGTTCCGAGGAGTGCCTATCGTGATAGCTGGAGAGCAAGCGAAGGCCGATCTGAAGAAGTTCCCGCTGATGGAGTTCGATGTTATTCTTGGCATGGACTGGTTGTTGAAGTATCGAGCGATCATTCGTTACCGAGATTAGTCAGTGACATTCCGAGGATCGCAGGGAAACCGAGTTACCTACTCTGGGTTTGTCCTTAAGAAAGGAGTAAAGGTAATCTCAACCTTGAAGATGAGGAAACTTCGCCAGAAGGGCGATATGGTGTTCTTATGTCAGGTAAGGGACTTGACTGAGGAGCGTCTGCTGGACGATATACCTGTAGTGAGGGATTTCAGAGATGTATTTCCTGATGAGCTACCAAGAGTTAAAGACGCAACTTCAAGATTTGATCGATAAGGGCTTCATTAGGACAAGCTTTTCTCTATAGGGAGCACCTGTGCTCTTTGTGAAGAAGAAAGACGATAGTATGCGCCTGTGCATAGATTACCGAGAGTTGAATCGGATAACTATCAAGAATAAGTACCCGTTGCCTAGGATTGAGGACCTGTTCGATCAATTACGAGGAGCGGGAGTGTTTTCGAAGATAAACCTTCGATCTGGATATCATCAAATTCCAGTCAAGAAGGAAGACATCCCGAAGACCGCTTTTCGTACGAGATACGGCCACTACGAGTTTGAGGTGATGCCTTTTGGCCTCACTAACGCGCCAGCCGTGTTCATGGATCAGATGAACCGGACTTTCCATCACTTACTCGATAAGTGCGTCGTAGTATTTATAGATGATATCTTAGTCTATTCGAGGGATGAGTCTGAGCATGCGGAGCATCTACGGATGGTACTAGAGATATTACGGAGGAATAAGTGGTTCGCGAAACTCTCCAAGTGTGAGTTATGGCTTCACGAAGTAGCATTTCTGGGTCACGTAATTAGTAAAGAAGGCATTCAGGTGGACCCGGCAAAAGTTGAGGCAGTAGTGGATTGGAGTAGCCCGAGAAATATGGCGAAGGTTCGTAGTTTTCTGGGTTTAGCCTGATACTATCGACGATTAGTCAAGGACTTCTCCAAGATCGCTAGGCCCATGTCTACTCTCCTATAGAAGGAGGTCCGATTCGTTTGGACGGAGGCTTGCGAACGAGCATTTCAGCAGCTGAAACAGTTGTTAGTTTCTGCTCCTATTCTTAACCTTCCGAACGATGAGGAGGATTTCGAGGTCCACAGTGATGCATCGAAGAGTGTCCTAGGGTGTGTGCTGATGCAAGTTGGGAAGGTCATCTCTTATGCGTCGAGGCAGCTGAAGGTGCACGAGCGTAACTAGCCCACGCATGACTTGGAGCTAGCAGTTGTAGTATTCGCGCTTAAGATCTAGAGTCACTATCTCTATGGTGGTTCGTGTAAGGTATTCACGGATCATAAGAGTCTCAAGTACATCTTTACTTAGAAAGACCTCAATATGAGGCAAAGATGATGGCTTGAACTTATTAAGGACTACGACCTGACGCTTAATTATTGTGAGGGCAAGGCGAACTTAGTCGTTGGCGCACTGAGTCGCAAGAATAGATTGAGCTTCAGTAGAAGCCGTAGTTCCGTCATATTTCGTCTGACATCTATGAGTGTTGAACCTGAATTATTTCAGGAGTTGCGCGAGGGTCAGCAGAATGATCCGCAGTTGGCTAGAATTCGAGAGGCTTTACGGCAAGGAAAAGCCGTTGGTTTCGAGATCTTTTCCGATGGTAGTCTGCGATTTCGAGGGAGATGGTGTGTACCGGACAGTTCTGATCTTAGGAACAGAATCATGTCTGAGGTACATAACTCGCCCTACTCTGTTCATCCTAGAGGTAACAAGTTGTACCAGGACCTTAAGGGCCAATTCTGGTGATAGTGGATAGGTTGACCAAGGTTAAGATGAAGAGGGACGTAGCAGAGTTTGTAGCTCGATGTTTAGTCTGTCAGAAGGTTAAGATCGAGCATCGGAGACCTGGAGGTCTTTTGGAGCTACTACCGATTCCGACTTGGAAATTTGAGTCGGTATCTATGGATTTCGTGGCTAGCCTACCTACCTGTAATGGTATGAATGCCATTTGGGTGATAGTGGATAGGTTGACCAAGGTCGCTAGATTCATACCGATGAAGATGACCTGGTCGATGGAGCGCCTAGCAGAGGCTTATACCAGGATATCATTCGACTTCACGGAGTTCCGAGGGAGATAGTTTCTGATCGTGATCTGAGATTTCTGTCTCGTTTCTGGAAATCAGTTCAGGAAGCCTTTGGGACGAAGTTGAAGCTGAGCACCGCATTTCACGCGGCGACGGATGGCCAGACTGAGAGGACCATTCAGACTCTGGAGGATATGTTGCGGGCATGTACTCTGGAGTACCATCAGTCTTGGGAACGTATGCTTTGCTTGGTTGAATTTTCTTACAACAACAGTTCTCACTCCAGCATTGACATGGCTTCGTACAAGGCCCTGTATGGCAGGAAGTGTCGGAGTCCGATTTGTTGGAACGATATTATTGATACTGTGGCTTTAGGACCTGAGATGGTACGAGATACCGTAGAGAAGGTCTGAGTCATTCGGTCTAAGATGCAGGCCGCGCAGAGTCGTCAGAAATCCTACGCTGATAACCGACATAGACCACTGACATTTGAGGTAGGTGATAGAGTCTTGCTTAAGGTTTCACCATTCAAAGGAGTTGCTCGTTTTGGTCAAAAGGGGAAAGTCCGACCGAAATTCGTGGGACCTTAAGGCATAAGCAAGTCCCAGTGGAGTCAGCCACGTTCAAGCCGAATCTGAGGTTCGAGGAGCGACCAGTTCAGATATTGGATCGCGCAGTGAGGACCCTCCGCGTAAGCAAGTCCAGCTAGTTAAGGTGTTGTGGAGAAATCAGCACCATGAGGAGACGACTTAGGAGACAGAGGCGTCCATGAGGCTGAAGTACCCGGGGTTGTTTGAGGGTAAACAATCTCCTTTGCTTTAAATTTCGGGACGAAATTTCTTTAAGGAGGGGAGGTTGTAACGACCCAGATTTATCAGTATTTCTGTCGTTGATTTATTTGTTATTTATGTCATTTTATGTATAGTCCGAATTCATTTGGACTATTTATTATTGATTATTTGCTCGATTTGATTTGTTTTATTTGATGATTTATTGTTTATTATTTATTTTATTATTATTTAATTATTTAGAATTTAATTATTTAATTTTCTAATTAATTGATTTAGTTTTGGGCCAAGTACGAATTTAATCATGATTAGTCATGCATTAGTGCAAATAGCCTAAGTGATCATTTTGGCCCATTCTCCTTAAGCCCAACCGGCCCCCTTGTGATTATGTGGCTTGTTTTGCCACTTGCTTCATGTTCAAACCTTAACTAACTTCTATAAATAGAAGAGTTAGTAAGGCCTTGTGATCATTTTTTCATTTTAACCATCACTTGGCACAATCAAATTCAAACACTCTCTCCTTGCCCATCATTTCCCACGCCATTATTGGTGTCTTAAACCCATCATTTGTTCATCATCAAATTCAAACCCATACTTAAAGATTTAATATTCAGTGATCTTTAAGTGACTAAAATCACAAGTAGCCTTCATTGCCTTGATCAAGTCTTGGGTTGGTTTCGGTTTTGGGATTGGGTCGTGCGTGGTGGTGGCCGTGTGGGCAGCAGCGTGGCCGTGCTCATGGGGAAGCCGTGCAGCAAGGGTTGTGTTCGATGGTGGCAACCGTGTGGGCTCGTGTGCAAGGCCGTCGTTGTGCCGTGTTGTGCGTGAATTTGAGGTCGTGTGGGACGAATCTGGGTAGCAGGTTTTGGGTATTTTCGTGTTCATATTTTGATAAGGTAACATACTATCCCAATCCTAGTTGGTATACTATGATTCATAGGGTAGATTAGATGACTTGATTAGACCAAAAATTGATGATTATGACCTTGTTTATGCGTGAAGCATAGGATGATTTTGGGTGATTGATTATGATATTCTTGCTTGTTTTTATGTATATTATGATTGATTATGATAGATCTATGTTTGTTTATAATTATATTCAAGTTTCATGAAGTTTTGATGCATGTAAGTTGATGAACTGTTGTTGAACTTTACTGTTATTATGCATAATTTTGGTGATGATGAATCTTGATGAATTCTTGATGAATCTTGATGAGTTCTTGTTGATTCTTGATGAGTTCTTTATGAATCTTGATGACTTCTTTATGAGTCATGATGAGTTCTTTATGAGTTCTTTGTCGAGTCTTGATTAAAGAAATTAAGTTAAGCTTAAAGAAAGTTGAAAGAGGTTCAAAGAAAAGATAAAGAAAGTATCAAGAAAGATTTATGAGGTTCCAAGAATGATGATTTACATGTTAGTGTTGAGTCAAGGCGTAAGATGCAACTTAAGATTAACTAAGAATGTAAATTAAGATGAAAGATTAGCTTGATTTTGCTATTAGACGCCTAACCTTAGAGTAAGATTCTAAGGCTTGGGTTAAGACGTTGCTCCTATCCTAACCGCGGTATTGGGATAGTGATTACCACTATGTCGTCCTCCTATTGGTAAGAGCGTAGTCCAGTCTAATATGTAGATGATAGCGCCAAAGATTAAGTAATGTTAAGATAATAGTTGAAGTTAGTTGAGTTAGTATTGTTGTCCATTGGTATAATGTCATTATCTTTATTGTTATGTTTTGTATGTCACATGATGGTATGATTGAGCGTTTGATTTGATTGTTTGATTTATGCTATGATCATGTGTATCCCCGTTAGGGTGGGGCAGTTATGTTACTCGCTACTGACGGTGGACAGTTGCTTATTTTCAGGTAATTCTGATGATGAGGTTCTTGCTTAGCTTTGGGTTGGGCGAGTGCCGAAGTTACTTGTTTTTTGTTTTAGTTGTATTACGATTTCTAGTTTGGACTTAGTAGTTGTATTACGTATTTTTATAACTCTGAGTATGTTTTGGAGTTTAACAGTTTAATAGAAATATTTGGGTTTAGTATCGTACAATCTTGTAGTTGTTGTACTTTTGGATTTAGTAACTAATATTTTGAGGTTTGTCCTCAATTTTTCGTATGTTAGTTTTATTAGAATTGACAATTCGACTCGTCGGTTTCTTCCGCGCCGGTTTAAGTGAGTCAGGTCGTCACAGTCTAAAAGTAAACTTAAGCTATCTTTACGTTCTTTATATCTTTGTTATTCTAAAGATCGCATCTTACGCCTTTTTTTGAGTCTAACCATGTACATTACCACAATCTTGAACTTCCTTAATCAATCTTTACCATTTCTTTATCTTTCTTTAATCCTTCTTTAACAAACTTTACTTGTCTTTAATAAACTTCAATTATCTTTTACTCTTAAAGAACACATGAACTAAATCAAGAATTCAAGATTCATCAAAGAACTCATCAGGAGCTCAACAAGAAATCAAGAACTCAACAAGAAACATACCTTCTCAATCTAATTGGTATACTATGATTCATAGTATAGATTAAATGATTAGATTAGACCGTTTTTGATGTTTTGTAACCATGTTTATGTATGGATTATAATCTGATTTTGGGTGATGATTTATGATGTTTTCTACTTGATTACATGGATTTCATGATGGATTATGTTTGTATTGCATTTGATGTTGTTCATGTTCAACTTTGATGAAGTTTGGATATTAGGAAGTTGATGAATTTTGTTGTTGAACTTGTTTGATTTATGCGTGTAATATGTTGAGTTTGGGATGAGTTCTTGAATCTTGAATGAGTTCTTGGTTGAAGTTCATGAATCTTGATTGAGTTCTTAATTGAAGATCTTGAATCTTGGATGAGTTCTTTATGAGTTCTTTGAGTTCTTTATAAGTTCTTTATGAGTTTTTGGTTGAGTCTTCAAAGTTAAAGAAAATTAGTATTATTTAAAGAAAAGATTAAAGAAAAGTTAAAGATTGTTTAAAGAGGTTCCAAGTTTGTTGGTTTACATGTTATTTCTTGAGTCAAGGCGTAAGATGCAACTTAAGAATTAACTAAGAATGTAAACTTCGATTTAAAGTTATGATTAGCTTGATTTCGCTACTAGACGCCTATAACTTAGAGTAAGATTCTAAGTATTTGGGTTAAGACGTTGCCCCTATCCTATCCGCAGTATTGGGATAGTTGGTGGTCTTACTATGTCGTCTTCGGATATGGATTTCCAGTAAGATTGGTTTCATGGGGTTGGGAGTAAGATTCTCAATCCTGGCATAGTAGAAAGTTCGATCGCATAAGATGCGTTCGTACATGCATTGTCCGGTCTAGTATGTGAATGATTGCGCCAAAGTTAAAGATTGGTCAATTTTTGGTTAAAGTTAGTCGAGTCAGCATGATTAGTTTATTTGATTCGCGTGTGTATATGTTTGATTTGATTGTTTTATTTGTGCTATGTTCGTGTGTACCCCCGTTAGGGTGGGACAGTTATGTTACTTGCCACTGACGGTGGACTGTTGTTGTTTTTCAGGTAATTCTGATGATGAGGTCCTTGCTTAGCTTTGGGTTGGGCAAGTGCCGTTATTATTTAGCTTTTATATTATTGTTTTACGATTTTTCCTAGTTTTGGACTATAGTTGTAGTACTTGTGTATTTCTCTAACTCTGACATATATTTGGAGTTTATGTTATTAGTAGTAGTAATATAACATTTGGGATTAGATATGTACAATCTTGTGGGTGTTGTACTTTTGGTTTAGTATATATTCATTTGAGGTTTTGTGTTAAATTTTAAGTATTTTAGTTTGTTAGATCTGACTATTCGACTCATCGATTTCTTCCGCGCCAGTTTAAGCGAGTTGGGTCGTCACAGTATTGTAACGCCCCAGATTTTTGGGCTATTTTCTTGTTTATTTTGTTTGTAATTATTTTAATTTTGTGTATAGTCTAAATTTATTTGGACTATTTATTGATTGATTATGATTATTCTATTATGTGATTTATTTATTTTATTTTGATTAATTAGAATTTTATTATAATTTTCTAGTTAATTAATTGAGTTTTGGGTCAAGTGCGAATTTAATCATGATTAGTCATGATTTAGTGCAAATGGCCCAAGTGATCATTTGGCCCATCTTTCCTTAGGCCCAACCGGCCCTCTCTTGATTAGTGGTTTGGTTTGCCACTTGCCTTGCATTCACACCTTAACTAACTTTTATAAATAGAAGTAGTAGTAAGGCTTGATGATTCATTTTGTCATTTGATCATCCTTTGCCACATTTAAATATTAAACACTCTCTCCTTCATTCACCCCTATTCCACACGCCATTTTAGCCTTCCAAACACCCATCATTTGTTCATTTTCATTTCAAACCCAAACTTAAAGATTCAATATCCATTGATCTTTACGTGACTAATTTCACAAGTAGCCTTCATTGCCTAGATCATGACTTGGGTGTTGGGTTTGGTTTTTGGGTTAAGTTCGTGAGGGTGCAGCCGTGTGGTGCAGCCGGGTGGTCTATGTTGGTGGCCGTGCATTGGAGCCGTGTTCGAGTGGGTGTAGCTGTGTGGTTCGCGAGGCAGCCGTGCAACAAGGGCCGTGTTCGAGGGTGGTGGCCGTGTGGTGCGACCGTGCAGACGTGGCTGTGCTCGTGAGATTAGAGCCGTGTGGTTTGGTTCCGGGCAGCGGGTTTTTGGTATTATTATGTTTAATCTTCATTAAGGTAACATACTATCTTACCTTAATTTGTATACTATGTTTATAAGATAGATTAAATAATCTTGTTAGATACGTTTTGGATGATTGTTCATCATTTCATGCGTGATTTCCAGGTAAGAGTTTGGGTGATGCTTTAATGATATTCGTGCCTTGATTCTATGTAATTCATGATTGTTTATGATAATTTCGTGTTCATTGATGATCAAGTTTCGTGAAGTTTCGATTATCATAAGTTGGTAAAAGTTGGTCATGTTTATGCGTGTATAATGATGATGATTTTGGGATTGAATTCTTGAACTCTTTATGAGTTCTTGATTGAAGTTCTTGAATCTTGGTTGAGTTCTTTATGAGTCTTGGTTAGGTTCTTTATGATTCTTTATGAGTTCATTATGATCCTTTATGAGTTATTTATGGATCTTGATTATGTTATGATGAGTCCAGGATTCTTTTATCATGATTATGTAGTCTTAAGTGTAGATTATATAGTATTGGTTAAAGAAAGTTAAGATAAGATTAAAGAATGTTAAAAAGAGGTTCAAAGGAAGTCAAAGACAGTTAAGAAAAGTTAAATAAATGATTAAGATTGATTAAAGAAGTACTAAATGTTTATGGTTAGACTCAAGAAAAGGCAAAAGAGGCAATCTTGAGGATAATTTCGATGGTTTACATGTTAAGTCTTAAGTCAAGGCGAAAGATACAACTTAAGAATTAACTAAGAATGTAAATTTCGATTAAAGATTTAAAGTTTAGCTTGATTTTACTATTAGACGCCTAACCTTAGAGTAAGATTCTAAGGCTTGGGTTAAGACGCTGCCCCTATACTGTCCGCGGTACTGGGATAGTTGGTGATCTTACTATGTCGTCTTCGGATATGGATTTCTAGTAAGATTGGTTTCATGGGGTTGGGAGTAAGATTCTCAATCCTGGCATAGTAGAAAGTTCGTTCGCGTAAGATGCATTCGTACGTGCATAGTCCGGTCTGATATGTAAATTATTGCGCCAAAGATTAAGTAAAGATAAGTCTAAAGTCGAGTGTTGGGAGTTAGTCAAGTTTTGGGTATTATCGTTGCATGTCATTATTATTAACGTTGTTGTTGTTGGTTATTGTTGATTTGATATGTTGTTTTACATGATCGTATGTGGTATGTCTGGTTTGGTTGTTTGATGTATTTTATGATCATGTGTATCCACGTTAGGGTGGGACAGCTATGTTACTCGCCACTGACTGTGGATTGTTGTTAATTTTTCAGGTAACTCTGATGATGGCAGCGTTGCTTGGCTTTGGCTTGGGCGAGTGCCGAGGTTCTTTTAGTTTGTTTAGTTTGTATTTCGTTTCTAGTTTTGGACTTAGTATTTATAGATCATGTATTCTAACTCTGATCGTGTTTGGAGTTACTTGTTAGTATTAATTACTTTTGGGTTTAGTATTGTACAAACTTGTGGGTGTTGTACTTTTGGGTTATAGTAATAATATTTCGAGGTTTTGTTTTGATTTTGAGTAAGTTTGTTTGTTAGATCGACAATTCGACTCGTCGGTTTCTTCTGCGCCGGTTTAAGCGAGTCGGGTCGTTACCGTTGGTATGAGAGCCGAATAGGTTTTAAGTGAAGTTTTAGGACTTGAGCAAAACCCGGGAGTTGAGAGCTTTGTTATTCCCAAGTGATAAACCCAATTTAGAATAAGTTTACGGGAGAAGAGTGACGGGTAGACAAATCCGAGATAAGACTCTTTTTCCTATTCTCCTTTTTATTTGTGTACTTGTTTATAGTGTGATTGTTGACTCACATTTGTGTTCTTTTTTTTTCCTTGTCGTATTACGTTTCGACATGTCCACACCTCGCCGGTCAATTTCGGGACGACAGAGATTACGAGCGCTCGAGGAGGCGATCCTTACGTTGGCGCACCATAGTCGTCATACGCCTAGTACGCAGTCGACGTTCGATCGTATCGCACATCATCGACCTCCGACTTACGATGGGGTTGCCGACCCTACTATCCTGGAGAGTTGGATCCGCGAGATGGGGAAGCTCTTCGACGCGACGTTTTGCCCCGAGCACGATTCAAATTTGTAGGTATCAACTATGGTTTATTCTCCTGCGGTACCAACTATTAGATGTATTTACAAAGAAAGGGTTGTAACCAGAAATTGACTTGTTATATAGGTTAAATGTACAAGTGTCCTCTTTTCATTGGTCATCAACTAAATTAATTAATTTAATATATAAATTAATAAATTAACTTAATATTTTTTTTTTAAAAAAGCAACTGCCAACCCATCCTTCCCCACCTCAAAATTACCTTGTTCGTCAATGACATCTAAAGAACAGTGAACGATGTGATGAAGTTTGAGAGCATCATCATCTTCAATGAACCTTTGGATGTAGAGCGGATTATTCTGGAAAAAATCGTTGATTTCGCAGATTCAATTTCTAATTTTGTCATAAATTAAGAGAATTGAATTGTAACAGATACAACAAAAACAGCCTCTGCCAGCCCATCCTCCCCGACCACCCTCCACCACCTCCAGCCCCACCCCAAAACCCCCACCCTAGATACCCCCCTCCCCGACCCTCCACGGCGCCGACAATCCCATCGCCGAAACCCTAATTACCGCGTACCATCCCCCCACCCCGTCGAACCCCCCCCATCCCCACCTCCCAGCCCTGTCGAACCCTCCCCCGTCACTCCCAGCCCCGTCAAACATCGCCACCACGACCCTGAGCTCCTCCCCCCGGCACCCCTCCGCCCCTCCCGCTGCCTTATCAGCCACCCCAGCAACCCCCATCTCCTTTCAGAGTTTTTTTTTTTTTAAAAAAAATTTCCAGATTTTTCTTATTAATTTTTATTTTTAAGGTTTAAGTGATTTAATTGGTTTAATTAACTTGTTTAGCAAGTTTTAGGTTATCTATACACTACTACAAAAATGCTCTTTTGTGTCACCCCTTTAGTGTCGCCTATATATAATGTGCGACACATAAACTTTTTGTGTCGCTTCTTATCATATAGGCGACACATAAAGTGGTAGATAGATGGTACAAATTAGTTAATGTGTCGTCTATTACATAAAATGGGACACTTAAACTTTACGTGTCATCTCGTTCAATGGGGGGACTCAAAAAGTGTAACATTATGTGTCACTTATAATATAAAGTTGGACACGTAAAGTTTATGTAACGACCCGACTTTTAAGCTTGTCGATTTACGAAGGGAAATCGACATTCGGATCATTACTTAACTAATTAAACAATAAATCAACATTATAAGTGAAAGAATTAACTTTTATTAATTATAGCTGCTAGAATCCATAATAAAACCACTAACTGTTATTACATCAAATGTCTGAAAATACTGTCCCAACATGCTGGGATCAAATAATAAACTAATAAATGTTAAATTGTTCTGGAAATACTAGAAACTTAAGAACAAAGGCCTAAACTCTCAAGCCCATCCGGCGAAGCCCGCTCTAATCTGCTGCAACATCACCTGAAACTGAGGGGGGGGTCCACCGTCAGTGGCGAGTAACTAGGCTGTCCCATTTAATCGAGGGACCACCAAACACATAATATCATAGAAAGACATCATAAAAACTGTAAAAGATTTAATACATGCTTTACACAAAGATGCACAAATTCCATATAATCGTACGTATAAGAATACGTATAAAAGTACGTATAAAAATACGTGTACAAATACGTATATAAAAAAATACGTATACAGATACGTATAAAAATACGTATAAATACCCCGGCAGAAATACGGTTAGAATACGTATAATTACGTATAAAATACGTATAATCAACCCTGCAAATACGGTTAGAATACACACCAAAATACATACATCATCCGTATATACATACACACGTACATATCCGTATAAATTCAGGAAAATACACAGCGGAAGTCTTACAATATACTAAGCTTATACTTTATATTATACTTCTTAAATGAACTCAATCCTGAACTTATACTTAACCCTTCATAAATTATATCATTATTAAATCTTAATCGTAATTTCATCACATTCCCTTCATCATATAAATCTTATCATAATCATATCATATCATCATAAATCATATCTTAATCACATCATATCATGTCTTTCTTATCATATTAGATCATAACATGTCTTATCATCTTTTGAAATCATCTTATACTTCATCTTATGATTTCATCTTAACATATCAATCGTATGATCATAACATAACATCTTTGTTGGACCGGTCACTATAACTCGTTATGGATCTCGTGTTTCACCATAACTTCCTAGAACATGCCGGGAGGAGCTCGTGTACTCAACCCGTAGCGGATCCCGTGTTTCACCACTAAGCCTAAGCTATGGCCATAACTCCTAGTAGCGGCTCGTGTACCACTACCAGACGACTACATGTCCTAAGATCCAAAACTACTCGGGGGAACTCGTGTGTTCGTCCCATTGAGCAGTGGCTCTGACTTAACCCACTAACGACTCGTGTATCATCAGGTGGGCGTCCATATTGTATCTTATATCTTCATTTAATTTAATCATATCATATATTAGGATAATACTAGGTGACCGTAATAGGAAATGAAATGTTCGGAGTCCCAGGAAAGAGAGGTGCGGCACGTATATTGGCCACCTTAAATACCAAGTCTTTCCTAGCCAGAGACCGAAACATGACATGTATAGCTATTACTCTGTTTCCTTTCTTATCCCTAATAATATCTTATGCACTTCATTCTTATAACATATACTATTCCTTAAATATTCATATACTTATATCCCTATCCTTCCGGATACTAACCTTAACATTATACATTAAATTGTAACAATATCCAAAATATAATTATATTATTACACTACCACCATTCGGCCCTAATGAAAATAATATCAGTATTATTGTTCCTTTTATTTCCTACACTTTACAACTTATCCCTAAATAATTATTTATCCGTAAATTTTATTATTAATAATCCCTAAATTATTAATAAGTCAAAATTAACTAAATATGACTTTTTCCACACGGCATTTTCAACATATTAACCAATAATTAATCAAATTCCTAATTTAATTTAATTAATCGAATTAATTACTAAAATTACCCAAATTATGAATAAAATTCTATTTTCCCTTATTTTTAATCACTCGACAACTTATACCAATTATACCAAAATTATTCAATAAATTATGTAAATTCAATCAACAACAAATAATTAATTTAAATATCATAACATTCATACTTAACATCATTTAACATGATTAAAATCAAGAATCAAGATTCAATTTAATCATGCTTTATCACACGGCATTTATAATCAAGAAAACAAAAATAATACTTTTAATCTTTTCTTTAATCTTTAGCTCACTCGGGAAAATCCCGAGAGTAAGTAGATTTTTAGAAATATACATGATATAAATTTTATTAATTAAAAATACATCATAATCATGCTTAAAAATATTCAAGAAACATTACGAAAATTCATTACACAAATATCATGACACTCGACATTAAAGAAGAAATCAAGAACCAATATCTAAGATTATTTATACAAAGTTTCGAGTGATAAAATAATTAAATCAGAATTGTCATGCAACTAGATTAATATTATACAATCAAGATTTGATCATAAAACAACCAAAAAAAATCCATACTTGGTTCGCACAGCAAGAAGACAAGAACGGTTCCAAGAACTTCATGATTTCACAAAAGTCAATCAAGTTTTATAAACAAGGATCATAAAACATCATGACATGAAATAATCAATCAAGATAAAACAAATAACTAAAGCTGCTCTATACTACTCGGCTATCTCACGTAAAACATAATCAACAACAATAATTAAATTCCTACAATTTTCATGATTTTAATCCCTAATTAACTATGTGATTAGCTACCCAAAAATTAAATAAGAAAGCTAGTTACCTGAGATCGCTAAATTAATCCAAGGTATGAGGGTAGTTCGACTTTTTGAAGGTAAGGGAGGAAGGAAAAGATTTCTTTAGGGTTTAAGAAAGCCAAAAACAAATAGGACCCAAATGGAGAGAAGGGGTCCTATATATAAAGAATATAAAAATAAAAAAAAACAAACCACAACCCTAAGCCTAAGTGGGCTGCCGTGGAGAAGCAACAAGAGGAGGAAAAATAGTTAGGTCAACAACAACAATTGAAAAAGTAAATTTGATTAATTCAAATTAATTAATTTAGTTAATTATCCATAATAATAATTAACATATATTCAATTAAAACAAAAAAAACACATTTGGCCCAAAAGAGAGGAAGGCCGGCCATGAGGACAAGGAAAAGAAAATTGGGCCTTTGGCCCAATTTTGGAAGAGAAAAGGTTGGGCTAAAAATAACACAGTCCAATTTTAATGGGCCTTTTGGACTAAAACTGATTAAATAACATTAACAACCGCGAAATTTTCTGGCCCAAAATTCCGGGTCGTTACAGTTTATGTGTCCCACATTATTTTTAAGTGACATATAAACTATTGGCCTATATAATTAGAATATATATTTTTAAAAAAATATATTATATACAATGACTTTACGTGTCGCCTATTACATAAAATGGGATACTTAAACTTTATGTGTCGCCTCTTTCAATGTGGGGGGGGGGGGGACTCAAAAAGTTTAACAATATGTGTCGCTTATAATATAAAGTTGGACGTGTAAAATTTATGTGTCTCACATTATTTTTAAGCGACACATAAACTATTGGCCTATATAATTAGAATATTTTTTTTTAAAAAAAATATTATATACAATGACTTTACGTGTCGCCTATATTACATAAAATGGGACACTTAAACTTTATGTATCGCCTCTTTCAATGGGGGGACTCAAAAAGTCTAACAATATGTGTCGCTTATAATGTAAAGTTGGGCGCGTAAAGTTTATGTGTCGCCTAAAAATTATGTGGGACACGATAATTAAGTTTAACATTTTATGTGTTGCTTCATATAGTGTTGGACACGAAAAGTCTAATAAAAAAACAAAACAAAAATCTCAATTGGGCAAACATTATGTGTTGCCTAAAATAATGTTGGACACATAAATCTCACTTTATGTGTCGCCTAAATGAATAGGCGACACTATGCAATCTTTATGTGTCGCTTTTATTAAAATAGGCAACACATAAGGTACTGATACATATTAAATAAAATTTATATAATATATGTATATATTAAGTAGTAGTACTTGGTGTATTTGGTAGGAGTACTACATTGTAACTTAAAGGTCACATGTTCGAATCTTCAAAGGTACACTCATTCGGAGTAAGAAGGATTTAGTGGTTTAAGACACATAAACACTTGTTTTTGGAATAATAAGATTGATAAAAAAAAATTATGTGTCGCCTATTATTTACATACGACACATAAACGTCAGTTTACGTGTCGCTTTTAATCTACATGCGACACATAAAAGTCACTTTACATGTCTCCTATAATCTACATGCGACGCATAAAAGTCACTTTAAGTGTTCAACTATATAAAAAAGTGACACGTAAAGATTTTCTTGTGGAAAAATAAAATTTCATAAAAATACTTTAACTGTTGCCTATAATCTACAGGCGACACGTAAAACTCATTTTATGTGTCCCACAATAGGCGACACATAAAGTGGTACCTATAGTGTCCCCAGCTACAGTGTCGACCAATAGGTGACACGTAAAGCTCTTTTGGGGGACACAATAGGGTATTTTTGTAGTAGTGATATCTTTGGATATAATTGGGTCTAATAGTTGATACCGTAGGAGAATAATCCATAGTTGGTACCTACAAATTTGAATCGCTCATACTTGGTGCCTATAAAAGTAATTTTTCCAAACAACAATATAAAAGCTAAATAACAATGGCACTCGCCCAACCCAAAGCTAAGCAAGGACCTCATCATCAGAATTACCTGGAAAACAACAACAGTCCACCGTCAGTGGCGAGTAACATAATTATCCCACCCTAACGGGGATACACACGAAGATAGCACAAATCAATCAATCAAATCAAACATATACACACGCGAATCAAATCAACTAATCATGCTGACTCGACTAACTTTAACCAACAATTGACCAATCTTTAACTTTGGCGCAATCATTCACATACTAGACCGGACTATGCACGTACGAACGCATCTTACGCGATTGAACTTTCTACTATGCTAGGATTGAGAATCTTACTCCCAACCCCATGAAACCAATCTTACTGG
Organism: Salicornia ramosissima; assembly: GCA_951394345.1. NCBI lineage: Eukaryota > Viridiplantae > Streptophyta > Magnoliopsida > Caryophyllales > Amaranthaceae > Salicornia > Salicornia ramosissima. Next base: position 37,062,505 of record OX596237.1, on the reverse strand, counting down.
AAATCCATATCCGAAGACGACATAGTAAGACCACCAACTATCCCAATACCGCGGATAGGATAGGGGCAATGTCTTAACCCAAATACTTTGAATCATACTTTAAGTCTTAGGCGTCTAGTAGCGAAATCAAGCTAATCATAACTTTAAATCGAAGTTTACATTCCTAGTTAATTCTTAAGTTGCATCTTACGCCTTGACTCAAGAAATAACATGTAAACCAACAAACTTGGAACCTCTTTAAACAATCTTTAACCTTTCTTTAATCTTTTCTGTAAATAATACTAACTTTCTTTAACTTTCAAGACTCAACCAAGAACTCATAAAGAACATAAAGAACTTATAAAGAACTCATCAAAGATTCAAGATCTTCAATCAAGAACTCAATCAAGATTCAAGAACTTCAACCAAGAACTCATTCAAGATTCATGAACTCATCCCAAACTCAACATATTACACGCATAAATCAAACAAGTTCAACAACAAAATTTATCAACTACCTAATATCCAAACTTCATCAAACTTGAACATGAACAACATCAAATATAATACTAACATAATCAAATCATGAAATCCATGTAATCAAGTAGAAAACATCATAAATCATCATCCAAAATCAGATTATAATCCATACATAAACATGGTTACAAAACATCAAAAACGGTCTAATCTAATCATTTAATCTATACTATGAAACATAGTATACCAACTAGATTGAGAAAGTATGTTACCTTATTGGAGAATAAACAAATCAACACACGAAAATACTCAAAACTTGCTGCCCGGAAACCAAACCACACGGCCCTATCACATGGTGCACACGAACACGGAACGGCTTGCACGAACACGGCACGGTTTGCACGGACCACCAACTGCAGCACCGTCTTCAACACGAGCACCACCACTCAAACCCACGTAACACACACGAACCAAGCCCGGAAACCAACCCGAACTAGTGATCTTGATTGGAATTATGGAGGTTTAAATTGTGTTTGGACAATTAAAGATCAATGGAGGATTAATCTTTAACTTTTGAGTTTAAATGGATGATGAACAAATGTGATGGTGAATTAGCCAAAAATGGCGTGTGGAAAAAAGGCAAGTGGAGAGTATATGGCTTTTCAATTTGGTGAGCAAGTGTATTTAAGATGGCAAATGAGCAAATGATTCCTCAAGCCTTACTAACCCTTCTATTTATAGAAGTGGTCCAAGGTGTGAATGCATGGCAAGTGGCAAAATTTTCCATATAATAAGGGGGGGGGGGGCAACTATGGCCTTGCAAATGGGCCAAAATGGGCTTTCGATAAATAATTGGGCTAATTGCACTCTTGCATGTTTAATCATGCTTAAATCGTCCCGAAATTTAAGGCAAAGGAGATCGTTCACCCTCAAACAGCTCCGGGTACTTCTGCCTCATGGACGCCTCTGTCTCCCAAGTCGCCTCCTCATGGTGTTGATTTCTCCACAACACCTTGATGAGCTGGACTTGTTTACGCTGGAGGGTCCTTACTTCCCGATCCAAGATCTGGATGGGTCGCTCCTCAAATGTCAGATTCGGCTAAAACGTTGCCGACTCCACTGGGATAATGTGGGTAGGATCATGTACATATTTCCTTAGCTGGGAAACATGGAATACGTCATGCATATTAGAAAAACTAGGTGGTAATGCCAATTGATATCCCACCTCCCCAACTAGTTCCAGTATCACGTAAGGTCCCACGTATTTCGGTCGGAGTTTCCCCTTTTGACCAAAGCGTGCCACTCCTTTGAATGGTGAAACCTTAAGCAAGACTTTGTCACCTACCTCGAAAGCCAGCGGTCTACGTCGATTATCGGCGTAGGATTTCTAACGACTCTGAGCGGCCTGCATCTTACACCGAATGACTCGGACCTTCTCGATAGTATCCCGTACCATCTCAGGTCCTAAAGCCACAGAATTACTAATATCATTCCAACAAATCGGACTCCGACATTTCCTACCATAGAGGGCCTCGTACGGAGCCATCTCGATGCTGAAGTGATAGCTATTATTATAGGAGAACTCTATCTAACAGAGCATACGTACCCAAGACTGATGGTACTCCAGAGTACATGCTCGTAGCGTATCCTCAAAAGTCTGGATGGTCCTCTTAGTCTGACCATCGGTCACTGCGTGAAAAGCGGTGCTCAGCTTCAACTTCGTCCCAAAGGCTTCCTGAACTAATTTCCAGAAATGAGACAAAAACCTCGGATCTCGATCAGAAACAATCTCCCTCGGAACTCCGTGGAGTCGGAAAATATCCTGGGCATACGCCTCTTCTAGACGCTCCATAGACCAGGTCATCTTCATCGGAATAAATCTAGCGACCTTGGTCAACCTATCCACTATTACCCAAATGGCATTCAAACCATTACAGGTAGGTAGGCTAACCACGAAGTCCATAGAAACCGACTCAAATTTCCAGGTCGGAATCGGTAGTGGCTGCAACAGACCTCCTAGTCTCTGATGCTCGATTTTAACCTTCTGACAGACTAAACATCGAGCTACGAACTCTGCTACATCCCTCTTCATTTTAGGCCACCAGAATTGGCCCTTAAGGTCCTGGTACAACTTGTTACCTCCAGGATGAACAGAGTAGGGCGAGTTATGTGCCTCAGACATAATCCTGTTCCTAAAATCAGAACTGTCCGGTACACACCACCTCCCTCAGAATCAAAGACTACCATCGGAAGTGATCTCGAAACCTACGGCTTTACCCTGCCGTAAAGCCTCTCGAATCCTAGCTAACTACGGATCATTCTGCTGACCCTCGCGCAATTCCTGAAGCAAATCAGGCTCACCACTCATAGATGTCAGACGAATTCTGACGGAACTACGGCTTCTACTGAAGCTCAAGCGATGCTTACGACTCAGTGCATCAGCGACTAAGTTCGCCTTGCCCTCGCAATAGTTAAGCGTTAGGTCGTAGTCCTTAATAAGCTCAAGCCATTGTCTCTGCTTCATATTGAGGTCTTTCTGAGTAAAGATGTACTTGAGGCTCTTGTGATCCATGAATACTCTACACGAACCACCATAGAGATAGTGCCTCCAAATCTTGAGCGTGAATACCACAGCTGCTAGGTCCAAGTCATGCGTAGGATAGTTACGCTCGTGCACCTTCAGTTGTCTCGATGCGTAAGCGATGACCTTCCCGCCTTGCATGAGCACACATCCTAGGCCACTCTTCTAAGCATCACTATAGACCTCGAAATCCTCCTCATCGTTCGGAAGGGTAAGAATCGGAGTAGAGACTAATCTCTATTTCAACTGCTGAAATGCTTGTTCGCAAGCCTCCGTCCAAACGAATCGGATCTCCTTCTGTAGGAGACTAGCCATCGGCCTAGAAATCTTGGAGAAGTCCTGGAAAAATCGTCGATAGTATCCGGCCAATCCCAGAAAACTATGAACCTCCGCCACATTCCTCGGGCTACTCCAATCAACTACAGCCTTAACTTTAGCCGGGTCTACCTTAATGCCCTCTTTACTAATTATGTTACCTAGAAATGCTACTTCGCGAAGCCAGAACTCACACTTGGAGAGTTTCGCGAACCACTTATTACTACGCAATATCTCAAGTACCCTCCGGAGATGCTCCGCATGCTCAGACTCATCTCTCGAATAGACTAAGATATCGTCTATAAATACTACGATGCACTTGTCGAGTAAGTGATGGAAAGTCCGGTTCATCTGGTCCATGAACACGGCTGGTGTATTAGGCAGGCCAAAGGGCATCACCTCGAACTCGTATTGGCCGTATCTAGTACGAAAAGCGGTCTTCGGGATGTCTTCTTTCTTGAGTAGAATCTGATGATATCCAGATCAAAGATCTATCTTCAAAAACACTCCCGCTCCTCGTAATTGATCGAACAGGTCCTCAATCCTAGGCAACGGGTACTTATTCTTAATAGTTACCCTATTCAACTCTCGGTAGTCTATGCACAGGCGCATACTACCGTCTTTCTTGTTCACAAAGAGCACAGGTGCTCCCCATGGAGAAATGCTCGGCCTAATGAAGCCCTTATCGATCAAATCCTGGAGTTGCGTTTTTAACTCTTGCAACTCCGATGGTGCCATTCGGTAAGGTGCCTTCGAAATCGGCATTGTCCCGGGTGCTAAGTCGATATGAAACTCGACGTCGCGCTCGGGTGGAACTCCTAGTAGCTCATCAGGAAATACGTCTCTAAAATCCCTCGCTACAGGTATATCGTCCAACAGACGCTCCTCAGTCAAGTCCCTTACCTCACATAGGTACACCATATCGCCCTTCTGGCGATGCTTTCTCATCTTCAAGGCTGAGATTACCTTTACTCCTTTCTTAAGTACGAACCCAGAGTAGGTAACTCGGTTGCCCTGAAATCCTCGGAATGTCACTTACTGATCTCGGCAACGAATGATCGCTCGATACTTCGACAACCAGTCCATACCAAGAATAACGTCGAACTCCATCAGCAGGAACTCCTTCAGATCTGCCGTCCCTTGCTCCCCAGCTATCACGATAGGCACTCATGGACGCCTCTGTCTCCCAAGTCGCCTCAAACACCATGAGGAGGCGACTTGGGAGACAGAGGCGGCGTCCATGAGGCAGAAGTACCCGGAGCTGTTTGAGGGTGAACAACCTCCTTTGCCGAGGCAGAGGCGTCCATGAGTGCCTATCATGATTGTGACGACCCGACTCGCTTAAATCGGCGCGGAAGAAACCGACGAGTCGAATAGTCATAACTAACAACTCAAATACTTAAAAATCAAAACAAATGCCTCAAGATACTATCATTTTAATCCCAAAAGTACAAATACCCACAAGTTTGTACAATACTAAACCACAAGTTATACTATCAAATCTAGTATACGAAACTCCAAACACAAGTCAGAGTCCAAAACAACGTATACAAGTCACCACTACAGTCTAATGCTATCCAAAACAATAAACGATAAAAAGTACAACAAATCATAACAACATCGACGCTCGCCCAACCCAAAGCTAAGCAAGTACCTCATCATCAGAATTACCTGAAAAATAAACAACAGTCCACCATTAGTGGCGAGTAACATAACTGACTCACCCTAATGGGAATACACAAGAACATAGCACAAATCAAATATCCAAACCAACATCAAAACATGCGAAAATCATCCAATAATAACGTGGACTCAAATATCTTAACCAAACTTATCTTTGGCGCAATCATTCATATACTAGACCGGACTATGCTCGTACGAACGCATCTTACGCATTCGAACTTTCTACTATGTTAGGAAATGAGAATCTTACTCCCAAGTCCCGTGAAACCAATCTTACTGGAAATCCACATCCAAAGACAACATAGTAAGACTCCAACTATCCCAATACCGCGGATGGAATAGGGGCAACGTCTTAACCCAAAAACATAGATTCTTACTCTAAGTTTTAGGCGTCTAGCTACGAAATCAAGCTAAATCTTTAATTAACCTTTAAATCTTTATCAACTTAATCATAACTTAATTAATTTCAAGAATTTCCTTTGCGCCTTGATTCTCGAAAATAATCAGTTAAAACACGAAGTTATTCTCAAGAATTACCTTTACGCCTTAATCTTGAGTCTAACCAACACTTAATCACTTTCTTTAATCCATTCTTTAACTTTCTTTAATATTATCTTTAACTTTCTTTAAACCAACATACTTTCTTTAACTTCCAAGACTCAACCAAGAACTTATCAAGACTCATCAAGAACTCATCAAGAAACCATAAAGAACTCATCAAGATTCAAGATCTTCAATCAAGAACTCAATCAAGATTCAAGATCTTCAATCAAGAACTCATCCCATAATCATCATCACAAAATCACACATAAAACAACATTGTATAACAACAATTTTATCAACTTTCAACCATCCAACTTTTACCAAAATTGAACACGATTTTCATAGAACTTTATAATAACTTTAAATCATGAGATCATCATTTTAAAACATTAAAATCATCATAAAATAACTTCCAAACCAGATTATAAATCATGCTTAAAATCATGTTGAAACTTCAAGAAAACTAATTCTAAACATTTAATCTATACTATGAATCATAGTATACCAATTAGATTGAGAAAGTATGTTACCTTTTGAAGATATACACACAAAAACAACACAAACTTGCTGCTCGGAATGGGAAATACACGGCCCAACAACACGGTAATAACACCGCACAACACGACACACGAACACGGCACCACCTCGAACCGCCAAGGACCCGCGGTTTCTACTGCCCACTTGCACGTCTCCACGCACACGGCACTGCACCACCACGACTCCACTGCTACACACACGGCCTGCCCCTGCACGGACCTCACGGCACCCCTGGCTGCACTTGCACGACTGCCACACGGCTGCACCACCACGCACACACGGCCCTCTTTCACGAACACGAGCACACGAACTCCACTCGAACAAGATGCACGAACAAACCCAGAAAACAACCCAAACTAATGATCTTGATTGAAACAATTGATTTTAGATTGTGTTTTGGATACTTAAAGATCAATAGACTTTGAATCTTTAAGTTTAAGGTTAAAATTGATGATGAACAATTGATGACTTGTTCATAGCCAAAAATGGCGTGTGGACTAAGGACAAGAGAGGGAGTTTTTTGTTTTGAATTTGATGGCAAAGGATGGCAATATGTGTTTAAATGAGCAAATGAGCATAAAAGGGTCATCAAGCCTTACTAACTCCTCTATATATAGAGTTAGTTAAGGTGTGAACACAAAGCAAGTGGCAAATCCTTGCCATGCATGAGGAAAACCGGCCCAAGCAAGAGAAATGGCCAAATTTGGGCTTTTGTGATCAATTGTGCTAATTTACAAAAATTACATGATTAATCATGCATAAATTGATTTAGCCCAAAATATTAAATAATTAATTAGAAAATTAAATAAATAAAATTCTAATTAATTAAATAATAATTACCATAAATAATAAAAACTCCAAATAAAATAATCTTGAATTAAATCAAAATTATTCACATAAAATAAAATAAATAGTTCAAAAATAAATTTGAACTATACATAGATACACATAAACGCACATAAATTATCGGCAAAAATACCAATAAAATCAGGGTCATTACAGTGATAGCTGGGGAGCAAGCGACGGCCGATCTGAAGGAGTTCCCGCTGATGGAGTTCGATGTTATTCTTGGTATGGACTGGCTGTCGAAGTATCGAGCGATCATTCGTTGCCGAGATCAGAGAGTGACATTCCAAGGATCGCAGGGCAACCGAGTTACCTACTCTGGGTTCATCCTTAAGAAAGGAGTTAAGGTAATCTCAGCTTTGAAGATGAGGAAACATCGCCAGAAGGGCGATATGGTGTACATATGTCAGGCAAGGGACTTGACTGAGGAACGTCTGTTGGACGATATACCTGTAGCGAGGGATATCAGAGACGTATTTCCTGATGAGCTACCAGGAGTTCCACCCGAGCGCGACGTCGAGTTTCATATCGACTTAGCACCCAGGACAGCGCCGATTTCGAAGGCACCTTACCGGAGGGCACCATCGAAGTTGCAAGAGTTAAAAACGTAACTCCAAGATTTAATCGACAAGGGCTTCATTAGGCCGAGCGTTTCCCCATGGGGAGCACATGTGCTCTTTGTGAAGAAGAAAGACGGTAGTATGCGCCTGTGCATAGACTACCGAGAGTTGAATCGGGTAACTATCAAGAACAAGTACCTGTTGCCTAGGATTGAGGACCTGTTCGATCAGTTACGGGGAGCGGGAGTGTTTTCGAAGATACATCTTAAACCTGGATATCATCAGATTCCAATCAAGAAAGAAGACATCCCGAAAACCGCTTTTCGTACGAGATACGGCCACTACGAGTTCGAGGTGATGCCCTTTGGCCTCACTAATGCGCCAGCCGTGTTCATGGACCAGATGAACCGGACATTCCATCACTTACTCGATAAGTGTGTCGTAGTATTTATAGATGATATCTTAGTCTATTCGAGAGATGAGTCTGAGCATACGGAGCATCTCCGGATGGTACTAGAGATATTACGGAGGAATAAGTGGTTCACGAAACTCTCCAAGTGTGAGTTCTGGCTTCGCGAAGTAGCATTTCTGGGTCATGTTTTAGTAAAGAAGGCATTAAGGTAGACCCGGCAAAAGTTAAGGCTGTAGTTGAATGGAGTAGCCCGAGAAATGTGGCGGAGGTTCGTAATTTTCTTGGATTGGCCGGATACTATCAACGATTCGTCCAGGACTTCTCCAAGATTGCTAGGCCGATGACTAGTCTCCTACAGAAGGAGATTCGATTCGTTTGGACGGAGGCTTGCGAGCAAGCATTTCAGTAGTTGAAACAGAGATTAGTCTCTGCTCCGATTCTTACCCTTCCGAACGATGAGGAGGATTTCGAGGTCTATAGTGATGCATCTAAGAGTGGCCTAGGATGTGTGCTCATGCAAGGCGGGAAGGTCATCGCTTACGCATCAAGGCAGCTGAAGGTGCACGAGCGTAACTACCCCACGCATGACTTGGAGCTAGCAGCTGTGGTGTTCGCGCTTAAGATTTAGAAGCACTATCTCTATGGTGGTTCGTGTAGAGTATTCACGGATCATAAGAGTCTCAAGTACATCTTACTCAGAAATACCTCAATATGAGGCAGATACGATGGCTTGAGCTTATTAAGGACTACGACCTGACACTTAACTATTGCGAGGGAAAGGCGAACTTAGTCGCTGACGCGCTAAGTCGCAAGCATCGATTGAGCTTCAATAGAAGCCGTAGTTCCGTCATACTTCGTCTGACATCTATGAGTGCTGAGCCTAAATTACTTCAGGAATTGTGCGAGGGTTAGCAGAATGATCCGCAGTTGGCTAGGATTCGAGAGGCTTTACGGCTAGGGAAAGACGTAGGCTTCGAGATCCCTTCCGATGGTAGTCTGCGATTCCGAGGGAGATGGTGTGTACCGGACAGTTCTGATCTTAGGAACAGAATTATGTCTGAGGCACATAAGTCGCCCTACTCTGTTCATCCTGGAGGTAACAAGTTGTGTCAGGACCTTAAGGGCCAATTCTGGTGGCCTAAAATGAAGAGGGATGTAGCAAAGTTCGTAGCTCGATGTTTAGTCTGTCAGAAGGTTAAAATCAAGCATCAGAGACCTGGAGGTCCGTTGCAGTCACTACCGATTTCGACCTGGAAATTTGAGTTGGTTTCTATGGACTTCGTGGTTAGCCTACCTACCTATAATGGTTTGGATGCCATTTGGGTAATAGTGGATAGGTTGACCAAGGTCGCTACATTCATACCGATGAAGATGATATGGTTTATGGAGCGCCTGGCAGAGGCTTATACCCAGGATATTATCCGACTTCACGGAGTTCCGAGGGAGATCATTTCTGATCGAGATCCGAGATTTCTGTCTCGTTTCGGGAAATAAGTTAAGGAAGCCTTTGGGACGAAGTTGAAGCTGAGCACCGCTTTTTACGCGACGACAGATGGTCAGACTGAGAGGACCATCCAGACTCTGGAGGATATGTTACGGGCATGTACTCTTGGGTACCATCAGTCTTGGGTACGTATGCTCTGTTTGGTAGAGTTCTCCTATAATAATAGCTATCACTCTAGCATCGTTATGGCTCCGTACGAGGCCCTGTATGGCAGGAAATGTCGGAGTCCGATTTGTTGTAATGATATCAGTGATACTGTGGCTTTAGGACCTGAGATGGTACGAGATACCGTAGAGAAGGTCTAAGTCATTTGGTCTAAGATGTAGGCCGCTGAGAGTCGTCAGAAATCTTACGCCGATAATCGACGTGGACCGCTGGCTTTAGAGGTAGGTGACAAAGTCTTGCTTAAGGTTTCACCATTCAAAGGAGTGGCACGCTTTGGTCAAAAGGGGAAACTCCGACCGAAATTCGTGGGACCTTATAAGATACTGGAACGAGTTTGGGAGGTGGCATATCGGTTGGCATTAACACCTAGTCTGTCTAATGTTCACGATGTGTTCTATGTTTCCTAGCTAAGGAAATATGTGTATGATCCTACCCACATCATCCCAGTGGAGTCGGCCACGTTTGAGCCGAATCTGACTTTCGAGGAGCGACCCGTCCAGATCTTGGATCGGGAAGTGAGGACCCTCCGGCGTAAGCAAGTCCAGCTCGTCAAGGTGTTGTGGAGAAATCAACACCATGAGGAGGCGACTTGGGAGACAGAGGCGTCCATGAGGCAGAAGTACCCGGAGCTTTTTGTGGGTGACCAATCTCCTTTGCCTTGAATTTCGGGACGAAATTTCTTTAAGGACCGGAGGTTGTAACGACCCAGATTTATCGGTATTTCTGTCACCGATTTATTTGTATTTATGTGATTTTATGTATGGTCCAAAATTTATTTTGGACTATTTATTTTTATTTTATGTGATTAATTTCGATTGGATTCGATTATTTGTATTTTTGGTTGATTATTATTTATTTTATTATTATTTAATTAATTAGAATTTTATTATTTAATTTTCTAATTAGTTAATTAATATTTTTGGGCCAAATGCGATTTAAGCATGATTAGACATGCAAGAGTGCAATTAGCCCAAATGAGCTTAGAAGCCCAATTTGGCCCATTTCCTTAGCCTTGGTATGATTTTTGCCACTTGCTTCATGTTCACACCTTAGCTAACCTCTATATATAGAAGATTTAGTAAGGCTTAAACTTCATTTGCCATTTTAATCATCCTTTGCTCACAACTAAACTCAAAACACTCTCTCCAATTGCTCTCCATTCCACACGCCATTTTTTTTGGCTAATCCACCACCACTTTTGTTCATCAAATTCTTCAACCAAAAATTTAAAGATTCATCTCCCATTGATCTTTAAGTTCTTAAAAACAAGTTAATCCTCATTAGTTTCAATCAAGATTAGTTGTTCGGGTTAGCTTTGGGTTTTGCTCGTGAGGTTCGATTGGTGGTCGTGTTCGTGGGTTAAGGCCGTGCAGTTGGGCAGTGTACGTGTTTGTGGTTCGTGTGGTGCACGGTGGTTCGTGGTCTGGCCGTGTGGTGGTGCAAGTTGCTCGTGCCGTGTTCGTGTTGCTTGGCCGTGTGGTTACATTTCCGGGCAGCAAGTTTTCGTGTATCGTTGTGTTATACTTTAATAAGGTAACATACTATCCATATCCTAGTAGGTATACTATGATTCATAGGGTAGATTAAGTGATTAGATTAAACCGGAATAGATGTTTATAACCTTGTTTATGCGTGAATCATAGGCTGATTTGGGTGATGGTTTTGTGATGATTTTGCCTTGATTATATGTATTTTATGATTGATTATGTTAATTTCATGTTTGATGTTGATCATGTTCAAGTTTCGTGAAGTTTTGATGGTTGGAAGTTGATGAGAAAGTTGTTAGAATTTGTCATGTTTAAGAGTGTATATTGATGATGATTATGAGGTTAAGTTCTTGGTTGAGTTCTTGAATCTTGATTGAGTTCTTGGTTGAGTTCTTGAATCTTGATTGAGTTCTTTATGAGTTTTGGATGAGTTCTTTATGAGTCTTGTTAAGTTCTTGATGAGTTCTTGGTCGAGTCTTGAAAGTTAAAGAAAGTTAAAGATAATTAAAGAAAGGTTAAAGAAAGTTAAAGAATGGTATATGAGGTTCCAAGATTTGTTGATTTACATGTTATTCTTAAGTCAAGGCGTAAGATGCAACTTAAGATTAACTAAGAATGTAAATTTTGATTAATGATTAGCTTGATTAGCTTAAGATTCTAAAAATTGGGTTAAGACGTTGCCCCTATCCTATCCGCGGTATTGGGATAGTTGGTGGTCTTACTATGTCGTCTTTGGATATGGATTTCCTGTAAGATGGGTTTCATGGGGTTGGGAGTAAGATTCTCAATCCTGACATAGTAGAAAGTTCGTTCGTGTAAGATGCGTTCGTACGTGCGTAGTCCAGTCTAATATGTAAATGATTGCGCCAAAGTTTAAGTATGTTAATTAATGGTTAAAGTTAGTCGAGTCAGCATGATTACTTGTGGTTATTATTATTGATGGTATGATATGTTGGTTCGCATGGTTGAATGTTGTATGTTTGATTTGATTGTTTGATTTATGCTATGATCTGTGTATCCCCGTTAGGGTGGGAAGGTTATGTTACTCGCCACTGATGGTGGACTGTTGTTTATTTTCAGGTAATTCTGATGATGAGGTTCTTGCTTATCTTTGGGTTGGGCGAGTGCCGATGTTATTTAGATCTTGTATTGTTGTTTTACGATTTCTAGTATTAGACTATAGTAGTGGTATTTGTATTTTCTAACTCTGACATTTACTTTGGAGTTAATGTTGTTCGTAGTAGTAGTAATGATATTTGGGTTTAGATATGTACAATCTTGTGGGTGTTGTACTTTTGGTTTAGCATATATTCAATTTAAGGTTTTGTTTTAATTTTCAAGTATGATAGTATGTTAGAACTGACTATTCGACTCGTCAGTTTCTTCCGCGACGGTTTAAGCGAGTCGGGTCGTCACAACTACTATTTTTGTGCATGAACAAAGAAAAGAAAACAATGTTCGTTATTGACAACAAAATGTTGCCAAAAGGAGTTGATGAAAGGGACAAGTATGGAGACAGGCCGGATAAAATGGTAACATTAGTAACTTTTCTTTTAATGTTCATTTCAATTAATTTGGCATAATGGATGTCACTATAAAAGAATAGTTTTTGTTACAGCTGAAGCTGCTTGCTTGCAGAATGCCTCAAAGAAAACAAGTGCAAAGATTGGAACATGATAACTGAGTTCAAGCGAGTACGTACTTTTGCAAATGTCGTGGAAGTCAATGTCTGATGTCACAAATTGTGGAATCTATTTGATGCATCACATTGAAACCTTCAATGCCGAGGATAATTGACAATGTGACATCAAAGACAGTGATCAAGTAAAATACCACTCTACTTTTAAATATCTATAAATGTTTTTACACAATTATTATAAATATTCAAAGTAAATGTTCACTGATTAATTATAAATTTTCACTGATTTTACTATAAATGTTCACTGATTAATTAAAAATGTTCACTGATTTTACTATAAATGTTCACAGGTTAATTATAAATGTTCACAGTAAACAATTCAAAATGTTCACTGATTAATTTTATTTCTTAATTATTCAATAATATTCACAATTATGTTCTGAATTTTAAATTGGTTGAATTTTTAAATTTGCATACCAACTAGTAATTACCAATAATAAAAAATTCAGGAACTTGCCATAACAAATCTCCGAGCAAGATACTGCAGCCAAATAATATTGCATAGAGAGAACAAAAACAAGAATGAAGTGATGGAAAGTGCAAGATTGAGGAGGGTGCATACTATTGATGCAGGGTCGTCAGATATACATTGACACATTTTCAAAAATTAGGTCTTTGAACATTTATGATATTTTTTGGTTTGAATGTCTATAAACTAATTTGAATATTTTCATTATAGTAATTAGCTCTAGAATGGTGAATATATATTGTCAATATTTTGCTTCAACATTTTGGGTCTAGAATGATGAATATTGTAAATATTTTGTTAGGTATATAATTATAAATATTTGGGTTTGTGAACAAACAATACTAAATGTAAATGATGTTCTTACTATTATATAATATTCAACATTGCAGTAAACATTTTAGAGAACATTTCAGTGAACATTATAGTGAACATTTCTGTGAACTTTATTGTGAACATTTTTGTGAACTTTGCAATGACCATTTCTATGAACGTTTGCCTTACATACTAATAATATTTGACTATATTTCTTCCAATGTGTATGTAAAAAACACATTTAAAAATCAAATGAAAAAACCATAAATTCTCACAATGTAAACAGTAAACCTTCTACAAAAAATGCACAATATTCACAAAATTTCATGTATATACAAATAGTTGATTTAACCTTTTTTATTTATCAAAAAGTAAATCTATTAAAAAACGAAAAATTCTAGACACAATATAATCATTCAAAATGAGAAAGCATTACATCAAAAAATGGATCAACCCTATTGACTTCATCACGTAAAGTACAATCACCATCCACACTCTGCCTACTTGTTGATGCTTGATATCTATTTGTACCATGAACTCCATCTTGCTGCATAAAATAAGATCCAACATTAGGACTCTCTTCATGAACGCCTTGAGAGGCTTCACCCGCAAAATTTCTTGATGCTTTGGCCTTCTTCTTTCGTGACCGGCGCGGAAAAAACCGACAAGTCGAATAGTCGATCTAACAAACAAACTTACTAAAACCCAAAGCAAAACCTCGAAATATGATTACTATAACCCAAAAGTACAATACCCACAAGTTTGTACAATACTAAATCCAAATGTTATTATTAATACTACTAACAATATAAACTCCAAATAGATGTCAGAGTTAGAAATTACAAACGTCACTACTAAAGTCTAAAACTAGAAATCGAAATACAATCTAAATAACGAAAAGAACATCGGCATTCGCCCAACCCAAATCTAAGCAATACCGACGTCATCAGAGTTACCTGAAAAATCAACAACAATCCACAGTCAGTGGCGAGTAACATAGCTGTCCCACCCTAACGTGGATACACATGATCATAGAATACATCAAACAACCAAACCAGACATACCACATACGATCATGTAAAACAACATATCAAATCATCAATAACCAACAACAATACCGTTAAAATAACGACATCAACAATAATACCCAAAACTCGACTAACTCCCAATACTCGACTTTTAGACTTATCTTTACTTAATCTTTGGCGCAATCATTTACATATCAGACCGGACTATGCACGTACGAACGCATCTTACGCGAACGAACTTTCTACTATGCCAGGATTGAGAATCTTACTCCCAACCCCATGAAACCAATCTTACTGGAAATCCATATCCGAAGACGACATAGTAAGATCACCAACTATCCCAGTACCGCGGACAGGATAGGGGCAGCGTCTTAACCCAAGCCATAGAATCTTACTCTAAGGTTAGGCGTCTAATAGTAAAATCAAGCTAATCTTTAAATCTTTAATCTTTAATCATTAATCTTTTATCTTTCGTTTACATTCTTAGTTAATCTTAAGTTGCATCTTACGCCTTGACTTAAGACTAACATATAAACAAACGAAGTTATCCTCAAGATTGCCTTTTCATTGCCTTTTCTTGAGTCTAACCATAAACATTTCTACTTTCTTTAATCAATCTTAATCATTCCTTTAACCAAGACTTATATATATAACCCATGATTAAACTACATAATTATGATAAAGAGTCCTAGACTCATCATAACACAATCAAGATCCATAAATAACTCATAAAGAATCATAAAGAAATCATAAAGAATCATAAAGAACCTGACCAAGACTCATAAAGAACTCATCCAAGATATCTAAAGAACTCAACCATAATCATAAAGAACTCATAAAGAAATCATAAAGAACTCAACAAGATTCAAAATCTTCAACCAAGAACTCAAAGACAACAAGGCTCAACTTGACAACGCATAAATTCACATACCAATGCTCATGACACGACATAACTATAACACTAATTGAGATATCAAGCTTATATTAGGAACATGACACGCATGATACTTGATAAAATAAATAAAGCAATTATACCCTTAAAGCTCCACCGCAATTCCATATTGGTCAAAGCATGATTAATAAATGGACAAAGACATTTAGTCATCAAGTTTTCCAATCAAACGAAATAAGAACCCAAGCCTACAACTACAAAACCACGCATGACTTAAAAGAAAAGAAAACTAGCCATTGCCTTTCATCTTCACGCATGAAAACAGAGCCCCTACCCAACCAATAATACACGCATAAAATAGCCATAATCATCATCAAACTATCCCAATTTGATCACTTAATCTTATGTACATAGTATACCAATTAGGATACGGAAAATATGTTACCTTAAGATATACAAACACGAAAATACCCGAAACTTGCTGCCCGGATTCGTATCCACACGGCCCAACCACACGTCAATCACGAACACCGCACGGCTTCGACCACGAACCACACGGCTACACCCACTCGAACACGGCTCCAATGCACGGCCACCAACATGGACCACCCGGCTACACCCTCACGAACTTAATCCAAAAATCAAACCCAACACCCAAGTCTTGATCAAGGCAATGAAGGCTACTCGTGTTTTAGTCACTTAAAGATCAAATGGAGGATGAATCTTTAAGTTTAGACTTGAAAAGATGATGAACAATGGTTAAGTGTTTTGGAAGCCAAAATAGCGTGTGGGATGGAGAGCAAATGGAGGGAGAGTGTTTAGTGTTTAAATTGATGAGCAAAGTGTTTACGATGGCAAAATGAGACATAAGCCTTACAACCTCTTCTATTTATAGAAGTGGTTAAGGTGTGAATGCAAGGCAAGTGGCAAAACCAAGCCACTTAAGATAAGGGGGCGGGTTGGGCTTTACTCAAAATGGGCCTTGAAGTTCATTTGGGCTAACTACACTTAAGCATGACTAATCATGTTCAAATTGCACTTGGCCCAAAATTAATTAACTGATTAGAAAATTAAGAAATAAAATTCTAATTAATTAAAATAAAATAAAATAAAATAAATGAAATAATTAATCAATAAAATAGCCACATTCAAGCAATAAAAATAGTCCAAATAAATTTAGACCATGCACAAAATAAAAAAAATTAATTACAAAGAAAATAGCCCAAAAATCTGGGGCGTTACACATAGCTAACAACACCTGCATCAAAACCCTTCACAACCAACATTAACAAAATCAAAAAACAAATAAAAACAATTGATGTTCAAAAATACAAAAACAATGTTCACCACACAAACAAGTAATGTTCACAATACTGGTGAACATTAATAAAAATGTTCCAAAAGATTTACAATGTTCATAGCATAAATAGAAATGTTCACTAAAACGTTCACAACATAAACACAAATGTTCAAAGACAAATATTCACAATGTTCACCACACAAACAAGTAACGTTCACAGTAATAGTGAAAATTAATAACTTTTATTTCAGAAAGTTTACAATGTTCATAGCATAAATGGGAATTTTCACAGCATAAATAAGACAATATTCAATAAAAATGTTCATAGACAAATATAGTCATTAATGAACATTAATAATGTTGTATTAAAATAGTTTGATAATATTCAATAGATTTCAAATGTTTACACTATTATGAGAAATTAGTATTTAGGCCCGGGCGTTGCCCCGGGTCATACATTTTTTCATCATCTTCAATATTTTTTATGATTTGAAAGTAATATAATATAATGAGGGTTGTAAAATACTGAACCAAATTTTGAAAAATCGTACAATATGGAACTTGATACTTTCACTAACGTATTGAATTGGTTATCATCATCATCATGGCTTCCTCCGTTTCATTTTCAACACAACAAACGAATATTTTATATTTCACAAAAAATACCCCTTTCATGCGTTTAAAATGAAACAGAGGAAGTATCATCATCATTAATTTGATCGAATGATACACTACGTTTTTTTATAACAAAAAATACCCCTTTCATGCTTTTTTTATTTTGAGACTCAAGTCTAGAAAACAAAGGCAACAAAAAATTTTAACAATGAAATTTATAATACTTCTTTATGGAATAATTGATAATGAAATTAATATGGATTAGTGGTTAAGTTGTGACTTTTGTACTTAAGGCTTTTGTACTTCAGGGATAATGGGTTCAAGTATGCTTAGAAGATGCGTTTTAGAAAAAAAGTATAGATTACATGGCATAATTAATAATTGTAATGTTCTGTTGTGGCGAGTAATTACATAATATTTGAAATGAAAAAAATGCACATCATTTTTTCCTTTTGAAGAAAATTTGTGCGAGTCTTTTGAATTTAAAAAATATTTGTAAAATAAAAAAAGTATTGTTATTGGTGTTGTTGTTCTTACTACCATTGTTTCCCATGATTTATATATGACAAAAGATATTCCATAATGATGGTAAAACTTGTAACAATAATATTAATATTTTTTATAGGAACAATAATATGAATAATTAGTATGGATTAGTGATTTAAATTTAACTTTTTTGTCAAATAGTTATCATGGAAGGTAAGTATTATTATTAAATCTTATCCAACGCCCAACTTTTGCATTATTAATAGTAATATTGTCTCTTTTGTTTGCGCCTAAAAAATAAGGGATTTAGAAATTTATTAAATTTAGGATTATTTGCTTTTAATAATCCAACCTTTCGTGTTTTAACAACCAATAATCCAACCTTTGGATTATTAGCAAATAATCCAACCTTTGCACCAAAATCCAACCAATGAACCTGCACATCTCATTTTAGAGTTTTAAGAGTTGTGTAGGTAAGTTAACGTTAGACTTTTAATGTGTAGTTGATTAAAAAACCCAAGAAAAAATAGATCAACATATAATTGATCTCTTATTTTCAAGTTTAGTTCGTTGGTTGCTAGAAATAAAAAAGTTGGATTATTGTATGGGTTTAGGGTGCAAAGGTTGGATTATTCCCTAATAATCCAAAGGTTGGATTATTGGTTGCTAAAACTCGAAAGGTTGGATTATTAAAAGCAAATTTTCCTTAAATTTATTGTTAGATAATAAACTAACATTAAATGTACTCGAACAATAAAACAATAAGTTTTAAAATAGTGGAATTTAAGATAATAATGACTGTTGGGTGAGTTGGTAAGTGTATACTATTAATGTGTTATAGTCTCGAGTTTGAACCTCACTATGAACATTTTTTTGATAATTAAACACACAAACTAAAATCCTACATGGAAATATTGCATATATGGTGGAACTCAGGCGAGAGATGATGCTTGTGTGTCGGCTATGTGCCAGCTTAAGTGTCGCATAACTGCTGCTTCGCGTACCTTTTAATAGATTGTATAGATATTCACTGAACACATAAAAAATATTCACTAATTAGAGTTGAAATATTCACACATACCTGAACTGAACTTTGTGTTGTACTCTTAAGATAGTCAGCATATAAACCCACTCATTTCCTCCAAGCATTTGCCTTGTTTCGTGCCTTTTCTACAGCTCCCTTGGGTCTGATATTCCTCTCATATTTTTTCGTAACCACATGAGGATCCTTGATATTTAAATGCGACATGTCAATAGCTACTTCCTCCTCATCAAATTCACTAATCTTTATTGGTCCCCGAATACTCTCAATTTTTCCCTCAACCAGTCCATGCCATTATCAAATTCGTCTCTACAAAGAGGAATATCAGCACAGGCCATAACAAATTGAGAAAGGAATCTCATCTTCTGATCCCTCCACACATATGGTTGGACAACATTTGACTTGTCACGTAATTCCTCAACAGATTGACAAGTCATTGCAGTTTTACACCAACGCTTCACAATGTATTGTTCTGGTATGCGGCCAACACAATGCAAGTGGTACACACGTAGTGAATGGGAATAGAGAAGTCTCATCTCACTAAAGTACTTGCATGTGCATCTAATCTCAAGACTCTCTTTATTAATGCACACTTTATGCTTGATCAAATCAATCTTTGGCCTCCATACATAATAATTATATTCAGGCAAGGAAACAATATTATTGTCATGATCACAAGAAATTCCTTTGATAAACTCCTTCTCAAAAATCTTATACACCTCAATAGCGTATACCTGATCACGTGCATGGCTTAGTAGAGAAACGTTTGCAAACGCTAAATGTCGTTTACCTTTCAAACAATTGTAGTCTTTTCCATGCCATTTTCCCTACTTCTCCAATCAAAAATCACATCAAGAAAAATATTGTAAAAATCGGACAAACCATGGGTTGCCTTCAAACTATGAGAGATAGAATGGTTTGTAGATTCACTTCTTTGTGAAGACAAAACACCTCCAGAAAAATAGTCTTTGGAAAAAGCAGGACACCACTTCTCCTTCATCAGATACAAATTACTAAGCCAATTCTTGTTTCAAACAACCATACTTTAATAACATCCTGTAATGCATGAACGAATATTGTAGTTACTATATCATTGAACATTACAGTGAACATGACAGTGAACATTATAATATGATGACATATAGAGTAAATGTTCACGAGCTAGTAAATAAATGTTCACGATAAAAAGTTGAATATTCAAAATATAAAGCAGCAACCTACTCCAGTAGTGCTCAAATTCAGCTGGAGTCTCAACATACTTATTAGATAGTTGAAAAGCGGACAAAAACCCTCCAATGCTCTTAGTGCAGCAATATTCTTTGCCGAATTCTCACCAAGATGCCAAGTGCATAAGCGATGATGAACATTTGGCATAACAATCTTAATAGCAGCAGCCATTGCAGCACATTGATCGGTCATAATAGTAACAGGAAAAACATATCCAACAGAACTCAAAAAAGAATTAAAAAGCCATATAAATGACTAAATCCTTTCATTTAAAACAAAACTCATCCCAAACCTAATATTATTACAATAATGATTCATCCTAAGAAAGGGAGCACAAATCATACCATACTTATTTGTCCTGTAAGTTGTATCAAACACAAGAAGATCACCAAAAGCTTGATAATCCCTCTTCATCCTAGCATCACGCCAGAAAAAAACTAATCAAATAGCCATGATCATCAAGCTTAAACTCATAAAAAATTCAGATTCTTTTGCTTGCCAACAATACGCAAATATTCACTGTCTTAGTATAAATGTTCACAGAATACTAAATAAATGTTCACAGAATACTAAATAATGTTCACAAAATACTAAATAAATGTTCACATAATACTAAATAAGTGTTCACAAAAAATGTATTAAACATTCACTATACCTTTGGGCAAAAATCTTGATCAAGTACTTACAATCACATCCCTCAAGCTTTTTATGCTTCTCAGCAGCCATTACATTATAAGCATCTCTTTTAGTAAACTCAATCATATGAGAACCACCAGCTTAATTCTCTACTCATCACAAGGGCAGCATCAGAAACTTTAACCCCACTAAATGTCAAATTAATCATGAAATTCTTTTTATCATCCGTGATTTTCTGTTGGGACCTCAACAAGTATCTCTTGTCAACAGGCACCATAGCATGATTATGAACCATCTCATGCCTCGTACAAGTCCAAACTCCATCCTTCCCTATACTGAATTGTACAAAGGCTTTACAATTTGTTCTTAGATCAACCCTATCATAACTACGCATCATATGTTTGGAAAGATTTTTGACACCAGCATTTGAGCGCACGTAACGCCTCATTGTCGAACCTTCACCACCAGCTCTAGCTCTATTTTTACCCTTCCTTATACTAAAACCTTTCGAAAAAGCATACTCGTTTTACAAATTATACGCTTCATCATCACCACTAACAGTTTTATATAACAATTCAGAAGTGTCTGCTTCACTTATCACAACTTCTTCATTAATACCTACACAAAATTTAACAACATATATAGGAATATTCAGCAATATAAAGAATAACGTTCAAATATGAATGTTCACACAAATGTTCACCATACTATTCATAGCAATGTTCACTACCACTATTAAAAAAAACAAACAATCATCACAAACAATTGAAAATGAAATTAAGCAATATTCACAACAATAAAACATTAGAATCAAACGTCAAAAACATCAACATCAAATTATTCATCAACATAAAAATTCAAAAAAAATGAAAAATCATACAATTATCACCATGATCATCATTTTCAATAGGGAATGTAGTTTCATTTGAAACACCAGCATCAAAACATAAATTATCATCCATTAAATCAAATCAATTGTGCAAAAAAAGCAGAATTCTAAGGTGAAGAATTACGAAAATGGAGAAAAATATCGAAAACTAAAAAACGAATACTAGGGTTTCAAGCAATTAATAAAATGGCGAAAATTATTGTATTACTAATTCAAAAAACGGTGAAATGCAACAAAAATGGTGTAATAGACATGCAAAATGGTGTAATGGAAGAAAAAATACAGCAGAAAGAAGAAAGAAGAAGAAGATCGCAAAAATGGTGGTCCCGTTTCCATACAATAATTTGCGTTAACTTAGATAATTTCTATTCTAATCTAAAGAGGATTAAGAATCTCAAATTAGGCTTTAATTTTTCCCTTTACTTGAGTGAGAGTGTTTGGTCATCTCAATTGTCCTAAGCTGATTAAACTCATTAAATCTAATTCATATGCTTTTAATTCTAGCTATTTTAATTTCCTTTCTTAGTTTTGCAAATTAGTTTGAATTTCCAAAAAAAAAGAACTTTAATTTACTAGATTCAATTAAAAATCAATTCCAAACCCTCGATATCCTTGCCAGTTGTCCGACTGGATGGGGGACATAGTCCGCCCTCAATAAAGATTGATCCCCTAAGGGCAATTTCCTAGACTTTATTGCAAAAAAAAAAAAAAAAAAAAAAAAAAAAAAAATTTCCTAGACCACTAATCCACTCAAAATGCTTCGTGGGCTAGGCTTTGGCCTCCTACTGCCCTTATTCCTTGTGTGACCCATAACATGCATAAAAAATACAACCATAAAATTTTTGCATTATAACTACCCTAATCCCTCCAAATTGTAAAAAAAAAACCCTCCTGCACGATAATCCACAATAAAAAATACATTATGGGCAAGGCTTTCGCCATATACTACCCTTATGGTCCTTTGCGGCCCACTACGTGCATGGAAAATCCAACTCTAATAATTTAGCATGTACTCCCTCCGTAACATAAAACTTTCAACATTTGCCAAATATGGGTGTAACAAAAAACTTTCAACAATTTTATTTCTTTCCACTTTTGGAAAAAAAATGTTTAATTTATTTACAGCTTTGCCATTATTTATCTACATTTAACTTCACATTAAATTAATCACCTACCATCATTTACTAACACATTTAATTACTCAATTAATTATTCCCACCAATTTCCCAACCATCCATTCAAACTTTCCATTTAATTCAACTGATTCATCTCCCTTTCATCATTCATCATCAAACCCTAAGTTCATCCTCACTCTTCTTATCTCTCCCTCGTCTCGTCACTTCCTCCATAAACCCTAATTCTTAATGAGAAGGTATTGTGTCATACCGGTCTGACAATAACGTTTATGTCAGACCAGTCCACTGGACCTGGACACGTATTGTTGAATCTGGACAAATCTGGACAAATCTAGACAAACATGGAAAATTTTGGATGAATCAGGACACACCTGGTCAAACCTAGACTAATCTTGACAAACCTGGACAAATATGGACAAACCTGGACAAATATGTACAAACCTGGAAAAACCTAGACAAACATGGACAAATCTGGATAAATTTGGACACACCTGGACAAACCTGGACTAATGTTGACAAACCTGGACAAATGTGGACAAACCTGGACATATATGGACAAACCTGGAAAAATCTGAACAAATCTGAACACACTTGGACAAACCTGGATACATATTGTTAACCATGGATACCTATTTGTAAACCTAAACACCTATTTGTAAACCTGGACACATATTGTTTAAACATGGACACATATTGTAAAACCTGGACACATTTTGTATCTAATTTGGACAAAATATAACCTGGATACATTTTTTTTTTGCATTTTGAGGCCTTTAGAGGACTCGTTTGGCGATTTCCGGTGGCCAAATCCCCTTTGGGTATTTGCAGTTGCATTCGTTTCGAAAAATTAATCAATTTCGACATATTATATGCCCCGATCCGACACCCGAGCACAAAGTTATAACCTCCCAAAATTTTTCATTATTATAATTGGGTATATGGGTCAGCCGTCTGACCAAATTGTACGGTTAGACCGTCTGACCCAATACTTTCTCATTCTTAATTTATCTTTGTCCTTGATTTTTCTCATTCTCTTTCTACATAAACCCTAATTCTCCATCCTTCTCTCGTCTCTTCACTTCCTCCATAAACCCTAATTCTCTTCGTCCTTCTCTCTTTCTCATTCTCTTTCTACATAAACCCTAATTTTTCTTTGGCTTAATCATGATTGACATTAGCCCTCTTCAAGATGTAGTTAAGGTCAAAGATAACCCAGAAAATAAGGTTGTACTTCAAGTAGCCTTAGATCGAACTGCTTTGATCTGCGTATACTTCTTATTTCACTAGATTGTACAAAAAAGGCTCTCATCATGATTTAATGAGTCCCAAAGGAGCTCTAGCCTTTGAGAAGGTCATTAAGCAGTTCATAGAAGCAGATGAGGAGTTGAACAAATCGAAGGAAAAGCCTAAAGAGTCCCATAGGTTTATTGTTTGTGGTTTGGCGGCCCCCGGGTCGCAGGAAGGCAAAGAGGCAATGATGAGAAGGACGGAGAAGGAGAAGGTTGTCTCCAGGAAGGGTAAAGAAAAAATGCCTCCCTTTCGACCCAGATTTGCTAAGACCGCATTTTTTAGGCGAGAAAGAGGAAAAGGAGTCAAGATCCATGACCCAGACGAAGATGAACACGTCAAGGTAGATGAGAACGTTAAGGATGAGAAAGTTAAGGAGGAGGTTGAGATGGTGAAGGTGAAAGAGGAAGTGGTAGATTTGAAAGATGACGAAATGAGTGATGGTGAAGTACAAATCATCAATAAAAGGCTCTTTCATTATCTTGTTCAAATGTCTGAAGAGGAGAAGGAGATACTCACCAACTTATGAGCTCGGGTCTATTATGTAGCTAAGTATACATTCAAGAAGGAGTTTGGTATTCAATTTGCATGAATAATTATTTGTGATTTTTTGCCTTTTTTATGTTTGTTACATTTGGGTTGGATGTTCTTGCATCCATGTAGGCATTAAACTTTTCTTCAGCATGAAAATATGCATCTATATAATGCTGATCATAGACAGTCCCCTCTGTGTCCAAGTATACTCCTGTGTTGTCCTGTTCCTCTGTAGCAGATGCCTCACTAAGGTGGGCCACTGCTTCATCTATTATATGTTGCTCTACTTCTATGATTTTTGGCAGTAGACCGAACCTTTCTATTCTTTTCTTCCCTATATGAGGGAGTTTGTAGTTATTCCCTCCTTTCACTTTGAGTGCCTCTACCATAACCAACTACAATGTAATCCATGCATACTTGATTAAGTAGGACTGAATTCTTCATATTCTTCATAAACCCTTTCAATAAGCTCATCAATGTTTTGGGGAAAAGATTGGTATTGTAAGCTTTGAAGTGCTCTGAATAAGCTAATATCCAAAATGTTAAAATCAGGTGATTGGGGGGGTTGATTGATTAGATGAATATTGAATCCATCTGAGCTTGTTGCTGCCCTAAATTCTGGGTCAATGTCCTTAATATGTGGCCAAGCATTATCTTGTTGTATTGTTATGTCCTTTGACATGAATGCTGGCCACTTTGCTTTGATTGTTGGGATGACCTTGTTGATTAGCATATCCCTTGTCACTTGTTGATTTACATTTGTGATGGTATTTATCTCTAAGGTACCTGCTGGCCTGTTCTTGCTTTGTTTTCTTCCCCTTTCTTGAGTGACAAAAGGGAAATATCCTAATCTTCCCATCAAATAGCAGCTCACCTTCATCATTATACAATGGCCTACAAGTGACCCCCATGAACATTACTTTGATGCTATAATTTTTAGACTTAGATTTCCTATATGGGCCAATTTCTTTAGGCAGTAGGTAGAACCTTCTTGTGGTTGGATTCAAATAGAACCATTTCTCATCTATATGCACAACGTTCTTCATGTTCACAAATTTTGGCTTTTCATTTGTTGTTGCTGGTTCAATGTGTTGTAGAACCCATTTTAATCTATCCACTTTGTTTTTGTAACTAACACTAGGGTGGTTAGGACTTGTGTGTGCTCTAAGTAAACCTTTTTTGAGTAGTCTGAAAACATGCATATGTGAGCACCCTAAGGCAGCAGCATAATCTTTGTAAGTTCCCCTCTTATGCAGTGGAGTTGACTACAACTACTCCTCACTGTTTGTGTAAAATGGTTTTCAACCTGAATTGCCTTTTTTCCTATTGCTGACATCTATGGCTTCCCCCCTTACTTGTTGTTTTTCAACCCTCTTGAAAAGTTTGGAAATTGTGCTCTTGTGACATCCTATTTCTTTGGCAAGTTGAGTTTGAACCCCCCATGGCAATCTCCCACCTCGTTTCACCCCCAACATATGGTACACAACCTTAAGCCTTTGACTTTCTGTTAAATCTTTAATTTCTTGCCTAACTAAGTTGTGTTCCCATATTTCAAATGGTAGAACGAAAGATGCAATGAGTCCTTCCTCCACTAACAACCGATCAACATCATAGAATCCATCCAATTCTTCTTCCATTTTAGGTTTTTTTTTTCTTGGAAGTTGAAGTTAATGAAACTGATGTGTGTGAAATGTGCAATTAAACTGTTAAAATATGTTGTAATTAAGCCCTAACTAAGTGCAGTGTGTGTTGTGTATAAGCTGAATTTTTTTTTGCTAATCTCAAATGGAGCTGCCGAATTGGAGAAAAAACTCTGAAATCATCTTCATTGAATTTCTCTTATTGTAATGAATGATGGAGTATCAAATGATGTAATGAATGCCCTTTACATAGGCATTGAATATCTCTGTTTCTTAATTTTAAAATTGGAAGGGAAAAAATTTGGTTGTGAACAAAATTTGGGAGGGAAAAATTTGGTTGTGAAAAATTCCCAACCCATTTTTTCCCATTTCCCCCTTGCTGATTGCCTTCACGTGGGACGACCAGGCCCCACTGCTATATATTTTTTTTATACTCATTCTCCCTCCAAAAATCAAATGGTCCCACTACACCTCTTTCTAATTAATTCTCTCTCTTCTACACAATTACAACACAATTAACACCCTTAAAACAATGCATGAGAGTCCGTGACAGGTACAATTAGTGAAAGTTTTTAGTTACGAATGGAGTAATTGAAGTTCATACAAGTCTAAAATTAAGCCAAGAGTCACCTGTGTGTGAAAATCATTTTTAGGACATGATTGGATGTGAAAAAGGGGTTGTTCAAAGACTTGCAAAAAGAGAAAAGGAAAGATTGCTCATGAAATGAATTTGCTTGCTTATTTCATGAAATGAGTATTTCAACAATCTGTTGTTCATATCCAATTATTTGTGTAGCCTTGAAAACACCCTTATATTCTAACAATGACTGTTAGCTTCGCACCATATTTTTGCCAAGACTCAAGGCAAGACAAAAAAGAAAAGCATATTTAGCCCGATTCACAAACTGATTCAACAATAATATCATGATTGATTTAGGATAAATGTTGACATTTCTGGTATTGTTATAAGTGGCTAGTTTATTTACATTTTTCCTTCAATTGGTAAGTCAATTTGAGAGATAATGCACCTAAATATCTCATGATAAATGAAAATTCTGAAGCTCAACCTGTAAGGTTTGGAGTTTTTTTTCAATCATTGTTAGCTGTTCACGAGTATCCAATAAATTGTCTAATTTCTGCTGCGCTGCCTCCTCGTATGGTTTGCCAACCAGTGATACAAAGTCTTCCATATTCTGGATTGCATTCGTCAAGTCCTTCTGCATGGCTTCAGCAATTTCTTGTTCTACACCATCTGCAAGGCTTTTCACTTTATCTATAACCTTTTGCCGACGGGCCGGAAAATTTGAGATGGCCAACAAACTGACAAGAAAATAATGGCTTGTTATTTAATTTAATCCCAGACTGAGAGACCATAAGAGCATCATCAATACATAAGCGTTAAAATTATCTCAAACAGTCTAAATGCAGCACCTACATAACACAAACCTGAACCAGGAATCAGGAAATGTATCAACTTGTAGACAAACACAACCTTTCCCTATTGGGGGGGACTCTTGATCAGTTGATTGTCTAACATGATTTCTCAATCATTAAACGCTATATTAGGGAGCATAAGAAAGATAGTTAACTGATTCCATCAATCAAATTTCATGAAAGACCCTTGATAAACTATGCTGAACATCAGAGATACGGCACGAGGGACCAGGACAAACCTGGTTTCATATTAAAAGCAACAGGGTCTATGTGCACCATGAGAAAATGCGATAACAGACAGTTCAACAAGGTAAAGAGGTACATTAGTAACATTACCCCCCAGCAGAACAAAGCCCTAATGCAAGAAGGTCTTCTATCGTAGTTGGTAGCACTGTTGTGAGTAGTGAAGCAGATAAACCAGCAGCACCAAGACCTCCAAAAGCTCCGAAGAACTGCAGTGAAAGAGAGAGGAAGAAAATAAAGGAACCAGTTAGTTATAGAAAGACAGTTCAACCTTTACATGAGAAAGATTAATTAAAACTCTGAAAGTAATACACAGCATGGTAGTATGCAAGATCTGAAAGTAATATTGAATCAAACTAAGAGAAAAAAATTCCTTGGCTCACTTTCAATATATAAAATAAAAAAACAAAGATTTTTTTATAAAAAAAAAAAACACTGCACTTACTACTTCACGGATTTCTTGTTCAAACATTTTCGAGGCCGCAGTCACGCTAAATTTTTCTAATGATTTTATACTCTGGATATCAACTTCTTTCCACACACGACTTGTGAAATCCACCTCATTGTGTGAGTTGACAAGTAAAGGCCATGTTTTCTCAAATGTCTCCTTATATTGCTTACCTTCACGGATGTTGTTTTCTTTCAACCATAAAGTATATTCCCCAAGAATTCTCTGTTTTTGAAATCAAAGTCAGACAGGGAAAATCAAGCCTTCTGTTAAATGCACAATAAGAGAGTAATGAAATGCCAGATGGAAAAACAAAATTTACACAACCACATATAGAAACAGCAACCTTGACTACAAATAAGAAAATCTAAGAATACCATACTGTGAATGACAATTTCAAACTATTTTGATTACTTCTTCCAAAACAAATCAGATGTGCAGAGACGTATGCATTATGTAAGAATTCCAATATTCTGAATTCTCCGTGCCCATTCTCACTTTCAATGTTTTCCTGATCTTCCTAACAAATTAGGTATGGTTCACATCTTTATTTATAACCAAAAAGATAGAAATATTTCATAAAATAGTCCAATCGGACACAAACCACAAGAGGACTTGAGTCTAAACAAAATCAGTGGTAAAAAAAGGTGCAGCAGAGCAATCAATCCAATCACATAAAAATGTCCCACAAAGTTGACTTTCCAGTGGTTAAATTATTAGTTTGTTGGTCCTGTATAAGCTATTACTGAACTCTAAACTAGTAACAAAAAAAAAATAAAAGCTTTCCTCCAATTCAACTTGAAACAAGCAAGTCAATCAATCAATCAAACCAAGCATCAAATTCCACTTTCTACCTGAATCAAAATATTATGCTATGAATTAACATAGCATAAGAAACATTAAGAGGCAGAAAAATGGAAGAATAAGGTGGTTGTATGTTACCAGGATGCAAATTAGAGTAAAAGAGAATTATAATTACACTTCGGAGGGGTGGAGATTCTCTCCCAAGTATGAGCTTTCAAGAGGTTGATCCTAATTATGTGAGTCAAGTTTGAGTATAGGGTTGCTCGACTTGACTCGTTAACATTGCAAGTTGAGCACAAGTTCCTTCAACTTTAATCAAGTTGAATGTTGACCAAGCTCTGACCAAGTCGAGTTTTGATCAAGTTTTGACAATTTGAGTTTTGACGGAGCTTTTATCAAGTGATTTTGAAAAGGTATTGTCTTTTTAACATTTTCTTCATTTTGTTTCAAGTTATTCTAGTTAAAATATGTTCGAGCTATAAAATATAAGACTAAAATGATTGATATGATTTAATAAAATTCATATTTCAATATAACATTTTCAACATTATATAAATCTAGATTTTTGCGAGCTTTTTGAGTCAAGTATTGAGTTGCTCCCCTTGATTCGTCAATATCTTGAGTCGAGCAAGATTTCGAATTGAGTTTACTTGAGCCAAGTTTTGACCGAGTATTGACAGTCGATCCCGAGTAGCTCGTGAGTTGTCTCGTCTTATAAGCACCCCTAGGCTCAAACTATGAGTTCATTGCATTACCACCTCCTAAACTTCCACCTTGTCCTCAATTGGGGCAGTAGTTGGCTCGAAATTCTTGGCGTTGGCAATGGTATGCAGTAGCATTGTGACCCTTTGGTAACTTAAGCCGAATTCCTAAAGCTCTGATTTGCCTTCATTTGTTAAGTACTGGAATGACAGCTATGAAGTGGAGTGTTGAATGCAAACCAGGCTGGTGGAGAAATGTGGGTGTTTAATGTGTACATTGGTGAATTGGGGAAATTAAACCAAATTTTGTCCAAAAAATTGGATAGGTTCAATGAAATTAGAGATGAATGAACGCATGGGCTAGGTTGGGAAATTAGGTTTTAAAACTTGGGTTGAAATTATGGGCTGTGAGTGGGAGATAGAAATGGACATACAAGGAGGTGGGTTTGTGAATTGTGAGAGTTGACAAACGGGTCAGAAATTTTAGGCTTCAAAACAAAATAGAGCAAATTCGCACATTTAAAAGGGGTAGGAGTTTCTGGGGTCAGGGAATTTGGGGGTCCACATGTTGATGGATGGATGGGGTTATAAATTAAAGGTATAGATTGTGATGGGTGGGCTTAGAATCGTAGTTGCTAGGTTGAGAAGATGATAACAAGGAAATGGGTCTCGAAATAATAGGATCAGAGTGTCTCACCTCAAAAAAAGAAGTGCGCTATAAATTACCAGGCCCAATTTCGTGATTTTCCTCTCCTTTATTAAACAAATTAAGTTTCATTTCTTCCTACCTTAAATAGTTGTCTCGAGTCATAGCCTCTTGAGTGATGTCACCATTTTGTACCTTTAAAAATTGTCCTTACCACCAACTTCTAGATTTTCTCCTAACTGGTAGAGACAAACCTTCTACCACACTCAACATATTGGATTTCCTATGACCACAACTCCCAAGAACGCAACCCTTTTTCACCAACAACGAAGCAACCACTGCCGTTACCTATATAAGAAATGTACCCAGGCCCACCTCCTGATCCAATTGTATCAGATTCCCAATTTGCAAAACCACTAACTACACTAGTCCGGCCACCACAACTGGTAGTTCAACCATCAATTCTTCCACCTAAAGGGAAACCACTTCCACCGACATATCCTTTCCTAAAATCACCATGTATTCTGTTTAGCCTACGAACGGAATCTCCACCAAACAAACCACCATGATCTTTGTTGAAGTGGCAACCTGCAAAAGTCCCAAAATTATCTTCAGCCACAATTTTCTTCTGATTCCTCTGCATCGATGATGGCATTTGGGTTGATTTGAGGACTGAATTAGTCAATTGGAAGTCTGGATATGATTTCGCCACTGTTGACATTTCCTTAGCCACGGTGCTGGGTAAGAAGTTCAGGTACTCTACCTTGCTGCTCAAATTCTGATTTGAGTAACACAGAATTGAATTGAAACGTAGCATCATCAGGCCCTTTTATTCAATGTGAAACATGACATACACCTAACCATGACATCCGCACATAAAATCATGCAAGTTAACATATGCTAATAATGCCATCATTAATTCTAATATTATGTATTTGTCATTGGGCGGTAGGGACAATTAGCCTTAACCCTAATAAATAGGATGATAATCTTGTTTAAATCTAACACTAGAGCGATCCAATTCATCCGACCCAAAAGAAAAAATCCGATCTAAATCTGAAAAGTGAATATCAATGGAGGACTCCATTTTTAAAAAGATCCAACAAATTAATCCAAGACTCTCGGATTTTTAATGCAGCAGTCAGATTGTCAGTGTTTGATGCAGATCAAAAATTCAAATATTATAATTAAGTACAAAAACTACAAGGAAATTAAAATAATAAAAATGTAGGAGCTCAAACGTCGCTACCCAAGATAACATATTTAGGATTACCATGTTAACAAATCATAACATAAGCAGCTGATTTGAAGACAAATTGAAGTGATAGAATGCAAGAATGCAACAGATTCCTAAAATTGCCAGGGGCCAGAAACTGTTAAAGTCAAAGGAAAAGATGGCGAGAAAAATACAAGTCAATACAAGTTTTGAAAAAAACTTTTTTTTTTAAACTAATAGAAATAGAAATTTAAGCAGCTACGGGGGATGGGTGACTACGAAAATTGTGTTTGACACAAAAACTAAACAATCAGAAGTAATAACTCAGAGCCTCACATATGAGTTCATGCAACAAGAAACAAAAACTTAATAGTTAACACTATTCAGTGAACCAACCTCCTCTCTAATGAACAAAAAAAAAAAAAAAGAAAACCAAAAGAAATATAAAAAAAGTTTCCCCAATCTTTACTAACCTTCTAATCTTATGCATGTTACTAAAAAGATTAGGTCAAAAGCACAATAGAATCACTTAGATTGAAACTAAGAAAAAAGCAATGCAATTAAAACTATCATTTCATGTCAAACAATCTTCTTCATTAATGCTCTCTCTCCTAATAATCCACCAATAATTCAAGCCTTAATTTTTCACGAGTGGGGTCAAATACATGAACCAAACTGATTAAGTCTAAGCTTACTTGAGCATCCGCAATTGCAGGGCTAACAATGTCATTCTGAATACTGTTTTTGGCGGTTGAACCAGATTTGTCTCCTCCAAAAAGTGTTGAGATGGCTACATCCAAATTGGAGAGCTTGAGTGTAGATTCTACAAGTTCTAAAACACGATCTCTTGCATTTCCAACCTACGCATAGTGGAATATACAGATATCAATCAGTATTGCAGTAGCAGTATTTACGCCAAGTTAACTACGCAAGCTAAAATAATTGATTAATTCAGACAAGTACATATCTTAAGCAAATCTATTTATCACAATTTGGTATGAGGTAGAATCGTAGAGATGACAGAAGAGGGAGTGGGAATCATGTTTTGTGTAAAGTGATTTATTTCTATATTAAGTGCTATGATATATTCTATTAAGGGCTGACCAATCATATGCATTATGAATCATATTATCATATATTTTACGCATAACTTCACTCTCTCACACACATTATTATATGCAAATGGTACACACTTGCATTATAAAAAAAATATTCATTGGTTTCCCCCCACAGTGTATGCACAATTTATTCTGGAAAGAAGGGAGTATAATGGATAGAAATTTGCATTATACACAATTTACTTGGGAAAAAATGACTGAAAAAGCACAACCTTTAGGTTGGGTGCAAGAACAAGCACCACCTAAAGCAGGTGCGAGGGCAGCACAACCTTTTGAGTGTATAGCACTTTCCAATGAACCTCTGAAGTTCCAGCGTCTTTTAAGCCACAGGCTAAACCCAACTCAAAAGGTTGTTCTACTCCTTGTACCTAATCAATATATTGTACACCCGGGAGAAAAATAAAAATCATGTATTTGCGTTTAAAACAAAACATTCATGCTATGCATATAGAAGATTTATATTACACATATAGAACATTGGTCTTTTATATATAAATCACTTAATTTTATAAGAAAAATGTTCTAAATGAATAAAATAAATGTTCAATTTTAAGCGCAGGTGTATGGTGATCTCTTTCACTTTGTACCCAGTTTAGGTGGTGCTGTTTCTTGCACCCAACCCAATTTTTTACTGTTTGAGTCAATTTATGCTTTATTTCCTAGTCAAGTACAAAACCACAAACTGAATTATGCAATGGATACCAGCTAAGCTTAACGAAGCCTAAAATTCAGGAAGATTTGTGTTGTATACCAGTGAGAAAATTTGGCGCTTCCATAAAATACTGGCACTATCCATTTTCACTGCATAGTCCCCAACACTATGGACTACCTCCTTCACTGATTTCAAATCCTTCTCAGCATACCTGCAGTCCTGTTTCACCAGAGTTTGGCAGGAAGACAATAGTCGCTCAGCAATTGCTATAGGTGTCTGAAGCTTAATTTTCATCCTCTCAAGCCCAGCAGTTGTCGAACCATCCATGAAGTCATACAGGAAATTCTCAAATTCATCAAAACTCTTGTTGCTTGAATACAATTCAGAAACTAACAGATTCTGTTCATCTGTTTTAAAATCAGTGGCCGCAACTTTTGCTTCAAGAGCAGACCGTGCAGATATAGGAAATAGTTTAACATGTTCTATATTCAGCAAGTTACGCACATTATCTTTTACAAATGTAATGGCTTCATCAAGCTGCATGAAAAATGAAAAAAGGGATGTGCTATATGTCAGAAGGAAAAGAATTAACAGACACAAAAGGCATGTGCTGCACAATAGCCAACTACAATTGTGATATAAAACTCTTTAATAGTACTCAAGAAACAGCATCTTGAACAGCTATGCTCACTGCATGCATGCATACAAACTAAAGATTCTATACGATTCACTTCATAATTCTAACGATATGTCATTTGTGTTTTGTCATACTCCCTCCATCCTCCAAAAGCCTCATGCATTATTTTTTTCCCAAGTGAAATTAACTTTGACCATTTATGTTCTCTGACACGAAAGAGAGAAAGACAGAGACAGAGAGCAGCCTTATTTGATTTGTTTTCAAGCTTTTTTTCAATTTTTTAATCAATACTTTTTTTATACTCCATATATCTATACTAATCTATACTAAGTATATAAAAACATACCCACAACACACACATGTGACACATGGCACCTCCTCCTATTACCATTCATTATTGTCTCATACGTGACATCCTCTAATAAAACATTTATTTATTTCCAAATTCCTATCTATTATTTCCCTACTATTGCATGCAATCCCTCATTTACCTCATCATCTTTCCATGATCTTCCCTAACCACCTTTTTTAATAGTGCAGCATTCATCTTCCACAAATTTGTTATTGAATGTTGCAATTTTCAACTTCTATCACCACATTTTTTCAATGCTTTAGTACTATAAAGTCACTTTTACTACAAATTTGTAAGGAGAACCAATTGACATCTTTAATTACTTTGCTCTTGCCTCTTGATTGGAATTGTAAATCATGAGTCTTAAGGTTACTTGGAATTGCTTTTTAATTAGTATCATATCAGGCTTTATGAATCATACATAGTATTCTTTTGTCACTAACTTGCATTCTCTTTCATTCGGTGGTTTGTATATCCGATGGGAAGACTACTCATTTGGTGATTGAATTTTGCGATAATTGTTTGGTTTCATCGAACAAATGGCCTACAATAATGTATGATATGACTTTTTTAATTCAATTTTATGTCAATATTATGTCTTATGCTTTGGTCCAATGTATCTGATTTTGTCAAATTAAAGTTTGCATAACTTATTTTTCATATTTTGAATTGGTTTGGGAATTGGGGTTTTAGACATGATGTATGAAGAGAAAAAGGAAGTATATTATGTTGTTTGACATCCACTTCTGTTGAGGAGATAATGATCTTTTCTACAGTATCTTTTTTTACAGGTTTATTTGATCGTTGAGTGGTTTGCTCTTAGGGCTTGTTTACTTCAGCTGAATACGGCTAAACTGAACTGAACTGCATACAGCTAAAAGTAATATTTTATAGTGAAAGTATTGGGTTAGACCGTCTGACCGTCAGACGGCTGACCCAATATACCTATTATAATAGTGAAAAACTTCGAAAAGTCATAACTTTGCGCTCGGATGTCCGATCGGAGCATATAATATGTCGAAACTGATAATTTTTCGAGACGAATGCAGTTGCAAATGTCCAAAAGGATTTGGCCATGGGAAAATGCCAAACAAGGCCTCTAAAGACCTCAAATTGCCAAAAGACGTGTCCAGGTTATATTTTGTCCAAGTTAGTTACAAAATGTGTCCAGGTTTAACAATGTGTCCAGATTTACAAATGTGTCCAGGTTTACAAATAGGTATCCAGGTTTAACAAATATGTGTCCAGGTTTAACAAGTTTTTAGCAGGTTCGCATATATGTGCCAGGTTAAACAAATAGGTGGCCAGGTTTAACAAATAGGTATCCAGGTTTAACAATAGGTGTCCAGGTTAAACAAATATGTGTCCTGATTAAACAAATATGTATCCTGATTAAACAAATATGTATCCAGGTTAAAAGCGTTTTCACCAGGTTTAACAATATGTGTCAAGGTTAAACAAATATGTGTCTAGGTTTAACAAATTTTCACCAGGTTCAATAAGTTTTCACCAGGTTTACAAATATGTGTCCAGGTTTAATAATACGTGTCCAAGTTTAACCACATATGTCCAGTTTTAACAAGTTTTCACCAGGTTTACAAATATGTGACGAGGTTTAATAATATGTGTTCAGGTTTAACAATATGTGTCCAGGTTTAACAAGTTTTCACCAGGTTTACAAATATGTATCCAGGTTTACAAATATGTGTCTAGGTTTACAAAGATGTGTCCAGTTTTACAAAGATGTGTCTAGGTTTACAAAGATGTGTAATGTGTCAGCTCCAGTTGGACGAGTCTGACAGTAACATACCTTCTCTATTTTATAAGAGAAAGAAATTGAGAGTTGAGCTAAACTGAACTGAATTGAAGTTACGCTGAAGAAAACAGGCCCTTAGGTGTTTTTTTTTTAACATATGCTCATCACTCAAGTTAATATTTTCTTTCAATAGTACTAATTTTGTTTTTACAGAATGTTTCACGCTTTCCTGCTGCAAATAAAGTTTTAATATCTTTGCATGATTAACTAACTTTGATTCTAAGAAATCATATACAATGCAAAACATAATAACATACTATTAAAATTACGAATATAACATTATACATGGCCCGTGCGTAGAACGAGCTAAAAAACTAGTTAATGGTTAAAGGCAGACCATGCTCATGCGTAGAACAGGCTTAAAAACTAGTTAATGGTTAAAGACATACCATTAAGACTAGACAAAAATTAATTACGGCAAGACATGAGGAATGAATTGGGTATTCATTTATTCAAGAAAAATAAATTAAAAAATTATCTACGCATCATTGGTTTTATATCATTTTACCTGTAATTTTTTTATTCCTCGGTATTAAAAAACACTTAATTTTTTTCAAAAAAAAAAAACATTAAGCATCATTGATTTCAATCCATATTTTTTTTATACCTTACACCCAATCACCATTTAATTTTGTGAGACTTTCAATTGTTAAATTGTATGCAATAATACCTCACTGGCATTCCTGTAAAGATCAGCTTTATTTAACAAGAACAGCACTTTTTTCTTCCATTGCTGTGTGTACTGTAGGAATGCAACCTGGAAAACGTCAAATCAAGGCCACAATCAGCTCTAATATGAAATAGTTCTTGAAAGAACCAAGCCATCCATAAAGTTTTAAGGGAAGAACAACTTCACAGTACTCAGCCAACATAAGGTAACTTTACTTGCGCTATTATTTTTCACGGCTAATCATAACCAATTTAATGTAATACTCTATTACTTCAGCAGTGTACAGTGCTAGACTCAATCATAGACAAGTAACATAAAGCTATTAATTCGTGATCTTTTCAATTGAAGTATTACCAATTGACAAAGAAACAAATGAATTATGAAAAATAAACTATGATTGAAGTGTGGAAGATGAGGTGTTTGATTGAGAGCTCATGTTTTTGGTTTTACAGTAAAACAAGGGGAAAATAAGATGATAGAGGCCTAACCTTTGATGAATTTTGAGAAACCTTTAGGATATTTCATGACATAAGAAAAACTACCTAATATTCATAACATCGTACATCATTAAGGGTATCTTATACATTTTACACGAACTTGAGGGGTATACAGTAAATTTTTAAAGTTATAGGGGTACACCATGAATTTTTTATTTTTTTTAAAAGGAGGAAAGTTGTGGGGAACAAGGAAATACTAAAAAAAAGAAAAAAAAAGAAAAGAAAAGATATGGGATGTAAAGTGTGTACCTGCGAACCGAAAAAATAAAACAAAGAAATGAGTGATTCTAACAGAGAAATGAAGGACATCAATAAGGAACCGGGGGGGGGGGGGGATGTAAAGAGAGGGGCTATCCCACACTTTTTCCTCTCTAGACTCCAGTCCCTACCAAAAATAATATAAACACCCACATGATTACGTGACTTTTAACCCCATCAAAATCATTTTCAACTAGCGATTCATGGAAGACCATGATGAAGTCTCGACGGAAAATCAATCAAAGAACTCGACACTCACTTCCAAGCACACTAAATTGTTCACACAACTCTCTTGAACAAAAGAGCCAACAATAAATAGCTTCATATAGTCAATTACACTTTTAATTTTGAGGTTCTAGGGTTTGAAAATTCAAATTTGTTGCAACCCGGACGATTGTACCAGCCAAAATCTCAGTGTTTTGGAATGCAGCGTGCAGACCCGGGATATCTCTGTTTGTTAAACTACAAATTTGTTGCAACTTGGACAATTCAATACGACTCGGCTGCATTTTCAAAACATGGTTGTTGCACTAGTATCAAGGGTGTTCAACTTATAAAACCTAATTTTAGACCTAACCAGCTGACCTGCTGTTCAAAACTAAAGAACCTCAATTTCTCTAGTTGACAATGGAGTAATCTCAAAATGCTTGATTAGTTGAATCCTCAGTCCATTGAAAAATAAAGTTTAGTTCCTGTAAAAATCCTAATGTAAATGCTTTATGAAACAAAAATAAATGTACAAGTATTACACTGTGTAAAAGGAACAAATAGAAGGAAACAAAAAAATTGTCCACTTTCATACTTTCACTTAACTGTACCTACAATAAAAATAAACCATTCCTTCTTCTCTTACCAAAGTTAATTCATTAATTATGTACTGCAATTCTGCCTTATTTTTCTAAAATGACCCCTCAATTGAAACACCACATAATTCTCACAGAAAAATATGTTGAATAAAATTTTTGTGTGCACTTGAAAACTCATTCATGCCAAGCATCCTTATATACAATTTTCAAATTTAATCTGCTCGTATAATTTGTGTTAAAGTAGGCAATAAAACAAAGGGTGTCAAATAGTTTTTATATAATAAAGGATGATTGTAAACTAATCACATCTAAACACAGTAAACACATATTAATAAAGTGGAATAGATAAAACATAAATCAACAGGTTCTAACACACTTAATAACAATGCAGCCAGACTCTTGTTCCCTAACATAAGC
Source organism: Salicornia ramosissima (assembly GCA_951394345.1). Classification (NCBI taxonomy): domain Eukaryota; kingdom Viridiplantae; phylum Streptophyta; class Magnoliopsida; order Caryophyllales; family Amaranthaceae; genus Salicornia; species Salicornia ramosissima. The sequence continues at coordinate 37,023,509 of OX596237.1, read as the reverse complement.
ATAATAACATGATGGGATAACACAAGAAGAAACTGCACCTCACTCTCACTTAATGGACGGTCAGCCGAAAGCACAAAAACAAGCAAATCGGCTCGAGGGACAAATTCTTCTGTGAGGCGCTGCTGCCTTTGCAGAATAACATTAGTCCCAGGTGTATCAACAATAACCATCTGCAATGACAAGAAAAAGGAGCAAAGCTCACATAAGAAAGCAGTTCCAAAAATGCTTCAATAACCAGCAACAATAAAACGAATAAACGTAGAATTTTTATAGGTGATTGTTGAAACTTGTTCAAGAAAAACAAAAAAGTTGATTATTCCATTCCTCTTAGAAGAGAACGAGATTATGCATGCTTCTATCTGACATGAGTATAAACAAATATTATCTACATTGCAAAACTCATTATATCACAGAGGAAGTCCAAAATGCATATCACAAAGGACATTTCAATCTTTGAGTGCGACTACAAAGAGCTAAGATTGATAACGAAATTGCAGAATGTGAAAGGTTTATTAATGACGAAACTGTATGATCAGCTTGCTGAAATAAGTTAAAATAATTAGCTTAGCTTGTCATTAGTGGTTAATAAAGAATTACTGAGGTATATGAAAATAGAATTTACACTTGGAAACTACTCATTTCACAAATAAAGTCCACAATTTTAACTGAGTGTGCATGGGACCATGGGTTACTCTTTTGAAATGTCGACTTGATGTTTCCAAGCCACTGAAGTCCAATATCTCACAAAGCAAATCACACCCCCACCTATTCTGCACTCAGCTCCAAGCCCTTGTACTAATAAATGTTCCAACAATGTTCGCCGCTTCTTTGAAAGAACTGTTACCCGAGGATGAATTGGATTTCCTTCTGCTATGACGACAAGTGGCATGTTGGCCAGATTAGCAAGAAGGATGACCTGAGTGTGCTGCTAATGTGTGATGAAATGGACGAATTGGAGATGACAAAGGATGGGGCGGCGCTAACACCGGAAGAAAATAGCGTAAACCTACCTGAGACTTCTTTAAATTCAATAGTGTGGTTACCAAATCCAAAAACAATGAAGTTAGAAGGCAAAATCAATGATTAGAATATAGTAATGATGGTGGACCTCAGGGCCACTCACAATTTTATCTCATGGGGAGTGGTGGAGCAACAGGGGATTCCTTAGACCCGACGGGGGGATTTGACGTCTCGTTGGCAACATGGGTCACGGTTCACAGAGAAGGGGTTTGTAGGATTGTGGTGCTGACGATGAAGGGGTTACAATGTTGTAAGATTTTCTGCCCTTTGAGTTGGGTCACTCGGACTTAATATTGGGGATACAATGGCTGGAAGAATTAGGCCCGATGACGACGAATTGGAAGTCCTAGACTATGAAGTTCGTGGACAAGTGAAATTCGGTGACATTGGCGGGTGATTTATCATTACAATGCACCCAAATCTCCTTCAAGTCAATGATGAAGGAGACAAGGAAAGAGGTTGGTGGTATCTGATCGGCCCATTTTGGACCCATTTTCCGGCTTCATTTCACTTGTCTTTCGGACCTTTTAGACTTTATTTCATTGGTTTATAATCTTTTATTGTAGAATTAGCTTATTTCATGGTTTCATTCAATAATGTTGTGTTTTATTTGTTTTCTTGAATAATTGGGCTAAAATTGGATGCATTTCAAGTGCTCTTTCATAATGGTATGATTAAAAGACTCGTATCTTTTTGTCTATAATTATTTTTCAGGTGATTCCATTTGGAGAACATTTCTTATTCCAAGAGCTTCAGTTTGATATCATATGCTCAAGTCTGCTAAGAAACGAATGCAATATGAGCATTTGAAGACCAAGTGCGCAAATCTGCACGACCGTACAGCTTATAACTGCACGGTCGTGCAAGCCTGCAGCGGCGCGTTGTTTTGTTTTGGTCGTGTAATTAGTACTTATAATGAGTTTTCATTTACTCATAAAGGGACATTTAGACCATACTTATGGTAGTATTAGGAGCTTCTCTCTCTACTTTTTCTCTCTAGATTAGAGTAGATTAGGCTAGATTTAGGCTTGATTTCTTGAATTTCTCATTGATTTTCATGTAATTTACTCTTCTCAAGGTATTCAATCAATTGCTTTTGCTTTTACTCTTATCTCTTTCATATTTTGCAAGTAGATTAGTGTTACTTACTGCATTTACTTGTTTTCTTAGTTTAATTGCTTGTTTGTTGTTAGATTTAGGTTTAATTCAGGTTTTCTTGCTTAGAGTTCCACTTTAATCTCTTCTACATGATTTTCCCCAATTATGCTTGAGTAGTTAGATTTTCTAAGGATTGGATGACTTGATTCTATGCATTTTGGAGGTTGATTATTGGAATCCATGAATGCTTGAGTTTATAAGTTTATTAGATTTTTAATTTTCCTAAATTTCTTGTTGCTTTTCATGCTTGCTTGGTGAAATAATCATGTTGAGTTCTATTTATTTTGGATTTAATTTTCAAGATTGTTTTCAAGATTTTCTACGGGATCGATTCTCATCCCTGCCCCTTGTGGCTCATTCACACCAAAAAAAAAAAAAAAACTAAATGACAACAATTTTAAATAAATTGTGTTGAGGGTCAACTTGGGAAAGCACACAACCTCTCAAAAGATTTGTAACCAACCTTGTACTATGAATATCTTGTTGAAAGTTCTCAATACAAGTTCATCTTCCTCCTTTATCTTATGCTATTCTCTTACTATTATCATTACAAGTATTATTATTGATATTAATATTGTTATGGTCTTCTTCAATATTCCGGTGGCATTAGTGTCATAGCCTTCTTGGTTGAGTGTTGTCTTGGAGGTCCCTAACACCATTCCATCCTTCCTCCACCCTCCCTCAACCGCTACCACCACAACTACCTTTAGAATGGTGCTTTGAGGGATCCACAAAAAGTTGTCACAGTAATTAAGTAATTAAGTAATTAAGTAAATACCTAATTACTAAATTTTGAAATACAACATATACTACCTCTGTAACAAGTTATTTCTAAGAAAAAAAGTCAAACACAGATTCCTAGGGAAATTTTAGTTGCGTTAAATGGATAGGGAAAAAGACATGTGATGAAGAGAGAGATCCACAAAAACGACATCCAATAAAAAATTGCTGCAACTAATGTTTTCCAACCCTTTTTCGGCAAATGTTTCAAATATCTTGTTACGAAGAAGAGAGAGAAAAGGCATCTATAAAAAATAAAAGAATAAATAAATAAAGTAATTGTTGCAACTAATGTTTTCCAAACTTTACTGATACAGAACGGGATGGTCAAACAAGCATCTTCAACGGTCAACGACGACGACTCTTTCCATATCTATTTAACTTGTCTAGCTTTAGCTTCATTTTGAGTTTTACTTTTATGCTTTTCGGGTTGTAATAAGTAGTTTAAACTCTTGTTTTAATGCTTTAGTAGTTAACTAGGCTTGTAATAGCATGAGAGTAAAGGATTAGAATGGCTTAAAGAGCTAAAGGGGGCCTAAACGGCCGTGCAAGAGCAATGCACGACCTTGCAAGGCAAGTCGTGCATGAAATGGGCAAAATTGAAGGTGCACGACCGTGCAAGAAGGTTGCACGACCGTGCAGGCTTATCTTGCACGACCGTGCACGATCCAGTGACACAAGAAGCTATTACACAACCGTGCAAGATAGGCTGCACAAACGTGCAGACTAACTTTGCACGGACCGTGCACGATCCACAACCATGGTTTTGGCTTGCATGACCGTGCACGGTTGAACTGCACAACCGTGCACGGCCTAGTACGCGTGAATTCGTATTTTGCTTCCCTTCATTTGCTTTGTTTAGTGCTTGGTTAATCTTGGCCCTTGATTGCTTAGAGATTAATGGCCTAAAGTAGAAGCTTAATTAGGGGTTGCGTAGTCTATAAATAGTCTCTTTGTGAGCTTCCCTTCCTTGGTGGATGGCAAAATCTTGCAACCTTGGTGATTGTAAGTTTTTTTCTATTCTCTAACTTAATGATTTTGAGTAGAAATTGTTTAGTTCATGATACAAGTCCTTAGTGAGCTTATTTCCATGTCCATATCCATGTTTTAATGAGTTTTTCATGTTCATATTTGAGGGTATTTCTAGACCTACGAAAATTCTGAAAATTTGTCTAGTTTTTGCTTGTTTTGAAATCCTACATCATTTACTTGGAAAAAATAACTCTGTTCCCGAAGTTATTAACATAAATTGCTACAATTTTGATTAACATAAATTGCTACAATTTTTCCCAAAAAAAAAGTACCTTAAGAACAGCATTCCACCATAATTGGTTGTCATTGCAAATTTGCAATGATCACAAAGGGAGTGGATGTTAGGCTACTAGGGTTTATAATGTGCTATGAACCATCTAATTATAATAATAATGGCATTTTTGATTTTTTTTTGTATTTTAGTAATAAGGGTAGAATAGTCTTTTAATAATTGTTTGTAGGTGGATTTGTCAGTTTATAGTTGTAATTAGTCTATAAATAAGGGATTAGTGTGTGTAATGTTTTAGAGATTGGAAATTAATAAAAGTACAGTAACTTTTAGGAGTGAATTTGTCCACTCGAAAGGCATATTTGGAGAGAACTTGGCCTCTCGAAAGACAAGAAACACCAGCATGTGGTGGTTCGAAGGTGGTTCACAGCATAATGCGAGTGGTAATGGTGATGATATGTGGCAACTAGCAAGTTTTGAATGTGTTATTTATGCATGAAAAAAGTTGAAGACAAACAAAATGCTCCATATTTTGGACGCATTTTCACAAAACATAGGGCTACTTGAATTTAATTTTAATATCTTATCTAGTGTCAAACATATAACCCAATCCTTTACTCAAGTTTGTTGTCATTGCAATGATCACAAAGGGAGTGGATGTTAGGCTACTAGGGGTTAATGTGAGTGATAGTGGAGCTGCTATTTTTTATTTTTTTTTTTTTTTTAGTTGCAACGTTTCATTTTTCACATTATTTTTGATTAATTATATCTTTAGTTATGCATTTGTATAAATTATAATACTTTTTTAAAAAAAAAAAAAATACACATTGAGACGAATCAAATGAGACCCTTGCGCATAAATCAAAATATGCAGTCATAATGTAGTAAATGAATAATTGCAATTTGCAAAGTCATACTGCCACAACTAAAAAACAAAGATGTATTTATAATATTATAGTATTGTCAGCGAATAACCTTATATAAAGGGAATCTTGTAATTTTTATTGGACAGTTTTTCAGCTAATGAAAAATTGATGAGGGTGTTTTTGCTATTTGGTGTTGCTGAATCAATGAACACTTCTTGAGATTTGTGCTGATCTCTTTGAATATGATTAATAGCAAACACATATAATCTGTGATTTTTTTTCAGATTTCATCTGGCTATTTAATGTGTGCTTACCCAAATTCACATTAGCAACCCATCTACAAAGCTGAACAAGGTAAAAACTAACCCATATATAAATCTAGTGTTGGGCAACAGTCTATAATTGAGACAAGGTTTAATAACACAACAGATCATCTACAATAAATTAGGGCTACATGCCTGCAGATCGCGTGAGACATCTAACTTACAAAATAATGGATGCATAATCATATGAGCAAGTAATGAGCAACTACGCAAGTATAAAAATCAATCTACCAACCTTTTTTAAAATTGTTGCAGGTAGGTAGCAAATGCATTGACCATCTGGAAGCCTTTCACACCGTTGTTGCTCCATAGTATCTAATTCAGCATAGCGCAAAAAGGTAATCTCATTGGTGGTGGGAACTACCCCCTCTATCACAAAATTTCCTCCGAGGATGGCATTGATGACTGAGGATTTTCCAGAATTGAATTCACCCTGAACAAGCATCGAGTGAATAATAGAGCAATTGAGCAATAGACCCATATTGTGATGCATTATCCACTTAAATAATGGCACATAATTCAGGACACCAATACAGATTATCACAGCTCTAATAGCTTCTCTAGCCAGGAGCACAGGAACAACAGAAAATCACACGCAGGAATATCAACTTCATGCAGAATGACCAACTTTCAGACTTGGATATTAGTGTTATTCCTTTGCAATGTAATGAAAAATCTTATGCTAACTAAAAACCAGTAACATCAAAAGGTACTCCCACTGGCTTAAAGAAATTGTAACCATCTGAAATGTCTTTCTTTCTTTCCCTTTCTCCATACAAACTACATGACATCAATTCAATTATATATATTAAAAATGTCCATCCAAGTTATATGGCCGTTATTTTCCATCTCAACTAGCACTTTTACCTGGTGTCTTTATTCCGCTTTTAACCTTCATCATATGACATCCATTACACTAAAAAATTCTTTTCAAATCATGTTAAAATTACTTTCCATTTCAACACACATTTTTACTTAATATCTCGAGTAAATTCAGCAATCTTGTTTGTTTCCATTAACCTTGTAGCATTCAACTAACAAGGCAGCAAAAATATATTAAGAGTTAATATTCTCCCCTCACAGGATCAAAAAAACGTTTTGGGTACTTATCACATATAGCAAGTAAGAATCCTACAAAACCTTCATACTTCCTTACCATTAGTATTAGATTTTACATCCATCGGAAATTAGAACTAAATATTGGCCAAGTTCTACCACAATAGCATAACCAACATCAATCCACTATTATGCAGTGTCCTTCAACCTCCATTACGGTGTGCCTTTCCATTATCCTCCATCTCATAGATATTGAAGAAGCCTTGTACTACCAATTATTTCAGTAACCCAAAAAAAATTGAATAGCATTGGAAAATCAAAGCTGAACAACTCGCAGACTGCTCCATAAGTGATATTGGAACAAATTTGCCTACTCAAGATTAGTAATTTGGTTGATCGTTTAAACATTTTAGTGTGTGATCCTATTGGTCAACTAAGATTTATCATAACTTTTTGTAGTTTGTTTCTTATTGGTAGATCTACATCTATTCTATCTGCTTAGGTGTGCCGGTGAATATAGTCGTAGAATTAGATCTAGTTTGGTGTGCGCTTAGTCATAGATTGAATTATATAGTTTGAGGGTACTATTCATACAATTGCTGACTAAAACAAGGATGAAATTCAAACTGATAATGCTATACAACACAATACCATCATCTTGGTGTTTCTACAAGGCCTCCCCTAAGAGAGAAAGTGGGGGGAGGACAGATGTACACTGTACACAGCAACTAAGGGAACTTCCTTTAGCTAGATTAATTAAAGAAAATTAGCAATGATCATTGGCCCAGCCCCTAAACAATCCGCTATTTCTACAAGATTGAGATTTGATTGTGACTTGAAAATGAAAACCTCAAACTGAACTAAAACCAAAATTAATCAATCATACTAAAGTTAGCTTAACTAGGGATGAAAAAAAACTGCAAATTTTAATTGCTTATGTTGTCCTTTTGTTTCATAAATAAATAAACAAGAGATGTGGCACAAAAAGATAAGATTGAATGGATATACAATATATAGGCGTGTTTGTTTCATCATTAAAAAAATATTTGTAATCAAAAGCATTTAATGTTAGATAAAAATCAGGTGAAAAGACCAAGCCTTGCAGCTGCTTACAAGTCAACATAATCACGTAGGTATCAATGCCAACTAAAACATATAGTTAGCATCATGAATAAATGTAAAGAGCTAAGATATTGGCATAGCCCAGTCACTCAACTTAGGTTGTTTAGCTTATTTTTTCGTTGTCATCCAACAATTTGGACACGGGTAACAAACGAACATGCTTATTACTTATGAGAGGTAACCAAAGCCTAGTATTATTCTTTCTCTTAGTTCTGAATATCATGGGAACCACATGTCCTGATCAAAATTAAGCTAAGGTTTATAACCCTAACTCATTTGCAATTTCTCATTCAATTCCACTCATTCTATCTCAAGAAGAGGACTATTAACGACTATAAACAAATCCCCTTCAACAACTACACCAAGACAATGGATTCAACTATCAAAGTTATCATGAGTAGACCCAATTCCATCTCCTAACCTATAAGAGTTGGTACATTTGTTACCCTAATTTTAGCTTCCATCACATGGAAACGAGTTTGATCTGGTACATGCAATTAGGATTGAATTGATACAATATATTCAATTCTAGGATCAATTTTACATATAACTACAACTATTGGTGTATCACATTACTCTAGAGGGTTCACAAGAATAAATTTAGCCAAGAGAGTAAAAAAAGAGTTACGAAATTATAGTTACACTCTATAAGTGCATACTAGGATAATGGAATATTCAACCTTTACTCAACATACTGTAGTTGCAAATCTTTATATTACTCCAATACAATTATAATAATTTCATAAAAATATAGAGCTAATACCCATATTATCCTTGTTGAAATTCAGCACTCAATTACCACTATAACCAGCAAAAATGGATCATCGATTTGTGCAATTGCATCTTTGAGAAGCGAAATTTCCTCCATCTGCATCAGTAGCCAATCCTCCATTAGAGAAAAGATCCAAATTGTAAAGAAATGTTTAAATACTAGTAAAATTTAGGGAAAAGTGATAATAACTACCAAATAAGCATCACTTTTTCGAAGTATATACTACATCAGTATTTTCTTTAATTTAACCACACATAAGTTTTAAAAAGTTACAAATCAATACCAAATTGATTAACAGAAAAAAAAAAAAATTATAAAAAAAACGTTAGCCCATTTCATCTTTCCTCCCATTGCCTCCTATTTTGCTACTGCCTTAAATCCCAAAAATACCATAGCATATTTATCTTAAACTACCTGTATACAGAAAAACATTTGAACAACAATTTAGCTCATTGACCATTATCAAGCCTCAATCAAAAGCGCAATTTGAGTTTGTAATTGTGCAATTTATCAAACAAAAATAGGAATTTAGGGTTGTGAAGGCGAGGACTTTATGGTAAAAAAAGTATAATTCAGCTTGGGATCAAAGGATAACAATGGAGAAGGCTAAAGGCCCAATGCTAACACCATCAATTCCCAAAAGTGCAAGCAACAAGTTTTTTTTTTTTACCTAATCAAAATTTGTTTTTAATTATTAGTTCAAGGGTCCACCAAGCGCTGTAATTTAGTGTTAATTTGACGGACATTGGACAAGAAAGAATTAAGGTTATGGAGTGGCGAATTTAACTTATTATATAGTGAAACGAACAGCAAATGTAAAGGCGAAATAGGAGGCAATGGGAGGGAAAGTGAAATGGCTTAACGTTTTTTATTAACCAATTGTTAGTTGGTATTGATTTCTAAATTTTTAAAACTTATGGAGGTCAAATTGAGAAAAATTGTTGACAACTACTTAATAAAATCCACTTTTTGAAAACAATTACCTAATAAAATACTTTTTAAAAATAACTAAGTATGTAGGCACAAAAATTTGCAAACCACTTCTACCTAAAATTTCCGTTAACAAAAACTTTAAGTAGGTTTTTTTTTCATTCTCTTTTGTTTCTTCTCTTTCCCTTTTCTATACCTCTTTTGCTCCTTAACTCTCCATTTCTACAGCCCCACTCCTCCCATCTAGACTCATGATCATCTCATATTTTGTATTCATTAAATGAACATAGGATCACCTTAACTCCCAATTAAGTACAATTAATACCCACTCACATCCAAACAAAATTAATAACCACTGTTTCTAAATCCCAAATACAAAATCTTCAATCACAAACCAAACCAAGACCCAAATCCCTAATGTAAACGAAACCCAACTTAATACCAAATCAGCAGTCCCAATTTCGAAGTTAACCAAATTTTCAAAAAAATAAAATAAAATAAGAGCATAGTACCAAAATCCAACCAAAATTCAGAATATATTTGAACCAAATTTCATGAAATTAGAACCAATTTCATGAAATTAGAACCAAATTTCATGAAATTAGAACCAAATTTCATGAAATTAGAACCAAATTTCATGAAATTAGAACCAAATTTCATGAAATTAGAAACAAATTTCAGAAGCTTTGAACCAAAATTAAGATATGCTATGGCTGTTGTTATAGTTGCTACTATTGCTATCTTGGTATGTGCTCGGTGCTTATTGTTATTCAGAAATTTTTTGCTATAGCTATTGCTATTCAACCAAGTAAATTCAAAATATTTTATGGGTATTGATGGAAAAATTGTGAACTTATATGAGATTTTGAGGGTTATGATGAATTTGTGGAGGGATTACTTCATGGTGAGTCTGTGACTAACCAACGGGCAAAATATGAGGGCTATGATAATTGGTTCACCGACAAGATAATATTTGTAAAGTGACATTTTTGAACACAAGTTCCTACTGATTCAATGCGAATTCTTAAGAGAAGCATGATAATGCTCATGCTGATATTTGATTGGTGAGTTTTGAGAACCACCAATTATTATTGGATATTAGAATAGGCGGAAAACAGGGAAAAAGGGGGATGGGTGTGACGAAATGGAGAAGAAAGAAAAAGGCAAGCCCATTTAACGTTTCCGTGAGTGGAAACGTTAAGTGGTACTGGTTTACAAATTTTTCTATCTTTATAGGAAGTTTTTTAGAAAAACAAAAAAAACATATTTTATTCGGTATTTGTTTCAAAAAAGTATATTTTATTAGATAGTTGTCAACAACTTTTCCATTAAATTAATGAAAAAACTTTTATGGTATGTTATTTGAAAAAGTGGTTATTACCAATTTTATCTAAAATTTATATTATAAAGCTATAGTGTTAACAATTAGATGATCACCAAAGGTGAAGCCTTCTCAATAGCATCCACTGCTTCCACTAATAACCGTCTCTCCTTCATTATGAACTGCATTTCTCTGTCTTCTAGTTTGACAAAACCAGAAATCCCAATATCGCCTGTAAAGCCATTAGTGATCTTCAGGGCATTGTACTGATTCAAGCTGGCACTTTCATCCTGATTTCTTTTGTCCGTAGTAGATTGGTTATATAACATGTTACTAAGGTCCCCAATTGACTTCAGTTCCTGCAGTGAAATTACAGCGCCACTTGCACCAGACATGAGCACATTTGATACTTCATCGAATGAACCACCATTTTTTATGAAATTCACTTCAACGAAAACTGGAATCTTGACATTTTTGTAGATAGAATTCATAAAAATGTCAGAAGGTTCTTTTGCAAGAGTACTAAAAATAAGGAAATCAGCCCCTTCAGCACTAGAAGCATTGAGAGCAGCATTCACAGTTTGCACAATTCTCCCTACAACAGGAAGAAGTACTGACTCTGATTTTGAACTCATCAACATGTTCCTTGCCATAATTGGAGGAAGGCCTGTAAACATATTAAACAAATATTAGCCATTTAGTCGAATGTTAAGTCATTAAGCTGGTTTGAAGTAAGTTACTTTCCCATGTTAAGTTTTCAACAGCCAAAGGCTCAAAATTGGTGTATAAATTGGAAAGGCTTCAAATTTTAATTGAAAATGTTGGCCCTTTTACCAGAAACCACAAAAATGCTGCTTTCAAAAGAGGAGGTTTAGTTTTTAAACGAACCCAACACTAAAAACAAACCCGGGACCAAACATCCAACTAATCTTATTTCACAGTGGCAATATCAAATTTTGAATCAACCATCCCTTTAGCTGACCGAAATTCTAAAGAACAAAATAGAGATTAAGAGAAGTAATTGTTGATTGATGGTGACGAACAAGAATTCAGGACGCTTGACTCTCTCCCAATACAAACTTTTAAATAGCTTGTTCACATCCAAAGAGATCACCCTCAAATTGCATCCAACATGACATTCTTCCTCCTAATATCCTCTATATAGAGAGAATTATTGTCTATGAAAATATCTAGATTTTCTCTTATGCTACCACTTATAAGTTACAACTTATTAATGTAATACCTAAAATATCCTTCTTACTAATATTAGTTCACAGCAGTTACGCTACAATTTAATCAAAGCTTCACACCCGAAAAGTTAAATGAACATAAAAATATATATTGTAAAAGCTCATGGCACTATTTCGAATTGAATAACTCCTATCCAAAAAAAATCAAGAGAATTGAATCAATCCTAGTCACCATCTCAAAATGTAACTACCAATTGAATAACTCATAATCTATAGTTTTTCACCGATCCTACCATGTTATATTTATGTTTGACCCATATATTATAACTTTAATTAAAAGGTAATTTCCCTGTTTCTTATTATTTGTTCCATATTTGTTTTTTAATGCTCTTGCATTTGTTACACTTTGAATATTCTATTATTGTAGTTTCATAGTCAATCTATACTATTATTAAAACGCAACGAGAATCTATGTTATGCTGCCACGGTCACTCTTGCATATGACATTATGACATAGTGCCACGTCCATATCACATGTCACACTCATCTATACAAATGGACCTAAGTGCAATGTAATTCCCAAGATTTGAACCCATAATCTCTTATTTGCAATATAAAAAACCGCTCCAACCCCGCCCACCTCTGGCGACCAATTCGCTGCCACACCTAGCAACCTCTTCCTCCTCCTTCCTCTGACACAGCCCTTGCTGCTGCTTTGCTTCTTCTTCTCTTGTTCCTCTTGTTTTCTATTTCTTTCTCGTATTTCTCTCTCCTCTCACCTCTTCTCCACCACAGCGCCACCGGGCCACTACCGCCTTGTTGCCACCCCAAAGCACAGGTAGCCCACACAGTATCTAGTTTAATTAATCTAATATTTATAATTAAATTGTAAAATTACCCAAACCTAGAAAAGTTGACCCTAAACCCCACCACTACACCGCAAAATCCGTCGTCGGCATCACAACAACACCTTACCGCTGGTCCTTGTTGCCGCCATTTCTTCCTCCCTACTCCCATCGCCGCAAAACCCTACCACAAAATTCTAACTATAAATAAATTAATAAATTAAATTTAAATTTACAATCAAATCTAGTGGTGGAGGCAGTAGAAGGTGATGGTAATTGCCTGAAAAAAAAAAAAAAAAAAAAAAAAACTATTGGTGGCGGCAGAGGTTTCATAGAGGTGATGACAGTGGTAGGTAGCAATGGCAAGAAAGAAAAGGAAGAGAGAGAATGTGTGGGAAGGAAGTTATCAACCGTGCAAGCAAGTCATAAGTCACTTGTATCAAAATGAGCATATATGGTGATACTTGGGATTGTACCTAGTTAATCAAAAGTATGAACCAAAATAAGTAGATGAGTGAAATTTGGGATTATTCCCGTAAAAAAATTCCAAAATAAAATAAAATTAGGATACTTGAATTTCTTATAAAGCTTAAACAATTCCTATCATCAAATAAAAATAAATTAAATATGTAATATGTGGTTATGTTTAAAATGAATTAATCTTAAAAAAAAATAATTTACTTTAAAATTACACAACAGGTAATAGGTAAACTAGGTCATTAAAAAAATAGGTTCAAAGATTGAGTTATTAGATAATAATCCAAAGGTTGTGTGAATAGGAAAAAAATTGTTGGAAGGTTGTGTTGTTAAGGGTCTATTTGTTTTGGAGGAACATGTTTGTTGGAAAAGTATTTTCATTATTTTCCATTGTTTGTTTGGCCCCATCTAAGGAAATTTGGGACTGAAAATTACAAACATAAGTACCAAATAAAGGAAAAGCTATTAGAAGTACCATAAAAAAAAACGTGCAAAAAAGACAACATAAGTTCCCAAATAACAATTTAAAGTTTGTTTGAGTGTAGATATGCAATGCAAAGCCACTCTAAGGCATTGTTGACATTAGCATGATATTAGACTTCTAATAAAGCATACTCGTTGACATTAGCATGATAATAGACATTCAAGGATTTCCCAAACTTTTCAAGTCATAGTTTGCTTTGAGTTAGAGGTAGACTTTTTGTTAGAAATGATCAAATTCAGCAACACAAGCCACGTCCTCAACATCTTCACGCTCCACAAAATGATCAAATGAAGCAACATGAGCTGCCTCCTCAACATATATAAGGATTTATTTGAGTTTGTTTGAGTACCATACAATAACGTGCACTGAAGTTTATATTTCTATAAAAACTTTTAGAAGTACCACACAAATGAAATAGTTCAGTGCACGTTATTGTATGATACTTCTAATAGCTTTTATGGAAACATTACAACTAGCTTTGCATTACTTGTATATATATTTTGTAAATATTATTATTATTTATTTATTGTAATTTATAATCCATACAGTGCTTGCGAATATTTATGCTAATGTCAATTATAATTCATGCCCACCAAAAATAAAAAGTATTAAAATAAAAAAAAGAAGAAAAGAACAAGAAAAAATAAAATAAAGAAGAATTTGTTAATTTTTTATGTTTATTGTTTTATTTACATGTGTCAAATAAAAGGGCTCGTGAGAAAAATAATATTAGTACAATTAACAAAAGATTAATAACTGATATTGGTTTAATACTAAAGTTAAAGAATCAATGCATGCCTCTGAATTCAGACCCATTAGTTTGTGCAATGTGTTGTATAAATTGGTTTCTAAATTTTTGGTGCTAAGGTAAAGACATTCTTATGGACATTATCACCAAAAATCAGATAATGCCTTTATTGCTTTTGTCACGGGAAGGTGTAAAGGGAGAAAGGGTTACGACAGAGCTGAATGGGGATTCCTTGGACAATAATTGATAAAAATGGGTTTTGGTGAGTGATGGATTAATTTAATTATGACTTGGGTTACCTCAATGAATTATTCTTTTTTAATCAATGGAGAGGTACAAGGGCAGGGAGCAGTTTGAGACAAGGTGATCCTATGTCAACCTTACTTTTTATAATTGTGGCAGATGCTTTTTTTAAAATCGTGAACAACCATGTGAGTAGGGGTTTGATTCATGGGGTGAAGGCTAGTAGAAGGGGCCAAGCAATATCACATCTTCTGTTTGCATATGACAATTTAATTTTTGAAGGGAATGCTCCATTATAGTTGATCTTTTCAACCGATAAGAAATTAAGAATTAACATCGGAGAAAAAGATAAATTTTGATAAGTCGAAGGTGTTTTTCAGCAAAGGTGTAACAACAGTGCAGTGTGAGGAAATTTGAGATATTTTGAATATGAGACTAGTGGAGAAACATGATAATTGGGTATCCCTAAGATCATTAGGAGGACAAAAAGAGTGGTGTTTGATGCTCTTTTGGACAAAATTTGGAAGTAACTGCAAGTTTGGAAGGAAAAACATCTCTCACGTGTCGGTAAAGACATTTTTTTAAACTCGGTCATTCAAGCCATCCCCAGCTATCTTATGAGTGTCAACAAACTGCCTAGTAAAATTATTAAGAAAATTCAGTGTTATGGCTAGATTTTGGTGGAAACAAAGTGGGGACACGAGGAATATTCACTGGATAAATCGGGAGTCAATGTCTACGCCTAAATGCTAAGGAGAAATGGGTTTCAAGGACTTGGAGGCTTTTAATCAAGCTTTATTAGGTAGACAAGTGTGGAGGTTGATTATGAGGCCAGACTCATTGTTGGGGTGTGTGTTTAAAAACAAGTACTATCCACGTTGTGACTTCCTGAATTCATCTTTGGGTTTGCAAGGTAGTTATAATTGGAGAAACTTATGGAGTGTAAACATATTAGTGAAAGACTTTATATGGCAAGACACATGGTTAGCAGATGAGGGAAGATTTGTGACTAGTGCAAGAAAATATGAGGTAAGTTGTGTTGGGGAACTCATGTGCCATGAACAACAAGATTTTAACTGCTAACAAAATTTTAACTATCCTCAATGTTTGCAACACTAGCATTTCTTTAAAATTTGAATAAATCATTTAAGCATAATTTAGAAAATAAAGTATCATTTACTTACCACTAGACTAGTTACATATGCTAGCTTCACATTAAAAATAATTACTCCAAAAAAATTTTTACTCACTTTTATTTTTTTGGAAAAAAAAATCTTCAATATCACGTTATCTTAAAAAGTTAATTCCATAACTAATTGTAACCTACAAAAAAAATATATTAACTAATCGTCTTAGGTTTTTGCAGTCTGAATTTTTTTATTAAAATAAATTAATACCAATTACGCATATTTTAGAGAACAAACTATATATAAATAAATATTTACTTAGAATCGATACTATATACTAAAACAAAAACCACTGACTACCTCCACTCAAGTGTATCTGGCATGCTTCTACTCTGGGACTAAGGATTGGAAACACTGTTTTACCTCCACTCAAGCGTTGGAACACTGACTACCTAGTCTACTTCAGGCAGGATGATGGGTTGGAAACCCGAGAATTATCGAGTTCAAGCTAACTCTATGGGTGATTTTGGCTTCATCATTGTTCAACGGGCAGAAAACACATCCAGCTCACATAATGGAAGTCATCACAGAACTTTGCCATGACTTACTAGAAACTTGTCCACAGTTGGACAAAGATAGAAACCCACGGCCTAGGATTGATCTCCAGATCTACTTCTCCCATGGTCACCCCCCTGATTATCCAATTCCTCGGGTACAAGTTGACAGGGCCTGGAAAAGCATTCCGAAAGGAGGAACTCGATCAGGGATTGGATGAATCCTACATGTGAATGGAACTCCATCCTATCATGTTCCCCATCCAAACGAAGGGTTATGCGATTCTAAAAGGTCTCGAGAAAGCTCGAGAAAACAACTGTGACACCCTAATCATCTATACTAGTCGGGTTCAAGTCCACAAACTCAAACAGAATGATCTCAGGCAACCAGAACTTGTTTCAATCCTTAATAGTGTTCGTAATCTTTTTCTTAGTTTCTCCAATTGTAAAATTAGGTATGTTAATCACGCAGTCCCATTGAATTATGTTTTGCCTCCTAAATTAACATATTTCCATACCTACAAGTGAAGTACCCATATTACTTTAACTCTTGAAATTGATTAGTGATTGAAAATAAGTGAAGTACCCATAACATCGGAAATCTAAAAATAATTAACTAATGAGCATTAATGATAATTTAAAAAAAGTGTCAAAAATTAGCATTTGTCAATGATAATTTGAAAAAAAAAGATAAATATATTGTTTAGTTATTGGTCTATATTGTTCAAAAAACCGAGCATCGCCCGGGCATTAACTAGTATAAATATATATGCTGAGCATCAATAGGCCAAAGACTAATTCAATATAGATTGTGCCTTTTGGGTTGAGCTAAAATAACAAATTTGATAAAGAATTTGACAAAACAGAAGAGAAATAAATAAAAAATGAAAAAACCTTCATTAGAAAGGAGAACTCCAGTAGCATTGACGGCAGCAGCAATGTCAACACGCTCGGCAACCAACAAGTAAGCACGGTCTCTGATAACAGATTTCAACAAACAAGCAGCTTCATACAACTGACCACCACTTCCCTGACCACCATTAATGACCACAATTCCAACTCGCTTAGCAACAACGACATCCACAAGATCAACAACTGAATTATCACTAAGAACCTCATTCGCATTCAATTGGAGCACAATTGTGGAAATTTTAATCTCAGGCCGCTTATACCCGCCTGGAAAAAGCGTCCTCAGTGATGGATTTTCGGGGTTTTGAACATCTGATGATTCATTTTGAGCAGCTTTAATGGGAGATTGAGGGTATGAATATGGTTGTTTGAATAATTTAAGGGTGTTATTTGAGATTGTGGGGAAACTAGTACTGTTTTGTTTCAAAATTAAGAAACTACGACTAGTTGTTACGGAACAATGAGATGGCGGAACAGAAAGAAGAGGATACATCATACACTCATGGAGGGAACAGAAAGAACAGAAATATGTGTGTGTGTGTGTGTGTGTGTGTGTGACTGTGAAAGAGAAAGAGCTTATGCTTATCTCAATGTATGAAGCGGTGAGTGAACAGATAACGTTTTAGGAACCAAACTGGTATTTAGGCCCACTAAACTAGTCTGTCCCTCAGTGTGTTTTTTAAGTGTATGTATTTTCTAACTTTTGTGAGAAAAAAAAAATTCACTCAATATTTAATAATAGGAATGGATAAAATCAAATTGTTAATTAGATCATTAATAAAAGTTGAGAAGGTATTGTGTCGGATAGGTCTGTCAGACCAGTCCTACTCAACTTGGACACATATTATTAAACCTGAACGCATATTATTAAACCTGAACACATATTGTTAAACCTGGACACATATTGTTAAATCTAGACACAGAATGTTAAACTTGGACATAATGTTAAGCCTGGTGACATAATGTCGGACCTGGACACATATTGTTGAACCTGAGCACATATTGTTGAACCTGGACAAATGTGGACAAACCTGGACTAATCTAGACAAACATGACCAAATCTGGACACACCTGGACAAGCATGGACTAATGTGGAAAAACTTGGATAAATGTGGACAAACCTGGAAAATATGGACAAACCTGGACTAATCTAGACAAACATGGACAAATCTGGAAATAAATCTGGACTAGTGTTGACAAACCTGAACATATGTGGACAAACCTGGACATATGTAGACAAACCTGGACAAATCTAGACAAACATGGACAAATCTGAACAAATATGAACACACCTGGACAAACCTGGATACATATTGTTAACCTGGAAACATTTGTAAACATGGACACATATTGTTTAATGTGGACACATATTGTCAAACCTGGATACATTTTGTAACTAAATTGGACAAAATATAACCTGGATACGTTTTTTTGCATTTTGAGGCCTTTAGAGGCCTCGTTTAGTGATTTCCGGTGGCCAAATCCCCTTCGAGTATTTGCAACTGCGTTCGTCTCGAAAAATTAATCGATTTCGACATATTATATGCCCTGATCCAATCAACACTCGAGCGCAAAGTTATAGCCTCCTAAAGTTTTTCACTATTATAAATAGGTATATGGGTCAGCCGTCTGACCAAATTGTGTCTGACCCAATACTTTCACTTGTTAGAATTGTCTCAAATGTACACATTTTGTAACTACCCTAGATTACAAGGCTTTAACAAATTAGTGTTCTTTTGTTAAGAACTTACATTTCTTCACAAAGGTTGTGAGTTTGATTCTCATCCAAGGCGTTTTTTAACCCCCCACAAATATCCTTAATCAAGTGAATAAAATTAATAACTCCTAATTTTTTTCCTAGAATAAAAAATCCAAATAGTAAAACTCTTAATACTTCCTCCGTTCTAAAAAAATGCAACAGTCAATGTGATGACCCGACTCGTATAAACCGGCGCGGAAGAAACCAACGAGTCGAATTGTTGAACTAACAAACAAAACACACTTAATATCTAAAATCAATACCTCGAATTATATTACTAAAAATCCCAAAACATACAAATACCACAAGTTTGTACAAAACTAAAACCTCAAATAGTTAATACTAAAGAATTAACTCCAAAAACCGTAGTTAGAGTTAGAGTTAGGATTTACAACCTACAAGTTTCTAGTAGTCTAATTCTAACAACGAAATACCACTACAAAAAGAAAAATACAACGGCGCTCGCCCAATCCCAAAGCTAAGCAACACCATCATCATCAGAGTTACCTAAAAAATATAAAATCCATCATCGGTGGCGAGTAACATAACAGTCACATACTAAAGTGGATACATATGAACATAGAACATATCAGACAAACAAATCAGGCACTCATACTTATAAACATACAAAATTTAAATAACATCAACAGCGTCGAGAAATAGAACTTGCTTGACTCTACGTAACTTTACAATATCTTTGTCGATATCATTCACATATCAGACCGGACTATGCTCGTACGAACACTTCTTACGTGATCGAACTTTCTTACTATGTCGGGAATGAAAATCTTACTCCCAAACCCATGAACCAATCTTACGGATCCATATCGAAAGACGACATAACAAGTATGCACTATCCCAATACCGCAGTTAGGATAGGGGCTGGTCTTAACCCAAGTCTTAGAATCTTACTCTAAGGTTAGGCGTCTTACATGCGAAATTAAGCTAATCTTTACGTTTCCTTTACATCTTGGTTATTCTCAAGTTCACATCTTACGTCTTTACTTGAGACTAACTATGTACTTTACTTCCTTTGAACCTCTTTAATCATTCTTTAGTCTTTCTTTAACTTTCTTTAATCTACTTTAACTTTCTTTAATCATGACTATATAATCTACACTTAAAGAATACATAATCATAATAAAGAAATTCAAGAATCATTATTAAAATTTTCAAGAACTTCAAGAAACTTCAAGATCATCATCAATCTACACGCATAAGATCAAGATCAACCATGCATAAATTCAACTTTGGGCTCATCATAAAAACAAGCAATCTTGGATACTTTTCATAATCAAAATCAATTAAAACAATTCACAACATAATAGTCATTAATCATCAGCATGAAATAATCAATTCTTGATCACAAAATCAGTCCAAACCACACGCATATCAGACGAATTTCCAGCTAAAATTCGCGCATGGATTGGGTTAATTTCATCAAACGTTTGGTCTAATTTGATCATCCGGTCCACCCTATGAACATGGTAATCAATCTAGGATGAAAAAGCATGTTACCTTAATCAAACTTGATCGCAAACAATAATAAATACTTGCTGCTCGGAAAAGAATTCACACGGCTGCACCACCACACGAACACGGCCCAAACTGCACGGCTTCAATGCACGGCCACCAACACGGGCTTCAACACACGGACACGGGTACCCCCACACGGACCACACGAACCCAATCCGAAACCCAAACCAAACCCGAAGTCTTGACTAATGGCAATGAAGGTTAATTTGTGTTTCTTCACTTAAAGATCAATAGAGGTTGAATCTTTAAGTTTTTGGGTTGAAGAAATTTGATGAACAAAAGTGGGTTTGAATGGTGTGTGGGATGGAGAATAGGAAGGAGTATGTTTAACTTTGATTTGTGAGCAAGGATGATTAAATGACAAATGATCCTAATGCCTTACTAACACTTCTATTTATAGAAGTTAGATAAGTGTGAACACAAGGCAAGTGGCAATCAAGCCCAAACATAGAGGGGGGCCGGTTGGGGCTTAGTAAAATGGGATATGATGATCACATGGGCTAATTTCACTCAAGCATGACTAATTACGATTAAATTCGCACTTGGCCCAAAATTAATTAATTAGAAAATTAAAAATAAAACTCTAATTAATAAAATAAAATAAATAATAAAACAAATAACATAAAATAAAATAATCACACTCAAGCAACAAAAATAGTCCAAATAAACTTAGACCATGCACAAAATAAATATAAATACAAGCAATAATATCAAAATAAATAACTCAAAAATCTGGGGCGTTACAACCTCCAATCCTTAAAAAGAATTTCGTCCCGAAATTCAAAGCAAGAGAGAGATTGCTCACCTTCGAATAACCCCGGGTACTTCTGCTTCATCGACGCCTCAGACATGATCCTGTTCCGAAGATCAGAACTGTCCGGTACGCACCATCTCCCTTGAAAATGCAGGCTACCGTTGGTCGAAACCTCAAAGCCAACGGCTTTTCCTTGCAGCAAAGCCTCTCGAATCCTAGTCAACTGCGGGTCATCCTTCTGTCCTTCGCGTAATTCGTGGAAAAACTCGGGCTCGACACTCATAGAAGTCAGACGAACTCTGATGGAACCACGACTTCTACTAAAGCTGAATCGATTCTTGCGACTCAGTGCGTCAGCAACTGAGTTCGCCTTACCTTCACAATAATTAAGCGTCAGGTCATAGTCCTAAATCAACTCAATCCATCGTCGCTGCCTCATGTTGAGGTCCTTCTGAGTGAAGATGTACTTAAGGCTCTTGTGATCGATGAATACCTTGCAGGATCCACCATAGAGATAGTGCCTCCAGATCTTGAGCGCGAAAACCACAGCTGCTAGCTGCAAATCATGCATGGGGTAGTTACGCTCGTGCACCTTTAGCTGTTTCGATGCATAAGCGATGACCTTCCCACCCTGCATCAGCACACATCCTAGGCCACTCTTAGATGCATCACTATAGACCTCAAAATCCTCCTCATCGTTCGGAAGGGTAAGAATAGGAGCAGAAACTAACATCTGTTTCAGCTGCTGAAATGCTTGATCGCAAGCCTCCGTCCAAGCGAATCGGATCTCCTTCTGTAGGAGACTAGTCATCGGCCTAGCAATCTTGGAGAAGTCCTTGACGAATCGTCGGTAGTATCCGGCCAAACCCAGAAAACTACGAACCTCCACCACATTTCTCAGGCTACTCCACTCCACTACAGCCTTAACTTTGGCTGGGTCTACCTTAACGCCTTCCTTGTTAATGACATGACCTAGAAATGCTACTTCTCGTAGCCAGAACTCACACTTAGATAACTTCTCAAACCACTTTTGCTTCCTCAGTATCTCTAGTACTATCCGGAGATGTTCTGCATGCTCAGACTCGTCTCTCGAATACACTAGGATATCGTCAATGAAGACTACGACACACTTATCGAGTAAGTGGTGAAATGTATGGTTCATCTGATCCATGAACACCGCTGGAGCATTAGTGAGTCTAAACGGCATCACCTCGAACTTGTAATGGCCATATCTAGTGCGGAATGCTGTCTTCGGGATGTCTTCTTTCTTGACTGGAATCTGATGATATCCAGATCGAAGTTCTATTTTCGAGAAAACTCCCGCTCCTCTCAACTGATTGAATAGGTCCTAAATCCTAGGCAACGGGTACTTGTTCTTGATTGTTACCCGATTCAATTCTCGGTAATCTATGCATAAGCGCATGCTGCCGTCCTTCTTCACAAAGAGCACTGGTGCTCTCCATGGAGAAACACTCGGCCTAATGAAGCCCTTATTGATCAAATTCTGAAGTTGCGTCTTTAACTCTTGCAACTCCGAAGGTGCCATCCGGTAAGGTGCCTTTGAAATCGGCGCTGTCCCAAGTGCTAAATCGATATTAAACTCGACATCGCGCTCGGGTGGAACTCCTGGTAGCTCATCAGGAAATACGTCTCTGAAATCCCTCGCTACAGGTATATCATCCAACAGACTAACTTCAGTCAAGTCCCTTACCTGACACAAGAAAACCATATCGCCTTTCTGGCGAAGTTTCCTCATTTTCAAAGCCGAAATTACCTTCACTCCTTTCTTGACAACAATACCGGAGTAGGTAACTTGGTTGCCCTTCGATCCTCAGAATGTCACCCACTGGTCTCGGCAATGTATGGTCGCTCGATACTTTGATAGCCAGTCCATGCCAAGAATGACGTCAAACTCCATCAGCGGGAACTCCTTAAGATCGGCCGTCGCTTGCTCTCCAGCAATAACGATGGGCACTCCTCTGAACTCGCGCTGACAAACAAAATCCTCTCCAGAAGGGAGAGTTATAACAGATCTAAAGGGGAACTAACAAGAAGATTAGACCTCAAGGCAAAACTACTAGCCACAAAAGAAATTGTTGCACCCGAATCGAACAACACATAAGCTAGAACACCATAAACAAGAAATTTACCTGAGACTACGTCTTGCTGGACCTCTTCCTCTGACTCAGTCATACAGTAGACTCGGTTCTTCACAGGAGTCTTAGTCGGTGCCGGTAGTTGCTTGATTTTGGTGTCTGGCTTCTTCTCGGGGCAGACCGATGCCTTATGGCCTTCCTTCCCACAGATAAAACACGAAATGGGCCCGCATCGCTTCCCTGGATGGAAGTCCTTGCCACAACCTCTGCACCTCGAACTCTCTGAACCCTTATATGAACTAACGGTCGGAGGGGTACTGCTAGGAGCACTAAATCGGGGCTTCTTGAAAGATGGCGACGTCACCGGGGTCGGGGTCCTCTTCTTGCTCGCCTCCCCCTCGATAACAAACGCCTGAATCTCGAGTGCTACCTCGTAAGCTCGCTGAAATGACTTCGCTCCACTGCTGATCACGTGAACGTGAATCCTCAGATTTAGCTTCTTGATGTAGTGCTTGACCCGCTCATCCTCGGATGGAACAACAGACATAGCAAACCTTAATAGCTCGGCAAACTTATCGGTGTAGGCCTGAACCGTCATCTTACCTTGAGTAAGAGTAAGAAACTCCTCCTGTTTCTGCCACCGTAACTCATCGGGGTAGAACCTCTCTTAGACCTTAGCCACGAACTCGACCCAAGACATCGTGTGCAAGGGCATGCACGCATTCCTAGCCACGCTCCACCAATTATCGGCCTCTCCTCTCAAGTAGTAGGCGACGATCTGAACCTTCTCGTGCTCGGGGCAAAATGTAGCATCAAAGAGCTTCCCCATCTCGCAGATCCAGCTCTCCAGAATTGTAGGGTCGGCAACCCCAGCGTAAGTCGGTGGTCGATGACAAGCGATACGATTGAACATCGACTGCGAACTAGGCGGTTGACGACTATGGTGCGCTAACGTAAGAATCACCTCCTCGAGCGCTCGTAACCTCTGTCGTCCCAAACTTGACCGACGAGGTGTGGACATGCTGAAATGTAGCAAGACGATAACAAAAAGAAGTGTAGTCAAAAGTCCACAACTATAGTTAAGCGCAAAATAACAAAAATAAGAGAAAAGAGTCATATCCCAGCTTTCTACCTCGACACTCTTCTCCCTTGTACTTATTCTTAATTGGGTTTATCACTCGGGAATGATATAGCTCACAACTCCCGGGTTTTACTCAAATCCTAGTACTTCATTTAAGGTTTTAAACTTTCGGCTCTAATACCAACTGTGGCGACCCGACTCGTATAAACCGGCACGGAAGGAACCGACAAGTCGAATTGTCGAACTAACAAACAAAACATACTTAATATCTAAAATGAATACCTCGAATTATATTATTAAAAATCCCAAAACATACAAATACCACAAGTTTGTACAAAACTAAAACCTCAAATAGTCAATACTAAAGAATTAACTCCAAAAACCGTATGTAGTTAGAGTTAGAGTTAGGATTTACAACCTACAAGCTTCTAGTAGTCTAATTCTAACAACGAAATACCACTACAAAAGGAAAAATACAACGACGCTCGCCCAATCCCAAAGCTAAGCAACACCATCATCATCAGAGTTCGTTACCTGAAAAATATAAAATCCACCATCAGTGGCGAGTAACATAACAGTCCCACCCTAAAGTGGATACATATGAACATAGAACATATCAAACAAACAAATCAGGCACTCATACTTATAAAAATACAAAATTTAAATAACATCAACAACGTCGAGAAATAGAACTTGCTTGACTCTACTTAACTTTACAATATCTTTGTCACTATCATTCACATATCAGACCGGACTATGCTCGTACGAACACGTCTTACGTGATCGAACTTTCTTACTATGCCGGGAATGAGAATCTTACTCCCAAACCCATGAACCCATCTTACGGATCCATATCAAAAGACGATATAACAAGTATGCACTATCCCAATACCGCGGTTAGGATAGGTGCAGCGTCTTAACCCAAGTCTTAGAATCTTACTCTAAGGTTAGGCGTCTTACATGCGAAATCAAGCTAATCTTTATGTTTCCTTTACATCTTGGTTATTCTCAAGTTCACATATTACGTCTTTACTTGAGACTAACTATGTACTTTACTTCCTTTGAACCTCTTTAATCATTCTTTAGTCTTTCTTTAATTTTCTTTAACTTTCTTTAATCTACTTTAGCTTTCTTTAATCATGACTATATAATCTACACTTAAAGAATACATAATCATAATAAAGAAATCCCAGAATCATTATAAAAATTATCAAGAACTTCAAGAAACTTTAAGAATCATCATCAATCTACACGCATAAGATCAAGATCAACCATGCATAAATTTAACTTTGGGCTCATCATAAAAACAAGCAATCTTGGATACTTTTCATAATCAAAATCAATTAAAACAATTCACAACATAATAGTCATTAATCGTAAGCATGAAATAATCAATTCTTGATCACAAAATCAGTCCAAACCACACGCATATCACACGAATTTCCAGCCAAAATTCACGCATGGATTGGGTTAATTTCATCAAACGTTTGGTCTAATTTGATCATCCGATCCACCCAATGAACATGGTATTCAATCTAGGATGAAAAAGCATGTTACCTTAATCAAACTTGATCGCAAACAATAATAAAAACTTGCTGCTCGGAAAAGATTTCACACGGCTGCACCACCACACGAACACGGCCCAAACTGCACGGCTTCAATGCACGGCCACCAACACGGGCTTCAACACACGGACACGGCTACCCCCACACGGACCACACGAACCCAATCAAAAACCCAAATCAAACCCGAAATCTTGACCAATGGCAATGAAGGTTAATTTGTGTTTATTCACTTAAAGATCAATAGAGGTTGAATCTTTAAATTTTGGGTTGAAGAAATTTCATGAACAAAAGTGGGTTTGAATGCCAAAAAAAATGGCGTGTGGGATGGAGAATAGGAAGGAGTGTGTTTAAATTTGATTTGTGAGAAAGGATGATTAAATGGCAAATGATCCTAATGCCTTACTAAAACTTCTATTTATAGAAGTTAGATAAGTGTGAACACAAGGCAAGTGACAATTAAGCCCAAACATAGAGGGGGGGCCGGTTGGGGCTTAGTAAAATGGGCTATGATGATCACATGGGCTAGTTGCACTCAAGAATGACTAATTACGATTAAATTCGCACTTGGGCCAAAATTAATTAATTAGAAAATTAAAAATAAAATTCTAATTAATAAAATAAAATAAATAATAAAACAAATAACATAAAATAAAATAATCACACTCAAGCAACAAAAATAGTCCAAATAAACTTATACCATGCATAAAATAAATATAAATACAAGCAGTAATATCAAAACAAATAACTCAAAAATCTAGGGCGTTACAGTCAACAAATAACTGTAATTATGAATATTTAAAAACTAAAAAAAGTTGATATTAAGATAGTATTTTATAAGACGAATCTAACAAGATCCCACTTAACTATATTTTTTATTATGTATAAAGCTCAAAACTTGGTCAAAGTATATAATGTGAATAGTGCAAAATGTTAACTGTTGCGCTTTTTTGGAACGGAGGAAGTATTTTTAATTCGCTAACATAAAATTTGTAAGCCTAAAAATTTGGTGAAACTATTGGGTCAGACGATCTTGCCCATTGTTCTCGTCGGTCCGGGCTGGTTCAATATTGCTAATATAAATTTCACGAGCCATGTTACCTTCTTTTTCCTTTTCATATTCTTCTATATTTTGTTTCTTCGGTTCATCAATTACTACCGTTTGCATAATTTACTCACAATCCTCTCTCCACTTCATACATTATTGCATTTCCAAAATCAATTTTCTTCCATTAAAGTTGGTACATTCGTTAATTACTACTCTATTTTCTATTTTCTTCTTAATTCTTCAAAATTTATCTTCAATTGTAATAGATTCTAGAGAATCAAAGAGTTCTAAAGCTAAACAATCTTCGAAAAGGCCATGAGTAGTTGTAGACAAGTTTAGGATTATAATTTCAACAAATTTCTATGTTTAAGGTTGTTTTTTATTTGTTTTTTAATTTAGAAATTTTGTGTTTTTTTGCTTGTTGCATTTCTCGTATTGATAAACCAAAGAAGGCAAAAGGATCTAAATCAGCATAAAAAACTGATCAGTTTCATTTGAAGTAAGTTTTTACTTTATTTTTTCATACAGAGTATAATCTAAGTAGGTTGATCATGTATTCTTGAATTCCATTTCACTACTACAATAAATGCCTAATGCATAGGCGTTGCATTAAGTTAGTTAAACCATTGTAAAAGGCCTAATGCAACGCAACGTTTTATTAACCATTACATTAGGTGCAATGCAACAATTAATGGAGGCATAATGTAGCGGTTTATCAACAAAAATATAAACCATTACATTGAGTCTTTTGCAATGGTAAAATGAGCCTAATGTAATTAATTTTAAAATAACAATCGATGCATTAGGTCGTTTTCAATTGTTACAAAGTGTAATGCTACAATTTTTTTAAAATTTATAACTATTGGATTATGTCTTTTAAAATGTTGTAAAGCCTAATCCAATGGTTCTCAAAGAAAATATCAACTGTAGCATTAGGTCTTTGCATTGGTTATGAAGGCTAATGCAACGATTTCCCAAAAAATGTAAACTGTTGTTGTTGTTGCTGTTGTTGCTGCTGCTGTTGATGCTGCTGTTGTTGCTGCTGTTGTTGCTGCTGTTGTTGGTGTTGTTGTTGGTGGTGGTGTTGTTGTTGTTGCTCTTTCTGTTGTTGTTGTTGTTGTTGTTGTTGTTGTTGTTGTTGCTGTTGTTGTTGTTGTTGTTGTTGTTGCTGTTGGTGTTGCTGTTGTTGGTGTTGTTATTGTTGGTGTTGTTGTGTTGTTGTGTTGTTGTTGTTGTTGTTGTTGTTGTTGTTGTTGTTGTTGTTGCTGTTGTTGCTATTGTTGTTGCTGTTGCTGTTGTTGTTGTTGCTGCTGTTGCTGTTGTTGTTGCTGTTGTTGTTGTTATTGCTGTTGTTGTAGGTGTTGTTGTTGTTGTTTTAATTATTATCATCATCATCATCGTCGTCGTCATTATTATTTTTTTAGAAGGTATTGGATCAGACAAGTCTAACCCAATACATTCTGTCAGAGGAAAGAAGATGATAGAAAAAATGGACTTGAAAAATAAGGTTTCACTAGTAAAAAACAAGGATTAACCTGGACAAAACCAAGACTAACTTGGACAAAAAGAAGACTAAACTGGACAATATAGGGACTAACCTGGACAAAACAAGGACAAACCTGGAACACAAAATTGACCTAGAAAAACTCACCTGGAAAAAATATGACTTACTGATCGGTCCCTTAGGCGTCGTAATTCCTAAGGAGCTGGAATCAAGAATAAAAACCCAAATTCCTAACTAACCTAAAAGGGTAGTATAATGGAGTAAGGGGTTGAATCCACAGGGAGGTAGGTAAGTGAGAATTGTCTTTTAAAATTATATTCACCTATTGAGGGTCTAAATTTTTTTTGGGGATTTTTTTTAAGATTGAAAACTTAAGAAATTCAACTAATAAATAAATAAAATAAAACTAACTTTATTAAAGACAAATAAAGTCACTAAAAACTATGATAAATCATTAAAACGAGCACTAGGTAGGGGGGGGGAACTTGGATTAGTGCAATTTCAATCAAACGATCATGGAAATCAAAGTGTTGGCTCATAAAAGGGGTGATTTGCACTACATTGGGAAGCCATTCTCGCACACTTCCTAAATTTATCCAAATCATCAAACATCAAGTAGTCACTCTCGTGCACTCCTACAGTCCGACTACCCAACCCCGCCGCGGTGGTCGTGGTCAATCCTAGTCTAATTATCTGCTACACACGAGCTCGCTCTCGCACAACTCATGAATAGCTCAATATTCAAACATGAAATTAGCTACTATTCAAACTTTACTCATCAAAACCTAGACTAAGCAACATTCATAACCCAACTACAATGAAAATCCAACAATCATCCAATTTCATTCACAAAACCCAATTATCCTCCTTCCCTAGCTACTAATCTAACTATAGAATGAGAAAATCATGAAAGAAATAATAGAGAAACAAGAAATTGAAAGAAACAACAATAAAAAAGACTACAACTAATAAACATTAACAAAGAAACTAAAATCTAATCACTAAATTACCAATAACATGATAAAAACATTAAATCTCTAAAAGTACATCTAAAAATTATGAAAAGAACAAGCTTTCTAAACTAACAATCGCTAAGAACATGAATCTAAATAATTAGGCATAAAAACAATAAACTACTACTAGTGAGCAATAAATAAAGAGAGAAAGTGAACAAATTACCTAAAAATTTAGATTTGAATTAATGGAAGAGAGGTTAGTACAAAAATGGAGAGAAAAATTAAACCTAATCTAAGCTAATCTAATCTAAAAATATGGAGAGGAGATAAGAATGGAGGAGGCTCTCAAATGGGGAAGATGACTCCCAAATGAGACTTGGTCCCTAATTGCCCTAAGTTGGGCCTTTTATATGGGAGAGAGATAAGAGTTAGTAAAATAAACTGTAATAACCCAAATTTTTGGGTATTTTAAATTTTCTTTAATTATTTATTTATTTATTTATTTATTTAGTCAGCATAGTCAGAATTTAAGTTAAGCAAGTCCAATTATTCATCCAAGCCCAAAACCATTTACCTCACCTTGCCAAAGCAAGGCCCGTAGGCCCTATGCCAAGCCAAGCCTCTGGTCCCCCTTTATTATTTTCTTTTATTTATTTTATTCTATTTTCAACCATAATTACCAATCTATATCTATTTTTACTTATCCTAAAAATCCAACATTTACCTCCTAACTATCCTACTAAATTTTTGGAAACCAAACCCCCTCACTACTTGAACTACACGGCCACTCCATAACCCTTTCAAAGAGTTTATAATTCCTTTTCTCTTTAATCTTGAGGGAATCACAAAAAAAATACTAAACACTCCTAAAATTTTTCCTTTGATCAACAACTCAAAGATTGAAGCAAGAAGTTCCAAGAAACCCAAGACTAGGACTGAGTACCTTAACAACCATAACCAAGGAGTTTCGAACTTTGCTTTTGGGATTTAGGTAATGAGGTGTTTTACTTAATCTTAGAATAGATTAGTCATATAACTTTTAGAATAATTTTAGAATTGTTTAAAATTGCTTAGAAATAATTTTGAATCATTTGATGTTGCATATTGATGGATGTCGTGTAGAAGCCGAATTGTTCTATAATGTTTTGATAATTTTTATTATGTGTTTTGATATGAATTTGTGCATGTTCCTTAAATTCTTGCATGAATTATGATGATTAATTTAATGAATTATTCTAACTTATGAAAAACCGATCGAATTGTTATTCCTTGTTCATGATTTTCGAGTGGTTTAATCTATTCAAGAATTGATCTTTTTGTTATAATCTTATTCTTTTAATGTTCTTTAATGATTTTCTTGATTTATTTCTTAAATTAATTAAGTTCTTGTAAAGCAAAGTATAAATCTTGATTTGATGATGATGATGTCGAGTAATAATAATATTTTGGTAGATGTTCTATTCGAAATTCTTGATCAATAATTTAAAGTATGTATTTTTATCAAGTTAGCTTAATTAATTGTTTTAATCTTGATGATTTGGATAAAAAGAAAAGATTGGATTTTGTTCTAATTATTGTGAAAAAGCCGTGTATTATTGGAGAATAAAAGGGTTAATTTTTATTGTTTTTATGATAAAAAGATTAGATTTTGAATACTTTCTTGAAATTAAAATTAAAATTTTATGAAAATACTACTATTTGAGTACCAACTTTTGCTGATTAAAATTAAAATTAAAATTATGTACTCAGCTTTTGCTGATTACGTGCTTTTGTGTGTGTCTTCTTTGGTCATGGCTCTTGCCTTAATGACCTTGTGATGAACCAATATATACACTTCTATTATTGGGGAGTAGAATTGCACATGTTAGCTTGATGATATGAAATTCAGGCATTCGGCATATGCATTGTCATGGGATGGGTGTGACTCGAGAGTTTACGGTTCTTGTATTTGAGCTTATTTATAATGGAATTTCATTTATATTATTTATCTCAAAAACAATTGTTTTCTAACTAGGGGTTTTAAATATTACTAAGCTGTAAGCTTTAATTAGTCAGGTTTATTTTGTGATTAAGTTCACTTTAAGTTTTCTTCCGCTGCAAAATTCTTAATAAGTCGAATTCACACGTGGTGGTAATGCTTTGGAAATTTCCTTTCACATATATATTTTATGTCCTAACTTTGAATATTATTTAAAGTTTTCAATTAGGCAATTTTTGGGGTGTTAGAAAGTGGTATCAGTTTAGCAAGGTGGATTCTGAAAATACGTTAGGATCTTCATATCTTAATGTAAGTTCTTATTCTTGTAAAACATTTTTCTTAAATTGAATTTTGTTATTTAATTATATTTAATTATATTTTTCACTTTCTTAAATTTTGAAATCTATATTTTCAAACTTAAAATATTTTGAATAAACTTGTCGTTTAGTTTTGGTTAATTAGAAAGGGTAAATTTAACGACGGACATATAGAATATAAGAGTTATCTTTGAATTTATAATATTGATTATTATGCAATTATAATTGTGCACTTAAACCATATCTTGTGTGATTTCATTTGCTATTGATTATGATTGTGATATTTACTAAAATTACTTTTGATGCTGAAAGGAAGGAGTAGATTATGTTTAAATTACTTAAATTAAATGCGAGTTTGTTGGTGTACTTATGTGATTTGGTCTTATGTTGCTTTTGTTGGTGGATGTTGTATGTTAGAGGTCAATGTTCTTATTGATAAAGTTTCACTAGAAGGTATAGATTTAATCTTGACCAGTAAAAGTTATTCGGGAATGCCACTGATTTACTATTCAGGGGACATTGATGTTATTGAAAGTTATATAAGTTTGGGGAAGAAATTTTGCAATTTATATTTTATTAAAAGAGGGTTATCGTGAGGTTGTAATAAAAGTTTATTGGGACGTTTAATTTTATGGTGTAATATTTTCTTATTTCACTTTTCATCATAGGAGGTAGAGTGCGATAAATTAATTTTTATTATTTTAACAATGTTTTTCTTTATAAATAAATGTTTTGTGATGGGTAAAAATTCAAGTCAAAATATCATTAGCAACTTGTATTTTTGCAACTTTTTTATTTAAATGAAAAAAATATTAATATTTCAAATCCTTTTAAATTCTATTTTCCAATTGATTGCAGATGAAATTTTTATGGATTTACTGAATCAAAGTCATTTAGGACGACAAATAATTTGAGGTAAGACACAAATTAATTCATTAATTAATATTTTGAGGAGTAGATGTTCGTAAACTTTGTGGTTTGTAAATAGAAAAGAAACTATTAATTAAATGAAACATAAGATGTCTTATATTGTCGAAAGCTGCATATGAGATGATTCAGGGAAAGTAAAATAAAATTATTAAGGAAGATATGTAAGCAAATAATATTGTGGAGGTGAGTTGTTTATTAACTTTAATTTATTGAGATTCATAGATATTTAGGTTATATTTAAGGATGAGTGAAGTTATGAATATTTTAAATATTTTTTGTGCATTTAAGAGGATCTTGAGGTCAGAGAATTGAAATATTTAAATTTTGTAATTATATTTAATTATGAGGTACTTGTGAGACTACGTTTATAAGAAGTGGCAATAATATTGATATTAAGGATATGAGTGTGTGTTGATGAAAAGTTCTATTTTAGGTAAAATGGTTCAATAAGGGTAAATTTTATTATTTGATGATAAAAGTGCATATTATAAGAAAGGAAGAATGTAAATTTGAGTTATCACTAATAATTTATGAAGAGAAATTTTATATGATAATTATGAATTATTTGATGGAAAGTACATTCATATAAAATATTGTCATTGATAATAGGAGCCATAGTCGGATTTGAAGTTTTTATGAGTGTTTTGCATTTGAGGATAGGATATTTAACGGGGAAAAAAGATATTGGCGCTCAAAGAGAGAGTTTGGGTATATATATAATTTAAGGTTTATTGGATAAAGATGTTAATTTGGGTGCTGTTGTGAAAACTTGTGTTTATTAACGAGGTATTAATAATTAAGAATTTTTATTAAGGTTGAATAAGATAATACAATGAAAATTTTACATCTGAGGAAGGAGACAAATTTGATATTTGGGAATATGAAGTTTATAAGTTATACTTTATTTGCAATTTTGAGGAATTTACTAGAAGTTGGAAATAAATATTTTAGGATATAAATTGTTTTGTCAATAAATTTTGAAAGGATGCCTTTTGTTTTCAAAAATAACAATTCGTTTTATCTTGTGAGTTACAGGGGCGTAACTCGTTTTAAGGGGATAGAGTGCGATGAATTTCGCACATTTCTTTTATGAGTAAATAACTCATAAAATGACAATATTTTTGCAAAAGTCATAGTCATTCTTATGTTAATTTATGCAACTTTGTTGCAATGTCTCTACAAGTTTGTAAGTTAGCACAAACTTTGTGCATAGGAAAAGTCAATTAGTGTTACTATTCTAGAGATAGAGTTAAAGGTGTTATTATATACTCCGTATAAGTTAAGAGTTGAATATAAATTTGTTCATTTTAAGGAAATTTTGCACTCCTTTTGAGGTTGTTCCTCATATGTTGTTAATTATGAGTAGAGATTACGTCGACAACATGGTTGCTATGACTTTGTGAGCACAAATATGTGCATAGTTAGAGTTAAGTAATATTACAATTTCTAGCAGTAGAATAAAATGAGCGTCTCTAATTGGAATATTAAATTATGATTGTCCAAAGTTTCGGGACGAAACTTATTTTAAGGGGGGTAGACTGTACTACCCCGTATTTTTATACATTTATATATGTATTTTAATACTTATTTTATGCACATGTACACATGTTTTATACACCTAAATGAATATTTTATGTGCATTACGAATTAGGATTAATAAAATGGTTTAAAGTTAATATTTACAAAAATATTATTAATTGGGTATTTAAATAATTTCTATATATTTATAAAGGAGTTTTATAAAATAATAATTGAAATAATATTACAGGTTTTAATTATAGGTTTTGGGCATCGTTCACAAAATAAAATATTTCGATTTGAAAAAGGGTAAAAGTATTTAGGGAAATTTCCGTTGGTACCATTTAATTTTTTTAATCCTAAAAGTAAGATAATTTTAGTGTAGATTCCCAAATGTAGGATTAAAAGGGTTAAATGGGGTTAATGGCTGTTACTTTAACCAAAGAAAATAAACCATGATTCTTTATTACAAACTTTAATGATGAATCTAATAACCTTTCAAAAAAAAAAAACTACAGTACGTCATTTCCATTTCAAAAAAAAAAAAAAACTCTTCTTCTTCACTGTTCTTCGAAGTTCTCTGTTTTGTCATGGTTTAGCACGAAATTTATTCGATTCTTCTCTGTTACTTGTCGATTTTGATTTCACTACAGATACTGTAAGTTTATTCTTATTTGAATTTCGTTATTTTAGGGTTTTAATTGTTCTTATTTGTTAAATGATTCGATTATTTGAAGTTGTGCTATGTTCAGATACTTACTCGAAATTCCATATTTTTTGGTGTTAAATGATGCGTTTATTTGAAGTTGTGCTATGTTCAGATAATTACTCAAAATTCCATGTTTGTTGGTGTTAATCGAAATTCCATATTTTTTGGTGTTAATCGAAATTCCATATTTTTTGGTGTTACTCGAAATTTGTTGGTTTTTTTGGGTTTTTGTTTCATTTTTTTACTAGATGCTGGGTTTTCATTTTTACAATCAATATTTGTTGTAATTTTGTTTTTTGGAATAATTTCTTATTATGGTTGTTGTAGTTTTTGTTGTTGATTTTATTTGGTTTTTTGTTTGTTCATTTTTATGTGCTTTATTCCAATTCAGGGATAATATGGGAGATAAAGTAGTTCTGAGGTTTCAATATAGTGGGAAGGATGTTGATTGTTGTGTTGAAGATGTTGATAAGTGTAATTTACTTGATTTGATAGTGGAGTTTTGGGAGAATGCTGAGAAAAAGGGAATCTCTGTGCCAATGTATGTTAGGTTGTCATATCTTCATAAAATGAAACAAGTTGAATTGAATACTGATATAGACTTGATGAAAATGTTTGAGGCATTAGTGGGTAGAAATTTGGTACACATTTGGGTGGGTGAGGTCCAAAAGCCTACTGCTGTGGTAAAAGCAGCCTTGGCATTACGGTTGCAACAGGGGGAAAAGGGCAATGATCATGTGGACAGTGGAGAACAGTCTATCACAAGTCCACTGAGACATGCCACACCAATACCAAACAACAACAATCCACAACCTTACAAACAAATCACACCACAAAGAAGGAGTAAAAGGCTTGAAGAGGTGAGTACTAGGTAAGAACCTATTCAAGCAACTCCTGAACAAATGAAGGAACCTGTAATACACATCACCCAAGTTATACAACCTACTCCCCAAACTGAATTCCAGGAACAACCTTGTGCTTTTATTGATGACCTGATCCATGACAACTTGGAATATTGGAACAATATTCATGTGACCCCAGTTGAGCCAAATAAGGGTAAAGGGCGAGGTAGGGGAAAGCTCAGAGGTAAAGGAAGAGGTAGGGGATCCGGGAGAGGTACACATGCTCCTATTCTTGACCAACCTTCTAATACAACCCTTGACCAACCTTATAAGACAACCTTTGAGATTGGTGAGCCATCTAACAACAAAAATAACTCACCACTATTCAAGAAGAGGGTGCCTAGAACAAGTGCTATGAGGAAAGGAACCTTTGTAGGGAGGGGGAGGGCAAAACCTGTGAGGGTTCCTATTCATGATGACTTGGGAGAAGTTGTCTTAGGGGATGATGATGTAGAGATCACTATGATGTTGTAGAAAACATTGTGGAGGATGATGACTTAGGGCTCGTTTACATTAGCTGAATAGAGCTGAACTGAAATGAACTGAATTGAATAGAAGTGTATCAATTGAACTAAATAGAGATGAACTGAACTGAACTGAACTGAACTGAATATAATCTGAAGTAAACAAGCCCTTAGGGGATGATGATGAGCTGAACTGAAATGAACTGAACTGAACTGAATAGAAGTGTATCAATTGAACTAAATAGAGATGAACTGAACTGAACTGAACTGAACTGAATATAATCTGAAGTAAACAAGCCCTTAGGGGATGATGATGTCAGTTTGGAAACTGAAGGTCAATTGACATCAGGGGTGGGTGATATGTTCCTCAGAGATGATGATGTTCAACCTGTAATTCATGATGACTTTGACCCATATGAGGGGCCTGTTTGGGATGATGAATGTGAGGATAATATTGATAATTACTTGAATAGGCTGTACAAAAATGGGGAGTTCTATAATGACAAGGGGTTTGGGAACATAGTGCTTAAGCCTTGGCTGTTATTCACAGATAAGCAACATGTGAGGGATATGGTCAGAGAGTATGCCATTCAATGTGGGTTTTCAGTGGTTGTTGAAACAGCAGATAATTTGAGATATACTATTAGGTGCAGTGATGAAAGTTGTGGTTGGAAGCTTCATGCATCTAAGTTAGTTGATGGGGTAACATGGGCTATCAAGTACATTGAGAATCCTAAACATGCCTGCATGAGTTTGGAAGTGAAGAATCCTATGGTTTCTGCTAGGTGGGCAGCAAAGGCTCTATTGGAGGATATAAGAGCCAACAATGACATACCTGGTTCTGCATTGAATGAACTGTTGTGGAACAGATACAAGGTGGAGATGAGTAAAAGCACCTTTTATAGAATGAAATCATTGGCTTTGGCAGAAATACATGGTCCACATGACATATCATACTCATACCTGCCTACTTATTGCAAATTTGTGAAGGAAAGTAACCCTAACTCTATTGTTGAAACCACTTGGTACCCTGAAAATTACCCAGAAAGACCTCTGTTATTTGCTTCCATCTTCTTAAGTTTCAAAGGTTGCATTGATGGAAGGGTGCAGGGGTTTGATTGGAGTAGATGGTACTTTTCTGAAAGGTGAATATGGAGGGGTATTGCTTACTACTGTGGCTCTTGATGGGAACAATGAAATGTTCCCATTTGCATGGGGTATTGTCTCAGGGGAAGATGATGAAACATGGAAATGTTTCATGTACCATTTGAACAACATTTTGCAACAAGGAAGGGGAAATAATTGGTGCATAATATCAGACAGACATAAGGTAATATATTACCATTAACATTTACTTTCTTTATATGCTTTCTAGAATCCTACTTCATTCTAACACATACATCTTTACTCTTAATTGTAGTCAATTGACAATGCTTGTGCTGCCATATGGCCTGAGGTGGGAAGGAGATACTGTATGAAACATCTGAGTGTGAACTTCAAGAATGTGTATCCTGGCCCTAAGATGTGGAACCTATTATGGCTTGCAGTTGGGGCATACTCAGAGTTCACCTTTAAGAAAGCAATGCAACAGATGGACAAGGTTAAAAAGGGTGCAAGAGTGTGGCTTAATGATATGGGAGATAAGAAAAAAGGACCAAACACAAATTTGACCCAAGTTTCAAATGTGATGTCAACAAAACAAATTTTCTTGAGAGTTTTAATGCTACTTTGGGTGTTGACAGATGCAGACCTGTCCTCACCTTATTAGAAGGTAAACTGCAGTTGGGTTAGTTGTTTATACTTGGTACATGTATAATTTGTTTTCATTTTTCTATGCAACACAGGTATAAGGAGAAGTTGCATGGTTTGAATGGCTGTAAGACAAGAGAACTGTGAAACATGGGCAAGGCAGACATCTGCCCAAATATCATCAAGAAAGTGCAAACTAAGTGCCAAGAATCAAGGTTTTGCAGAGCCTACCCTTGTGGCCAAGGTGATTATGAAATTAAAGATGGTCATTCAACATTGGCAGTGAGTTTGAATGACCATACATGCAAGTGCAATGAGTGGCAGCTGACTGGGATTCCATGTAAACATGGAATGAGGGCAATTCTCTATGCTGGGAATGATCCATTGAAGTTTATGCATGAGTGCTACAGTGTGGAAGCTTACAAGTTGACATACAAACATGGGATCAAATCTGTTCCTGATGTAGAACAAAGGCCTGAGAACAACCTTGCACCTATTCAGCCACCTGTAATAAAGAGAGGGGTAGGCAGGCCAAAGAAGCAAAGGAAGAGGGGTGAGGAAGAGCAAAGGAAGGGCAAGAGTTCTGCAACCTTAAAGTGTGGGAGATGTGGGGAGTTTGGACATAACAGACTTACATGCCATGGAGGGCCGGCCAACTAAGAAGCAAAAGGACGCAAGGGCAAAAGGCAAAGAAACTAAAAACCAATCTCAACCAAAGAGCAAAGGCGACGCAAAAAAAGCCAAAGTAAACAATCTGCACCAAATGCAAAGGGGAAGAAGCCTACTATTTCACCAACAAAGAGGAGAAAAGTGACTTTGGAGAATAACAACAACTTACACCTGTCCAAGCAAATTGAAGCAAGATTAGCTCAACTTCAATGGAGTTACCTTACTGACTGAATACACTTCTAATTTTGTAAATGAAATTAAGCTAATATTAGCTACTACTTTAAGAGGTTTTTGGTTTTAAAAAGGTATTTTGGGTTGTGTTGCAATATTGTGTGAATGTCTTAAGATCTTTTTTTGGTTTGTCTTACAATATTGCATGAATGTAATGGTTCCCAAGTACTGAATTATCTAACCTTTTGGGATTTATAAAGCAATTTAGTTATGTTTAAATGCTGAATTATGAAGCTCTTGCTTCTGTTTTAATATTGCATAAGTTCTGTCTGAATAATACAACTATGCTGTTGTTTGATATTAGCATCAACTTTGCTAATTTTCTCATTAATTTCATCACTTCTGTTTGAATGTTGCAGCTGTGGTATTCTTTGAATATCACTTCTGTTTGAATATCCGTTGTGCTGTGATGTTCTGTTTGAATATCAGCCGTGCTGTGATGTTCTTGTTTGAATATCATCTGTTTTGCAGGTCTGTTTTATACATCATATGCTTTTTGTTACTTCATGAATTTGTTCACTTTTATAATCATAAAAATGGTATTTGGCTCGATTTAACTATGTAAAGTTTGTATTCAAATTTGTAATTGCATTTGAGTTTGAAGAAAGGTTTACTACCTGAATGCCTGATTTATGGAGATACTGCTTGCTGAGCTCTTCTAGGTTGCTTACTAATCAAAAAGCACTTTTTGTCACAATATAGACAATTAAAAATCATATGGAAGTTTTGTGTTGCTGTTGTACATCAATACTGTTAATTATTCCAGATTACCATTCGAATTATATGGTTTTTGGCTAGTGTTTTCTTTTCTGGGGCCGTGTAACAAAATTGAGGTTTCTGAATTCATGCTAGATACGTTTTGCTGTCTCCATTGATCTGATTTTCAGAATCAGAAACTAAATAAATCTACTATACAACATTTTTTCAATCCCACCATTAACACATTGCTGTCAAATGAAGCTACTGTTACTCAAATGTTGCTAGAGTTTGATTTATAAAGTTTGTGACTTTGTGAGTTAAATCTCTTATCTAATTTGGCAAGTGTTGCTAGAGTTGATATAAATAGTGTTTGTTCTTGTTCTTACATTCTTTTTTCTGGGTTTTTGTATGTGAAAGATTATAGCAAATTTGCAACAACTTTTTTCTCTTATGTCCAGTTACAGAGTTATAGAAAGATTAGGATAAAATCGAAGAACTAAATGACAGTAGAAATATTTATGAATTTTGCTTCAAAGATTTGTTGAACATTTGTGGACAAATTCATTTTCACTTACCCTTATTCCAAGGGAAATGCCCATTATTGAATCATAACCCATACCTCAACAGCTCAACTTGAAATACTCATTAATTTCATCAGACCTAGGACAGTATCAGACTGTTCTTATTTTTTCTTAAAAACTTGCAAAATAGAGAATAACAACAGAAATAATTGGAAATAAACCATATAATTTCATTAATAAAGTGAGTACATTTCAATCCCAATTTAACTGATCCAAAAAAAAGACCTTAATTCCCTAATTAAACTGATACAACCCTAAAATCACCCATTTTAAGAAATTCTGAAAAAAACCCCCAAATTTTCCTAATTACAACACTTCATTAAGCAAAGTGTTTACAACTACTATCAACTCAACAAATTCATTCATCGTTGGCGTATGATCGTCTTCACGAGCACCATCATTTGCACCTTCAAAATTTTGGGAATCTACGTCTTCACGAGAAATTCCAGTCTTCACGAGCACCATCATTTGCACCTTCGAAATTGTGGGAATCTTCATCTTCACGAGCAATTTATGTGTTTGAGCGAGGTATAGAAATGGAGGAAGAGAGAAAACGTAAAAAATGGAAAGAGGAGATGAGAAAGAGAAAATTAGATAAGTTGAAAAAAAATGTGGGGGACTATTAAATAAAGAAAATCAGACTAATATATCACCTTTAGTTTATTTTAATAACCAAGGTTAGCATTAGCTTAACATTTACACCATACTTAACAGCCATTAACCCTTTTAATCCTACATTTGGGAATTTACACTAAAAATATCTTACTTTTGAGATTAAAAAAAACTTGAATGGTACCAATGGGAATACCCAATAGTACAATGGTATCAATGGGAATACCAAATAGTACAATGATACCAATGAGAATTTCCCAAGTATTTATTCCTATTGTCGCGAGCCCAACCTCGTAGAAAACTCAAATAGAACCCAAATTGTATAAATACGCTAACGTAAACCCAAAATACGTTAAAAACCCTAAATCAGAAAATTAAAACTCTCTCCCTTCCTCCCTCTCGGCCGTGAAACAACACAGAAGAAAAAAGGAAAACTTCATTCTTCTCCCTAGCACCACCACAACAACCACCAGCCACCCTCACGTTAGCCATCACAACCGTCCTCATCCTTACCTCCGCCGCCGGTCATGTTGCCATCCTCTCCGACCAGTGTACCATCGGTGCTCCACCGGAGCAAGAGAAAAAGAGAAAAAAATCATTCACTCGTCACTCCCTCTTACGCGCACCACTGGAGCACACCTCCACCACCGTCGGCTGCCGTGGTTCCCCTGTCGCGGTGCATCGGTGCCCAGCTGCCGTCCCTCCATGGTTTTCCTCTCCTCGTCTTTCTTTCCTTCTTTACTTCTTTATGCGTTTTTATGGGTTTTAACCTTGTCCACCACCTCGCAGCCACCCTACCATGTTGTTGCTGCCTCATCGGCTGATCTCCGCCCTCGCCGCCTGCCGCCGGTGGTCAGCACTACTGTTGTTGTCGTGAGTCTTCTTGTTTTTTAAAAAAAAGACTTTCCCTTTTATTTTTTAATTCCTGAAATATTAGGTGTAAATTGTTATACTAGGTTATTTTCAATTTTAATATTATTGTTTAATCATGTTTTAAACCAAATATTAATATCCTAAATTCTTATTTTAATAGATTTTTAATGTAAATTTCAGATTTTATAATATTGTTTAAGCTAAGCTTTGGTTAAACCCTAAAATCTTGATTTTATGTATGTAATAACCCAAAAGTTTGGGCTATTTCAAAATTTTATTTAATTACTTAATTTGTTGGCACAACCTTTCGAATCAAACTAAACCTAATAAAATCCGAGCCCAAAACTTTTACCTTGCCTTACCAAAATAGGGCTAAAGCCCAATCCCATCTTGCCACATACGCCCACACGGCTACACCACCCTTGGATTAGTTACTTTTTTTCAAATCTTTTAAATAGATATGGATTGTAACAAAAAATCTCACTTTTAATATTTTTCTACTTATTTTTGGGATTTCCTCAAAAAACCAAAGAGCGTATAAAAACCCCTCCATATCACAAAACCCACGGCAACCTCAAAGAACAACACCACAATAACTACTTTCATTCTCTCTCAAAAACAACTAAACACAAAAACTCCTAAAGCTCTTCAATTTAATTTCACGATCAAGAAACCAAAAGATTGAAGCAAGAAACCAAACACAACCAAGCCTAGCATTCGAGTAACCGACAACCAACAAGGGAATTCAAAATCTTGTCCATCAACTTAAGGTAATTAAATGTTTTATTTAATTCTAGAATAGATTACGTATATAGTTGTTAGAATATGTCTAGGATTGATTACAATTGTTTGGAATTACTTTTGAATGGGTTGAATTGTTATGTCGAATGAGTCTGATGAATGTCGAACCATATATGATGATTTCATAGTGTTATTTTGTGTTTCAACATGATTCTATGTACGTTCTATGATTCTTTCCATGATTCATGATAAATAATTAATGAATTGTTGTGCGTGTACAAGAACCGAATCTTGCTTGTGATTTCTTGAACTTTTCGAGTAGCTTGAGTTTAAAAAGATCAATCTTTTTATTTTAATCTTGTACTATCTTTAATTCTGAAGTGTTCTTGAAATAACCCTTTTAATTATTTAAATTTTTGAATTAAAGCATAAAAATCTTGTTTGATTAATGGTGATTGTCGAATGGCAAAAGAACGGTAAACAAAATTTTGGTTCGAAATTATTTTGATTTAAATTATTAAAGTATGAATTTTTATAAATCTAGCCTGATTTAATTAGTGATCTTTTGATTTAATTAACTAAAATCGTGAAACTTAATTTGATTAAAAACATTCAAATTTAACCGTGTGAATTGAAGGTTTATCTCGAATTTTTTTATAAAGTTTGGATTTTTATAACATTAAATTTAATTTTAAATAATTTAAATTACAATTATATTTTTATTTAATTAATTAAATTCTTTTATTATATTTATTTATAAATGCCGTGTATTTTGAATTAAATAAAATTGAATTATATTTAATTATTACTTAATTTAAGCCTTTATTAGATTATGCAATGCCAATTAATTGCTTTATTTAATTTATGATTAGGAATTGATATGATTGTTTAAATTGTTATTGAGTCTAAAAGTCAAAATTAAGATATTTGACCTAGAGTTGACTAAGTAATGAGTCAAGTTGACTTTGAGTTAAGTTGTAGTTTAAATAAGGAAAAATTCATATAAATAATCCCAACTATTGGACGTCTTCCAATATTAATCCCAACTATTAGTTATTACAGTATAATCCAAACTTTGGGGTTTGTTTTATGATATTAGTCCATTGACTTATTTAACCTATTATAATCGGTCACCAATTCATAAAGTAATTATTCGTTATTTCCTCTTTTCTTATTTATTGTACTTGACTATACCTTCCTCCCTTTCTACGAAGGAAATCGGAGCCGGTCAAAAGTTGGTATGGACTAATATCATAAAACTACCCCCTTAGTTTGGATTATAGTGTAATAACCTATAGTTGGGATTAATATTGGAAGACCTCCAATAGTTGGGATTATTCATATGAATTTTTCCTTTAAATAATTAATAACAAAATAAATAACAAAGGAACGAAAACAGAGTAAGAGGATATTGTTTCGCTTCGTTCTCTGGCTAGGAAAGGCTTGGTATTTAAGATGACCAATATATGTGTCGCACCTCACTTTCCTAGGATTACAAATATCTCAGTTCCGATTACGGTTACCTAGTACTTTTCGATTATGGTATACTCTACCGGGTATAAGGAATTGACGGCCGACATACATTGATAATTGGGAATTGGCGGACAATTTATGCCAATAATTAAGGAATTGACGGCCGGTATGAGCACCAATATAAAACATATAATAAATAATGAGGAAAGATGATAATGAGAATGAGATAATGAAAGATGAATTGATTAACTATGAAGT
This sequence comes from Salicornia ramosissima, assembly GCA_951394345.1. Taxonomy (NCBI): domain Eukaryota; kingdom Viridiplantae; phylum Streptophyta; class Magnoliopsida; order Caryophyllales; family Amaranthaceae; genus Salicornia; species Salicornia ramosissima. The sequence goes on along the minus strand of OX596237.1, from coordinate 36,979,323 downwards.
AACCACCCGTTTAGTGGCATTAGGGTCACGAACAGTCGAAGCCACTGTGCCACTGCGGGATGGCGTCAGTTCTGGATCCCTTATAAAGGAAAGTTGGGAAAAAAGTTCCCTTACGAGCATATGACTAGTCATGGATTAGAATGGAGGAATGAATTTGGAAGCTGAATAATTAAGAAACTAAGAAGTCTAGAGTCTTGAGCTGACCCTAGCATGTAACACCCGCATTTTAGCAACGACGTTAATGGTGATAACATCGTAAACAAGCAGTTACCAATCGATTTATAATGTAAAAATATAACTAAAACTTATGGAAATAATAATTAATGTTATTAATAATGGAATCCCAATTACAAAAGGTTAAACTAGACCTAAAACAAGCCTTAAAAACTAGAAATAAAATCAACTGCAAAAGCAGGAAAAGAAAACAGGGGCTTAGACCCTCAACCACTCATCCCGCTTCTAACCTCTATCCTGCTTACCTGCAAAATAGAATTGGGGGTCCACCATCAGTGGTGAGTAACTAGTGTCCTACTTAGAAGTAGGACCACATTGCATACAATAATAGGGTTAGAACACAGGAACAACAACGATCACAGGTTACAAGTTCAATCATCAGAAATAGTAGCGGAACCTAACAGTCAACGAAATCAATATCATTCACGTCAAACTAGCACACGCACTTCCGAGTACAACACACATAAATACAAATTCAAAATCAAGACGACGCTCGGTCTACAACCGATAATAAGACTAACAACAAAAGGACTTGCCCTGCACGATTCATCACCGATGAATCGATAGACGCGCGATCTTTGACCGTTCGACATGACTCTGACTCACAATCAAACACACAAAACTTGCCCTGCACGATTCATCACTGATGAACTGATAGACCCTCTCAGTTTATTACCGATAAACCGATAGATGCACGGTCTTCAACCCCTCGACACGACACGACTCAACAAGACTCGAAAGACTCCAAACAAAACATCAAGCAAGTTCACACACTCATCATCATCATCACGCATCAACATGCCATCACTCGTCATTCAACATTCACGCATAGGTTCAAACAAAACATAGACCAAGAGTTCAACAAGATTAGACAACGATTCAAAAAACAAGGATCAAGATTCACAAGACTCGATAACAAGATTCACTTTCAAGATTCAAAATAGAAGTAACTTTGAAAACGGTTTAGCAAGATTATGAAATCGGTCCATAAACAAAGTAAAAATCGAAGCTTTTAATCACTAAAGAATACGAATGGAACAAGAGTTGATCAATACAGGAATGCATGCAATAATCAAGATAAAAAATCATGCTTAATAACATATCATCACACGCATAACAAGAGAAGAGCAAAGCAACAAATCATCAACATGCTTACAAGATTCACGTGAACACTAGATCAAGATTCATAGAATAAATTCATAAAATGAAATAAAAATCCATGCTTTGGCAACATAATCACACATAAACTTAAACAAGAATCGAACAAGATTTCAAGATTCAATAAGAGCAAACATGCAAGAATTCCATAACAAGAATTCGAATCTAAGCAACTTAATACATCCGACTTTTCACGCATAAAACAACAACAAACAACTATATTCTAAACCTATTATTCTATGGAACCTAGTCATATTCCTAAGAAGAAGAGATCTAGCTACCTATAAAGGAATCACACAAAAACATGCCCAAAGCTTCTCTTCACTCGACACCACCACAGCCATGGGATTTGGTTTCACAATCACGGCACAAACTGTCACAAACTGCAAAAGATTTCAAGTTAGATTAAGATAGAAAGTGTTAGAAAGAAAAGAGATTGAATGAAAAGTGGCCTTGAGGCCGTGTGATACCAAGAGGGAGAGAGTGTTTGCTTGAGTTTTTGATCATATGATTAGTAATGAATAAAGGGTGGGTTTTTTTGTAGTATAAATAGGATAAAAGATTTTACTAAAATTTAGGAGAGGCTACTAGATAATAGGAGTTAGATTAAAAAAAAGAAAATAAAAGGGAAAATATTATGGTTGGCCGGCTATGGGGAGGAGAAATAAGGGTTTTGGGCTTGCTTCAACAAATATCAAATTAAGTCTTTTGGCCCAATTTAGAATGTTGGGCTTTAAGGCTTAATTTCTCACGAAATTTTACGGCCCAAAACTGGGTCGTTACATAGCAAGTTTATAGAATGATCATGGTTTAGATTAATGGAATGAATTGGGACGATGAAAGTTTACAGGTTAAGAAGTCTAGAGTCTTGAGGTGACCCTAGAAGAAGTATATAGAAGGGTTATGGTTAGTTGTATGTTATTCCCTAGCGTACGTTGACTGATTGTTATTATATTTGAGTATAAGTGTTAATGTTGACTTATTCGTGTGATTGGGTGATTCGTGTTCTGACTATTAGATATATAATTGCGTTCTACTATTAATTAGCACATTCTAATTACTCCCCATTGATTGTGGACCCCCTCATTCCCCTTTCAGGTGAAGAAGAAGAATAAGCCGGGTGTTAGCAAGGGTTGGGATTCGTGAGTTTACAAGTGTAGCAGTTTAGCTACCCAATTTAGTATTAGTCCTAGCTTAATGTTAATATTCTTAGCTTGTAGTAGTATTTTAGTGATTTAATGAAAACTTTGGAATAATTCTAGTTTTGATTAGATAATTTTTTGGTTAACTTTTAGAGCTTCCACTTTTATTTTAACAGTTGTTTATTATAATTTCGTTTATTAATGATTCGTATTGTTGTTTTCGAAGAAAACAACGTTGTTAAAATACGGGTCGTGTCAATGTATGTTATTTATACATGTTTTAATCCTAGTTTTAGTTTTGTTTTGGGTAATTAAAATTCCGATTTTATGAATTTTTAGGAATAAATTTCAGATTTGGAAAATGTTGTTTAAATCTTAATAAATAAACATGTTAAATTGTTATATTTTGTAATTTTATGTATTGAAATTGGTTTATACGAAGTAGGGTTTGATGTACAATGATTTTTGGGTTTGAAAAGTGAGTATATGATGTTTTTATGGTGTTTAAATAGGTTTTATTATTCTGAAATTTTATTTGTTAGTAGTGTAGATTTTAATTGTTAGTAGTGTAGATTTGTCTACGGTAATAATTAGGAGATATCAGGTAACGTTAAAACTTTTAAAATTCGCGTTCCGAACGTTTTAAAGGATTTTAAACAATATTATACATGTTGAAATTTTTATTGTCATACGATAAGGCGATATTTCGATTATTTAAATTATTGTTCAATTTTTATTTTATTAAATGGCACAATAGTGTAATCTTTGAGTTAAAAAGAAAGGATTAAAAATAATTTTTAGAATTTTATAGAAGCTGGAATTTTGTAATATATACTTAGGGTGGTTTATATGTTCAAGGGAATTAATTAGTCCCATATTTTATTGTAGGAGACTTTAAATTCAGAGAATTCAATTAAAAGTGGCTAGTCGTATTTGCTATATCAGGTACGTGTGTACGCAAGACTTAATTCCGGAAATAGCAGCATGATTAGGGAATTGTATGAATGTATTCAGATGTTATGTTCATGTATGTATGGATGCGTGTGGAAAAAAAGATTTGATTATTTCGGTTATTCTTCACTTTGTGAAAATTTGTCAAGTAATATGAATTCCTCACTGTGGGTTGATTATTCTGATTATGAAAAAGAAAAGTTATGTTGCAATTTAGACAAGGAACTTGTTATTACTAACATGTTGAGTCTAGATGCATTATTTTTACTCTCTCCTTCGGGAGATTGAGACTGGGTAGTATTTTTACTCTCTCTCGTTGAGAGAATGAGACTGGTTAAAAGTTAAACCCAACCATATTGTTGGATTGGGCATAGGCAAGATCAGATAAATAAAATTGGTTATATGATTATTTCGTCCTAGAGAATTTAAAAATGGAAAATGTGTTATGTGATGCATTGATTATATGTGATGTCTTGTGTGGAGTGAGTCTTCACAGTTACTAATTAAATATGTTAAATCACGTAAAGCAAAAGAGGATTCACACCAAAACTCTTGGAACGTATATACCTTGAGTATGGACTTACGGGGGGAGCTAAATAGCTTTTACCAAGGGGTACAAGACATTGTACATCCTTGTTTGTTTTTATTATTTTTGGCCTGGGATGTAACGACCCGACTTTTATAAGCTGTTGATTTACGAAGAAAATCGACGAATGGATCATTGCCAAACAAAACATATTAAACATTATTAATTTCAAAAGTCTATTCATTTAATCATTAACTAATGGAAAGGTAAAATGTCCATAAATCCTTATTAAATACCAAAACACAACTGATATTGTTCATTCCTAACAGGCTGGGCAAAACTAATAAATAAACTATTGAAAGAAAATAAAGTAGACTCCGGGTTCTCTCTATAAATCTTGCCAAAATGCTCAACCCGAACCATACGTAAGCCCACTTATTCTTCAGCGTCATCACCTGAAATGGGGGGGGTCCACCGTCAGTAGCGAGTAACTAGGTTGTCCCACTTAAACGTGGAACCATTAACCATATAATATCATAGAATCATTCCAGAAAAACGTACAAAAATACATGCAAATACGTATAAAAATACATACCAGAATACGTATAAAAATACATACGCAATACGTATAAAAATACTTACGAAATACGTATAAAAATACATATGAAATACGTATAAAAATACTTACGAAATACGTATGGATATACACATAAAATACATACACAGATACATTCAAATACGTATAAAAGTACACATATACACATACATAAATACATACCTGTCAGATGTACGCAGCGGAAGACTTTACATAACATACTTATACAATACATAAATAACATATAAATACGTAAATACATACATAATCATATCAATCATATTCTAACCCATGAAATACTTATCTTATCATATTATTACCCAAAACCCATCTTTTAACCCTCTTCTTAAATTCATGAACCGGTCATTATAGCTCGTAAGGATGCCCGTGTACATCCCAACTTTCCTAAAATGTGCTGGGAAGAACCCGTGTATTCTACCCGTAGCTCTCCTTTACAAGAACTAAGCCTAAGCTATGGCCATAACTCCTAAATAGTAGCCCGTGTACTACTACTTAGACGACCCATCTTATGATCCAGAACTGCCCAGAGACCGCAGTAGGACAGTGGTTTCGACTTAACCTAATCTGGTGACCCGTGTATCACCAAACAGGCTTCCACTACTTATCTTATCTTATCGACATGACTGTCGTGAGACCAATGCTTCTTATCATCTTATCATCATATTATTCCTTTCCTTCATATTACAACTTATCTTATTAATTCTTTTTATTCCTTTAATTAAATTAAATCCTTAAATCATCAACTAAATTATTATAAGCCAAAAATTAAATTAAATTGATCAAAATACTCTCATATCACTCGACATTCACTTAAATAAATTAGAAAAATTAAATCAATTCTTTAAACAATTACATAAACAATTCAATAAATTAAATAATTAATTAATTAAATATATAACTAACAATTATCAATCAATATTGCATGGAACATGATAAAAATCCCTTTTTTTCCTACTTTGAACCATTCGACTTTTTCAAAGAAACAACAAAATTAGTACTTTAAAATGAATTAAACACAATTATCATAAATCAATCATATAAACTTAATAATAAATAATAAAATCGTAAATTTATAATGGGATTATCAAACATGAACCAAAACAAGATCAAAATTCCTCCTTTTTCCATATAATACTATATGGCTATCATAGTGATAACATAATATCAAGATTAATTTCAAGAACCTACTATATCATAATTAAATTAAAGATTAAATTAAAGATTCATCAATAAACCAAGATTAGACACATAATTGATCAAGAAAAACTAAAACTTTAATTCTTTGTTCATCACAAACCACTCGACAATTGTAATGATTAAGAACAGATTATAAATCTAATTCAAGAATTTAATTAGACGATAAATTAAATCATGATCATACTTTTAAATCAAGAAAAAAACATAAATTCAACATGAAATTTTATATAAATGCTCGACTTAAACACGCATGGTTCATGAATAAAATCAAGATTTATCATGTAATTATTCTAATCAAGACATGTAATTAGGAATCATAATTTATGCATAGAATTAGATAAAAATACAAAGATTTATTAAAGAATACATAAAAATATCAAGAATTAACATGAACAATATTCATCATATGGTTCGAATAATAAAGTCCTAAACATGATACTAACTTAATAAATTTTCCTAGTTTAATCCTAATCAACTGTATGGAAAACTATCCAAATTCAAGGGGGTTAGTCTAGTTACCTTGAATCCGGAAGAAAAACAAGAAAAATCCTTTGTTGAAGGTTCGAAAATACACAGCTAGTCTAGGGTTCCTTTGAGAGTTTTTGAGTTTTTGAAATTAGGCAAAAAGGTTATGAGTTTTGTTCCCTATTTAATTATAAAGAACAAAAGAAAAAATTAAAGAAATTAAAACCAAAGGGGGCCGTGTATCAAGAGGAGAATAGGGAAAAATTGAGTGAAAATAGGAGGTGGTTGAGTCAAGTTAGGAGACTAAGTAAAAGTTAGTTAAAATAGGATTTTTAGAATTATATTATTAATTAGATATTTAGACTTGAAATTATCCAATTAATAATATCAACAAAAGGAAAATATTCCTTGGCCAACTATAGAGGAGGGCCGGTCAAGAGAAGGAGAAATTGGGTCATTGGGCCCAATTTTAAAACAAGGGAAAGAAATAAGAATTAAACACTCCAAATAATTGGGCCTTTTGGACTTAGAATATTAAAGTAATAATAATTAACAACGAAATTTTCTGGCCCAAAATTTCGGGTTATTACAGTCACCCCTCCTTAAATAAATTTCGACCTCGAAATTTACTTAAAGAAGCTCAAAACACATGCATGAAAACAAACAACGACAAAAATAAAATAACTAACACAGCTGCATACCTGCTTCAAACAGCTCGGGATACTTATCCCTCATTGAAGCTTCCGTCTCCCATGTAGCCTCTTCGAACTTTTCACTTCGCCAGAGTACTTTGACCAACGGTACCACCTTCTGTCACAACATCCTATCCTAGCGATTCAAAATCCGCACTGGCTTCTCTTCAAAGGCCAGGTTCGGCTCGATTTCCGACGACTCCACCGGAATAATATGGGAAGGGTCATTCATGTATTTCCGTAGCTGGGACACGTGAAACACATCATGAACCTTCGATAGATCCGGAGGCAACGCCAACCAATAAGCAACTTCTCCGACCCGTTCCAGAATCTCGTATGGCCCGACATACTTGGGTCTGAGCTTACCCTTCTGGCCAAACCGAGTCACACCCTTCATCGGAGACACCTTCAGCAGAACTTTTTCACCCACTTGAAATTCCAACGGCTTCCGTCGACGATCAGCATACGACTTCTGTCGACTCTGAGTTGCCTGCAACCTTGCCCTGATGATCTTGACCTGCTCCACCATGTCTTTGATATGATCAGGACTAATCACGAAAGCATCGCTGATGTCGCTCCAACAAGTAGGGCTGCGACACTTGCGCCCATACAACGCCTCATAAGGAGCCATCTTTGGTACTAGCATGATAGCTGTTGTTGTACGAAAATTCCACCAAGCTCAAAGATTTAACCCAAGCCTGCTGGAAATCTAATGCACAAGCCTGTAGCATATCTTCTAGCGTCTGGATGGTATGTTCCGTCTGGCCATCTGTGGCTGCGTGAAATGCTGTACTTAGATTAAGCTTAGTCCCAAAAGCCTCTTGCAAAGACTTCCAGAAACCGTGACAAGAACCGGGGATCTCGGTCGGACACGATATCCTTAGGTACACCATGCAACCGTATGATCTCCCTTGAGTAAGCTTCCTCCATCTTCTCCATCGACCAAGTTACCTTCATCGGAATGAATCGGGCGACTTTGGTCAAACGGTCAACAATTACCCAAACAGTATCCGAACCCGTAGATGTCACGGGTAGGCCCACTACAAAATCCATGGATATGGAATCAAACTTCCATGTGGGTATCGACAATGGCTTCAACAGTCCACCTGGTCTTTGGTGCTCAATCTTGACCTTTTGACAGGTGAGACACCATGCAACGAAGTCAAACTTCAAGCCATAGGTGATCTTTACGACTGCGGGTCCTCTTTCTGACTCTCCCGTAACTCTTGATACAAACTGGGTTCAACACTCATAGCATTAAGATAGACTCATGTGCTACCCGGCATTACCATCTCAATCTCCATCCTGCGAAGATCAGCACAGATTTCCTTAGGAAAAACCGCCATCCTATTGAATGAATGGTGATCTTTACGACTGAGGGCATCTGCTACCCGATTGGCCTTCCCTTCACAATAGTCAACTTAGAGGTCATAATCCTTGATCAACTCGAGCCATCATCGCTGCCTCATGTTGAGCTCTTTCTGAGTGAAGATATACTTCAAGCTCTTATGGTCGGCGAACAGATTGCAAGTAGCTCCATAGAGATAATGTCGCCAAATCTTCAGAGCGAACACTACAGCAGCCAACTCTAAGTCGTGAGTAGGGTAGTTCTGCTCATGAACCTTGAGTTGCCTCAAAGCATATGTAATCACCTTGCCTTCTTGCATCACAACACAACCTAGACCCTTCTTGGACGCATCGCTGTAGACTTCATATCCCACACCTTCATTTGGCAGACCAAGAACTGGCGCATATACAAGACTCTGTTTGAGGGTCTGGAATTCTTCTTCACACTGATCTGTCCACACATACTTGCAATCTTTGTGCAATAATTTGGTCATAGGTGCTGCTATCTTGGAGAAATCTTTCACAAATCTCCGATAGTAACCTGATACAAAAATTTCACAGGTAAGTATTCATGCATAAATAGCATAATAGCTTTCTCAAATGCTTTAAGTTACCTGCTAGGCCAAGAAAACTTCGGACTTCGGCCACATTCTTAGGACTGTGCCACTCCACTATCGCCTTTATCTTGGATGGATCCACCTTGACACCGTCCGCATTGATCACATGCCTTAGAAAGGCTACTTCCTTGAGCCAAAACTCGCACTTAGACAACTTCGCGAACCACTTCTGAGCTCGTAAGACGTCTAGCACCATATGCAAATGTTGAGTGTGCTCTTGTTCACTCTTCGAATATATGAGAATATCGTCGATGAACACCACCACACACACATCCAGGAGATGATGAAAAGTCCGGTTCATCTGATCCATGAAAACTGTAGGAGCATTAGTTAAACCGAACGGCATTACCTCAAATTCATAGTGCCCGTATCTGGTGCGAAAAGCGGTCTTCGGTATATCTTCCGGCTTCACTGGAATCTGGTGATAACCTGACCTGAGATCAATCTTGGAAAACACACTGGCTCCCTTTAATTGATCAAACAAATCTTCAATTCTGGGCAATGGATACTTGTTCCTGATCATCACCTTGTTAAGTTCCCGGTAATCGATACACAATCGCATGCTGCCATCTTTCTTCTTGACAAACAATACCGGAGCACCCCAAGGAGACACACTGGGCCTTATGAAACCCTTGTCAATCAATTCCTGCAATTGGGTCTTCAACTCTTTCAGCTCTGCAGGAGCCATACGATATGGAGCCTTCGAGATTGGAGCAGTTCCGGGCACCAAATCTATGTTGAACTCCACTTCCCGTTCTGGTGGTATCCCTGGCAACTCTTCTGGGAACACGTCTGCATAGTCTCGAACCAGTGGGATGTCTTCCAACTGTTCTGCTTTAGTGATGTCTTTGACTTGACACAAATACAATACCTCACCCTTGCGCTGTAAACTACGAATCTTCATTGCAGACACCACCTTCAAACCTTTGCTCATGGGCTTCCGGACATGGGTTACCCTTTTTGTGTTGGGTCCACGCAAAGTGATGGCTTGATCTTGACATCGAAAAGCTGCTTGATACTTTGCTAGCCAATCCATCCCTAAGATCACATCGAACTCGATCATAGGAAGCTCCTTCAAGCCAGCTTCAAACTGCATTCCCGAGATCATAATGGAAACATCTTTGTATTCCCGACGGCAGGCAAAATCCTCTCCCGAAGGAAGAGTTATCACAGATTTGATAGGAGACTCTCCAATCAAGTTAGCTTTTACAACAAATGACCTTGCAACAAAAGACACAGTAGCACCCGTATCAAACAAAACATAAGCATCAATATTATGGACAAAGAAGGTACCCGTGACCACATCTGGTTCAGCATCCGCCTCCTCTTGAGTCATGCAGAAGATTCTGTTCTTTACCGATGCTGGACTACTTGTTGCAGCTGGCCGCTTCTTAGGAAAGAACACCGACTTGTGACCTTCTTGACCGCATTCAAAGCATATGATCGGTGACCCATCACATCTCTTGCCCGGGTGATACTCCTTCTTGCAGCCTTGACAGATTCTCGGGCCTTGACCTGGAGCTGGTCGAGACTCTGCTAAGGCTTCTGAGTAGACTCGTACCGAGGCTTCTTTGCTGGTGCTGGTGCAGAAACCGAAGACACCCTCTTCCTTGCTGCTTCCTCCTCGGCAATTGACGCATGAATCTCCAGAGCCATTTCATACGCCCTCTGAAAGGTTGTTGCACCGCTACTGATCACATGAACCCGAATGCGAGGGTCCATCTTCTTTATATACCTTTTAACTCTCTCAGATTCGGAAGGAATAACTGCGGTAGCGAACCGAGAAAGCTCTGTGAACTTGTCCGTGTAAGCTTGGACAGACATGCTGCCTTGGGTGAGCGTAAGGAATTCTTCCTGCTTCTGCCATCTCAGCTCATCAGGATAGAACCGGTCTTGGATCTTTCTGGTGAAGTCGTTCCGATCCAAAACTAGCTCTGTCTCGGGGTTGACCCGCAATGTACTCCACCAGTTATCAGCTTCGCCCCTTAGGTAGTAGGACGCTATCAGAACTCTTTCCCGCTCGGAGCATGCAAGGGCATCAAACAGTTTCCGCATTTCTCGAATCCAGTTCTCGAGAACGGTTGGGTCTGCTGCCCCATCATAAACCGGCGGTTGAAGTCGTGCCACTCGATCAAAGGAAGACTGACTGCTCTGAGGTTGGACACTCTTCTGAGCCAAAGTGAGGATGGCATCCTCCAAAGCTCGGCGTCTGAAGCGAGTATTGCGTTCTGGAGTTGACATTCTACAAAACGACACTTCAGGTTAGTAAAAACACACACATACTAACGTTAGAAAACGCGAAAATATTAAAATATCTTATCCCAGGCTTCTACCCATGGCTTCACTCGCTTAGGTTTTCCATTTTAGGCTAAGTTTCACTCGTGATTCATAAAGCACTCATCTTTTAAGCTACTTATGAAGAAGTAACTTTAGGGTCTTAACCTATGCTCTGATACCAACTGTAATGACCCGACTTTTATAAGCTGTCGATTTACGAAGGAAATCGACGAATGGATCATTACAAAACAAAACATATTAAACATTATTAATTTCAAAAGTCTATTTATTTAATCATTAACTAATGGAAAGGTAAAATGTCCATAAATCCTTATTAATTACCAAAACACAACTGATACTGTTCATCCCTAACAGGCTGGGAAAAACTAATAAATAAACTACTGAAAGAAAATAAAGTAGACTCCGGGTTCTCTCTATAAATCTTGCCAAAACGCTCAACCCGAACCATACGTAAGCCCACTTATTCTTCAGCGTCATCACCTGAAATGGAGGGGGGGGGGGTCCACCGTCAGTGGCGAGTAACTAGGCTGTCCCACTTAAACGTGGAACCATTAACCATATAATATCATAGAATCATTCCAGAAAAACGTACAAAAATACATGCAAATACGTATAAAAATACATACTTGAATACGTTTAAAAATATATACGAAATATGTATAAAAATACTTATGAAATACGTATAAAAATACATACGAAATACGTATAAAAATATATACGAAATACGTATAAAAATACTTATAAAATACGTATGGATATACACATAAAATACATACACAAATACATTCAAATACGTATTAAAGTACACATATACACATACATAAATACATATCTGTTAGACGTACGCAGTGGAAGACTTTACATAACATACTTATACAATACATAAATAACATATAAATACGTAAATACATACATAATCATATCAATCATATTCCAACCCATGAAATACTTATCTTATCATATTATTACCCAAAACCCATCTTTTAACCATCTTCGTAAATTCATGGACCGGTCATTATAGCTCGTAAGGATGCCCGTGTACATCCCAACTTTCCTAAAATGCGCCGGGAAGAACCCGTGTATTCTACCCGTAGCTCTCCTTTGCAAGAACTAAGCCTAAGCTATGGCCATAACTCCTAAATAGTAGCCTGTGTACTACTACTTAGACGACTACACATCTTAAGATCTAAAACTGCCCAGAGACCGCAGTAGGGCAGTGGTTTCGACTTAACCTAATCTGGTGACCCGTGTATCACCAAAAAGGCGTCCACTTCTTATCTTATCTTATCGACATGGCCATCGTGAGACCAATACTTCTTATCATCTTATTAATTCTTTTTATTCCTTGAATTAAATTAAATCCTTAAATCATAAACTAAATTATTATCTTATCGACTTAACCTAATCTGGTGACCCGTGTATCACCAAACAGGCTTCCACTACTTATCTTATCTTATCGACATGACTGTCGTGAGACCAATGCTTCTTATCATCTTATCATCATATTATTCCTTTCCTTCATATTACAACTTATCTTATTAATTCTTTTTATTCCTTTAATTAAATTAAATCCTTAAATCATCAACTAAATTATTATAAGCCAAAAATTAAATTAAATTGATCAAAATACTCTCATATCACTCGACATTCACTTAAATAAATTAGAAAAATTAAATCAATTCTTTAAACAATTACATAAACAATTCAATAAATTAAATAATTAATTAATTAAATATATAACTAACAATTATCAATCAATATTGCATGGAACATGATAAAAATCCCTTTTTTTCCTACTTTAAACCATTTGAATTTTTCAAAGAAACAACAAAATTAGTACTTTAAAATGAATTAACACAATTATCATAAATCAATCATATAAACTTAATAATAAATAATAAAATCGTAAATTAATCATGGGATTATCAAACATGAACCAAAACAAGATCAAAATTCATCCTTTTTCCATATAATACTACACGGCTATCATAGGGATAACATAATATCAAGATTAATTTAAAGAACCTGCTATATCATAATTAAATTAAAGATTCATCAATAAACCAAGATTAGATACATAATTGATCAAGAAAAACTAAAAATTTAATTCTTTCTTCATCACAAACCACTCGACAATTGTGAAGGATTAAGAACAGATTATAAATCTAATTCAAGAATTTAATTAGACAATAAATTAAATCATGATCATACTTTTAAATCAAGAAAACATCACAAATTCAACATGAAATTTTATATAAATGCTCGACTTAAACACGCATGGTTCATGAATAAAATCAAGATTTATCATGTAATTATTCTAATCAAGACATGTAATTAGGAATCATAATTTATGCATAGAATTAGATAAAAATACAAAGATTTATTAAAGAATACATAAAGGTATCAAGAATTAACATGAACAATATTCATCATATGGTTCGAATAACAAAGGCCTAAACATGATACTAACTCAATAAATTTTCCTAGTTTAATCCTAATCAACTATATGGAAAACTATCCAAATTCAAGGGGGTTAGTCTAGTTACCTTGAATCAGGAAGAAAAATAAGAAAAATCCTTTGTTGAAGGTTCGAAAATACACGGCTAGTCTAGGGTTCCCTATTTAATTATAAAGAACAAAAGAAACAAGTAAAGAAATTAAAACCAAAGGGGGCCGTGTATCAAGAGGAGAATAGGGAAAAATTGAGTGAAAATAGGAGGTGGTTGAGTCAAGTTAGGAGACTAAGTAAAAGTTAGTTAAAATAGGATTTTTAGAATTATATTATTAATTAGATATTTAGACATGAAATTATCCAGTTAATAATATCAACAAAAGGAAAATAATCCTTGGCCAACTATAGAGGAGGGCCGGCCAAGAGAAGGAGAAATTGGGTTATTGGGCCCAATTTTAAAAGAAGGGAAAGAAATAGTCCAAATAATTGGGCCTTTTGGACTTAGAATATTAAAGTAATAATAATTAACCACGAAATTTTCTGGCCCAGAATTTCGGGTAATTACATGGGATCCCGTCACATTAGTTATCTGGTTTTTCCCCCTAGACTTGCAACCGAGTGGGGCTCTGGTGGACATAGTTACTTATCTTTGGAAACCCGTTCAACGTTAAATCCAAACCTTCTTATAATCTGATGGAGTCTGGGGGATGTATGGGATTTGGTGATATAGTGTATAGCAGGTTATTATTCACATCATTTAATCTTTTTATATTATGTGTGCATATCTTGTTGTATATATGTACTCAGCTTTTGTTGATTACGTGCTTTGTGTGTGTCTTCTTTAGCCATGGCTCTCGCCTTAATGACCTTGTGATGAACCAATATATGAAGTGCAGACCTTCGGCATATGCATTGTCATGGGATGGGCGTGACTCGAAATGTAATACCCCAAAATTTTGGGTTATTTTAAATTTATATTAATTAATTAATTATTATTTAATTAATCATTAACCTGGTACTTTAGTGAGCTTATTCTAAGGTTTGGCCCAGATCTTTTACCTCATCTTGCCAAAACCCAAGCCTAATATTTTCCCTCATCCTTCCCCAATTATACGCCCAACCACACCCCTTGTATTATTTTCTTTATTTGGTTAATTTGATTTATGTACCAAAAATTACCAATCCATATGTAGAATTGACTAGACCTAAAAATCTACCCTTTGTTTCCCTATTCTCACTACTAAATTTTAGGAGGTCAAGACCCCCTTTATTCCTCATAATTCACGGCTAAATCAAGAGGGGAACAACATCAAATTGTTTTATTGTTTCTCCTTTCAAAATCAATCACAACAAAACTCCTAAATTCATTCAACCATCAACCAAGATTTGAGCAAGCAGTCAAGAAAGACTTCAAGAAGCCGTGTAAACCTTGTGTATTACTCGAACCATCCATCCATACTAGGTAATTAGATTGCTTTATTTAATCAATATGATATATTAGTGATATAATCTTTAGAATAGGCTTAGAACTATGTAAAATTGATTAGAATCATAATTGTTGATTTTCAAATTTCATGCTTATGATAGACTATGAATGTCGAGTGGTTCATTTTAAATTCCATAATGTTTGGCTGAGTTTATTTACACGTTTTGTATAATCCATGCTTGTTTTATGATTCTTGCTAATTAGGATTGTTGAAATAGTTATAGAATGATGTAAGTATGATAGCCGTGTGAAGTTCCTTTTGTTCGAATATTTTGGGTGATCAAGACATGATCTTTTTATTAAAATCTTGAACTACTAATAGTCTTTGATGATTTTCTTGAATTTAATCTTTAACTAGTAGAGTTCTTGAATTATGGAATTTAAATCTTAATTAATAATACCAAATATTCGTGTGCTAATCTCCAGTAAACCCTGCAATGGTTCGAACTTCTTGAATGAAATTTATGTATGGATTATTCTTATGTTAATCTATTATTATTTGATCAATCTTGATATCTCTAGGGTTATAAAAGAAAGGAATTTATTTGTGTTTATTTTATGTAAAAGCCGAATGGATTAACAAAATCAAAGAGTGTAATGTTACTTAATTCCTTGACAAAAGATTAGACTTTGAACTTGTCTAGGTAAATATTTAAAGCTCGTATTATGTGTTGATCGAAACTTGATTTCTTGATGGGGAATATTCGAAAATGTCGAATGGAGATAATGAATAAAAGACTAGATTTTTATGGCTTAATTAATTTAAAGATGATAGTTTGATTTCATTCTTGCAATTATTTTTAAATAAGTTAGTCTTGTATTGTAAATTGGAGGTTGATTAGATTATTTATTTATGTCGATGAAATATTGTATTGTTGTTGTAAGAAAAGCCGTATTCTCATAGTAAGAATTGGGTAAGATTTCGACTTTTAAATTGTAATTTATGATTGAATTATATTGTTTTATTATGGTTATTGCTTGCCTTCATGCATGAACTTGATGAATGGTTTGTTTAATGAAGAGTGAGGAATATTCGTGTGGTGATAAAATGGATGTCGTGTGGTTGAGTCTTGGTCTGGAGTTTTGAGTCAAGTTAAGATGAACTAGAATTGATTAGAAGTCAAGTTGTGTCAATAAAGGTTAAAGTGTGAACTGGAAATGTGAACTTGAAAAGATAATTAACTATGAAGTGACCGCCTATCTAGTGGCTAAAGTGCATGGACATAGGTATAGTCGAAGCCACTGTCCCTTCTGCGGTTTTGGGGTAGTTCTGGATCCCAGTGCTCGGGAAGTAGATTAAAAGTGATTGACCCGGCATGAGACAAGGAAAGTTGGGGAAGAATTAAGGTTTCCCCTACGAGCATATGACTGTGTCACAGATTAGCACTTGAACTGAACTAGAACTGGAAAGTCATTAGTGGAGCGTAGAAGTCTAGAACTGAATAAGTCGGTCTGGAGGGTCTTGGTTAGTTATTCTGTTACGATTGATTTCCGCTGCGTACTTGAACGTGAATGCCTTTGTATGATTCTCTCTGCTGACTTGTTTGACTGCTTTGTTGATCTGTTCTAATTATTATGTTCCTAATTGTGTTCTACTGATTAGGTAGAACAATCTAATTACTCCCCACTGACTGTGGACCCCAAAATCCCTTTCCAGCTACAGAAGCAGAATAGTTGGGAACGCGAGGGATGGGATTGTGAGCTGTCAAGAGTAGATTTATAGTTAACCCATGCTTTCTATATAGTTTTTGTATTAGATCTATTAGTGAACTTCAACGGCTTATGGTTAATCTTAAACTTGAACTTTTCCTTAATCACGGACTATTTATTGGTTTAATTGAATAATTTGGATTAAGTTTAGAGCTTCCGCTGTCTTTAATGAATTTGATCTTAAAAGTTTATGGTTAATAATGATCCGCGTTGTTGTTTTCTCCGAAAAAAACGTTGCTAAAATGCAGGTCGTTACAGTTGGTACCAGAGCTGAATTTTTAGGTTACTTCACCATAAGTAACCCGTGAGATTGCGTGCTTTATATTTCGAGAGTGGACCAAACTAGCTTTTCCACGGGAACTTAAGTGAGTGTTGACTCGGGTAGAGCTATGGGATAAGTTATTTTTCATTCTGTTGCGACGATTTAATTTAGGTTTTGGTTGTCTTTTGTTTTCATAACTTGGGTACTGTTTTGTAGAATGGCAAGCCCAGGACCATCGCTTAGTAGCCGTGATCGACGCCATATGTTGGAAGGCGCAATCATAAGCTTAGGTAAGAGAGGATCACAGTCTACCAGCGGCCAAGCCACCTTCGACAGAATTTCCCGTCACCGACCCCCTACCTATGACGGTGCAGCTGACCCCGTGATACTCGAGAGCTAGATTCGAGAAATGGGAAAATTATTTGATGCGGTTGACTGCCCGGATGAAGAGCGAGTCCAAATCGCTAGCTACTATCTGCGCCTGGAAGCCGATAACTGGTGGATGACCGTCCGTCCACAGGGAAAGTCAGTGAGGGGCATGCCTTGGGAAGAGTTCACCGCCAAGCTACCAGAGCGTTTCTACCCCGATGAACTCAGGTGACAGAAATAAGAAGAGTTCCTTATGCTCACTCAAGGAACCATGCTAGTATAGGTTTACACTGACAAGTTTGCGGAGCTGTCCAGATTTGCCACTGCGGTGATACCGTCAGAAGCTGAGAGTCTAAAGAGGTATATCAAGAAGATGGATCCTCGCAATAGAGTACATGTCATCAGCAGCAGAGCAGCAACGTTCCAGAAAGCTTACGAGGTAGCTTTAGAGATTCATGCATCGCCAGCGGAAGAAGAAGCTACTAAGAAGAGAGTCATGGAGAGCCAGCCGCCTGCAGCCGTGAAGAGACCATGATTTGAAGCGTCTCAGGAGCCGCAACAACAAGACGCTCAAGCAACCAAATTTCAGGAGACCACGGTTTGCAAAGGTTGCAAGAAAGAACGTCATCCCGGAAAGAAATGCGACGGGTCTACGATAGTATGCTACTTGTGCGGTCAGGGAGGGCACAAGTCTTAGGCGTGTCCAAAGAATAAGCCAGCAGCAACTATGAGTTAGGCACCGATGAAGAACCGCATCTTTTGCATGACCCAAGAAAAGGCGGACGCGCGGCCCGACGTAGCTACGGATACGGTTATCATCTTTAATTTATCCGCCTTAATGTCATTGTTGTTTCCTTTATTTCATTGCTTCCTTGTGAAAAATTTCGAGGACGAAATTTTCTTAAGGAGGGGTGACTGTAATACCCCAAAATTTTGGGTTATTTTAAATTTTTCTTAATTAATTAAATTTATTAATTAATTAACTATTTAATTAATTATTATTTAATTAATCATTAACTTGGTACTTTAATGAGCCTATTCTAAAGTTTGGCCCAGATCTTTTACCTCATCTTGCCAAAACCCAAGCCTAATATTTTCCCTCATCCTTCCCCAATTATACGCCCAACCACACCCCTTGTATTATTTTCTTTATTTGGTTAATTTGATTTATCTACCAAAAATTACTAATCCATATCTAGAATTGACTAGACCTAAAAATCTACCCTTTGTTTCCCTATTCTCACTACTAAATTTTAGGAGGTCAAGACCCCCTTTATTCCTCATAATTCACGGCTAAATCAAGAGGGGAACAACATCAAATTGTTTTATTGTTTCTCCTTCCAAAATCAATCACAAGAAAACTCCTAAATTCCTTTCATTCAACCATCAAACAAGATTGGAGCAAGCAGTCAAGAAAGACTTCAAGAAGCCGTGTAAACCTTGTGTATTACTCGAACCATCCATACTAGGTAATTAGATTGCTTTATTTAATCTATAGGATAGATTAGTGATATAATCTTTAGAATAGGCTTAGAACTATGTAGAATTGATTATAATCATAATTGTTGATTTTCAAATTTCATGCTTAGGATAGACTATGAATGTCGAGTGGTTCATTGTAAATTCCATGATGTTTGGCTGAGTTTATTTACACGTTTTGTATAATCCATGCTTGTTTTATGATTCTTGCTAATTAGGATTGTTGAAATAGTTATATAATGATGTAAGTATGATAGCCGTGTGAAGTTCCTTTTGTTCAAATATTTTGGGTGATCAAGACATGATCTTTTTATTAAAATATTGAACTACTAATAGTCTTTGATGATTTTCTTGAATTTAATCTTTAACTAGTAGAGTTCTTGAATTATGGAATTTAAATCTTGATTAATAATACCAAATAGTCGTGTACTAATCTCAAGTAAACCCTGCAATGGTTCGAACTTCTTGAATGAAATTTATGTATGGATTATTCTTATGTTAATCTATTATTATTTGATCAATCTTGATATCTCTAGGGTTATAAAAGAAGGAATTTATTTGTGTTTATTTTATGTAAAAGCCGAATAGATTAACAAAATCAAAGAGTGTAATGTTACTTAATTCCTTGATAAAATATTAGACTTTGAACTTGTATAGGTAAATATTTCTAAGTAAATAATTAAAGCTCGTATTATGTGTTGATCGAAACTTGATTTCTTGATGGGGAATATTCGAAAATTTCGAATGGAGATAATGAATAAAAGACTAGATTTTTATGGCTTAATTAATTTGAAGATGATAGTTTGATTTCGTTCTTGCAATTATTTTTAAATCAATTAGTCTTGTATTGTAAATTGGAGGTTGATTAGATTATTGATTTATGTCGATGAAATTTTGTATTGTTGTTGTGAGAAAAGTTGTGTGCTCATAGTAAGAATTGGGTAACATTTCGACTTCTAAATTGTAATTTATGATTAAATTATATTGTTGTATTATGGTTATTGCTTGCCTTTACGCATGAAGTTGATGAATGGTTTGTTTAATGAAGAGTGAGGAATATTCGTGTGGTGATAGAATGGATGTCGTGTGGTTGAGTCTTGGTCTGGAGTTTTGAGTCAAGTTAAGATGAACTAGAATTGATTAGAAGTCAAGTTGTGTCAATAAAGGTTAAAGTGCGAACTGGAAATGTGAACCTGAAAAGATAATTAACTAGGAAGTGATCGCCTATCTAGTGGCTAAAGTGCCATGAACATAGGTATATTTGAAGCCACTGTCCCTTCTGCGGTTTTGGGGCAGTTCTGGATCCCAGTGCTCAGGAAGTAGATCAAAAGTGGTTGACCCGGAATGAGACAAGGAAAGTTGGGGAAGAATTAAGGTTTCCCCTACGAGCATATGACCGTGTCACGAATTAACACTTGAACTGAACTAGAACTGGAAAGTCATTAGTGGAGCCTAGAAGTCTAGAACTGAATAAGTCGGTCTGGAGGGTCTTGGTTAGTTATTTTTTTATGATTGATTTCCGCTGCGTACTTGAACGTGAATGCCTTTGTATGATTCTCTCTTCTGACTTGTTTAACTGTTCTGTTGATCTGTTCTAATTATTATGTTCCTAATTGTGTTCTACTGATTAGGTAGAACAATCTAATTACTCCCCACTGATTGTGGACCCCAAAATCCCTTTTTGGTACAGAAGGAGAATAGTTGGGAACGTGAGGGCTGCGATTGTGAGCTGGCAAGAGTAGATTTATAGTTAACCCATGCTTTCTATATAGTTTTTGTATTAGATCTATTAGTGAACTTCAATGGCTTATAGTTAATCTTAAACTTGAACTTTTCCTTAATCACAGATTATTTATTGGTTTAATTGAATAATTTGGATTAAGTTTAGAGCTTCCGCTGTCTTTAATGAATTTGATCTTAAAAGTTTATGGTTAATAATGATTCGTGTTGTTGTTTTCTCCGAAAACAACGTTGCTAAAATGCGGGTTGTTACACGAAAGTTTACGGTTCTTGTATTTGAGCTTATTTATAATGGAATTTCATTTATATTATTTATCTCAAAAATAATTGTTTTCTAACTAGGGGTTTTAAATTTTGCTAAGCTGTAAGATTTAATTAGTAAGGTTTATTTTGAGATTAAGTTCGCTTTAAGTTTTCTTCCGCTGCAAAATTCTGAATAAGCCGAAACGTTTTCACACGTGGCGGTAATGCTTTGGAAATTTCCTTTCAAATATATATTTTATGTCCTAACTTTGAATATTATTTAGAGTTTTCAAGTAGGCAATTTCCGGGGTGTTACACTAATTTCCTCTACCCACCTGAAATTTGATGCCTTCCTTGAGTTTCCGTGCTGCTTTGATCATGCTCTGTGCCGCCCACGAGGCTGTGGGACGTACTTTATTAGATTGGCTCATTGTAATGTGATCCTCTTTGTATCTAGCTTTGAAAACCCTGGCGATGAGTAATTATGGGTTAGCATGAATACGCTGAGCATGTTTAGCAAGCATTGTCGTATTAATTTGCTCTACTCTGCGCACCCCTATCCCTCCATCTTTTTTTGCCGAATACAAAACCTCTTTCTTTTCCCAGTAAATTAGTTTTTTCCCTTATTTCCTCCCCATATGAATCTTAGTAACATAGAGTCTAGCGCTTTGGTTGTTTTCTTCGTGAGTTGATACAGGGAAATGATGTGTGAAGCAATTGATACTAAGACGCTATTCACTAGGAGCACTTTGCCAATTAGGGAGAGATGATGGAATTTCCATGAGGAGATCCTGTCCTTGA
The DNA here is from genome assembly GCA_951394345.1 of Salicornia ramosissima. Classification (NCBI taxonomy): domain Eukaryota; kingdom Viridiplantae; phylum Streptophyta; class Magnoliopsida; order Caryophyllales; family Amaranthaceae; genus Salicornia; species Salicornia ramosissima. The sequence continues at coordinate 36,957,538 of OX596237.1, read as the reverse complement.
ATTTATCCAGGAAAAATTTGTGACTGTTGTTTTCTCTACCTGTGACATCCATCCGGCAACCAAGATACTTCGCCATGTCTGTGTAATGTTGCATCTGGAAATTTTTCTTAATGATTCTCTTGAAATGCGCCGGGGTGTTTGGACTGAAGATGATAAAGGACTTCTTAGAGTGATTGATAATCTCCCCTGAGGTTAATGAGAAATCCCTTATTACTTGTCGCAAAATATCTGCAGTCATGATATCAGCTTTGAAGAAGAAGAGTCCGTCCTCAGCAAAGAAGAGGTGATTCATCACTGGGGCTTTGCGGGCAAATCTAATCCCTGGAATGGAATGGTTCTTCATTGTTCTATTAAGGTTTTGGGAGAGAGTCCATTAATTAGGACCGCATATGATACTGTTTGCACACATTGCATAACCAAGTCAATCCAATTCTGAGGGAAGTTAACCCTATCATAGGCTTTACTTAGGTCTGCCTTGAGTTTAGCCGCATAATTCGTGCCCTTTTTCTTATGCTTGATCCAGTGGACTAGGTCGTGGCCCAGGAAACAACTATCCATTAGTTGTCTTCCGGGCACAAAAGCATTTTGGCTCTCACCCATTAAAGTATCCAACAGGTGTTGTAACCGATGCACTATGCATTTAGAGATAATTTTGTAGCTGGTGTTGCATAAGCTGATTAGTCGAAACTTGTCCACTTGGTTAGCACCCACCTCTTTCGGGATAGGAGTGATGTATGTTCTATTAACCTCCTTTAGAAGTCTCCCCGGATGAACAAAGTTGTTCACCAAATTCACTAATTGATCTTTCCACGTTTCCCAATTTTCCTGGAAGAAGGCTGGCGGTGTGCCATCGGCGTAATGCCCCGAAATTTCGAGATATTTTAAATTTTTCTTAATTAATTAATTATATAATTAATTAATTATTTAATTGATTATTATTTAATTAATTATTAAATTAGTTATAGCAATCTGATTATTTTACCTTAGCCCAAACCTTTGATCTCATCTTGTCAGAACCCGAGCCCAATTTTCTCTTTTCTTGATAAACCTCACGGCCCCCTATCTCTTTTCTCTTAATTAATTAATTTATTTTGTTTTAGCTAATATTATTTAATAATATATCTATTTTGACCTATATTAAAAAATCCTATTTTTATCCCAACATCTCCTACCTTCTCTACTAGATTTTAGGAACTTTTAACTTCCTTTCCTCCCATTACATACGGCCCACCCCTTATTCCTTCCTTTTTATTTATTTCTTTAATTTGTTTTAAACCAATAATATTAATTTATATCTATTTTGACCTTTTCCTAAAAATCCTACTTTTAACCTTTGCTCCCTAACTTCCGTACTAGATTTTAGGAGATCAAAACTCCCTAAACTATACCTATTTTAATTCTAAACTACAAATAAAAACAAAACTACAAATAAAAACTCCTCCTTTTCCCCACACAAATACTTCCTTCACTTTATCAATTCAAACACCTTCATCAAAGAAAGTTCAACCTTTAGCCTTTAAAGATCGAACCATTCACAATCAATATTAGGTAATTAGATTGCTTTATTTAATCAATAGGATAGATTAGTTATATAATTTTTAGAATAGGTTTAATCATGCTTAGAATTGTTTAGAATTACTCAGAATTATTGTTGAATTGATAAAACATACTTGTTGATGATTCATTAGGTTGGTCGAATATTTCTAAAATGTTTTGATGAAGTTATTTTATGTTTTTGTATAATCTATGCATGTTCTATGATTGTTTACGATTCTTGTTAATTTAAAGTTGATGAAAATAATTATTGAATATATATGAATGTGAGCCATGTATGTTATGTTAGGATCGAACATGTTTCTTTGATAAAAATATGATTTATATGTTGTAATCTTGATCTTTAATAAATCTTTGATGTTAATCTTGAATACTATTTTAAATCTTGAATTTAATCTTTAATATGACCATGTTATTGCTAATTCTGGAACTTAATCTTGATATTATTTTGCTCATATAAAAGCCGTGTAGTGTACTGTTTTAAAAGGTTGATTTTGTTCTTGTTTTAGTCCATGTTTGATGATTTATTGTTTAAAGTATAATTTTATGATTTATTATTAAGTTTATATGATTAATTGATGATGATTGTATTAATTAAATTAAAGTGTCAATTTTGGTGAGCATAAGTGTGAATGTCGAATGGTATTACTAAAGAAAAAGAGGATTTTTATCTTGTTTTAAGTAGTATTTCTTGATAATTGTTAGTTTATTTGATTATTTATTAATTTAATTGATTGATTGAATTGTTTATATGATTATTTAAGAATTGATTTAATTATTGTTTGGTTATGAATATGTCGAGTGGTACAAGTCCTAGAATAGAATCATGAGTCAAGTTAATTTGGACTAGAATTGATTAGAAGTCAAGTTGTGTCATTAAAGGATTGAGTTGTGAACTGGAATTGAGAACAGAATTGAAATGTAAAAGATGATTAACTATGAAGTGACCGCCTATCTAGTGGCTTAAGTTGCCATGAACATAGGTATAGTCGAACCCACTGTCCCATCTTCGGATTTGGGATAGTTCTTGATCCCAGTGCCGGGAAGTAGATCAAACGTGGTTGAACCGACATGAACAAGGAAAGTTGTGGAAGAATTAAGGTTTCCCCTACGAGCATATGACTGGTCACAGATTAGCACCTAAACTGAATAGAACTGAAAGGTCAATAGTGGTGTCAAGAAGTCTAGAAATGAATAGGTTATTCTAGAAGGTCTTGGTTTAGCAAGTTATTATGATGTTTTCCGCTACGTACTTGAAAGTTAATGTCTATGAATGCTTTCCTGGATGATCTGTTTGACTGTTTGGTTGACCTGTTCTGATTATTATGTTTCTAATTGTGTTCTACTGATTAAGTAGAACAATCTAATTACTCACCACTGACTGTGGACCCCAAAACCCTTTTCAGGTACAGGTGTTGACTGATTAAGTTACGCAAGGGCTGGGATTGTGTGCAAGATAACTTAGTAGTTTATCCTGATGACCATTTCTAGCCTTTGTATTATTATTATTAGTGGACTCTTCCTTATTTTTTAGTAATAATGGACTTTGGAACCTTATTTATTTTGAATTATTTAATGGCTTAAATGAATAATATGAACTAAGTTTAGAGCTTCCGCTGTAATTGACGAATTTGATAATAAAGATTTATAAACGTTAAAATACGGGTCGTTCCAATCGAGGCCTGGGGATTTAAGTGCTTGCATACTAAAGACAGCTACCTTAATTTCTTCAATTGAGAACGGATTCTCCAAGTTCTCTTTTTGTCTCTGGGTGATTGTTGAGCAGTCCCGGAGCTAATCCTCAAACATTTCTTCATCTGGTTGGTGCGGAGCTTAAGAAAGTCCTTTAAAACATCCCCTGAAGTTGTCCTTTATACCTTTTGGATCTGAGGTCCAAGATCCATCTTGGTTTTGGAGAGCATGGATTTCATTTTTATTCTTGCGGGTTTTGGTTGAGCGAAAGCAGAAAGCTGTTGGTTGATCGCCCAAAACGTCCCATCTTGATTTTGCCCGCTGTTTCCAGTATAAAAGTTTTTCTTCAGCCAAAATTTTTAATTATGTTCTTTTATTAATGTCTTCTTGGCATTTCTCTTGCAAAGTGATATGGCCTTGTTGCACCTCTAATTCCTTTGTGACAGAGTCCCTTTGGATTCTATGTTTCTATTTATACTCTAGACACCAGGTTCCGACTGTTGTTAAGGTGGCTTCTAGCTTCCATTGTAAAGTGAATGCTCTCGATCCGTTATGCTCTTTCCCCCACTCTTCAGCCACCAGTTGTTTCTTTTTTTAGGCACCAAGCTTCCATTATATATGGTTTTCTCTCATTGATTATTGTTGGTTTAGTATTGAGGAGAATTGGGCTATGGTTCGAGATGAAAATTGGGTAGTTATGATTTTTCGCATCCGGGAACGAGTGAAGTCAATCTGCTGTTGCTAACCCTCTATCTAGTCTTTTATAAACAAGGGCTTCCCCTCTATTGTTACTCCAGGTAAAACGCACCCCCGAGAAAGGTAGTGTAACACCCTAGAAATTGCCTACCTAAAAAACTCTAAATATTATTCAAAATTAGGACATAGAATATATTTGAAAAGAAATTTCCAATCTATTACCGCCACGTGTGAAAACGTTTCGGATTATTCAGAATTTTGCAGCGGAAAACTTTAACAATTATTTAAACCAAATAACATAAATGAAATATCTTTTTTAAAATAAGATCAAATACAAGAATTGTTAACTCTCGAATCACTCTTATCCCACGACAATGCATATGCCGAATGCTTGAACTTCACATCATTAAAGGTAACCTGTGAAATTTTGCTCCCCAATAATACAAGGTTATAAATTGGTTCATCACAGGGTCATTAAGGTGAGGGCCATGACCAAAGAAGACACACACACAAAAGGACGTAATTAGCAAAAGCTTAGTACATATATATACAACAGGGCGAGAAATAAATAAATAAATAAATAATTAAACAAATAAATAAATAACTTGTTTTAAACAAATAAGAAAAGATAGTGGTCAGAATAAATAATGGTCAGAACAAAGGGTATTTGCTGCACCCTTAATTTGCTGCGGTTCAAAACCGCAGCAAATACCCCTAAAAACACCGCAGCAAAAAGGCTTTTTTCCACTAGTGGATGCATATTATTGGTTTACATTATTAGGATTCACATCGAACGGGTTTCCAAAAATAATAAGTTGTCTATCAAGACGCCCTCAGGGCCACACTCGGTTGCAAATCGAGCGGAAAAATCCACCAAAAGGTGGGTGGCATCCCAAAATTAAAAATAAAAAGAAGAGTGTACAACATCTTGTACCACTTGTAGGATGCTAGATAGCCTCCCCCATACGTTCATACTCAAGGTATATACGTTCCAAGAGTTTTGGTTCGAATCCTCTTTCACTTTACGTGGTTTACAGTATTAGGAAGAATCTGATATAATTTAATCTTCTCTAAAACCTACAACACAAACCATCACACTCGAGATCACACCATTGCAGGTTTATTTATCTTTTCATTTAGCGATCACATAATTACTAAGTCCTTTAATTCCCATGGCCCCACACAATGGTGGTAAAATAAGAATAATGCCTACTGGCCCCACATTACGTGGTAAAAAGATTCATAATTGAACTCATATTTCATTCTGTGATAAGATACCCAATTCAGGATAAGATACTGCAACAATATATATTTTCCCCTTCCACGCTCAAGAATATAACATATAACCAATCATCACAGTTCAAATCATACCCTAAACATGTCACTATATGCAAACAACTTTCTAAGTACACACGTACCTGGTATAATAATTCCGACCAGCCATTATTAACGAAATCCTCCGAACTCAAAGTCCCTTACAACTACACATTGGGGCTAATTAATATCCCTTCAACAGTACAACAAACCTAAATACATATTACAATATTCCAGCCTCTAAATAAATTTCAAAAATCATTTCTGAATCCTTAATTTAATTTAAAATTCCGAATTTGTGCCCTCTAATAGAAAAATCAAACGAACACTAAGTTAAATATTTGGAATATCGCTTTAGCGTGTTAAAACTAAAATTCCAGCTTTTATAAAATCGTTTAAAACCTTCTAAAATGTCCCGAAAATCAATTTTTAAAGTTTTAACAACACCCGATGTAACACCCCGCATTTTAACAACGACGTTGTTAGTGATAACGTCGAAAACAGGCAGTTATCAATTGATATATAATATAAAAATATAACTAAAACTCATGGAAAAGGTAATTATTATAATAGTAATGGAATCCCAATTACAGAAGGTTAAACTAAACTTAAAACAAGCCTTAAAAACTAGAAATAAATCCTAATGCAAAAGCCAGAAAAGAAAATAGGGGCCTAGACACTCATCAACTCATCCCGCTTCTAGCCTCAACCTGCTAACCTGCAAAACAAAAAAATTGGGGGGGGGGGTGGCGTCCACCATCAGTGGCGAGTAACAGACTGTCCTACTTAAAAGTAGGACCACATTACATAGAAGAACAGGGTTAGAACACAGGAACGACAACAAACACAGGATACAAGTTCAATCATTAGAATAAGCAGCAGAAACATAACATTTATCAAAAGCAATACCAATCACCTCAAGCTAGCACAAGTATTTCTGAGTACAACACGCATGAAGACCAGTTCAATAACAAGATAACGCTCGGTCTACAACCGATAACAAGACTAACAACAAAGGACTTGCCCCGCACGATTCATCACCGATGAATCGATAGACCCACACGGTTTATCTCCGATAAACCGATAGACGCACGATCTTTAACCGTTCGACATGACTCTGACTCGCAATCAAACACATACAAGACTTGCCCCGCACTATTCATCACCGATGAATCGATAGACCCGCACGGTTTTATCACCGATAAATCGATAGACGCGCGATCTTCAACCGCTCGACACGACTCAACTTAACAAGACTCAAAAAGAGACCAAACAAATCATCAAACAAGATCATACCCATCGCCATTCATCACCACGCTTCAACACACCATCAAGACAAGATCCAAACGTACTCACAATCCAAACTTGCCATTACATATACACGCATAAGCTCAAACAAGATCATGATTCAAGGTTCAATAAGTTTAAACAACAATACACGAATCAAAATCAATGCTTTAAATCCTCAATCACACGCATGAACATACTCCACCAACGAAACAAGATTCCAACCATAAACTTCAAAATTCTTAATAGCAAAAATTAATAACAAGATTCGATTTACAAATAACTTGAAAACTGCTTACCAAGATTTACAAAATCGGTTCATAAAACGAAGTAAAAATCGATTCTTTTAAACACTAAAGTAAACGAATGAAACAGGAGTTAATCAATTCAAGAATACATGCAAGAATCAAGATAAAAATTCATGCTTTGGCAAAATATAACACACGCATAGAAATATTCAAGAACTAAACAAGAATTCAGGAATCAACATGGTATAACATGCAAGAATTCCAAGACAAGATAAAAGATCATAACATGTAAAGATTAATCAAGAACCATGAAATAAGATCAAGAATTCTAACTAAAACACCCTAGCAACTCGGCTCTTACTCGAACAACACAACAACATCGAACACCATATTCTAAACCGATTATTCTAGGCAATCTAATCCTAATCCTAAGTAGAAGAATCTAGTTACCTATAAAAGTTCCAAGCAAAAACACGCCCAAGACCACACGGTCCACTCGTCACTTCTCACGGCTAAGGCAAGGCTCGAATCCAACGTTCACGGCTCCACCTGGATTAAAATCTGAAACAATCAAAGGATGGATTAGCTTTGCATAGATGAAAAGTTAAAGCTTAGATTTTGATTTGGTGGATAGTTGTGGTTGCCATGAGAAACAAAGGAAAAGGAAGGTTTTTACCTTGCTTGATGAATTATGAATATGAGGATTAGAAGTTGTAGAGTTTAAGGTATAAATAGAACAAGGCTTTACTAGAAATTAGGAGAAAGGCTACTAGAGAATAGGAGTTAGATTAGGAAAGAATTAAAGGGAAAAATACTCATGGGGTGGCCGACTAGGGTAGGAATAATAGGGGTTTGCTTCCTAAAATCTAGTGAGGTGGTTAGGGAATGAAAATAGGATTTTTTAGGTTTTAAAAATAAATAGATCTAATTGGGTAATTAAAGTAGATAAATAAAAATAAAAATAAAGGGGAAAAAATATGAAAGGGGCCGACCAAGAGGGGAAGAAATATGGGTTTTGGGTTTGCTTCATCAAATTAAGTCTATTGGCCAATTTAGAATGTTGGGCTTTAAGGCTTAATTTCTCACGAAATTTTATGGCCCAAAAACCCGGGTCGTTACACCCGACAGGTTCCTAACACTACCGGAAACCCTTATACGCAACTAACGATAAAATATTTAGAATTGAACTTTTTGTCCGAAAAAAACAGCAACATAAAAACTTTTTAAATCCATAAAGCATTACAATTGATCCTAATATACTTAACGCAAGATTTAAACAGATTTGAATACCCTAAACAATATGTTCATCTCATAAAACATGAGATGGAGGTTTAAATTTTTTCCCCTTCTTCTTCTTCACTCGACAGACAACAGGTTTTCGAATTTTTTATTGAAATCATTTCTTCAATCCAAATAAAATCAGAATCTAAATTATGCACAATACATATACTAATTCAAGGTTTAGGGTTTAAACAACAGATAAACTTTGTAAAGATGCATATAAAGAAATTTGAAAATACAACCCCAAAAATCAGAATTTATAACTATAAAATTTATGTTAAAATCACTCAAGAATCACCCTAAAACATGAATCCAAACACAAGATTTACACATATAAAATCACGTTTAAATTAAGATAATATTTAGAACAAAAGATAATTAAAAGAGAAAACTTTAAAAAAAAAAAAACTGTACTAACGACAATAGGCCAGCAACGGTGACAGCACGCCGGCTTCCCGGCGGCTAGCGGCGGCTCGACTGGCTACTGGTGTCGAGGTTGGGCTGCTGGTGGCGCCGCTGGGCTGCTGGTGGCACCACCTCACTTTCCCTTTTTTTTTTAAAAAAAAGAACCGTGTGGGAGGGAGAGAGAGAGATTGAGTGTGTGATTTTTTTTAATATTTGTTATCTAGGATTTTGACCTATTTTGCTTTAGGCCATGGGTATCTATACAGTTTGGGTCTGATTTGAATTTCCTACCTGGTTGGGCTTGCGACAATATGAATAAATACTTTTACCCTTTTTTAAACCGGAATATTTTATTTTATAAACCACGTCCGAAATATATAACTGAAACTTTTAATATAATTTTTAATATGATTTTATAAAATTCTTTTATAAATATTTATAAATTATTTAAATACTCAAATAGTAGCATTTTCATAAATATTTACTTTAAACCATTTTATTACTTTTAATTCGTAAAGCATATAAAACATTCATTTAAGCGTATAAAACACGTGTACGGGTGTATAAAATACGTATAAAATACATATATTAATGTATAAAAATACGGGGTATTACAGGTAGATCAAAAATCCCATTACTAAATGTGACAACTATAAAGTCCTCTACTCCTCTAATTCTTGTGGTCCCCCCGAGACGTTCCAGTGAGTCTATTTGGTTTAAATCTCTAAAAATTACCACTTTATCATCTAGATATCTTAGGAGGGTCCAGAGGTTAATCCATACTTGTGGTCTGAGTTCCACATAAGGCGAACCATATAAAAAAACCACATAAAAAACCGTGCGCATTCATTAGCTGTCTTACAACAAATAAAATTCTCCGAAGAGGAGACAACTACCACACACGTGCTACTTGGCCAACAAAGGAAAAGGCCCCCCTAAGCTACCTACTACATCTATCCCTACATTACCGGGATATCCAAGCCTCGAAAAAATAGCTTGGAGATCCTTACTACTACACTTAATTTCAGACAGGAAAATAAAATCTAATACTACAGAACTACTACTAATATAACTAATGTAACTACTAAGGGGGTTTTTTCCGAATGAAATCCTTGAACATTCTATGCAAGAAGTTTCATATATTCACTAGAGGCTGTATCGGGCCAACTGCGCCACCATCGTTCAGGTCCGTAACTTCACTTCCCGCTTTGTCCTCTTCCTTGAAAAGATGTTCCAGAGTCAGCCCATACGCATGTCCTTCAATCCCATTTTTTCTTCCTGGGTACTCCTTTTTCTTTTTATTCTTTTAGTCAAGCTTTTACCCACATGGTTGGGGTAATCACAAGCTAAGTCCTCCTGTTCTTTAGCCCATTCCCATTCGTGCCAGCCCCTCTTACTGGTTTTCGACCGAGCCAAAACCCCACTAGATTCCGACCCGCATTTTCTTCCCCAGTTTTTCTCCATCTTATATCTGTAATTTTCCCCTACATATCCTGAAACACTATATGATCTTTTGAAGACAAAGTTCTCTAATTCTTTGGGCTTAATTTCTAGCTCGAAAAATTCTTTGTTCGGGACGAAATCTTTCACAACATAGTTCTTTACCCTATCCTCTAACTCATGTTCCTGTGTTTTCTCATTTAGTGGTTTAGTTGCAGAAAAAATAAATTCCTTTTTTTATGGGGAAAGGTTGAGGTTAGGGGTTTGGGTGGACCCAAGGAAAAGCAAAAGTGGGTTCATCATCATCCCCCCGGGCTTTTGGTCATATGAGTGCCCTTTAACTTTTGTCGGGGTTTGGGTGTGTTTTGAGCACATTGTTTCATCTTTGTCATTTTCAGGAGAAATATGGGGTAGGTTTGTTTTTATGGGTGTTGAATCATGGGGTTGGTTGTTGTAATGTGGTAGAGTCATCAGCATGTCAGAGAGATGATGAAATTTTTGTGGGTGCATGATTGGGTCCTTTTCGGGGTTTGAAGGATAGAAGAGCTTGTCTTTTACAGTCATGGTGAAAGAGTGAGAGCCTATGGTGAGAGTACTTCATATTTTTACCTTTTTGAGAGGGGTTTTGTAAGAAGGGGAAGGTTCCACCATTTTTGGTAAGGTTGTGGAAGGTGACTGGTTAGTGGAACTGTAGGAGTCGTTTTTACTCGGCCGCCTACGTCACGAGTTGTTTTGAATGCTCGTTCACGCCACACGTGAATGTGGTCTAGTAGGAGTCGCCACCGTGCGTTTATACGGTCCACGGTCACCGAAAAAATACCAATGTCGGGAGCAATTGGCCCCATATGGTTGTGCACCAGAGTATGGGTTCGGAGACAGGTTACGAGCCAATCGTGCATTGGGCTCGCCCACCTGCAAGCAGGGTCTACTAGGTCTCTTTTTGTGGTCGTATCATTATTAATCCCGAATACACATATATCTCAGTTTTATATCCTAAAGAGCGCATTTTACTAGGTGGGTTTATTTTATTTAAAAGTTATAGCTAATTCATTGTGATCATTTTGAATTAAGTCCTTATTACAATTCTAAGAAAATAAATCAAATAAAATATGAATAAAATACATAATAAAATAGATTCAAAATAAAAAATACAAAATTAAAACAATTGCATATGAATTGATTGCGAAATTAAATTTTACGTACGATCTGTTATAACGCATAATGAATTGTTAATCACAATGCATATATTTAGATCATATTAAAAAATAATGAAATAATTAAAAATCGATTATAAATGGCGATAAAAATGAAGAGCAAATCGTTATGAATGTTGTGAAGAATTATGAAAAAATTGATTAAAGCGTTGAACATTCATATGTATGTTCAACTAGAAATTTTATTATTTGTTATGAATTTATCCATTATCATCGCTTATCTCCATATTAATCACCATTTAATGAGTCAAATCATGAAACTAAAACAAAATAATAAAAGTTTATAAGGGTAGAGACTTCACGAAATAGTACCTTGTAATGCCTTTAATTAAAACAACCAAAGGAAACCAATGATGATGAATACAAGTGTTTTTTTGAAGTTGATTGAGTTGATGATTTGTGATGTGTATAGATGAGTGTTGAGAGGTGTTTGATGTGGTATAAGTTTTTAGAGTTAAGTATGCAATGTATAAGACGGCTCGGGGTTGTTGGCGCCTGTTGAAATGCTTGGAATGACATGTATTTATAGGCCAGAAGCAGAAACGATCGACCCGAGGAGACTACAGACCTGCACCTAGACGTAGGTCCTGTAACATGACCTGTGTCTAGACGCAGTTCAGTATTATGTGACCTGCGTCTAGATACAGATCCTGATATGAGACTTGTATCTAGGCGCAGGTCTTGGTCAAATTTGGGTCGATGTGTTTGCTTGATTTTGCGCGTGATTTACGGGATTCGGTCTGATTTTTATTCGATTACGGAAATATTCTGTAATCTTTTGATATTCCGAAATGTTACGAGGTGTCCCGGGATTCTCTAGAATGTTCTAGAATGTTCCAGAATGTTCCGGAATACCAGAATGTTCTAGAAGCCTCCAGAAGTTCTAAAAAATTACAGAAAAATTATAAAAAATTATAAAAAATTATGAAAATTATGTAAAACACTAATATGCTGTGCGGAAGAATTTTCAGCATTCGGAAATGATAAAAATGCCCCTAAGCATGCAAAAATCCTAAAAAATCTATAAAAAGCTCTAAAAATATGATAGAAAAAATAGAAAATATGAATAAATTATAAAATTATTTTAATGGTTTTTAAAGTGTTTTAAGATGCAAAATGAAATATTTTTAAATTTTATATGAATATAAAATATTGAAAAATGTATGAAAAAATATAAAAAGGAAGAAAAATCGTGAATAAATCCCGTAATCATCGCGAATCCTAATACACACTTCCAAGGCAATTCAAGCATGGTTTAGGGAATTGTTTGAGGGGAGTTATGCATTTTCATCATCAATTTCCCTTAGTTGGATCTTATGACAACATGGTACTTTCATCATTAGTCTTTATACTGGGGAGACAGATTTAGGTGTCTACAGGAACAAATGGGAGTAGAATGAGAATATTTTCTCTTTTTGGTTGGGGTTTGAGGAATAATGGAGATTCTCCTAAACAAGTGGGGGAATAAATAAGCCAAAATGAGGGTGGGGAGCTGCCACCGTGTCTCAGTTTGATGGGGTAATAAATGAAGCTTTGATGATACAACTAATTTGGCAAGTGCAAGAGTTACACTCCATAATAACTTCTGATGGGGTTGTTGTGTAAATAAAAGATTAAAATGCAAGTAGAACACATCAATAACACCTAAGGAGAGAGAAGAATGGAGTGGGTTAAAGAGCAGTAAAACCCCCATGTCAGTAGGGAACTTACGTGGAATAGGTTTTGCATGGTAAAGAAAATGCATGGGGGGATCGGAGTAGCTTCCTGTTGTTGTAGTCGCGTAATAGCCCGAGTGGTTGACTCCTTCATTAACTTCCTTCTTTTTTGACTAAAATTTAAATTTGAAATAATTCTCTTCCTGCTCTTCCCCGTCACAGAATTCTCATCCATTTGTTGTAGTGTTGTATCGTCGTGGTGGCTTCGACGGTGCCTCTTGCCTTGCCTTCCACTGGTAGACCCCGTAGGAGAATGATTCGCCTCCTCATGATGGTCTGTTGAACCATGTTTGATTTGAATGATGACAAACCAGTCCTCTATACTTGATGTCTATGTATATTTGTATATGAACAGGTTGAATCAAGTGAGGACTCATCAAGGCAACCTTGAAGGCCTTGAAATACTTGAAGATCAGAAGCCAAGAGCTTGGAGCTATTTATTTTTTATATTTCTAGGATCTTCTTGTAAAATAGGCTTAGGAAAATATTCTTATTGTTTTTAAGTAAAGAGCAAAAAGACTTTAAGTGTACATCCAGTAAAGAGAACAAGAAAAGAACAAGCTTGGAACAATTCCCTTTACCAGATGTAGACTTAGTAGTACTGAGACCACTGTGGGAACAGACCTCAGTATTACGCACGTGATCCGTACAGATTTTCGAGTTCAAAATCATTTTGAAAATTTATTTGAAAATTTTGGATCACTTGTGTTTTGGAAATCTGCTAAATTGATACACCAAATTAGCTCATTAAATGCAATGTACTTATTTGACTTTTGGGTATTAACCGCTACATATAGTGGAAGGATACAAAGGTCTGAAACAGGTAACTGTACACTTGTGTCAGCTGATCTTTTTGCACAATTTAGGGGAGCTTCCAGCACACTTCTAGGGGACGGTTTTCCTTGCCTATATAAACAATCTTTGCAAAAAACCCTATAAGACTTTTGCTCTCCAAAGAAAACCAAGTCATATTTTCTGAGAGTTTATCCTTAGTCCAAAACTATCTCCATATCCATCTTTAAGAGAAAAACTTACGGAGATTTAAGTTTGTAATATTTGAACCACTTAGAGGGAAGTGGTTGGGGAGTGTTCTGTGAACACTGAGTGAACTGTTAGAGTTAGCACTTGGGGAATTAAGTGTTACATAGTTGTAGCATTTAATTGAGTGTGTAACCTTGTTATTATTCTGAGTTGATTAATAATATTGGTGAGAGAGTGGAGGACGTAGGCTTTTTTAGAAGCCGAACCTTAATAATGTTGTGTCCCTACTCTTTACTTACTGTTCTTTCGTTGTTCTCACAAAAAGATAAACAAACCTTGAAAACGATTGAAAAAACAAACATACTCAATTCAACCCCCCCCCTTCTTGAGTATACATTGAACTAACAATTGGTATCAGAGCCTAACTTCTCAAAAGGTTAACTACCTAGAAAAACAAGAAGATGTCTACTCAAGAATCAAACAGTTCAGGACTCCCCAAGTTCAATGGCACTAACTACTCTTGGTGGAAGAATTGCATGAAAAATCTTATCATTGGGATAGATTATGAATGTTGGATGATAGTAAAAAATGCACCCACGTTCATCCACAAGAAGAATCAGGAAGGGCTCATAGTTCCAAAGACAGAAGAAGAGTACACAAGTGCAGACTACAAGAAGCTGGAGAAAAATGCAAAGGCAATGTCACTTATTCAACAAGGAATTGCAGAATGTGAGGTAAATCGAATTCTAGCTTGTTCTTCTGCAAAGGAAATATGGGATACACTAGAGCTTGCATATGAAGGCAATTCTGAGGTGAGAAGGTAAAAAATTGACATGCTTATGTCAAAATATGAAGTCTTTGAAATGACTAGAGATGAAAACATAAAGGACATGTTTACAAGGTTCATGACCATTGTAAATGAACTAAAGTCATTGGGAAAGACCTTCTCAAGTGAAGAGTTGGTGAGGAAAATGTTGAGAAGCTTATCAGGGAAATGGATGCCCAAGGTTACAGCCATACAAGAAGCAAAGGATCTGTCCTCACTATCTCTAGAACAACTTATTGGTTCCTTGATGACTCATGAGATGTTGGTAGATTCAAAGGCTGAATCTAGCTCAAAAAACAAGGAAATGGTCCTCAAAGCAGAGGAATCTGAGGATGATGAAGATGATATAAGTCTCATGGCCAGAAGGTTTGAAAAATACCTTAGGACAAAGTCCAAGGGTAAGTTTGTAAAAGGAAGGAACAGTTCTGGACAGTTCAGGAAAACCAGTTCCAATGTTGGTTGCTTTAAATGTGGGGAAATGGGGCACAAAATCAAGGAGTGTCCAACATGGAAAAATCCCAAAGGAAATCCTGGAGTCCAGACTGAGAAGAAGGTTTTCAAAAGAGCTATGTTGGCTGCAGTTTGGGGAGATTCAGAATCAGAAAATGAGGAAGATGAAGAAGAAGCAAATCTCTGTCTAACTGCTTTTACATACACAGACCAGTCTGAGGTCTGTTTGCAAGAAGAAGAAGTTCTTTGTCTCATGGCTGGTGGAAGCACTTCAGATGACAACTAGGTATGCTTTAGTGATTTAAAGGCAAACATGCATAATCTAGATAGAGATGAACTACTTGACTATCTTGATTTCACCATTGATCAATGCATTAGTGTTGGGTCTGCTTATCAGAAACTAAAAGAAACAGTTCGAGAATATGAAATATGTGGTGCTAGATCTGCTGAACTTGAGCTTATTTGTGAAGAACTTAAAGAAAAAATTTCTGAACTTGAAGTAACAGCAGATTAGCATAAAATGGAGCTTGAAACATTAAACTCCAAACCAGTCCCTAAAGAGGATGAACTTTTTGAAAAAATTGAAAAGGGGTTTAATGAGCTCAAGAAATTCACCACACATAATTCAAACTTTGAACTGCTAAAAGACACATGTACCTTGAGTAAATCTGATGTCATACTTGCATATGACCATTTAATTAAAAAACTTGAAGATTTACACAAGGAACATTGTGAGCTCAAGAGTTCTGAAGAGATTGGTTCTCCCACTGCCTTTGATGAGGTTTTGGATGTTTTACATGATGAGTGCATAGCCAAGATATGTGATCTTGAGGCTGAACTCATCTTGCTAAAACAAGAAAACACCAAGAAGACGAATGACGAACCAGATCCCTCCCTGGTCTCAAGACTACAAGATGAACTTCAAAAGACTAGACTTGACTTAAAATCTTTTGAGAAACAAAATGAAGTTCAACTTAAGAGGCTTGAGAACAAGGAAAATGAGCTAACAGATTGTATGAACCAATTGAACAAAATGTTAGATGCTCAGAAAACTCTAAACATCCTCACATCCCAACCTGGAAATTCTCAATGGTTTGGTTTAGGGTATTCTGGATCTAGTTCTACAACTGTTCTTGGCAGAGACAACACATGGTTGAATGAATTCAAGAAAGGCAAGTATATATTTGCCAAGGATATGCATGTTTGTACCTATTATGGTAAGAGTGGTCATGTTGCTAACAAATGTTTCACCAAAAAGAATCATGAAAAGAAAAATAAAACCTACACCCAACAAGTGTGGGTTAGGAAGGTCAAGGTTGAAAATGTTTCAAAGAACAAGGAACCCAAGTTGGTCTGGGTTCCTAAAACTAACCTTTAGTTTGCTTGTGCTGGTACGAGTGAAAGGAAAGCCATATTGGTATTTGGACAGTGGTTGCTCAAGACACATGTCCGAGGATAAAGAACAATTCCTTTCACTCACTGCATTCGAGGGAGGACACGTGACATTTGGTGACAATAGCAAAGGACTTATCAAAGGAGTAGGTAAGGTTGGTAAGTCACTCTCCCAAGCAATTGACAATGTTTACTATGTAGAAGGTTTGAAACATAACCTTTTGAGCATATCTCAACTATGTGACAAGGTAAATAAAGTGAATTTTGAATCAAACACTTGTCACATAGTGAACCCTAAGACAGGGGAACTGGTCTGTGAAGGAACAAGGCATAACAATGTGAATATTACATACTTAAATCAAATTCCACAGAACAGTGCCCTCTTCCTTAGTGTTGTAGAGGATGAGTATTGGCTTTGGCATAAAAGATTAGGACATGTTAGCTTCACTTTGCTTAACAAGTTGAGAACACAAGATTTGGTATTAGGTTTACCTAACATCAAATATGTGGCAGACCAGCTCTGTTAAGAGTGTGCAAAGTGCAAGCATGTGAGATCATCCTTTAAACCAAAGAAAGTGGTTAGTTCCTCTAGACCATTTTAACTTGTACACATGGATTTATGTGGACCTATGCGTGTACAAAGTAGAAATGGCTTTAGTTATGTATTTGTCTTAGTTGATGATTACTCTCGTTTCACTTGGACCATATTCTTGAAATACAAAGATGAAACTTTTGATGAATTTGAAATTTTAGTAAAACAGGTCCAGAACAAGATTAATCATCAGTTAGCATCTATCAGATCTGATCATGGATCAGAGTTTGATAATGCTAGCTTCATAACTTACTGTATGGAGCATGGTGTTTCTCACAACTTTTCAGCCCCCAGAACTCCACAACAAAATGGAGTTGTTGAAAGAAAGAATCGCACTCTAGAATAAATGGCTAGAACCATGCTTCTAGAGAGTGGTCTGTCCAAGAAATTTTGGGTTGATGCTGTGAGTACATCATGCTACATAATCAATAGGGTTATGCTAAGACCAATACTAAGAAAAACACCTTGTGAACTTCTAAGGGGTCGAAAACCAAACATTGAACACTTAAGGATATTTGGTTGTAAGTGTTTTGTACACAACAATGGTAAGACCAGTTTGGACAAATTCGACCCCAGGAGTGATGAAGCTGTTTTCATAGGGTATTCTCCTCATAGCAAGGCATATAAAGTTTTCAACAAAAGAACCTTGTGTGTTGAAGAGAGTATCCATGTATTGTTTGATGAAACTAACATGTTCAACAAGCCTGTGCAGGTAGATGATGATGAAGGCTTTGAAATTGGGATGAAAAATTTCACTGGAGCTGAACCAGAGAACACTGCTGAACCAGACTCTCCAACTCCTCCTGAAAACAACAATGAGTCTGGTGCAGCAGAGGGAAATGCTAAACAGGTTGTTGAACTCAGTGACTCTCCTGCCCATCCAACTGAAGATGAAGTGGGAGAGAACACTGAAGAAACTGGTCCACCCTCTCAAAATGAAAATGAAATAGGGGGAACCAGTACAGACATTGGTTCTAACTTAAGTGACTCAAATGCTGTAAGAAAGAGTATGTTTAAGCAAAGAAGATCTCATCCTTCTGATCAAATCATTAGTGATTTATCAAAAGGAGTCCAAACTAGAAATTCTGTTTGGAAGAACTTCTGTGCTTACTTCTCCTTCTTATCTCACATAGAACCAACTGACTATAAGATTGCACTAACTGATCCTGATTGGATCTTGGCCATGCAAGATGAGTTGAACCAGTTTGAAAGAAATCAGGTTTGGCATCTTGAACCAAGATCCAATGAGATGTCAGTTATTGGAACCAAATGGGTCTTTAGAAACAAAATGGATGACTCAGGTACTATAGTCAGAAACAAGGCCAGGCTAGTGGTTCAAGGGTTTAACCAAAAAAAGGGAATAGACTATGATGAAACCTCTGCTCCAGTAGCCAGGCTTGAGGCAATAAGAATCTTAATTGCCTTTGCTGCCCACATGAAATTTAAAATCTTTCAAATGGATGCTAAAACTGCTTTTCTAAATGGTTATTTAAAAGAAGATGTGTATGTGGAACAGCCCCCTGGCTTTGAGGATAGAGTTTGTCCAGATCATGTCTACAAGTTGGAGAAAGCTCTTTATGGCCTCAAACAAGCCCCTCGTGCTTGGTATGAGAGACTCTCTAGCTTTCTTATTGAAAATCATTATCAGAGAGGTTCAGTGGACAAAACTCTATTCTTAAAGAAAAGGGGAACAGAACTGTTAGTGGTCCAAGTATATGTTGATGATATTTTGTTTGGGGCTACTAATTCTATTTTGTGTGATGAGTTTGCAGACCTAATGAAGAGTGAATTTGAGATGAGTATGATGGGAGAACTTGGCTTCTTCCTAGGGCTTCAAATCAAGCAAGTGGATGATGGAATCATGATCCACCAACAAAAGTATCTCAAGGAGCTGCTCAAGAGATATGGTCTGCAAGATAGCAAGTCCTATGACACACCTATTCCTACCTCTTCTAAACGAAGCCTAGATGAGAAAGGAAAGGATGTTGAGGATAAGCTATACAGAGGTATGATTGGCTCACTTCTCTACTTAACAGCTAGAAGACCAGACATAGTGTTCTCAGTTGGGTTGTGTGCAAGATTTCAAAGCAACCCAAAAGAGTCTCATCTAAAAGCTGTTAAGAGAATTTTTAGGTACCTGAGTGGTACAGAGGACATGTGCTTATGGTATCCAAAGGGAAGTAATTTTGATCTTTTAGGATAATCTGATGCTGATTATGCTGGTTTTAGTGTGGACAGGAAGAGCACTTCAGGAATGGCTCACTTCTTAGGCTCTTGTCTCATTTCATGGGGATCTAAGAAACAAAATTTAGTAGCTTTATCCGCAGCTGAATCAGAGTACATAGTTGTTGCTTTGTGTTGTGCTCAATTGCTTTGGATAAAGACACAACTTAAGGATTTTGGGGTCTGTTCCGGAAGTGTTCCCATATTGTGTGATAACACCAGTGTTATAAACATTTCAAAAAATCTTGTCCAGCACTCTAAAACCAAACATATTGAAATCAGACATCATTTTCTCAGAGACAATGTTGAAAAGGGAAATGTGAATCTTGAATTTTGCAGATCTGAAGAACAATTGGCTGATATCTTCACTAAACCCCTGAGCAGGGAAGTGTTTGTCAAACTCCGCACATTACTTGGTATGGTAAGGATTAGATCCTAGTTCCTTAGGACTTATCTTTCCCTTAGGACTGATCATTAGTGTATATAAGTAGGGCTGGTTAACTCTTAAATGTCATTTATGCAAGTGGTCTCAAAATTCTTATGTTGATGTTGTTCCAATGTGTGGTGTCTCTAAGTTGCCTAACTGAAAGATGCCTTAAGTTTTTAATATATACAGATCAGCGTCAGACCATCGTCAGAACAGTCCCTTACAACGGTTATGTCAGTTTATTGCTGAACCCTCAACTTTGAATTTGAGGATTTAATTGTTCTGACACATGACCGTTATGAACAGTGTAAAGTAACTTCTACCTTAACTGTTCTAATAACTGCCTTTTGTCATCATTTTAATTCACTCTTTCACACTGATTTCTCTCTCAAATTGTCTCTCTTTCTCAAATTAATCTTCTCTCTCAAACCCTAAGCACCATCATCAAAATCCTCTTCAAGAACTCGAATTCAGTTTCTCTCTCTCTCCTTCATCAAATCTGCTGATCAAATCAAAATGGGAAGAAAGAAGAACAAGGCTGCAAAGAAGAAAAGCCGTGGACTAAGCCAATCTCCTAGTTTCACAACCTCCAAAATTTAGAAGGAATCAAACACTGTTGTGGTTGCTGAACACCACCAAGCAGAAGAGAAGCAAGAAGAAGTAAAGGACCAAGTCACAACAGAAACAATTGCTGAATCTAAGGCTACATGCAAGCCCGATGAGAAATCTGCTCCTCCACCAAGCCCTAAATCATTACCACCATCTTCACCAAAATCTCCACCATATCAACCTCAGAAAACTCAATCACCATGTAAGCTTTCACCCCTTCCATCACCTAAACAACCATCTCCACAAACTACTATCTCTTCCCTTCCACAAAAATCACCATCACCCTCAAAGGCTGAAACTCCTCCTCCACCATCACCACCAAAATCCAAAACTCCACCACCCTCTCCACCTTCTTCACAACCACAAAAAACACCTACACCATCACCTCAGACCACACAGAAAACAGTGCCCAGCACTGAAGAGAAGGAAGTTGAAAAGGAAGAAACAGAAAAGCAGGATGATGAAACCCATGTTCAGGACATGGATGTCGAGATCACAAGGGTAGTACAAGGGGAAAGGGAAACAGGAAAGAGAACAAGACCTTTGAGGACAAGGGTTTGCAAGGAAGAGGTCAAAAAGGAACCTGCTGAGGAGGTTCCAGACGAAAGGAAGGATGAAAAGAAGAAAAGGGTGAAGAGTGTTTCCAAGAAGGGAAAAGCCTCTAAGAGCCCTAAGCCTACAACCAAACTCCCAACAGAAAAGAAGAGGAAAGCTGCTTCTGCCTCTGAACAGACTCCTGCCAAGAAGAAAGGTAAGACCACTTCTGAACCACTATATGAATTAAGTGGTAGGGGTGTCTTATTTGGTTTTGCATCTCCTAAGTCTTGGATGAGTCAACCATTTTTAGAGGAGTTTAAAGAGGCCATAGAGTTCCAAGGTTGGGAAGGGTTGTTTGACAAGAGGCTAGATGTTTTTGAAACTTGTGTTGAGGAGTTTTACTCAAAGTTGGGAAAGTTAGACAAAGGGAAAGTCTGGAGTGAGGTCGAGGGGGTCGACATCACTCTTTCAAAGAAGAGTCTAGGGGAGGTACTAGGTTTACCAAGAGGTGGGTTCTGTGATTATTCCAAGGACAACTGGCCAACTATTCCTGAGGTCAGTACAGAACACATACATACCACTCTCTTTACTGGTTCTCCAAATGATAGTGCTGGCTATGTTATTGGCCAACTAAGGGAACCAGTAATGAGGTTGTTCCATACAGTTGCCTCTAAGATAGTACTCCCTAGGGCTCAGGGCAGAATCGATGTTAGGAAGATGGATGATGTGATCATTTATTGTCTCTATAAGAAAATTAAGTTGAGTCTCCCTAGTCTCATGCTGGCTCACATGGTTAGTATTCTGGAAAGGTCAAACCACTCTATACCCTATGGTGCCTGGCTTACTTTGGTTTTCCAAAGTAGAAAGGTTCATCTGAGTGGTGAGGTCAAGAAAATGTCTGTCCTCACCAACCAGATCTTAGGTCAGAAGGGGATGACCTTTGAGGGTGGCATGCTAAAAATGAGGGATGAAGAGAGGATCACAGGGGCTAGAAGAACAAGCAGTTCCAGGTCTGAGGAAGCTACTAGGTCACTGTCCAAACAGGTGCAGACACATGGGGAACTACTGCAACAGATGATGGCTAGTGCCAATGCTCTGTGCACTTCTCTGGATGGATCTATAAAGAACATATCAGCACGACCGGACTCCCATGAAGAAAAGCTTGCCTCCTCTTCCAGCTTCAAGCCCAAGACACCAAGAGACCAGTTCCCATCATTTCCCAAGTCAAGAAGAAGCAGCAGGAGGAGAGTGCAGAAAATGAGAATGAAGATTCTACTGAGGATTCTGATGATGATGCTGACTCCACTTCTTCTTAGTCTACCCCCTTTCCCTACTAACATTGCTTTCAAACTTTAATTCCTCTGGTTTCTCTGAACAATTTCTATCTTTAGTTTTTTACCATTTCTACTAAACAATTTTCTCTGCAGAATGGTCCTGGTCTGTATATTTTCTTAACTTCTGTGTGCACTTGAACTTTTGGGATTGTGAGTTGCAGGTACTCACATTTGGGACAGCATCTCTAGAATGATGTGTTAATAATATGCCTATATTTGACTTTACTTGTTGCCTTCTCCTAATTTTTGTGCTATGGTTGATTTTGTCATTTGATGATGCCAAAAGGGGGAATAGGACAGATGAAGTTCCTAGTATCAAGTGTAGCAACTTGAACAAGGTTCAGACCTTGTTAAGAGACGGCTCAACTTTTTGCCTAGGAGTATCTTGAATTCAGATCAAGTGCTCCTATCCATCCCAATTGGAAGGAAGAAATTCTTCCAAGTGAAATTGAAATTTCTCTTGCTACAATTGATAATTGATAAGTCTTGCAGGTTACAGGTTTAATGTTGAAACTCAAAAATAAATTGAGTAATATGATGAGTGACTGACCATTGTAATCAGTCTAATTGCGCTTTAGTCTGTTGTGTATTTTTTATTCTCTGAGATTATGAATCTGACTACAGGCATAGTGCGAGACCAGTTCCTCTGAACAGTTGTTTTATTTTGAAACAATTGGTTACTGTTCTCAGGGGGAACTTCATGGTTTGTCATCATCAAATAGGGGGAAATTGTTGAACCATGTTTGATTTGAATGATGACAAACCAGTCCTCTATACTTGATGTCTATGTATATTTGTATATGAATAGGTTGAATCAAGTGAGGACTCATCAAGGCAACC
Source organism: Salicornia ramosissima (assembly GCA_951394345.1). NCBI lineage: Eukaryota > Viridiplantae > Streptophyta > Magnoliopsida > Caryophyllales > Amaranthaceae > Salicornia > Salicornia ramosissima. Next base: position 36,934,481 of record OX596237.1, on the reverse strand, counting down.
TTGAAGGCCTTGAGATACTTGAAGATCAGAAGCCAATTGGAGCTATTTATTTTTTATATTTCTAGGATCTTCTTGTAAAATAGGCTTAGGAAAATATTCTTAGTATTTTTAAGTAAAGAGCAAAAAGACTTTAAGTGTACATCCAGTAAAGAGAACAAGCAAAGAACAAGCTTGGAACAATTCCCTTTACCAGATGTAGACTTAGTAGTACTGAGACCACTGTGGAAACAGACCTCAGTATTACGCACGTGATCCGTACAGATTTTCGAGTTCAAAATCATTTTGAAAATTTATTTGAAAAATTTGGATCACTTGTGTTTTGGAAATCTGCTAAATTGATACACCAAATCATCTCATTAAATGCAATGTACTTGTTGGACTTTTGGGTATTAACCGCTACATATAGTGGAAGGATACAAAGGTCTGAAACAGGTAACTGTACACTTGTGTCAGCTGATCTTTTTGCACAATTTAGGGGAGCTTCCAGCACACTTCTAGGGGACGGTTTTCCTTGCCTATATAAACAATCTTTGCAAAAAACCCTATAAGACTTTTGCTTTCCAAAGAAAACCAAGTCATATTTTCTGAGAGTTTATCCTTAGTCCAAAACTATCTCCATATCCATCTTTAAGAGAAAAACTTACGGAGATTTAAGTTTGTAATATTTGAACCACTTAGAGGGAAGTAGTTGGGGAGTGTTCTGTGAACACTGAGTGAACTGTTAGAGTTAACACTTGGGGAATTAAGTGTTACATAGTTGTAGCATTTAATTGAGTGTGTAACCTTGTTATTATTCTGAGTTGATTAATAATATTGGTGAGAGAGTGGAGGACGTAGGCTTTTTTAGAAGCCGAACCTCGTGAAATCTTTGTGTCCCTACTCTTTACTTACTGTTCTTTCGTTGTTCTCACAAAAAGATAAACAAACCTTGAAAACGATTGAAAAAACAAACATACTCAATTCAACCCCCCCCCCCTTCTTGAGTATACATTGAACTAACATGGTCCTCTTCTGGTTGTCGTATCTGACCCCCCTCCCCCCCAATTAGGTGCTCCACCTTCATGGGTCCTGGTCCGATGATCCCCCTTCATCCTTATTATCTTCCTACTCACTAGGGTCAGGCCAGGGTCCTATTCTTCCTCCTCTTCTTCATTTTGGATCGGCCTAGGAATGTTGCTCACATGGTGACTTGAGTTTTCATCTTTTTTTAAGGATTCCCCCTGTATCTGCGAGTTTGGAGTGTTAGACGACTCCGAGGCAAGGTTGGAATCTTCATTTACTTCTTGTTGGAAAGATCGTGGTGGAAGGAGAAGGTTGAGAATCTGGTTTTATTCCCTTCAACATTATTCGTTCCCTGAAGCTTCCCTGAATATAGCGGTTTCTCTGGTGCCACGAGTAAATAGTTTCGTTGTTCCAGATTGAGCTTCATCAGAGCTTCTTGGATGCTCTTTTTTGCATTCTCAGCCTTAGTGGAGAAACTTGTATATTTATGGCCTATTTTTCCACAATGCTTACAAAAGACGAAAACACCTTCATACCTTAAATCCACCCAGGTTACATGATCTCCATCATGTTGTAAGTAGAAACCCAGGACTAGGGGGGAATTAAGATCGAGCCATGTCCGGACTCGGATGCTCAGTTGATTGGGGAGAATCCAATTTTGTGTTTTCATCTAACTAGACAACCACTCCCAGTTGGTCAAGGACTGTTGTAGCAATTTGCACTTGACTTAAATGCAAAGGAATGCCTTATACTTTCACCTAGATTGCACCATTATGAAACTCAACATCCCTTAGTGTAGTGCCTCTGTTCCAACTCTTGAAGACAAATAAGGCTCCTTTGTAATTTGCAATGTTGTGTACAATCAACTTATTCTTATCTTCCATTGAGTTGCAATAGAATATGAAGGTTTTTCTTGTTAATTTCTCCACTTTTATCTCTTCCATGGTTAGCCATGTAACGACCCTGATTTTATTGGTATTTATGTCGAGTGTTTATTTGTATTTATGTGATTTTATGTATGGTCCAAAATTTATTTTGGACTATTTATTTTATTTTATGTGAATAATTTCGATTAAATTTGAATTATTTTATTTTGGATTAATTATTATTTAATTAATTAGAATTTTTATTATTTAATTTTCTAATTAATTATTTAATATTTTTGGGCTAAATCAATTTAAGCATGATTAATCATGCAAGTTTATAATTAGCCCAATTAATCACCAAAGGCCCAATTGAGCCTCTTGAAAACCGGCCCCCTTGGTAATTAGTGGCCTAATTGCCACTTGCCTCATGTTCACACCTTAAGCCACTTCTATAAATAGAAGTAGTAGTAAGGCTTGAGGATTCATTTGCTCATTTTCCATCCTTTGCCATCAAAAGTCTAAACACAAAACTCCCTCCATTTGCCTTATCCTCACTCGCCATTTTTGGCATCATCAGCCCAATTGTTGTTCATCATCCATCCAAACACCAAATCATTGTTCATCACCATTTCCAATCCTAAACTTAAAGATTCAACATCCATTGATCTTTAAGTACCAAAACACAATCTAACTCAATTGTTTCAATCAAGATCACTAGTTTGGGTTGTTTTCCAGGCTTGGTTCGTGTGGGTTCGTGGGTGACCGTGTGGTGTTTCGTGGTGGTGGTTCGTGCAATCATGGTGGTGGTTCGTGCAGGCCGTGGTGGTGGTTCGTGCAAGTCGTGCCCAAGGTCGTGCCGTGTGGAAGCCGTGGGTGCACCGTGTTGCTAGGGCCGTGTGGTTCGAGTTCCGGGCTGCAATTTGTGTTGATTTTGTGTGTAATCCTTAATAAGGTAACATACTTTCTCAAACTAATTTGGTATACTACGTTTCATAGTATAAATTAAATGATTAGATTAGACTATTTGATGTTTTATAACCATGTATATGTATGTGAATTAATCTGAAATTTTGGATGGTTTTATGATGATTTTCTCTTGAATATGTAGATTTCATGATTGAATATGTTAGTATTAAGTTTGATGTTATTTATGTTCAAGTTTGATGAATTTTGGATATTTGGAAGTTGATGATTTTTGTTGTTGGAATTGTTGTGTTATGCGTGTATTTTGATGAAGTTGGGGTGAATTCTTGGTTCTTGAATGAGTTCTTGGTTGAATTTCTTGAATCTTGATTGAGTTCTTGATTGCAGATCTTGAGTTCTTTATGAGTTCTTTAAATTCATTATAAGTTCTTGGTTGAATCTTTGAAGTTAAAGAAAGCTAGTTTTAATTAAAGAAAGTTAAAGAAAAGGTTAAAGATTGATGTTTGAGGTTCTAAGTATGATTGGTTTACATGTTATTTCTTGAGTCAAGGCGTAAGATGCAACTTAAGAATTAAATAAGAATGTAAACTTCGATTTAAAGTTAAAGATTAGCTTGATTTCGCTACTAGACGCCTAAAACTTAGAGTAAGATTCTTTGTTTTTGGGTTAAGACGTTGCCCCTATCCTATCCGCGGTATTGGGATAGTTGGTGGTCTTACTATGTTGTCTTCGGATATGGATTTCCAGTAAGATTGGTTTCATGGGATTTGGGAGTAAGATTCTCAATCCTGACATAGTAGAAAGTTCGAATGCGTAAGATGCGTTCGTACGTGCATAGTCTGGTCTAGTATGTGAATGATTGCGCCAAAGTTAAGATTTGTTAATTAATGGTCAAGTTAGTCGAGTCAGCATGATTAATTGTTGTTATTCATTGTTGATAGTTTGGCATGATGTTTCGTATGGTTTGATGTATGTTGGTATGTTTGGTTTAGTTGTTTGGTTTGTGCTATGTTCTTGTGTATCCCCGTTAGGGTGGGACGGTTATGTTACTCGCCACTGACGGTTGACTGTTGTTGTTTTTCAGGTAACTCTGATGATGATGTCCTTGCTTAGCTTTGGGTTGGGCGAGTGCCGTTGTTACATAGTTTATATGTTGTTATTTTACGATACATTCTAGTTTTGAACTCTAGTAGTAGTACTTGTATATTTCTATAACTCTGACATATATTTGGAGTTTTCGTTTAATAGTAATAGTAATGTGACATTTGGGATTAGTTGTGTACAATCTTGTGGGTAATTGTACTTTTGGTTTAGTACATATAATCATTCTGAGGTTCTGTTTTTAATTTTAAGTATTTTAGTTTGTTAGTTCTGACTATTCGACTCGTCGGTTTCTTCCGCGCCAGTTTAAGCGAGTCAGGTCGTCACAAGCCATTTATTGGATACTCATGATTGCACCTCATACTCAGAGAAGTCATGAAAATCTCGGGTCCTTGCTAGCACCGCCGTTTCCAGTTTTGTGAGCATGGTGGGGTTTGTATAATTGGAAAAGTTGATTTTTGCCCCCATGCGGGGGTTGTTGGTGTAGGGTTCGTTTTTACCGGCCTCCTACGTCTCCCGTGTTTTGAATGCTCGTTAACGCCGTATGTGAATACGGTCTAGTAGGAGTCGCCATCGTGCGTTTATACGGTCCGCGGACATCGAAGAAATACCAATGCCAGGAGAAATTGGCCCTATATGGTCATGCACCAGAGTATGGGTTCGGGACAGGTTACGGGCCAATCGTGCATTGTGCCCGCCCGCCTGCAAGCGGTCTCTACTAGGTCTCATTTTGTGGTTGTATTATTATTATTCCCGAATACATAGATATCTCATATTAAATCCTAAAAGCGCATATTACTAGGTGGGTTTATTTTATTTACAGATCAAAACTAATTTATTGTGACCACTTTGAGTTAAGTCCGTATTAAAAATCCTAAAAATAATAAATAAAACATGAAAAAAAATATAATTAAAGAAATATAAAATAAACAAAAATAAATAAATAAAAATAAAATATATGCAGATTCAAGAAAAACACAATTAAAATGATGATATTTACAAAATTATTCTTGTGCGATTTAACACTTTAATCAATTGACCATCGTATTCGGATTAATAACTTTAATCATCATCTTTATTATTTAATCAAAACGAATTTTCATATATGACTCTCATGAACAATGACATTTAATGACTCTGGAATTTTATTGACCCGGGTGATCGTTTTGTGGTATACGATTTAAAAATCATTTTCTTATGATCGCATAAAAAAGTAAGGATCAAATTATTCACAACAATATTGTTAGAAAAGAAAGTGTAGCGATCATTTCAAGACACGAAGTTCGATAAATCAAATTCATGTGATTTAGATCGCATATGAAAGAAAAAAATTCAACAATTATTGTCATCAAATCACTACTATTCAATTTATGAAGTGAGATCTAAAGAATTGTATGAGAGTCGGTATTAATATATGATTATGCAAAATGCGTCGATGAATTAATAATCATTACGCATATAAATTACAAAAATCACAACATTAAATTTCATTAGATTGATGACGATTAAAGAAATAATGGCATTATGGTTATAGAGTTGATTAAACCATTAATTCGCACATATATATACATGATCCGGATTAACTATTGAATTAACCATTATCGTAAATCATCATTTTAATTGGTTTATAAATATAAAAAAAAGCTTAGAATGAATAGAATTGAAGTAGAGACTTCAGGAATGGTACCTTATAATGCCCTTGATCAACAACCAAGGAAGGATCAACAATGATGAATGCAAATATGCTTGTTTGAAGTTGATTGAGTTGGTGTTCTGTGATGTTTTAAGGATTGTTTGATGTGGTATAAGTGTTTTAAGTCGGAATATGCAATGCAGAAGAGGGATAGGAGTTGTTGGTGTGTCTTGAAATGCTTGGAAGGACGTATTTATAGGCCAGAATTAAAGCAACAATGATCGACACGGGAGAACCAGTAACCAGCATCTAGACGCAGGTCTTGTAACATGACCTGCGTCTAGACGTAGGTCAGTGTAATATGATATGCGTCTGATCTGGGGTCGATTTTTGCTTGTTTTTGCTCGTGATTTCCGGGATTATGATCTGATTTTTATGCGATTACGGATATATTCTGTAATATTTTCATATTCCGGAATATTCCGGGGTGTACCGGGATGCTCCGAGATGTCTCGGAATGTTTTAGATTGTTTCAGAATGTTCCGGAATGCCTAGAACGTTCCGGAATGTTCTAGAAACTTCTAGAAGCTCTAAAAATTACTGAAAAATTATTAAAAATTATGAAAACAATAGTATTTTTTGCGGAACAATTTTCAACATTCGGAAGTGACGAAAATGCCCCTAAGCATGCAAAAATCCTAAAAAAATCTATAAAAAGATATAAAAATATGATAAAATTATAGAAAAATATGAATAAATTAAAAAATTATTTTTATGATTTTTTAAAAATATTTTGTGATGTAAAATGACTTTTTTTATATTTTTATGAATATAAAATATTAAAAAATGCATGGAAAAATACCTAAAAAAAAAAGAAAAATCATGAATAAATCTCGTAGTCATCGCGAATCCTAATACACGCTTCCAAGGCAATTCAAACATGGTTTAGGCAATTGATTGAGATATATTGTGTATTTTCATTGTCAATTTCCCTTAGCTTATTTGTACTTTATGGCAATACGGTATGTTCATCATTAGTCTCTACATTGGGGAGACACATTTAGGTGTCTACAAAAGCCCCCACTTTTACTGAGTCTGGAGAGTAAGCATAAACACGCAAGAGGAAAGTCAAAGTATTCATGTCGGGAAGGAGGATAACTCAAGACGTTCTGCGACCTTGAGTCACCATTTTTAACGCCGGTACCTGCAAAACAAATGTTTGTTTTACCTGTAACCGTGCCCCATGCAGTTTAATCTTTCAGAAGCGCCTGGATCCTTAGGATGATGGTGGACGAAGTGTCTGGTTCCTCCGAATGTGCTTGGATCCTGTGAACTATTCCCTTGGGTAAGCATAAACCCTTGGGACAATGATAAAAAAAGCCATATAGGCGGGACCGGTCAAGAGTAAGCATAAACTCTTGAAAAGAAGTGCGTGATTAAGCATAAACTAGCTCGCGAGAAAATATGTTTAGGGTGGACATAAACCCATTGTGTACCAAGAGTATGCATAAACTCTTGGTTGAAAATGTGATGAATCAAGAGTAAGCATAAACTCTTGCTAAAAAGTATGATATGTGCTTGGATCAGCATAAACCCGTGAGAATTAGAATGTTCTAAGAGTAGGCATAAACTCTTAGAGGAAGAAACAAGGGTAAGAATAGAATCTTGAGAGATGAGGGTAAGCATAAACCCATGAGCAAGAATGTTATGATAAGAGTAAGCATAAACTCTTGAGAGAAGGTATGGGGGTAAGCATAAACCCTAAGCAAAGTGATGTGTTAAGAGTAGCGGTGAGCAAAACCGGATACTCGGTCTTTTTCTATGGAACCGGACCCGGAGCCCCGCCGGGACCTAAATATCTGGAACCAGAACCGGAACCACTGCAACTAGGTAATATGTTTTCGGAACCGGAACCACTGGGTACCGGTTCCAATATCGGGTACCCAATTTTCTTTAATGGTTGTGTATTTTGTTCAATTTCTTAAATTTAAATAAAAAATTGGCTTAATGTCCAACAACTACTCTACTACATATTTAATTAATTTAATACTAAACATCAACAAATACTGTTTCCTTAAACACAAGTTTACAAATTTAAAATAAAACATACAAGTTTACTTAAATTCATAAACACGAGTTCACACACATTGTTGAACCATGTTTGATTCGAATGATGACAATCCAGTTCTCTAAACTTTATTGCTATGTATGATTATGTATGAACAGGTTGAATCAAGTGAGGACTCATCAAGGCAACTTTTTAAGGCCTTGAGATACTTGAAGATCAGAAGCCAAGAGCTTGGAGCTATTTATTTTATTTATATTTCTAGGTTCTTCATGTAAAATGAACTTAGGAAAATAAGACTTGTGTTTATAAGTAAAAGAGCAAAAAAGGCTAAAGTTTACTCCAGTAAAGAGAACAAATAAAGATCACACAAAGAACAAGCAAAGAACAATTCTCTTTATCAGACATAAACTTAGCAGTACTAAGATCATTGTGGAAACAGACCTCAGTATTACGCACGTGATCAAATTTTAAGTTCAAAATGTTTTTGAAAAATATTGATCACTTAGGATTTGGAAAAGCTACCAAAATGATACACCAAATCAGCTCAGTAAATGCAATGTACTTAGTTTGGACTTTAGTGTACTTTCCACTAAATGTAGTGGAAGGAGACAAAGTTTGAAACAAGTACTATTGTACTTGTGTCAGCTGAACCTGTTTGCATGATTTAGGTTAGTCTCCATGCATGCTTGGGGTTCACGGTTTTCATTTGTAAAATTGTCTATCTTTTGTGAAACCCAAAAACCCTCTTGCTCTCCATAAGAAAAACCAAGCCATATTTTCTGGAGTTAATTTATAGAGCAAAAATCATCTCCATATCCATCTTTGAGAGAAAACTTACGGAGAATTTGATATTGTATTTTGAACCACTTAGAGGGAAGTGGTTGGGGAGTGTTCTGTGAATACTGAGTGAACTGTTAGAGTTAACAGTTGGGGAATTGAATGCTAAAGAGTTGTAGCATTTGATTGAGTGTGTAACCTTGTTATTATTCAGAGTTGAATAATAATATTGGTGAGAGAGTAGAGGACGTAGGCTTATTAAGAAGTCGAACCTCATTAAATTCCTGTGTCCTACTCTTCATTTACTATTCTATCGTTGTTCTCACAAATAGATAACAAATTTTGAAAACCATTAAAAAAACACACATACTCAATTCAACCCCCCCTGCTTGAGTATACATTGAACTTATAATTGGTATGAGAGCCTAACTTCTCAAAGGGTTAACTACCTAGAGGTGCAAGAAGATGAATTCTCATGAATCAAGTAGTTCCAGACTTCCCAAGTTCAATGGCACAAACTACTCATGGTGGAAGAACTGTATGAAAAATCTTATCATTGGAATCGACTATGAGTGCTGGATGATTGTTAAGAATGGACCTACGGCTATTCACAAGAAGAATTAAGAAGGGTTCATTGTTCCCAAGTCTGAAGCAAAATACACAAGTGAGGACTTCAAGAAGTTGGAAAAGAATGCCAAGGCAATGTCACTTGTCCAACAGGGAATTGCAGAATGTGAGGTAAATCAAATAATAGCTTGTTCATCTGTAAAGGAAATTTGGGATACTTTAGTACTTACTTATGAGGGCAACTCTGAAGTGAGAAGGTCAAAAATTGACATGCTCATGTCAAAGTATGAGGTCTTTGAGATTACTAGAGAAGAAAACATCAAGGATATGTTTACAAGGTTCATGACCATTGTAAATGAACTAAAGTCATTAGGAAAGACCTTCTCAAGTGAAGAGTTGGTGAGGAAAATGTTAAGAAGCTTGCCAGGAAAGTGGATGCCCAAGGTTACAGCCATACAAGAAGCAAAAGATCTAACCACACTATCTCTGGAACAACTCATTGGTTCCTTAATGACACATGAGATGTTGGTAGATTCAAAGGCTGAAACTAGTTCGAAGAACAAAGAGATGGTTCTTAAAGAAGAAAAATCAGAGGAGGATGAGGATGACATCAGTCTCATTGCCAGAAGGTTTGAAAAATACTTAGGAAAAAATCCAAGGGTAAGTTTTCAAAAGGAAGAAACAGTTCTGGACAGTTCAGGAAAATCAGTTCCAATACTGGCTTCTTTAAATGTGGTGAACTGGGGCACAGAATTAAAGAGTGTCCAACATGGAAGAATCCTAAGGGAAATCTTGGAGTCCAGGCTGAGAAGAAGGTTTTCAAGAGGGCTATACTGGCTGTAGTTTGGGGAGATTCGGAATCTGAAGATGAGGAAGATGTAGAAGAAGCAAATCTCTGCCTCATTGCTTTCACATGCACAGACCAGTCTGAGATGTGTTATGAAGAAGAAAATGTTCTCTGTCTCATGGCTGGTGGAAGCACTTTATATGATAACCAGGTATGTTTTAATGAAATAAAGGAAAATATGCATAATCTAGATAGAGATGAATTACTTGATTATCTTGAATTCACCATTAATCAATGCATTAGTGTGACGACCCGACTCGCTTAAACCGGCGCGGAAGAAACCGACGATTCGAATAGTCAGATCTAACAAACTAAAATACTTAAAAATTAAAACAAAACCTCAAAATGTATATATCTACTAAACCAATAGTACAACACCCACAAGATTGTACATATCTAATTCCAAATGTCATATTTCTACCACTAACAAATGTAAACTCCAAATATATGTCAGAGTTAGAGAAATACACAAGTATTACCACTATATTTCAAAACTAGAAAATATCGTAAAACAACAATATAAAAGCTAAATAACAACGGCACTCGCCCAACCCAAAGCTAAGCAAGGACCTCATCATCAGAATTACCTGAATAACAACAACAGTCCACCGTCAGTGGCGAGTAACATAACTGTCCCACCCTAACGGGGATACACATGGACAAAGCACAAATTAAACAACTAAATCAAACATACCAACATACAACAAAACATGCGAATCATCATACCAAGCTATCATCAACGAACAACATCATCTAATCATGCTCACACGACTAACTTAACCATTAATTAACAAATCTTTAAGTTTGGCGCAATCATTCACATACTAGACCGGAATATGCACGTACGAACGCATCTTACACGATCGAACTTTCTACTATGTCAGGATTGAGAATCTTACTCCCAACCCCATGAAACCAATCTTACTGGAAATCAATATCCGAAGATAACATAGTAAGACCACCAACTATCCCAATACCGCGGATAGGATAGGGGCAACGTCTTAACCCAAAAACATAGAATCTTACTCTAAGTTTTAGGCGTCTAGTAGCGAAATCAAGCTAATCTTAACTTTCAATCGAAGTTTACATTCTTAGTTAATTCTTAAGTTGCATCTTACGCCTTGACTCAAGAAATAACATGTAAACCAACAAACTTGGAACCTCTTTAAAACAATCTTTAACCTTTCTTTAATCTTTCTTTAACTTTTCTGTAATTAATACTAACTTTCTTTAACTTTCAAGACTCGACCAAGAACTCAAAAAGAACTCAAAGAACTCATAAAGAACTCATCCAAGATTCAATAACTTCAATCAAGAACTCATTCAAGATTCAAGAACTTCAACCAAGAACTCATTCAAGATTCAAGAACTCATCCCAAACCCATCATAATACACGCATGATACAACAAGTTCAATCAATAAATTCATCAACTTCCTAATATCCAAATTCAACAAACTTGAACATGAACAACATCCAATATAATACTAACATAATTCATCATGAAATATCATATAATCAAGTAGAAAATCATCATAATTCATTACCCAAAATCAGAATATAATCCACACATAAACATGGTTACATAACATCAAAATGGTCTAATCTATTCATTAAATCTATACTATGAATCATAGTATACCAATTAGTTGGAGAAAGTATGTTACCTTATTAAGGATTACACACAAAATCAACACAACTTGCGGCCCCGAATTCGAACTACACGGCCCCAACACTCGCACCCACATTGCTCTAACACACGGCCTGCACCCACAGTTCTTGCACACGAGCCACACGACTTGCACGGCTGCCTAAAGCATGGCCACCCCACGACTGCACCAACTCGAACACGGCTCCACACGAACCACCAACCACGGCCAGCACTGTCTTCAACCCGTGCCACTACTCGAACCACACGAACAACCCACACGAGCACCCACTCGAACAAGGCCCAAACCAAAACCGAACTAGTGATCTTGAATGCAAATAATGTGGTTTAGTTTGTATTTTGATACTTAAAGATCAATGGAAGTTGAATCTTTAAGTTTGGGTTTTGAAAAGATGAAGAACAATTGATGGGTTGATGATGGCAAAAAAAAGCGTGTGACAAGGAAGCAAATGGAGAGTGTTTGTGTTTGGTTTTTCATGAGCAAATATGTTTAGGATGGCAAAAGAGCAAAATGATGTTTAAGCCTTACTAACCCTCCTATATATAGAGGTTAGTTAAGGTGTCAATGCATGGCAAGTGGCAAAACTTGTCACATAATATGGGAGGGAAAACCGGCCAAGGCTTGCCAAAATTGCCAAAATGGGCTTTCAATAAATACTTGGGCTAATTGCACTCTTGCATGTCTAATCATGCTTAAATAGCATTTGGCCCAAAAATATTAAATAACTAATTAGAAAATTAAATAATAAAAATTCTAATTAATTAAAATATAATAACTAAAATAAATAATAATCAATCAAAATTAAATAATTCGAATTTAATCGAAATTATTCACATAAAATAAAATAAATAGTCCAAAAATAAATTTTGGACCATACATAAAATCACATAAATACATATAAATACACAACAGAATTACCAATAAAATCAGGGTCGTTACAACCTCCCCTCCTTAAAGAAATTTCGTCCCGGAATTTAAGACAAAGGAGATCACTCACCCGCAAACAGCTCCGGGTACTTTTGCCTCATGGACGCCTCTATCTCCCAAGTCGCCTCTATCTCCCAAGTCGCCTCCTCATGGTGTTGATTTCTCCACAACACCTTGACGAGCTGGACTTGTTTACGCCGAAGGGTCCTCACTTCCCGATCCAAGATCTGGACGGGTCGCTCCTCAAAAGTCAGGTTCGGCTCAAACGTGGCCGACTCCACTGGAATAATGTGGGTAGGATCATGTACATGTTTCCTTAGCTGGGAAACATGGAATACGTCATGCACATTAGACAAACTAGGTGGTAATGCCAATCGATATGCCACCTCCCCAACTCGTTCCAGTATCTCGTAAGGTCCCACGTATTTCGGTCGGAGTTTCCCCTTTTGACCAAAGTGTGCCACTCCTTTAAACGATGAAACCTTAAGCAAGACTTTGTCACCTACCTCAAAAGCCAGTGGTCTACGTCGATTATCGGCATAGGATTTCTGACGACTCTGAGCGGCCTTCATCTTAGACCGAATGACTCGGACCTTCTCGATAGTATCTCGTACCATCTCAGGTCCTAAAGCCACCAAATCGCTAATATCATTCCAACATATCGGACTCCGACATTTCCTGCCATACAGGGCCTCGTACGGAGCCATCTCGATGCTGGAGTGATAGCTATTATTATAGGAGAACTCTATCAAACAGAGCATACGTACCCAAGACTGATGGTACTCTAGAGTACATGCTCGTAGCATATCCTCTAAAGTCTGGATGGTCCTCTCAGTCTGACCATCGGTAGCAGCGTGAAAAGCGGTGCTCAGCTTCAACTTTGTCCCAAAGGCTTCCTGAACTGATTTCCAGAAACGAGACAGAAATCTCGGATCTCGATCAGAAACGATCTCCCTCGGAACTCCGTGAAGCCGGATAATATCCTGAGTATACACCTCTGCTAGACGCTCCATAGATCAGGTCATCTTCATCGGAATGAATCTAGCGACCTTGGTCAACCTATCCACTATAACCCAAATGGCATTCAAACCATTACAGGTAGGTAGGCTAACCACGAAGTCCATAGATACCGACTCAAATTTCCAGGTCGGAATCGGTAGTGGCTGCAACAGACCTCCTGGTCTCTGATGCTCGATTTTAACCTTCTGACAGACTAAACATCGAGCTACGAACTCTGCTACATCCCTCTTCATCTTAGGCCACGAAAATTGGCCCTTAAGGTCCTGGTACAAATTGTTACCTCCAGGATGAACAGAGTAGGGAGAGTTATGTGCCTCAGACATAATTATGTTCCTAAGATCAGAACTTTCCGGACACACCACCTCCCTCGGAATCGCAGACTACCATTGGAAGGGATCTCGAAACCTACGGCTTTACCTTGCCGTAAAGCCTCTCGAATCCTAGCTAACTGCGGATCATTCTGCTGACCCTCGCGCAATTCCTGAAGCAATTCAGGCTCAGCACTCATAGATGTCAGACGAAGTCTGAAGGAATTACGGCTTCTACTGAAGCTCAAGCGATGCTTACGACTCAGTGCATCAGCGACTAAGTTCGCCTTGCCCTCGCAATAGTTAAGCGTCAGGTCGTAGTCCTTAATAAGCTCAAGCCATCGTCTCTGCCTCATATTAAGGTCTTTCTGAGTAAAGATGTACTTGAGACTCTTGTGATCCGTGAATACTCTACACGAACCACTATAGAGATAGTGCCTCCAAATCTTGAGCGCGAATACCACAGCTGCTAGCTCCAAGTCATGCGTGGGATAGTTACACTCGTGCACCTTCAGTTGTCTCGATGCATAAGCGATGACCTTCCTGCCTTGCATGAGCACACATCCTAGGCCACTCTTCGAAGCATCACTATAGACCTCGAAGTCCTCCTCATCGTTCGGAAGGATAAGAATAGGAGCAGAGACTAATCTCTGTTTCAACTGCTGGAATGCTTGCTCTCAAGCCTCCGTCCAAACGAATCGGACCTCCTTCTGTAGGAGACTAGTCATCGGCCTAGCAATCTTGGAGAAGTCCTGGACGAATTGTCGATAGTATCCGGCTAATCCCAAAAAACTACGAACCTCCGCCATACTTCTCGGGCTACTCCAATCCACTACAGCCTTAACTTTAGCCGGGTCTACCTTAATGCCCTCTTTACTAATTACGTGACCCAGAAATACTACTTCGCGAAGCCATAACTCACACTTGGAGAGTTTCGCGAACCACTTATTACTACGCAATATCTCAAGTACCATCCAGAGATGCTCCACATGCTCAGACTCATCTCTCGAATAGACTAAGATATCGTCTATAAATACTACGACACACTTATCGATTAAGTGATGGAATGTCCGGTTCATCTGGTCCATGAACACGGCTGGCGCATTAGTGAGGCCAAAGGGCATCACCTCGAACTCGTAGTGGCCGTATCTAGTACGGAAAGCGATCTTCGGGATGTCTTCTTTCTTGACTGGAATCTGATGATATCCAGACCGAAGATCTATCTTTGAAAACACTCCCGCTCCTCGTAACTGATCGAATAGGTCCTCAATCCTAGGCAACGGGTACTTATTCTTGATAGTTACCCGATTCAACTCTCGGTAGTCTATGCACAGGTGCATACTACCGTCTTTCTTCTTCACAAAGAGCACAGGTGCTCCCCATGGAGAAACACTCAGCCTAATGAAGCCCTTATCGATCAAATCCTGGAGTTGCATGTTTAACTCTTGCAACTCCGATGGTGCCATCCGGTAAGGTGCCTTCGAAATCGGAGCTGTCCCGGGTGCTAAGTCGATATGAAACTCGACGTCACACTCAGGTGGAACTCCTGGTAGCTCATCAGGAAATACGTCTCTGAAATCCCTCGCTACAGGTATATCGTCCAACAGACGCTCCTCCGTCAAGTCCCTTACCTGACATAGGTACACCATATCGACCTTCTGGTGATGCTTTCTCATTTTCAAGGCTGAGATTACCTTTACTCCTTTCTTAAGGACGAACCCAGAGTAGGTAACTCGGTTGCCCTGAAATCCTCGGAATGTCACTGACTGATCTCGGCAACGAATGATCGCTCGATACTTCGACAGCCAGTCCATGCCGAGAATAACGTCGAACTCCATGAGCGGGAACTCCTTCAGATCGGTCGTCGCTGGCTCCCCAGCTATCACGATAGGCAGTCCTCGGAACTCGCGCTGACAAATAAAATCCTCTCCAGACGGGAGAGTTATAACTGAACTAACAGGAAAGATGCCACGAAGATTAGACCTCGAGGCAAAACTACTAGCCACAAAAGAGACAGTAGCACCAGAATCAAATAACACTAAAGCTAACACACCAGAGACAAGAAATCTACCTGATACGACGTCAGACTGAACCTCGGCCTCTGCCTCGGTCATACAGTAGACTCGGTTCTTCACCGGAGTCTTGGTCGGTGCCGGAAGCTGCTTGATCTCAGTGTCTGGCTTCCTCTCGGGGCAAACTGAAGCCTTATGGCCTTCCTTCCTGCAGATAAAACATCCTATAGTCGAACCATCACACCGCTTCCCTAGATGGAAGTCTCTGCCGCAGCCTTTGCATTTCGAGCCATCGGAACCCTTATGCGAACTCGTGGTCGGAGGGGTACTGCTAGGAGCACTAAACCGAGGCTTCTTAAAAGAAGATGTCGTCGTCGGAACCTGAGTTCTCTTCCTGCTCGCATCCTCCTCGGCCGTCGATGCCTGAATCTCGAGTGCTACCTCGTAGGCCTGCTGAAATGTCTTCGCTCCACTACTGATCACGTGAACGCGAATCCTTGGATCTAGATTTTTGATGTAGCGCTTGACCCGCTCCTTCTCTGACGGAATTACAGACATAGCGAACCTCGATAACTCCGTAAACTTGTCGGTGTACGCCTGAACTATCATCTTACCCTGAGTAAGAGTAAGAAACTCCTCCTGCTTCTGCCACCGCAACTCGTCGGGGTAGAATAGCTCCTGGCTCTTATCGACGAACTCGATCCACGACATCGAATGTAAGGGCAAGCACGCGTCCTTAGCTACCGTCCACCAGTTATCGGCCTCTCCACGTAGATAATAACCGGTGATCTGCACCTTCTCGTGCTCGGGGCAAAACGTCGCATCGAAGAGCTTCCCCATCTCGCGGATCCAACTCTCCAGGATAATGCGGTCGGCAACCCCATCATAAGTCGGAGGTCAATGACGTGCGATACGGTCAAACGTCGACTACGTACTCGGCGTATGACGACTATGGTGCGCCAACGTAAGGATCGCGTCCTCGAACGCTCGTAACCTATATCGTCCAGTACTCAACCGGCGAGGCGTACCAAATAACAGTGTCAGTCATACATCCCCACCACAGTCAAGCACACAAAATCAAGAGAGAAAAGAAATAGAAAAAGATCTTATCTCGGTTTCTCTACCCGAACTCTTCTCCCTTTACTTAATCTTAATTTGCGTTATCACTCGGGAAAGATAAAGCTCTCAACTCCCGGGTTTAACTCGAATCCTAAAACTTCACTTAAAACCTATTCGGCTCTGATACCAACTGTGACGACCCGACTCGCTTAAACCGGCGCAGAAGAAACCGACGAGTCGAATAGTCAGATCTAACAAACTAAAATACTTAAAAATTAAAACAAAACCTCAAAATGTATATATCTACTAAATCAATAGTACAACACCCACAAGATTATACATATCTAATTCCAAATGTCATATTTCTACCACTAACAAATGTAAACTCCAAATATATGTCAGAGTTAGAGAAATACACAAGTACTACCACTATATTTCAAAACTAGAAAATATCGTAAAACAACAATATAAAACCTAAATAACAACGGCACTCGCCCAACCCAAAGATAAGCAAGGACATCATCATCAGAATTACCTGAATAACAACAACAGTCCAACGTCAGTGGCGAGTAACATAACTGTCCCACCCTAACGGGGATACAGATATACATAGCACAAATCAAACAACTAAATCAAACATAACAACATACAGCAAAACATGCGAATCATCATACCAAGCTATCATCAACGAACAACATCAACTAATCATGCTCACAGGACTAACTTAACCATTAATTAACAAATCTTTAACTTTGGCGCAATCATTCACATACTAGACCGGACTATTCACGTACGAACGCATCTTACACGATCCAACTTTCTACTATGTCAGGATTGAGAATCTTACTCCCAACCCCATGAAAACAATCTTACTGGAAATCCATATCCGAAGTCAACATAGTAAGACCACCAACTATCCCAATATCGCGGATAGGATAGGGGCAATGTCTTAACCCCAAAGCATAGAATCTTACTCTAAGTTTTAGGCGTCTAGTAGCGAAATCAAACTAATCTTAACTTTAAATCGAAGTTTACATTGTTAGTTAATTCTTAAGCTGCATCTTACGCCTTCACCCAAGAAATAACATGTAAACCAACAAACTTGGAACCTCTTTAAAACAATCTTTAACCTTTCTTTAATCTTTCTTTAACTTTTCTTTAATTAATACTTACTTTAATTTCTTTAATCTTTCTTTAACCTTTCAAGACTCGACCAAGAACTCAAAAAGAACTCAAAGAACTCATAAAGAACTCATCTAAGATTCAAGAACTTCAATCAAGAACTCATTTAAGATTCAAGAACTTCAACCAAGAACTCATTCAAGATTCAAGAACTCATCCCAAACCCATCATAATACACGCATGATACAACAAGTTCAATCAATAAATTCATCAACTTCCTAATATCCAAACTTCATCAAACTTGAACATGAACAACATCAAATATAATACTAACATAATTCATCATGAAATATCATATAATCAAGTAGAAAATCATCATAATTCATTACCCAAAATCAGAATATAATCCACACATAAACATGGTTACATAACATCAAAATGGTCTAATCTAATCATTAAATCTATACTATGAATCATAGTATACCAATTAGTTCGAGAAAGTATGTTACCTTATTAAGGATTACACACAAAATCAACACAACTTGCAGCCCGGAATTCGAACTACACGGCCCCAACACTCGCACCCACACGGATCTAACACACGGCCTGCACCCACGGTTCTTGCACACGAGCCACACGACTTGCACGGCTGCCTAAAGCACGACCACCCCACGACTGCACCAACTCGAACACGGCTCCACACGAACCACCAACCACAGCCAGCACCATCTTCAACCCGTGCCACTACTCGAACCACACGAGCAACCACTCGAACAAGGCCCAAACCAAACCCGAACTAGTGATCTTGAATGCAAATAATGTGGTTTAGTTTGTGTTTTGATACTTAAAGATCAATGGAAGTTGAATCTTTAAGTTTGGATTTTGAAAAGATGAAGAACAATTGATGGGTTGAAGATGGCCAAAAATGGCGTGTGACAAGGAAGCAAATGGAGAGTGTTTGTGTTTGGTTTTTGATGAGCAAATGTGTTTAGGATGGCAAAAGAGCAAAATGATGTTTAAGCCTTACTAACCCTCTTATATATAGAGGTTAGTTAAGGTGTGAATGCATGGCAAGTGGCAAAACTTGCCACATAATATGGGAGGGAAAACCGGCCAAGGCTTGCCAAAATGGCCAAAATGGGCTTTCAATAAATACTTGGGCTAATTGCACTCTTGCATGTCTAATCATGCTTAAATAGCATTTGGCCCAAAAATATTAAATAACTAATTAGAAAATTAAATAATAAAAATTCTAATTAATTAAATAATAACTAAAATAAATAATAATCAATCAAAATTAAATAATTTGAATTTAATCGAAATTATTCACATAAAATAAAACAAATAGTCCAAAAATAAATTTTGGACCATACATAAAATCACATAAATACATATAAATACACAACAGAAATACCAATAAAATCAGGGTCGTTACAACTAGTGTTGGGTCTGCCTACCAAAACAACAAAAAGAAACTAAAAGAAACAGTTCGAGACTATGAAATATGTGGTGCTAGATCTGCTGAACTTGAACTTATTTGTGAGGAACTTAAAGAAAAAATTTCTGAACTTGAAATAACAGCAAATCAGCAAAGAATAGAACTTGAGACATTAAACTCCAAACCAGTTCCAAGGAAGATGAACTTTTTGAAAAAATTGAAAAGGGGTTTAATGAGCTCAAAGAACTGTTTACACATGATTCAAATTTTGAATTTCTAAAAGATACATGTACCTTGAGTAAATCTGATGCCATACTTGCTTATGACCATTTGATTAAAAACTTGAAGATTTACACAAGAAACATGGTGATCTTAAGGTTTCTAAAGAGACTGGTTCTCCCACTGCTTTTGATGAGAATCTTGATGTTTCACATAGTGAGTGCACAGCTCAGATCTGTGATCTTGAGGCTGAACTTATTTTGCTAAAACAAGAGAACATCAATAAGACCAGTGACGAACCAGATCCCTCCCTAGTTTCAAGACTACAAGATGAACTTCAAAAGACTAGACTTGATCTGAAATCTTTTGAGAAACAAAATGAAGTTCACCTTAAAAGGCTTGGAAACAAGGAGCATGAGCTAACAGATTGTATGACCAATTGAACAAAATGTTAGATGCTCAGAAAACCCTAAACATCCACACATCCCAACCTGGAAATTCTCAATGGTTTGGTTTAGGGTATTCTAGATCTCGTTCTACAAATGTTCTAAGCAGGGACAACACATGGTTGAATGAATTCAAGAAAGGCAAGTATATATTTGCCAAAGACATGCATGTTTGCACCTACTGTGGTAAAAGTGGTCATGTAACTAACATCTGCTTTACTAAAAAGAAACATGACAAGAAGAACAAAACCTACACCAAATAGGTGTGGTTGAGGAAGGTAAAGGTTGAGAATGTTTCAAAGAACAAGGAACCCAAGTTGGTCGGGGTTTCTAAGCCTAACCTTTGATTTGCTTGTGCAGGTACGAGTGAAAGGAAAGCCATATTGGTATTTGGACAGTGGTTTTTCAAGACACATGTCCGGGGATAAAGAACAATTCCTTTTACTCACTACATTCGAGGGAGGGCATGTGACATTTGGTGATAATAGAAAAAGACTTATCAAAGAAGTAGGTAAGGTTGGTAAGTCACTCTCCCAAGCAATTGACAATGTTTACTATGTAGAAGGTTTGAAACATAATCTTCTGAGCATCTCTCAGCTATGTGACAAGGGAAATAAAGTGAATTTTGAATCAAACACTTGTCACATAGTGAACCCTAATACAGGGGAACTGGTCTGTGAAGGAACAAGGCATAATAATGTGTATATCATATAATTAAGTCAAATTCCATAGAACAGTGCTCTGTCTTAGTGTTATAGAAGATAACTAATGGCTCTGGCATAAAAGATTAGGATATGTTAGCCTTACTTTGCTCAACAAGCTAAGATCACAGAATTTGGTGATAGGTTTACCTAACATCAAATATGTGGCAGGCCAGATATGCCAAGAGTGTGCAAAGTGCAAACATGTCAGATCATCTTTTAAACCAAAGAAAGTAATTAGCTCCTCTAGACCATTTGAACTTGAACACATGGATTCATGTGGACCTATGCGTGTATGTAGGGATTGTTTTTACCGGCCGCCTACGTCTCATGAGTTCTTTGAATGCTCGTTAACGTCGTACGTGAATACGGTCTAGTAGCAGTCGCCACCGTGCGTTTTATGTGGTCCACAAACACCGAAGAAATACCAATGCCAGGAGCAATTGGCCCCATATGGTCGTGCACCAGAGTATGGGTTCGGGGACAGGTTATGAGCCAATCGTGCATTAGGCTCGCCCGCCTGTAAGCGGTCTCTACTAGGTCTCTTTTTGTGGTCTTACTGTTATTATTCCCGAATACAAAAATATCTCATATTAACCCTAAGAACGCGAATTACTAGGTGGGTTTGAATTATTTACAGATCAAAATATATTTTATTATGACCACTTTGAATTAAGTCAATGATAAAAATCCTAGAAAATAAAACAAATAAAACATGAATGAAATACAAAAATAAAAGCAATAAAAAAACAAAATAAATATGTGCAGGTTCAAAGTGTGTTCCACGAAAAGTGGTTCGATGTGCAATTCAATCAATATACATATAAATTAATTATATGTGAATTTCAATACTTCAAGACAGATATCATATCAACGTTAACAACAATAATTGTAATTTCATTCATAATGAGGCCAGATCTAATATGACTCATAAATTAATCAAAATTATTATCATAATCATTATTGGAAATATTCAATTTAATAAATAAATCATTATATTAAAAATAAATTTATCAACGACATAAAAACTGGAGTTTTTCTATTAAATTAATACATGATAACAGATCTGATTAATATGAGTTATAAATTACTATGCATCAATATTGAAAATTTATAATTTATGGTCGATCAGATTAAAACAACAATTAAAGTATTAACATTAATATGATAGACATAAATTTAAGTACTAAAATTCACATAAAACATTCAGATCATTGAACACATTAACTATTATCAAAGATCATCATTTTGATTGATTTATAAATATACAATAAACTTAACACGAATAGATTTTAAGTAGAGACTTCATGAATTGTACCTGGTAATGCCTTGATAGAACAACCAAGGAGAGATCGACGGCGATGAATGCAATATGCTTGTTTGATGTTGATTGAGTTGGTGATTTGTGATGTGTTTGATGATGTTTTGAGGGTTGTTTGATGGAAGAAAAAGGTATAGGATGTAAGTATGCAGCAGATGGGTGGTCCGTGTCTTGAAAAGCTTAGAAGGACGGGTATTTATAGGCGAGAAGGAGCAACGGTCGACCCGGGGAGACCAGTGAACTACGTCTAGCCGCAGGTCAGTACAACATGACCTGCGTCTAGACGCAGGTCAGTACAATATGACCTACATCTAGGCGCAAGTTTATTCTGATCTGGGGTCGATTTTTTGCTTGATTTTGGCCGTGATTTTCGGGATTATGATCCGATTTTTATCCGATTACGGATATATTCTGTATTATTTGATATTCCGGAATATTCCGGGGTGTCCCGGGATGCTCCGGAATGTCCCAAAATGTTCTAGAATGTTCCAGAATGCCTAGATCGTTCCGGAATGTTCTAGAAACTTCCAGAAGCTCTAAAAAATTACAGAAAAAATATTAAAAATTATGAAAAATTATAAAAAGTATGCAAAACACTAATATAATTTTCGAGACAATTTTCAACATTCGAAAATGACAAAAATGCCCCTATGTATACAAAATACTAAAAAATCTATAAAAGCTCTAAAAATATAATAAAAATACAAAAAAATATGAATAAACTATAAAATTATTTTTAATATTTTTAAAAATATTTTATGATGCAAAATGACATTTTTTTTATTTTTTTATGAATATAAAAAATTGAAAAATGCATGCAAAAATATAAAAAAAATCTAAAAATGAAGAAAAAATACGAATCAATCCCGTAATCATCGCGAATTATAATACACACTTCCATGGCAATTCAAACATGGTTTAGGCAATTGGTTGAGGTATGTTTTGTGTTTTCATCGTCAATTTCCCTTAGTTGTACTTTATGGCAATATGGTACTTTCATCATTAGTCTCTACATTGGGGAGACACATTTAAGTGTCTACAGAAGCCCCCACTTTGACTGAGTCTGGAGAGTAAGCATAAACTCGCAAGACGAAAGTCAAAGTATTTCTATCGGGATGGAGGATAACTCAAGACGTTCTGCGACCTTGAGTCACCCTTTTTAACGTCGGTACCTGCAAAACAAATGTTAGTTTTACCTGTAACCATGCCCCATGCGGTTTAAACCCTCAGAAACACCTGGATCCTTGAGACGATGGTGGATGAAGTGTTTGGTTCCTCCGGATTTGCTTGGATCCTTCAGAACGATTGCCTTGGGTAAGCATACCCTTGAGACAATGAAAAGTCGTGTGGGCGGGATCTATCAAGAGTAAGCATTAACTCTTGAAAAGCTGCAAGCGAGTAAGGATAAACTCGCGAGAAAATATGTTTAGGGTAGGCATAAACCTGTTGTGTGCCAAGAGTACGCATAAACTATTGGTAGGAAATGTGACAAGTCAAGAGTAAGCACAAATTCTTGATAAAAAGTATGATGTGTTTGGGTTAACATAAACCGTGAGAATAATAAAGTGCTGAGAGTAAGCATAAACTCCAAAAGGAGGAATCAAGAGTAAGTATAAACTCTTGAGATATGAGGGTAAGCATAAACCTATGAGAATAATAATGTGCTAAGAGTAGGTATAAACTATTAGAGGAAGAAACAAGAATAAGAATAAACTCTTGAGAGAAGGTATGAGGGTAAGCACAAACCATAAGCAAAGTGATGTGTTAAGAGTAAGCATAAACTCTTAGGAGAGTCAAGAGTAGGCACAAACTCTTGAGGTATGAAGGTAAGCATAAACTCATAAGCAAAGTGAGTGGATTAGGGGTAGGCATAAACCCTTAGAGAAAGGTATTTGTAAGCTTAGGGTAAGCCTAAAACCCATAAGCAAAGTAAGTGGATTAACGGTAGGCATAAACCCTTAGAGGAATTTTTGTGAGCTTAGGAAAAAAATTAACCCATGAGAAAAAGTAGGTGAATTAAGGGTAGGCATAAACCCTTAGAAGAATTTTTGTAAGATTAGGCTAAGCATAAACCCGGTGTGAAATGTGCTTGTGAGGCCGTTGAGGCGGAAAAATGTATAAGGAAGTGGGCGTCTGATGAGAAGCCCCCACTTTGACTGAGTCTGAAGAGGCAAATGTTCTCGCAAGACGAAAGTCAAAGTATTATGGTTAGGGTGATCCAATGTTATAAGGGTTGTACAAGCAAAAACATCAAGGAAAAGCTGTACATAGATATATAGACATATATGACTATGAAAGTTATTGAAAACACCATTTGCATATAGCGATTCTAGGATTCAACAAAGATGGGCTCTAGCCATACAAAGAAGATGGGCTCTAGCCTTATGTGCTTTGTACTTTGTGCTCTGTGTTGTGCGTATATACAATGTGCGTAATACTTATGCATGTATATGAATGTATGCATGAAATGATTATGATATGTGATATGCTTGTGGTGCATGATGCATGATGTGATTGGTGTTCATGAAATGTAATGCATGTGGAATGATATGTTATGTATGACAAAGCAACGAATAACCAAGGGGATCAACCAATAGTATGGTAATTACCTAAAATGGGGATGGAGCGTTCTTAAGCCCCCAATCAACCAAAGAACCCTCGATCATGAGCAAGCCCCCAACCCGTGGGGAAAGCTATATTTGTGGTGGAATAGGTGAATAGGTAGGGTAGCACAAATGTTGGGTGATGGATAAGGCCTTTTGTGAGTCTCAAGTTTGTGGTGAGGTAGATGGATAGGTAAGTCCCCCGCTTGTAGGGTAAGGATGGGTGAAGGATGATGGTTAAAAAAAGTTGTTTTGTGGATTGCATGAAGAGGCCAAAGTATTGGGAAAAGAGGCTAGCTCAAGTCATGAACTTGAGTTAGATTTCCCGTGAGGATATAGATGAGGTAAAAATTACACAAATGATGAAGCTTTGTATGGGATATGTCACGCCCAAATAAAAGAACACAAGAGTCAAATCAAAGCGATGACCTTTAGGCGAGTCAGAGAAAGCCCCTAGGGTGTGTGAAAGAAAAGGCTATCGGTGCAAGAAAAATAAATGCTAAAAATTTGTGACTGAAGGGTGATCTGATAAAGTAGGGAATTGATGTGGTTGGCTAAATTAATGTTGGTTCAAACTCAAGCCTATGTCGGGTGATGAACTAGGAATTTGTGCTTAAAACCCTGAGTAAACCAATTTACTTGAAGGGGTGGATCTCAAAAATTCATTATATTAATTGGGTCGAACCTCTAGAAGAGGCTTCCTACATATCATTATCTTCTTAAAACCTTTAAAACAACAATACAGATCATTATCTTCTTAAAACCTTTATTACCAGATGCATTAATTACAGCGGAAGCTCTAAACTTAATTCATACTATTTATTAAAACCATTAAATAATCCAAAGTAAATACGGCTCCAAATTCTAATAATACTACAAAATAAGGATAAAGTCCACTAATAATAATAATACAAAGGCTAGAAATGGTCATCGAGATAAACTACTAAGCTATCTTGCACACAATACCAGCCCTTGCGTAACTCAATCAGTCATCACCTGTACCTGAAAAGGATTTTGGGGTCCACAGTCAGTGGTGAGTAATTAGATTGTTCTACTTAATCAGTAGAACACAATTAGAAATATAACAATTAGAACAGATAATCCAAACAGTCAACAAGTCATCAAGAAAACATACATAGACATTATCATTCAAGTACACAACGGAAACAATCGTAATAACATAATAAACCGAGACCTTCCGAATTAACTTATTCAGTTCTAGACTTCTTGACACCACTATTGAACTTTCAGTTCTATTCAGTTCAGGTGCTAATCCATGACCAGCCATATGCTCGTAAGGGGTCAACCACGAAGATCTACTTCCCCCAACTTTCCTTGCTCATGTAGGGTCAACCACGTTTGATCTACTTCCCGAGCACTAGGATCCAGAACTGTCCCAAATCCGAATATAGGGCAGTGGCTTCAACTATACCTATGTTCATGGCACTTTAGCCACTAGATAGGCGGTCACTTCATAGTTAATCATCTTTTCCATTTTACAATTCCAGTTCTCAATTGTAGTTCACAATTCAATCCTTATTGACACAACTTAACTTCTATTCAGTTCTAGTTCGTCTTCACTTGACCCAAAGCTCTAATCCAATACTTGTACCACTCGACATTCTCTATATAAAACAATAATTAAATCAATTCCTTAAATAATCATATAAACAATTTAATAAACCAATCAAATAATCAAGTAAACTTATCAGCTAACAATTATCAATTAATATTGCATAAGACCAGATAAAAATCCTCCTTTTATTATTTAATACCACTCGACATTTTTACTTAAGCAACCAAAATTGACACTTTAAATTAATCAAACACAATTATCAATAATTAATCATATAAACTTAATAATAAATCATAAAATTATACTTTAAACATTAAATCATCAAACATGGACTAGAGCAAGATCAAAATCAATTCCTTTAATACATATACACTACACGTCTTTCTTGGCAAAACAACATTAACAAGATCAAATTCAAGAAACTATCATATCATAATTAAATTAAAGATTAAATTCAAGATTATCATCAAAGAATAATATTAAATCAAGATTTTATTAAAAGATCAAGATTACCCAACAAGAATTATTCGAACATGGTTAGTTCCACTCGGCCAACATTCGTCCAATATATGTTCACATTCATAGATTAATTTCATCAATTTTTATTAAGCAAGAATCATAGATCATGCATAAATTTATACAAGAACATAAAATAAATTCATCAAAACATTGCAAAAGTATTCGGCCATCATAATATATCATCAACAAGTAAGTTTTATCAATTCAACAATAATTCTAAGTAATTTTAAACAATTATAAACATGATTAAAACTATTCTAAACATTATATAACTAATCTATCCTATTGATTAAATAAAGCAATCTAATTACCTAGCAATAGAAAAAGAAAAGGGTTCGAAAATACTAGGGATCACACGGTTCTTGAGTGTTCTTTGGCTTCTTGTTTCAATCTTTGAGGGTTGGAACAATAGGAAAGAATTATGGATAATCAGTGATATCAAATTGTAGCAAGGATTGAAAGATCTGAATTAATAGAAATATATTGTGCTTTTTGTTTTCCTCTTTGGGTGGGCCGTGTGGAATGGGAGGAAAGAGGGGTTAGAAGTTCCTATAATTTAGTAGTCAAAGTAGGAGATGTTGGGATAAAAATAGGATTTTTAGAATAGGTCAAAATATATATATTATTTAATGATATTAGCAAAAACAAATTAAATAAATTAATTAAGAGAACAAAGATTGGGGGTCGTGAGTTGTAGGGTAAAGAGAAAGAAATTGGACTCAGGTTTGGCAAGATGAGATCGAAGGTTTGGGCTATAGTAAAATAATTAGATTGCTACAAACATAATTAATAATTAATTAAATAATAATCAATTGAATGATTAATTAATTAAATATTTAATTAATTAAGAAAAATTTAAAATATCCCGAAATTTCGGGGTATTACATTGAGGGTTAAGAAGGAAAAGGGAAAGCAGGCTCAAAGCTCCCCGGATTTGCCCCCCAGTGGTGCATAGATGTGCCTTGACTTTTTTTTTGTTGTTTTTGTGTTTTTGGACTTGGTTTTCGATTGAGTTTGAAAATTTGACTCGACTTTCAAAACTATGTTTGTTGCATGTCGAGTATGAATTTTATTTCCTTTTCCTTTTTTTTGGCACATGTCTTTTCCTACGCACCACTTGATCACATGGGTGAGGTAGGTAGATTTGGGTAAGGAAAGAAAGTAGGTTGTTATGTGTTTAAGGCTCAAAGGGATGCAAGGGATTGAATGAATACATGTGATGGGAAAGGGTTGATGATTTTTGTGGAGTTCAAGAAAAGAAGGCCTCTTGGGCAATGTTTATTTATTATGTTCAATTTTAATGATTACGAAAATTTGAGGTCATGAATTATGTTAGAGTTAAAAGCACAATTAAAATCAAGGCTAATAAAAAAATGTCAATGAAATTATTACAAGGCTAAGAATTGAAAGATAAATCCTAATGAGATAGGCTCGAAAAAGAAAGAAGAAATGCAAATGTCTAGGTGGAAGGACTCTCTGAATCAACCTATAGAAACAACTCTGATTGACTCTTGACTACGAATGGGGTGTGCTGATGTTGCTAGTGCTCATCGAGTTCTATTGAGCTTCATGTATCACCCTTTAGCAGATCATCCACTATGTCTACTCCGATGTGATAGAACTTTTGGAAGGTGGAGAGGCCTAAGTACTTGAGGTGGTCCTGGTACTTTGGCTATAGACTGGAGATGAAGGTCTTGACCATTTCTGGTTCAGCAGGAGTAGTGACCATTTGGGCTGCTACTTGCTTCCATCTTTTCAAATAAGCAGTTTACCCCTCTCTCACCTTGTCTCAAGATCTTAAGTTCTCTCATCGAGGTCTGGGCTTGGATGTTCCCCTTGTAACGGGTCATGAAGGCATGCACAATGTCTTCCCATGTAGATGTGTCTTTCTCAAAAAGATAGTAGAACCACTTTTGGCAAACTGGTTCAAGTGAGAGTGGAAAGACTATAGGGAATAGTGTTGGTTCAATACCCTTAAGGACCATGGTGGCTCGAAATCCTTTGAGGTGATATCAAGGATCTTCTGTGGCCTTGAACTTTGGGAGATCAGTACTTGAGAATTCCTTAGGGAGCTTGGAGGAAGGGTTGGGGTCAATAGCAAGGGTTTCTTGGTGGGAGACAGAGTCTCTTGTTTTCTGGACATGCACGGCTAGGTTCTTTATCATGGATGAGCTTGGGGTTTTTTTTAGATCACGGTCTCTTGTTTTCTGTACATGCACGGCTAGGTTCTTTATCATCTAATTCCTTGGCCTGGAGCCCTTCGAGTACAGCGGTCAATTCGTCGAAACGCTTAGCGAGCTGTTTGAGTTGGTCCTATTGAGTGGCCATTTGTGGTGTTCGGGTTGTGGGCTAAAGGTATGTGCTTGAGTGATGTAAGTTTGGGATATGGGCATGTGTGATGGGCTTGGAATATGGGCTCAAGTGATGGGCTTTTTTTGGATGAGTAATAGGTTTAGATGAGGCTGGGGTGGTGTTTAAGTGAGGTGAGGTAAAGTTGGATTGGGCTTGAGGCTTGCTCGGACCTCGGCTATGCTTTTGATCGAATTGGAACTGTTTAGACCGCTCCAAACTGAAAAGAATCAAAACCCCCCTTGGTTATTGTGATATGGATGCAAATGCAGATGTATATGCTAATTTCATGGTCATCTTTCCTAAAATGCATGAATGCAAGGTTCCCTTTCTTTTTTCTTTTTTTTTGATTTTTTTTATTTGTTGTTTTTTTTTTTTTTTGTTTGAAGAGGCACCAAAATACATGATATATGCAATGTATGTGAATGGAAGTGCCTAAATGAGGAGTGGACCTAAGCCCATTTAAAGGAACGACTAAGGTTTTGTGCCAAAACCTATGGTCAAACTAAGGTCAAAGCCTATATGGACTACAGGCAAAGACACTAAGGCCTAACATTAAGAACTATATGAACTAGAAGATGACCATGACTATATGAAGTGTAAGTGAAAAGCTAACAAAAATACATGGTTAGAGCCCATAAAAAATGCACACATAGTCAAATAAGCACACTAGCTTGATACAGTATGTACAATCTCTAAAACGTCGGTCTTGGGTGGTCAAAAGGTACCATGGATAAAGAGAAACTGAACCGCTCTTATTACGACCTCATCGGGCATGAGGATCACGCGCAATGGCTGGGACGGGCCGGTTATGAATATTGAGGTCGGGCAACACAAGTAACCATAATCAAACCCCCTGGGGTCGGTCTCGAGCATAGAACATGGTCATATGAGACAAGGTCCTATGGTGTGGCACCTATTCGTAGGGCCACATGTAATATGGTTAAAAAGATTCGGGAAAGATAATAATAAGACCACGAGACTTTTCAAGTTTGTCCACACCACTAAGGAGTGACATTTCCCAGTGGAGTCGCCAAACTGTAAGGGTCGTTTTTACCGGCCACCTACGTCTCACGAGTTGTTTGAATGCTCGTTAACGCCGTACGTGAATACGGTCTAGTAGGAGTCACCACCGTGAGTTTTATGTTGTCCACGGACACCGAAGAAATATCAATGCCAGGAGCAATTGGCCCCATATGGTCGTCCACCAGAGTATGGGTTCAGGGACAGGTTACGAGCCAATCGTGCATTGGGCTCGCCCGCCTGTAAGCGGTATCTACTAGGTCTCTTTTTGTGGTCTTACTGTTATTATTCCCAAATACACAGATATCTCATATTAACCCTAAGAACGCGAATTACTAGGTGGGTTTAAATTATTTACAGATCATAATTAATTTTGTTATGACCACTTTGAATTAAAAGTCAGTGTTAAAAATCCTAGAGAATAAAATAGATAAAACATGAAAGAAATACAAAAATAAAAGCAATAAAAAAACAAAATAAATATGTGTAGGTTCAAATTATGTTCCAGAAAAAGTGGTTCGATGTGCAATTCAATCAATATACATATAAATTAATTATATACGAATTTCAATACTTCAAGTCAGATATCATATCAACGTTAACAACAATAATTGTAATTTCATTCATAATCAGGACAGATCTAATATGACTCATAAATTAATCAAGATTATTATCATAATCATTATTGGAAATATTCAATTTAATAAATAAATCATTATAGTAAAAATAAATTTATCAACGACATAAAAACTGAACTTTTTCTATTAAATTAATACATGATAACAGATCTGATTAATATGAGTCATAAATTACTATGCATCAACATTGAAAATTTATAATTCATGGCCGATCAGATTAAAACAACAATTAAAGTATTAACATTAATATGATAAACATGAATTTAAGTACTAAAATTCACATAAAACATTCAGATTATTGAACACTTTAACTATAATCAAAGATCATCATTTTGATTGATTTATAAATATACAACAAACTTAAAACGAATAGATTTGAAGTAGAGACTTCAGGAATTGTACCTGGTAATGCCTTGATTGAACAAGCAAGGAGAGAATGACGGCGATGAATGCAATATGCTTGTTTGAAGTTGATTGAGTTGGTGATTTGTGATGTGTTTGATGATGTTTTGAGGGTTGTTTGATGGAAGAGAAAGGGATATGATGTAAGTATGCAGCAGAAGGGTGGTTCGTGGTAATGGCGTGTCTTGAAAAGCTTGGAAGGACGTGTATTTATAGGCCAGAAGGAGCAACGGTCCACCCGGGGAGACTAGTGACCTGCGTTTGGACGCAGGTCAGTACAACATTTCCTGCGTCTAGACCCAGGTCAGTACAATATGACATGCGTCTAGACGTGGGTCTATTCTGATCCGGGGTCGATTTTTTGCTTGATTTTGCGCGTGATTTCTGGGATTATGATCCGATTTTTATGCGATTACGGATATATTCTGTAATATTTGATATTTCGGAATATTTCGGGGTGTCCCGGGATACTTCGGGATGTCCCGAAATGTTCTACAATGTTCCAAAATGTTTCGAAATGCCAAGATCGTTCCGGAATGTTCTAGAAACCTCCAGAAGCCCTAAAAAGTATTCCTGTCGGGACAGAGGATAACTCAAGACGTTCTGCAACCTTGAGTCACTCTTTTTAATGTCGGTACCTGCAAAACAAATGTTAATTTTACCTGTAACCGCGCTCCATGCAGTTTAAACGCTCACAAACGCCTGGATCCTCGAGATGATGGTGGATGAAGTGTCTGGTTCCTCCGGATTTGCTTGGATCCTTCGGAACTCTTCCCTTGGGTAAGTATAAACCCTTGGGATAATGAAAAGTTGTGCGGGCGGGATCTACCAAGAGTAAGCATAAACTCTTGAAAAGGTTAGGACATGTTAGCCTTACTTTGCTCAGCACGCTGAGATCACAGGATTTGGTGATAGGTTTACCTAACATCAAATATGTGGCAGACCAAATATGCCAAGAGTGTGCAAAGTGCAAACATGTCAGATCATCTTTTAAACCAAAGAAAGTAGTTAGCTCCTCTAGACCATTTGAACTTGTACATATGGATTTATGTGGACCTATGAGTGTATGTAGGGATCGTTTTTACCGGCCGCCTATGTCTCACGAGTGCAAAATGGAGTAGTTGAAAGAAAGAACCGCGCTCTAGAAGAAATGATTAGAAGCATGCTTCTAGAGAGTAGTCTGTCCAAGAAATTATGTGATGATGCTGTGAGTATATCATGCTACATACTTAATAGAGTTATGCTAAGACCAATTCTAAGAAAAGAACCTTATGAAGTCGAAAACCAAACATTGAACATTTAAGAATATTTGGTTGCAAGTGTTTTGTGCACAATAATGGTAAGACTAGTTTGGACAAGTTTGACCCCAGGAGTGATGAAGCTGTTTTCATTGGGTACTCTCCTCATAGCAAGGCATATAAAGTCTTCAATAAAAGAACCTTGTGTGTTGAAGAGAGTATCCATGTGTTGTTTGATGAAACTAACATCTTCAACAAGCCTGTGCAGGTAGATGATGATGAAGGCTTTGAGATTAGGATGACAAAATTCTCATAATGAGATAGGAGGAACCAGTACAGACATTGGTTCTAACTTAGGTGACTCAATTACTATAAGAAAGGATATGTTTAAGCAAAATAACTCTCACCCTACTGATCAAATCATTAGTCATTTGTCAAAAGGAGTCCAAACCAGAAATTTTGTTTGGAAAAATTTTTGTGCTTACTTCTCTTTCTTATCTCACATAGAACCAACTGACTATAAGATTGCATTAACTGATCCTGATTAGGTCTTGGCCATGCAAGATGAGTTGAACCGGTTTGAGAGAAATCTGGTTTGGCATCTTGAACCAAGAATCAATGAGATGTCAGTTATTGGAACCAAATGGGTCTTCAGAAACAAATTGGATGAATCAGGCACTATAGTCAGAAACAAAGCAAGGCTAGTGGTTTAAGGGTTTAACCAACAAGAGGGAATAAATTATGATGAAACATTTGCTCCAGTAGCCAGGCTTCAGGCAATAAGAATTTTAATTGCCTTTGCTGCTCATATGAACTTCAAACTCTTTCAAATGGATGTTAAAACTGCTTTTCTAAATTGCTATATGAAAGAAGATGTGTATGTGGAGCAGCCCCCTGGCTTTGAGGATAGAGATTGTCCAGATCATGTCTACAAGTTAGACAAAGCTCTTTATGGCCTCAAACAAGCCCCTCGTTCTTGGTATGAGAGACTCTCTAGTTTTCTTATTGAAAATCATTATGAGAGAGGTTCAGTGGACAAGACTCTATTCTTAAAGAAAAGGGGACCAGATCTCACTACTACAAAATAAGGCTTTTCTAGACGCTTTTTTGCCCATTTCTCAACACTAAAAAGCGTATCAAAAACATTTCTCAACGCTAGCTAAAAGCGTCTAGAATTTAGCCGTGGAGAATCTCAACACTTTTTTGCATCCATAGTATCAACACTTTTAACTGTTAATAATCTCCACACTTTTTAATGTTGATATGCTCTACACATATAAGCATGGAGAATCTTGACACTTTTAGGCATCCATATTTTCAACATTCTTAACTTTCCAAAATCTCAGCCATTTTTAGAGTTGAATATCTCAACGCTTTTATAATGTATGGACATTAATTATTCATTCCATTCGTATCAATGCTTTTGGTGTTGAACATCTCAACACTTCTATTGAAAATCTCTACGCTTTAATGCACACATATGTATATATATAGAGGAAGGATTGGCTAAAAACCTAAAGATGGTTGAAAACCAGACAGAAAATGGTTTAAAGGGGTACATTAGCAGTCGAAGGGGTACATTAGACGTTTAAAGGGGTACAAATAGTTTCAACCAAAGTTACTAATATTTTCAAAGATTGTCATTAGTAATCACACGTGTACCCCTTTAAGTGTCTAATGTAGGGGTTTTTAGGTTGAAAACGTGTTTAGCTGATCCTCTTCATATATATATATATATATATATACATTCTCAATAATCAACAACACGATAAAATAATAATAGTACTACTATAAAAGAAGATTAATTAATATGTGCCATTAGAAACATCGTGTACTCAATCCATCTATACAATGAATCTACTAATTAAATATATTACAATATATATAATAGATCCTAATAATTTCATTTCATAAATGAAATTTCTCAAAAGTTTTTATACTAATTAAAAAAAGTACAAAACTATTGTTCAACTATTTTTCAAATACAAAATGCAATATATAAGTTTGGTCCTGCTATAACTAATTGAAAAACATACTAACAAATGTACATAGGTACATCAAAATTATTATACAAGATTCTGAAATCATAGTAGCTGAGATCAGTCACCCAGACTTGATGGAAAATCTTCGGTTTCGAACTCTGCATCATCATGGTCCTTGATAAATTTGTATAACTAAAATTAGAATATTCCCATCATAAAATAAAAACTAAAATAATAATGGAATCATAGTATGAGACAGTTGATAAGAACTATGAATGAAACTAATCTCATAAATAGATTAAGAGGAGAAATTAATAAACTTAGTGGTACTAGCTCCTATGTTGTGTTGGGTGGTAGCTGATAATGGTTTATGCTTGCTTTGCTAAGGGGTGATGTAGCTGCACCCCTGCTGTTTACTCCTATCAGCCGGTACAATATGGCAGTGTGGTGCTTTGTTTGATGGTTGCTGTTACATGTTTTGGGCAGTAGTTGAATGTTTGTTGTGCTCTATTTGGTAAGGTGGTTGGGGCTACTGTTTAGTTTATGTTTGCTGTCTTTTTGTAGGTTGTTTGTTGCGTTTTTTAGCTAGTTGTGGCTAATGTGGTTGGTCATTGCCTGGGTTTGCTTATTATTTGTAGGATTTTGCTAAGTGAATCAAAATAATGCCATCTCTATGTGGTATTTTCTTGTTATCAAAATAGCAAAATGAAACTCAAATAACTTATTAAGCTTATAAATAGGAAAAAGTAAACCAATAATTAAAGGATTTTAAAGCTTTACTTAAACTAGAATCAAATTCATACCAATTCATAAATATTCAGAAAATAATTTGGCAAAAATCAAACTCCCCAAATAATATATATATATATATATATATATATATATATATATATATATTGAAATACCACTAGGTTAGCCATATGCAAGGCCGTTTGGGCAGCATCTAGAAGTTCAGTAGAAGCATTGCCATCACGATTTGTGTCTAATAGTAGCGAAAATTGTGACAGAACCATCTTTGTCAGCTTAGTGTTCTCCTCAACTTTCATGGAAAGACATTTATTTTTCTTTTCGAGCTCCTCGTTCTTCTTGTTCAAAGCATTGACTCTCGCATTATCGTCCACAATTAGAGGTTTCTTCCCATATTTACCATATCCCTCTTTTCTAAGTAAGCCACGAACCCCATAAACATCACTCTTTTTCACCCCAAATCCATAACCTTGTGGTCGTTGATCAGGAATGTCATCAATTCCATTCAATTCAACCTGAAATTTAAAGAAAAAAAAAAAAACAAACTTCTTAAAGATTCCCCAATCCCTTACACATCATGCAATTATTTATACTATAATCTAACAATTCATGAACATAAAGAATAAAAATTAAGAAACTTGAACACCAACAACCTCAAAAGCCTCATTTTCAATCTCAATAGTGGACTTCGAACCATCATCATCTGCATTTTTCAACCATTCTGCTCTAGCCTTTGCATCAGACTGTCCACAATTTTAGGTAAAATACATTGTAATACAAAAAAAAGTATCAGATACTAGATTATTGAAACAAGTACCAAAAAATCTTCAGTGACCGTGCCTTTAAGGAAGGTACCATCCTTTCTCTTATGGCCTTATTCCCATAATTCTATCATGCTAATCTTTTCATTATGCTCCTCTTCCTATATATATGTATATATGAAATAATAAAAGATTAAAATAAAGTACAAAACAAACAATTACAAAAAAATGTAACACATGATGATTGGTAGTACACTATATCCTTACATAATCAGCTCGAAGATTAGCATAACTATTTGAACCCATAGTATGAAATTAATTTTGAGAAGCACGTGCCTGTTTTCCAAGACGGGATAATTTCTACACTCACAATTAAAATAAGTATTTGTTGAAATTGTAGCTGATAAGTTAAGCTGAGAAGAAAATAAAAACAAAATAATGATAAAATGATGAGAAGACACCTTTCCATTTTCCGAGAACCAGAAGTTAACTAAATTTTTCCACTGCCCACGACAATGTCCAGGTGGGATTTTGTCGTAATGTTGTACTATAGTTAACTCTGAGGGCTTGAAATTTGATTTTTTTCAATGTGTGTTTGTAATGCCTCCAACACTTGTTCACACGTTGTAGTGCTAATTTATCGTACACATCATCATCTGGCATTACAAAATACTCCTAAAAATGATATTTTAAAATAAAGAACTATCGAATAACATGTAGTACGAAAATGAAGTAAAAAAAATTAATATGCTTACTCTAGTCTTTTTAATGATATCGCTTTTCAAGCCATCATCAACTTTATGCCAATTCTCTTCCCCTATTGGGCAGTACTTCTCTAACTTTGCTATGAATCCAAGGAATTTAACCAAAAGATGCCCACCTTTCCTAATTGGTTGTTGGAACTCATTAAATTGAACAAAATACCTTACATGCAACCATCCTTTTTGTATTTCATCCTCTATATAAAAAACTTGTTTTGCTTGGGATGAGAAAACAAATGGATCATCGGACAAATTTCGGCCAGTATGCATCAACTTTGAGAAATTGACACAAACACCACCATTTGGGTATTTCTTTAACCCTCTTCGAATGTCGACCCAATCACAATGAAATAACACAACCTTAAAAGAACCAAAATAACTTAGTTCGTAAATGGCTTTTAGTTTTCCAAAATACTCATCGCCATCTGCTTCTACCATGGTTCCAGAATTTTGTGTTTTTCGATGTCTTTCACGGTCCACGACATCAAACTTGTAGCCATTGATGAAAACACTTTTCATCCATTTACCGCGATTACAAAGGCCACCAGCTAAGGCTTTTCTTAATTTCCCATCTACAGTGTTGTCATCTAAGTGTTGCACCTATAATAGTAAAATACTATGTTTAAAAAAAGGTAACATTTTTCTTTAAAAAAACCTTCTATATTTAATTACATATAACCTGATTTTGCAACCATTCTGGAAAGTCACTTGATATCCATTCATTTTGAATGTTGTCGTTCACTTGACCTGCTTCGAGTTGATTTTCTTCACATTTTTGTTTTATGAAATCACTACAAAGTAATATAGTTTGTTATTGATAATATAATATAATACTAAACCATAAACTCTATTTTTTTCACGTGATAACGCTTACTCAAGAACTGGTTTCATCTCATCTGAATGAAGCAAAACATAACGATGTGCTTGCCTTAAACTCTTATCATCAAGACGCACATTTTATGTCTTTCCAACCACACGAACACCTGAATTATACAAATAGGATTTCATGTCTATAACACCATCTTCATTTATTTTAGGTCGATTAAAAATGTAACTCCTTCTAAATATCTTGAACAAAACGTAATTGTCTCCCATAAAAGGTACCCTTCTGCTATGGATCCCTCGGGTTGTGCTCTATTACTTACATGCGATTTCAAAAATGTCAAGTACCTTGAAATATAATAATAAAAGTTAGCATAAAATTTTGAACATTAGCATTTTTGGGGAAAAGGATAATATTAGAGGAAAAAAAAATAGTCACCTTTCAACGGGATACATCCATCTATAATGGACCGGTCCACCAAGCTTAACCTCTTCCACTAAATGAATTAGTAGATGAACCATTATCGTAAAAAATGTTGGTACAAACTCCTTCTCCATCTTACAAAGATTTAACACAAGCTTTGATTGAATAGAACCTAATTCGGAAGCATCAATAGTGGGAGCACATATCTTTTTAAAGAAATAAGATAGCTCTTCAAGCAAATCAATAATTTTTGTGGCATTTGATGCTCTTAAAGCAATTGGAAGGATATCTTGCATGAGCATATGATTGTCATGGCTCTTCATATTAATAAGTTTCCGTTGCTTCATATTGACACATCTTTGGAAATTGGAACCATATCCATCAGGTAATTTGAGCTTTTGTAGGACCCTTAAAAATCTCTCTTTTTGTTGTGTGGACATAGAGTATGGAGCAGGAGGCATGAAAAACTCTTGAAGCCAAAGTTCAGGTTTTATGTTTGCTTTTTGAAGTGCGACTCTAACATCCTTAGAGTCTCTACTTTTCTCCGTATCTAGGAGAGTTCCTAATAAATTATCACACACATTTTTCTCGATGTGCATCACATCTAAATTATGTCTTAGAGAATTATGTTCCCAATATTCTAATTCAAAAACTATACTTTTATGACTCCAAGGAACCATATCATCATCGTTCTCACCATCACCAACATCATCATCAAATTGGCTACTAGATTCACGAGCTGGTCGTCGACCTCTCTTCTTACTTGGCTTTCCAGAAACATACCTTACCTTGTCCTGTTGCCTCAAAATAGCAGATCCACTTGCACGAATAGGTGCACTCCCATATTCCTTGGTCCCATCAAACAAATGAGCTTGGGATCGAAAATGATGATCGGTTGGCAACCATTTTCGAAAAACTAGATAACATATCTTACCTGCAAATCTATATGAATGTGTAGAATTAGCGCATGAGGGGCAAGCTTTGTAACCTTTTGTACTCCAACCTGACAACATAGCATATGCCGGAAAGTCATTGATAGTGGAGTGTAAAGCTGCTCGCATCGTAAAATTGGTTCCACTATAGGAATCAAATGCATCGACACCACCCCATAAAATCTTCAACTCATGGACCAACGGTTCCAAATAGACGTTAATACTATTCCCTGGGCCTGATTTGCATGGAATTATTATTGAAAGTATAAATGATGATGGCTTCATACAAAGCCACAGAGGTAAATTATAAGGAATCAAGACAATTGGCCATGTGCTGTGATTTGTACTCATTAGACGATACGGATTGAACCCATCACTTGCCAATCCCAATCTTACACTACGAGCGTCTGCAGCGAATTCGGGATACCTATCATCAAACTCTTTCCAAGCCAATGCATCAGCTGGATGTCTTAATTTATTATCCTTTTTATTCATACGTTCTGGATCCTCCTTATGCCATCTCATATCTTTTGCAGTCTTCGAAGACAGGTAAAGTCTCTTTAGACGTGGGATGAGAGGAAAATATCGCATCACCTTTGCTAGCTCACCTCTCTTGCATGTTTGTTCACCTTTATTACCTTTCACTGCCTTCCATCTTGATGTATGACACTTATGACATTCATTTTGTTCGGCTAACTCACCCCAATATAACATGCAATCATTAGGACAAGCATGAATCTTTTGATATCCCAATCCCAAATCATTAATCAACTTCATGCCCTCATAATAAGATGACGGAAACTCTATAATTTGGGGAAAGGCATCTATTAGAAGTTCAAGGAGTTTTGTGAATGAATCGACAGACAAATGAAATAAGCACTTAAGGTGAAACAAGTGTAAGAGAAATGAAAGCTTTTAAAAAGTTGTACACCCCTCATATAAAGGCTCGTAAGAAGCTTCCATCAAGCTCTGATACTTTGCTTCTTCTTCCTTAGAGCACGTACGAGGGGCTTTATCATCAAACTCGCAAGAAAAATCGGTGTCTAAAAGTGTATCATGAATTTCTACGTCTTCACAGTTTGGTTCATCAAATTCACCTATGGGTTCAGGGTTAGAATTTGGTATGTCAACTCTAAATGCATCGACTAGTAACCCTTTTATATCGTCTCGACTTATTGCATTTGCTTCATCAGTATGAGGTTCATGTGCATCACTCTCTTCATCGCGACAATGGAAAACCCAATTTCTATAATTCTTGTAAAAGCTATTAAATAAAATATGACCTCCTACATCATCAACACAAAGCCATTTACTCAACTTGCACTTATTACAGGGACATCGAGTTTTTCCTTCTATTTGAGTCCCTTTAGCAAGTTCAAGAAATTTCTTACAACCATTATAATAAGCGGGATCTCCGGGTCTTAAATTAATCCAACTAGTATCCATGTCTACAAGAATTAGCAAATAAACCAATTTCAAAAATCAAAGAAAAAGTCATGCAAGTAGAATAAAGCCATCGGAAAATATATTCACGCAAGGTCTGTTATAACTTTTAACAATATTTAAATTAATGCTAACTCAAAATCAATAAAACATAAAACCTCTATGACCTCACCATTGTGCGCTTTTTATGAAACAAGTCACATAGAAACACTACATAACCCAACATTTGTACAACAAGACCAAACAATTACAAAACAACTAGCAAAATATCACACAAGTAAAGTGACTGAAGATGGATTGTTAGAAAAAAAAAAAAAAAAAAGAACTTAAATTTTCATTTGTAAGAGACTAACCTTGATATTAGATAAGCCTCCCAGAATCAGTTATTATAGGTATGGACCTGAAAGTAATAAAAAAATAAACAAATAACACATCCAGGTTCCCATCTTCTTAAAGTTAAACACACATAAGATCCACTATATGTGCCGGTAGGACTTGAAATTAGAAAATTCACAAGACCACAATCAAATCAGAAAATTCAAGTTGGTTTCAATTCAAATGCCTAATATTGAAACTTGAAATCCTCCTTTATCACTTTGCACCATTAATTTATCAAATGAAATGTCGAGCAAACAATACAAAAAAACCTTCTTCATACTTCATTTGTCTTTCACCAAATTAATAATGATACAAATTAAGTATAAAATAAAAATGCTAAGTTAATAATAACACAAATTAAAATGAATTTCACCACACAAACTAAGCCATGCTAATGACCAAATAAAAATGTCTTTCACCAAATTAATAACGACACAAACTAATTAAAGCCATGCTTAATTACATGAGCCTAAAGAAACTACATAACAGATACACATAAATTATAGCAATTTTTTTTCGTAAATAAACTTATATATTACCAAAAGAGGGGATAACACTACAAGCAACACCAAAACTACTGCAAATCACGCAGCAGCAAGCACACAATAGGCCCAAGAGCTGCAACCCCATCCAACACAAACAACACACAACAAAAGCACAAAGACACGAGGCCAACCTAGCTACTGCAACCAACACAACAATAGCAGCACCAGCCAGCTGCTGGGCAGCAACACTAAGAAAGTAGCAGGAACAGACTAGGCTCTACAACCTGTCAAATACAGCACAAAAATACCTGAACAGAACAACATCACGTACTACAACAGCACTAGCACACACAAGCGCAGCATAAGAAGCCCAATTGAGAAGCATTCAATTAGAAATTTGAAACAAGAAACGCCATTGTTAACTAGTATAAAAAAAATCACAATTTGCCAAATTCAGAAGCATGCAATTCAAATGAATCATTAATCAATTATTAATTCGAATAATGAAACAAATCTTCCAGATAACTATAAAAACTTCGAATGATTGGCCTAAAAAATATGAAAATTATAATGTGGAATTAATAGACACAAATTCAAAACAATAAATTCACCAGAAATTTGAATGGTTTGGGCTAAAAATCTGAAAATTATAATGTTGAATTCATAGACACAAATTTGAAACAATAAACTCACCAATTATATAACTGATGACTCTAATCTGAATTTAACTTGAATTCCGCTATTCTTTGTTGATGAATGTTGCTAACTTGCTAATTGTTGTTTGCTTGAATTCTTAAAGTTTAGGGTTTTTTATGGGAGTTGATTGAATATGAGTGTAACTCATGATAAATCTCAAATACTACTTGAAAATCTGACGTATTCGATCACTCATTGTTATATAATTATACAAATAAAGGCATCAAATTCAGTTGTTACAGAACAAGGGAAAGCCTATTCACTCGTTTACGCCCTCTTGATTGCAAAAAATATCAAACCCTAGTAGAAACAAAATTCTTGTAAAAAAATCTTTAAAACAACTAAAGTGTTGATAATATGTAAAACTAAAGTTAGAATAATATTCCAATCATAAGATAAAAACTAACATAGTAAAGGAATCAAAATATGAGACAGTTAATAAGAACTATGTAAAAATTCACAAGAGCACAATAAAATTAACCAAAATACAGAATCAACCACACATTAGATAATTAAGAACAACAACACGATATATGTCATTAATATTAGAAAGAAAGAGAAGAACAAGACTGTTATCAGAATCAATATAAATCAACTAGCACCAAAGAAGGAGAGCCTTAAAATAGCTTAAATGGCATTCTAGTTTACAATTGAAAAGTTCAAATGCCAAAAACAAATTCTATAAAAACAAAAAAAAAAAACAACACTCATACCACCTAATAAACACACGAAAATTAATGGATCAACTAGGCATTGGATAGGAGCTTTTCATATAATTAATCTAAAAACTTTATAACATTATAATAAAGATAAGCTAAGTTGGACTTGCCTATTAAATAAGATTAATATCGCTCGGCTAGCACTTATTAAAGGGCCATCGAATTTTTCCTTCTATTTGAGTCCCTTTAGCAAGTTCAAGAAATTTCAAAAAAACCAAAAAATAAGTGAGATCCCGGAGTCTTAAATGTATTCAACTAATTTCCAAGTCTACAAGAATAACAAAAAATCAAATTTCAAAAATAAAAATAAGACATAGATGTAACATAGTTGTAGATATAGAAAATGACATAATCTCATGGAATTTTAATAAATTCATGAAAGAAAATGACATTTGTAGTCCAGTATCATCCACTAAAACAGTTATTCATGATTACTTTTCAATTCTAAGAATAGGTTTTTTTTAAGGAATAATATCTTTGTATATATAAGAATGAATGAGAGAAGTATTAGAAGCAATATATCATAGAAATGCAAAATTGTGTTAACTTTACCAGAAAATTAACAGTGCTTTGATCAAAGACATGTGAGCCAAGTAAAAATGCAAAATTGTGTTAACTTTACCAGTATATTAATAGTGTTTTAAACAAAGACATATGAACTATATATATATACATATATATATATATATATATATACATATATATATATATATATATATATATATATATATATATAATAAAAATATATTGGTATAGAAAAACTAAACCGTTACAAATAATCACAGAATTGAACTATAAAAAAAAAAACTGAACATTAAAATACAAAATTGAACTACTACAGGAAGTCAATTTAAGAAACATGAAAAGGAATCAAATAAAGAACTCTTGCATAGATATAAATGTCAATAGCACGAATTGCATTTTAATGTCAGTAGGTAAACTTCTGCATACATATGACTTAAATTTACCTACTGAAAATTTCAATAACATGAATTGCAAGAAAATTTTGGAAAAAACATTTGTAAAACTAGGCCTGCCTTTTCTCTAATTTCAGAAGAATGTGTACATGTTAATACCAGCAGAAATGAGTATCAAG
Organism: Salicornia ramosissima; assembly: GCA_951394345.1. Classification (NCBI taxonomy): domain Eukaryota; kingdom Viridiplantae; phylum Streptophyta; class Magnoliopsida; order Caryophyllales; family Amaranthaceae; genus Salicornia; species Salicornia ramosissima. The sequence continues at coordinate 36,890,861 of OX596237.1, read as the reverse complement.
AATGATGATGTCAGAGAAGAAAATTATCAAGTACATAATTCTGATTTACATAATCTGTAACAACATAATTCAATATGAAAAATTCAATCAAATTATGGATACTTGTTAACAAGATTTACAATTATGATTTTTTACTCTCCAAGAGGATTAACAATCTGTGTCACTCCATGTAATTAATCGGTTCAACAAGTAATCAAATTAATTTTTTTAAAAGAAATAGTTAATACATACAAAATCATTATGCAATTTGAGTATCTCAATTAACTTCAAGAAAATGGTATTCAAATTAAAAAAAAATGACAAATATAACAAAATTAACCAGTTTGCAGAAGAATTTGCATGCATAAATACGACCTACCCAAAACAGCCAATCAAGAGTATTTGCAAGAGAGATTGAGCAAAATTCGCCTCTCACCATGAACGACGACAATCAAGCAGCGTAATCTCCAAAGAAATCAAGAGTTTTTTTAAAAAATAATTAGAGAAAAATATAAATAGTGTTGATTAGGTTAAGAGGTTGTAGGAGAAACAAAACTGCGCGTAGTGAGTGGGGATGAATGAGGAGTTTGAAGCGGTTTGGGGTTGTTTTTTACTTGTTTTTAATTTTCAAAATATAATTGTCCCACTTTTTTTTTCACCCAAAAATTTCGTTCATAGAGAAATCCCGCTTATTTTTCACCCAAATTAAAAAAGAGCCTCATTTTGAGATTTTTTTAAAAAAGAAATCTCAACACTTTTTCGGGTTGAGAAACGTCTCAATGCTTTTAGGCGTTGGGAGATACACAAGCACTAACTTAAATCTCAACACTTGCCAATAGCATCTAGAAAAGCCTTATTTTGTAGTAGTGTCTATTAGTGGTCCAGGTATATGTTGATGATATTCTATTTGGGGCTACTAATTCTGTTTTGCGTGATGAGTTTGCAGACCTAATGAAAAGTGAATATGAGATGAGTATGATGGGAGAACTTGGCTTTTTCCTAGGGCTCCAAATCAAGCAAGTGGATGATGGAATCATGATCCACCAACAAAAGTATCTCAAGGAGCTGCTTAAGAGATATGGTCTACAAGATAGTAAGTCCTATGACACACCTATTCCTACCTCTTCTAAATTGAGCCTAGATGAGAAAGGAAAGGATGTTGAGGATAAGCTATACAGAGGTATGATTGGCTCACTTCTCTACTTAACAGCTAGTAGACCAGATATAGTGTTCTCAGTTGGGTTGTGTGCTAGATTTCAAAGCAACCCAAAAGAGTCTCATCTAAAAGTTGATAAAAGGATTTTCAGGTACCTGAGTGGTACAGAGGACATGTGCTTGTGGTATCCAAAGGGGAGCAATTTTGATCTTTTAGGATAAACTGATGTTGACTATGCTGGTTTTAATGTTGACAGGAAGAGCACTCCAGGAATGGCTCACTTCTTAGGTTCTTGTCTCATTTCATGGGGATCTAAGAAACAAAATTCAGTGGCCTTATCCACAGCTGAGTCAGAATACATAGTTGCTGCTTTGTGTTGTACTCAATTGCTTTGGATAAAGACACAACTAAAGGATTTTGGGGTCTGTTCTGGAAGTATTCCCATATTGTGTGATAACACCAGTGCCATAAACATTTCTAAAAATCCTGTCCAACATTCTAAAACCAAGCATATTGAAATCAGACATCATTTTCTCAGACAATATGGAAAAAGGAAATGTTAATCTTGAATTTTACAAATCTGAAGAGCAATTGGCTGATATTTTCACTAAGCCCCTGAGCAGGGAATTGTTTGTCAAACTCCGCACATTACTTGGTGTGGTAAGGATTAGAGCCTAGTTCCTTAGGATTTATCATTCCTCTTTTTGATCAGATTTGGCATTATAGATCCTTAGTGTACATAAGCAGGGTTGGTTAACTTTTAATTGTCATATATGCAAGTGCTCACAAAATTCTTATGGTGATGTTGTTCCAATGTATGGTACCTCTAAGTTGCCTAACTGATAGGTGCCTCGAGTTTTTAATGAATACACATCAGCGTCAGACCATCATCAGACCAGTTCCTTACAACGGTTATCTCAGTTCATTGCTGAATTTTCAATTTCGAAATTGAGAAGTTAATTTTTCTGACAGGTGACCGTTGTGGCACTAATGAGAAATGTAAAGTAACCTCCTCCATGTCACTTAATAATTGCTAATTCTTTTTCTCTTTATTTCAACTCCTTCATATTTTCATTATCTCTTTCTAACCGTCTCTCTCTCTCTAACTACTCCCTCCTTACAAACCCTAAGCATTTTCGAAGAATCTCTCTACAAAATTCTCATCACACTCTCACTCTCTCTCTCCTTCAATTTACTGCAATCAACACAATGGGAAGGAAGAAGAAAAAGGGATCAAAGAAGAAAAGCAAGGGTCTCATTCAATCTCCAAAATTCAACTCTCCAAAGGTCGAAAAGAAATCAAGTGCTACAGTGGTTGCTGAACACCACGAGGCACAAGAAAAGTTGGATGAAGTTAAGGAACAAGTGACTGTAAAAACAGTCAAAGAATCAAAGGATGCATGCAAGACAAAGGAAAAATCTCCATCACCTCCATCACCAAAATCACCATCACAACAAGCCCAGACAACTTCATCTCCAACAAAACCAACACCCTCTTCACCAGTCAAATCACCCTCACCATCACCTAAACAACTCTCTCCACAGTCTACAACTCTATCTCTTCCACAGAAAACACCATCACCCACAAAAGCTAAGACTCAACCTCCACCATCTACACCAAAGTCAAAAACTCCACCACAAAAAGAAAAATCTCCAACACCTTCTCCACAATCACCAAAATCTCCATCCAACCCTCACAAACCACACACAAACCAGTGCCTAGCACTGAAGACAAGGATGAAGTGATGGGTGAACTCCAAGGGAAGGTTCAACCTGAAGGTGCTGATTCACACATCTCTGTTCCTTTTCATGATAAGGAGGTGGAGATAACTGGAGAGAAGCAGGGGGGAAAAGGTCCAAACAAGAGGACAATGCCCATGAGGTCTAGAATATGTAAGGAGGAAGACAAGAAGGAATCTGATGAAGAGGTTGCTGAGGAAAAGAAGGAAGAAAAGAAGAAGAGGGTAAAAAGTGTGGCAAGGAAGGGCAAGAAGACTGAGAGCCCCAAAACTGCAACAAAGCTGCCTGCACAGAAGAAGAGAAAGGCTGACTCTGCACCTGAGAAGGCCTCTGCAAGAAAAAAGGTAAGACCACTTCTCAACCACTGTTTGAATTAAGTGGTAGGGGTGTACTTTTTGGTTTTTCATGTCGGTGTAATTCTTGGTTTTGCATGTTCAAACTCTTGGCTGAGTCAACCTTTCTTAGAGGAGTTTAAGGAGGCCTTAAAATTTCAGGGTTGGGAGGGGCTGCTTGGTAAAAGACTAGAAGTCTTTGAAACCTGTGTTGAGGAATTATACTCTAAGTTGGGTAAGCTAGATAAGGGTAAGGTCTGGAGTGAGGTAGAAGGGGTAGACATCACTCTGTCCAAAAAGAGTCTAGGGGAGGTACTGGGAGTGCCTAGAGGGGGTTTTCGTGATTATTCCAAGGATAACTGACCTACTATCCCAAAGGTTAGCACAGAACACATTCAGACCACTCTCTTCACTGGTTCACCTTCTGAAGGTACTAGTTATGTAATTGGCCAACTGAGAGAACTAGTAATGAGGCTGTTTCATATTGTGGCCTCTAAGATAGTACTCCCTAAGGCTCAGGGCAGTATGGATGTGAGAAAAATGGATGTTGTCATAATCTACTGTCTCTTTGAGAAGATCAAACTGAGTCTCCCTGATCTTATGCTAGCCCACATGGTTAGTATCCTTGAAAGGTCAAACTACTCTCTTCCCTATGGTGCATGGCTCACTCTAGTTTTTCATACTAGGAAAGTCCCTCTCAGTGGTGAGGTCAAGAAAATGTCTGTCCTTACCAACCAGATCTTAGGACAGAAGGGAATGACCTTTAAGGGTGGGATTCTGAAGATGAAGGATGAAGAAGGGATCAGTGGGATCAGAAAACGAAACAGCTCAAGTCTGAGGAAGCTATTGGAAACTATCCAAACAAGTTCAAACCCATGGAGAGCTCCTTCAACAGATGATGGCTAGTGTCAATGCTCTGTGTACCTCTTTGGATGGATCTCTCAAGCATATATCAGCAAGGTTGGACATCCATGAAGACAAGCTTGCTTCCTCATCCAGCATCAAGCCCAAGACCACCAAACGACCAGTCCCTATCATTGTTGAAGTCAAGAAGAAGAAGAAAGAGGAGAGTGTAGAAGAAGAAGATGAGGATTTCACTGAGGATTCTGATGATGAAGCTAACTCCAATTCTTCTTGATTTATCCCCTGCCCTGCTAACCAATCTCTCAAACTTTCTTATTTCTAGCTCCCATAAACAATCTAACTCTCTTTTGTTTTTGACCACTTCTGCAAAACATTTTCAATGCACAGTGGTCGTGGTCTGTATAATTTTTAAACTTGTGAGCATTTTGAATTGTTAGGATTGTGAGTTGCATGTACTCACTGTTTGGAACAGCATATCTATAATGTTGTATTATTTTATGCTTATGCTTGACTTTATCTGTTGCCTTCTCCTAATTTGTTATGCTCTGATTGTTTTGTCATTTGATGATGCCAAAAGAGGGAATAGGACATAAGAAGTTCCTAGTATCATGTGTAGCAACATGAACAAGGTAAAGGCCTTGTTAGAGGTGGCCCAACTTTATACCTATGAGTATTTTGAATTCAGATCACATGCTCCTATCCACCCCAACTGGGAGTGAAACTTCCAAGTGAACTTAGATTTTTATTGCTACACTTGATATTGATAAGTCTTGCAGGTTACAGGTCTAAATGCTAATACTCAATAATTATTGAGTAATGTGATGAGTTGACTGACCTTGTAATTAGTCAAATTGTGCTTTAGTCTGTTATGTGTTTTTAATTCTCTGAGTTTATGAATCTAATTGCAGGCACAGTGCAAGACCAGTTCCTCTAAACAGTTGTTATAATTGAAACAATTGGTTACTGTTCTCAGGGGGGACTTCATGGTTGGTCATCATCAAATAGAGGGAAATTGTTGAACCAGTTCTCTATACTTGATTGCTATGTATGATTGTGTATGAACAGGTTGAATCAAGTGAGGACTCATCAAGGCAACATTTGAAGGCCTTGAGATACTTGAAGATCAGAAGCGAAGAGCTTGGAGCTATTTATTTTTTTATATTTCTAGGATCTTCTTGTAAAATGAACTTAGGAAAATAAGACTTGTATTTATAAGTAAAAGAGCAAAAAGGGTTAAAGTTTATGTCCAGTAAAGATAACAAGCAAAGAACAGGCAAAGAACAATCAAATATCGAACAGTTCTCTTTATCAGACATAAACTTAGCAGTTTTGAGACCATTGTGGAAACAGACATCATTATTACGCACGTGCACTTAAGTGATCAGTATCGATTTTTAAGTTCAAAATGTTTTTGAAAAATATTGATCACTTAGGATTTGGAAAATCTGCCAAAATGATACACCAAATCAGCTCATTAAATGCAATGTACTTAGTTTGGACTTTAGTGTACTTTCCACTACATGTAGTGGAAGGAGACAAAGTCTGAAACAAGTACTATTGTACTTGTGTCAGCTAAACTTGTTTGCATTATTTAGGTAAGTCTCCATGCATGCTTTGGGATCACAGTTTTCATCTGCAAAATTGTCTATCTTTTGTAAAACCCAAAAACCCTCTTGCTCTCTATAAGAAAAACCAAGCCATATTTTCTGGAGTTCATTTATAGAGCAAAAATCATCTCCATATCCATATTTTAGAGAAAACTTACAGAGAATTTGATATTGTATTTTGAACCACTTAGAGGGAAGTGGTTGGGGAGTGTTCTGTGAACACTAAGTGAACTGTTAGAGTTAACCGTTGGGGATTTAGATGCTATAGAGTTGTAGCATTTGATTGAGTGTGTAACCTTGTTATTATTCAGAGTTGATTAATAATATTGGTGAGAGAGTGGAGGACGTAGGCTTATTTAGAAGTCGAACCTCGTTAAATTCATGTGTCCCTACTCTTCATTTACTGTTTTGTTGTTGTTCTCACAAATAGATAAACAAATTTTGAAAAATACACATACTCAATTCAACCCCCCCTTCTTGAGTATACATTGAACTTACACACATTACATACAAGTTTACGTAAAGTCATAAACATACAAATTTTGAAAGAAAAAAAAATTAGGCTTATTATATTTTGGTTTAGTCAGTAGTCACATCAATATTTCACTATTTACCATTAGAAAAATTTATAAAACCTAATTCAATCTGGTCAGGTATTGGGTACCCATTGGAAAAGGGTCTAATAGGTACCCGAAATAGGAACTGTTACAACCGGGTACCCGGTCCAAAATTCTTGGAATCGGACCGGGTAGTAACTTTTGGATCAGGAACCGGAACTAGTTGAACCATTTCTGGGTGATCCGCCGGTTCTATAGGTGGGTACCCGAAACCGTTGTTCGGCCCTAGTTAAGAGTAAGCATAAACTCTTAGGAGAAGAATCAAGAGTAGTAATAAACTCTTGAGAGATAGTATGAGTGTAAGCATAAACCCATAAGAAAAGTGAAGTGGATTAAGGGTAGGCATAAACCTTTAGAGGTAAATATTTGTAAACTTAGGGTAAGCATAAACCCATGAGAGAAGTGCTTATGAGTGATGTTGTTGGGGCGGAAAAATGTGTAAGGAAAAACATATATGTCAGATCAAAACTAATTTAATGTGACCACTTTGAGTTAAGTCCGTATTAAAAATCATAAAAATAATAAATAAAACATGAATAAAACATATAATTAAAGAAATATAAAATAAACAAAAATAAATAAAAATAAAATATGTGCAGATTCAAGAAAAACACAATTAAAATGATGATATTGACAAAAATATTCTTGTGCGATTTAACACTTTAATCAAGTGACCACTGTATTCGGATTAATAACTTTAATCATCATCTTTATTATTTAATCAAAACGAATTTTAATATATGACTCTCATGAACAATGACATTTAATCACTCCGGAATTTTATTAACCCGAATGATCATTTTGTGTTTCAAATTATTCACAACAATATTGTTAGAAAAGAAAGTGTAGAGATCATTTCATGACACGAAGTTCGATAAATCAAATTCATGTGATTTAGATCGCATATGAAAGAAACAAATTTAACAATTATTTTATGAAGTGAGATCTAAAGAATTGTATGAGAGTCGGTATTAATATATGATTATGCAAAATGCGTCGATGAATTAATAATCATTACGCATATAAATTACAAAAATCATAACATTAAAGTTCATTAGATTGATGAAGATTAAAGAAATAATGGCATTGTGGTTATAGAGTTGATTAAAGCATTAATTCGCACATATACATACAAGATCCAGATTAACTATTGAATTAACCATTATCGTAAATCATCATTTTAATTGGTTTATAAATATAAAAACAAGTTTAGAATGAATAGAATTGAAGTAGAGCCTTCAGGAATTGTACCTTATAATGCCCTTGATCAACAACCAAGGAAGGATCAACAATGATGAATACAAAATGCTTGTTTGAAGTTGATTGAGTTGGTGTTTTATGATGTGTTTGATGTGTTATAAGTGTTTAGAGTCGGAGTATGCAATGCAGAAGAGGGATAGGAGTTGTTGGTGTGTCTTGAAATGCTTGGAAGGACGTATTTATAGGCCAGAAGCAATGACCTGCGTCTAGACGCAGGTCTGGTCTGATTCGGGGTCGATTTTTGCTTGATTTTTGCGCGTGATTTCCGGGATTATGATCTAATTTTTATGCGATTACTGATATATTCTATAATATTTTGATATTCCGGAATATTTCGGGGCGTACCGAGATGTAGCGGAATGTTTTAGATTGTTCTCGAATATTCCGGAATACCTAGAACGTTCTGAAATGTTCTAGAAACTTCTAGAAGCTCTAAAAAATTACAGAAAAATTATTAAAAATTATGAAAAATTATGAAAAACAATAATATGCTTCGCGAAACAATTTTCAACATTCAGAAATGACTAAAATGCCCCTAAGCATGCAAAAATCCTAAAAAATCTATAAAAAAACTCTAAAAATATGATAAAAAGTATAGAAAAATATGAATAATTTATAAAATTATTTTTGTGATTTTTTAAAAATATTTTATGATGTAAAATGACATTTTTTTATATTTTTATGAATATAAAATATTAAAAAATGCATTTAAAAAAACCTAAAAATAAAGAAAAATCATGAATAAATCCCGTAATCATCGCGAATCCTAATACACGTTTCTAAGGAAATTCAAACATGGTTTAGGCAATTGGTTGAGGTATATTTTCATCGTCAATTTCCCTTAGTTGTACTTTATGACAATATGGTATGTTCATCATTAGTCTCTACATTGAGGAGACACATTTAGGTGTCTACAGTTGGTAGTGTAGTTGCCATGGAATGGAGGGGTGTTAGGGAATGACCGTGGTTGGATACAAGGGGTGGAGTAGGAGCAGGAAGGTAGCTTATTATGTTTTAGTGAGAGAGGTGGTAGGAAAGGTTAAGGTGTATAGAGAAAAGTTTAGATAGAAAAGTTCTCATAGTAGAGGGAAAAGTTGCGTCTTCATGCTATGATACTAAAATTTTATTCCTATTGCTAACGTTCATTATAATCAGAAACAACAAAAGTACATTATTAACAACTTGTATAATTGTACAAGTTTACCGGACAATGGCATAGGCTAAAGCAGCTACAATATATGTATGTGATTAGATACTAAAATTATATATCACACTTACAATAACACAAATGTAACACCCTGGAAATTCCACATTTGAAATATCTAAATATTGTATAAAGTTATGACATAAAATATTATTGAAAAGAAATTTCCAAAGCATTACCGCCACGTGTAAATTTAAAGTGACGGAATATACAACATCTTGTACCCCTTGGTAGAAGCTATATATTCAGCGCCTCCCATATGTTTATACTCAAGGTATATACATTCCAATAGTTTTGGTGTGAATCCTCTTTCGCTTTACATGATTTATTATATTTATTTAATAATCGTGAAGACTCACCCCACACATGACATCACACAAATCAATGAACCAAATAATACATTTTCCGTTTTTAAGATTCTCTATAGCTAGTCGATCATATAACCAGTTTAATTATCTGACCTTGCCTATGCCCAATCCAACAATGTGGTTGGGTTAAACTTTTAACCAGTCTCAATCTCCCAAAGGAAGAGAGTAAAATAATACCTCTAGACTCAACATGTAAGTAATAACAAATTTCTTGCCTAAATTGCAACATACCTTTTCTTTTTCATAATCAGAATAATCAACCCACACTGGGGAATTTATATTACTTGACACAAAGTGAAGAATAACCGAAATAATCAAATCTCTTTTTTTCCACACGCATCCATTATACGTACATGAACATAACATCTCAATGCATTCATACAATTCCCTAATCATGCTGCTATTTCCGGAATTAATTCTTGCATACACACGTACCTGGTGTAGTATACTCCACTTGTAACGACCCGTATTTTAGCAACGTTGTTTCCAGAGAAAACAACAACACGAACCATTAAAAACTGACCTATAATGATCAAAACTTAAAACGAAAGCGGAAGCCCTAATACTTAATCAAATTTTATTAGAAATCTTACTAAAACCAAACTAAAATTATTCCAAAGGTTCTCTTTAAGCTACTAATAATACTATTACAAGCTACGAATACTAACATAAGACTAGGATTAATACTAAATAGGTAGCTAAACTGCTACGCTTGCTCGCTCAAGAGACCCAACCAACATAAACCCAGATTTACTCAGCTTCGTTACCTGAAAAGGTTTGGGGGGTCCACAGTCAGTGGAGTGTAATTAGAATGTTCTACATAATCGTAGAACGCAATCAATTATATAATAGACAGAACATAGCACACTCATCACGTAACAGTATCATGGTTACATATTCGAATCATAATTCACAAGAACACATCACACAATCAGATGCGCAGCGGAACAAACCTAACATAACTAAACCAACTCTCCAGCTAGGGTCAACTCAAGACTCTAGACTCCATAGACTGTGTCAACTCATCTTTCATCATTCTATTTATTATCTTTTATCGGTCCAACTTCAACGTACAACAATCACACTCAGCTCCATCGTTCCAATGGTTCAACTTCAACGCACGGCAAATGTGCTTCATCGTTCCATTGGGTCAACTTCAACATACGGCTGTTGCAATCCATTGTTCCATTTATCTTTTAAATTATCTTCCATTGGTCCAACTTTAACGTGCAACAGTTGTACTCCACCATTCCAATGGTCCAACTTCAACGTACGACAAATGTACTTCATTGTTCCACTGGTCCGACTTCAACATACAACTCTGTTGCACTCCATTGTTCCATTACATTATCTTTCATTAACCAATTCATAATCTTCTTTCCTCGATATTTATTTTGTATTTTCTATGGTGCTCATATCGGCCGTCAATTCCTTAATTATGGTATAACTGTCCGTCAATTCTAATTACCAGTGTATGCCAGTCATCAATTCCTTATACCCGGTAGAGTACACCATAATTGGAAGTACTAGGTGACCGTAATTGGAACTGAGATGTTCGAAGTCCCAGGAAAGAGAGGTGCGGCACGTATATCGGTCATCTTAAATACCAAGTCTTTCCTAGCCAGAGATCGAAACAAGACAATGTCCTCTTACTCTCTTTCCTTTCCTTCATTATTATATTATTATTATTCTATTTAAACTCATAACTTTGACTCTAAGTCACCCACCTTATCACTTAGTCAACCCTAGGTCAAATATTCTAACTTTGACTTCTAGACTTAAAAACAACTTACATAACCATATCAATTCACAATCATCAATACACACGGCAATTTCATAAATAAATAATAAATAAAAATATAATTCAAGGATTTAATCAATTAATTCTAAATAATAACAATAATTATATTAGATCAACTTCATAAAAATCCATGCTTTAATAATAATTCAAGAAACTCACAATACATCACATTATGAACAAGATTATAATAAAAAGTTTGGTTCTTGAGGCATAATTGTTATTCGAAATTCATGATTGAATATAAACAATTCGGTTTTTCAAGCAAGTTATAATTCATCAATTTATTCATCATAATTCATGGCAATGATCATAGAACAAATATAAAATCATGTTAGAACATAAAATACAATCATCAATACCGTAAGTACAACTCGGCCATCATTTGAACTTCACAAGCAAATAGTTCATAACAATTCTAAATCAACTCTATGCAATTCTAGTAATTCTAGCAATTCTAAACATGTTCTATGAATTATATAATTGATTAGTTCACATATTAGGTAAAACATCTAATTACCTCAATTGATGGGTCAAGATTCGAAGGTGGTGGATGTTTTGGCCGTGTATGATACTCGAATAAAGTTGGTGTTGTTCTCTTTGTTTCTTGCTTCAATCTTTTTGGGATGGTTTGTTGTGAGCTTCAAGATTTAATGTGAAGTTTTTATTTGTAGAAGAGAAAAGAAGGAATAGAAAAATATTGATGTTTGGTGTTTGATGGTGCCGTGAGTTTTGAAGAGCAAAGGAGGGTTTTTATAGATGCTTGGATGATTGGGTGAACTCCTAAAATTTAGGAGAGAAAAAAAAATATAAAAGTAGGATCTTTTCTTAGATATGTTTTTAGATTAATAGAAATAAACAAATTAATTAAAAGGGTTAAATAAAAAGGATTTGGGTTGTGTGGGGCTAATGGGTTAAGGGCTAATTTGGGCTTTGCTCCTAGATTGACAAAGTAAGGTAAAGAGTTTGGGCTCGGTTTTTAGTTCAGGTTAGAATTTTTTGCCCATCAAATTAAGTAATTAAATAAAAAACAAAAAATTAAAATAGCCTAAAATTTCGGGTTATTACACCACTAGCCACAATTAACTGAATTCTCTAAATTCAAAGTCTCTTACAATAAAATATGAGACTAATTAATTCCCTTGAACATATAAACTATGCTAAGTATATATATTACAAGATTCGAGCTTCTATAAAATTCCAAAAATTATTTTTAGTCCTTTCTTTTAAATTCAAAAATTACACTATTATGCCCTCTACTTAAAATACCAAGCCGACGTTTAAATAAATAAATAAAATATCGAGTAGGCGTGATTATTCAAAAATTCAGCTTCGATAAAACATTTAAAACCCTTCCGAAACGTCCCAACAATCAATTTTCAAAGTCTTAACAACACTCGACAGGTTCCTAACACTACCGAAAACCCTTATACGCAACAAACAACTAAAACCTTTGAAATTAAACTACTTTTCCAAAAATCACAGAAACTTAAAAACCTTATAAACACATAAAATCGATGTTTAAAGTCCCAAATTCACATATAAAGATAATACAACGTGCATGATATATTTTTACCCAAAAATATTCAGAAAAACATTAAATATAATAATTTAAAGGAAATTTTGTCAGAAAATACCTTTTAAAACAATCATTTTGTGAGAAAAGACCTTATAAAAAAAATTTGTGAGCAGGGACCTAAAACAAAAAAAAAAGTTGCAAAGAGAGACATTACCTCTATTTTCTGACTTTGATTGTGAATCTCCGACGTTGACTCACTATTTCCCTCAAATTTTGTAAGAATCCTTTCGTATTTAAGGGGGTAAAAGATGAGGAAACCCAAATTCAGAAGAAGATAATTTTATATGGTAGAAGGAAGTGTTAATGTAGGGTTTATGTAGATGAATTTAGGAGGGATAATGGAGGGAGAGTGGAGGAAAAATGAATTTATAGTGAAAAGAAAAGGAAAGGTTAAATAGAGAAGAAAGTATTCGTCAAAAATTGGAGGAAAATAGCGAGTCAACACCGGAGATTCACAGTCAACGTCGGAAAATAGAGGTAAGGTCTCTCCTTGCAACTTTTTTTTGTTTTAGATCCCTGTTCACAACAAATTATTTATAAAGTCTTTTCTTACAAAAAGAATGTTTTATAAAGTCTTTTCTGACAAATTTTCCTAATTTAAATAAAATTTCAGAATATTATTTTTCTTTAAAACACTCCCTAAAGGTTGCAACATACTTTTTAAGTCATAAAAACATTATAATCCAAACTCTACTTCGCTTTAAACAATTTCGACACATAAAAACCAATAAAAACGCGTACCAAACAAAAATCTTTAAATTTCCAACTACCTTTTTAAATCTAAAATTTATTAATATTATCATATCAAAATTAAAACCCCTATAGTTTACTAATATTATCATAACAAAATCAGAATTAAAACCCCTATACTTAAGTACTCCGTATAAAGTTTGAACAACCTAACAATATACGCATAAGATAGGATTTTAGGGTTTAAACAATATATAAAACTGTTCCGGGCCCACCCAGGTGGTCAACCTGGTATGGATGGGCCCAAACTCTAGGCCCAATTCTGATAGGGCTAGGGACACATCAGATATCCTACAACAAATGGTATGACATCACGTGTCATGGGCCAGGCCCACACGTCAGCCCAGCTGACTTAGTAAAACCCTAACCGGGTAACGTACGCCTATATAAGGATCAGTCCAATCATTCTTTCAGGTACGCAATTCATAATTCACAAACTCACATCACAATGACTCCTTACTCCCGATATCTGACTTAAGAATCGGAGGGGCGTTCCCGAGTTCCACCCCGGGTTAGCAACCTTTGACTGTTTTGTAGGTCAAAACCCTAGCGAGAAGTGTACGGAGTCCGCATCAACTATACCCATCCTAAACAAAAACAGGAACAAAAACAAATCTGAAATTCAACCTTAAAATTATAAACAAATCAGAATTTAAAAATCAAGAAAACCCATCCTAAACAATGATTCAAACGCATAATTTCATATATAAATTTCAAATTTGAAACAATAAGAAAATTAAAGAGGAAAAGAGTTATTTATTTTTTTATATTACCGTCGGACGTACGACAGGCCGACAGCAGGGCCCGGCAGGGCGACGGCGGACAGGCGCGATACAGCGGCGACGATTCTCCAAGCGATGGCGATCCCGGCGGTGGCGCAGCACCCATGGCAGCCTTTTCTTCTTTCCTCCTTCATCTATTTCATGAGTGAGGAATGTTGTTTTATTTTTTTTAAAAGTACCGACAACAGGCGACGAGGACAGCATACGGACGCGGCGGCGACAGGAGGCTAGGTGTCGGCAAACGGACGGCATGGACGGTGGTGGTCTAGCGATGCACGGATGCAGGGTCGCTGACTCGCTGCTGTTGTTCGTCCCTTATTTTAACTTTTCTTCTGATGCTTTACGGTTTAGGAGTGAAGAGTGTTTTTGTTTTTTTTTTTTTGTTTTTTCTGATATAGGGTTTTGACCTATTTTGCTTTACTCTATAGCTATATATATGGCTTGGGTCTGATTTGGATTTCCCGTTGGGTTGGGTTTGTGACAGTTGCTATAAAATTTTTTACCCTTTTTCAAATATGAATATTTTATTTTATAAACGACGCCTAAAATACATAAGGGAAATTCTCATTAATACTATCGTGTTTTGGTGAATTCTCAATGGTACTACCGAGTTATTTTTTATTCCAACGATATACCTCTTTATGATTAAATTCTCAAATGTGATGTTATTAATAAAAAAAACCGTTAAAATTAACAAAAAGAAATACATTACTTAACTATAATTAATTAAAAAACTATAGTACAAAAATAATTAATCATAATTAACAAACACCCCCCAAATGTTAATATGATTTGTAAAACCTTGAGTAGACTATTTTTTATACGTAGATCGAGGCGCGCAAATTGAGGCGAATTGGGAATGCAAATCAAGTCATTTTTTGCAAATTCCGACCTCAAATCAGACCCCATAAGGGCTAAAATGACCCGCAAAATGTAATACCCCGTTTTATACATTAATGTATGTATTTTATACGTATTTTATACGCATGTACATGTATTTTATACGCCTAAAAGAATATTTTATATGCTTTACGAATTAGGATTAATAAAATGGTTTACAGTTAATATTTATTAAAATATTATTTATTGGGTATTTAAATAATTTCCATATATTTATAAAGGAATTTTATAAAATCATATTTGAAATGATATTAAAAGTTCTAAATGTGTATTTTGGGCGTCGTTTAAGCAATAAAATATTCTGATTCGAAAAAGGTTAAAAGTTTTATTTCTACTGTCACAAGCCCAACTCAGCGGAAAATCCAAATTGGACCCAAGTTGTATATGTACCTACAGCGTAAATAAAATTAGGTCAAAACCCTAAATCAGGAAAAGGAAAACAAAAAAAAATAAAATAAAAGAAAAAAAAACCAAATTCACAACAATTCCTACCTTCTCTCTCCGATAAAAGTGTAAAACAAGTAAAATATATTAAAAAAAATACAAAATCAAAATCAAAAACAACAACAGCAACACAGCAAAGGCGCATCAGCCCAGCACCACCGGGAGACTGCCGCCGCCACTGCCTGGAGCCCCTCGTCGTCTGCCACTGCCGCCGGTCCTACCCCTT
Organism: Salicornia ramosissima; assembly: GCA_951394345.1. Lineage (NCBI taxonomy): Eukaryota > Viridiplantae > Streptophyta > Magnoliopsida > Caryophyllales > Amaranthaceae > Salicornia > Salicornia ramosissima. The sequence goes on along the minus strand of OX596237.1, from coordinate 36,875,255 downwards.
TTGGTATTCGGTATATTTAAAAATAAAAAAAAAAACTTTCATCTCTTTTTAATTTTTCTTTTGTTCTTGTTTAATCTTGACTTAAATATGAATTTTTTATATGTTAATCATATGTTAAGATCTTTGTTTTATAATGAGTTTTTTTATTGATTTTAAATTCTGTTTTATTAAAGGTTGAGGATTTAATTTCAGATTTTGAATATATTATATAAACCCTATAAAATTTGGTTATGTACATGTTGTTTATACCGTTTAAACTTCGTATCAAGATTTGCCGTAAGAAATTTGATTCTGATTTTTATAATGATATTAATAAAAAAATTCAAATTTAAAAAGGGGTTAAAATTTAGAGAAACATATTTGATATATGCATTTTTATGGTTTTTATGTGTCGAAATTGTTCAAAACAAAGTAGGGTTTGAATTATAATATTTTTATGATTTAAAAAGTATGTTTACGACATATAAAGGATGTTTTAATGAGTTATAATATTCAAAAATTTTATTTAAACCATAATATTTAATGTCTTCTGGAGTTTTTTTTGAGTAAAAATATATCCTGCAAAGCGTATTTGTGGTTTATGCGAAGTTGGACTTAAAACGCTGATTTTATAGATTCTATTAGGTCCAAAAGTTGCTGTGATTTTGGGAAAAATAGTGTAAATTCAATGGTTTTTGTCGTTAATAGCGTATAAGGGTTTCTGGTAGTGTTAGGAACCTGTCGGGTGTTGGTAAAACTTTAAAAATTGATTTTCAGGGCGTTTCGGAAGGGTTTTTAGTGTTTTATAAAGGCTGGAATTTTAATTTAAATACGCTAAAATGGTATTTAAAATATTTAAATTAGTGTTTGCCTAGTATTTTAATTAGAGAGCACAATAGTGTAATTTTAAGAATTAAAAGAAAGGATTAAAAATATTTTTGGAATTTTATTGAAGCTGGAATTTTGTAATATATACTTAGGATAGTTTATATTTCCAAGGGAGTTAATTAGTCCCATATTTTATTGTAGGAGACTTTAAATTCAGAGAATTTAGTTAACTATGGCTAGTAGGGTATACTACTCCAGCCTCCAGGTACGTATGTACGCAAGAATATAATTCCTAGGTAGTATCATGATTAGGGAGTTTGTATGAAATTTGAAAATGATCTTATGCATGTATATATGTGTGCATGTGGTATGGAAAGAAGATGAAATGTATTGAATGGTTGATATATATTCTCGTTCATGTTGTTGACATGTTACCAAGTAGTATGAATTCCCCGGAGTGGGTTATTGTTTCTTATGATTATGGAAAGAAAGGGTATGTTGCAAGTTAGGCAAGGAATTTGTTATTACTCACCTGTTGAGTTTAGAGGTATTGTTTTTACTCTCTCCTTCGGGAGATTGAGACTGGGTAGGATCTTTACTCTCTCTCTCTGGGAGATTGAGACTCGGTAGTATTTTTACTCTCTCCCTCTGGGAGACTGAGACTCGGTAGAAAGATTAGCTAAATAAAATTGGTTATGTGATCACTTAGACTTAGAGGATTTATAAACGGAAAGTGTGTTGTGTGATGCATTGATGTTGTGTGATGTCTTGTGTGGGGTGAGTCTTCACAGTTACTAATTAAATATGAAAAATCACGTAAAGCGAAAGAGGATTCACACCAAAACTCTTGGAACGTATACACCTTGAGTATGAACATATGGGGGAAGCTAAATAGCTTCCTACGAGGGGTACAAGACGTTCACCGTTGTTTATTCATTCTAGCCTGGGATCCCGCCACTCTTAAGTGGCATCGTTTTTACCACTCGACTTGCAACCGAGTGGGGCTCTAGTGGGCATGGTTACTTATCTTTGAAAACCCGTTCAATGTTGAATCCAAATCTCCTTATAAACTGATAGATTCTAGGAATGTATGGGATTGGTCATATAGTGTATAGCAGGTTATCATTTGCATTATTTTTTCATGTTATATTATATGTGCATATCTTGTTGTATACATGTACTCAGCTTTTGCTGATTACGTGCTTTTGTGTGTGTCTTCTTTGGTCATGGCCTTCGCCTTAATAACCCTGTGATGAACCAACATATACACATGTTAGCTTGATGATGTGAAGTTCAAGCATTCGACATATGCATTGACATGGGATGGGTGTGATTCGAGAGTTATGATTCTTAGATTTGAGTTTATCCTAAATTGTTATTTCATTTATGCTATTCATTTTAATTACCAGTTAAAGTTTTCTTCCGCTGCAAAATTCTGAATAAGCCGATACGTTTTCACATGTGGCGGTAATGCTTTGGAAAATTTCTTTCAAGAATATTTTATGGCATAAAATTTAAGTAATATTTAGAGCTTTTAGGTAGTCAATTTCCAAGGTGTTACACAAAACCTCAAGCAGACTATTTTTCTTTACGTGTAGATCAATGTGCGAAAATCGAGGCGAATCGGGAACGTAAATTGTGGCTAATCGGGTTGTTTTTTTTGCAAATCCCAACCTCAAATCGGATCCCTTAAGGATTAAAATGACCCGTAAAATCTTGAGCAAACTATTTTCTTTACACGTGGATCAATGCGTGCAAATTGAGACAAATCGGAAACGCAAATCGTGGCTAATCGGGTCGTTTTTTGCAAATTTCAATCTCAAATCGAGCCCTTTAAGGGCTAAAATGACCCGTAAAACCTTGAGTAGGCAATTTTTTTTTATTATTAGTTATTATTTTTATTTAATTAACGGAATATTCCGTTACTTAATGGAATATTCATCCACGATGCTACATTTGAGAATTTTTTATCGTAATGAGTATTAGCATTGGGATTAAAAAAACTCGGTAATACCATTGGGAATTCGCCAAAACATGGTAGTACCAATGAGAATTTCCCAATACATAATTAGAACTTTTAATATTATTTTCAAATATGATTTTATAAAATCCATTACAATATTTTAAAATTACTTAAATACTCAAATAATAAATATTTCCTTAAATATTTACTTTACCCCTTTTATTAACTCTAATTCATAAAGCATATAAAATATTTATTTAGGCATATAAAACACATGTACAGATATATGAAATACGTATAAAATATATATATGAATGTATAAAAACACATGTACAGATGTATAAAACACATGTACAGATGTATAAAAATACGGGGTATTACACAAACACAACAAAAATGAAGCACAAGGCTAACACACGGGTAAACACTTGAGATGTTTTATCTTTTTCCTCCTCCTCCTGTGAGTATTTTCCTTGACATGTAAATTAAGTTCCCTGAACAAGGCAGCATAGACCTTATTAAGAATCAACTGGATGGTAAGAGATGAAAAATTAGTATTTGTAAACAACATTATTATTGTTATTGTCCGTTGCTCTTAGACTTTTCTTCTTCATCATGATCATTATCTTTGATCTCTGAGTGTTATGTAGAATAGATTAGAGTTTAGAGGAATATGGCAGTGGCTGTTGAATGCCTTTGCTTCTTACAGTTATATTATAGAATAACGGTTTGCTTCACTGTTCATGATGCCCACTTAACCACTTCTATTTACTTATTAAGAAGGCTTAGGGTGCGTTTGATTCGTCTGAAATTTTCTAATCTGATCTGATCTAATCTGATCTGATCTGGTCTGATCTGATCTGGTCTGATCTGATCTGGTCTGATCTGATCTGGTCTAATCTGATCTGGTCTGATCTGATATGGTCTTTGATGAAATTTAAGTGTACATTATTATAAATGTAAACTATTATTAATATTGTTTAAAATAGAAATAAAAATAAAAAATAAAAATAATAATAGAACTAAAAAATAATATTAATAGAAATAAAATAAAAAATAAAAAATAAAAATGAAAATGAAAAAAAGTAAAGAAAATAAAAAATATAAATAAAGATAAAAAAATATAAATAAAATAAAAATGAAAATACATGTAAAAATAAAAAATAAAAATAAAAATAAAAAAATGAACATAAAGATAAAAATAAAAATAAAAATAAAAAATGAAAATGAAAATAAAAATGAAAATAAATTTAAAATTAAAAAATAAAAATAATAATAATAATAAAGATAAAGATAAAAATATAAATTATAATTAAAATTAAATTAAAAAATAAATCTAAAGCAAAAAAATAAAAATAAAAATAAAAATAAAGATAAAAAAGTAAAATTAAAATTAAAATAAAAATAAAAAAATAAAAAAATAAAGATAAAAATATAAATATAAACTAAGAAATAAATTAAAAGCGAAATAAATTAAATTAAAATAAAAATAAAAAAAAAGCAAAAAAAAAATTAAAAAAATAGGGATAAAAACAAAATAAAATAAAAATAATTGCTTCATTCGTCTTCCATATATATAATGGTAACTAATTAATATCATCATTGTGTATTATGTATATAATTTTCTTTCAAATAAAAAATTATGTAAATAATTAACAATTAATATTATCCTTCAAAATTGGTCGTAATTTTTTTTTAATTTATGGCTATTGTATTACTTCCAAAATATAAGCTAAAATATCACAAGAATTTAATTTTTTTTGTCATCAATAAATATAATTAATCATTAGTATGGATAATATTATAATTATATTATTTTATTTTATTATAAAAATAGAAATAATATTAATTGAGTTATAAGGAACAAAGAACAAAATGTTGATTTGATCTGGTTTGATCTGATTTTTTCTGGTCTGAGATTTTCTGATCTGATCTGAATTTTTCTGATCTGATCTGAATTTTCTAAAAATAAGCACATGAGTGCTTATATAAGTTGAATCAAACGCACCCTTAATCGTTTTATTATTGAATATATTCTAGGAAAAATTGCTAAAAATATTCCCAAGTTTGGGTCATCTTCCATCATTATTCCAATCTTTGATTAATTCACGAATGTTCCCATGTTTGGAGTTAATCTCCTGTAATTGTTCCGAAGCAACCAGAAACATGTTTAACAGGTAAATAAAATGTGGTGGGGCCCACCTTTTTTAAAAATATTTTAATAATAATAAATAAAATGTATAGGAAAAATTGCAAATATTAATCCAAAATTTGAGCAATCTTCCACTATTAATCCCAAGTTCGATTTGTTTCTGATTAATCCGAAGTTTGGGATGGTCTCCCATTATTGAACTAAGGCAATAAGATACATGTTATAATAGATAAAATAGAAAGTGGGCCCACACTTTTGTATTTATTTATTATAAAGAAAAAAAATAATATCTATTAACCTTTAACTCAAAACTATATCTTTTCATTTTATTCATCCATTAAAAAAAACACTAATTCATCCACCCACCCCATCCACCTTGCCTCGGCACGAGCCACACCCCCATCAGCCACCTAAGCCTAGATCCATCACAACCACCACCACTTTGATCCACCACCACTGCAAGAAAATCGCCACCAACCACAGACCCGCCAACACCGTCCACCACAAGCCGATCAGCACACCACACCCATACCCACCAGCACCACGATACCCAACCCACCACACCTAAACCAACCGATATACCCACCAGCACTACACCCACCAATTTAACAAACCCACTGAAAATCCACCATACCAAATCAAACCCTCGTAAATCCCACCAAACCAAACCTGCCGAAACCCTATACACCCAAACACACAAATGCCAAGATCAAAGTGTGAATTTTAGTGGTGGTTTTCCGCGATGGAGGTGAGGAGGGAGAAAAAGGTGTTGAATGTTGGTTGTGGTGAGGTGAGGAGAGAGAGGGTGGTATCGGTTAAGGTGGGGTGTGGTGAAGAGAGAGAAGTGAGGTGGTGAGAGTGCAGTAAGATGGAGCCATGGAGGTGTTCGTAATGTGCATTGGAGGAAGACCGAGAAATAAAAAATGGAAAACAAATAAAACGAAGAGGAGGAAAAAAAGGAAACGGGAAAAGATTAGCAAAAAAAAATAAAAAATGAAAAAACAAAAAAAAGGTAGGCCCACACTTTTTACTAGATAAACAGGTATCCTATTTCCTCGGATCAATATTGGAAGATCACCAATAAACTTCGGATTAATCAGAAATAAATCAAAGTTGGGATTAATAGCAGAAGATGCCCAAACTTCGGATTAATATTTACAATTTTTCCAAATATATATCCTAAATTCTTACCCAATCAAACCCACGGAAGTCCCCCCCACCCTACTCCTCAGTCATATCATCCAGAGGCAGATCCAGGGAGTGTACATGGGGTTCAGTTGAACCCTCTGGATCCAAAAAAAAGAAAAAAGTCAGGATTTTTAAATAAAAATTTATATATGATTAAGTAATAAATATTAATTGAAACGTATTATATACATTATGTAAGGAGCAGCTTAATGGTAAGAAGTTTTAACTTCCCTATCTAAGGTTAAGGGTTCAATTCTGATTAAACACAAAATGTTCTTTTTTTCCCTTTATTTCATTTACCCATAAACATAATTTTTCTTTCTTAAAAAACCTTCCAATTTTCAAACCCTAGAATTTTCAAAATTATCCCCCAACGTCCCTACACTATCCCACTGGCCCACCACCAACTGACGGACGGCAGACCAACATCGTCGACATCCCCACTCCCGTCGACCACTGTTGTTATTGTTGTTTAATGCCCACTAACTATTGTTCATTGATTTTGTTGATTTTCAATTTTTTATGTATTTTTTTTTGTTGTTTAATATTTTTTTAAATATTGATTTTCATTCTCATTTATCTATTAATTTTCTTTGTTCTAATTAAATTATTTTTTTCAGACTAAATTTTAGGATTGTGTCAGTTTGACGATGAAAAATTTGGAGCAGTTTTGGAACAAATGTCAAAAAACAACACTTTTCTTCTCCATAACACTAGAGAACCTATTATTGAAGACATTGAAAATGAAGAAGAAATCAAGTCACCTAATGTCATTCAACCTCCACTTGAAAGCACTCCACAAGCAGCAAGTACTTCAAATGTTGGTGTCGAGGATCGTGTAAATGATGTTGAGCTTCTTCCACATGATCCTGGAAAAAGAATAATTCCAATCATGGGGTATCCTTTTAATGATCATTACTGTATTGGATCATTTAATTTTGTATTTTTTATTGCAATTTAGACTTGTATAGTTAAGCACTCGTGTATTGATATGAATTTGAACAAACGATTTATGCCCGATTATCTGAGAATCCAAATGTTCTATCTTTGATTAAGTTTAAACCCCGTTGATACAAATCCTGGATCCGCCACTGATATCATCATCAACATTTTCAATCATACATCAAGCTCCATCTTGTTACAATCAGCAGCACTATCAACCGATCATCATCACCATCACGCACCATCAACCGATCATTAGCATCACTCGATCAATCATCAGCATCCACAATCGTCGATGCATCACTTGAATAACAATTTAATTAGCTATCATCAATTTAATCAGCTTTCATCGTCAATAATCACCCTCGAATCAGCCTTCATCATCCAATCAACCGTCATCATCTTCGATCATTAACATCATTGGCGGGGTTTCGATTGTGGCGGTCGGATTTTTTTAATCATCTCCGTGGTGTTTTTAGGGTTCAATTGGGGTGAGGGTTTGGTTGCTGGGTTGACGATGAAGTGGAGTAGTGGGGGTTTCAGTTGTGGTGGTCGGGGTTTTGTTTTGAGTGGGGGGTTTGAGTGGCGGTCAGTTTTTGTGGTGGCAAGGTGGGTTTTAGTTTTTGTGAAGGCGGTTGCGGTGGTGTTTTGGTTCTGATGAGGGTGGTTGTGGTAGTATTTTTGTTCTGATGAGGATTGTTGCGGTGGTGTTACAGTTTTGGTATGGTTAGGGTAGTGGCAATGGTGTTATTGTTTTTGTGGTGACATGTTGGGCGGTGGAGCTGGGGGATGTGGATCGAGGTTTGGTGTAGGGGTGCTGAGAGGGTGGTGCCGTGGTGGGTTGATGAATGATGATGAATGATAAAATCAACATTTAATAAGCAATAATATATACTTCGTAGTTATTTAATGAGTTTTTTAATATTAAAACATGTGGGGCCCATGAAGTGAGACAAGATCACACCCAAATTTGGGAATATTCCTGAATTAATCAAAGTTTAGAATAATGATAGAAGATGATCAAACCTTGGGAATATTTTTACCAATTTTTCCTAAATTATATCATATTACAGCTACATTATACAGAGTATTATACGTAGTATATAATTACAATATACATGTTTAATTATGCATATGTTGCATTATCCCTTGATCATTGCAGTTATTTCAGGGATACAAAATCTTCATCTAAGTTGGCAAATTGATGGCACAAATTACTATTTCACATAAATTAATGATCTACTATATTTATTGTATATTTAAAGACTGGCAAGGACCACTTTCTGATCCTTATTTATCGTCCAATTTATTCACACTTGACTTTGGCCATGAATAAATTTTTTTGCAACATATTAACTATCATGTTTTTATTTATTTATTTATGCGTTTTGACTAACATAATTTATTCCATAATTAAACCAAATATATGGTAATTAAACCAAATGAAAAAAATCAATTCAATTCATTAAATATCACATCTACAAATGAGATCTAAATTAACAAATATAGAGTACATAAATTAGAATCAAATAAAGGTTTCATAATGCACAAAGTTTACATATTTTTGGTTTAATTATGGAATAAATTATCTCAAAAGGCTTTGTCATCATAACTCAAACGCTTTGTAATCATATTTCAAAAGATGAGAATAAAAAAATATTTCAAAAGATAAAATTAACCAGTAATATATATAAAATCTATCTTCCCAAAATTTTCTTACAAAAACTAGAATAAAATCTATTAGGAAAGTTTTTACTAATACCTAATAAATTACATACTACCAATATCCACCTCGCTTCCCATAAGGATTGCTATCACTAAACCTCCCTTCAATTTTACACCTCTTCTTCCTAAACTTGGAAGCATTGCTGTGTAAGTTGAGATTTATATGTGGTGGGCAATACAAGCAGAATGAAGCAGCTACCGTCTGCACAGGTGAACCAAAATGTATGTTATATATAATAGGCAACTAATGGCTATAATATCTATAGAAAATGAGTTATATGACAAACAGACAGTTTGCCAATCTTTATTTAACTCATATGTTACCATACAAAATGAATCAGCCCAATTGTAAATAATACAAACGAAAAAAAATATTACCTGTAGATTGAGTTTGTGTACATCGAACACATCTTTCATGGAATGTGACCTGTATGACCATAAATATTTCCTATATGCTTCTTTAGCTGACTTGTTCAAGTAATAATTGTTTGTTACCAATTTCACCTGCAAAATCTCACTAAGTAAGGTGACACTTTCATAAATGGAAACCAAAAAAAAAACAGATGCAAGAAGATGATTTAGTACCAGAAGCGACTGCACTTTTGCCAGCTGCTTACTATCAAATTCATACTCCTTCACAGGAATATTATCACTCTGCATCAAAATTTTGCATATTGAGCAAGAAATAAAAGGCGGATTTGGCGGAATATACATGTAAAAACAAATTAATCCACTTAGTTTTAACCTCAGTGTTATTACTCAGTGTAATTAAAGATTCATGAATACATTTATAGAGTTTTAAGTCCAACCAACATCCATTTGAATTTACTTTCATCATAGAAGCTTTAAGTATAGCTAGCTTGTCGGCTATATACTACTGCATATAATATATTCATACCTTCAAATAACTAAGGAACTGCAACTCTTCTGGAATCAGAAAAAGCAAAGCATTACCCTTTCCACCTTCTCCACGAGCTGTTCGTCCAACCCTATGAATATATTCCTAAAAAGATAACAAAGATGCTAAGAAGCTAGTTATTCAGGAGGGAGCTTGAGTCAGTAATGTCAAATACCTTTGGAGTATCTGGAGGATCATACTGCACAACCCAATCCTACAAAAAAACCCAAGAAAATATCAGACCATTAAGATGTATTCAGTTGATATTAATTAGCGTAATTCATGTAAGAAGATCATATACAACACTAACCACGCCAGGAATATGAAGTCCGCGAGCACCAACATCAGTGCATAAAAGTATACCTTTTTCTGCTTTGCTGAAGTCTTCAAATGTTGTAGTTCTCTGATTCTGCTTTTGCTTCCCATATAAAGCAAAGCAGTCAATCTGGATATATCTGAAGAGTTCTGAATGGAATTTTACTGAGTCGCCAGAAGAAAAGAAGACCATGACTTTCTTAGTCAAGCTCCTCTTTAAAAAAGAATAGAGAAGTACAAGTCTCTTATCACTAGGAATAACACAATATCCCTGCCGTAGTCCATCATTGGTTACCTGTGATAACCGGCATTGGATATATTATATATTCATCATGAAAGAACCAATGATAGATTCAAATACAATTAATGGAACCATCAATTTACTGTTTACACTTACTTTACTCCTCCCTTCGTCAACATCAATGTAGATAGGACTAGACTGAAATGACAACCGTGCAAGATCAGCTACATCCTGAGTTTGGGTGGCTGAAAATAGAGATGTTTGTCGTTCCTGTATTCCAGAATATATATTTTCAATATAACAATTATTTCAGAAACTTCATGGCCTTGACAAAGACATAAAAAAGCATAAATTTTGGAATAAAATATACAATACAATTCTAGGAACTAGCTAAAAAGTGGAAATTCGGCATCAAAAGCCCTAAACATCACAAAACATCCCGAGCATGGTAAACTTCAAGCTCAATCATATCAACTGCTCATATCAGTAGTTCACTCTATATGGATACAATAACTATCAAAACAAAAGAATTATACTTTTGGATTACATACACTTCCTAATTATATAAAGGAAAATAAATACATAAGTATAAATTCGAAACTCAATAAAGACATCGAAATGTAATTTTGTTACGTATGCATAAACTCAAAACTCAATAATAGAGCATATATCATAATCATTAAATTTAAGAAAATTTTCTAACCTTTGGCAGTATTTTTAGTATCTGCCTCATCTCATCTTCAAAATTAGCTTCCAGAATCCTGTCAGCTTCATCAATCACCAAGCACTGCAAGCATAAATAAATTAGATATGCCAATACCCTACTAAATACATGCAATATAACTAATACTCAAGAATGAAATGCTTTTTAAAGGAATTGGCAAATCACGTTTCAACAGTTTCAGAAAACTGAATAGAAATGTTAGGAAATACCCACAATATAACTCCTCTCATATAATAATTTTGTTCATCCATTCAGAAAAATATGATTATATGAATACTGAAATTGAATATAGGTTGAGTGAACATTCTTTATTACATTACATCCGTATCAAATAGACAAATATCCTCACATATTAAGGTGATTTAATAAATTGAATTCACTTAAGCAATGTTCAATTCAACTTATTTCAACAAATACCTGTTTGTTAAATTGCATTCACTTTGGCTATGTTCAATTCAACTAGTTTAGTTGTTTTTGCTTATTGCAAAACATCATTGATTCCGTAATAAATAAATAAATAAATAAATAAAAATACATTTATACAAATCTCGTATTTGGAAATTACACATTAATTCGAACCCAACGACGTGATAAATAAGGTCAAATTTTATTCAAATCAAGATCAGATCATCATATCTCAGAAAAAAGTTGTTAGTACACAAAAAAAAAAACATGTTTCATCATGTATATGAATGTTACAAATCACCTTTAGATTTTTGTATATGAAGCCCTTAGTATCTTTAAGATGGTCAAGAAGCCGTCCAGGAGTTGCCACTAAAAGATTAACACCTTTAACAAGTTGTTTACCTTCTCTCCTTCGGTTTGCACCACCAATTACCAAGCCAAGGGTTTGTGAATGATGCTTCATAAGATCTTTAGCAACACTGTGTGACTGCATCATAGACAAAAAGTCCAATCAAACTGCCAGAGCAAACAGAAGAAACAAGTCCCTAATTCATAACAAACCATCACTAACAACCAAAAAAAGGTAGTAAATACAAGTGAAGGATAGAGTTTTACCTGCATAGCAAGCTCTCTCGTTGGACAAATAACAACAACACCAAGACCATTACGAGGAGTAAAACGTGTTTGATGCAACAATTCCACAGCTGGAATAAGAAAGGCAAGGGTTTTTCCAGAACCAGTCCTTGCAGCTCCAAGCACATCTTTGCCTTCCAATAGTGGAGGTATAGCTCTTGCTTGAATCTGCAAGCATAGTAAAGAATATAGCATTACCGAGAAATATTAATTGAAATTAACATCAATTGCATTTTGGGATTCTAAGGTTGTAGTAGACCAATTTAAAGACATACAAACTTATAACAAGCAAAAAATTATCAATTAAATAGCTTCAATGCCACTAGTTGTTCTTAATTTTAAAGGGGGCAAGACACACGCACCGAGGAGCAAGGCGAAGGAGTGCATCTTCTCTAGGAGAGGTGCAATTTATTCATATAGAAAAGAAAAGATAATTTACATTAAGTGTAAATAATGGAATCATATATATAATTACCAGGTTTTTTCCTCAACTTTAAATCATAACGCTCTAAAGTATCATCCTTGCAATTCTAGCCCTCTAATTTTAAAATTATTTTTTTTAATTAACCACTAACTAGCCATTATCTTTTTTAAAAAAAGCTACCCATTACATTTTATTAGTTAATATGAGTAAATATATATAGCTTTTTCTATCGCACATAAAAAACTGACGATGCATATGATTAGTAAACTTCGTTCTTTACATTAATATGAGTTATGCGGAATGTTGAAAGGGCCATGTGATCAATAGCTATGGTTCTTCAAATTGAATTGAGGGATGTGGCATGATATGGGATTTCCTTCTCCTGTATAAACTAATTATAGAGGCCCGTCAACCAACACAAAATCCAACAGTGTATTATTAGACAAAATTTACTTCCGCATTAGCTATTGATACTTTACGTGAAGCATATAAGATGCTAGAAGTAGACTAAAAAAGCACAAAGGCGTGTGCCTTTTGTAGTTCTTTGAGACTTGCAAAGCTAAGGCGCCAACTATAGAGCCTCACTGTGCCAGCAAACTAAGTACTTATCTACAGCTATCTCGTCATTTAATCTACCCTCCATTCTCACGTTACAGGAACATCACTGTATTCTCACATCATCATTAAGAACACAATCTCAAAATTTAAATTTTAGAAAGCATAATTTCTTAAAAATTTTCTTTCTATTTATTTTTTTCCTTAAATATTTTCCTTTTTAAATTTTTTGATCTAATATGAATTGAACATAACATTTCTAATCTGATCAAATCTTATCTGAATTTTCCTGATCTGACCTAAACTTTTCTAATTTGATCAATTATCTGATTATTTTATGATCTAATCTACTCCCTCCATAACATAAAAATATCAACTTTTGCCATTTTTGGGTGTAACAAAAAAATATCTACTTTGCACAATCTTTCAAAATATGGCAAAAAAGGTCCAATTATTTACATTATTGCCATTATTTATCAAACATAATTTCTTATTAAACATTAAAACATTATTAACCTAACTTAATCACCACCACCCACCACTTTTTATCTCCCAACTTTCACCCTCACCTTCACCCACATCAACCACCAACAACCCCACCCCACCCCACTCGAACCCCAGGCAACGAATCCAACCACAAGCCGACCTGAAACCTAAACACTAGAGAACCCACAAACACAAGCCACCAACCCTAGGAAACGAACTCCAGCAACGACTCAAACCCATCTAAACCCTAGAACTCAAACCCAACAATGAACTCAAATCCAGCAAAGAAGACGAATCCACCAACGAACTCGACCCACCTATACCCTAGAAGTCAAACCCCACCACCTCCACTTGAATGCGAACTCGATTGGTGGTGGTTCAATTGGGTTTGATTTAGGGTTTAGGTGGTGGTTTGATTGGGTGCGATTTAGGGGTTAGGGTGGTGGTGGTGTTGGTGCGATTGGGTTTAGGGTGGTGGCTCAATTGGGTTCGAGTGGTGCTGTTGGTGCGATTTATGGTGGTAATTCAATTGGTTTCGAGTTGTGGTTCAATTGGGTGTTTTGCCGGTGGTTTTGGTGAGTGGCTAGGTAGTGGTTGTGGTGGTGAATAGTGCGGTGGCCATGTATGGTGAGTGGTTGTGGTGGTGTTTGGGGGAGTGGCTGGGGTGGTTGCAGTGGTGCAGTGGTGATGTATGATGATGAATAGTGCTGATGTTTAGGTTGAGATTTAATTAGTGTCAACTTAATACTTTAAACTTGTATTAAAAATTTTTGCCTAAGAGTCCGTATTTTTGCCAAAGTAGATATTAAAACGTTACGGAGGGAGTAGTTTTTTTGTTGTAGTTATTTTTAAAGTTTTGAATTTTCTGATCTGGTCTAATTTTTTTATTATCAGGTATGATCTTATCTGAATTTTTCAAAACATAAATAATATGGTCTAAATCTTTTTTATCTGATCTGAAATTTTTTTTAAAAAAAAATATTATAATGCTTAATAAGCAAAATTAAACGCACCCTTATTTGTGTTTAAAAATAAATATTTGTTTTTAGTTACAACTTGTAATAGTACAAAAAATACATTTTGTTGCGTCATATTTATCGCAGTTATTAGAGGTTACCTAATAACCGCAACAAAAAATTTGTTAAGGTATTTGCTGCGCCTTATTTGTTAATATTCAATCTTACTAAAATTTTCATAACATGAAGTTGTTGCAGTAAATTTTTTTAAATCATATATATATATAATTATATAAAATTAAAATTATATAAGTGTAATATAAAAATGAAATATTTTTGTCAAGATTGTACATTTTTCAAGTGTTACCTTGTTATAGAATAAAACAGAAACTACTAACAATAATAATATCTAAGGAAAATGGAATTTAATAATCCCACCTTATGGTAGTTTACTCAAAATAGTCTTACCTTTAATTTATTTCAAAATAATCCCACCTTTGAACATCACCTGCTTAAATGGACTATATTACCCAAAATCGGATCCCTTTTGAGAAGAGAAATTAAAGGTGAGGTTATTTTAAGCAATTGATATATAAAGGTGGGATTATTAAATTCAATTTTGATGTGCGATATTAGCAAAATGAACAATAATGCCCATATGTATAATATATAAGGAAAAATTGATATATAAAGATGGGATTATTAAATTCAATCTTTCTTAATATCTATTATACATATGGGCATTATTGTTCATTTTGCCGTCAAAATTGCCTATATTCATTCATTTTTAAATTTGAAAGAATAATAGTTTTTTAAGAAAAAATAATAGCTTTTATGAATATGTTGATTAAGTAAAAATTAATAGAGGATAAATGACAACACAATTACTTTATAATATAAGAACTAACAATAACAACATTGCACTTATTTACAAATCTGTATTCCTTTATTTTTATCAAAAAAAAAATTATATGTTAAAAAAGATATTATTCTTTTCATTAATTCCGGCTTTTACTTACACAATATAGATTATTATCATTGAAACAAAACTTTATCAATTATTTTTTAAAAACCCGTGCATCCGCAGGGGTGCTAACGAACCTAGTTAGGGCTTGTTTACTTCAGATTATATTTAGTTCAGTTCAGTTCATCTCAGTTCAGTTCAATTAATACACTTCTATTCAGTTCATCTCTATTAAGTTCAGTTCAGTTCAATTTAGCTCTGTTCATTTCTATTCAGCTAATGTAAACGAACCCTTGGACTATATTTTGTGTAATTATAATTTTATAAATTAGCTTGAAACCATACCAAAAAAAACAAAAAAAAACTGAGTAATAAAATCGGAAAAATAAAAAGCTATTAATTCAAAAGAGAACCTGTGTCATGTTAGAGAACCCAATATCCTTAATAGCATTTTTAGTAGGCCCTGAAACTGGTAGAGCAAAGAAGGATTGATTACTCATAATTCCAATGTCACCCCTCTTTTTCTTTTCAATTTTCTCATCTTCACTACCATCAGCGTAAGGCCGTTTCCGTCCTACCATTTTACCTGTAACACATTAACAACCAAAATTGACTCAAGGTCTTCGCGCTTGATAATTAATACTACCAGACTCGAAAAATCACATAATTTTAGGGCGAAAAGGCAAAATTTTATTCAATTATTAAATTAAGCTCATAAAATTCTTCTCCAGACCCGTTTATGAGCCAGGCCAGGAGGGACGGACGCCGTACGCCCAGGAAAAAATAATCTAATTTCATAATTTTAAGATTAAAGGGATGTGGAATACATTAGTAACCGAATTTGATTCAATGAAAATTCAATTTTAAGGATATTTGATTCAATAAACAATCAAATTAGGCTTATCATTTTGTTTTCTTTTTTGGTAAAATTAATAATCTAATCGTTGTTTCATAATCTTAGTGTATAGAATCAATAGTTGAGATTATCGAACACTACACATAATGCAATTGAATTTAAATTAAACGCTAGAGTGTGAAATTGATATGATGATGAATACCAAAAGAAACAACTTACCTCTGAAGTTGCTAAGATTAAAGTGCGACTCAACAGAGAACATGAATTTCAACTTCAATGGAAAAAAAAGAGAGAGGAACATGAGGAGGGCATGGGACTGGGCTAAGTTATATGTATGCTAGCCTTGTGTGCATGTAACGCATGCTTTAATATATATTATCTTATATAAGGTTTGTATATATTATGATTGCTATATAAATAATAATATTATGATTGCTTAATTGAATAAAATTTAATTTCATTTACCACACTATCTCTGATCAAATTTTCATTATAATTAAAAGATAAAATTTTAATGTGAAAAGCTATATAAATATTGGTGTCCATTTGTTAAAAAAAACAAAAAAAAATAATTTTGCTGCTTATCTGTGTTAATTACTAATTTTGTGATATTTTCAATTAGAAAGATAATAAAATTGTATATTTATGGGAAATAAATAATTATTTTCTCTTTGATTCATAATTCCTTATTTATTATTGATTGATTAAATTGAATTTATATTTTAATTATCTTTATTTTATAAGTAAGGGAAGATCGGTATTTTTGACATTTTTAGATAATAGAGATTTATACTAATAAAAAAGAAAATATTTGTGTGAAAAACTTTGGCAATATGAGTATCTAATTGTAGAGAATTCAAAAATATGAACTTTAGTGTTTGTGTTTTATATTTTTGAATTATATATTTTGTAATATTTTCATTTTAAAAAAATACAAAACTTTCATTTTTAGTTAAGCTTAACGATTAACGGTTACAGTTTTCATAAACGATTAACCGTTAATTTTTTTAAGACGCATTAAGTATACTTAGCTCAATTTTCAAATGGCGTAAATGCATTATTTTTAACAAACCCACATATATTCCTAAACCTATTGCCCCCATATGCATTACTATGATTCATTTATCATTTTATATTTTCATCTTCCATTATTTAATTAAACTTCTATTATTCTTAACGGTTAACGGTTAACCGTTTGTTAACGGTTCGGTTACGGTTACAAAAAAACCACTAACCATTTTAACGGTTAACTGAACCGTTAAGCCTTAAAGGTTCGGTTAACCGTTTATGAACACCCCGAGTGGTGGTTCATGAGGAAGAAGGTGGAATGGGGGTTGATGGCGGTGGTTATGAGAGTGAGGAAGAAGAAAGGTGGAATGAGGATTGATGGTGGTGGTTATGAGAGTGAGGAAGAAGAAGGTGGTGGAATGGGAGTTGGTGGTGGTGGTTATGAGAGTGTGGGTTGGTGGTGAATGGGTGTGTAGTTTAATTAGGTGATGTTTAATCGGTTTAATAACATTTAGGTTAATTTGTAAGGAAAAATTAGGAGTCGTAATACGAGGATTAGTTTTTTAAGTAATGGCAAAATTGTAAATTTTGTGAATTTTTTTTACCAAAAATAGAAAAGTTTTAAATTGTTGAAAGTTTTTTGTTACACCCAAAAAAAGAAAATGTTGAAAGTTTTATGTTACGGAAGGTTTACTAAAAATAACATCATGCAAACATGCTTATAACGTTTTTAAGTATATAATTTCTAATTCACTTCTAGGAATGAGCTAGCAAGTCTAAACTACATACTTTATAAGTCAAAACAATATATGAGCTACATACTTTCAACAAGAATTAGTAGGAATTAGTCTCAACACTCAACCCTAACAAATCAAGTCCATACCAAAAAAATTGTTTTATTTGCACAAAATTAAATTACAAAAAAATTATAATTAAAATAATTTCCAACAACCCCCACAAAATTTAATTTTACCTTCTCTAATAATGTTGAAAATATTATGTAAATAATATTATGGAGCTTAAAATGATAATTGCCGCTATATCACACTTATCAATTTCTCATAACATCGTGTAAAACATAACTAGCAAAATCACGTATTTAATATTCCAATGCCAAAAAAACTCCCGAACTTTTGGGAAAATATTGAAAGATTTACCAGAGTGTATTATGGAACATAAAGCCTCTTTTAATATAAATTGGGAATATAATAGCAAATTAGCAGTTATGCGGCCGATAATTTTTAATAATGAAAAATAATCTCTTGATTCATCCTAAACTAAAACAGAATTCATCCTAAACTTGAACTGAAAATACAAACGAAAATGAACCGAAAATTCGTATAAAATCAGACCAAAACTGAACCAAAAATTCAAACGGAAAACAGACCCAAATTCAAACCAAAAAATGAAAATCAGACCAAAGTTGAACGAAAATCAGAACAAAAGTCGATAAAAATCAAAAAAAAATTCGAACAAAAAAAATCTCAAATGAAAATCAAATCAAATCTAAACGAAAAACAGCCTAAAATTCGAAAGAAACCCAACAAAATCATGGACGAAATTCAAGTGCAAATTAGCCAAAAACTGAAAGAAAATTAAACCAAACTGAACGACAATCAAACCAAAATGAACGAAAGATTTAACGACAACCAGAACATAACTTCGAAAAAAAAAATTGAAAGGAAATTCGATTTTTCGTTTTAATTTTCATTCGAAAAACAAAAATAATTCGAACCATAAATTAAAACCAATATACAATTAAAATTTGAGAAGAAAATTTACAGATATGCGGTTTAGGGTTTCCCCACGAAAGTCCGAATCTCTTAAAAAACGCTAAGGCGGAAGCGGCTACGGGGCTACGGCAGTGCGACGAACGAGGCAATGGGAGCGCGAGAAACGGGGCTACGGCGGTGGCTGGCGGCGCGACGAACGGGGCTACGGCTAGGGGTTGGCGGCTCAGGAGATGAAGGTGAAACTACTTGAATCAGAGAAAGAGTGTAACAATAATGATGAAGATGAAAGGAATTCTGATAATGGAGATGTGAAAAAAAATTGGGGATGAAAATTAATTCAATAGAAAGATGGAAAGTGACGGCAGTTTTGTTTTTTATTTTTCTCTCTTTTCGTGCTGATATATAGCGTACTAGGAGTAGAAGAATAATTCTTATATGTGGCCAGCCACATCTAAGTTTATCGTGTGGCTGGCCCAAATTCCCTCTCTCATCCTTTTACGTACTTTTTTAAACCCACAAATTATCACCCTAGCATAATCACCAATACACCTAATGAAGCAACCTCCGACACACAAAATCAACCATCAACGATGAAGTACGTAACCACTGCCACCATTGCGGAAGCCGGATGAAATCTTAAAATTTGCTAACACTGAAATTTTTCTCCAAGAGAAAACCCAAAATGAGAAGAATTGCACTGAAGCATATTAGAACTGGCCTTTTAAAAACTACGAGATAGTGAAATAGGAGATGATGGCAATGGGAAAACCTCCATTGAAGAGTAATTAAGATTGGAGGGGAACAGCATGATGTTAATACATATTTTTTCTATGTATAAAATTAGAGAAAGTTAAAGTTGCCCAATAAACAGTGACAAAAGCAGAATGTTGCAAAAAAACAAAAAAAGAGGGGGGTTGAAGGGTTATACTAACAATTACGAGTCAGTGGGGTTACTAGACCCAAGTTAGTGTGGCTACTAACTCTGAGTTACTAACTCTGAGTCACTGAGGTTACTAGGCCTGCATCAATGGTGTTACCAAATGTGAGTCAATATGGTTACTAAGCCTGAGTTAGTGGGGGTTACTAAGTGTGATTTAGTGGGAGGGGGGTAGTATTATAATTTAGAGGGGTTACTAAGAGTGAGTTAGTGGGGTTACTAAATGCAAGCAAACGAGGTTACAATTATGATTTAGAGGGGTTACTAACTTTGAGTCAACGGGGTTACTAACTCCGAATGAGAGGGTTTACTAACTTTAAATGAGTGAGGTTACTAAGAGTGAGTCAGTAAGATTACTAAGTGTAGGTCAGTAGGGTTAGTATTATGGTTTAAAGGGGTTACTAACATTGAGTAAGTAGGGTTACTAACTTTGAGTAAGTGGAGTTACTAACTTTGAGTAAGTGGGTTACTAACTTCGAGTAAGTGGGTTACTAGGGCTGAGTCAGTGGGGTTACTAAGAGTGAGTTAATGGATTACTAAATCTGAGTCAGTCGGATACTGGGATTACTAAGTCCGAGTCAGTGGAGAAACTAAGTATGAGTCATGGGGTTATCGAATCATTCAAATGTGAGTCAATGGGTTACTAATTGGTTTAGAGGGATTACTAACTCCGAGTGAGTGGAATTACTAATTGGGTTACTACGTGCAAGTCAGTAGTGACTAGTGAGGTTATAGTTTACAATGTGGCCAATTGTATACTCCTATAAGAGTTTGTATAAATTTAGTGTTTAGTAGGGGTTACTTTGGTGTTTTGTATGGCTTACTAGTGTTTTGAATGGACAAAAAATTTAATATTATAAAACTATATCAATATGGGTCTCGATTTGTAGAGAATTTAAAAATATGAATATTGATGTTTTTATTTTTCTTTGTAGAATAGTAATTTTTGTAATATATGCATTTGAAAATATAAAAAAAGCATATTTTCTCTTTCCTCCTTTGATTGGTTGAAGCCTTAAAAGAGCTTCACAATTAAGAATAAAATTTACTGCTCGGTCAATACGCGGCCACACAGTTGATTTATGTGTGACAGGTTATACATGAGACCCACTCCGAGTAGAAAAAGCCAAAAATACGGAATTCGGTTTTCGATCTTGTATCTAGTTTTTTAACCTGAAAAAGGGTATCTGATTTTACTTTTATTATTTTTTTGAGAAATAGCTTTTTAAAAAACAATTATTTTTATTTAAAAAAAAAAACAGTTTTATTTATTTATTTTTTCAAACAAATTTATTTTAAATTTTTTTTTAAAAAAGTAAGACTTATGTATAAAAAATAGTTTTTTTTTAATATAAAAAGCAGCAGTTTTATTTTACAAAAAATTAAATAATTATCTTTTAAAAAAATAAAAAATCATTTTTAAATAAAAAATTTAAAAGAAACAAAACAAAAAAACAGGATACGGATATCCGGTTTTGAAATCATATTTTCGGGTATCTGGATTTTCGCGTACTTAGATTATCCGCATCGAATCCGGGCCAAAAAAATTGTGATCCAAAAATATTCGGTTTTCGGGTACCCGAAAATATTTACCCACCCCTAACTATGAGTATGTACGATAAATCCTAGTTTTAAAATATTTCAGGAGCATTGTCAGAATTATAATGATCAATTGATCATCTACTATATTATATATCATCTATAATGTTTTGCTAAAAATAATTAATCATAATCATAAACTTGATGATTTAATGTTAAATAGATTTTATTCATTTATATTTATCAACCATCTCTAATAACAAAAAAAATCTAATATTTTTTAATTTTTTAATATAAAAAATAAAGAAAAAAATAAACATTTTACTCGTCTGCTAATAATAAGCAATACTTTAAATTATGGCGGAATATGCTAAACTTATAAGGGTATTGACTTAGCACCAAAAAAAATAAATAAATAAGGGTATTGACTTTGAATAGGTCAATTTACCAACAACTTGTTTGGTAGGTTAAAAAATTTGATTTTTTAAAAAAATCCTAAATCGACAATATAATTTAATGTGTATGAATAATGTAAATTTGTGGAGAATTGACTAAAGGTATTTTTAGTTGAAAGTTTATTTATTTTATTACTTGTATATTTTATGCGATATATTTATGGAGAATAAATTAGATGAGTGTCTAATTTTATTAAATATATTTCATTAAATATATGTTTGTATTTTTTAGAATATATTTATGAAAAAACAAAATTATAGGAGTATCTAATTTTGATTAAATATATTTTATTAAATATAATCCTAACTCTTTCTATATATTAATTTATATGTCGAAAAACTAATGTTGATGTTTGGTGCAGGTATGAGATAAGTATGATCTTAATTTATCCACTAGTATAAGCCTAATTTAATTTAATGGTCATATCTTTTAATTCGAAATAGGTTAACTAATATGAATTTTAATTCGATTATTTTAGTTGTTAAGCAACCTAGTATTTAGGATTAGTGAGTTGTTAATTAAAATAAAAACCGTGTTTCATTTGATTCAATTATTGTTAGAGGTTTTTAGGTAGTTGTTATATGTTGTTAGTGGTTTTAATTTTTTGAAAATTAAAAATTCTATTTTTTAGCCAAGTCATACGTGTGGTTAGAGTTAATAGGAATTAATTAGGCTTACTTAGTAAAAGTTATTGTAGGTGGTTAGTGGGATTTAAAAATCAAATCTTTTATTTGACTAAAACCTACGTGGAGTTAGAGGTATTAGGAGTTAGTTGTGTTTACTAAGTAAAAATAGTTAGAGGTTGTTAGTGGGGTCTTTTAATTTTAAAAAATTAAATTTTTTTTTATTACTTGGTAAGTCACATGGTTTAGTAGGTTAGTGGGCTTGACTAGGTTTAGGATGAATGTGGTCTTATTTTAAGGTTAATGTATTATTTGTTTTTGTCTTGTTTTTAGTCAACCAAAATTGTAGGGCTTTGAGAGGAAGAATACATACTCCACTATTACACTACATAATGCATGGGGATTTCTTCTTCTCCAAGACAAGACATCTCAAGACAAATTCTCTGCTATAAATAGGAAGACAATTAGAGATTTCTGGCACCAACCACAACCAAGAGAGAATTCAAAGTCCAAGCTTTCAAGTGCAAATTTCATCAAGTGTTCTTTGAGTTTTTATATTTAGTTTTTCAATTCAAATCTTTTGTAATCGAATATAGAAAGGGTTGGGTGAGTGGAAAAATCAAAGAGAATATTTGAAAAAAAACAGAGAGAAAAAAAAGAAAGAAAATCAGATTTCATTTGAAATTGAAGAGAGAGAAAATTCGATCTTTAGTAAGATCGTGGCATCAATTCAGGGGGAACAGGTGTCAGGGGGAACAAGTTCCTAGTGGAACTCAGAGAATAGAGAAGGTCCTTTTATAGGTTGTAAACAGAGTCGTTTGGCCTATAACGAATAAGAGAAAATCCAAGAGTCAAAATCCCTCGTGGTCAAGGTTTTTCTTCCTAATTGGGCCTAGGAAGTTTTCCTTGTAGGTTAAAATCTCTATCTCTCTATTTCTGTTTATTTTTTCATTCGTGTTTAAGTTTAAAATTCCGCAAAAAGTCCAAAAATCCCTCTTGTAGTTGCTATTCATTTACATCAATTGGTATCAGAGCCAGTTCCTCCAGGAATAGGTAACACTGAGGAGCACATCCTGAAAATCTGAATACTACGGGAGAAAAACTCGATGAAGGTTACTTAACCTAGCGACCACCTATGTTCAATGGAAAGCACTATCCATACTAGAAAAACATAATGGAAATCTTCATAAAAGGAGAAAATTACCAAGTGTGGAGGGTAATTGAAATAGGTGATTTCGAAGTTACAACAACAAATGAGAAAGGAGAGGTGGTTCCCAAACCTCTGGAAAAATTCGATAAAGATGATTATGAGAAGATGGAAATGAATAATCTCGCTAAGAAGCTTCTCCATTGTGGCCTTGGACCTCATGAGCATAATTGTGTCATGGGATGTAGGACTGCAAAGCAAATGTGGGAGCTCTTGCGGGTTACTCATGAAGGAACAAGCGAGCCAAGATTGATATGCTTATGCATAAGTACAAGTTGTTCCAAATGAAGCCAAAGGAGTCCATTCATGATATGTTAACTCGGTTCTCTAACATAATCAATGAACTGGATTCACTAGGCAAGAAAATTACTCCAGAGGAATAAGTTCGAAAAGTTCTGAGAAGTCTGCCCCAAGATGAGAAGTGGATGGAGAAAGTCAGTGCATTACAAGAAACCAAGGATTTCACTACCTTCAACATAAAACAACTTGCTGATTCTCTAATGACTCATTAAATACATCTTGGATCCAAAGAAGCTGAGCCTCGCTCTCAAGGCCGAAGGTGAAGAAGAATCTGATTCGGAAGATGAAGAAACGGCCATGATGGTAAGGAAGTTTCGAAAGTTCCATACAAAGAATTACAAGCAAGTGAAGAAGCCAACAAAATTCAAGTGTCACAAATGTGGCGAATCTGACCACTTCATCAAAGATTGTCCAACATGGGAAAATGAGAAAGGAAAAGGAAAAATGAAAGATAAAGTCAAGGATATTCAAAAACCTTTCTAAAAGAGAGACATAAGAACGGCCATGATAGCTGCGTGGGGAGAATCCGACTCAGACGAGGAACAATAACAAGAAGAAGAATAATCAGCTCACATACACTAGTGGAAAAAATGCCTTTTGTTGCGCCACATTTGTTGCGGTTATGCAGGGAATCCCTAATAACCGCAGCAAAATAGAACAAAAATAATCTGTTGTTATCGTTTGCTACGATTGTTACATAACCGCAGCAAAATATCGCTCATATATTTTTTTTGATAGAAAAGCCTATGTCTATACGTAGTTTTTTACCCCCACATTCCCACCCTAATCTCTTTCTCACTCTCAAACGTTGCCTCTTCTCTTTCTCACTCTACCTCTTCTCTTTCAATCTGGCATCCTCTCTCGCCTCCTCTCTCGTTCTCAGTCTCGGTCTCACGAAGGCAAAGGTAAAAAGTAGCCCACAAAGGTTAGTTTTTCAGATCTAATTTTCAATTTTTGGGGGTTTGTTAGATTTTTCTAGATTTTTAATTTTTAGTTCAATAGGTGTTTTTTACGTTTTTGAGTTCTTTAGATCTTTTTTTCCTATTTTTTTTTGTTGGTTGTTTTTTTTGGGGTTTTGTGTTCAAAATTTTTTTAGGTTTTTTGGTTCGAATTTGAATGATTTTCTGGGATTTTGTTGCTTGAATTTGAGGTTTTTTTGGTTCGAAATTTTGGGCGTTTTTTCTTTGTTTGTTGGTTTGAATCTGATGCGTTCCTGCTCAGGAACTTCTCTCGTTGACCGATTATGTTTGACTATGTGTAGGTTGACTTTAAGGGCTCCTCTTCGAGGGTCTATCCTGCAAAATAACGAAAGGTTGCTAACCTGGGTGGTGGAACCCAAGAATGCCCTTCCGATGCTCAAGTCAGTGATCGAAATGAAAAGGAGTCAGAAGTATAGAGTTCGTGAATTATAAATTGTGTACCTGACGAATGATCTGACATGTCCTTTTATAGGCATGTGCCGCTGACATCATGCGAAGAATGA
Source organism: Salicornia ramosissima (assembly GCA_951394345.1). Taxonomy (NCBI): domain Eukaryota; kingdom Viridiplantae; phylum Streptophyta; class Magnoliopsida; order Caryophyllales; family Amaranthaceae; genus Salicornia; species Salicornia ramosissima. The sequence continues at coordinate 36,849,735 of OX596237.1, read as the reverse complement.
GTCAACGTCAACAATTATGGGCCCGACCCACAATGAGGAGTACCTTGATTACATTCCCACCTGATGAAAGGCCTACGACTATAGGGCAGTGACTGTAAAGGCCCAAAGGTCCATTGACCGTCTCCATGGGCTGGAACAATTAGCCCCCCGCTTGACATTTGAGGTGAACCGTCCAAACATCTGATGTCAAGTGGAAAGCAAATACACAAACCTTAAACTGTAATAACCCGTATTTTTGTACATTTATACATGTATTTTTATACGTATTTTATAACATATACACGTATTTTATATGCCTAAAAGAATATTTTATATGCTTACAAATTAGGATTAATAAAACGGTTTAAAGTCAATATTTACAAGATATTATTTATTGGGTATTTAAATAACTTATGTATATTTATAAAGGAATTTTATAAAATTATATTTGGAAATAATATTAAAGATTTTAATTATGTATTTTGGGCATCGTTTATAAAATAAAATATTCCGATTCGAAAAACGTTAAAAGCTTTATTTCCACTATCGCAAGCCCAATCCAACGGGAAACATAAGTCAGACCAAAGCTATATAAATACCCATTGCGTAAACCCAAAACAGAACAAAACCCTAAATTAAAAAAAGAAAAAAAAAAAACAACACCCACTTTTGCTCACCCGTATAAAAAATCCACAAGTTTCTCTCTCTCTTCTTCTTTCTCCTGGTGCACGACTCAGCAAAGGAAGGAAAAAAAAATTCGAACTCTTGGCTGCAGCAACCACCAGCCACCTGCCGCCGTGTTGCCACCGCTGCCGACCGTTGACTGTCGACCGCCATCATCCCTCCCTCTGCTGGTGCCTACTGTCGTGGGTAATTATAATAAAAAAACTTTTCTTTTATTTATTTTTAATTCTTGATTTAATGTTTATAGATTGTTATATTTTGTTAGTTTCTGATTTGATGCTGTTAATTAATCATGTTTTGGATTAAAGTTTTATGATTAAAATTGAATTTTGAATCTTTTAAATTTGGGGTTTTAATTGAAAATTTTCAAATTTTTATTTGTTGATTTAACTTGGATAAAAACATGTTATTTTGATTTGTTTTCATGTTTGAAATGGTTGGGATTGGTTATATGTTGTAAAAGGTTGATTTGATGAGGTTTTAAAACTTTTGGCTATGTATTAATGGAGGTTTTATGGAGTTTTGGAAAGAGGTTGAAGATGAAGTGTTGTAGTTTGATTATTTTTTATATTTTAATGAGTTTTATGAAATTATTAATTACTCTTGATTAGTATGGTTAATTTGATTATATTTTTGAAGTTTTATTAATTTTATTATTGCTATGATTTTTGGAAAAATAATATAATTTTAAAGATTTTAATTATTAGTAGCGTATAATTATTTTCGGTAGTGTTAGGAACCTGTCGGGTGTTGTTAAAACTTTTAAAATTGATTTTCGGGATGGTACAAAAGGGTTTTTAGTGTTTTATAAAGCCTGAAATTTTAGTTTTAATACACTAAAACGATATTTAAAATATTTAAATTAGTATTCACCTAGTATTTTATTTAGAGGGCACAATTTCAGAATTTTAAATTAAATTAAGGAGTCGGAAATGATTTTTTAAATTTATTTAGAGGCTGGAATATTGTAATATTTACTTAGGATAGTTTAAATGTTCAAGGGTGTTGATTAGTCCCATATTTTATTGTAGGGGACTTTGAGTTCGGTGAATTCCTTTAATTGTGGCTAGTTGAGGCTAATATACCAGGTACGTATGTACTCAGTAAGCTGTCTGCATGTAGTAGCATGTCTAGGGCATGATTTGAACTGTGATGACTGGTTATATGTTATATCCGTGATTGTGGAAGAAGGAAATATATATTGTTACAGCATGTTACCCTGAATTGGGTATTTTATCACAGTTTGGAATATGAGTTCGATTATGAACCTTTCTACCACGTAATGTGGGGCCAGTAAGCATCAATATTATTTTACCACCATTTTGTGGGGCCATGGGCATTAAAAGACTTGGTAATTATGTGATCGCTAAATGAAAAGATAAATAAACCTGTAATTGTGTGATTTCAAGTGTGATGGTTTATGTTGTAGATTCTAGGGAAGTTGAGTTGAAACAGATTCTTCATAATATTGTAAACCACGTAAAGTGAAAGAGGATTCACACCAAAAATCTTAGAACGTATATACCTTGAGTATGAACATATGGGGGAGGCCATTTAGCATCCTACAAGTGGTACAAGACGTTGTACACTCTTGTTTTTATTTTTATTCTTGGGATCCCACCACTCTTAAGTGGCATCGTTTTTTCCGCTCGATTTGCAACCGAGTGTGGCCCTGAGGGCGTCTTGACAGACAACTTATTTTTTTTGGAAACTCGTTCGATGTGAATCCAATCTCTTAATAAAATAAACAAATAATAATCATCACAGCATTATTTAATCTGACCATTATTATTTCCTAGTCTGATCATGGAGTCCCTAGTCTTAGTCTAATCACAAATATTTATTTGTTTATTTATTTATATTCATCTGTTGTATATATGTACTCAGCTTTTGCTGATTACGTGCTTTGTTTGTGTCTTCTTTGGTCATGGCCCTCGCCTTAATGACCATGTGATGAACCAATTTATACACTTGTATTATTGGAGAGCAGAATTTACACAGGTTAACTTAATGATGTGAAGTTCAAGTTTTCAGCATACGCATGGTCTTGGGATTGGTGTGAAGAGAGAATTTTTATTAATGTATTTGAGCTTATTTTAAAATATTATTTCATTTACTTTATTTGGTTTAAATAATTGTTAAAGTTTTTCCGCTGCAAAATTCTAAATAAGCCGAAACATTTTCACACGTGGCGGTAATGCTTTGGAAATTTCCTTTCAAATATGTTTTGTGTCATAATTTTAAATAATGTTTAGAGTTTTCAAGTAGGGAATTTTCAGGGTGTTACATAAACTGCCCTTCGAATACCTATCGTACTCGAGAGGATGGGCCTTCGAATGCCCTTCGAACGAACTGCATCCCATACTCGAAGGTTTGAGCCTCAATTGTCTCTCGTTCATAGAGGTTCAGGGTACGAAGATGCTCGAACGCTTCGTGTCCCAAGGGGCTTTAGAGTTCGAATAAGCCTGGCCATCGGACGCCCTTCACCCTGAGAGCTATGGGGCTCGAGGGTGTGTAGTCCTCAACATCCCCCTTCCCTTAGAACGCCTTGGTGATCGGAGGTGTCAGACCCTGGAACGCCTCCGGGGGTAATAGGCCCAAACATTCGAGGTTGTTTGATCCCCTAACACTACCCGGGATATTCAAAACATGCACTCGAGGTAGGTGATCTCGAGGAACCTGGGGATAATGAGGCCAAGCTACTTGAGGTAGGTGACCTCGAGGGCCCTGGGGCTAATGAGCCCCAGCTACTCGAGGTAGGCGATCTCTAGGGCCCTGGGGCTAATGAGCCCCAGCCACTCGAGGTAGGCGACCTCGACAGCCGTGGGGCTAATGAGCCCCAACTACTCGAGGTAGGCGACCTCGAGGGCCCTGGGGCTAATGAGCCCCAACTACTCGAGGTAGGTGACCTCGAGGGCCCTGGGGGTAATGAGCCCAACTACTCGAGGTAGGTGACCTCGAGGGCCCTAGGGCTAATGAGCCCCAGCTACTCGAGGTAGGCGACCTCGAGGACTCGAGGTAGGTGACCTCGAGGGCCCTAGGACTAATAAGCCCCAGCTACTCGAGGTAGGTGACGTTGAGGACCCTGGGGATAATGAGCCCCAGCTACTCGAGTTAGTCGACCTCGAGGGCCCTAGGGCTAATGAGCCCCAGCCACTCGAGGTAGGTGACCTCGAGGACCTTGGGGCTAATGAGCCCCATCTACTCGAGGTAGGTGACCTCGAGGACCCTGGGGCTAATGAGCCTCAGCTATTCGAGATAGGTGACCTCGAATGAGCCCCAACTACTCGAGGGCCCTGGGGCCAATAAGTCCCAGCTTCTCAAGGCAAGCATCTTCGAGGACCCTGGTGTAATACCCCGTATTTTTGTATATTTATACATGTATTTTTATACGTATTTTATAACTTATACACGTATTTTATACGCCTAAAGGAATATATTATATGCTTACGAATTAGGATTAATAAAATGGTATAAAATCAATATTTACAAAATATTATTTATTGGGTATTTAAATAACTTACGTATATTCATAAAGGATTTTATAAAATCATATTTAGAAATAATATTAAAGGTTTTAATTATGTATTTTGGCCGTAGTTTACAAAAATAAAATATTCCGATTCGAAAAAGGTTAAAAGTTTTATTTCCACTATCACAAGCCCAACCCAGCGGGAAACCCAAATCGGACCCAAGTTGTATATGTACCTATAGCGTAAACCAAATTAGGTCAAAACCCTAAATCAGGAAAAGGAAAACAAAAAAAAGTAAAAGAAAAAAAACCAAATTCACAACAAAACCCTACCTTCTCTCTCCGGTAAAACAAGTAAAGTATATAAAGAGAAAAAATACAAAATCAAAATCGAAAACAACAACAGCAAAGGCACAGCAGCCCAGCACCACCGGGAGACTGCCGCCACCACTGCATGGAGCCCGTCTCCGTCTGCCACCGCCGCCGGTCCTACCTCTTTTGGTGTTCGGTATATTTAAAAAAAACTTTCTTCTCTTTTTAATTTTTTTTTGTTCTTGTTCTATCTTAATTTAAATCTGAATTTTATATATGTTAATCATATGTTAAGATCTTTGTTTTAGAATGAGTTTTTATTGATTTTAAATTCTGTTTTATTAAAGGTTTAGGATTTAATTTCAGATTTTGAATATATTATATAAACCCTATAAAATTTGGTTATGTACATGTTTTTGCTCTGTTTTGGCCGTGTTCTTAATACATATTTGGGATTTTCATTTACTAATAAAAAAGGGAACTTTTAGACCATACTTAGGGTAGTATTAGGAGCTTCTCTCTCTACTTTATCTCTCTAGATTAGGTTAGATTTGGCTAGATTTTGGCTTGGATTCTTGAATTTCTCTTTGATTTTCATGTCATCTACTTTTCTCAAGGTACTCAATCAATTTCTTTTGCTTTTACTCTTCTTCCTTTTATATTTTGCAAGTAGATTAGTGTTTAATTACTGCAATTACTTGTTTTCTTAGTAAAATTGCTTGTTTGTTGTTAGATTTAGGTTTAATTCATGTTTTCTTGCTTAGATTTCCACTTTAATCTCTTCTCCATGTTTTCCCCCAATTATGCTTGAGTAGTTAGGTTTTCTAGGGATTTGATGACTTGATTATATGGATTTTGGAGGTTGATATTTGGAATCCATGAATGGTTGAGTTTATTAGATTGTTAATTTTCCTAAATTTCCTGTTGCTTTTCATGCTTGCTTGGTGAAGTAATCATGTTGAGTTCTAGTGATTTTGGATTTAATTTTCAAGATTGCTTTCAAGATTTTCTATGGAGAATTTTCCTAATTGCTAGAGATAGTAATTGGAATTGGGAATCAATAAAAGAGTTGACAAATTCGGTTTTAAGACTTGTTAAATTAACTATTCGAGAGAGGTTGATTTAGCTTGTTTTGAGATTTCCTAATGTCCATTCGAGAGAGGGCTTACTTGGCAATTTAATTCCTCAAAGCATAAATGGTTTTCAATGATCGAAAATCCTCCAAATGAAGTATATTCAAGGAGTTTTTTCCCTAGATATTTTTACATTGATTCTCGCATTTTTGTTTGTTATAATTGGTTCGTTTAATAGTTAAATTTCCACAAAATTCAAAGAAAATAACAAAAATAGAACCTCAATTTGCTAGATTATCTTAAAATCAATTCCAGTCCACCTCCTTCCTTGTGGATCGACCCTAGCTCCACTAATACTACGTATTAGTTTGTTAGGTTTTTATAAATTGTATATTTGGGAGGCAACTAGGGCCATGACACCCTAGGAGCCGATCATATATATGTACTCAGCTTTTGCTGATTACGTGCTTTTGTGTGTGTCTTTTTTGGTCATGGCCCTCGCCTTAATGACCCTGTGATGAACCAATATATACACTTGTATTATTGGGGAGCAGAATTGCACAGGTTAGCTTGATGATGTGAAGTCAAGCATTCGGCATATGCATTGTCGTGGGATGAGAGTTATCCGAGAGTTACCAATTCTTGTATTTGAGATTGTTTTTGAATGTATTTCATTTACGCTATTTGGTTTAAATAATTGTTAAAGTTTTTCCGCTGCAAAGTTCTGAATAAGCCGAAACGTTTTCACACGTGGCGTTAATGCTTTGGAAACTTCCTTTCAAATATATTTTATGTCATAAATTTGAATGATACTTAGAGTTTTCAAGTAGGGAATTTTCAGGGTGTTACACCTGGGGTTAATGAGCCCCAGTTGCTCGTGATAAGTATCTTCGAGGACCCCGGGGTCAATGAGCCCCATCTACTCGTGAGAGGCCAAGCCCCCAAGGGGGGGTTCATGACCTCGAACCCTTGACAGAGGGAGAAAACAGGTTGGTGGCATTTTGGTAATTTTCTAGCACAAGTTTGACCTAAACCTTGGCAATCTTTGACCATGCCAACCTCTTTTGGGCCTTACTGTTGCAACACGGGGCCTAAAAGTCGACCATGGTGTGCGTTGCAGAAACCAAGAAAAAACCCTTCAGCTTCCTTCGCCTCCTATATATTTGCATACTTGGTTCATTTGAACATTTTGTTCATCTCACTAAAAATTTTCTCTCTCTAAAGCTCTTTGCTCTCCTTGAGGTCGTCTTTCGGTCTTTAGCATCTTCCTTCGTCTTCCTAGATTTTTCGAGGTAAGTCCTTCTTTCCATTCTTCGTAATTTATTCGAATAAAGAGTCCTTGTCCTGTCGAGCACCTATCTTTGTAGGGCCACTCCCGTGAATCCGTGATGTCCTCGAAGGCATTCTTATTCATCCATTAGTGGATGAACTCGATGAGTCCACTCAAGGGGAAATGGAGGATGAGATCCCTTTTCCCTGGGAACCCTCGATAGCCTATACCAAACTTGTACATTCTAGTTATCGATGTGCCATTGATGTAGGTGTAGTTAGAGTCATGTCAGCTGGAGAAGCCTCGCGCGACGTCCGGGAAAGACGCAGGTTACGATTCTGATGCTGTTGAATATCCCGTCGTTCCCCCCGAACGAGGACCTAAGTATTTCTACATAACCCCCCACTTTAACCTTCTCCTGAAAAGAGATAAGATTGGCTTTTCTTCTACCTTTCGAATAGCTGAACCGTACATAGTGATTCGTCCTCAGAGACTTTAAACTGTAGCCTCTCCCACCGAGAGTTGCATAGCTGTATATAAGAAGTCTCTCGAATTAGGTCTGCGATTCCCTCTTCCCCCTTTCGTAGAATCCCTCCTGTACGAGTATAGCATGTCTGTAGCTTCTTTAACACCAAACTCGTGGGGTAGAATAAACTCCTTCCTCTTTATTTGCTCATTTTTGGGGGTTACTCCTTCTCTTCGATTGTGGAGGAAACTCATGAAGCTGGTAAAGAGTCGAGCATATGACCTTGGCAAGGGTAGGTTTATCTTCCAAGTTCGACTGGGGTACCAGGTGGTTCGAAACCTATCTTCGAACCAAGCAAACTTTTGAAGGATGTTATGCTTCGTATTTCGAGGGGAATCATGGCCTTTTCCTCGTTATCATCAAGACGGGGAGCCGAACTTTGGGCTCAACTTCAACGTTCCCAAATTATCCGAGGAGGAGGCCTTGGTCGCCTTGTACTGCGAACTTGACTCCAAATATGATCAGGGGAAAACCACATACTTTCCCAAAAACTGGCTTCCCTCCCCTATTGAGCTTCTGAACGAGGAGCTCCTCCTAGTAGTGGGGCTGAGTAGTGCTTACAACCAGGGTAGGTTATCTTTCCCATAGGCTTTGGGATTTCGACGTCTACCACGCTTATTAATACTTTTATCTTTATAGCAGACGCAACTCGTGCGTACGTGCCTAGCGAAATGTCGACCATCCTCAGCATGGCTACCATCAAATCTGTCACGGCTCGACGTAGGCTCCAATCAGGGGCCGAGAGGTCTCTATCCTTGAAGCTCCTGAGGTCCAACTCATCCTTTGGTCCTTTAACTTTTTGATTTTTGAATTTGGATTAACTTGTTCTTTTGCAGAATCCAAAACACAAGAAGAAGATTGCCCCATTGACCAAGGCCAAGAACAAAAGGTCGATCGAGGGCAATCCCTTCGACTTGCCCCCACCAAAGAAGAACAAGAACACAAAGGGACTCGACGTCCCTTCGGTGAAAGAGGTTCAGGTGGATACCACTACTAACGAGGAACCACCCGAGAGTGCTCTTCCTCATGATGAGGAAAAAACTGAGGAAAAAAAAGAGGAAAATGCTGAACTTCAGCCTAAGGCCACTGTCGACATTCCCCCCGAACCGTCACGAGGACCCGTTGGTGTAATAACCCGAAATTTTGGGCTATTTTAAATTTTTATTTATTATTTAATTACTTAATTTGATGGGCAAAAGATTCTAACCCAAACTAGAAACCGAGCCCAAACTTTTTACCTTGCTTTGTCAATCTAAGACCAAAGCCCAAACTAGCCCTTAACCCCTTAGCCCCACACAGCCAAAATCCTTTTTATTTAATCCTTTTAATTAATTTGTTTAATTCTATTAATCTAAAAACATATCTAAGAAAAGATCCTACTTTTATATTTTTCTCTCCTAAATTTTAGGAGTTCACCCAACCATCCAAACATCTATAAAAACCCTCCCTTTCTCTTCAAAACTCACGGCACCATCAAACAACAAACATTAATATTTTTCTATTCCTTCTTTTCTCTTCTACAAATAAAAACTTCACATTAAATTTTGAAGCTCGCAACAAACCATCCAAAAAAGGATTGAAGCAAGATAAAGGGGAATCAAAACCAAGCTCTATTCGAATCAAACACACGACCAACCCAAGAAAAAGATTCGAATTCTTGTAACTGCAATTAAGTTAATTAGATGTTTTGCTTAGTTTTAGAACAAGATTAAATATATAATTGTTAGAACACCAAACATCAATATTTTTCTATTCATTCTTTTCTCTTCTACAAATAAAAACTTCACATTAAATTTTGAAGCTCGCAACAAACCATCCCAAAAAGGATTGAAGCAAGATAAAGGGGAATCAAAACCAAGCTCTATTCGAATCAAACACACGGCCGACCCAAGAAAAAGATTCGAATTCTTGTAACTACAATTAAGTTAATTAGATATTTTGCTTAGTTTTAGAACAAGATTAACTATATAATTGTTAGAACATGTTTAGAATTGCTAAAGATTGTATTTTTGATGTTTGAATTATTATTATTGATATTAAACAATTGAATGATTATAAGTGTATTGTTGAGTGTATGAATTTATTTCCTGATCAAATCTTGTTATTTCTTGATGAATTTTTCGTGGGAGTTTCTTTACTGGTTGATTATGAATCAAGATTTATTTCGTTGCAAAAGTCGTCCTTTTCTTGCTTATAATAATTTAATCTATCAAACTAGTAAAACTTTCCAGATTTAATGTACGAATTTATTAAACTAATTAATCAATTCGGATGGCTACGAAAATTTAGGTGAAAGTCCAAATTAGTGTTTTACATCTTGTGCTAATTTTTCATAGTTTTTAGAATTTGTTTGCAATGGAAGAAAATTCTGAAGCTGATTATAGTCTAATCTGATCGGTTAGTTATAAAATCCCTTAAAATTAGTAAATGATGTTATTTTTGGACGAAACATATCCAAGTTAAACCTTGAACCTATATTAAACTTTCATCAAAATTTCTAGAATGTTAGAGACCTTTAAATGGTTGCTCTTTAATTTAAATGGGTAAAATCAGATTGTGTAAAATAGTGTGATTAAATCACTAAAATACTTTTAAAGTATATCTCGTCGAATCTCTTGTTCAAATTATGATTCTTTATGAATTTCTTCTAATTTTACTAAGTGAATAAGTCCTTGAATTAAATTGTTAATCTTGATTTAATTCTTTAATTATGTTTTATTGATTAATATCTATGAAGATGCTGTGAATATTGTTTATAAATAAAGATTGGATTTTTGTTTAGTTATTAGATGATTAAAGCTTTTATTAGAATATGCGTTGTCAAATTGTTTGCTTTATTTAGGTGGTGTTTTGAATAATTGAAGGTGGTGATTGAGAATCTAAGTTGTTATTGAGTCTAGAAGTCAAAGTTAGGATGTTTGACCTAGAGTTCGTTGACTAAGTGATAAGTTGAGTTGACTTAGAGATTAAGTTGTAAGCTTAAATAATTATTAATAACAAAATAAATAACAAAGGAACGAAAACAGAGTAAGAGGATATTATTTTGCTTCGATCTGTGGCTACGAAAGGTTTGGTATTTAAGACGGCCAATATACGTGCCGCACCTCCCTTTCCTGGGATTTCGAACATCTCAGTTCCGATTACGGTCACCTATTACTTTCAATTATGGTATACTCTACTGGGTTTAAGGAATTGACGGCTGGCATATACTGATAATTGGAATTGACGGACAGTTATGCCGATAATTAAGAAATTGACTGCCGGTATGAGCACCATATAAAATACATAATAAATAACGAGGAATGATGATGATGAGAATTGAGATATTGAAAATAAATAAATTGAATGGTAAAAGTAATATTAATAATGGAAAGGGAACAATAAAGTACAAATATTGTATGTTGGATATCAAACCAATGGAATGATGGAGTATGACTATTGTATGTTGGATGTCAAACCAATGGGATGATGGAGTACGACTATTGTATGTTGGATGCCGAAAGGTGGAGTACAACAGTTGTATGTTGGATGTTGGAACATTGGGGCGATGGAGTACAATAGATGTATGTTGGATGCTGAACCCGTGAAAGATAATATGATAACCCATGGAATGATGGAGTACAACTTTCGTATGTTGGATGCCGAAAGGTGGTGTACTTCAGTTGTATGTTGGATGTCGGACCATTGGGCCAATAATGAATAAATATAATTCGTAAGTTTGAATGGATATAAAGTAAAGAATTGAGTATTGAAAGTTGAATTATTGTGATCTATGGAGTCTAGAGTCTAGAGGTGGCCCTAGCTAGTGAGTCGATGTTGGTTATGTTATGTATTTCTGTTGCGTTGTCTGATTGAGTTATGTACTTGATTGATTGATGGCTGTGATTATTGTTAGTTCAATGTATACTCAAGAAGGGGGGGTTGAATTGAGTATGTGTGTTTTTTCAATTGTTTTCAAGGTTTGTTTATCTTTTTGTGAGAACAACGAAAGAACAGTAAGTAAAGATTAGGGACACAAAGATTTAACGAGGTTCGGCTTCTAAACAAGCCTACGTCCTCCACTCTCTCACCAATATTATTAATCAACTCAGAATAATAACAAGGTTACACACTCAATTAAATGCTACAACTATGTAACACTTAATTCCCCAACTGTTAACTCTAACAGTTCACTCAGTGTTCACAGAACACTCCCCAACCACTTCCCTCTAAGTGGTTCAAATATTAAAAACTTAAATCTCCGTAAGTTTATCTCTTAAAGATGGATATGGAGATAGTTTTGGACTAAGGATAGACTCTCAGAAAATATGACTTGGTTTTCTTTGGAGAGCAAAAGTCCTCTAGGGTTTTTTGCAAAGATTGTTTATATAGGCAAGAAAAAAAACCGTGCTCTAGAAGTGTGTTTGGAGACTTGCCTAAATTGTGCAAACCACTTCAGCTGACACAAGTGCAGTGTTCTAGTTTCAGACTTTGTCTCTTTCCACTATGGGAAGAGAGATGTACACTAAAGTCCAAACAAAGTACATTGCATTTAATGAGCAGATTTGGTGTATTAATTTGGCAGATTTCCAAAATACAAGTGATCCAAATTTTTCAAATAATTTTCAAAATGATTTTGAACTCGAAAATCTGTACGGATCACATGCGTAATACTGAGGTCTGTTCCCACAGTGGTCTCAGTACTACTAAGTCTACATCTGGTAAAGGGAACTGTTCCAAGCTTGTTCTTTGCCTGTTCTTAGCTTGTTCTTGGCCTGTTCTCTTTACTGGATGTACACTTAAAGTCTTTTTGCTCTTTACTTAAAAACACTAAGAATATTTTCCTAAGCCTATTTTACAAGAAGATCCTAGAAATATAAAAATTAAATAATTCCAAGCTCTTGGCTTCTGATCTTCAAGTATCTCAAGGCCTTCATGGTTGCCTTGATGAGTCCTCACTTGATTCAACCTGTTCATATACAAATATACATAGACATCAAGTATAGAGGACTGGTTTGTCATCATTCAAATCAAACATGGTTCAACAATTTCCCCCTATTTGATGATGACAAACCATGAAGTTCCCCCTGAGAACAGTAACCAATTGTTTCAAAATAAAACAACTGTTCAGAGGAACTGGTCTTGCACTGTGCCTGTAGTCAGATTCATAATCTCAGAGAATAAAAAATACACAACAGACTAAAGCACAATTAGACTGATTATAATGGCCAGTCACTCATCACATTAATCAATTTATTTTTGAGTTTCAGCATTAAACCGATAACCTGCAAGACTTATCAATTATCAAATGTAGCAAGAGAATTTTCAATTTCACGTGGAAGAATTTCTTCCAGTTGGGATGGATAGGAGCACTTGATCTGAATTCAAGATACTCCTAGGCATAAAGCTGGGCCATCTCTTAACAAGGTCTGAACCTTGTTCAAGTTGCTACACTTGATGTTAGGAACTTCACCTGTCCTATTCCCCCTTTTGGCTTCATCAAATCAAAAAATCAACCATAGCACAAAAATTAAAGGAAGGCAACAAGTAAAGTCAAATATAGGCATAATATTAACACAACATTCTAGAGATCCTGTCCCAAATGTGAGTACCTGCAGCTCACAATCCTAAGTGTTCAAGTGCACACAGAAGTTAAGAAAATATACAGACCAGGACCATTTTGCAGAGAAATTGTTTAGTAGAAATGGTCAAAAACTAAAGATAGAAAATTTTCAGAGAAACCAGAGGAATTAAAGTTTGAAAGCAATGTTAGTAGGGAAAGGGGGTAGGCTAAGAAGAAGTGGAGTCAGCATCATCATCAGAATCCTCAGTAGAATCCTCATTCTCATTTTCTGCACTCTCCTCCTACTGCTTCTTCTTGACTTGGGCAATGATGGGAACTGGTCTCTTGGTGGTCTTGGGCTTGAAGCTGGAAGAGGAGGCAAGCTTTTCTTCATGGGAGTCCATTCGTACTGATATGTTCTTTATAGATCCATCCATAGAAGTGCACAAAGCATTGACACTAGCCATCACCTGTTTGGACAATGACCCAGTAGCTTCCTTAGACCTGGAACTGCTTGTTCTTCTGGCCCCTGTGATCCTCTCTTCATCCCTCATTTTTAGCATGCCACCCTCAAAGGTCATCCCCTTCTGACCTAGGATCTGGTTGGTGAGGACAAGCATTTTCTTGACCTCACCACTCAGATGAACCTTTCTACTTTGGAAAACCAAAGTAAGCCAGGCACCATAGGGTAGAGAGTGGTTGGATCTTTCCAGAATGCTAACCATGTGAGCCAGCATGAGACCAGGGAGACTCAACTTAATTTTCTCATAGAGACAGTAAATGATCACAGCATCCATCTTCCTAACATCCATTCTGCCCTGGGCTGTAATAACCCGAAATTTAGGGCCAGAAAATTTCGCGGTTTATTTATATTATTTTACTATTCTAAGTCCAAAAGGCCCATTTATTTGGACTGTTTAAAGTTATTTTCTTCCTTAACCTGAAATTGGGCCTATGACCCAATTCTCACTCCTCTTGGCCGGCCCCCTTATGTAGTGGCTAGGGTTTTTTTTTCTTTTTAATTTATTATTGATTAAGTAATTTTACTATTTATTTAATTAATAATATTTTAAATATATTTTAAATTGATAAAACCTAGTCTACCCCCTTTACTAAGTCCACCTAAAAAAAACTCTCTTTTCCCCTACTCTCTCCCAAAACCACGACCCTCCCCTTTGATTAGTTTTTTTTTTTATTTTATTTTATTCATTTTATTCTTTTGTTCCTTATGATTAAGTTTGGGAACAATATTTCTATTTCCTTTTTCCTATTTTCAAACTCTCAAGAAACCCTAATATTTTCCTCTAGTTTGGCCGTGTGATTTCAAGGCTCCAAAGGAAAATTTTCTGTGTTTTCTTTCCTTAATCTAAGGTAACTAGACTATCTCTCTTAGATTAGGGTAGTTTTCTATATAATTAATTAGGATTAAACTAGAAAAAATTGAATGGTTTAGTATCATGTTTAGGTTGAAAAGTTCGAACCATATGATGATATTTGTACATGTTATTTTCTTGATATTATTATGTAATCTTTATGAATCTTTAATTGTTTTAATAAATTCTATGCATGAAATAATTTATTTAATTACATGTTGTATTGAATTATTGCATGATAAATTGTCTAATCTTGTTCTTGATTTGTTCTATGAATGTCGAGTAGTATATGGTATCTCATGATTATTTTTATGTTATTTTTCTTGAATTAATATGTTGATCTTGAATGTTTAATTTCTAATTAAAGTCTTAAATTTAAAAGAATTAATTTTGTTCATGTTATATGTATGTTGAGTGGTTCATAGTAATTTAAAGAATTAAAAATCTAATTTTTATGATTAATCTTGATTGATCTTGAATTGTTATGACTAATCTTTAACTTAATCTTTAATTTAAGTATGTTATTATTGAATCTTGGAATTGTTCTTGATATATTATTTGCCCTAAGAAGCCGTGTGGTTTTATGTATAAAAAGAATTGATTTTAATTTTGTTTTAGTCCAATCTTGATGATATGATGTTTAAAGTATGATTTTATTGGTTATTATTAAGTTTATGTAATTAATTATTGATAATTGTATTTATTTAATTTAAAGTATAAATCTTGGTATTTTTCACTAAAAGTGTCGAGTAGGTTAGAATAGGAAAAATAGGATTTTTACCATGTTTTAAGTTATATTGGTTGCTAAATGTTAATTTAAAAGATTTATTTAATTGTTTATATGATTGTTTAATGAATTAATTTAATTATTATGATATTGTTGAAAATGTCGTGTGGTCCTAGTGATGTTTGATCAATTTTAATTTAATTTTTGACTTGTAATAATATTAGAAGGTAATTTTAGGAATTAATATAATTAAAGGAATTCAAAGGAATTAATAGGTATAAGTTGTAATATGAAGGAAAGTAACAATATGATTAAAAGGAAAGTTATAAGATGATATGAACTAGTGGTCTCAAGATGACCTTTAGAAAAGATGATATGAACTAGTGGTCTCAAGATGGCCTTTAGAAAAATGTTGTGAATTAGTGGTCTCACGAGGGCCTTTAGAAAAGACAAGATAAGATACGGACGCCCATTTGATGATACACGAGTCATCAGATCGGGTTAAGTTGAAGCCATTGCCCTGCTACGGTCTCTGGGCAGTTCTGGATCTTAAGATATGTAGTCGTCTAAGTAGTAGTACACGAGCTGCTATTTAGGGGTTATGACCATAGCTTAGGCTTAGTTCTTGCAAAGGAGGGCTACGGGTTGAATACACGAGTTCACCCCGGCATGTTTTAGGAAATTTGAGGTGCACACGGGATCCTCAACGAGCATAATGACCGGTCCAATAAGATGGCTAAAAGAAGGGTTTATGGGTAAAATGTGATAAGATAAGTATTTCACGGGAAGGATTCTGTTATATGTGTATATATGTGAATTATCGTGTGTTTATGTATTAATTTTGTAATATTAAGTCTTCCGCTGCGTACGTCTGGTAAGTCTGTATTTACATGTATTTGAGTGTATGTTGTACGTGTATTTACATGTATTATGTATAAGTGATTTGGTCTTTATTTCTATACATATTTTGTATGTATATTCGTACGTATTTGCATTTGTAATTTATACGTATATGGTATGTATTCCTAACCGTATTTTGCAGGTATTTTATACGTATTGTACTCGTATTTTATACGTATTTTGTACGTATTTCTAACCGTATTTTGCAGGTATTTTATACGTATTGTAATCGTATCTTATACGTATTTGTATACGTATTTTCTACGTATTTTTGTACGTATTTTTATACGTATTTTTGTATGTATCTCGTATGTATTTTTATACATATTTCCATGTGTTTTTGCATGATTTTCTTGGTTGATTCTATGCCATTATATGGTTAGCGGTCCCTCATTTAAGCGGGACAACCTAGTTACTCGTCACTGACGGTGGACCCCCCCATTTCAGGTGATGATGCAGACGCATAAGTGGGCTCTCGTTTGGTTCGGGTTGAGTATTGATGTGATCAGTAGAGTGAACCAGAGTCTAGTTTATGTTTTCTTTTCATAATGGTTTAGTTTATCCCAGTCTGTTGGGAAGATACAATTTTATGGTGTATTTAAGTATTGATTTATAGACTTTTGGGATTGTTGATTCAGTATTTAATTAATAAAAGGAATTTTAGACTTTAATTATAATATTATTGTTAAGTTTTATGTTAGTAATGATCCATTTGTCGATTTCCTTCGTAAATCGACAGCTTAGAAAAGTCGGGTCGTTACATGGGCCCTAGGGAGTACTATCTTAGAGGCAATTGTATGGAACGGCCTCATTACTGGTTCCCTTAGTTGGCCAGTAACATAGCCAGCACCATCATGTGGATAACCAGTAAAGAGAGTGGTATGTATGTGTTCTGTACTGACCTCAGGAATAGTTGGCCAGTTGTCCTTGGAATAATCACATAACCCACCTCTTGGCACACCTAGTACCTCCCCTAGACTCTTCTTTGAAAGAGTGATGTCGACCCCATCGACCTCACTCTAGACCTTCCCTTTTTCTAACTTTCACAGCTTTGAGTAAAATTCTTCAACACAAGTTTAAAAAACATCTAGCCTCTTATCAAATAGCCCTTCCCAGCCCTGGAACTCTATGGCCTCCTTAAACTCCTCTAAAAATTGTTGACTCATCCAAGACTTAGGACATGCAAAACCAAATAAGACACCCCTACCACTTAATTCATACAGTGGTTCAGAAGTGGTCTTACCTTTCTTCTTGGCAGGAGTCTTTTCAGAGGCAGAGGCAGCTTTCCTCCTCTTTTCTGTTGGGAGTTTGGTTGTAGGCTTAGGGCTCTCAGAGGCTTTGCCCTTCTTGGCAACACTCTTTACCCTTTTCTTCTTTTCATCCTTCTTTCCCTCTGGAACCTCCTCAACAGGTTCCTTTTTTATCTCTTCCTTGCAAACCCTTGTCCTCAAAGGCCTGGTTCTCTTTCCTGTTTCCTTTTCCCCTTGTACTACCCCTGTGATCTCGACATCCATGTCATCATCTTGCTTTTCTGTTTCTTCCTTTTCAACTTCCTTTTCTTCAGTGCTTGACACTGTTTTCTGTGTGGTCTGAGGTGATGGTGTGGGTGTTTTCTGTGGTTGTGGAGAAGGTGAAGGGGTTGTTTCCTTTTGTGGTGAAGGGGGTGGTAGAGTTTTGGTCTTTGGTGGTGATGGTGATTTTTGTGGAAGGGAAGAGATAGTAGTTTGGGGAGAGGGTTGTTTAGGTGAAGGAGGGAGTGAAGGTTTGGATGGTGATGGAGTTTTCTGAGGTTGAGGTTGTGGGGATTTTGGTGAAGATGGTGGTGATGATTTAGGGCTTAGTGGAGGAGTAGATTTCTCATTAGGCTTGCATGCAGCCTTAGATTCAGTAACCGTTTCTGTTGTGGCTTGGTCCTTGACCTCTTCTTGCTTCTCTTCTGCTTGGTGGTGTTTAGCAACCACATCAGTGTTTGATTCCTTCTCAACTTTGGAGGGTGTGAAACTGGGAGATTGACTTTGTCCTCGACTTTTCTTCCTTGCAGCCTTGTTCTTCTTTCTTCCCATATTGATTGAATCAGTGAGTTTGATGAGAGAGAGAGAGAGAAACTGATTTCGAATTCTTGA
Source organism: Salicornia ramosissima (assembly GCA_951394345.1). Taxonomy (NCBI): domain Eukaryota; kingdom Viridiplantae; phylum Streptophyta; class Magnoliopsida; order Caryophyllales; family Amaranthaceae; genus Salicornia; species Salicornia ramosissima. Next base: position 36,831,754 of record OX596237.1, on the reverse strand, counting down.
AGGAGATTCTGATGAGGATGCTTAGGGTTTGAGAGAGAAGATTAATTTGAGAAAGAGAGACGGTTAGAGAGAGAAATCAATGTGAAAAAGTGAATTAAAATGATGACAAAAGGCAGTTATTAGAACAGTTAAGGTAGAAGTTACTTTACACTGTTCACAACGGTCATGTGTCAGAACAATCAAATCCTCAAATTCGAAATTGAGGGTTCAGCAATAAACTGACATAACCGTTGTAAGGAACTAGTCTGACTATGGTCTGATGCTGATCTGTATATATTAAAAACTTAAGGCATCTTTCAGTTAGGCAACTTAGAGACACCACACATTGGAACAACATCAACATAAGAATTTTGAGACCACTTGCATAAATGACATTTAAGAGTTAACCAGCCCTGCTTATTTACACTAATGATCAAAAAGTCAAACATAGCCAAAAAGGGAAAGATGAGTCCTAAGGAACTAGGATCTAATCCTTACCATACCAAGTAATGTGCGGAGTTTGACAAACACTTCCCTGCTTAGGGGTTTAGTGAAAATATCAGCCAATTGTTCTTCAGATCTGCAAAATTCAAGATTCACATTTCCTTCTTCAACATTGTCTCTGAGAAAATGATGTCCGATTTCAATATGTTTGGTTTTAGAGTGTTGGACAGGATTTTTTGAAATGTTTATAGCACTGGTGTTATCACACAATATGGGAACACTTTCGGAACAGACCCCAAAATCCTTAAGTTGTGTCTTTATCCAAAGCAATTGAGCACAACACAAAGCAGCAGCTATGTACTCAGATTCACCTGTGGATAAAGACACTGAATTTTGTTTCTTAGATCCCCATGAAATGAGACAAGAACCTAAGAAGTGAGCCATTCCTGAAGTGCTCTTCCTGTCCACACTAAAACCAGCATAGTCAACATCAGTGTATCCCAAAAGATCAAAATTACTTCCCTTTGGATACCATAAGCATATGTCCTCTGTACCACTTAGGTACCTAAAAATTCTCTTAACAGCTTTTAGATGAGACTCTTTTGGGTTGCTTTGAAATCTTGCACACAACCCAACTGAGAACACTATGTCTGGTCTACTAGCTGTTAAGTAGAGAAGTGAGCCAATCATACCTCTGTATAGCTTATCCTCAACATCCTTTCCTTTCTCATCTAGGCTCAGTTTAGAAGAGGTAGGAATAGGTGTGTCATAGGACTTGCTATCTTGCAGACCATATCTCTTGAGCAGCTCCTTGAGATACTTTTGTTGGTGAATCATGATTCCATCATCCACTTGCTTGATTTGGAGCCCTAGGAAGAAGCCAAGTTCTCCCATCATGCTCATCTCAAATTCACTCTTCATAAGGTCTGTAAACTCATCACACAAAACAGAATTAGTAGCCCCAAACAAAATATCATCAACATATACTTGGACCACTAACAGATCTGTTCCCCTTTTCTTTAAGAATAGAGTTTTGTCCACTGAACCTCTCTCACAATGATTTTCAATAAGAAAGCTAGAGAGTCTCTCATACCAAGCACGAGGGGCTTGTTTGAGGCCATAAAGAGCTTTGTCTAACTTGTAGACATGATCTGGACAAACTCTATCCTCAAAGCCAGGGGCTGTTCCACATACACATCTTCTTTCAAATAACCATTTAGAAAAGCAGTTTTAACATCCATTTGAAAGAGTTTAAAGTTCATGTGGGCAACAAATGCAATTAAGATTCTTATTGCCTCAAGCCTGGCTACTGGAGCAAAGGTTTAATCATCCTCTATTCCCTCTTGTTGGTTAAACCCTTGAACCACTAGCCTGCCTTGTTTCTGACTATAGTACCTGAGTCATCCATTTTGTTTCTGAAGACCTATTTGGTTCCAATAACTGACATCTCATTGGTTCTTGGTTCAAGATGCCAAACCTGATTTCTTTCAAACTGGTTCAACTCATCTTGCATGGCCAAGATCCAATCAGGATCAGTTAGTGCAATCTTATAGTCAGTTGGTTCTATGTGAGATAAGAAGGAGAAGTAAGCACAGAAGTTCTTCTAAACAGAATTTCTAGTTTGGACTCCTTTTGATAAATCACTAATGATTTGATCAGAAGGATGAGAGCTTCTTTGTTTAAACATACTCTTTCTTAGAGCATTTGAGTCACCTAAGTTAGAACCAATGTCTGTACTGGTTCCCCCTATTTCATTTTCATTTTGAGAGGGTGGACCAGTTTCTTCAGTGTTCTCTCCCACTTCATCTTCAGTTGGATGGGCAGGAGAGTCATTGAGTTCAACAACCTGTTTAGCATTTCCCTCTGCTGCACCAGACTCATTGGTGTTTTCAGGAGGAGTTGGAGAGTCTGGTTCAGCAGTGTTCTCTGGTTCAGCTCCAGTGAAATTTGTCATCCCAATATCAAAGCCTTCATCATCATCTACCTGCACAGGCTTGTTGAACATGTTAGTTTCATCAAATAACACATGGATACTCTCTTCAACACACAAGGTTCTTTTGTTGAAAACTTTATATGCCTTGCTATGAGGAGAATACCCTATAAAAACAGCTTCATCACTCCTAGGGTCGAACTTGTCCAAACTAGTCTTACCATTGTTGTGTACAAAACACTTACAACCAAATATCGTTAAATGTTCAATGTTTGGTTTTCGACCCCTTAGAACTTCATAAGGTGTTTTTCTTAGTATTGGTCTTAGCATAACCCTATTGAGTATGTAGCATTATGTACTCACAGCATCATCCCAAAATTTCTTGGACAGACCACTCTGTAGAAGCATGGTTCTAGCCATTTCTTCTAGAGTGCGATTCTTTCTTTCAACTACTCCATTTTGTTGTGGAGTTCTGGGGGTTGAAAAGTTGTGAGAAACACCATGCTCCATACAATAAGTTATGAAGCTAGCATTATCAAACTCTGATCCATGATCAGATCTGATGGATGCTAACTGATGATTGATCTTGTTCTGGACCTGTTTCACTAGAATTTCAAATTCATCAAAGGTTTCATCTTTGTATTTCAAGAATATGGTCCAAGTGAAACGAGAATAATCATCAACTAAGACAAATACATAACTAAAGCCATTTCTACTTTGTACACGCATAGGTCCACATAAATCCATGTGTACAAGTTCAAATGGTCTAGAGGAACTAACCACTTTCTTTGCTTTAAAAGATGATCTGACATGTTTGCACTTTGCACACTCTTGACTGAGCTGGTCTGCCACATATTTGATGTTAGGTAAACCTATCACCAAATCTTGTGTTCTCAACTTGTTGAGCAAAGTGAAGCTAACATGTCCTAATCTTTTATGCCAAAGCCATTGGTCATCCTCTACAACACTAAGGCAGAGGGCACTGTTCTGTGGAATTTGACTTAAGTATGTGATATACACATTGTTATGCCTTGTTCCTTCACAGACCAGTTCCCCTGTCTTAGGGTTCACTATGTGACAAGTGTTTGATTCAAAATTCACTTTATTTCCCTTGTCACATAGTTGAGATATGCTCAAAAGGTTATGTTTCAAACCTTCTACATAGTAAACATTGTCAATTGTTTGGGAGAGTGACTTACCAACCTTACCTACTCCTTTGATAAGTCCTTTGCTATTGTCACCAAATGTCACGTGCCCTCCCTCGAATGCAGTGAGTGAAAGGAATTGTTCTTTATCCTCGGACATGTGTCTTGAGCAACCACTGTCCAAATACCAATATGGCTTTCCTTTCACTCCTACCTGCACAAGCAAACTAAAGGTTAGTTTTAGGAACCCAGACCAGCTTGGGTTCCTTGTTCTTTGAAACATTTTCAGTCTTGACCTTCCTAACCCACACTTGTTGGGTGTAGGTTTTATTTTTCTTGTCATGTTTCTTTTTGGTGAAACATTTGTTAGCAACATGACCACTCTTACCACAGTAGGTACAAACATGCATATCCTTGGCAAATATATACTTGCCTTTCTTGAATTCCTCCAACCATGTGTTGTCTCTGCCAAGAACAGTTGTAGAACTAGATCCAGAATACCCTAAACCAAACCTTTGAGAATTTCCAGGTTGGGATGTGAGGATGTTTAGGGTTTTCTGAGCATCTAACATTTTGTTCAATTGGTTCATACAATCTGTTAGCTCATTTTCTTTGTTCTCAAGCCTCTTAAGTTGAATTTCATTTTGTTTCTCAAAAGATTTTAAGTCAAGTCTAGTCTTTTGAAGTTCATCTTGTATTCTTGAGACCAGGGAGGGATCTGGTTCGTCACTGGTCTTCTTGGTGTTTTGTTGTTTTAGCAAGATGAGTTCAGCCTCAAGATCACATATCTTAGCTATGCACTCATCATGTAAAACATCCAAAACCTCATCGAAGGCAGTGGGAGAACCAGTCTCTTCAGAACTCTTGAGCTCACTATGTTCCTTGTGTAAATCTTCAAGTTTTTCAATTAAATGGTCATATGCAAGTATGACATCAGATTTACTCAAGGTACATGTGTCTTTTAGTAGTTGAAAGTTTGAATTATGTGTGATGAATTTCTTGAGCTCATTAAACCCCTTTTGAATTTTTTCAAAAAGTTCATCCTCTTTAGGAACTGGTTTGGAGTTTAATGTCTCAAGCTCCATTTTATGCTGATCTGCTGTTACTTCAAGTTCATAAATTTTTTCTTTAAGTTCTTCACAAATAAGCTCAAGTTCAGCAGATCTAGCACCACATATTTCATACTCTCGAACTGTTTCTTTTAATTTCTTTTTGTTGTTCTGATAAGCAGACCCAACACTAATGCATTGATCAATAGTGAATTCAAGATAGTCAAGTAGTTCATCTCTATCTAGATTATGCATGTTTGCCTTTAAATCATTAAAACATACTTGGTTTTCATCTGAAGTGCTTCCACCAGCCATGAGACATATAACTTCTTCTTCTTGCAAACAGACCTCAGACTGGTCTGTGCATGTGAAAGCAGTTAGACAGAGATTTGCTTCTTCTTCATCTTCCTCATTTTCTAATTCTGAATCTCCCCAAACTGCAGCCAACATAGCTCTTTTGAAAACCTTCTTCTCATCCTGGACTCCAGGATTTCCCTTGGGATTTTTCCATGTTGCACACTCCTTGATTTTGTGCCCCATTTCACCACATTTAAAGCAACCAACATTGGAACTGGTTTTCCTGAACTGTCCAGAACTGTTCCTTCCTTTTGTAAACTTACCCTTGGACTTTGTCCTAAGGTATTTTTCAAACCTTCTGGCCATAAGACTTATATCATCTTCATCTTCCTCAGATTCCTCTGCTTTGAGGACCATTTCCTTGTTTTTTGAGCTAGATTCAGCCTTTGAATCTACCAACATCTCATGAGTCATCAAGGAACCAATAAGTTGTTCTAGAGATAGTGAGGTCAGATCCTTTGCTTCTTGTATGGCTGTAACCTTGGGCATCCACTTCCCTGATAAGCTTCTCAACATTTTCCTCACCAACTCTTCACTTGAGAAGGTCTTTCCCAATGACTTTAGTTCATTTACAATGGTCATTAACCTTGTAAACATGTCCTTTATGTTTTCATCTCTAGTCATTTCAAAGACTTCATATTTTGACATAAGCATGTCAATTTTTGACCTTCTCACCTCAGAGTTGCCTTTATATGCAAGCTCTAGTGTATCCCATATTTCCTTTGCAGAAGAACAAGCTAGAATTCGATTTACCTCACATTCTGCAATTCCTTGTTGAACAAGTGACATTGCCTTTGCATTTTTCTCCAGCTTCTTGTAGTCTTCACTTGTGTACTTTTCTTCTGTCTTTGGAACTATGAGCCCTTCCTGATTCTTCTTGTGGATGAACGTGGGTCCATTTTTTACTATCATCCAGCATTCATAATCTATCCCAATGATAAGATTTTTCATGCAGTTCTTCCACCAAGAGTACTTAGTGCCATTGAACTTGGGGAGTCTTGAACTGATTCATTCTTGAGTAGACATCTTCTTGCTCCTCTAGGTAGTTAACCTTTTGAGAAGTTAGGCTCTGATACCAATTGTTAGTTCAATGTATACTCAAGAAGGGGGGTTGAATTGAGTATGTGTGTTTTTTCAATCGTTTTCAAGGTTTGTTTATCTTTTTGTGACAACAACGAAAGAACAGTAAGTAAAGAGTAGGGACACAAAGATTTAACGAGGTTCGACTTCTAAACAAGCCTACGTCCTCCACTCTCTCACCAATATTATTAATCAACTCAGAATAATAACAAGGTTACACACTCAATTAAATGCTACAACTATGTAACACTTAATTCCCCAACTGTTAACTCTAACAGTTCACTCAGTGTTCACAGAACACTCCCCAACCACTTCCCTCTAAGTGGTTCAAATATTACAAACTTAAATCTCCGTAAGTTTATCTCTTAAAGATGGATATGGAGATAGTTTTGGACTAAGGATAGACTCTCAGAAAATATGACTTGGTTTTCTTTGGAGAGCAAAAGTCCTCTAGGGTTTTTTGCAAAGATTGTTTATATAGGCAAGAAAAAAACCGTGCTCTAGAAGTGTGTTTGGAGACTTGCCTAAATTGTGCAAACCACTTCAGCTGACACAAGTGCAGTGTTCTAGTTTCAGACTTTGTCTCTTTCCACTATGGGAAGAGAGATGTACACTAAATTCCAAACAAAGTACATTGCATTTAATGAGCAGATTTGGTGTACCAATTTGGCAGATTTCCAAAATACAAGTGATCCAAATTTTTCAAATAATTTTCAAAATGATTTTGAACTCGAAATTCTGTACGGATCACGTTCGTAATACTGAGGTCTGTTCCCACATTGGTCTCAGTACTACTAAGTCTACATCTGGTAAAGGGAACTGTTCCAAGCTTGTTCTTTGCCTGTTCTTAGCTTTTTCTTGGCCTGTTCTCTTTACTGGATGTACACTTAAAGTCTTTTTGCTCTTTACTTAAAAACACTAAGAATATTTTCCTAAGCCTATTTTACAAGAAGATCCTAGAAATATAAAAATTAAATAATTCCAAGCTCTTGGCTTCTGATCTTCAAGTATCTCAAGGCCTTCATGGTTTCCTTGATGAGTCCTCACTTGATTCAACCTGTTCATATACAAATATACATAGACATCAAGTATAGAGGACTGGTTTGTCATCATTCAAATCAAACATGGTTCAACAATTATGTTTGACATATTGTCTATCATGAATTGGTAGTACTGTGTTCTAACTATTATATTTTTTATTGCGTTCTACGATTAAGTAGAACATTCTAATTACTCCCCACTGACGGTGGACCCCCCATTCCCCTTTCAGGTGAAGAAGAAGAATAAGCAGGGTGTTAGCGAGGTTTGGGATTTGTGAGCTTGCAAGAGTAGCAGTTTAGCTACCCATTTAGTACAAGTCCTAGTCTTATGTTAATATTCGTAGCTTGTAATAGTATTTTTAGTAGTTTAATGAGAACCTTTGGAATAATTCTAGTTTGGTTTTAATAAGATTTCTAATAATAATTGATTAAGTGTTAGAGCTTCTGCTTTCGTTTTTAAGTTATGATCATTATAAAGTCGTTTATTAATGATCCGTGTTGTTGTTCTCTCCGAAAACAACGTTGCTAAAATACGGGTCGTTACAGTTGGTGCAGACACGTTCTTCACCACTCTGAGCAAGGCGGATCGTCGTCGACGGATCGCTGCTGCCCTCAGAAAAATGTATTCCGATGAAGACGAGAGAGGCTTAGCTGACTAGAGCCTCGATGATCAACTCGGGGACCTTCATGACGTCTGGCTCAAGGTTCTCCTTTATCCACTTTTCGTCTTTATCCCTTTATTGATACAACACTTAGTAATTTTTTTGCTGTTGCAGATGTCAATCCGGATGCACGCTGTGTCGAGGTTTTTGTACACAGCCGTGGAGGAGAAGGATAAGGGCACCCAGCTGACCGAGGCCCAAACGAAGCTCGCAGAGCTCGAAGCCTCCCTCTCAACTATGAAGGAGAGCCTCAACAGTGCCAACACCAAACTTTCTGATCTACAAGAAAAATTCGACGCAGAGAAGAAAGCCAAGAACGAGGCTGTTAAGGCACGAGATGAGGCCGTTAAGGCTAAGAGCGAGGTGGTGAAGGCCCAGGAAGAATTGATAAAGTCCCTTGAGAGCATTCAGGCGAGTCTTGAGGCTACCCAGAAGAGCTTGGATGACGCTGAGAGGCTGAGGAAGGAAGTCGAGAAGGCTCGAGTTGCTGAGGTTGAGGTGATCATGAACAACTGGCTGAGCTCCGAAGCTGGGAACACTCTCAAGAGCCAGCTCGCATCCGATGGAGCTGTAGATTGTATTCCGGTGATCGAGGGGAGCGTTCTTCGAAAGATGAGGTCGGTGGTCGAACAACAGCAGCCAGATCTGTGGGCTCAACTCGAGGAGAACTACAAGGCCATTTCGGAGGAAGAGGATAAGGAGGCTTTTGAGACTGAGAAAGCCGTCCAGGCCGCCTTTGAAGCTGGTGAAACAGAGAAGGATGCCCAACACTCGAGTGAGGAGCCTAGCTCTGGATCTACTGATGACCCTTCGACTGCATCTGAGGAATAATCCTCCTTGACCCCTTTTGTAACTCATGTACTTAGCCTTTTCTTTTCTCTTTTTGTGTACTCGAACGATGTAATCCTCTTTATCAATGAAATGCAACTATTTATCAATTATTTGTGTTTGCTTTACTTTATTGCACTTAAATTTAACATAATGCATGTTAGCCCGGTTAGGGAAAAACCTGCTCCAGTAAGGAAGTTTTCATTAGTGATTAAAAAAGGACACACACTGCGTTCATAACTAATTGCAATCGATGGAGGGTAAGCACAGACCGCTTCCTCTCCCCGTCCTACTTATTGGAAATAAATTGAACTGAAAATAAATCACACTAAATCAAAAAAATTAAACATCACACTAAGTCTAGATGTAAAACTTCTTCAAGTAGTCGAAGTGCCACAGCCTCGGTAAGGTCTTGCCTGCTTGAGTGACCAGCTCAAACGTTCCAGGACGAATCTAACTATTTAGCTGATAAGGTCCCTCCCAGTTTGGTCCTAACTTTCCTTGTAAAGCCACCTTTAATTTTCAGTTTCTTCCACTTTCCTTAGCACCCAATCTCCCACAACTAGGGATCGAGGTGCCACCCTTCGATTAAAACACCGAGTTATCTTTTGCTTGTAGCAGATCGATTTGAGCAATGAATTGCCTCTAGTCTCGGGGAGTAAATCCAGCTCGACAGCTTTTTCACCTTCGTTTTGTTCGTAGTCGTAGAAGGTGATCCTCGGCGAGGGGATCCCGACTTCGATTGGTAAGACTGCTTCACTTCCATAGACCATAGAAAACGGAGTGTGGCCTGTTGTCTCCTTGACCGTAGTTCTTGTAGACTATAGGATCCCCAGGAGCTCGTCGACCCATAAACCCTTAGTTGCCTCGACCTTCTTCTTGACACCCTGTAGTATAACCTTGTTGGCTGGTTCCGCCTGACCGTTCCACTGTGCTCTTGCCACTGAGGTGAATCAAGTTTGAATGTCGAACTGGGCACAATAGGCCTTCGTGGGCCCACTCTCGAATTGCCTGCCATTGTCTGAGACCAACATTTGAGGTACTCCGAATCTTATTATGGTGTTCTTCCATATGAACTTTTGTACCTGCTTGTCAGTGATGCGAGCTAATGGTTCAGATTCGACCCACTTAGTGAAATAGTCGATAGCGACAATAAGAAACTTCCTTTGTCCACTTGCTTGAGGGAAAGGGCCTAGAAGATCCATGCCCCACCGATCGAATGGCAGAACTGCTTGGACTGTTGTCAACTTGCTCGAGGGTCTTCTTGATATGGCTGCATGAGTCTAACACTGGACACATTTCTTAACAAGCTCGACTGCGTCCTTCTTCAAAGTAGGCCATTAGTATACAGATCGAAGTGCCTTCGTAGCGATTGTTCGAGCCCCCTGATGGTTGCTGCATGCCCCCTGGTGAATTTCTCAAAGTATATAGTCGCCTTCCTCTGGTGTTACACATTTAAGTAAGGGATGAGTGTACGACAGTTTGTACAACTCTCCATCGTATAAGGTGAACCACTTGGACTTCCTCCTGATTTCTTCCGCTTCCTTCTCGTCCATTGGGGGACTTTCATGTTTTAGGTACCGGGCGATGGCATCCTTCCACGTCTCCCCTCGAACCAAAGGTAGGACAGTGGGCTCGTTGATACTTGGTTCTCGAAGGACCAGCCATTGTATTATTCGAGGTTCCTCCCCTTCTGCAGAACTGGCCAGTCCCGACAGGGCATCAACTTATTGGTTCCCCGATCGAGGGATATGTTGTATTTCAAAATCTTCGAGTTGTCCGGTGAGGGTCTTCAGCTTTTGGAGGTACATTTTCATACTGTCTTCCTTAGCTTCGAAGTCCCTTTTAAACTGCCCTACGGCCAATTGAGAATCAGTAGTGGCCAGAATATGCCTTGCTCCAGCTGCCATGCACATTTGTATTCCAAGGATCAAGGCCTCGTACTCGGCCTCATTATTAGAATTACGTATTAGAACTATTACTATTACCATTAAAATAATAGAAAAATCATGCTAGGCTGTACAGTATACGGGCATGAAAGCCAAGTACAAAAAATTAAAGGGAAAACAAAATCACAAATTGGTGACTACATACATACCTCAAAGACACCATTTACAAAGAAAGGAGCATTTCTCAAGTACCTCCTTGTTCTAGAATCTAAATATATCCTTATGGTGGCATGGTTAAGACACAAAGCAGCATTTTAGAAGAAGGAAGCTACTAATAATATTAAACTGATGCAATTCAAGCAAACCAGAGCAAAGGGCCAAAGTTGTTCTTGAATTGCTATAAACTCCCTATAAAAATGGGTTCATGAAATATGGAAACAAATCACTGTGATTCTATTCTAGTCTACAGTATCCTACAGCTTAAAGATCAACATCAGCATCTGTTTCCCCATCAATCATCCCTGGCTCAGTGTCTGCGTCAGTTTCGAGTTGGCCAGGTTCTGGTTCGTCTGGGGATTCTGAACTTTGTTTTTGAAGTTCATCTGGTGTCGGGGTGCCACCTTGAGAATTATTTCCGGTGACAGGTGTTGAATCCATGTCCATTACAGCTCCTGAGGCTTCAAGATCGTCTCTAATTCCTTCACCATCCATCTCCGCCATTGTACCCTGATAATTTGTAGATTTTTTTACAGCTTTGTTAGAAAGTAACAATATCATAAACAAGTAATTTAACAGATATTGAAATAACAAGCCTCAATACGTTATAAATGCCATGTGGGCATATTTAAGCACACAGTCGGTGTTATTTCCTTGTTCGCAACTAATACAGGAAGATAATTAGCTATGAAGTTTCAAACTAAGCAGATTATTTAGGTTAAAAAAAATTAAAAAAGAAATACCTGATTATCTTCAGATGGGGTCACAGAACCCTTTGCCTCACCCTTCTTAACACGCTTAGACTTGTCGTTTGGCTTTGCCTGATATTTCGATTTTAATTCAGGAGGCAAAAGTTCCAAGGGTACAACACCCTCAATGCCAAATTCAGTAAACTGCAATGAAACACAAAGTAGGTTTATTCTCCATTTACCAATATGCCATGCAATTGTTGATAATCTCTATTATATAAGCTGAGAAGGGGTTTCTTGGCGTTCACATGAGATTATAATAATTCAATTACTCCGTACTATTTATTGCTTAAGAGAATTTTAGACAATTGAAAGCATAAACCAATTAGAAAGATTTTCAACACAAATGGTCCAAATTAAAATAGACTTTATGATAATTGTTTTAAGTATGAATGACCGACAACAATTACTTTGTCTTGAAAATAGGAAAAATATCATCAGTATTTTCCGCATAGAAACACTCGGTTTTATTTCAACCATATAATGCATTTGTCATAAATTTATTTTTTGATATCATAGAAAGTGTTAAAATCGTTTTGTTCTCCATAATATACAGAGAAATAATTGTATGGAATTCATTAAATTTATATTTCCAGTTTTCTACTACCTTTAAACACAATTAAGTAGAATAAGTAGATCATTTTATTTTAATCCATATTTATCTATAATCTATAATTATTACTAAAACAAGCCACTAGTGACATCATCGAGTGACACATGTCACTTCCTTATGAAATTTTTTCCCTCCAAAACAAATTATGAAATCAGTTGTTTTTCAATTTTATATCCTCTCACAAGTTTCAAAACTGAACAAAGGTTTTTCCCTCCCAAGCAAATGATGAAAATCATTATTTCTTTTAAATTGATTTATCCTCACACAAGTTTTCAAACTATTGCTAAAAAACAAACAAAAAAAAAGTTTCCATACTAAATAAATGCTTCGTTGGAAAATTAATGGGATTATAAGTACATGTTTTTTTCTACACATCTGATTAAAACTGGAAAAAAAAATTAGTTAAAACATGAAATACACGGTGCTAACCTAATTATATCAAAACCATAACTCCTTAGATTAAAAACCTAATACTGCACTTTTTAGAACAAAATTTTCTTGTCCTTTTGGGACTGCATATTTTATTGTTAAAATTTCACAATTTTTCATTCTAACAGGAAAAACCATTATATAAAATAATAGAATAATGAAAAGTTAACATCAAATCATGCTACATTTAAACATTTATAAAAAAATTATCAATTTAAATTAAATTTACTGAGTAATTTGTTTCAACCGTGAATTGCACGGGTGCTAACCTAGTAATCATATATAAAGGGCCATATATCATACCCTTGAAAAGCCTTCTAGGTCCTGTCGAGCAGAAAACCGAAGACCTTTCCAGCAATATACCTGCAGAGATGAGCAAACAAATCAGATCCACTATGACAATAAAGCAGTCCAAGGCAAGCTTATTAGACAATGTGATCTAAATTATCCAAAATTTCCTGATGAACTGACAAAACCATTCAACTTAGCCATCAAATCGACAAGGTGACTTGTACATGGGCTTCACTAAAATATCAATGCCAGCCCAAAAGCAGGATTTCATTGTTTTGCAAAAAAACTTCAACGCAGAGATGACATATATACAGGTTCTTTTTATTGATTAAGGGGATATGAAATCAAACAATGAAATAACACCGAGCAAAAGAACAATCCATGAGCCAAGCTCAGAGGGAACATATCAAAGAAAGGATTAATGAATGAGCATGAGTTTAAGGATCAATGCCTGCCCAAGTCTTGGATATCATTGTTTTGTCAAAAAACTTCCCTATAGAGATGACATATATGAGCTTTGTTTTTAATATTTGATTGTTTTGCTTAAATGAAGGGAAAATGAAATTAAACAATGCAAATAACACCAAACGAAATAACAATCCAGGAGCAAGCTGACAAGGATTCCAAGGCATTGGTGTTAGATCAGCCTGGATCATTGGTCATGGATTGACTAGGGTTTGTTGGTGTTAATTTGGGGCGAAAATTAAGGACTTTCTGATTTGGAAACTTCCCTAAAGTTGCCCAAAATACCCCCTTCTATTTTTGGATAATTATGGCAATGTGTTTTTTATTTCCATAATTTTATATTATGCACCCGAACCTGAGTGTTTTGGGCTAAGTTAATCAGAATGATTGCTTAGTCATTAGGATGTTTATGTCCAAGCAACAAAATTATTCTAAGTATTTTCATAGTGAAATTTATTGTGTGATCCACAATCATAAAAAAACCTTTAGTTTCTATCAGGATCGGCTGAAAGTTTTTGATTCAATTTTTAGAGTTCAGGAGTGATTCAAGGGATTCAACATCATTTTTCTTAAGTTCTAGAGTTATAGCAGATATACATAATTTTCTGCTGTTGTTTCTTCTTTTGTCAGAGATAGCCTGAAGTTAAGAATCTTTGGCAGGTATCTTGCAATTACTATCATCATCTCGGTTGATGATCAAGATGAGAAAATAAAGATTTAACTTGAGAAAATAAAGATTTAACTTGGTTAAAATAGACATTATACAAACTTTCACACGGAGATACAGTCTTTGGGGATTGTTGGCAAATGTTTGGGTGAAATATCAGGACAGCATTTTAAACATTCAGTAAAACACAATTTCAAAATTGATTTAACTGCATATATGTAAAAGGTCTTTGCCAGAGCTACATAGTTGAAAACCAGCTCCAGATATGCATTGTGAAAGTCACTTGAAATATTCTAAATCCATAGGTAATCAATTGAGTCCAGCCAAATGGATTCCAGATTCAATTTAGTTAGCGTTAATACCTATTGATATACTATGTATCATCTCTCAAAATTATGAAAACAAGAACATGCAGCATCCCAACTAAGCTTATCACAAGTGTAAATTACCTTGTTATTTTTGTGATGATACTCAGCTTCTATGCCAGCAGATGGATCCATCTGGTCATCACAAATCAAAATGTTCGTCATTGGATGGGTCAAAGTGAGCAACATTTTCAGGACATTAATTGGCAGAGATTAGGAGGATAAAGCTTACATCTTCAGCCATTGGCTTCCAGTAATCTGCGACAGTAGGAGTCTGGACTCGGTCAGGATCAGTGAGAGCATTCTGGAAAGATATAAGTTTAATAACATTATAGACAGATAAAAATATACATGCAAAAATAAAACACCAACAATGCAGCACTCTTCATGCATGAAAGACAAACCGGATTCTGATCAGCCCATTTCCACAGCTGAGAAAGTTCTTTGTTCCCTAATCTCCACCTTGGTCGACTGCAACGACAAAAAAATTCTCAACATTTTGAGGAACCATATTAAACCCTAAGCTCCGAAAAATAAACAAAAGCCTATAAATGAGTTTTAAATAACATTCCAAATTCCAAGAACGGAATTGACATGTATGATAACAATCAGGAAGAAAAACTCAAATCCATCTCCAAACAAGCATATTACAACCCATCTGGAGCATGTGCATAACATTAGATGAGAGGGTCTCAAGAAGGGTATACTATTGCTAAGCAAATAGATATCATAAGGCTGGAACTGCCGAAGCAGTAGTGTTCCAGTATGTAACATGAAAGGCCTGTAACAATTTTCCAATAATCTCTATCTTAGATCAGGATACACAAGGAACAAAATGGTATATTGGGCTGGAGTTAATTCATTAATATAACCAACTTTCCAGCTGCCGTCAACTCATCTTCCTCTCTGTTCCTTTTTCTCCCCTTTTTCTTTTAAATTAGACCAGACCTGCCAAGTTTCGTTCGTTCTCCTCTTCTGTACTTTTCTTTCTCTTCTTCTATGCATACCCTGATTCGAATTTTATTTTTCTTTTTTTGTTCGAGTACTCACTCTACAGTTCTTTTGACCCTATTCTATTTCCATTTTCTGTTCGAGTGTTCTACTTTTCTTCAGTCTACTTCTCTTTTTTTCTTTTTTCTGTTTGAGCTTTTTTCGACCCTTCCTTTTCTTCTGCTTCTCTCTTCTCTTTTTTTCATTCTTTCTCCTTTTCTTATACTTTAAGCCAGACAGTGGCTCACTATTTTTACCCCTCTTGGAGGATCTTAAAATTTGGTCAATATTTAAGTTTTAAAAGGTCTTGATTAAAACTTCCTCCACTCCATTTTACTTGCAACGTACCCTTTTGGCATGATTTTTACACTTGTATCTTACAGTTCCCTTCTTGCTTTTAAATTTCAATTAACTTGCTTGTTTACATGCTCAAATCTCTTCCCAAAATGTGTCAAAAGGGGTATGCTGCAAGTAATATAGAGCAGAGGAAGTATATTTTAATTTTTGGCCAATACCAAAAAAATTATGTTTGTTTTTCTTAGTTACCCTTTTTTTTGGAGAAATTCTTAGTTATAGTCTTTATTAAGTACTTTCAAAATCTACAAGTACTCTAGACCTCTAGTAACGTATTATGCCTATTTATTCTCTATGAAGCTTAATTTTTATGTTGTGTTGAGTATTACTTAAGCTCTAGATTTGACTTTCATGGTTTATGGCACTTAAAGTGCGCCTCATATCCAAAAGGCGTGCACCTTCGACTTGTGTCGTGCGCCTAAGCTCCGGGACCTTTTGAGCCTCGATGCGCCTCGCACCCTTTAAAAAGGTCTAGATTTCCCCAATTCGGATTTCTTAGAGTTACTTCTAGTGCAAGGTGTATTGCTTTTCTCACAATAGATTATTATTAAACTGATCTGAATTTCCACATCATCCAAAAGAATGGAGATATTGACTAAGATATGGCTCATGGGATCAAGTTGGGGTGGCTTAAATGGAGAGCAGCCACAAGATTGTTGTGCAATCGAATGTAACACTTCCACCTAGACATCCAACCATCCTTCACACCTACAACCACAAGATCAGAAAGGGCAACAAAGCAATAGGGGAGTAAGGCAGTTAAATGCTAATATTTTACTAATATTTTTACTTATGTCTCTTTTGTCATTACTTGCTTTTAGTTTATTCTGTTAGCATGGATGTACTAGTTGATATGCTCAGCCTTTTGGTGATTTGTAGGGGAGTGTAGACCCTAAAATAAGCAGGAGGGTAGAGAGAGAATCATCCAGAATAGTATTTTGGGAGGCTATAATACCCCGTATTTTTATATATTAATATATATATATTTTATATGTATTTTATACCCTAATACACATGTTTTATACGCCTAAATGGATATTTTATACGCTTTACGAATTAGAGTTAATAAAATGGTGTAGAGTAAATATTTATGAAAATATTATTAGTTGGGTATTTAAATAATT
Organism: Salicornia ramosissima; assembly: GCA_951394345.1. NCBI lineage: Eukaryota > Viridiplantae > Streptophyta > Magnoliopsida > Caryophyllales > Amaranthaceae > Salicornia > Salicornia ramosissima. The sequence goes on along the minus strand of OX596237.1, from coordinate 36,815,088 downwards.
TATAAATATTTTAAAGAAACTTAAAAAAATCATATTTGAAATAATATTAAAGGTTTTAATTATCTATGTTAGGCGTCGTCTATAAAATAAAACTTTCCGGATTGAAAAAGGTTAAACGTTTTTAAGCCTATTGTCACAAGCTCAACCTAGTAGGAAATCCAAATCGGACCCAAGCTATATAAATACCCTAGGGTAAACCAAAACAGGTCAAAAGACCTAGATCAAAAAATAAAATAAAATCACTCACTCTCTCCTCTCTCACACGCATCATAGGGATTTTTTAAAAAAACAACTCTTTGTTTTACAAACAACAACAGCAACAACATTCAACCTCACCACCGCCACCCTCTTCCCTCTCCTGTTGCGCCGCCTCTGCCTCCGGTGAGCTCGGTTTCTCTCTCTTCATCCTCTCTTTTTTCTTGATCCTAATTCAAGTTTTGTAATTTGATTTATCTATTTAAATTCTGAATTTATACTTGTGTTTAATCATGCTTAAACAACAAATATTCTACTCCCTCCGTTACACAAAACTTTCAACAATTAGTTTTGCACGCATTTTGAGGAAGTGGTTTAAAGGTGTAAACGAAGGAATTAGTCAAAAGAATTTTAATATTAGTAACTTATAATCACATTCTTGCTTGTATTAAAATCATTTTGACTAATTCCTTTGCTTACACCCTCAAATCGCTTCCTCAAATGCGTGCAAAACCAATTTTTGAAAGTTTTATGTTACGGAGGAAATAGTTTTAATTTGAGTAATATAATTCAAGAATTTTAATGGGTTTTGTAAATAAATTTCAGATTTCTGTAGGTTGTTTGAAACATGTTTAAACCTTGTTACTTTACATATTTTGATGATTAAAATGTTTAGGGTGGAGTATTGGGTGTTGTAGATGAATTTCTTGAGTTTTTTTTGAAGTTTTAAGGGAGGTTTGGGTGTTTTAATGGAGGTTTAAAGTATGTGGAATATTCTGAAATTTTAAATGAAATCCTGTATCTTAATGGGTTTTGATTGTTTTTGCCTAAAGATAGTTGCTAATAATAATTATGTTATTGCATACAATTAGGAACCTAAAAACATGTTTTAGAAGTGTTTAAAAAGGTTTTTATATTTTTATTAATGCTGGAATTTTATTAAAGTATGATAAGTTGACGTTTTAATTAATCTAACTAATTACCCACTTAGTATACTAATAAGAGGGCATAAAACGTTAATTTCGGGTTGGAGTCGGTTTTTAAAATTTGTTTGAGGCTTGTTATTATTGCTGGAAATTTATTAACATGTACTTAAAAGTGAGTCCAATTAATGGGATTAATTGCCCACTTGATAGAATAGTTAGTTATGGGGTAATGTAGAGTTGTCTTCTGTAATTTTTGGAGGTTTAGTAAGGTTCTAATTCTTAAATTTTTATTCGGAAAAGGATTATTTAATAGTTTTGTTGGTTTAATTGTAGGAAACTTCGAGTTTGGAGACTTTAACTAACAGTGGCTAGTTGTATTTATTATACGAGGTACGTGTATGTACACGAGAACTTGACTTCATGTAGTATCATGCTTAGGAAAATTTCATGAATTGTGATTGGATGATTTGTTAAGTGATTACTCACGTGAAATTGCATATATGACAGGTTGATTTAATTATTGGATTGGAAAGTTTATATCATGAGAGCTATACTCATTTTGAGATGATTGATTGAATTTATTCATTATTCAAGCAAGTATTAAAAAGTAGCAATCAAGATTAATTACTCACATGTTAAGTTAAGTTAAGAAGAGATTTTATTTATTTTACCACCTCGTGTGGGGCATTCAAGATTAATAACTGATTTATATGGTCGTTAAATATAAAGATAATTAAACTTGTCTTGGTTGACTATGTGGTGATTAAATGGTATGTTCTTGATTTATCGTATGTGGTTTGAGAGTCTGAAAAAGTTTAAATTGATTAAACAGGTAAAGTGTAATAGGATTCGTACCAAAACTCTTGGAACGTATACACCTTGAGTATGAACACATGGGGGGGGGGCTAAAAGCTCCTACAAGGGGGTATAAGACGTTGTATATCCCTTTTTATTTTATTTTAGGATCGCACCCATCTTATGGTGGCCTTTTCCACTCGATTTGCTACCGAGTGTGGCCTGGGGGGCGTCTTGACAGACAATTATTTATGAGACCCGTTCGATTTTGAATCCAAATTTAAAATGTGTAATTTAAATTAATTAAAAAGATAAATAGAGCTACATCAGATAGTCCACAAGGCACAAGTATGGTTTATGTATATTTCTGTATTACTTAGGATATAAGCTAGTATGTGTGTATTGCTCGTTGTATGTATTTACTCAGCTTTTGATGTTTCTATGCTTGTATGTATATATCTTTATTACTTGGGGTTGAGTGTGGAGTGCTTGTAGTTCCTTGTAGTGGTTTAATTACTATTGATTGCTTGAATATTTATTACATTTTTGCACTAATAAATTCTATACTTTTTTTTAACAATGTTGGTTTTGGTGGGCCTTTATGTCGTAGTCGTTTGAACACAATGGCAATAACACTTTGGGTTTTTTCTTATTTAAAGGGTATTTAAAATAGTTAACTAGGAATCTATTAAAAATAAGGAATTTCCAGGGTGCTACAAAGGTCTTGGAGAGTTATGGCCTAAAGTCATTACACTTGTAAACATCCATTAATCAATTGCAAGTAACTTTTTCTATGTCTGTGCTTTCTCTACTGTTTTGCTGGGTGTTGTTGTTGTAGATTTTAGGCACCCTTACACTTGGTATCAGAGCATGGCTCCAGGCAGCACCATGCAAAGGCTAGACGCTTTAGAGGAGAAGATGGATGAGGTGAGCTCTCAGCTAGAAGGTTTGGTGAAGTCTCAGCAATACTAGACTGAATTAGCACCAAGAAATGCAAAACCAGCACATTAAGGCCCTTACGAAGACTCAGGAATTTTTTTTGGGGATATTAAGGCTCTCATTGAGGGAGCAGAAGCAGGCGAGGAGGCCTCTAATAACGAGTTGGGGCCTTGACCTTGGACCTTTGGGGGGACGGCCTCTTCGAAGGGAGGGCAGTTCATTAATGGGTTGAAAGAGAAAATTTGGGTAGAGGTGAGGATGTAGGATCCGCCCACGTTAGAGCAAGCTATGGAGTTAGCGATCTGTATTGAGGAAAGAAATAAGGTCTATACTAAAGACGTTAATAACTCTAGGTTATGCACTCCCTTTTCTTATTTCCAACGTGGCCCCATTCTTAACCCCATAAAAGGCAGAGCCTAATCCCCAAATAACCCTTCTCCAAATTCCCACACCCTACCAAGTCAGCCCAACACCACAAATTACCCATCCCACTCATTTAATCACCCAACACACCAAAATCACATGCCAAATAGGAATGCAACCCAAAGTTCACCCATCTCCCAAAACCCGACCACTTCTCAACGGAGTTCAACCTCTTCGAACACATTTTTAGGGCAAGTCCGCTGGTTGACTGAGAAGGAACTGCAAGAGAGGAAGTCTAAAGGGTTGTGTTTTAAAGGTGATGAGAGATGGGAAGTGGGGCATAAGTGCAAGGGGCGTGAGCTGAGTGTCCGGCTGGTGGAGGACGAAGAGGAGGGTGATAAGGAGCAATTGGTAGCCGCGAAGGTTCTCGAGGAGGTGGAAATACTAGCAATTTCTATGAACTCGCTAATGGGTATTACTAACCCTAAAACCATGAACCCTAAAGGGGAAAATTGGGGGCTGAACAGTCATAGTGATGATAGTCCCGGGGGCCACTCACAATTTTGTATCCCTACCTTGTGTGGAGGCGGCAGGGCTGGAGGTTCATGGAGGGGGATTGTTCGAGGTATCCTTAGGTAATGGGGAGGTGGTGCGAGGACGGGGTGTGTGCAAAAGGGTCAAACTCTCGCTGGACGGGGAAATCCTAATTGAAGGGGACTTCTTGCCGCTACATTTGGGAAATTCGGATGTCATACTAGGGGTTCAATGGTTGGAGAAGTTGGGGGCTGTGGTTACTAATTGGAAACTTCAAACGATGACTTTTGAACACAATGGGGAAACCGTGACCATCCACGGGGACCATTCCGTGACAAGGACCGAGATCACCTTAAAGGCGATGTTGCAAACACTCCGGAAGGAGAATGGGGGTTTCTTAGCTGAATTTTGCCAGTTGCAAAAGGGGGCAGACAGCGGGACAACAGGTTTGGATGGGATCCCATCCTATGTGCAACACATATTGTAGGAGTTTGTGCGGGTTTTTGAGACTCCAACGGAGCTTCCACCGGAGAGGGGACATGAGCATAGCATAGTGCTCAAAGAGGGAAGCAATTCGGTAAGAGTGAGACCTTACCCCGTTATCCCCAATTCCAAAAGGATGAGATTGAGAAACTCGTTCGGGAAATGTTAGGGGCGGGCATAATCCAACCCTCTACATGTCCGTTTTCAAGGCCGGTGCTTTTAGTGAAGAAGAAAGACGGGTTATGGCGCTTTTGTGTGGACTATAGGGCCTTGAACAAGGAAACGGTTTGGGACATGGTGCAAAATATTGGCCGCTTTGATGCGATGTGGGTGAGATGACGTGGATGCGATTTCTTCCGCACTGATATTTACCTGTTTGTCACGCCGTTTGGAAACAGTTTGGGACATGGTGCTTTTGTGTGGACTACAGGGCCTTGAACAAGGAAACAATTTGGGACATGGTGCAAAATATCGGCCGCTTTGATGCGATGCGGGCGAGATGATGTGGATGCGATTTCTTCTGCACTGATATTTACTAGTTTGTTACACCGTTTGGAAAGACGCCATTTTTTTTTTAAAATAAGCCGCATCAATACTTTGTCGCCTGATTTTATGGTGGAAGCAAAGAAAATAAAGGAAGAAGAAGAAAGATAGAGTACAAATCTGACATTTAATGATTTAACTGAAAAAATAAATAAAATTAAAGCTTAACCTGTATTTGATACTCGAATTCGAACAAAAGCCCTCACCTAATTGCTTGAATCTCTTCAAATTTAAGCCCCAAATTAAAACCTTAATTACAAAACAAAAGCCCTAATATTACAAAATGATGATGCTTCCTACGCCTACATTTGCTGGTTGCTTTCATCAACTTGTCTCTTCCTTCGACTTCTTTCTGCACTAGTTTTGGGTCTCGAACATGTGGGTTTACCCCTCTCTCCTCTCTTTCCCCCTCCCAGTTGTCACTTTTCCCTCATTACCCACAATCCCACGTGATCCCCCAATATTCCCCTTCCTCTTTTTTTTCCTTTTCTTTTTTTTTTTTGAAATAATTTTCTCTTTTCTTTTATTATTGTACTCCGTACATACTTTGATAGACAATTTTTGTTTTAATTTTTATTTTTCCACTTCTCACATGATACACGTACACCTCTTATTTTTCCACTTCTCCCTATTTATTTATTTATTTTTCCTTTTATTTTTATATATTTTGATAGTCATCTTTTGTTTTAATTTTTATTAAATAAATTAGTACACATAATGTTAAAATAACATAATTTTATAAAAAAGCTATTTTTTAATTATATAAAATATATTAATAATGGTAATATTAATGCTATAATAACAAAAACCAATAAAATCAATTAAAAAAATATGAGACGCTTAAAAATAAAAAATAAAATTATACACAACGGTCGTGATGCGATCCATGATCAACACATCAATTCTGTTACCGCATCACCGCGACCGTTTCCGCGATCGCGACCGAAATCCCTTTTTTGAACCATTACGGTTATCGATGAGCTCTTGAATGATTTGGAGGGGTCTTGTATCTTCTCCAAGTTGCACCTCAAATTGGGCTATCACCAAATCCTAGTGAAGCCGGAGGACGTCCCTAAGGCCGCTTTCCGAACTCATGAGGGTCACTATGAGTTCTTGCTGATGCCTTTTGGCCTAACCAATGCCTCGGCTACCTTTCAAGCCCTGATGAATGAGGTATTTCGCTCTTAAGTAAATTCGTTCTTGTGTTTTTTGATGACATTCTTGTGTATAGTAAGAGTAAGGAAGAGCACGCTAACCATTTGAGATTAGTTTTGTCGAAATTGCAAGAAAGTAGTTTGTATGCTAGCTTGAAAAAGTGTGAGTTTTGTAAGAGGGTGGCTTATCTCTGCCATGTCATCTCACAAGGAGTTTTGGTGGACCATGAGAAAGTGGAGGCCATGATCAAGTGGCCTACACTCAAGAATCTTCGTGAATTGGGTGGATTTTTGGGATTGACCGAGACTACCACAAGTTTGTAGCGAACTATGCTAAAATTGCTCACCCCCTAACCGAGCAATTGAAGAAGGATAGTTTTGGGTGGAGTGATGTGTCCATTAGTGCTTTCAATCACCCAAAAAGAGCAATGGCGAAGGCGCCGGTTCTTGCCATGCCGAATTTCAAGGAGTTCATTGTTAAGGATGATGCTTCGGGGTATAGATTGGGAGCGATGTTGATGCAAGAAGGGAGGCCCATATAGCCTACTTTAGTAAGACGTTGGGACCCGGGGGGAGGAACAAGTCAACTTGTGAGATGAGCTAATGGCGGTATGTTTGGCAATCTAAAAGTGGAAACCTTATCTCCTTGGTCGGCGGTTTGTAGTAAGGAGCGATCAACAAAGGGAAGTAGGGATGGAATATCAAAAATGGATGTGCAAATTGATCGGGTTTGATTTCGATGTTTAATACAAGCTCGGGGCTTCCAACCGAGTGGCAGATGTGTTATCTAGGAGAGGGGATGAAGAAGTGGAGTTGAGTACCTTGATGACCGCTCATGAGGTAAGATTGGGGGAAGTTGGAGGGGGAAATTGCCAATGACGAGTTCTTAGCAATATTGAAAAAAGAAGTGGAGGAAGGGGAAAGTCCCACCGGCGATCAACAAAGGGAAGTAGGGATGGAATATCAAAAATGGATGCGCAAATTGATCGGGTTTGATTTCGAAGTTTAATACAAGCTCGGGGCTTCAAACCGAGTGGCAGATGTGTTATCTAGGAGAGGGGATGAAAAAGTGGAGTTGAGTACCTTGATGACCGCTCATGAGGTAAGATTGGGGGAAGTTGGAGGGGGAAATTGCCAATGACGAGTTCTTAGCAATATTGAAAAAAGAAGTGGAGGAAGGGGAAAGTCCCACCGGCTACACTTTAGTGGACCATAGGCTTTGCTACAAAGGGTGGGTGGTCATTCCTAAGTTCTCCAAGTTCAAGGGGATGTTGCTCAAAATTCAAAACCTACCATGATTCACCGGTAGGGGACACGCCTGGGAAACCAAAACATATTTGAGGATGGCGTTGGAGTGGTTTTGGAAAAGGATGAGTAAGGACGTGTCAGATTATGTCAGTTCACGGAGAAACAAGCATTCACAACAAAGTCCCGCCGGTCTTTTACAACCTTTACTTATTCCGAAAGCTATTTGGGAGGACATAACTATGAATTTCGTGGAGGGGTTTCCTAAGTCTAAGGGGGTTGACTCAATTCTAGTAGTGGTGGATCGACTCTCTAAATATGCACACTTCTTGAGACTCAAGCATCCATTCACGGCCAAGGTAATAGCCGAGGTGTTTATGAAGGAAGTGGTGAAACTTCATGGGATTCCCAAGAGTATTGTCATCGATCAAGATCGAGTGTTCTAGTGTTTTTTTGGAAAGAGCTCTTTCGCTTGCAAGGGACCAACCTTAAGAGAAGCACTTCCTACCATCCGCAAATCGATGGTCAAACGGAGGTGGTGAACAAATGATTGGAAACATACCTATGTTGTTTTGTCTGCGACCGACCCAAGAGTTGGGCATAGTGGCTTCCATGGGCCGAATATTCCTACAATACCGCTACTCATGCTTCAACCCCTATGACGCCCTTTTAAGTGGTTTATGGAAGGGAACCGCCCCAGTTGATGAGGATTGGAAGAGGGCAAAATCCGGTGGATAGTGTGGAAAACATACTTAAGGAGAGGGACTACATTTTGTATGAGCTTAAGCTGAATTTAACTAAGGCTCAACAGGTCATTCAGAGGGATGCGGATACTAAGAGAAGGGAGGTAAACTTTGAGATCGGGGAGAAGGTCTTTCTCAAGTTACAATCCTATCGACAAAAATCTCTAGCCAAGAGGCCGAATGAGAAGTTGGCAGCACTGTTTTATGGGATGTGTGAGGTGGAGGAGCGAATGGGGAAGGTGGCATACAAGATGAAACTCCCTGACTATTCGAGGATTCATCCGGTGTTCCATGTGTCCCAATTGAATAAGGCTCATGGGGCTGCATCAGAAGAGGTAGAGATCCCCCCACAAGTCAATGCGAAGCTGAAATTTGAAGCAGAAGAGCTTCTGGCTGCGCGGACTGAAGAAGGAGGGCAAGAGGTACTGGTGAAATGGAGGAGGCTGCCAACATTTGAGGCAACTTGGAAGGATGCTCCTTTCCTCAAGATCAGGTTTACCTTGTTCCACCTTGGGACAAGGTGTCTCTTTTAGGGGGTAGGGATGTAACGCTTCCACCTAGTCATCCCACCATCCTTCACATCTACAGCCATAAGATCAGAAAGGGCAACAAAGCAATAGGGGAGTAAGGCAGTTAAATGCTAATATTTTACTAATATTTTTACATCTCTTTTGTCATTACTTGCTTTTATTTTATTTCGTGAGCCTGGATGTACTAGTTAATATGCTCAGCTTTTTGGTGATTTGCAGGGGAGTGTAGACAAAATTGAGCAGTATAAATAAGTAGGATGTAATCCCCCGTATTTTTATACCCTAATATAGAATTATTTATACATAAATATATGATTTTATACCCATAACGGATATTTCCGGGATTGGAATTAATAAAATAAATTAAATATTTTATTTTATGGAAATATTAATGATTTATATGTTTGAAATCATTTTTACAAAAATTTGTGGGTCATATTTAACATAACTCAAAAGGTTTTAATTGTCGGTTGGGAACCGTTCAAACATATAAATAAATAAATAAAAAGAATGAAATAGTAAAAATTCAGTGTTTGAAAATGATAAGGGCTTAAAAGAGTTTGTCACCGGCCCAACCCATTGAGAAACCCTAAACAACCGTAACATTATAAATACCCTAGGATAAACCAAATTAGGTCAAAAAGCAAAAAGAGAAAAAAAAAAAAAAACCCACACTCTCTCTTCCCCTCACTGTGAACCAAGACAAAAAGAGAAAAAAAATTCAAAATTCAAAAAGAAACCTCCATAACCACCCTCTCCCTCACGCCCGACCACCACGGTAACCACCACCGTGCTTCTGATCCTGACGCGAACCGTTTCGCCGGAGCCGAGCCGCCACCGTGCCTGCTGTGCGTGGTGGTCTCTTTCATGTGTTTTAATTATTAAAAAAAAAAAAAAAAACAGAAACACCATAAGCTTTCACTGAGCACCACCGGACGCAGCACCACCTCGCCGCCGCGTCGCCGGAGTGTCGTCTGTCCGTAGCCGCCCTGCCGCCGCCTGCCATCCTACTTAGCAACAATATGTGTATATGTATATGCATATATGTATATGCGTATATGTATGTATATATATATGTAAACGTATATGTATATAATTTTTAAAAAAAAAATTATTTTTTTTATTTTCTTTTAAAATCTTGGATTAAAGAATGTATTTATATATATGATTAAGTAGTTAATATTATCATCGGGTAATTTATGGAAAGTCTTAGGATAGGTTAGAGCTGCTCGATGTTTTTTTAAGGACTCGAGTTTAATACTATTGTCTTTTATATTATAGGCGAGGAATATTACTTAGGCGAGTTCTGAAAGGAAAAGGTGGAGTACCACAAAGTTTATTCAAGGTACGCGTAATTGATAAGCTTTCAGACGTAGTATCATGTTAGGATTTTGCATATTTCTATCATGACTGTCAAGATATGTGATTTTGTGGGACATGATTATTTTTTTTTTTTAGTTGTTTGTATAACTTGTGTTTGCAAACCAGTCAAGAAAAGAATAGAAAGGATTGTTTCATGTTCCTGATTATACAGAAAGATATTGCATGAATAGGTTCTTTGAATATTTCATGCTTCATTAATAGCAGTTTATTTAAATATGGACAAGTTGCCCCTTCAAGTTTATTATTATTAATGCATGAATAGATTCTTTGAATATTTCATGCCCTTTAGTAGTTTTGGGATACCACTTAAGGCCTAAGTTCTTGATGGGAATCTCGCTAAATAAACAAGAGTTCAGTGTGTTTTATCTGAACAATTAATTAAAACAGGTGTTATGTGAATTGTGTGATATGTGTGTGCTTGTTATGTGTAATAACTCTCAAGACACTAATCACTTAAAGTGAAAGATTCGGGTAAGCATTAAAACTCTCGACAAGTGCACGTCTGGAGTATTGGCATAGATGTGGGTTGGGGTCACGGCAGGACTCGTGACTTTAAGGGAACCGTAGGATCCACGTGTTCCATTAGCGGATTGAGCTCATTCCTTTATTTGTGACGTGGGTAGCTCCCATTGTCACCTCATAGGCATAGACAACTCGCCTGGTGCTTACACCGGCTTCGGATCTAGAGGGCCACTTAATAATAAATGTGTTTAACAAGGAAATAACCACTATTTACTCACCATAGCAAGTGAATTTTGATATGATTGTTATATGCAATAGATCTGTGTGCTTACTTGGTTGCCGTACTCAGCTTTGCTAACGTCGTACAAATTTGGTCTTGTTAATATCTTGACCCTGTGATGACCCAATATTGGTGAGCAGTCGTTCAGGGTCAAGGTAAGTTTGTGCAGGATTACAGGGATGATTATGGGCTTGAGTGACGAGTGGTATTTCTGAAACATTTATTCATTTTGTGATCTATTTTCTAAATTTGATTTAACGTTTTAGTTTGGGTTATTTTAGACATTTTCATTTATTAAGTTGGATTTATTTCGTTTAAGTTGATTCAATAATTTCAGGGCCTTAATGGTTCCAAGTTGTAATAAGATTTAGTTTTATTTTAAATTTAGTACTATTTTATTTCCGCTGCAAAATTCTGAGTAAGCCGATACATTTCCACACGTGGCGATAATACTTTAATAATTCTCAATATTTCTTGAAAATAGCATTTATAATTTGATGAGAATTATTGGGGTGTTACATAGGAGGGTAGAGAGAATCATCCAGAAAAGCATTTTGGGAGGTCTGGGAGAGTTATGGCCTAAAGCCATTACACTTGTAAACATCCATTAATCAATAGGGTTGTAGTCATATAAATATGTTATTTGGCCTTAAGATTTAGAGGGACAAAACACATTCCATCAGTTATTTGGTTTTAAGAGAGATTAAGCTTTTGTGAGCAGTTCTTTGAGAGCCTTATTATGTGTAGGAGAACTATAATTTCTCCCTTTGAGTTGTTCCTCCATATTTGGTATTAGTGAATTTATCCTCTTCCTCTCCCATATTATTGTTTGTTTTCTTTCTTTCTCAAATTTCTATTATTATCAATATTTAGCTTAAAGTTATTAAATTTGCAATTGACATCAACTATTTCCGCAAATGTCCTAACAAGTGGTATCCGAGCCAAGGTTGCATTGTTGTGCAATTGCGTTGAGTCATAATGTCATCATTCAAATTTAATATTGTGAAGTTTAACAGATTTATGAATTTTGGCTTGTGGAAACTCAAGATGCGAGCGAACTTGATTCAACAAGGTTGGGAGAAAGCTTTGGTTGGGAAGAGTAAGAAACCATCGTCCATGACGGATACTCAATTTGAGGAACTCGATTTGAAGGCTTTATCTGCTATTCAGTTGTGCTTGTCAAATGAAGTTTTGCGTGAGCTAGCAAAAGAAGAAACAACCGCGGGGTTGTGGCTAGAGTTGGAGTCTTTGTACATGACAGAGTGTCACAAATTGGTTGTTGTTGAAGAGTAAGCTTCATGATTTGAAGTTACAAGAAGGAAAGCCAATTAAGTCTCATATTGATGAATTTTATTCAATTGTTATGGATTTGCATAATATAGAAGTAGAACTTGATGATGAGGATTTAGCTATTACCTTATTGTGTTCATTACCTCCTTCATACAAGCATGTTAGAGAAACATTGTTTTATGGTCGTGATGAGATTAGTTTTGAAGATGTTAGAGATGTCTTGTTGCAACGTAAATTAATTGAGAAGCAATTAGTTGTTAAAGAATCTTATTCTACTCATGGTGAAGGACTTGTTGCAAAAGGCAGTTATGTAAGAATGGTAGCGTACGGGGACGGTGCGGGCTCGAGTAAAAAACGTCCCGGAAACGTTTTGGTTGAGGTGGGTACGGCTAGGTCATGGTGGGGACGTGGCTGTCGGTGGCTGGGGGCGTATCGGGTACGGCCAACGATGGAGATTAAGTTTGGATCGAGAATTAAGTTTGGCCTCAAGAATATATAAAAATTAAAATAAATACTAATTAAAATATTTTCTATATAAAAAATTTTATATAGAAAATATGTTATTTGGCCTCAAGATTTAGAGGGACACAGCACATTACATCAGTTATTTTGATTTAAGAGAGATTAAGTTTTTGTGAGCAGTTCTTTGAGAACCTTATTATGTGTGGGAGTACTATAATTTATCCCTTTGAGTTGTTCCCCCATATTTGGTATTAGTGAATTCATCCTCTTCCTCCGCCATATTATTGATTGTTTTGTCTGTTTCTCAATTTTCTATTATTCTCAATATTTAGCTTAAGGTTATTAAATTTACAATTGACATCAACTATTTCCGCAAATGTCCTAACAAGTGGGATAAGGGGAATTTCAAACGTGGTTGGGAAAGACCGAAAATGACTTGGTGGGGAAGGAGTTACAAGAGATTGACGCTCTTGATTATAGGGGGTGGAGGAGATGGATTTACAAGAGATTGAGGCTCTTGATTGAAAGGGGGGGGGGAGGGGGTGGAGGAGGAAAATCTATGTGGAAGACCACCTGGAATAATCACTTTGGTTCATGTAGCCGACCCCACTTATGGGAATAAGGCTTTGATTGATTAATTGAATTTCCACATCACCTTTTAGCAATTCATGCATCCCCAAGAAAACCACGTAAAGGATTTTACTTATGTAAATCTAGTTCTCAAACAAATATGCATGCGCAAACAGAAAAATCAATTAAAGAAAAGGGAAATTATCATTGGCGACTCTTTGTTTTTAAACTTTATTATTAGCGACCCAGTGTTTTTAAGAATTCTACAAATGACCCCATGTTATGCATCAATTGTGAAAAGTGACATTAGTAATGGTGATTTGTCATATTTTGATGATAAAACCCTATTTTAAAGTAAGAAAATGTTTAAACTCAAAGTAAAAACCTTTGTTTACTTGTTTTTGGTTTTCTCAGGAGTTACTTTTATTAGGTGTAGTTAGCCGAGATTCTACCGTTACTAATGTCATTTTGACTTTATTTCATTTACTACGCTATTTTTTTAACTTTAGAATAGAATTCTAATGTCAAATTAGAGTTTACTTTGAGTTAAAACATTTTTTTAACATTAAAATAGGGTTCTAGCGCCAAAATTTGATGGAACACCCTTACTAATGTCATTTTTTACAATTGATGCATAACATGGGGTCGTTTGTGGAATTCCTAGAAAGACAGGGTCACCAATAATAAAGTTGAAAAACACAAGGTCAACAATGATAAAGTTCAAAAACACAAGGTCACCAATAATAATTTCCCAAAAAAAAACATATGACAACCAATTGGCTAAGCTAACAAGTGTCATGCCAAAAGGGGCACTCTCCTAGGTAGGGTATTTGAATTTCTTAACATAAAGAAAGTTCATACCGTTTTTTAACAGGATCTAGCTTATTCTCCACTGGTTGTTTTTCAAAAGCTGGGCAACCATCACGTTTCCACCATACCTAAAAGATAAAAAAATATAAACAAAAATAAAATATTTGAAAAATTGTATTTGTTTCGGAATAGTTACATAAGGTACATAAATTTAGACCAATCCACAATGAAGAACCTATTTGCTTAAGAAAATGGCAATTGAACATGTGACCTCAAAGTCACTACATAGCTGTTTACATTCAGTGAAGAGATTCATTTATATGAAGTTCCCAAAATAATTCAATATTCAATAAAGAGTAAAAACACACAAAAAAAAAACAAAACAAAAACAAAAAAACTACAAGGTAATTCAAGAGAGAATGATTGATGCTCACCCAATTTTTTTCGCGTTCTAAAATATGCTCAATATTGCTGAGAAACTCTTTTCCTTTTGGAGGTGTAACTTCAAGAAGTTTCTTTACACGCTCCTCGGAAGTCTTAATTTGCTCTTTCTACAATCAGCAAAAATGTCATGAATATCAAATATGTAGTAGCATCACTACTAATTAATTATTTATATATAAAACATCAGTACATTGCATAAGCAAAATCAGTCCAAAAGAACTAACTGTTAGTATTATGTCTTCACTTTGAATGATTGTCTGCACGTTGAGTGTTATTCTTTTCTCTACATTATTTTTGTAGTATTCACTTATTTTAAAATGCTCCAAAACCAGTAACTCAGACCTAATCTTTACCAGAAATTATGTATCACAATAAGTAACAAAATTGTGCATGACCTAAGCTCTGAGAAACTTTTACGCCTCGTCGATTTTAAATCAAAAAACTGTATACATGCTATTATCATGAGAGTGCATTCTCTTCTCTCTTTTCCATACTCTCTTACTTTTTATACAACTTTTAATCATCATTCATTCTTTTTCTCCAACTCCCAATAATTTCTTGGTTTTGATAAAAAAAACTCAAGCAAGTAAACTAAAAAAAAACGGAGGGAGTAATAAAAATGATGGTAGAATATGTAGAATTGATTTGAGCCCCATATATTAAAAAAAAGGTGATGTAGCATGCAAATTGAGACATCCAAATAAGAAAAATGCAACAAGTAAAAAAGACATGGGGAGAATTTTGTTTGCTGACTTAAAGATTCGCAAAGGTGGGAGAAATTTAGTGAAAAATGATAATAGAAAGTACACTCGTATATGCTTTCCTTGATATTTATTCAAAAGTTAAGTGCAAAATAGGTAGTTTGGTGTTTTCTACATGTTCTAGTGGTTATAGGATAGTGGATATAGGTTGTTGTAATACAATGTCTCTATGGACGTAGAGTAATATTAACTATTAAGGTACCTAGTTTGAGGTTGTTAGTTAGTTGTTCATGAATTCCTAAGTAGTAGTAGTTTAGCAGAAAATAACAAGTTTTCTATACTTTGTATTACAAAAGTGGAATAGAAGTTTTTTTTTTTGAAAACAAGTGGAATAGAAGTTTCATATATTGTAATTCTTCTAAATTAGAAGAATTGATGTAAAAAATGTTGTGTTTATTTCATTGGAAGAGGGAAAAAATTCCTCCCTCCATCCCTATATAATTGCAACACTTCTAGTTTTTTCACTATTCACAATCACTCTAGTTTTTGTAGTTCATATGTATGGAAAAATATAGCCATACAGGATCTTGTTGAATTCATCTCATTGTGTACTTTATTGATATATATTTGTTATAATTTTTACCAAAACATAACTTCAGATATTAGCATTGCAAAAATATGCATTGGTAAGCGTGAAATCGAAAGTTTTGCAATTGAATAGGAGCTAAGGATGTGCTTTGTTAGGAAATTCGCAATGGTAGCCCCATGTTTTCTCTTGGGTAGGCCTTCTTCATTGCAAATCTCAATGGAAGTGTTGAGTTTATGGCTATAGTTTAGAATGTGGTATTAATAACCATTTTTAATTATGAAGAATTGTTAGAAATATTCTTTTACGACTACTTAAGGTTCCAAATTGGAATAACACAAGTTTCCAATTAAAATTATATATATTTCTTTCATCTTTTGTAAGAAATATATTTCATTTTGATTTTATAAATGATTCAAAGGAAACAAAGACTTTTGAAGCAAACCTATGTTACTTCAAAAAAAAGAGAACATAATTAGTTTGAAACTAACATTTTTATCATCTTTTTATAAAGAAAAACGATTATTAATAACAAATCCTTAACTATAGCTATAAACTCAGGGGTACACCTAAGATTTAAAATTAAGGGCTACCAAAGAGAAAAATAAAGAACTTTGGGATACCATTGAGAATTTCCCTTTTAAAATAAAGTTGAGAAAATGAATGGAAGTAAATAAGAATTCTATTGGTTTTGCATTTATTAAATTTTTGGATATCAGGGTAACGGAAAAATTTTCAGATATCTGGAAAAAATATATATATATAAATATATATATATAGGAAAAGGATCATATGAGAACCACTCTCTCGGTGAGAACCGTGAGAACTCTCATCTCAACCCTTAATTTATTAGTAATCACATCTCAGCCATTGACCCATTCTCATTCCTTTTTTTCTCTCTCTTCAACTCCCCACACTCTTTCCTCTCACCATCAATGTTGGAAATAATCCGACCACCACCACCACCTTCCTACCGTCGGACCACCATCACCACCACCACGGCCTTGCGTTGTTGCCTTCGATTCAACCTCAGATTCAACCATCTTAGACCACCACCACCACCTTCCTACTGTCGGACCACCACAGCACGCCTGCTGCGCGTTATTGCTGCTGATGTACTGCTGCTGATCAGCCAACCTGGTAACCAGGCTGCTGAAGTACCGTATTGTTGCGTGCTCTGCTGCTGCGTGGTAGCTGGCTGCTGCTGTGTGTCCTACTGCCGTGTGGTGGCTGAGTTCCTGCTGTACCACCACTGTTGCGTCATGTCTCGTGGCAATGTGCTAGGAACCACCACGCTGCCACCACGTGGCTGGTGTTTCTTGGCTTTCGAGAGGCCAAGTTCCCTCCCAAATTTGACCCTTCGAGTGGTCAAGGCACTCCAAGATACAAGTATTGCTTATTATTAATTCCAATATAAGAAACATTACACACACTAATGCATTATTTATAGACTATCTTATTTAACCCACTTGTTACAACATAAAGGAAAAGGACTAAAATACCCTTACTACTAAAATAACAGCAAAAATATCTAAAATTCCATTGTAAATATAATTAGACAATTCATAGCACAATGGCATGGTGGTGGTGGTAGCAAATATGGCAGCCCACTATTGCGTAAATCATTGGCAAATTCACTCATTTAAATCTCTATCTCCCTTGTGAAATGTGAGAGGTTATTTGTTCAATCTGGACATATATTAGTATAATCAGAGAGGTTATTTGTACAATCTGATTTTTTTATATAGAATCTGAAACTAATTGTGTAAAATATGAGAATCAAACTATCAATTCTTAGAATCGAACCATCAATTCTTAGAATCGGACCATCAATTCTTAAAATCGGACTATTAATTCTTAGAATCGGACTATCAATTCTTGGAATCGGACTATCAATTCTTAGAATCGGACTATCAATTCATAGAATCGGACCTATCAATTCTTAGAATAGGACTCTAAATTTTGAGAATCAAACTATCAATTATTAGAATTATACTATCAATTCTTCGAATTGG
This sequence comes from Salicornia ramosissima, assembly GCA_951394345.1. Lineage (NCBI taxonomy): Eukaryota > Viridiplantae > Streptophyta > Magnoliopsida > Caryophyllales > Amaranthaceae > Salicornia > Salicornia ramosissima. The sequence goes on along the minus strand of OX596237.1, from coordinate 36,797,635 downwards.
GCTATCAATTCTTAGAATCGGATTATCAATTTTTAGAATCGAACTCTTTTTGTAAAATCTTCATCATAGTGGTTCTCACGGTTCTCACCGAGTCATGGTTCTCACAGGATCCTCACCCTATATATATATATATATATATGGATTGGAGACAAATATCAGGTATTCAAACTTTTAGAAACTTGGTTCATAGTCTGCCCTAGCAACAAATATTAATAGAGGAAAACTGACCATCACTAAGGAATCAAATTACATTCTCTTTACACCCTAATTTGGTTATCCAATTTCAAACTCCGTTTGTCTTTCTCCTTGTTTATTCAGGATAAATCTGTTTCTCTATCATTCCCTGTTTCAGCTTCATTCATTTTTCTTATTAAAAGCTATTGCATAAACATCCAAATTCCATCTACTAATCTCATGTAAGTGTCTCAAGTACAGATAATACTGATCAGAGACATGGAAAGAAAGAAAGAAAAAAGAAAAGGTAATTTAAGAAAATTTTCAGCAAAGACTAACCATAGCTTCAGATGGCAAATCTTTGTCGTTCTTTCCAGGGGCCTACATTCAAGCATGAGAAAGAAATAGCAATGTCTTAGGGCATGAATGTAGGTATAAAGATATGCAAGTGAAATTAACTTTCACTAATCCAAATTTAAATGTAAAGCCACAAAACATGCTGCCAAATAATTCCCTTAAAGCCAAATAGAAAAACACAATCTTGATTATGGCCCATCATATCGTATCAAGAAGAAAAGCGCTGTAATTCTGTAAATCATAGAGGATGAAAAAAATTCCAAAAGTAACAAAGAAGATGAGAGAATGTATATGTATAGTATGAATCAAAAACACACAAAGTTCAGACTACCCAGAAATCCTTTATGGAAATATAAACCTGGCTTATGGAGTAAGTTAAGAGAAGCAACATTGTGCAGAGTTCCCTTCCAATATTCAAGAGTCCTTGAGTATATTCTTAAGACCAAACTAACACCCTTCACATTCGAAGCTCTAGTTCTAGGGAATTCACATTCAAATTTCATTCGCATTTCATAGAAAAAAGAAACTGAAGAAATATTGGAAAGGGGTGAAAATCAGAATCCCCAGACTTCTAAGTATCAAATTATACAAACACATTAAGGACCTTTATTCTACATATCACAATGATCACAATAACACATGGATACATACAATATAAGAGAAATAACTGAAGATTTAATCATGAAATACCTTCTTTATGTTAAGAATTGAAAAGGAAAAGAATAACTGAGGCAGGTTTCTAGGATAATTTTTCAGACAGCATAATAACTAGTGTAAGAAACATAGTCATTGAAGAGATGTCAAAACATAGATAGTTTTGCAGTTTACAGAGGTCATGTGGGCAAAAAATACACGGAACTAGCTTTAGACCAAACCTTCATGGACAAGTAGATAGTAAAGACATGTAACAGTGATTAAACAATGTAGTGATTTTTTTTGCACAGTTCATCAAGTATGAAGCAGCGACTCAGACTTCCTCTCAGAAGAGAAAGTTGTGTAGAATGAAGGTATAAGGAATTAAGGATATCTAAACAATTCATCCTTCTGCATAGATATCTGGTGTTTCATTTCAAGCGTTGTAAAAATCCAAAAGCATACTACCTTTGTCCCAAAAATAATGCTCCAATTGCTTGTTGCCTCATATTTTACTTTTTTTATCTTCTTGTAGTGGTGTAAGACTGCTTTTCAAATTTCATTGGATAGTTGATATATAATAAGTGTATTTTTGTCTTTTATTATGTTGGCATGGGAGACCAATTTGAAATGGAGCAAATAAATTGGGACGTGCAAAAAAGGAAAACGGAACATTTATTTTGGGACAAAGGACAAGAATTGAGAATAAAAGAGGTTCGGCATGGTATTTGAAGGAGGACCAAAAGTAAGTACCTTCAAATAGTCAAACAATATCAAGCATTGTACAAGAACATGACGGCGGAAACTAGGATCTTTCAGCTGCAGCAAAAGAAGAAAAAAAAAAAGATGACAGAAGATGCTAAGCACATATTCATGAGTAAATTTAACAAGTCTTGAACCTACATTACTTTTTTCATAAATTTTAAACACTACGATAATTACCTCCAAACCCATAAGTTTACTACTAGTAAGATACTTGATAGTGAAAGCTGCCCCCTCCTCTTCAAGATTATTAGCATTTCCCTCTTCATCACTCAAGGGTTGAGCCTCAAAAGTATTTAGTACAACCTAATGATTAAAACTCGATAAGGTACACATATAATCCAATAATAATTCTAGTAATTAAACAATTGCACTTATCTTTTCATTAAGGGGGAAAAAAGATTTTTTTGTAAAGAGGAAATAAAATACTACCGTTAAGCTTGCTGTAAATCTGTGCCATTTGGTAGGATTAATATTCAAGGATGGAGGATTGCAAAAGTACTCCTGAAAACATAATTAAAACTGAGTTTATAAATTATAACCAAAGAAATAATTCAGATAATCTTATACGGACCAATGACTTCAGATTATGAATAGCTATCAGAACTTGTAACAAAATTGTCAACAGTTTTAAAGTTGAATCTGGCTTGGCTCCAAATTCATCAAATTATATCATTTCACAATGGCAGCTTATACGGACCAATGACTTCAGATTATGAATAGTTATCAGAACTAATCCACTGACAAAGACCATGAACTGTGTTTAACAATAAACAGAGAGAGAAATTGTCAGAATAAATTAATACCTCCTGTTCATATTATTTGCAAACAATTAGACATATTTACTCTCTACTTCATGTCAAATCCTTACAAACCATATGAAACTGAGGTAGTACAAAAAAATTTTAAAAAATCCCATCTTATCTATTTACATAATAATCATTCCTTTCCGGATATGAATGAAGATTCAAATATCAAAATTAATCACATGACCATCAAAATTAATCAAATGACCATGTTCACGTAGAAAATTTACTATGGGCAACAATATGTATTTTCCTCCTTTTTGTTTAACATTCACCTCCCCAACTATTATTCCATGATAATAAAGGATTGAGAATCCTCGTATGTTTTGAAACCAAAATAAAAAATAATCTCTTATGAAGAATTCAAAGTGCCGTGATATTATTGCTTAACATTAATACTTCATATGATGAAGACAGCCTTCTTTATTTCAATCAAACTAAAAATTCATTGGCGCTAAGTGCAAGAGAATGCTAAATGCAGGCCTAGTGATGAGGCTATGCAACCAGCCTCACCGCACAGGGCCCCCAAATCAGTAGGGCCAACACTTGACATTAAGGATTTTTGATCTTCTGGTAAGGAAATACATAATGTTATTATCATAACCAAAACAGCGCAGAAAAAATTGCCATCTGTATCAAGTATCAACATTAAGACAAAATTTAAATCATTATCAAGTCATAACTCCATATTAATCAAGAACTTGACAAAATGCAAATGTACATTATTTGTTTGCATTGTTCTTCTAAATTTCACCAGTTATTCTAGATGTCCCAAAATAATTACACATCTCAACATAATACCACTTTTGGAGAAGAGGAGAAATCCACATTATTAGGAAACAATGCATATCTAGAGGATCCCTTTCCATGACCAGAGATATTTTTTAAAAAGAATGATAAATGAAAGCACAAACTAGAGCACAAAATAACCATAAAAGAGAGCAAACAAAAAAAATACTAATAAGCCTGGCAGGGAAGATATAGTCAATATCGGACATAGAATCCTTTAATCTCCTGTTTTAGGTTTTCATAGCAAACCTTATGAGTCATTGTAGCATGTGCATGAGTTACTTCTCCCTCAAGAAAGGCTTCAAAAGTCTCTGACAATGAAATCATATTGAAAAATGTAGGTGTCTTAAATCTACTTACATTGATGTAAGCCAATTCAGCAGCTTAAATTTTGTTTTTTTAGGACGATACCATCTAACCACAAGCACAACATAGAAATGAAGCACTACGCATTTTCAAATGCAAAGTGATGAATGATATAGCCAAGATTTCTATTCAAAAGGGACAATGGATTCATGGACTAAGAACAAAGCCCCACATAAAAGCCAAGACCACAAGAACATAAAAGTAAAAGGTATACTCATTAGTGTGAGCTGAGAAAAAGAAATGAGGGATTCAGAAAGGATCATTGAGGATGAAGCTCAATATGCCTACACCAGGACAAATTGGCAATAGTGTATTCAAAAGGAAAGTTTTAATAACGGTTATTGGCATAAAATTTATTCCTTATAGCAGCGCCATCCTGAACACTTTTGGGGCCCGGAGCAAAATTAATAAAGAGGCCCCTAAAGTTAAGACTTATTTTGTAAATAATTATATACCTAAATTCCATGGATTTTCGAATTCAACTAAATAATGTTAAAAAAATAAATAAAATAAACAGAGGCCACCATATGAATGTTAAGCAAGCCACAAAAAAATGAAATGACTGAAAGGAAGAGAAAATGAAAGTAAGTTTTATGTAATAATATTAAACAGGAAAAAATTATAAATGCAAGATGAAGAATTCTAAGCATCATGAAAATGGCGAGATGATTAATTGAAAAGTTATTTAGGTGAGAGAAGAATTGGACAAAAGTTGTTGGGAATTGAGGAGAGTTATGACAAAGAAACGGGAAAATAAGTTTTTTGTAATGTTATATGTAGCCCCTTAAGCAATTAATATACTCCCTCCGTTCCCTTTTGTTATTCCCATTTGGAATTGGGGAGAATATTAAGAAAAGTAAATCTGAATGAAAGAAATAATGTAATAAGAGAAATTCTCATGTGAATTTATTATTTAATAGTCACACTAATCAAATAAAATCATAAATTAAGATGGACAATGCAATTAATGTGGTGGTTGGAAAGAAATTGGTGATTAGCAATTTAATCAGATGCATTGGAAAGTTGAATTATTAATGACTTTTTTATAAATGTTGCATGGGAAAAATTATGCAATCAATTTTGGCACATTCTACAAATAAAAAGTGGAAAATTTAAAAAGGAAAGATTCAATTTGAGAAGAGCTTATGGGAACAATATTTCAGGAAATTGGAAAAACAAAAGGGAACAAAGGCAGTACTTCCCAAAATGGTAAAAATTTGAAAATGCATGCTAAAATCACCGATAGATCCGTGTATAAAACTATAATTTAACTAAAAATTGCTCTCTTTGTTTATTTTGTTCCCATTTTGACTATTTAATTTTCCAAATGCAAACTTTTGACCATTGAAAAAAGGATTATTCCCATTGGTATACCTGGGAATTTGCGTATTCCCAGTGGTATACTTAAGTTTTAAAAAATCCCAATTGTAAACCTACATTACTAATGGAATTCAATAACTACTTTTAAGGTTGTTTAGGACATTAACAACCACTCATTCGGTTTTTCTTTTTATTTAGTCAACTGTGGTTACCTAAAAATACTAACTATAGTTAATCTGAGTATGTTTATGGTCGAATTAGTGGTATTCAATGGCCTAAAATAGCCTTTAAAAGTGGTTAATGAATTCCATTATTTATTTAGGTATACCACTGGGATTTTTTTTAATCTGAAGTATACCACTGGGAATACGCAAATTCACAGGTATACCAAAGGGAATAATCCTTACAAAAATTGTAAAAACTAAATATTAATAAAGTAATCATAGAGATGAATCAAACAACACCCCACAAGGCTATACTTTGTCTTACATATTGAGAGAAATGTTGAAGATTCTCTTTAATGGTGAATAGTGCCAAGATTCAAAATGGGGACAACAAATAGAAACAAGAGTACTATTTTTAGCTCCTTCAACATAGTCATTTAGGGTTATGCATGATATTTTTACTGATATACTTCTAAATTTTTGGTAGAGTATCTGGCCCCAATTTTTTCATGAAGGAGATCTGCTTCTCAACATGAATATACTGTACCAAGATTCAAAAGGATTGGCAATTACCTTTTTTGAAAGTTATACTTGATAATTTTATTAACAAGAGTGTACAAATTTTAGGAAGTTAGGGGCAGTAAAACCAGATATTAAATATCTGAAGATATCCGACCTGAAAAATTTCAGATATTGGATCAAGAAATATTTTCGGATCGGATTCATATATCAAATGTGCCTTTGTTCAGGTACGGATAACTGACCTCATCTGTGCTCAGGCCTCTTTTTAGAATCTTGAAACTATTCATACCAAGAGAGAATCTTCTAATTTAGCGCTAATATATATGAAAGAATATAGTCATGCACTTTGGATTCGTCTCAACGAGCAATATAATAATGTCAAATTTTTATAACTGCTACTAATGTGAAGTTAAAGATATTAAGGTTAAAAAAAGTGCAACAGCAAACATGTAAAATGGAAATAGAAAAAAAAAATTAGAAGCAGAAAGACATCAATTTGGTGAAAGTGAGAGTACAATCGCAAAATTTATTAATTTTCACTAATTTTCAAAATAAGATTGAATGAAAAAGGTATCACATGCCGCTATAACTCTCAAAAGTAAAAATAAGGAAGCATGTTGTTAAGGCCCATGGATTATCATGGAGAGGCTAAAGTTGGACTACTTCAATGAAGCAACATAACATGTTTTTATTCCTCGGCTAGAAAACAGTGCCTTTGATTTAAGCAATTGAAACTTCAACCCTTAACAACACAACTTAAAATCATGGACAAAATACCACAGGTTCAGGTTCATTGTTTTTGAGGACATAAGCCAACATATCTGCATTAATTCATTGCAAGTTATACTTCTAAATTTGAGTTTCTAGGTTTGTTATTATGTTACTGATATTAATTAATACAGCAGAATGACCTAAACCAATCTGTTATCACAAAACTACATTCACAAGGTAGACAAAAAAATGTCTTAACGAACAAAGAAAATACGTTACCACTCAAGAAAAAGCATGTAATGATCACCTGTAAACTCCAGAATGTCTTATAAAAGTTGAAATCAATAGAAATGCCTACAAGGAATAGAGGAGAGAATTCCATCAGCATCTATGTAAGCAAATCAAAATGATTCAACACTCATAAGTATGGCAATACCTTTAGGGGTTTCTTTCTCGTACTTTGTGTCATTGGATGTATTGAAAACCCCCTTAATATTCACAGCTGTAAATATCAGAGAGAGAGTTATACAAATTCAAAATGACAAAGCCAACTTTAACAACAACAAGAACAAACCTGAACGCTCTGACAATGGAAAGAAATGTGCAAGAAACATAAGAATCCGTCCACAAAATATCACATCATTTGCCTGCAATAATTCACCCTCCAACATTTAACCAATCACATTCAATTGAAAATTTCCATTCTCATATTATACGAAAAGCTGCCTCAAACTCAATGGATGTAGAAGCAAACAAGTTCTTAAGTCCCACAGCTCAAAAAAAATAGGTACTAACCCCCATCCAGCCTCAAAATTAAATTCCAGAAGAAAAGTGACGAAAAATCCTCGGAAGCATCGATTGGCAAAAATCATTTACCATTTTTTCAGTGAGAATGGAACTTCTAACTAGAAATTTTAACATTTTATCATGAAATCATAAATTTATAACATGATAGAGATTTAAATTTATGATAAAAAAAACTATGACTTTTTGGTTACAAGCTAAGCTAGCGCACCCTGTGCGGCTTTCACAGGAGACCAACTAACATTTCAGTAATAATTTATGAGCTGCCTCCCAAATCTGTAATTTACAGTCGTGAACTCATGGTGCAAACTTAATATCTAAAATAATCGCATGGAAACTTGCAGGGCTCGGGCTGAAAAACCATGAGCAATGTTTTTATTAGCTAAAAGTTATATTCAGGTATTATATTAGAAAGACACCAAAATGGCTGTATCATCCATGTACAAATAATGGGCTAGGAGAATGAACCTAAATCCTACAGTTATCATGAAACAAAGTGTTTACAAAATTTTTTTTTTATAGAGAGAGTTATTTTCTAAGACACTATCTAGGTTCTTCCTTAAGCATATCATGCATTGCCTAAAATGCCCCTCAATCTAATCTTGGTTATTAGCATTATCTGGCCCCCAAACCTCCACCCCTCAAGGTGGATTAGTAATCGGCTTCAACCTTGGTAGAAAAGGAAACCATTTGTATAGCGAACATGTAGATGATCTGCTGGCATTTTTCTGAATGATGCATTGAAAAAACAATCTAGCTTCAATGATAATGTAGCCTCAATGGTGTAAGGATGAGTGAACATGCACAGGGATGCCGCTGCCTACTTTGCTTGCATGTATGTAGACGGAAGGATGAGTGAAATAGTACGGTAAGGAAAATGGACTTAGTTCTAAATTATGTGTCAATGGTTGAGTGGGGCTAATGAGAAACAAGATGCGGTTACGTGTAAATTGAACAGGATACTTAGGAGTAGGCTAAGTGTCATCAGGAATGGACTCAGGTCCAAAGAATCATGTGGATGGTGTTTAAATGGATGGGAGGGTTTACTAAAACTAGTGATGAAAGCTTGGTGGACTGGTGAGGGTTAAAATTGAGGGTTTGAAAATTTGGGCCTAAAGTCAGAGATAGGCCTATTTGTATTTTTTTTTTTTGAAACGGGATGCAAGTTTGTGGGATGAGTGAATGAGGGGGGTCATGTTTTAAGGGATGGAAGTGGTTATTTGTTAAAGGAATAGGTTTATAGGTGGTTGTATAGTTGGAGTTGTGGAGTTGGGAAAATAATGACAAAGAAATGGGTCCTGAGAAAAGTATCTCATCTCATTAAAAAAGAAAGGTGGCCTGGAAGTTGATATGACCATCATGATATCTTATCAACTTATTTACCATGTCCAAATAGTGATGGAAATCACGTGCCACAAACATCATCCTCTCATCATGGACGTCATCCTTCATTTTACGTGATTGCCTTTTCCAAAATTATCTTTTCTTAATCTATTTACTATCTTGTCCTTAATAGCCACATGTTCCAGAATGCCTTTTTCCTTCTCCAAGATTGCAGAGCCTTTGACATTCCTTGACTTCAATCCGCTACCACCAGCAAATTCTTTGGCCAGACCAGGGGTGCAGCAGATTAATTTCTCAAAAAAAAATTTTAAAAAGACACCAGATTCACTTGCATCAGACCTGCCTCTCGCTATGCTCTTCCCTCCCACTTTTGAGCAGCCATCAAAACTGCTTCAGCCATCCACCCTTCACCCTTGACCACCACCAGATCCATTGCAATCAGCACCTCCATGCCCGAAAAATACGTCAATCAATATACCCATGGACCAATCAAGCTCAATTGACATTCCACTTCCCTCAAGAACCTCAGGTCAATCACCATATTCACTTTTAAACCACGTCAAATGCCGATGAAAAGACTTGGAGATCTCGGAGCACCACCTGCAAGATCCAATTGAAAGTTCGGAACTCCTCCCCCCTGAATATCGTAGAAGCTTCTTCTACCTGTAAACTTTCTCTGACAACCACTTGGGTTTCCCAGGCAACCATCACCTCTCAATTCAAATTCATAAGCACCATAACCATTAGGGAACGAACAATTATGCAGTAACCTGGACCTCCTCCAGATCCACAACCGACGGTTTCTTCTTGATCTCCTTTTTGTCTTTCTGTATGGACAACAAATCCACTTGGTCTGCCTCCACCTGGATCCCATGCTACTCCAACTTTAAGGCTTAAATTCTGTTGAAGCTGCTTCCATGAATCGCAGTTACAATTGTGCCATTGCTCAAACCTTTGAAGCCGCCAAAACCATCAGATCCATTCTTCGCTGCTATGATCAGATGTGAATGCACCTCTACCTTCAGGTGCTTTGGTGACGCAATCTCCTCCGCCTCACCTAAATTTTCTCCGTCTCACATTTGGCTCTCCTTCTTGAGCTCCTCACAGATCAAATTTATCTCTCATCTCATTGGAGCAAATGCTCTATCAATTATATCCTCTGTATCTGCATAGTTTTATTCGGATTTCATTGATTTTCCTTTAATTGCAGTAAGCTACTGTAAACTGCCACTCGACTTCGGGCAGCATCACCAAGGACCTTACCACTCTGATACAATTTACTATAAATTGCAATAGTTAGGGGTAGATGCGCATACCAAATGACATGCAAACCTAAAGTCCATGTCCCAAAGCCACAAGCACAAAAAACCTCCTTACAACATCAACTATGGTTCTCTTTCCCAAAATTCAAACTTATGATGCTCCACCAAAATGCGTCATCTTCATTCCCAAACACCCAAAGTACTAATGAGCCAAATCCCAATACCTCTGCATGCTTAAAGCACCTGCCATTTTTGCACTAGATCCAACAACGGTTACCCCATGTACAGTCGCATTTGATATTCTCTTTCTTAGAACCCAAAGTGAAGGGATTGTTAACATTGACACATAAAATAAGCATGCTAGCGAAAGAGCTTTTATCAATTTTTGTCTACCTACTCTTGACAAAAGTTATTTCCATGTTGCATTTCATTCCAAGAAGCCCCAAAACGAATGAAGAAAGATGCACTACCCCAAAACCAAAGAAGACTCCAAACTCAGAAACTCACCAACAATCTTCTGTTAATTTACTGGGCAATAATTGAAACATGAAAAGAGCATAACTCAAACAACCCACATTATTCATGTCAGATTTGCAAAATACCAGATGATTGTTCGCCAAGAGGTGATAGGCCATCCACAAGATCAACTTCAAAGGCTTCACTCAATAGTTTACTAAGACTCCATCAAAAGAGAGAGAGGAAAAAAGTGCAGCCAGCAAGAGCTTGAAATAATAAATATATTTTTAAAAAAAAAACTGCTGGATTTCCATGGACACACTAAAACAAAGAATTGCAGAAATTCAAAATTGAACAAATCGACACACCATTGGAAAGAACATCAATTAATTCAGTAATTAACGCCAAGATTCCTCAGAATGATAATTCATAAACCTGTCTACAATAAAACATTTTTCTTAGATTTAGTAAACAATCTAACCAATCATTTGTAATATTTTTATTCAAAACAATGATAGGAATGCCTTCAAAATGGTCTTGCAATTCTTCTACTACTTGAATCGACCAATTTACTTTTTCATTCAGAAATTGTATCACCCTCTTTTTATAATACAAAACATGTTGCTTTGAGGTCTACACTTTTTCACAATTTCTCATGATACAAAATTCAGAACATAGATTCAAGCTATTGGGATAACTTCACAACTACTCTGTTGTCTTGACCTTTGGATAAAATTTGTTATCCAAATGACTGTCTTATATGCCTGGCAACCTGCTGGATTTGCTATAAAGATTGCTATCGCTAATTAAACACCCAACTCAATGTTATTGCACAAAAAGATGTTCATATGGAATACATAAAAAAAACAAAAGATTTTTTTAAAAGAAAAGGTACAATAAAGCTGATGTGTAATTGATGACAACTTTTGGCAACTGCTTATAACAAAATATGATACTCTCTATGATATAGAAAACCCATTGTCAAGTTTTAAATAGAGCACTACACTTCAACGCAGGTAAAGAGCAAGAGTTTATCCCTTTCTTCTGAGTTATTTTTACAAATTACTAATATAGTTGGCCAAAAATGACCCCCCACCCCTTAAACACAAAAAAAGAGGCGGGGGGGGGGGGGGGGGTGGGTTCAAAACCTTTAACAAAGCATTCTCCCAGATAATAAATCGAGAAAAATGTCCAATTGCAAGCAAAAAAAATAAATTTAAAGACTAAAATTCGCATTAATGTATCCATAAATTCAGATTGGAATTGTTCAGCCATGAAGGAGAATAAAAGTGAGATTTTAGAACCTTTGACAAACGACGAAGGAGCTGATTACATGTCCTTAGCATCACAAGTTTACCTCGGGCAAAAAGTTCTTGCTGGTCAAGCAACCAAAAGATCAAAAAAAAAAATAAATAAATAAGCAATGGTTCAAGTAGTACATACTTGAATAGTTAAAGTTCAATTAGAAGACAAAAAAACAAGCATACAACATGAATCATAAATGTGACAGAAAAGAGACATGCACCTTTCCAAGAATATCTTGCTTGCTCTCAATGTAAGCAAATATATCTTTGCAATTTTTCATGGTTGACATCTCTGTCAAATCTTCCAATAGCTGAAATATCATACCACCCTCTACGTGTTCCTTCTCACATAGATACAATACAATATCTATTTTTGAGAAATAAGACAAACAAAAAGTGAGTTACAAGGACTAAACCTAAAAGTGAGATACAATATTCACCAATTGCTGGTGAATATGGGGTGGGGGACCACATAACTGAATGAATAACCTATCTGATACCAAGTCTCATTATTTCCTATTACACATGGCTAAATTTAAATATGATTACTGCCTTTAATAGTAGAACTATTTGCTCAAGTTGAATTTTTATGCCTTCACTTGTCATAAATAAGCATTCCACTAAGCTTCTACTGTTTCCACTGGATACTACATGTTAAAGCAGTCTTCCCCAATTCATTTACGGACAGCAGACAAATGACCTAAATGTACTAGATATATATGTTAAAAATAAACAAATAAACAAACCCAGAGTCCAAGAGCTTGCAGTAACGCTTGCATTGGTATAGCAATCAACACTCAACAGCTTTGACAGAATTTTGCCCAAGAATTGGACAGAATTTTTGTTTTTTTTATTGTCCACTGTCCAAGAAGAGTAAAACCTAACTTTTCACAATAGACAATAGTCATGTCCAACTCAACTACAATAACAATGCAGAGAATCATAGCTATTTTTCAATATCACGAGTGATTAAAATTGAAGAGGCGCAATTTGTGAATGCTATTAGGCAGCACAACTTGCGGTATTTTAGGAGGTTACATAAGTTGATATACTTCCTCGGTTCCAAAAAAACAATGCAACAATTTTGGGTTCATGGACTCCTAGGCATTTTTTTGATAATGAATAATTAGGAAAAGTGAGGGGTAGTTGATTAAAATAAATGGAGAGAGAAGGTGGGGGCAATTAGAGAATTGGTGAGAGAAGTTTGGGACAAGTAAAGAGTTGGAAGAAGAGAAGGTGGGGACAATTAAAGAATTAGTAAGAGCATTTATGTCTTTTCAGTAGCAAAAGTTTAATATATAAGGGGAAAAAAATGTTGCATTTATTTTGAAACATCACAAAATGGAAACTGTTGCTTTTTTTTAACAGATGAAGTATAATTACTAAAAAATAATTGGGTAATGGCGTTGAGTTTCCTATCAATTTAAGGAAACGAAAATACATAGAAGACTTTGATTTAGATAAATATTTATTAGGATGCCAAATGAAAAATCATATTCAACTTGCAATTTAAAATATCTTAAAATTACAACGAATAATTGTATTCAATTAGGCCGTAATCTAAATTTTGAACTGAAAGAAATTGAGATGAATTAAACTAAATCCTAGTATAAGTAGAGTTGATCTAAATTCATTTAGATTTAAAAAATCTGCATCTTAGAAATTTGATGCAAGTTGAGACACCCCTAAGGTACAAGGAAATCCCTTACCGCCTTGGAGCACCTGGAACCTTTATTGGCTTTAGCAAGTTAAATATGCTAAATACACCCCTTTTATTTCACTGTGGATAATCTACTTTAACCTAGCACACATTAATAACGAAATGTGTTGGTCAAAAATCTCAGAAAGCAGAGCTCCCATCAACATTCAACAATTCAGCAAATATCAGAACTCTTCAGCACAAAATAAGTATGCAAAGCCATATATGAACAGTCTTCCAAAAAGAATGTGTAATAAAACTATAATCCCTCGAAAAAGTGTGGACGTACCAAGAAGGCGAGGAATTTGACCCTGCGTAGAATCCCCATCAACAATGGATTGGCCATAGTGCATTGTTGGCTCTCCAGATTGTACTGCACATGACTACACCAAGACATCAGCAAATATTTCAACCTTCCTTGATGTTTAAAAAATGAACAGTGGGAAAAATAAACTAAACATCATAAGTAATTTCTGCATTCTTTTGGCACAATCAAATACAATGTGTGATGTGGAGCATGAATATCTCCATAAGACTAATACAGGAGAAGAAAATATATTTTTCCCCAAATTTCACGACGCATACATGCAAGATTTAACTTTACTTTCTATCCAAACAAGAAAAGTTTATTGCATCCCTAAACGGCCTAGTCATTAAAACTTTTGCTTTGCATCTAGTTAGAAAAACACCAATGTCAAACTAATCGAAAATTAAAAAAATAAAAATAAAAATACTCTCTAGAATCCCCAGTTATAAGAACAAAGCAATGCGGAAAGAGAATTCCAAATGAAATTTTGAATAACTACATACCACCAGTTCTTGGAGTAATGTCCGTAATATGTTTTCTAGCAACTGATTCTCATCCAGAACTAATTTTGTTTGCCTCTGAAAAAGCATGATGTCAACTGAATTAGACAAACTTTACAGATATAACACCAAGAAGCCAATCACTTCTAAAAATTAAATGGCATGCAATTTAAATAACAATAATAGAACAGGAAAATGGAATCATAACACTAATTCGAGGTGAAAATGTGAAATGTTGGCATGCATGAGTTACAGTAAATAATCAGCAAGCTAACTCGTTCGGTACTGTTTCCAGTGTTTTTTAAAAAAAAAACTAAAATCCAAAAACAAGAAACTAGAAAAAAGGGTTTACACTTTTCAGTAGTTAGTTTTCAAAATTATGATGAACTTAATAGGTTTAACTAACTTTTGGTTCCTTATATGACATGCATCATGAGTCATGACTATCAATAATTAAAAAAAAAAATTGAAAAACACAACGATAACGAACAAGCCCTAAATTAACAACTAGTTGCTAAATTGTAGAAATATATTGCAAAGGATTCAAATTCTAACTCATCCACATCTCCAGAGAACACTCCCTTAACAAACTCGAATATTTTACAAGTGTACCAGACTAGCTATTATTTCAGAAATCTCCTCCAATAATGACGAGATTTCAATGCTTTCACTTAGCTAATTAGATAAATCACTGCAAATCAATAGAACAGGAAGCAATAACAACCATGGTTTTCCCAGAGTTCAATGTTATTAGCATGGCAACAGCTGACTCATTCTACCATAAATATAACAGCAACAGGTGAAAAGTATATTAGCATTTTATTATCATTATCTTCAATTTTGTTCTGTTTAAGCAGCATATATTGCAATTTAATCTTTTTGTTTCATAAAAAAAAACCTGGGGTTTAATGGCTTCTTGAACAGTTTGAAGAGCAAATTTTTCGGGTGGGTCAGAATTTGCTAAAGCTTTCCTAAAAATATCCTGAAAAATTAAACCAAAACCAAAGTGTTAGTGCTCACAAACAATTGGAAATCAAAAAAATGATAAGATAGTATTCCTCGACAAATATGCACGAAAATGGTTGCTCACCATAGTCAAAGACGACGCCTTTCTTCTGTTTGCAAAATCACACAGGCTTCGAATCAAAATCTCTCCCCTCTACCAACCTAATTCACTTTTCCATTGAGCTCAATTCGCACACTACGGTTCATTTTAGCAAGGTTGCTTTAGGAGAATTCAACAAATAGAATCGTTATCGTTCAATTACTTATTAAGCAGGACTTACAAATATAAACTAGCTTTTATTACTTGAATTCTAATAATCCAAAAACATTAAAAAATAATTCAAAGTTCTTCAAAATTGTCAATCCTTACTACAAGTCTAATGGAAATCAAAATAAATCTAGGACTACTAAAATAATAGCTAAAAGCTGCTACACTTGAAAGATCACAAATCCCAACCCTCGCAACAACCCAATTAATCTTCATCATTACCTGTAAAAGGGAATGGGTCCACAGTCAGTGGGGAGTAATTAGAATGTTCTACTTAATTGTAGAACGCAATCAAACATATAATA
Organism: Salicornia ramosissima; assembly: GCA_951394345.1. NCBI lineage: Eukaryota > Viridiplantae > Streptophyta > Magnoliopsida > Caryophyllales > Amaranthaceae > Salicornia > Salicornia ramosissima. The sequence continues at coordinate 36,781,777 of OX596237.1, read as the reverse complement.
GCCAGAACACAGATCAACAATATCAAGGCAAGCTAACAAGTCAATCATAAGAATGTCAACAATATCAATTAAGTACATAATTCAATCAGACAACGCAGCGGAATAAACTTATTATGACCAATTCATACTCTCTTGTTAGGGTCACCTCAAAACTCTAGACTCCTTAGACTTTGACTATTCAACTTTCTTAATCAATTCATTAGTTCTAATCCGTGACACAGTCATATGCTCGTAAGGGAACTCTTTTGTTCCCCAACTTTTCTTGTCTCACGCCAGGTCAACCACAAAAGATCTACTGATCCAGAACTGTCGTCATATTATAGTGGGACAGTGGCTTCGACTATACCCGTTTTCGTGGCTCATGTACCACTAGACGAGCGGTCACTAGCTTCATAGTTTTCAGTTCATTATCTTCCATTGGTCCAACTTCAACGTACATCAAATTTGTACTCCATTGTACCATTAACATTATCATTATCATTATCCAATTCCTTAACTTGACTCTAGTCACATTACTTACCATCTTATCGACTTCTAGGTTAAGACTAAAACTTAACTCTAGACTTCTAGACACGACCAAACGGACTAGACACTTCAAATACTCAGTGGTCTAACTCATTAAAACATTCAAACAACCACATTCAAGATTCAAAACATTCATTAAAGATCATTAAAAATAATAACAACCCATTAATTCATAAACTCGCATAATTCATCAATTAAATATCAAACATGCAATTATCAAATCAAAATCAAAACTTGGTCTCCAAAATTAACATGGCACTTGACACTCCATATAAATAGATGTAGGGAAATTCTACCCGGTAGCCTTGTACTTTTGCATTTTATCTATGGTAGCATTTTTTAAATCAAATTATACATGGTAGTGATCGGTGCATTTGTGCACCATCTTATAGGTCATTTTTCATCCTTTTTATTCTTTGTTTTGCCCATATTTGTGCATTTTTAATTGGTTTTTCCTCCGCTCGTTACATGTTACCAAGATTTGGGTCTCGTTTCATTTTTGGGTATTTTCTATGCATTTTTGAGAGGAAATGGGAATACAAGTGCTTTGATATTTAACATGAGTTGTTTTAGGTCCACGCCAAAGGATTCGAAGCCGGTTTTGACCACCCTCCACTATTTTGGGCATAAATTCTTTTCTGGAAATCTTTTGGATGCGGGGCCTATTGTGTTGGAAACTAGAGTTCAAGAGCTTTCCAACGGTATATTACACGCTCCAATCAGAGATCTACATCAAAAGTTATGAGCCTTACAAGATCAGCTCTTTGCGCAGTCTTCTCAGAGCGGACGCTCTAAATATGAGAGCGGACACTCTGACATGTCAGAGCGGACGCTCTCTAATTTAGAGCGGACGCTCGGCCCATGATCAGAAGGCATTGGCTGCTAGCAAAGGCCAGAGCGTCCGCTCCAACCCATGGAGCGTCCGCTCCCCTTGCATGGAGCGCCCGCTCCCTTGGCCCAGTTTCAGCGCGTCCATTTGTTCTCACTCATGTAATATATAAATACCCCAACTCTTCTAGGTTTGGGAGGCACGAAATTACCACTTAATTTTAGCATTGTTTTCAGTATTTTTAGAGAGAAAAACACAAGAGCTTTGAGTAGTTTTTAGCTTGTAATCTTCAATCAACATGTCTTCTTCATCATTTTGCAATCAATCAATACATTCAATCTCTTAGTTTTTGGTAATATTTCTCACTTCCCTTATACTTGTTTATCATCTTTATGCTATTATGTTTGTTACTTAGCTTGTTCTTGGTTTAATCATCTTGTTTATGGTTTATGAGTTTATAGTTTGCATCTTTTAGTTGATTTGTTAGTGTAGTTGCTATTTTCTTCAATGTTCTTGTTCTTATTCATGCTTTCTCTTATGGTAGTTTTGTGTATTGCTTTAGTTAGTATGAGTACCCCTCACCTAGGCTAGATTTTTAGCTAGGGGAGGGGGAAAATGATGGTATTTTGATTATTGAACATGGAGTAATTGTTAGTTTGGTGTGAAATTATTTGTTGATGCTTGTTTTCAAACATGGGTTAAAATGCTAGATTAGGAGTTTGGCCAACTTCTAGGATAGAATATTGGACTAACCAAGTGTGGTTGAGAAATCTAAGCATGAGGTTAGAGACAATATGTTAGAAAAGGTCTAGGGTACTTCGAACCGGATTGTGAGCGAGGTAGAGAATGAGAGATCTAGTCTACCGAGCGATTCGATCCATGGTGTTTGGTTTGGTCTAGATTGAGATGTTATGTAAGTGGGTCGGCTGAGAAATCTAAGCCCACTTGCATTAACTAATCTCCTTGCTTGAAACAATTGATTTTATGCTTGTTATGTGGTTGCTTCGTGCTTAATTTTTGGAATATCGTGTTTTCCCCCTTCCCTAGTGACTTTACTTGTAGATGTAGTTGTAGTCTAATTTGGTTAGTTTCATTGTTTATAAATCCCAATTTACCCAAAAAACCCCAAAAAGAGACCCTCAAATAGCAAGATTGGCCTAGAAACAATCCCGATCACCTACCTCTCTGTGGATTCGACCCCTTACTCCATTATACTACCCATTTAGGATAGTTAGGGAATAGGGTTTTTATACTTTGACTGGACCTAGGAAGTAACGACCCCTAGCACCCGATCAGGTAGCCCCTGATTACTGTTAATACATAATCCATAACTTTATGAAAACTAATTCTGTTAACGCACATTATTCTCTTAAATACTTCCTGTAACGCCCCAATTTTTCGGTATTTTCTGCTTTGTTTATTTGTCTATATTTATGTTATTTTATGTATGGTCCGAATTTATTTGGACTATTTATTTTGTTTTATTGATTGAATATGATTTTTTATTTTATGATTAATTGTTTTATTATTTATTTTATCTTATTTTAATTAATTAGAATTTTAATTTTAATTTTCTAATTAATTAATTAATTAAGTTTTGGGCCAAGTGCGAATTTAAACGTGATTAGTCATGCTTAAGTACAAATGGCCCAAGTGATCTTTTTGGCCCATTTCCCTTAGCCCAACCGGCCTCCTCTCATGTGTGTGGCTTGGTTTTGCCACTTGTCTTGTGTTCACACCTTAACCAACTTCTATAAATAGAAGTGGTAGTAAGGCTTAAGATTCATTTGTCATTTAATCATCCTTTGCCCACTTTTAAACACAAACTCTCTCCACCCTTGCCCATCAAATTCCACACGCCATTTTGGCTTGTTCACCACTAAACATTGTTCATCCATCTTTTCAAACCCAAACTTAAAGATTCAACCTCCATTGATCTTTAAGTATAAAAACACAAGTTAAACCTCAACAGTTTCATTCAAGATCACTAGTTTTGTTTCGGTTTTGTGTGGGTTCGTGTGGTTCGTGGTTGGCTAAGTGGTGGTGCCGTGTTGAAGGCCGTGTTCGAGGGGGTGATTCGTGTGGTCCGTGCATTGAAGTTGTGCAAGTTCGTGGGTGGTGTCGTGTTGAAGTCGTGGTTGGCCGTGTGGTTTGGTTTCCAGGCAGCGAGTTTTCGTGTGCTGATTTGATTATACCTCAATAAGGTAACATGCTATCCTATCCTAATTTGTATACTACGATTCATAGGGTAGATTAGATGACTAAATTAGACCAAAATTTGATGGAATTGATCAATAGCATGCGTGTATTTGGGCTGATTTCGAGTGATGATTATATGATATTCTTGCCTTGTTTCTATGAATATTATGATAAATTATGATACTTTCATGTTTAATTATGTTCATGTTCAATTTTCGTAAAGTTTCGATGCTTAGAATTGATGATGAAAGTTAGCCATGATTATGCGTGAACTTTGGGGTGTATTCGATGATGGTTCTTGATTGTTCTTGTTGAGTTTTTATGTGGTTCTTGAATCTTGAATTGATATTTAAGGTTAAGGTATGAGTTCTTGATGGTTATTTTATGATTCTTGGGTTTCTTGATTATGGTATTGTGAATCTTGATTTTCTTTATTACGATTATGTATTAAGTATAGATTATTTAGTCTTAATTAAAGAAAGTTAAGTTAAGTGGAAAAGGTAGTTAAGAACGATAAAGAAAGTAAAGAATAAGAAAGAAAGTTAAAGAAAAGTATAAAGAATGACTAAAGAGGTTCCAAGATTGTGATGTACATAGTCTTAAGTAAAGGTGTAAGATGCAACTTAAGATTAACCAAGAATGTAAAGAACGTAAAGATAGCTTGAAATTTACTGTTAGACGCCTAACCTTAGAGTAAGATTCTAAGACTTAGGTTAAGACGCTGCCCCTATCCCAATCGCGGTATTGGGATAGTGATTACTTGCTATGTCGTCTTTATGATATAAATTTCCATAAGATGGGGTTCATGGGTTTAGGATTAAGATTCTCATTCCTAGCATAGTAGGAAAGTTCGTTCACGTAAGATGTGTTCGTACGAGCATAGTCCGGTCTAATATGTAAATGATAGCGACAAAGATTATGATAAGATTAGGTCAAGTAAAGTTAAGCAAGTTATTATTATTATTGTCGTTGTTGTTATTTTACGTTCGCATATTTGTTTGGTTGAGTGCCTGATTTGTTGTTTGATTTATTCTATGATCCTATGTGTCCACTTTAGGGTGGGATTGTTATATTACTCGCCACTGACGGTGGATATATGCTCATTTTCAGGTAACTCTGATGGTGATGTTGATGCTTAGCATGGGTTCGGGCGAGTGTCGATTTTCAATCTATTGTTTTAGTTGTAGTTTCCAGTTTTTAGACTTTAGGTTGTTAGTGTGTTGTATACTCTAACTCTGATATTTGTTTTGGAGTTATTCTTCTAGTATTGACTATTTTGTGTTTAGTTTTGTACAACTTGTGGTTTTGTACTTTTGGGACCTTAGTAATATGATATTTGAGGTTTTGTTTTAAATTTTAAGTATGTTTGTTTGTTAGTTCGACAATTCGACTCGTCGGTCTCTTCTGCGCCGGTTTATGCGAGTCGGGTCGTCACAGTTGGTATTAGAGCCGAAACTTTAAAACTTTAAGTGGAGTTTTAGCTTTTGAGTAAAACCCGGGAGTTGTGAGCTTTACTTTTCCCAAGTGATAAACCCAATTAAGACTAAGTATAAGGGAGAAGAGTGTCGGGTAGAAGAAACTCGGATAAGACTCTTTTTCCTATTTTCTTTTGTTTTGTGTACTTGATTGTAGTGTGGGTTGTTGACTGACACGTTTTCTTTTGTCCTTGTCTTATTACGTTTCAGCATGTCTACACCTCGCCGGTCAAGTTCGGGACGACAGAGATTACGAGCGCTCGAGGAGGCAATCCTTACTTTAGCGCACAATAGTCGCCATACGCCTAACTCGCAGTTGACGTTCGAACATATCGCTCGTCATCGACCACCGACTTACGATGGGGTTGTCGACCCTACGATTCTGGAGAGCTGGATCTGCGAGATGGGGAAGCTCTTCGACGCTACGTTTTGCCCTGAGCACGAGAAGATCCAGATCGCCGCCTACTACTTGAGAGGAGAGGCCGATAATTGGTGGAGCGTAGCTAGGAACGCGTTCATGCCCTTGCTCGAGATGTCTTGGATCGAGTTCGTGGGTAAGGTCCAGGAGAAGTTCTACCCCGAAGAGTTACAGTGGCGGAAACAGGAGGAGTTTCTTACTCTCACTCAGGGTAAGATGATGGTTCAGGCCTACACCGATAAGTTTGCCGTGTTATCGAGGTTCGTTAAGTCTGTTGTTCCGTCCGAGGATGAGCGGGTCAAGTGCTACATCAAGAAGCTTGTAACACCCCGCATTTTAGCAACGACGTTATTAGTGATAACGTCGTAAACAAGCAGTTATCAATTGATTTTACAATAGAAAATATAACTAAAATTCATGGAAAAAGGTATTTATTATAATAGTGATGGAATCCCAATTACAGAAGCTTAAACTAAACTTAAACAAGCTATAAAAACCATAAAATAAATCCTAATGCAAAAGCCAGAAAAGCAAATAGGAGCCTAGAAGGTCAACAAACTCATCCCGACTCTAGCCTCTAACTTGCTTACCTGCAAAATAGAATTGGGGGGTCCACCATCAATGGCGAGTAACTAGACTGTCCTACTTAGAAGTAGGACCACATTACATAAAATAATAAGATTAGAAACACGGGCAACAACACGTTCACAGGTTACAAAATAATCATCATCAGAATTACCAACGAAAAACATAACAATCAACAACAACAATAATAACAATCAATTCCAAACAGTGCATCACTTTCAGGTACAACACATCATCATCATACTCAAGTTCAATAACAAGACAACGTTCGGTCTACAACTGATAACATGACTAACAACAAAGGACTTGCCCCACTCATTTCATCACTGATGAACCGATAGACGCGCGATTTTAAACCGCTCGACGCACGATCTTTAACCGTTCGACATGACTCTGACTCTCAATCAATCACAAAAAACTTGCCCCGCTCGATTCATCACAGATGAACCGATAGACGCGCGATCTTTAACCGCTCGACGCACGATCTTCAACCGTTCAACACGACACGACTCAACAAGACTCAATGTCACGCAAATCAACCAACCAAACATGTCCAAAACGAAAATCCAAATTCAAGTTACCAATTCAATCACACGCATAACCCATTCTTCCACATAATTCAAGAACATCAACTTATATGATTTACTATTACCAACAAGACTACAACATCAAGATAATTTACAAGAACTCATCAAGATTGATAACAAATCAAGAAACTCATCATGCCAATAGTTCATAGCTATCACACACATAAACAATATCAAATACCAAACAAGATCATCATGCAATTATCAAAATTAAAATACAAGAACATCAAGAATTTATCATGGAATAAAATAACATTAAAGAATCATCTAAGAACATGAATTAATCAATTAAGAAAATAAATCCAAGCAACCTAAACATCACGAAAATCCCAACAACAACAACAACGTGATTCTAAGCCTAGTATTCTATGCAACCTAATCCTATTCCTAAGTAGAAAAATCTAGTTACCTAATGGAATTACACAAAACACGCCCAAAGCTGTTCTTCACTCGGCACCTCCACGGCCACAGGATTTGGTTTTACAATCACGGCACAAACTGTCATAAATTGCAAAAGATTTCAAGTTAGATAGATTATCAAAGAAAGAATTTAAAAAGAAAGAAATTGAATGGAAGAATGGCCTTGGGGCCGTGTGATACCAAGAGGGAGGAAGGGTGTTTTGTGTTGGGTTTGATCATATGGTTAGTAATAAATAGAGGGTGGGTTTTTGTAGTATAAATAGGATAAAAGGGTTTTACTGAATGATAGGAGTTAGATTAGGAAAAGAAATTAAAGGGGAAAAGGAGGAGTTTTTATTTGTAGTTTAGGATTGAAAAAAAAGAAAATAAAAACAAAGGGGCCGGTTAGGGAGATGCAAGGTAAGATTTTTTGGATGTTCCTAAAATGCAATAGGGTGGTTAGGGAAAATAAAAATAGAGTTTTTAGGTTAGAACAAAAATAGATACGGTTTTCCTAATTATGGAGATTAAATCAAAGAAATTAAATAATAAAATTATGGAGATGGGCCGTGGGGTTTGGCTAGGAGTAGAGTGATTGGGCCTTGATCCAATTAATAAAAATTAATTCTTTGGGTCCAGATCGGAAGATTCAGACTTAAAGGCTTAATTTTTTTCACGAAATTTTACGACCCAAAAATCCGGGTCGTTTACAAAGCTAGATCCGAGGATTCGTGTTCACATGATCAGCAGTGGAGTGAAGTCATTTCAGCGAGCTTACGAGGTAGCACTCGAGATCCAGACATCCGTTATCGAGGGATTTCAGAGACGTGTTTCCTGATGAGTTGCCAGGGGTTCCACCCGAGCGCGATCTCAAAGCCACCCTACCGGATGGCACCTTCGGAGTTGCAAGAGTTGAATACGCAACTTCAAGATTTGATCGATAAGGTCTTCATTAGGCCGAGTGTTTCTCCATGGGGAGCACCTATGCTCTTTGTGAAGAAGAAGGACGGTAGCATGCGCCTGTGCATAGACTACCGAGAATTGAACCGGGTAACGATCAAGAACAAGTACCCGTTTCCTAGGATTGAGGACCTATTCGATCAACTGAGAGGAGTGGGAGTTTTCTCGAAGATAGATCTTCGATTTGGATATCATCAGATTCCGGTCAAGAGAGAAGATATCCCGAAGACAACATTCCGTACGAGATACGACCACTACGAGTTTGAGGTGATTCCATTTGGTCTCACAAATTCTCCAGCCGTGTTCATGGATCAGATGAACCGGACATTCCATCCTTACTCGATAAGTGTGTCATAGTATTTATCGATGATATCCTAGTGTATTCGAGAGACGAGTCTAAGCATGCAGAGCATCTTCGGATAGTGCTAGAGATATTGAGGAAGCATAAGTGGTTCGCGAAGCTCTCTAATTGTGAGTTCTGGCTTCGCGAGGTAGCATTTATGGGTCATGTTATTAGTAAGGAAGGCATTAAGGTAGACCCGACAAAAGTTAAGGCTGTAGTAGAATGGAGTAGCCCGAGAATGTGGCGGAGGTTCGTAGTTTTTTGGGTTTGGCCGGATACTATCGACGATTCGTCAAGGACGTCTCCAAGATTGCTGGGCCAATGACTAGTCTCTTACAGAAGGAGATCCGATTCGTTTGGACGGAGGCTTGCGAGCAAGCATTTCAGCAGCTGAAACAGATGTTGGTTTCTGCTCCTATTCTTACCCTTCCGAACGATGAGGAGGATTTCCAGGTCTACAGTGATGCGTCTAATAGTGACCTAGGATGCGTGTTGATGTAGGGTGGGAAGGTCATTGCTTATGCATCGAGGCAGTTGAAGGTGCACGAGCGTAACTACCCCACGCATGACTTGGAGCTTTGCAGCTGTTGTTTTCGCGCTTAAAATCTGGAGGCACTATCTCTATGGTGGTTCGTGTAAGGTATTCACGGATCATAAGAGTCTCAAGTACATCTTCACTCAGAAGGACCTGAATATGAGGCAACGACGGTGGCTTGAGCTGATTAAGGACTATGACCTGACACTTAATTACTGTGAAGGCAATGCGACCTTAGTTGCTGACGCACTAAGTCACAAGAATCGATTGAGCTTCAGTAGAAGTCGTAGTTCTGTCAGGGTTCATCTGACATCTATGAGTACTGAGCTTGAGTTATTCTAGGAATTGCACAAAGGTCAGAAGGATGACCTGCAGTTGACTAGGATTCGAGAGGCTTTGCGGAAAGGAAAAGTCGTTGGCTTTGAGATTTCTACCGACGGTAGTCTGCGCTTTCGAGGGAGGTGGTGTGTACCAGACAGTTCCGAACTTCGGAACAGGATCATGTCTGAGGCACATAACTCGCCCTAATCTGTTCATCCTGGAGGTAATAAGTTGTATAAGGACCTTAAGGGCCAATTCTGGTGGCCTAAGATGAAGCAGGATGTCGCAGAGTTTTTAGCTCGATGTTTAGTCTGTCAGAAGGTTAAGGTCGAGCACCAGAGACCTGGAGGTCTTTTGCAGCCACTACCGATTCCGACCTGGAAATTTGAGTTGGTATCTATGGATTTTGTGGTTAGCCTACATACCTGTAATGGTATGAACGCCATTTGGGTAATTGTGGACAGGTTGACTAAAGTCGCTAGATTCATACCGATGAAGATGACTTGGTCGATGGAGCGCCTAGCAGAGGCTTATACCCAGGACATCATTCGACTTCACGGAGTTTCAAGGGAGATAATTTCTGATCGTGATCCGAGATTTTTGTCTCGTTTCTGGAAATCAGTTCAGGAAGCCTTTGGGACGAAGTTGAAGCTTAGCACCGCATTTCACGCGACGACGGATGGCCAGACTGAGAGGACCATCCAGACTCTGGAGGATATGTTGCGAGCATGTACTCTGGAGTATCATCAGTCTTAGGTAAAGATGCTTTGCTTGGTCGAGTTTTCATATAATAACAGTTATCACTCCAGCATTGATATGACTCCGTACGAGGCCCTCTATGGCAACAAATGTCGGAGTTCGATTTATTGGAATGATATCAGTGTCACTGTGGCTTTGGGACCTGAGATGGTACGAGATACCGTAGAAAAGGTCCGAGTCATTCGATCTAAGATGCAGGCCGCTGACATTCGAGGTAGTGACAGAGTCTTGCTTAAGGTTTCACCATTCAAGGGAGTTGCTCGCTTTGGCCAGAAGGGGAAACTCCGACCGAAGTTCGTGGGACCTTACGAGATACTAGAACGAGTTGGGGAAGTGGCATATCGTTTAGCATTACCGCCCTGTTTATCTAATGTTCACGATGTGTTTCACGTTTCGCAGCTAAGGAAATATGTATATGATCCTACCCACATCATTCCACTGGAATCGGCCACGTTTGAGCCGAACCTAACGTTCGAGGAGCGACTGGTTCAGATCTTGGATCACGAAGAGAGGACCCTCCGACGCAAGCAAGTCAGACAAGTCAAGGTGTTGTGGAGAAACCAACATCGTGAAGAAGCGACTTGGGAGACAGAGGCGTGCATAAAGCAGAAGTACCTGGAGTTATTCGAAGGTGAGCAATCTCCTTTGCCTTAAATTTCGGGACGAAATTTCTTTAAGGAGCGGAGGTTGTAACGCCCCAATTTTTCGGTATTTTCTGCTATGTTTATTTGTCTATATTTATGTTATTTTATATATGGTCCGAATTTATTTGGACTATTTTTTTTTATTGATTGAATATGATTGTTTTATTTTATGATTAATTGTTTTATTATTTATTTTATTTTATTTTAATTAATTAGAATTTTAATTTTAATTTTCTAATTAATTAAGTTTTGGGCCAAGTGCGAATTTAAACGTGATTAGTCATGCTTAAGTGCAAACGGCCCAAGTGATCTTTTTGGACCATTTCCCTTAGCCCAACCAGCCCCCTCTCATGTGTGTGGCTTGGTTTTGCAACTTGCCTTGTGTTTACACCTTAACCAACTTCTATAAATAGAAGTGGTAGTAAGGCTTAAGATTCATTTGCCATTTAATAATCCTTTGCCCACTTTTAAACACAAACTCTCTCCATCCTTGCCCATCAAATTCCACACGCCATTTTGGCTTGTTTACCACTAACCATTGTTCATCCATCTTTTCAAACCCAAACCTAAAGATTCAACCTCCATTGATCTTTAAGTATCAAAACACAAGTTAAACCTCAATAGTTTCATTCAAGATCACTAGTTTGGTTTCGGTTTTGTGTGGGTTCGTGTGGTTTGTGGTTGGCCAAGTGGTGTTGCCGTGTTGAAGGCCGTGTTCGAGGGGGTGGTTCGTGTGGTCCGTGCATTGAAGCCGTGCAAGTTCGTGGGTGGTGCCGTGTTGAAGCCGTGGTTGGCCGTGTGTGTTGGGCCATGTGGTTTGGTTTCCAGGCAGCGAGTTTTCGTGTGTTGATTTGATTATACCTCAATAAGGTAACTTGCTATCCTATCCTAATTTGTATACTAAGATTCATAGGGTAGATTAGATGACTAAATAAGACCGAAAGTTGATGGAATTGATCAATTGCATGCGTGTATTTGAGATGATTTCCAGTGATGATTATGTGATGTTGTTGCCTTGTTTCTGTGAATATTATGATCAATTATGATAGTTTCATGTTTAATTATGTTCATGTTCAATTTTCGTAAAGTTTCGATGCTTAGAATTGATGAATTGATGACGAAAGTTAGCCATGATTATGCGTGAACTTTGGGGTGTATTCGATGATGGTTTTTGATTGTTCTTGTTGAGTTTTTATGTGGTTCTTGAATCTTGAATTTATATTTAAGTTAAGGTATGAGTTCTTGATGGTTATTTTATGATTCTTGAGGTTTCTTGATTATGGTATTGTGAATCTTGATTTTCTTTATTACGATTATGTATTCTTTAAGTATTGATTATTTAGTCTTAATTAAAGAAAGTTAAGCTAAGTGGAAAAGGTAGTTAAGAACGATAAAGAAAGTAAAGAATAAGAAAGACAGTTAAAGAAAAGTATAAAGAATGACTAAAGAGGTTCCAAGATTGTGATGTACATAGTTAGTCTTAAGTAAAGGCGTAAGATGCAACTTAAGATTAACCAAGAATATAAAGAACGTAAAGATAGCTTGAAATTTACTGTTAGACGCCTAACCTTAGAGTAAGATTCTAAAACTTGGGTTAAGACGCTGCCCTTATCCTAACCGCGGTATTGGGATAGTGATTACTTGCTATGTCGTCTTTATGATATGAATTTCCTTAAGATGGGGTTCATGGGTTTGGGAGTAAGATTCTCATTCCTGGCATAGTAGGAAAGTTCGTTCGCGTAAGATGCGTTCGTACGAGCATAGTCCGGTCTAATATGTAAATGATAGCGACAAAGATTAAGATAAGATTAGGTCAAGTAAAGTTAAGCAAGTTATTATTATTATTATTATTATTGTTGTTGTTGTTTTTATTTTACGTTCGCATATTTGTTTGGTTGAGTGCCCGATTTGTTGTTTGATTTATTCTATGATCCTATGTGTCCACTTTAGGGTGGGATTGTTATGTTACTCGCCAGGGACGGTGGATATATGCTCATTTTCAGGTAACTCTGATGGTGATGTTGATTCTTAGCATGGGTTCGGGCGAGTGTCGATTTTCTATCTATTGTTTTAGTTGTAGTTTCCAGTTTTTAGACTTTAGGTTGTTAGTGTGTTGTATACTCTAACTCTGATATTTGTTTTGGAGTTATTCTTCTAGTATTGACTATTTTGGGTTTATTTTTGTACAACTTGTGGTTTTGTAATTTTGGGACCTTAGTAATATGATATTTGAGGTTTTTTTTTTTTTAAATTTTAAGTATGTTTGTTTGTTAGTTCGACAATTCAACTTGTCGGTCTCTTCCGCACCGGTTTATGCGATCTTCTACTTTGATCCCCTTTGGATGCACTAACTGCCAAAATGAATAGGTTAGTGATCTTTATCATCTACACATTGAAGATATTATATAATATACCCACACTAGATTATCAAAATGAATCATTAAATAATAATTTTAGAACAACATAAGGTAGTTGCATTCAACTGAATCACAGGACAAAAAGTTAACCAAAAATATAAATAATAGCTACCTATTTTGTAATGATATTGAAAAGGCTTAAAATTAGATAAGTTTGTACTTGCTAAAAAATCACCATCCTAAAAACTAATAATGAAAAAATAACAGTGAAAAGGCATGAAATTTGCAGGAAAATATAACTATAATTGTAAGCCTTTTCTCGTTAACTATTAATCCAAATTTCAACAAAAATTCATCCTTAATAACGTGATACACAACATTGATGCATCGTCCAAAACCTAACCATAACCTGACTGTACTACTGATAATCTGACTAACTGATAATCCAAAATTCCAAACAAAAACTAATTGATGCTAATTCCAAAAAATTGACTCAAAAAAAATAAATAAAAAAGAAACTAGTCCAACCATAATCTGACTGACTACATGACCGACCAAAAAACTGATTAATTCCAACTATAATTGACTCAAAAACACTGTATCTTTCAATCCCATACATGAGTAAGACATAGGTTGAGTTGAAGGAGCCTTTGTCTTCTTTGCCTTCTTTGGTAAGGGTTGGGTGCTTGAGACTCCTATATCAGTTACTCTTTTTGCTCATGTTCTTAGGCATATTGGTGTGCTTATTTGATGATGCCTTAGTGCTCATAGCTTGCTGTTTTGTTCCTTTCTTACCTTCCTTGGGTTCTTTTTTTCTGGTTGTTGCTGCTTTGGTTGCTTTATTGTTAACTCCTCCTTCTTTGCTTGCTTTATTTCTTTTGTTCTTCATAACATTTAAGCGTAATGTCTCTTTTGCTGTAGGACCACCTTTACAAGTTTTTGCATTATGTCCAAAATGACCACATATGATGCCACACTTAATGGCTTTTGACCTTTTCCCCTTTTGTTGTTCTCCCTCTTGTCTCTTTCTTTTTCTAGGAGGTCTTCCAATTCCTCTCTTAAATGCAGGTGGGGCAATGGTAGGTAGTTCATTCTCAGGCCACTGCTCCTTATCTAGTATCGATTTAATGCTATATGAGTAGGCTGCTTTGTACACCTTAACAGTGTACCACTCACTGACATAGCTATGAGGGTCCTCCTTAGCATGATGGATTGCCCTCATAGCATGCCTGCAAGGTAAGCCTGATACCTTCCATTGTCCACAAGCACATGTGTGGTTGTTCAAACTCACAGGGAGTGTGGACCTACCATCCAACACCTCATATTCCCCTTCTCCACTTATATATGCATGACAATTCCTGCTATCGTTGCTTAACACTTGTAACCTTTTGATGATATTTGGACCTATGTCATTTCTTCCCCACTCTTCAAAAGCCCTCCTTCTAGTAGCTAATCTAACCATTGTCACCCTTCTAATTCCTATATTTGTTAGAATTCTAACATTAGTATGTGAATATGCATATATGTAACACCTTGGAAATTCCCTACATTTAAATCCGTAAATACTTTAAAAGTCAAGGTATAAAAATATATTTGAAGAGAAATTTCAGAGCATTAGCGCCACGTGTGAAAACGTTACGGCTTATTCAGAATTTTACAGCGGAATAAAATTTAAAACTTAAGGTATACAGTTCAAAGAAAAATCATTGATAACATTCAAAATTTTACAATTTGGAACCATTATTGGCCCTTCATTAAAAACTAAAATATAATTACGTTCGATCTCACCCATAAGCCCCAAGTGATGCAAGTGAAATATGCATGTCCCATCATCATCTAATTTATACCTGAAAAATCTGCTCCCCAATATTTCCGAGTGAAATAATGGATCGTCACAGACCCACCAAGAAAGAAAGGTGGATAATACACATACAAAAATGCACACATAATCAACAAAAGCTGAGTGCATATATACAACAGGGCGAGAAAATAATAAATAAATCATTAGATAAATAAATTATTGTGATTGAACTAAGACTATGAACTCCATGATCAGAAAAAGAAAAGATAGTGATCAGATTAAATAGTGGTGGAAAGTAAATTAATTGATTATTTATTAGAATTTTGGATTCACATCAAACGGGCTCCCAAAGATAAAGATAAGGAAAGTTGCCTACCACGGCTGCCACCTGGCCACGCACTCGGTTATGATCCGAGCGGAATATCCACCATAAGGTATTAAGGTGGGTGAAAGATAAGATATAAACAAAGTTGCCTACCACGGCTGCCACCTGGCCACGCACTCGGTTGCGATCCGAGCAGAATATCCACCATAAGTTGGTTGGGATCCCAAAATAAAATAGAAAGAAAAAAAAATGAAAGAATAAAACAAGAGTGAACGACGTCTCGTAGCTCTTGATAGGAGCATAAGCTCCCCCCATTGTTCATACTCAAGGTATAAACGTTCCAAGAGTTTTGGTGTGAATCTCGTTTCACTTTACATGATTTATAGTGTTATTAAGAGAATCTGATTTCATTTAATTTTCCCTAAAACCTACAACATAAATCAACACACTCGAAACCACACCATTGCAGGTTTGTTTATCATTGTATTTGGCGATCACATAATTACCCAGTCTTTTAATGCCCATGGCCCCACACATTGGTGGTAAAATAATATTGATGCCCACTGGCCCCACATTATGTGGTAGAAAGAATCCTAATTGAACTCATATTCCAAACTGTGACAAAATACCCAATCAAGGACAACATGCTATAAGAATATATATTTTTCCCTTTCCACAGTCATAGATATAACATACAACCAATCATCACAGTTCAAATCATGCCCTAGACATGCTACTACATGCAGACAACTTACTGAGTACATACGTACCTGGTATAATAGATCCTACTAGCCACAGTTACTCGAATTCACGAAATTCAAAATCTCCTACAACCAAATAGGGAACTAATTAATTTTTCCAAATACACCATTCATCTAAGCATAATTATTACAAGATTTCCCGCTCCTATAAAATTCTAAAAATTATACTTGTGTGCCCTCTACTTAAAAATTAAAATATCCAACAACCGTTTAGTAGATAACTAAAACAATATTTTAAGTGTGTTAAAGAAAATTTCAGAATACTAAAACTTTCCCCAATATATTGAAGTATACTTTTTAAGCCATAAAACATAACAATTAATCCCTATTATACCTACCGCAAGATTTAAACAAGACCCAAGCCAAAATAAACATTTTTTTCCTTTTTCCCCTTTTTTCTTTTCCTCCTTCTTTCCTTTTCTTTTTCCTCTTTCTCCTTCTTCTTCCCACGACACTCTGCCATTTTCAAAGCTTCGAAATTTATTTATTATTTTCTTTTTTTGTTTTATAATTTTCTGAAATCACATCTTAACCCAAATCATACGATCAGAACCCAAATTAAACCCAAATACATGTATTACTCAAGATTTAGGTTCTAAACAACCTTTAATATAAATAAAAAAATCTGAAATTCAACCCCAATAATTTAAAGAAAATAAGAAAACAACTACAACATCTATTCTAAAATCATTATTAAAACATGGTTTAAAACTTATGTAAACATGATTAAAGAAAGAAAGATTTTTTTTTTTAAATTACCGTGAACTGAAGCCCAGCAGCAGGCTGGCCGGTGTACGGCGGTGCAGAGTGGCAAAGCACAGTAGCTGGCACGGTGGTTGGGTGGTGGTGCACCGTGGCTGGAAGTGGCTGGCCACAACAGTTTTATAATTTTTTTTTTCTTGTTCGTAAAACAGGGAGAGGAAGAGAGAGGGAAAGCTGAATTTTTTTCTCTTTGCTGTTGTGTGCTACTAACAACTGACTGATTAGGGTTTTTAGTATAAATAGTTGTTGTCAGTTGCCTGCAAGCCCACAACAGTTACAACCCAAAACCATTTCCAGTTATTATTTTCTTTTTAAAATTAAATAGATCAAATGATCATTTCGTCGGAAAATCCAAAACATAACATTAATTTATTTTTAAAATGTTCCCGGCAACCCATTCACACATATTATTATTTTACTATAAATATATACGCCTATATACATATGTACATATTTTTATTTTATTTTTATTATCTAGGTTATTAGTATTATTTTTATGCCTAAAATTTCGGGTTATTACAATATACTCCCTCCGTAATGCAAAATTTTCACCATTTGCCATTTTTGGGTGTAACAAAAAAATTTCACCCTTTCACAAACATTCCATTTTTAGCAAAAAAACAGATCCATTTATTTACAAAAATGCCATTACTAAACACAATAATACATTGTTTATAACTTCTAAAATATCATTAAAACTTAATTAAACCCATACCAACACAAAACCACCAACACATATTAATCCCAACAAACCACCAACCCACACCACCACCAGGCACCAGCAGTGAAACCACCATCCATGAATCACCAACCCCGACCACCACCATCACCCACAAAACCACCACCGCCAACATTTATAGAATTCTGGTGGCACCTCCATCACCACGGATCCCTGGAATCACTACCATCACCACCGCACACCAACCTAGAATAAGAACTCGAACCCATAACCCTAACCCTAACCCTAGAATATGAACTCGAACCCAGATTCCTAACCCTAGAACACGAACTTGAACCCCTCGAACCTAGAACCCTAACCTTAGAACAGTAACACGCATTCAAACCCATAACCCTAACCCTAGAACACGAACTTGAACACGAACACGAACACAAATTCGAACCCTAGGAAACGAACTAATTTATGGTTTCGATTGATTTTGATGATGGTTCGTGGGTTCGATTGGTAGTTGTGATACTGTATTGATGGTGGTAATGGTGTATCGGTGGTGATGATGGTGAAATCTGGGTGCTTTGAATCCAGAACGATGATGGTGAACGATGGTGGCTGGGAATTCGAAACACAGATGGCAGTGTGTTGTCAATAGCGATTTCGTTGATGCGGTTACGTTGCTGGGTGGTGGTGGTAGTGGTGGTGTTTGGGGGAGTGGATAGGTATGAATGGATGATTTATTTTTAAACATGTTAGTGTAATGGTGTTTGATTAGTATGCCTCATTAATGTCTTAAACAACACACACAACCCACTAAAAACTTTTGCATTGGAGTCCGCAATTTTGCAAAGGGTGAAATCTTTGCTGTTTTAGGGTTTTTTGAAATTAAGGAGAGGACTAACACTTCTATGCTACACACTTTTCCAAAGTAATAATAGTAAATGCAGAAATAAACAATTAAATGTGAAAAAGATAATAATAACTCAATTAGCTGCTAATCAGGATTGATTAAGGTTAATTGACAATTACAAGTATGTGTTGTCAAATCAGCCAATATTGGGATCTGTGTTGCAATCATTGCATTAATACTTTTATACAAGAATCTTTTTATTTTCTCTTATAAACTATTAATGTGGGATACTGATAGGAGGGATTTCTTACCAAATAAAAAACCCCCGCCGTAGTATGAGTGGGGGTGTCGAACACGGGGAAGGTACTTCGCACTAGCCTAGGCGTGAGCGTCGAACAAGCTAGGTCAAATAATGGTCGCGAGAGGCGAAGGGAACTAACTAAAACTACACTAAGGAAACAAAAACAAAAGGGACTAGGGTAAGAGATCCACAACTCATACCACCATGAATTATGAATCAATCGAAACTTAGACTTAGGTCGTGGATAAGGGGAGGTCGTTCTATGATCGTACCACTCTTTCGAGCTAATACAATGACCGGAAAGACATATACAACTCACTTTCGTCCAACGACGCATCTAACAAGTCCTAAGCACAAAATCACGAAGACCAGTAACTTTCCCTTGGTCAAAGGCCCAACTTTCGTGGTGCTTCCATCAATCGGGCAAAGGAAGTCATCACCCACGTTCACCTTTCGGTCCTTCGGTGGGGATTCTTGAATGAATCCTATATTAGCTAGACACAAGACTCAACATAACCGAATCCTAAGGTACCGACATTATCACAACCAAAGCCAAGAAACAACTAAGCCACAATCATGGAGGATTTGAGAAGTTTCACTCAAACCCTAGAAATTAACTACTCACACATAATTAATAAAAACATAATTAAAACTAAAACTAAAAACATAATTAAACCTAAAACTATGAACAAAACAAATTAACAATTAAAACCTAGAACTAAACTAACATCAAAACCTAAATAAACTACCAACTAAATCAACAAGAAACAAACATAAATAACTAAAACCAACAATTAAACAACAAAAAGGGAAGAAATCAAAGCAATAAATGAAAGCTATAAAATACCTTGAGATGGAGATGAAGAACAAGCAAGAAGAGAAGAAGAAAAACAAGAACTTTGCATAAATTAAGAACAAAATGAAGTATAAATTACAAGAGAAATGAAGAACAAAGCATTAAAACTAACCTAAACCCTAATTTGAGCTTCTAAAATCAGCTCCTGAAGAAATAGGAAGAGGGGGGGTATTTATACAAACCCCCAAAATGCGAGCAAAAACAGACCAAAATAAATAAAACGTGCAGTAGCACGTCAGCGGGCGCTGAAATGGGATCAACAGCCGCTGAGGCCTACTTTCACGTGCCTCAGCCTGCTAGGGAAAATGGTTAGCGGGCGCTGAGTTGGGGTCAGCGGCCGCTGCCAATAATTGGAGAGTTACTGCCTCAAAGTGGGGGAGGGGGACAGCGGGCGCTGAGTTGTGGTCAACGGACGCTGTTCTTCACTCTGTGCTTGTGGGGGGTCTGGCAACATCAAAATCAGCGGTCGCTGAATAGCCATCAGCGGGCGCTGAAGACCTATCAAAAGCTACTGCCTCTTTTCAGTCAAAAAATGCCTCGAACGATAATACATCTCAGCGGACGCTGAGGAATTCCCAGCGCCCGCTGAGGCCTTTTTAGCACCAACAATGGCATAGAGGGCTTGTGGTTTCCTCGTGGTTCCCGGCTCGCTTCCTCGGGTTCCGAAATCGACTCGAAACCTGCAAAAGGGGAAGAAAACGTAGAAACAAGGCAAAATAGAGGAAATCACATAGAAAAAGGAGAAGGGGACTACAAAAGCAAAAGTAAGCTAAAAAGCCTAAAAACGCTAACGAAAGTTATATAAAATAAGAAAATAAACTAATAAAAACTAAGAAAATAACTACCAAAATACCACTTATCAAACTCCCCCAAGCTTAGCTTTTGCTCGTCCCGAGCAAAACTTAAGCTAGAAGTGATGGAAGATCTTGATAGGAGGTAAAACTAGAAAAGAAAACAAAACACTAATAATTCACACAAACTCATTTTCGTAGGAATCACGGTTGTTTTTAGCAAAAACAACAAGCCATTTAAACCTCAAAGTCGCCAAGGAGGACGAGTGTGTTCTCGTAAGGATTTCCAATGAGTTTAACCCATAACTCTCTCAAAAACAAACCAAGGCAAAGGTTCACAAGAAAAAAAAGAAAAGAAAAACAAAATTAAAGGAAAATAAAAAGAAAACCAAACAAAACAAAAACAACTAGTTGGACTTGTTAAAGGACCAAGGATCAATGAATTCGAACCTTTCTAAGCACTAACGGAAAACATGCTCAAAGATGTTAAGGGTGGATAGTTCAAATAAGACATGCTAGATTGGAGAACTAGAGAGGAACATCCCCCTTTTGCTCAACAACCAAGCATCCACATGCTAAGCTAGTGTCGTCTCCACCCATAAAGGTAGCTTCTCATAACTCCACGAAGGAGTCAGAAAAACAAAAAGGAGAAACAATTTAGGCTACCCGACATCTCATCATAGCAAACCGCTCAATATGCTTGAAACATGACTTCCTCAACCGAAAAGGACACAACTATCTAGGATCAAGAGGGCTTTAAGGTTGTAATGTATGGATAGGGATAGGGTAGGAATCAATTTGGCTTTTGGTGCTCAAAACCTAAATAGTGAAGCAAATAAGTACAAATGAGCATCAAATAGCAAATGAACTCCGCAAATTCGCACACATACACCAAAAACCCCCAAGCTTATTAAAAAAACTATATGAAAAAAGAAAAATTTATACAACAAATTAATTTTTTTTTATTTTTTTTTCTTTTTCAAACTATTCCTCCCCCCAAGGTTGAATGACACAATTCCCTCATTGTGAAAAAGGAAGGAATAATTGGTTGTGTTTTTTAGTTTTTTTTTTATTTTTTACATGACCTTGCCTTTTTTTACAACTTAGGTCGGCTTTTGCTCTAATTCATACAAATTAACACACTTTCGCTTGTGAGAACTCCTTACTTCACAAATTTTCAATACAAAACATATACGAACCAAGACGCTCCAATTGCTTCACTACACCTAAAGGGTACAAAACAAAACAATGGGAATCAAGGCTTGTAACATGGCTAAAAGAAAGGAAGGGCCAAGCTCAAAGGGTTTCAAAGGATGAATGTAAAGCAAACACCTAGAAAAGTGAAAAGAAGCAAGATGCTAAAATAAAAAGGAAAATGAAAAAGGAAAAATGGAAAATAACTAAGAAATGAACGCCTCCGTCCTCCCCTAGATTAGCTCGGTCACAGTCTCGGAAAGTCATGAATCAAGTTCTTGATCAAGTTATACTATGACAAGGATCCTATTGCCACTCAAACAAAATGATGAAGGCTAGAAATATTTGACAATTAATTTTCTCACATATGAAGGGTAGTGAATT
This sequence comes from Salicornia ramosissima, assembly GCA_951394345.1. Lineage (NCBI taxonomy): Eukaryota > Viridiplantae > Streptophyta > Magnoliopsida > Caryophyllales > Amaranthaceae > Salicornia > Salicornia ramosissima. The sequence goes on along the minus strand of OX596237.1, from coordinate 36,760,146 downwards.
GCAAATACTACCTCAAGGGCTTCAACTAGCTAGCAAAGCTTTGCCAATCGTACCACAAGCCAAGACATTAGGTTTCATGAACTCCAAAGTTCTGAAACCTAGCATGTAGTATTTGAAAATCAACCCCAACATCTAAAACCATGTGGACCACTAAAACTTAGGAAGGAATGAATTCAAAGTCCAAGAAATTAAGAACCAAGTCCAAACTACAAACAAAACAAAACACACTTTGCCTTGAAAAGAAAATAAAAGAAAAAGAAGAGGAAAAAGGAAAAATAGAAATAAAAACTAAACAAAAGGAAGGAAAATAAAATCAAGCATGAATGACTCTCAATCAAGCAACCAAGCATCAAACAAATAAATAAATCGAGGCCCAACGCCATCGATATCCAAATGTCCTCAAGGGCTTAAAAGCCAAACATCCTCGAACAATCATCTCCTCCTAAAACTAACCCTACAACTAAGCACACAAGAAAAATAAAAGAAAGGGAATTTGGAATGATCTCACCAAAACAGGCTATAAAGTAAGCATACAACCTCCGTTTTGCATTTTAGTACCATACATGTCCATGAGAGTTGCTTATTCATTTAACCTGCAAAAAAGAAAGAAAAGAAACCAAACTCCAAAAAAACAAAATAATTACAAATAAAAGAAAAAGGAAAAAGAAAAAGACTCGGGTTGCCTCCCGAGAAGCGCTTGTTTTAACATCTTAAGCTTGACAAAGGAGCTGGACACAGGGACTAAGACATAGAAGAAAAATTATGTCAAAGTCATCCAGCGGGAACAACCACCTAGGGCTCAGTAAATAGCCCCGCAAAGCTCGCAAGAGCTTGTCAAACACACTGGCACTCAACTCACTAAAAACCACATAAGCGATAGATAAATTAAGCAAAAAAAAACGGTTTAAAAACCGGCATCCTATGCTTATGTGGGAGTGAGTGCCCACAGGGAGGTAAATTAAAATAAAAACTACAAAAAGAAAAATCAAATAAAGTAGGGGGAACATCTCCATACACCTCACTTGCCTTGGGTTCTGGAAGAGAAACATGGGAGTCAAGACTTTGTAAATACTCATCAAGAACATGATTAAGCGAACTCGACTCATGTGAAAAATGATGAGAAAAATCAAAGGTAGTGGCATGAGGTGGTTGATTAAAACCATATTCCTCAAGTGCACTCAACTCATGACTATAATCATGTATTCCTTGTCTAGTCATATCCCATTCATAGGTGTCCTTAGCGAGACACTCGAATAAGAGCCAAGCTCTATCCAAGTCGAGAGCTAAGAAATCGCCATGAGATAGGTATTCTATCCAATTCCTCGTCTCATAGTTCAAACCCTCATACAACATATTGCATATATCCCACTTACCAAGATTATGATTAGGCGGAAGAGAGCTTCCGATCCTGTCATAATACACCCAAAACAATTCATGCTCATATTGGGGATCGATCAAAGGAGTGGCCACAAGGCCCAAATATTCACAAAAATAAAGAAAAAGAAAGACCTAGAACAATTCTACTCAACCTAAACTAATGGCATTGCCTTCCCAGGCAACGGCGCCAATTTGATAGGAGGGATTTTCATACCAAATAAAAAAACCCCGTCGTAGTATGAGTGGGGGTGTCGAACACGGGGAAGGTACTTCGTACTAGCCTAGGCGTGAGCGTCGAACAAGCTAGGTCAAATAATGGTCGCTAGAGGCGAAGGGAACTAACTAAAACTACACTAAGGAAACAAAAACAAAAGGGACTAGGGTAAGAGATCCACAACTCATACCACCATGAATTATGAATCAATCAAAACTTAGACTTAGGTCGTGGATAAGGGGAGGTCGTTCTATGATCGTACCACTCTTTCGAGCTAGTACGATGACCGGAAAGACATATACAACTCACTTTCGTCCAACGACGCATCTAACAAGTCCTAAGCACAAAATCACGAAGACCAGTAACTTTCCCTTGATCGAAGGCCCAACTTTCGTGGTGCTTCCATCAATCGGGCAAAGGAAGTCATCACCCACGTTCACCTTTCGGTCCTTCGGTGGGGATTCTTGAATGAATCCTATATTAGCTAGACACAAGACTCAACATAACCGAATCCTAAGGTACCGACATTATCACAACCAAAGCCAAGAAACAACTAAGCCACAATCATGGAGGATTTGAGAAGTTTCACTCAAACCCTAGAAATTAACTACTCACACATAATTAATAAAAACATAATTAAAACTAAAACTAAAAACATAATTAAACCTAAAACTATGAACAAAACAAATTAACAATTAAAACCTAGAACTAAACTAACATCAAAACCTAAATAAACTACCAACTAAATCAACAAGAAACAAACATAAATAACTAAAACCAACAATTAAACAACAAAAAGGGAAGAAATCAAAGCAATAAATGAAAGCTATAAAATACCTTGAGATGGAGATGAAGAACAAGCAAGAAGAGAAGAAGAAAAACAAGAACTTTGCATAAATTAAGAACAAAATGAAGTATAAATTACAAGAGAAATGAAGAACAAAGCATTAAAACTAACCTAAACCCTAATTTGAGCTTCTAAAATCAGCTCCTGAAGAAATAGGAAGAGGGGGGGTATTTATACAAACCCCCAAAATGCGAGCAAAAACAGACCAAAATAAATAAAACGTGCAGTAGCACGTCAGCGGGCGCTGAAATGGGATCAACAGCCGCTGAGGCCTACTTTCACGTGCCTCAGCCTGCTAGGGAAAATGGTCAGCGGGCGCTGAGTTGGGGTCAGCGGCCGCTGCCAATAATTGGAGAGTTACTGCCTCAAAGTAGGGGAGGGGGACAGCGGGCGCTGAGTTGTGGTCAACGGACGCTGTTCTTCACTCTGTGCTTGTGGGGGGTCTGGCAACATCAAAATCAGCGGTCGCTGAATAGCCATCAGCGGGCGCTGAAGCGCCATTAACGGGCGCTGAAGAGCTATCAAAAGCTACTGCCTCTTTTCAGTCAAAAAATGCCTCGAACCATAATACATCTCAGCGGACGCTGAGGAATTCCCAGCGCCCGCTAGGCCTTTTTAGCACCAACAATGGCATAGAGGGCTTGTGGTTTCCTCGAGGTTCCCGGCTCGCTTCCTCGGGTTTCGAAATCGACTCGGGACCTGCAAAAGGGAAAGAAAACGCAGAAACAAGGCAAAATAGAGGAAATCACATAGAAAAAGGAGAAGGGGACTACAAAAGCAAAAGTAAGCTAAAAAGCCTAAAAACGCTAAGGAAAGTTAAATAAAATAAGAAAATAAACTAATAAAAACTAAGAAAATAACTACCAAAATACCACTTATCAGATACAAGTTTTTTCCCACTTTTGATGTTTTTCACAACTTTCTATGCTGAACTCTAACTAGCCAGGTGTCTTCCTAGGGTATCGCCACGTGGCCCTATAATGCCATGACACGTGGACCAATAAGATATTGCCACATCGCTTTAAGGGCTTCTGTTAGGCTTCTCTCTTGGGCTGATGTACTTGGGCTCTTCTCTGGGCTTTATGTAATCAAGTGGGCCAAGAATTTTGGCTACAACATTTGCCCCTCAAAAGGGGGAGAATTAGACTAATTTTTCCTCTTTTGAACAGTTTTTTTCTAATTAACTCTCTTAACCAATTGTGGAGGGAAAAAAGGGAAGTATTTGAAATTTGGAATGATGGGGAGGTCTATAAATAACCCTAATCATTTTCATAAACATCTTTACACCATCACCCTTCTAGAGAGAATTTTTAGAGAGAGAGTGTCAGGGCAGAGATTTGAAGAATTCAACTTTTCTCCTCTGTTTTGAATCGAAGTGAGACTCTGGACTTGTTCTAAAAGAGGTTCGTGAAGAACTTTGTGTTGATCTTTGCTGGGCGTGAAGCTTCCTTCAAAAATTGTTTGTCCGAGACTTTCATCATCCCACTCAGGTATACTTTTCCTCCCTTATTGTTGCTTTGGTTATTTGGGGTCGGTCGTCTTCTTTTACTTTTTAGCAATAAAAATGACCGGGTCCTCCAGTAGCAAAGAGTCTAGAATTTCTGGACCTACTTGGTCTCTCTGGTCGAGTTCAGAATTTTCTTATTCTCCTCTAAAAGCTCTTACCTTCGTACCTTTGCAGGGTACAATGGCAAGGGTGAAACAAACTGCGAGACTTTGCAGTCCTTCATCTGAGGACTCGGTCCATGAGCCGGGTCAGACTGAGGTGTGTGAGAATCAACAGACCGGCCCAGGGCCTTCAGGTTCTCCGAGGCCAGAGGCTGAAGAAAAACACGAGCCGAGCCAGGAAAGAGATCAGCAGGGTGAGGTTGGTCAGTCTTCTAGGGTTCCATCCAAGAGGGCTGACCATTTTTATGACCCAATGATGTGTGGGCAGGAGGAATCTTGTTATAATCTTTACTCGGCCAAGCTAGAGACGATGCAAAAAGAGTGTGCCTTTGGCAAGGGGTATACTCTAGGGGTTCCCAAAGTGGGAACGAATGTACGAATCGTCCCTAGGAGGGCTATTCCTGTTTACGAGGCTGTGATTGACCAAGGCCTCAGATTCCCTCTTCATCCCTTCATTTTAGAAATGTTAGAGGGATATGGCATAGGCTTGTGGCAGCTTACTCCCAACTCCTGGGCTAATATCCTGGGATACATAGCCACTTGTAAGATCATAGGATACCACATGTCCTTTCCCTGTTTTGCCAATATGCATTATTTGAACAAAGTCGAAAATAGCTGCGACTCCTGGTACTTTCTTGCTACCAGACCTTCTTACCAAATGACATTCTCTAAAAATAACAAGTGGAAGAACTGGCGGAAGCGCTTCCTTTACGTTTACTTTGACAACCAAGAGTTTGTCAATAAACTGAATTGTACCAACACGGCTCCCTATTTGTGTGGCCGGGATGTTGATCTGCCTCCTACTCATCAATGGGACGATGAGATTTTAAGGAGTGATGCCTTCAAAACCAAAGTTAAATTTGCCGGGAATAAGAAGAACTATGCCCCGAAGGTTTGGGTCCCTGATTGGATGTTTTTGTGGGACCCAAGATTTTTGTTTGCAGTTGGACTAGGCCTTTCCATGGAGCCAGGTAATATAAGATCTCTAGTTTTATATGTAAAATAGTATCTTGGTTATTGTCTAATCAGCTCTTTTCCCTTTTTTTATTTTTTATTTTTTTAGAGCTTGCCATGGCCGACTTACCATCCCATAAGAAAGGTGAATTGACGGGCGATGATTATTTAGACGCCTTGTATGGATTGAAGATGCAGTCCTGGAAGGACCTTCGGGACGAGACTGTAAGTCCTCTGTTCATGTTTCATTTGCCCTTTTTTTTTGAGCCGAGGAATTTAATAATGGTAGGTTGCTTGCAGCACTCTGTCTCGCCCTTAAAGAGGGCCGAGAGGGTTTAATGCAACATTTAAAATTCAACTCAATTGGCCATAGCTTGACCGAGGGAGTGGTTAATGGTAGGTTGCTTGCAATCCCCTGTCTCGGCTTTAAGGAGGGCCGAGAGGGTATATTGCAAGCAACTTTCAAAATTCAACTTACTCGGCCATAGCTTGACCGAGGGAGTGGTTAATGGCAGGTTGCTTGCAACCCCCTGTCTCGGCTTTAAGGAGGGCCGAGAGGGTATGTTGCAAGCAACTTTCAAAATTCAACTCACTCGGCCATAGCTTGACCGAGGGAGTGGTTAATGGCAGGTTGCTTGCAACCCCCTGTCTCGGCTTTAAGGAGGGACGAGAGGGTATATTGCAAGCAACTTTCAAAATTCAACTCACTCGGCAATAGCTTGACCGAGGGAGTGGTTAATGGTAGGTTGCTTGCAACCCCCTGTCTCGGCTTTAAGGAGGGCCGAGAGGGTATATTGCAAGCAACTTTCAAAATTCAACTAACTCGGCCATAGCTTGACCGAGGGAGTGGTTAATGGCAGGTTGCTTGCAACCCCCTGTCTCGGCTTTAAGGAGGGCCGAGAGGGTATATTGCAAACAACATGTATAATTACCCCACTACCAACGATGTGGCCAAGTGGGAGTGTTAGTAAAATCTTAACATTTTTAATTCTCGCAATTAGTGAATAAATATTAACTTTTTATTTTTGATATAGGCAAGTGAAGCCCCTTCAAGGGGTGCAAAAAGAAAGAAAGGTGCTGGATCAAGCGGTACCCAGAGAAAGGCCCCTAGCGACGGGGGAAAAAAGAGTAAGGGAAAGGAGGTTGCGGTCTCCGAAGAGCGGGTAATCAAGAAGAGAAAGACTTCCCCGGTTAAGGAGGAAGAGAAGGCTCTTGTTATTCTTCAGCCAGAGGTGGGTGCCCCGACTGTTCAGCCTCCTGATGACTTATTTGCAGGTATGCCCACATCAGTTGCTCAAAACATTCCCTCGCCTATCAAGAAGGTGGCGAGTACAATGGGAGGTAAATAATATACCCACCGAGTAAGGATAGTGCGATCTGTTTCAGGTCGTACTATTTCATCATCCCCCTCTCATTCGGACTTGATTGTTATTCCCATTTCAGACCCCTCAGGAGGACCAACTGAGGAAGAGGCCGAGAGCTCGGCCCCAGGCCCCCCTTTGCCCGGTTATTCGGGTAAAGAAAAAGTGGTGATCGTTCGAGGGATGGTCAAAGGGGCGGGTAAGGACGTTGTCCACAACCTTAGAGGTTTCTCTGATGGGCACATTGCCCCAATCCAATATGCCTTAGCTGAAGTAGGTAAACATACGTCATGCTTTTGCTTGAGTTACTTTTGAAATTTTATACTCTTGATTGTTCAGACGTGATCTATCTTTCAGGCTATGCTAAGGCTTGAAGGGGCCAGGAGTTGGCGATCCACTCAGGTAAATGCTGTTAAACAATCTAGGGCGGAAGTTAGTGAAACAAAAGACATTGCAATGTTCACTACCATTCGCCAAGATCAACTAACAGGTACTACCATAGAATCACAGGCTGACACCATCATCAACCTCAAGGCTGAGCTTTCCAAGCATCTCACCAAGATCACTGAACTTCTCACTGAAAAAGAGATGTTACAAGAAGATGCCAAGGGGAAGGAGGAGGCTGTCCAGGCTAGGGACGAGGCCTTTGCAGCCAGAGACGAGGCTGCAAACCAGTTGACCCAACTTCAGAAGGATAAAGAGGAGTTGGAGGGCAAGGTCGCCTTTCTGGAGAAAGAGACAATCCGAAGGGTCATAGAAGCCGACATGGCTTATAAGAGAAAGGTGACCGAGGCCTGGGAGTTGGCCTACTCGGGCGCCGACTTTGGGCGTATGAGCCGCTGTTTAGACTGGGTGGACATCAAATCTGTCTGCGACAAAACAGGCCGCGACCCCCCTCCTCTTCCTGAAATATCCGAAGGTGAGGATGAAGAAGAAGAAGAAGAGGATGATGAAAATAATGCTGAGAGCTAAGCCACTCTCCCCTTGTATAGTAGTTTTAGCTAATCTTAGTTTAAGTTAGTTTTTAGTTTTTGCATAGGCGGCTGGTCCGCCATAACTTGTAATAATTTCAGATTCAAATGAATAGGAAAAGATTTTATATTTATCAAGTCTCGGCTTTTAATTTTATGTTCCAGCACTTAGTATTTACTTTTAGTAGTATATTATGCCCCTGAGCAATGCAGGCGGTTTACAAAGTCTGAGTGATTGCTCGACAATTTATCCTGGCAATTGTTCTTTGCCAAATAAGTTGGGGGGCAATCAATCAGATACCTGATTTCCCTTAAACCGAGTGTATTGCTCAATGTGACATTTACACATTTTAGGGCTCGTCCCATCCTGGTTGGGTTATCATTTTTCTTAGGGAACGAGATAAAAATTGCCCCTATTGGGCCTGAGGCAGTCCTTACCTGGATCTGCCAAGTGGAATTCAATTTCTAAAAATGGGCCTTTGCGGTAGGCCTTAAAATAATAAGGCAAACTTTCAGGAGTTTTTATAGCAAACCACTTATATTGGGCCCCCAACTTGGTTTTAGCAGCAATAAATGCTATTGGGGTGAAGTTGGAATAACAGAATTTGTGGAACTCCTATAAATACCACTTGTTTCTCTTTCATTTTTCACAACATAAATTGCAATTCCTTGAGAGAGAAAGAAGAGAGAGAGATTGTGAAAGGTCGTTCTAACTTCGTGAAAAAGAATGTCTAACCAGTGGTTACCCAAGGAGGAGGATAGCCGTAACAAGCTTCCATGGCCGAAGCCGGAGGGTACTGCAGATGATGATGACTTCACTAAATATGCCTGGAAGGTGAAATTATGGGATGATGGAGAGAAGTGTGCCCAGGGGGGTGAGGGCTCGACTCATACGGGCAAGCTGCCAGTGGAAGAGTATGAAGGTTTCATAGATGAAGAGCGCTTCCTAAATATGAAGTATGAAGCGCGACTGAAGGAATGGGAAGAAATAAAGAAACGCGACGGTGAGGGATCGACTCGCGCTGGAAAAGAGAAGAAGAGCAGTCCCTCTGGCCCCAAGAAAGGAGAGAGGCGGCCATGGGAGGAGAGGGAACATCTGGTGATGATCCCACAAACTCCTGAGGAGGTGGAGTATAGGGAAAGGGTAGAATTGGCCTGGGACAGAGCGTATCCATACAAAGACTTTGGATACTTCAGTCAATTTCTTGACTGGGCTGACGAGAGGAGCTGGTGTGATTGAACTGGTCGACCTCGTCCCTCCACTCCGGTGATACCCGCCCCAGACGAGAGTGATTAGAGTATTTGCGCTTAGAAGCGTTTATTATTAATAATTTGTTATTATTATTATATTATTTTTTATGTAAGCCTTCTGGCAAGTGCCGAGCCTTGCCCTTTTGTATTGCACGCTATATTTATAATAGACTTCATTTTATGGTTTGTTTGAGTCATTACTGGTTTGATTATTTGCATAGAGGTTTGGTATTAAATCGTCGAGACACCTGCTTGTTAATAACATAGATTTTTTGAATGGCTCGGCTAGTTCCAGCTGAGACACCCTTAAGTAAATCATCTTAGATTTTCGAGTGGCTCAGCCAATTAGAGTCGAGGCACTCTTTAGTGGATCATTCTATATTTTCGAGTGGCTCGGCTAATTAGAGTCGAGGCACTCTTTAATGAATCATTTTAGATTTTTGAATGTCTCGACCAGTTATAGCCGATGCACTCTTTTTATGAAACACCTGGAAATGTATTAGGGGGCATGGGTGGCCACCCTTCATCCTCGTGAACCTGGTCACTATTGCCTCTTTTTTTGGGGGTCAATGAATGGGGAATGGAAACTTGGTGCTTAGATTAGCACCACAGGCATTTGGTCTTTATTACTATAAACGAAATAGTGGACAACAGCCTTCAAAATATTCACTTTGAAAGTGATGGGGCCTTTTGGGACCTAGTCCTGCCCTTTTCATTAATATTGATTTTGATTATATTGTCTCTAACCGAGATCTTACATTGAAATACTTAAAAATGATACTAAGGACCTCCTGTTTTACCTCGACTGCTTAGATCTTTCTTTTCCTCCCCGACCTCTCATCAGCTACTTCTTTTGGGTTATCAGAATCCTTAACCTTGAGTGTTGTTAGATAACACTCCCTTGCTGTTTGTTGGTCACCGTGAACCGTGCCAATTTCTCCATTGTTGCACACATATTTCATCATCATTAGATGAGGGACTATAACTGCCTTGGTAATGTTCAGAGTTGGCCGACCTAATATAATGTTGTAGGCGACCAATTCTCGCACTACCAGAAATTTGACAAACATGTGTCTGGGCTTGTCTTTCGTCCCTATCCTTATCGGGAGAGTAACTATCCCCACGGGGTGAACGGTCCCACCTCCAAACCCTACGATTGGGTGATTGATTGGCTGTAAAGCATCATCCTGGAATCTCAGCTTCTCCAGGCATGCAAAACTGATGATGTCGGTGGAACTACCCGTATCAATCAGAATCCTTCTGACTTTGAGGTTTGCAACTTTGAATTCGACCACTAAAGGGTCATCATGCGGAGTTTGAATGTTAGGCCGATCCTTCTCACCTATTAGAACTTCAGGGAATGTTTCCTCCTTCTCCGAGACCATTACTTGGGAGAGACTCCGGAGATGTTCCTTAGTCCCTTTGATAGTTGGACTTCCGGAAGTAAATCCTCCTGAAATCATGGCCACAACCTCAGTGTCGGTCTCTTCGTCTTCCCCATCTTTTCGTGTGGTCTTTCTCTGAAATCTAAACTTGGATTTTACTATGTAAGGTTCCAACATACCCTTTGATGCAAGCTTGTCTAGCAATCGCTTCAAATTGAAGCACTCGTCAGTATCATGCCCCACATCCTTGTGGTATTGACAATATTTGTTGGTGTTTCTATGTTTGGAGGAGCCTCTTAAAGGCTGCGGAGCTTCAAAGTTGAACTTATCCTTGATTTCCATAAGAATGGCATAAGGTCGTTTGTTATACTCATAGGCCGACTCGTAAGTTCGGCTTTTCTTGGGAGCATTATGCTCCTTATGAGTGTTTTCAACCGTCCACACCTCTCTCTTACGGTCGTCCTTCTTCTGACTAGATTCTCCATGTTTCTGTGCATTCTTTGTCTCAGGCTTAGTAGCTGAGCAGATTTCTGTGGTGTGGATGTAAGACTCGGCTTCCATGAGGATTTCTGGTAACGTCTGGACCTTCCTCCTTAACATCTCAAACTTGAATCTCGATTAATGAAGCCCTTTGACAAAGTTGTCAAAGGCTACCCCCTCGGGGAGGCCGGGTGTAACGACCCGACTCGCTTAAATCGGCGCGGAAGAAACCGACTAGTCGAATAGTTATAAACTACAACTCAAATACTTAAGAAATTAAAACTAATTCCTCGAAATATTATTAATCAATCCAAAACGTACAAATACCCACAAGTTTGTACATAACTAGTCCAAAAGTCAAACTAAAAATACTAAAACACAAGTAACTCCAACCACACGTCAGAGTCTAAAACAACGTATAAAAGTCTATTCAACAACATACAAAATCTATATAACTCCATCACTATCTAAAACAACAGAAAACAGTAAACACAACAGATAATAGTAATAACAACGTCGCTCGCCCAACCCAAAGCTAAGCAAGAGGACCATCATCAGAAATACCTGAAAAATATACAACAGTCCACCATCAGTGGCGAGTAACATAACTGACTCACCCTAATGGGAATACACATGCACATAGCACAAATCATATAAACAATATCAGGTCAATAAATCAAAGTGCAAGATCAACCCAAACGTGAACTCGACTCAAACCAACCTAATCAACTATCTTTGGCGCAATCATTCATATTCTAGACCGGACTGTGCTCGTACGAACGCATCTTACGCATTCGAACTTTCTACTATGCTCGGATTTGAGAATCTTACTCCCAAACCCCATGAAACCAATCTTACTGGAAATCCATATCTCGTGAAACCAATCTTACTGGATATTCACAAAGATCACATAGTATGACTCCAACTATCCCAATACCGCGGATGGAATAGGGGCAACGTCTTAACCCGAATACAATGAATCTTACTCAAAGTATCAGGCGTCTAAAAATGAAATCAAGCTAATCTTAATTAATCAATTTATTTAATCATCTTAATCATTTTATCATCATTATTATCCAACTTAACTAAATTAAGTTCAAGAATTGCCTCTAGCCTTGATTCTCGAAACTAACAAGTTAAAATACCGAAGTTATTCTCAAGAACTACCTCTAGCCTTAATCTTGAGTCTAACCAATCATAATTCATCAACTTCCAACCATTCTTTAATCGAATTAAACACATTCTTTAACTTTCTTTATTCTTTAAATCAATTTCTTTAACTTTCAAGATTCAATCAAGAACTCAAAGAACTCATCAAAAACTCATAAAGAACTCAAAGAACTCATTAAAGATTCATAAAGAACTCATTCAAGATTCAAGATCTTCAACCAAGAACTCAATCAAGATTCAAGATCTTCAACCAAGAACTCATCCAACACATTCATCATCACACGCATAACCTCATGAAATACTTGAATACTACCACTTAATCTTATCCAAAATTCATCAAACTTTAACATAATAATCATGATCATAAAACAACATATATTCAATCATAAAATCATCAAAACCATCACTAAAACATCATGTAAACACATAAAAATTAGATTATAAAATCATACATAAAATCATGGATATTCATCAACAATCAACCCAAACATGCATTTAATTCATACTATAAACATAGTACACCAAATAGGTTGAGAAAGCATGTTACCTTATTGAAGATTACACACAAATTCAACACAAATAAGCAGTCCGGAACAAGCACCAACACGGCACACACAACACGCACACACGGCTGCTGCACGGTACCAACACGAACCACCACGAACCACTTTGCACGGCCACTGCACACAGCTGCTTCCAATCACGAACACCACCGCACGGTCACGGCACCACCACGAGCACCACTGCACGGTTCGAACACCAACCACACGGACCCCACACGTGCAACACGAACACGATCCCAAAACCAACCCGAACAATAAATCTTGATTGAAATAAATGTGTTTAGGATTGTGTTTGGACACCTAAAGATCAATGAACTTTGAATCTTTAAGTTTTTGGGCTAGGAAAAAGATGAACAATTGATGGCTTCAACTTGTTCAAAAATGGCGTGAGGCAAGAGAGTAGTGGAGGGAGTTTTTGATGATTGAACTTGAAGCAAGTGCATTAGATGGCAAATGAGCAAAAGTCTTAAGGTTCACTAATCCCTTCTATTTATAGAAGTTGGAGTAGTGTGAAAACAAAGTAAGTGGCAAGGCATGACATGCCTTGTAAAAACCGGCCAAGGGCCTTGAATGGGCTCAAAATGGGCTCTCGTGATCCATTGGGCTAATTAACATAATCTACATGACTAATCATGCAATAATCGATTTAGCCCAAAATATTAAATAATTAATTAGAAGAATTAAATAACAAAATTCTAATCAATTAAATAATAATTAACATAAATAATAAAAACTGAAAATAAATATTTCGAGTTAATTCGAAATTATTCACATAAAATAAGAATAAATAGTTCAAAATAAAATTTGAACTAACACAACAACATACATAAACACACATAGTTATCGGCAAAATTACCAATAAAATCTGGGTCATTACAACGGGTATTTGCAACATCTCTAAATTGAACCTCTTGACGTATGATCTCAGAGATTCGTTCGGCCCTTGTATGATTTTTCCGAGGTGCATGCTCGTCTTCTTTTCCTGTTTGTTGACCATAAAGTGATGTGCAAAGACCATGCTGAGTTCAGTGAAATTTTGGATGCAATGATCCGGCAAGCTGCTGAACCATTTTTGAGCTACGCCTTTCAAGGTGGCTGGAAAGTACATGCACCAGGTCGCATCATCGACCGACTGGGCGTACATAAAGTGCTTGTATGTGGCTAAGTGATCATCAGGATCAGTCGTGCCATCATAGGGTTCGATGTGAAGTGCCTTGACTTTGGAGGCCCTTGGGGCTGTCAAAATGGCAATGGAGAAAGGGGACTTCCATGTAATTCCTCTAGGAGGGTATGATTGAGGTGGTTGTTGAAACTGAGTGGCCGGTTGCATATCCTCCCTGAAGGGCTCGACTTTGAACGAGCCTTTGGGCATTGGAGTAGGAGTATGTACTTGCGTTGAGTGAGACATAGTCCGCAGAGAACCTCGGAAGGTGTTATCCTTCATTGTAGGGGTTAATGCTGTATCAGAGATGTCAACTTGAGAATGTTGTTGTGACAGTTGCCTCTTGGGCTTCAGATACTCGCGAGCATCTCTGAAGGCTTGATTTGTTTCGCTGATCAAGGGCTCCCTTCTTGGTAGAATGGGAGCCTTGGTCGTCCTCACCCGTTGGGTGATGTTCTTCCAGTCAACCTTTGTTGATTTGGAAGGTGTTTTCTTCTTCTTGGTGGCGCTTGAGACCTTTTTCTTTCCTAGGTCGCCCTTGAGGTCAGCCGGATCCTTGGTAGGCCTGGAGAGCTCGGCTTCTTCAGGGGTCGGCCTAGATGGCCCAGCGTCGGTCTTGTTGGCCTGGCCTATCTTGTCCTTCACTTGTGTAACAAGCGAATTCCGTAGGTCGAGCATTATGTGTTTTAGTTGGGAGAGAGAGATCAGCTGATCCTCCTCAGGAGAGTGGGCCTCAGCCTGAGTCGCACGTTGTGCGGTCTTCTCCCTTCGAGTAGGTCGGTCATGATCTGTTTCTCTCTCGTCCGACTCCTGGTCGTTTTCGACCGTTACTAAGGTGGTTTTTGGAAATTCGGGAGTTTTTTCTCCTAAGTCTGCCATAGAACCGTGTCCTCCCCACAGACGGCGCCAAATGATTTAGGGTTTTTTAAAATTAAGGAGAGGGACTAACACTTCTATGCTACACACTTTTCCAAAGTAATAATAGTAAATGCAGAAATAAACAATTCAATGTGCAAAAGATAATAATAACTCAATTAGCTGCTAATCAGGATTGATTAAGGTTAATTGACAATTACATGTATGTGTTGTCAAATCAGCCAATATTGGGATCTGTGTTGCAATCATTGCATTAATACTTTTATACAAGAATCTTCCTATTTTCTCTTATAAACTATCAATGTGGGATACAAGTTTTTTCCCACTTTTGATGTTTTTCACAACTTTCTATGCTGAACTCTAACTAGCCAGGTGTCTTCCTAGGGTATCGCCACGTGGCCCTATAATGCCATGACACGTGGACCAATAAGATGCTGCCACATCGCTTTAAGGGCTTCTGTTGGGCTTCTCTCTTGGGCTGATGTGCTTGGGCTCTTCTCTGGGCTTTATGTAATCAAGTGGGCCAAGAATTTTGGCTATAACATTTGCGTTACGGAGGGAGTATTATAAGACAAGCATTATATTATACCAAATAAAACTTCACAACCATTACCTTCCAACAATGTGAAAATTGGTCTGCATCTGTCAATACCAAGTGTGGCATTGAAACTCTCAGCAAAAGTTGGTTTTGTTAACATCAGATTTGATGATGGGATTGAAAGCATATTTTGACCATGTTGATTGCTCTCCTAACTTGGATAACCACACCAAAGCACTAGGATCTACCTTCTGCAAACCCTCCATTACTTTCTTGAATGTGAAGGATGAATATGAACTACATGCCTTCCAAAACAAGCTCCACATAAGGGGACCGAGGTAAGCATTTTTCCAGTTTACACTAAGATGTTTACAACAATATCTCCTACCAGCTTTTGGCCATATAGACCTCAGTGCACTATTTATTCCCTCCAACAAAACAATGTTAGTATATTTTTTTGTAAGTATAATACTTGAGTGTATAAACAAAGTACATTGGATTACCTTTTGTCTATCTAATATAATGCACCATTCATCTCCCCTTCCCTCGTCTTTTAGAACATTCTTGATGTGCCATATAAAGAATCCCCAATTTTCCTCATCCTCCCTAGCCACTATTGGCCAAGCGATAGGAAAAATCTCATTATTACCATCCATAGCAACTGTTGAAAGAAGAACACCTCCATAATTCCCCTTCAGATGAGCACCATCTACACCTATCAAGGATCTACAACCAGCAAAAAGGCCATCCAAAGCTCCCCTGAAGGCTATGAAAATGCTGGTAAATCTTAATGGTCTTTCAGGATAATTTGCTTTGGCCCTAATAATCTCACAATATTATGGCAAGCATGCATAAGACACATCATGACCCCCATGGATCACCATCAAAGCCATTTTCCTTACCTTGTAAAGTGTACTTTGGCACATGTGAACCTTATATCTTTCCCACAAATGCATGTTCAATGACTTGGCTGATATGTCATTATTAGCTCTAATGTCTTCAAGCAACACTCTAGCTACCCACTTAGTGTTCACCATTGGATTTGTGGTCATGAGTCCTAAACACGAGTGTTTTGAGTTTTGCATTGACTTTATTGCCTAAGTTACTCCATCTGCCAACTTAGATGCATGGAGTCTCTAGCTACACTTATCTGCTGCACACACCACAATATATGAACAGTTGTTTGCTCTATCCACAATGATTGAGAACCCACATTGAATACAATAGTTCCTAACAACATCCCTCAAATGTTGTTTGTCAGTGAAAAACTGTCACGGTTTAAGGACAATCTTCCCAAAGTCTTCATCCGTGTACAACTCTCCATTTTGATACAGTTTTGCAAAATAGTTGTCCTTTGCATCTTCAAACTCATCCCACATAGGACCATCATAAGGATCATAGTTGTCACTCACCATTTGAATATGGTCATCGTCCAATTCTTCATCCGCGTAACCATCATCCTTGTCAACATAACCATCACCCTCATCCATGCCTTTCCCTTTGTTTGATATGTCCAGTGTGTGAAGATTACTAACTGGAAGCACCTTTCTTTTTGCAGTGGTCTTTACTTAATTTTCGTCGTGCATCAAATGCATATGAGGAACCACCAATCTCAACACTACTGTGGACAAAAGGTAAGGTAGGGAAACTTTGGATTTTTGGTGTTTCAATAGGAGTAACTTCTATATCATGCCAAAACTCTTCAATGGAGGGGTTCATACCTTCATCATTAAAGTTGTTGCTAAGGTTTTGAGAGGGATTGGGATTGAGAATGGGGATGTGTTTAGGAGAAATTAAGAGTGGATAATAGGAATAGAATAAAAGGATGGACTCTTGCTTTTATGAAAGGGCTAAAGTAAGGAAAGCTCATAAGATTAAATAAATAAAAAAGGGGAAAAAGAATAAGGAGAGATATAATTAAAAGATATTAAAAGAAATTAGAAGGAATAGTTAGAATAAATAAAATAATTAAGGAAAATTTAACAAAATAAGCCAAACTTTGGCCGATCTTCCATAAATAAGCCAAACTTTTGAAATTCCAAAGATAAGCCAACATTTGCATCATGTCAGCCAAATTTAGGTCAGAAAATTTTGATTACCCACATTAGTGAACCGTGAAATCCAAAAAAAGGAGATCCATAAAGGATTAAGAAGAAATATGGCGGTAGAGGCCGATTTTGATGGGTCGAGGTGTTGGTAAATAAAATTCTCTAACCTAAATTTGGCTGACATGGTGCAAAGGTTGACTTATTTATGGAATTTCAAAAGTTTGGCTTATTTATGGAAGACCGGTCAAAGTTTGGCTTATTTTTGTAAAATTTTCCAATAATTAAAATAAAACATGATAAAAAAATTAAAGAAAAATGAAAGAAAAGGTAGAGGGAAAGTGATGGAGAAATAAGATGATCCTGGTCAAATTAATTATACGGAGGAAAAAGGGAAAAGAAGTGGGCTTGAATTATTTTGGGCCAAGATAAGAAATATGGTCCAAACACTAAAATAATTTTTAGACTTGAAATGAATTCCTGAACTGGATTATTAATCCCAAAGCTAATGTTTAACTTGGGCCAGAAATCATATGAAAAGACTATTCAAGTCCGGTTACCAAGAAAATGACCAAAATTACTTCTAACTACTACTTAACCAACTCGTCATTAATTCAACATTAAATTTGAGTCTGTCCACAACCTTGAATTACTTTAAGGTGAAGATTTAGGAACCTAACGCGTTGAGGCCAAATGAAAGAATATAAGATGGCCATCATAAAGAAAATTAGTTTGACACATTATAAAATATTAACAACATAAATTCCCGGAAAATAATTTTTAAAAGATTTTTCATTTATAAAACAGGGAATTCATTAATAGTTTTCGAAATAAATTTTAAGACAACCGGAAAGACAATCTGATTACCTAAAATTCTAACCCCAAAAATACGGCTGTTACAACAATATGTTTATTTCTCAAGGGAGGACGCAAATATACAATTAGGCTTAAAAAAATCAATATATACAATTGTGTCATGTAAGCATTCTCACATTATTTAATAAAATTAAGCTTTATTAGTGTTTTAAATGACATATAACATTATATATTACTCTCATTTATTTAAAAAAAATTAGAGGTTGGATTTTTTTTAATTAAAATTGGATTTTTTGCTTTGAATAATACAACCTTTCAACGATTTGCAAAGAATAACAAAACCTTCTATTTATTCGTGAATAATACAACCTTGGCTTCATTTTTGCAACGAATGATACAAAACCGGTTTTTGACATATAAAACAGGTTAAAGAGACACGTGTCACGTTATGATTGGTCCTTGTAAATTTTTTTTTAAAAGAAAAAAAATAGAAAATTGTAAAATAAAAAATTAAAAAAAAACTTAGAAATTATTAAAAAAATCAGAAAAAATCCTCCGCACTCTCTCTCCTCCCCATTCTCTCTCCTCCTCCCTCTTCCCTCCTCCCTCCTCACTCACAACCCTCACAAACCCACCACCACTGCCGCGCCCTCCACCTCCCCCACCAACCTAGCCACCCCTCCCCCTCCCCCACCGGCTCAGCCTACCCACCTCCCCCATCCCCGACTCCACCGCACCCGAAACCCCCCTCCCCGACCACCCGCCACAACCTCCAGCCCAACCCTGATACCCCCACCCTTGAAACCCCCATCGGGAATCCCCGACCCTCCCCCACCGCCGACAAGCCCTTCCCCGTAACCCCCCACCCTCAAAAATCCCTCCCCCTTAACCCCCACCACCGAAACCCCCCTCTTTCCAACCCTAGCCACCGCTTTACCACTTCGTCAAAACCCCCACGCACACCCCCAACCACCGTCGAAACCCCCCACCCACACCCCCAACCACCATCGAAAACCCCCCACCCACATCCCCAACCTCCGTCGAACCCTCCCACCCCCTCCCACAACCCAGTCGAACCCACCCACCCCCTCCCACCCCTTCCCCCACCCTTAAAACCCCTCCCACCCCCGCCCCCAGCCATCGTCGAAACCCCTCACCCACACCCCCAGCCTCCGTTGAATTTGATTTGGTGGTGGTAGGGTGGGGGGGTGGCGGTTTGGCTGGTGGGGGAAGGGGAGGAGAGAGATAGTGGGAGGGTGGGGGGGGGGTAAATTATTTTTTTAAAAAATTTTGATTTTGATTTTGATTTTAATTTATGACTTAAAAAAAAAAAGTTATAACTTGAATTTTAGGTTAAAGATCATCTGTATCATTGGTTGCAAAATTGAGGACAAGGTTGTATTATTCACGAAAAAACGATAGGTTGTATTATTCTTTGCAAATCGTTGAAAGGTTGTATTATTCAAAGCATAAAATCCATAAAAAATTTATAAAGGCAGGACAAATTTACATAAATACATGTCAACGGAAAAAAGTAACACTCGGACCAAAAAAAATAGTTATAAGAAGGGAAATAAGTTCAAATAAAATAATTTAAAAACTTTAAATAGCTCTGTAACAATAACAAAAATTATAAAAATTACATACTTCAAAACTATTCAATAAAGTTTAATCAAATCAAGCAATGAGTTTAGATCTGATTAGATAAAAAAATTATGATCAAATTAGAAAAAAAAAATATATCGGATTAGATCATCAAATATTCATTGAAACAAACATATAATCGTTATTGCCTGTGTGGTTCAATTTTAGTAAAGGAAAGGAAGGGAAGGGTACTGATGAGAAAGGAGGGAAAGGAAATTAATTTGATTTTCCCATGTTTGGTTGAAAGTAAAAGATTTGAATGATTTCATCATTTTTAATACTCCAAATAGTAAAGGAAACAACGATAACAAATCAAATTTGGTAAAAATTCCATCATTTTTAATACTCCAAATATAATTCAAATAGTTTAAAATATGGGTTGAGTTATAAAAAAAGTAACAAATTACTATAGTAAAACAAGACTATAGAGATCTAAACATGCCATCAGCAATCAACAAATACTTGAATTACTCAATACTAGTAATTTATTATTATTAAATTTGAAATTTCAATGTTAACAATTATAATTATTGTTGTCTGGAATTCACCATTATATAAAATATGTTGATTGTTTTATTCATGTGTTATCAATTTCGAAGAAAAGGGGCAAATCTATAGCTAAGTAGCTTCTCCTTGTGTTATGTTTGCCATGTACATTCAAGCCAGCCAACCGAGCCATAGACATATAAAAAGCTGATTTTTTTCCCCTGGAATCAATACTCCAAAATCTCAACAATCCTCAGTACCAAACATTCCATGTTTGGAAGATTCTTAAGCAACAACACTCCCTCGGTCCCTCCTCTCACACACAATTTGGAAAAAGTATAAACTCACTAAGAAACCTTCTGGGCAAGGGACGAACTGTAACACCCCGACTTTTACAAAGTAACTAATACTTAAATTAAGCTGGAATGCCACTAAAATAACAAAATTATTAAACATTCAACACAAATCCCAAAATATTATTATTAATTCCAAAATCAAAGTAAGGTCAAATACAACTATGTCTCAAATTATTTCATGCCACAACCACCTAGATTACTCGTCAAAATGGGTGTTTGGGTCGAGTTCAAATCAAGTTAATGTGGGTCACATCATTGCGGGTTGGGTCATTGTGGGTATCAGCCCCTTCGATTTTGGTTCGGGTCAAGTTTGGGTTGGGTCGGGAGTAGGTTGAGATGGTAGCAAGTGTAGGTCGGGTTCGATTCGGGTCAGTTTTGGGTCAGGTTTGGATCAGGTCGGGTTGCAGGTTGAAATAGGTTCATTTCGGGTTTTGGTCACAATAGGGTGGGTTGTTAGGGGTTTAGGCTGAATTGGGTCGGGTCGCTCATGAGTCGAGTGCATTTGGGTCGGATCGTTGCCGGGTTGGACCCATTTTTGGGCTCGATCGATCTCGGAACGAGTATATTCGTGTCAGTTTCGGGTCGGGTCAAGGAATTTGGAGCAATGGGCAATGATATGTGGATTGTATATTTGTATTATGTGTGGGGATTTTTGGATACAAGATCAAACCCAATCCAAAAATCCTGATACTCCGTATTAATTTTGTTTAGGATCATGGTTTTTTAAGAAAAATTGTAAAAAAAGTCGACATTTAGTCGGTTTTCTCAAAATAAGTCAACCTTTTGATTAACTCAAAATAAGTCACCCTATTATGCATATCAGTTCAAATTAAGTTTTAGTACAATTTATTGGTGGAGAAAGTTGTAATAACCCGGATTTTTGAGCGTAAAATTAATATTAAATAATATTAATAATAAAATAATATAAGAAATAAGATAAAAATAACATGGATACTAAAAGTAAATAAAAATGTGTGGGTATGTATATATATGTAAATAGTAATAATAAAATAATATTGCGTGTGGATAAGTTGTCGGGAACGTTTTAAAATAAATTAATTTTATGTTTTGGATTTCCTGATAAAATGATCATTTGATCTACTTCCTCCGTTCCAAAAAAATGCAACAATCAAATTTTTGCACTATTCACGTTGTATACTTTGACCAAGTTTTGAGCTTTACACATAATAAAAACATAGTCAAGCGGGATCTTGTTAGATTCGTCTCCTTAAATACTATAAAATATCAACTTTTTATATTTTTTAGTTATTCATAATTATAGATATTAATGGTCAAAGTTTCGTCTCGGACTGTGTGAAATGTTGACTGTTGCGTTTTTTTGGAACAGAGAAAGTATTTTATTTTAAAAGGAAAATAATAACAGGAAAAGGTTTTGGGTTGTAACTATTGTGGGCCTGTAGGCATCTGACAACAACTTTTAATATAAAAAACAAAAACCCTAATCAGTCAATTGTTAGCAGCACAAAACATGAAAGAAAAAAAAGTCAGTTTCTCTCTTTCTCTCTCAGTTCACGAGTTTCTCTCTTTCTCTCTCAGTTCACGCACAAACAGAAAAAAACGCTGCTGTAGTCAGCCGTGCACCACCACCTGCAGCCACCCCTCAACCATGCACCACCAGGACCGAGCCGTGCACCCCCAGGTCCGCCACCCATCGCCGCCGTGCTGATTGCTGCTGCTTCACCTTCACGGTATTTCAAAAAAAAAAAAGAAAAAAACTCTTTCTTTCTTTAAACCTTGAATTAATCATGTTTAAGTAATTTTGTAATTCATGTTTACTTATGATTCTTGAATGAGTTTAGGGTTGTTTTATAGTTTAAAAATCTGATTTTCTTTAGAAATATTTAGGTTGCTGATTCCAAGAATTTATGTGTAACTTGAATAATTTTATGACCTTGAATCTTGAATAGACATATGTATTTAGTCATGAATTTAATCTTTATATTATAGTTTAAAGTTTTATTTTCAGAATTTTTTTTAAAAAAAATGTCGAGTGAAAAGAAAAGGAATTTTTTTTTGGAATTTTGACTTAAATCTTGTTCTATTCTTATATGGGATATTAGGGGTTGATTTGGTGTTAAACAAGTGATTTAATAAAAAATTAGATGTTTTTAAAAGGGGTTTAAACAAAATTTTAAATCTGCCTTTTTGGTTAAGTAGTCATATTTTGGTGAATTTAAATTATTTTAGGGTTAGAACATGTTATAAGAAGCCTAGGGTTGAAATATGTATTAAATAGGGATTAAAATTGATGTTTAAAGTGTTTAAAGGGGTTTTTCAAAATTTTAATATTGTTGTGAGTTTATTAAAATGGGTTTAAATTAAGGATTTTAAGTTGTAGTAAGTGGTATCTGTGATCAGTAGTAACTAGAACCTATCGGGTAACGTTAGAACCTTTAAAATTGCGTTATGAACATTTTAGAATGCTGTAAAATAATTTTTAACGTGCTGAAATTTTTATTATCGTATGTTAGAGTGATTATAATTATTAACACCGACACCGACACCGACTCAGACTCTTTTCCTGTGATAAACCCGACCTTCACAGGATTGCGTGGCATAAATCTGACCTTGCCACTCATTTTCAATCATATCTGTACACTTCACTGTTGACACTTCTCACTGTTTACACTCCATTGCATTTCTTGCTGTGTGATTACATGTTTGTGCGTTTACTTGTTGCATGCTCGTTCAATTGTCAAATCAAGTGGCTTTTGAACATTACTTTTAACATCAAGTTGCATCAGTCTCAAAGGGGTTAGCTCATTAGTTATTTCCTTTGGGATCAGCATACATAAGTCGCGTAGCGCACCTTTGACCTTCGTCTTACAAGACTCCGTCTCTCCAGACTCGGTCAAAGGGGGGGCTAACTGTAGACACCTAATCCTAGCACCTCAGTTAGCTCCTAACGGTCTATGATGAATGTACCCTGCTGCACAGGTCTGATCTTGAGATAATATGCAAAAATGCACCTCTTTACCCCTTTCATACCACTCTCACACCATTTTTAGGCGTTTTAGAGGCTCACGACTCGTTTTGGGATTTTTCGGACATTTTTTTAGGATTTTTATTAAATTATTTTCATTATTTTTCATGCATATTTATCTCCTAAGGGAATTTTAGTCATTTTACATTGCATCAAATAATTTTTCTAGGTTAAATACTTTTTTCTAGAATTTTTGGTTATTTTTTCATAATTTTATGATTTTTCATCTATTTTCTATGAATTTTTGAAACATTTTCCATTCTTATGGACATTTTCGTAATTTTACACCTGCATCATCAACATTTTCTCCACTTTTCACTTATTTATATTTTTCTAGAATTTTTCCATATTTTTCCATATTTTTTAGCATTTTTAGCGTATTTTTTCAAAATAGTCCGAAAAACCCGAAAGCGGTTCGAGAACAGTCCAGAATTGTAACAACCCGCATTTTAGCAACGACGTTATTAGGGATAACATCGTAAACAGGGAGTTATCAATTGTTTTAATAATAGGAAACATAACTAAAACTCATGGAAAAAGGGTATTTGTTCCTGTTCTGGAACTTCTAATGAAAAGTCAACGATCTTTGGTGTGCTGATGTAGACTCTGGATGCTCCTCGCTGGAGTTTTGACCTGCAAAATAGTCAAAGGTTGCTAACCCGGGGGTGGAACCTGGGAACGCCCCTTCGATGCTTAAGTCAGATATCGGAAGTAAGGAGTCAGAGTATTGTGTTTGTGAATTATGAATTGCTTACCTGAAAAGGTGGTAGGACTGATCCTTATATAGGCGTAGGTTACCCGTCTAGGGTTTAATAGGGCCGATGTACGGGCCTGGCCCATGACGTGTAGCAATAAGCTGGTCAAGGTTTTACTAAGTCAGCTGACACGTGGCGCCATTTCATTCGTCGTAGAATACCTGATGTGGACCAAGCCCTATCAGAATTGAGCCTAGTCTTTGGGCCCACTACTATGGGTTTGACCACCTGGGTGGGCCCGGAACAATTAGCCCCACGCTCGGCGTGGAACGGGAATCCTTGGACGTTGGATGCCGAGCGGAATCCTCTGGAAAAAACGATCCCCTGTCCCCCCTAGACGACCTCGAGGGTGGTACCCCGGAGGTCCCCTCGATCGAGGGAACCTCGACCGTGAAGAAGAGGCACCTTGATCGAGGGAAACTCGACCGTGATGATGCCCCAAGCCCCTAGGGCGAGCACCTCGACCATGCTCCTTGACAGACAGGCCCTAAGCCAGATTGATGTGCCTTGGTAGCGAATACCTCGACCGAGGGGCACCTCGACCGTGATAGTGGGGCACCTCGACCGTGGGGAAGCCCCCTTGACCCACAACCTTAGCTAGGCGTCTGGCTAGCGACCTCGACTGTGATAGTGGGGCACCTCGACCGTGGGTGCACACCTCGACTGAGGGGCTTGGTCTTGGTGTCCCATTCCCACCTCGAGGGTGCGGGACTCGAGCGTGAGGAACAATCTGTTTGCACGATGGCGTGGCTCATTCAATCCTTTGACCATCCTGATGTGACCTCGACCAACAGGTTCATGCTTGAAGCTCGATGGGGGCGACTTGAAGACGGCCACCTCGATCGAGGTGACCCTCGACCCAAATGGAGTGTCCCTTGACTGTGCACAACATAACCATAGGCCAAGGAAGCTGGCATTTCCCCTCGATCAAGTGATGCCTTCCTCGATCGAGGGATATTTGCCTCGATCGTGGGACTATTACCTCGACCAAGCGAGGCTACAGGCAACTGATAGGAGGGATTTCTCACCAAATAAAAATCCCCGTCGTAGTATGAGTGGGGGTGTCGAACACGGGGAAGGTACTTCGCACTAGTCTAGGCATGAGCGTCGAACAAGCTAGGTCAAATGATGGTTGTGAGAGGCGAAGAGAACTATGGGAATTAACTAATACTAAATTACAAAAGCAGGAATAAAAAGGACTAGGGTAAGAGATCCACAACTCATACCACCATGAATTATGAATTAATCGAAACTTAGATTTAGGTCATGGATAAGGGGAGGTCGTTCTAAGATCACACTACTCTTTCAAGCCAGTGTGACGACCGGGAAGACATACACAACCCACTTTCGTGCGGCGACACGTGTAATAACCCGGAATTTAGGGCCAGAAAATTTCGCGGTTAATTAATTCTATTTTACTATTCTAAGTCCAAAGGGCCTAATTAATTTGGACTGTTTAATCTTAATTCTTTTCCTTAACTTAGAAATTGGGCCCAAAGACCCACATTTCCTCTCCTTGGCCGGCCCTCCTTATTTTGGCCAAGGATTATTTGTCTTTTAATCCTTTTTTATTTACTAGATAAATCTATATTTATTTATCTAATTAAATTAATTTAAAAGCCTACCTTTTACTAACTTTTACTAAATCTCCCTACTTGTCTCAACAAATCCTAAAATCACTCCTTGCCTCCTACTACTCCTCCAAGTTCACGACCCTTTCTTTTTTTTTTTTTTTTTATTACTTCCTTTGTTCCTTAAATTTAAGTGGGAACAACACTTACAATCTTTTACCCTAATCTCAAAAGCTCTCAAAAACTCTCTCTCATAAACCCTAGCAGCCGTGTGTTCTTGAACCAAACAAGGAGATTTTCTTGATTTTCTTCCTAATCTAAGGTAACTAGACTATCCTTTTTAAATTTGGTACAAGTTAATTGTATAATTAATTAGGATTAAACTAAGAAAAATTAATAGAATTAGTGTCATGGTAGGTTAGTATAATTCGAATCATATGATAAGTTGACCACGTTATTTTCTTGATATTTTATGCAATCTTTATGGATCTTTGATTATTATAATTAATTCTATGCATGAAATAATTGTTTAAATTGTATGTTTATATTGAATTATTGCATGATAAATTTTGGATATGAATCTTGAAAATTTTGAACCTATGTCGAGTATCATAAGATGATTTTGATGGTAATTTCATGATATTTTCTTGAATTAAATTAATAATCTTGATTATTTAATTGTTTAATTGAAGCCTTAAATTAAAGTTAATATTTTGTGCATATTATAAAAAAAAGGTCGAGTGATATAAAGAAGTGAAGGGAGTTAAAAATCTGATTTTTATGATTGAATCTTGTTCATTCTTGAATTATTATTAGTAGTCTTTAATTAATCTATAATATAAGCATGATAATATTAATTCTTGAAATTATTCTTGATAGTATATTTTTCCCATGAAGGCCGTGTAAATCATGTATAATAAAGTATTGATTTTGATCTTGTTATGGTTTGAATTTGATGATTTAATGTTTAAAGCATGATTTTATTTCCTATTATTAAGTTTACATGATTTATAATTAATAATTATATTTAAATAAATTAAAGTATAAATTTTGGTATGTATATACATATATATATGTCGAGTGACCCCAAATAATAAAAATAGGATTTTTATCATGTTTTAAGTAATCTTGTTGATGATTCCTGATTTATATGATTAAATGTTAATTTAAATGATTTATTTAATTGTTTATATGATTAATTGATGAATTTATTTAATTATTGTTTTTATTATTAAAATGTCGAGTGGGACAATTTAAGTTTGATTAATTTTAGTTTAATTTTTGACTTATAATATTTTAGAAGGTCATTTTAGGAATTAATATAATTAAAGGAATTAAAAAGAATTAATAGGGATAAGTTTCAATATGAAGGAAAGTAATAATATGAGTAAAAGGAAAGGTTATAATATGATAAGAATTAGTGGTCTCACGATGGCCTCTAGATAAGATGATTGATAAATAATGGTCTCACGATGGCCTTTAGATAAGACAAGATAAGATACGGACGCCCATTTGGTGATACACGGGTCATCAGATCGGGTTAAGTCGAAGCCACTGCCCTACTGCGGTCTCTGGGCAGTTCTGGATCTTAAGATATGTAGTCGTCTAAGTAGTAGTACACGGGCTGCTATTTAGGAGTTATGGCCATAGCTTAGGCTTAGTTCTTGCAAAGGAGGGCTACAGGTTGAATACACGGGTTCTTCCCGGCATATTTTAGGAAAGTTGGGATGTACACGGGCATCCTTACGAGCTATAATGACCGGTCCAATAAGATGGTTAAAAGAAGGGTTTTCGAGTAAAATATGACAAGATAAGTATTTCACGGGAAGGATTATGTTATATGTGTATTTATGTGTATTTTCGTGTGTACATGTAGTATATATGTAATGATAAGTCTTCCGCTGCGTACGTCTGGTAAGTCTGTATTCATATGTATTTTTGGTGTACCTTGTACGAGTATTCCATGTATTCTGTACGAGTATCTTTGGCCTGTATTTATATGCGTATTGTATCCGTATTTGTCTGTATTCGGTATGTATTTTTATCCGTATTTTATACATATATTGTATGTATTTCTAACCATATTTTGCAGGTATTTTATACGTATTTTACTTGTATTTTATACGTATTTTTATACGTATTTTCCTACGTATTTTTCTACGTATTCCATATGTATTTTTCTACGTATTTTTATACATATTCTTGTATGTATTCTTATGTATTTTTGTATGATTTTCCTGGTTGATTCTATGCTATTATATGGTTAGCGGTCCCTCATTTAAGAGGGACAACCTAGTTACTCGCCACTGACTGTGGACCCCCCCATTTCAGGTGATGATGCAGACGCATAAGTGGGCTCCTATATGATTCGGGTTGTGTGTTGATGAGAGCAGTATAGTGAACCCGAAGTCTAGTTTATGCCTGCTTTTAATTATTAAGTAGTATATCCCAGCCTGTTGGGATGGAACAATATCATTATTATGTATTATAGTATTTGTTTTTGGACTCTTAAGATATTATTTATTTAGTTTGGTTAATAAAAGGAGTATTGGGTTTTAAATTATTAAAATGCTATCTAGTTTATGTTGGTAATGATCCATTTGTCGATTTCCTTCGTAAATCGACAGTCTAGAAAAGTCGGGTCGTTACAACACGTCTAACAAGCCTTAAGCACGAAATCACGAAGACCGGTAACAAGCCTTGATCGAAGGCCCAACTTTCGTGGTGCTTCCATCAATCGGACGAAGGGAGTCATCACCCACGTTCACCTTTCGGTCCTTAGGTGGGAATTCTTCTATGAGTCTAATGTTAATTAGGCACGAGACTCAACATTATCGAACCTTCGGTACCAACATAATCACAACAAAAAGCTAAGAAACAACTAAACCACAATCATAAGGAATTTGAGAGGTTTCACTCAAACCCTAGAAATTAACTACTCACAACTAATTAATGAAAACATAACTAAATCAACTAAAACTATCAACTAAACCAAGATAAACTAACTATAAATAATAACATAAAATTAACACAACAACTAAACTAACATCAAAACAATAATAAAACTAGCTAAGAACTTAAACCTAAGTACAAGAACATCAAAATATGAAAAGGAACTAAAGGAAACAAAGCATTAAAATGTACCTGGAAGAGAAGAACAAGAAGAAGAAGAATTATACTACTTGCATAAATTGAAGAACAAAATGTAAATTACAAGAGAATTGAAGAACAAAGCTCTAAATACTAACCTAAAACCTAACTTGGAGCTTCTAACATCAGCCTCCCTAATGAAATGGGAAGAGGGGGTATATATACAACCCCCAAAAAGTTAGCCAAAACAAAAGAAAAGTAATCAAAAAACGCAGAAAAGCACTTCAGCGGGCACGGAGGCGATGACAGCGCCCGCTGACACCTATAGTCATAGGCTTGTAGGCTGGGAAGAATTATGGCAGCGGGCGCTGAGTTGGGGTCAGCGGCCGCTGCCAACCATTGTGATGCCACTTCCTCAATACAGGGGAGGGGGACAGCAGGCGCTGAGTTGGGGTCAGCGGCCGCTGTTCTTCTCTTTGTGCTCAAAACATGCCATGTAGCTTCATGATCAGCGGCCGCTGGGAATCCATCAGCGGCCGCTGCCTTGGCCTAGATGACCTTCTGCCCTTTTTTCCTTAGAAAATGCCTTGTAACAAAATAATTATCTCAGCGGACGCTGAGGAATTCCCAGCGCCCGCTGGGACCTTCTTGGCTCCAACATTGGCAAATGACTGTGGCTTCCTCGAGGTTCCCGGTTCGCTTCCTCTGGTTCCAAAATAGACTCGGGACCTGCAAAATGGGAAGAAAACGCAGAAACAAAGCAAAATAAAGGAAATCACATAGAAAAAGGGGAAGGGGACTACAAGAGAAAAACTAAACTAAAAAGCCTAAAAACGCTAACGAAAGTCAAATAAAATAAGAAAATAAACTAATAAAAACTAAGAAAAATACTAACTAAATATAGACTATCAAACTCCCCCAAGCTAGCTTGTTGCTTATCCCCAAGCAACTACCGCACGAAGTGTTCGACAAATCCCTCAGGAGAGGAATTCTACAATGGACTAAGGACTCCTATTACAGTCTTAAGGCGCACAATTCCCAATGGTAGGAACTAACTAAATTAAGGACTGAAACCTTTCACACATTAGAACCTTAAAGGACTACGAGGTATCCAAGCCTAAATAACCTTACAACCATCAAACACCCTTGAGTAATCTCAGACATAAGTCGGTGGCGGGAAAAATACTCCGTGAGGGAATCATGAAGAACAAAGGAAAGGACACTCACGTCTCGCCGGAGTTAGCGTCTCTCGAAATTTGACAAGTGATGCCGTATACCAAAGATGAGACCTTTCGAGAACATGAAATCAATAGGGCTTAAGGTCATAGAATCTTACATAGAAGGTCCGAAACTACAAATAACTACCGACCGACTGTTAGGATAAATTACAATAGGACACTAGTCGGCTACGAAACAAAAAGAACAAGCGTATAAACAATTAGAACTAAAAACACGACATAATAAAAATAATTAATTAATAATTATATATTTTTTTTCATTTTGTTTTTCATTTTTTTTAGAGAAGGAGTTACAATACTTAAATAATTACACTATTACAAAATTTACAAGGACCGAAAATAAAACTCGATGCTATGACGTAAGATGGTGCCTAAATCATGTTCCATGTCTCGAAAGGGCGGTAGCAATTCACAAGTAAAAAATCAGAGATAAAAGAAACAGAAAAACTAAAACCGACGAGGGATACAATGCGACGCTCAGAAATGAATAACCCTAAAAGGGTCTAATTAAGGCAGGAGCTCGAAACCTCACCTAGGTTCAAAGACCACCGACTCAACGTCGACTAAACAAGGGACAACCTCGTACCACAAACCGACTTGGATACACATCTAGTCCTAAAGGGTTTTCCTAAAAGGGAAAAGCATTCTATCCTAAGAGTTAGTAAAAAGCATTGAAAATTGTGCGGACTCGAGACTATAAAGGAAAGAAAAGTCCCTATAAGGATTCCCCTAGTTTCGTCATATGGAGACGACTAAACCTAGAAAAATAAAAGGGATAAAAGAAAATAAACTACGAAAATAAGCTACATGCCAAAATGGAGAAAAATAAAAGAAAATAAACTACGAAAATAAATTAGTATGCAAAAACTAATAAAAAGAAACTAAGGAAAATAAGAAAAGAAAAATAAACTACGAAAGTAAACTAGAATGAAAAGCATTAAAATGCATTTGGATTTTCAAAACGG
Source organism: Salicornia ramosissima (assembly GCA_951394345.1). Classification (NCBI taxonomy): domain Eukaryota; kingdom Viridiplantae; phylum Streptophyta; class Magnoliopsida; order Caryophyllales; family Amaranthaceae; genus Salicornia; species Salicornia ramosissima. The sequence goes on along the minus strand of OX596237.1, from coordinate 36,729,359 downwards.
GAGCAGGACCTGGATATCACCCCAATGACCACTATATATCACACACACTAAGAAACAAAACCATGAACAAGCACAATCAAACATACCCAAAGAGCAGCTCCCCCAAGCTCGCTCCTCTATCCCAAGACCACGACTAAACCCCAGGTTCACTTAAATACAAGTGAGAACTTACCTGTAGAGGACATGATTCGGTTTGTCGGGAAACCTGTCGTCCAGGTGCACCATTGACACTATTAAAGCGCCTTTAACGCTACCGAAATCATGCCTCGATCGAGGCTCTAGTGCTTCACCCTCACTAGCTACGGGTCCAAACAAAAAAAAAGGTAACCGGACCCAAAGGGTTAAAACCCCCCCCCCCCAAGCTGGAACGAAAGCATCGTCCCGAGGCTATGGGTGGAGAGGTCTAGAGCTCGGGGTCATCCTGGGGGGGGGGGAGGGAGGGGTGTCGGAAGAAGTGACCTTCCGACAGGTGATAGTCGTAAATCTGGTCATTCTGTATACGGAGACGATTCAAGTCAGAACGCATCTCCATAATGTTGGCATTAATGGACGCATAAGCAGCGTTTTGCTGCTGGGATAGGGTCTCGAAGGCGGCCGCGAAGTCAAATTGCGGCTGGGATGGGATGGGTTGTGCATGTGGTGGTTCTGGTTGTTCGATTTCCTCAACAACAACAGCCGGGGGCCCCTGAAATAAATCTGCATCACTCTGGGCTACGGGTTCCGCGGGAATTATGTATGGGTTATCCCGATCAAACCTGGTTATCTCGGGATTGGGCAAATAATAGTGGTGTCTCCCGCGGACCAGGGCACTTAGCGTGCCTTCCCGACTGGTGTTCTTAATGAAAGAATGGTTGAGGAAATCGGACTTATCAAAATACCGGGTTTCAGAAAATTATTCAAATTGGTCAATGAAGTTCGAATACCCCAGTTTCCTAGCTATGATCGTTACAAAACCTCCTAATGTGATATCGGCGGTCATCTTTGGGTCTCTTGTTTGGGCAAGCATACGCTTGACCAAAAAGTGACCCGTGTTCACCTTACCCAACGGGGATGGAGTTGTTTCTAATTAAATACAACGCAACTCATCCTTGTTGATCTTCCCAACCTCCTTTTTGGAGAAGATTGAGTAGGTCAACAAGCGATGGAACAATTGGAGGGCAAGGTGATGGATCGTGCTACTAACCGCCCATGTAGAGTCATAACGATCCTCACCCGTAATCGCATGCCAAAAGGCAAGCGGGTTAAAGTCAGGAAAGTTTTTTGGACTGAAATCGATAATGGGGTTGGCCGGGTCACATCCTATAAATTCGTTTAGCTGGGAAATTGTAATGGTATGTCGGTCATTGAACAATTGGAATGAAAGTTGGTATTCCGGTATGTTAGTGGTGGATTCTATCTCTGTATAGGTCAATGCGCTAAGGAATTCACAGGCCAACGGTGGGTATGTGTAATCAGCCATGTTGGGGTTAGTCAAGTTCTCCCACCCAAAGTTTGTGAACAGGGTTTGCATTTCCCTGGTGATCTGTAGCGCCAGACAAGGGCGCGCATCATAAAATCGGGTAGGGCGAAATGTTCGCCTCAACAGGTTATCATATTTAGCCCGATTGGCCTGTGGAATCCTAATGGCTGGTGGTGGTTATGGTGGTGCATCATCATGTTGGTTTTGGTCTGAGGTACCGGGTCGGTCATTTATTTTCTTTTTGCGGGGCTCAGACATGACTGATCAAACTAGGGCCGAAAACTAACTATATAAAAAAAAAGAAAAAAAAAAATTCTGCTACATTACGTCCCTAACCAGTCAATGAACAAGAGGCCTAATCCCAAGTGCCTCAAGTTCACAAAATCACAATAGAAAAACTAAAAAAATTCACCAACACAAATCCAAGTAAAAAAATTCAACAAACACAAAACAAAATAACAATCTAAGACTACTATTAGATGCTCAAAAATTCAACAAACAATTGCAAAGTATAGTTAAAACCTAATATTCGAACTAAGCTTAAAATAGGGTTTTAGAAAATACCCAACTAGAGTATGAAAATACTCTAGATAAATCTCCTTGTTGTTGTTGTTGATGAAATGAGCCTAAAGTAACCCAAAATCTGTGTTTTTCGTGTTTTTTTCCCAGAATTTTCGAACCTAGGGTTCGAAAATGTGGGGAGAAATGGGGAGAAAAGTGTGATGGGATGGGAGAAATGAAGTAATGGAGTGATAATGAAGATGAATGATGGTGTTTGAGAGAGATTTGAGTGAGATTTGAGTGAGTTTGAATGTTAGGGTTTAAGAGAAATGATAGAGAATTCGTGCGTTTCTTTTTTTTTTGTTCGTGAAAAATGGCGAATTCTGGCCCTGTGTTTTTACATAAATCGAACTCAGCGGGCGCTGACTTAAACTCAGCGCCCGCTGCCCCTTTCTTAAATGATTCTGGAATTTTTAACAGAGCCTATCAACGAGCGCTGAGAATGGGCCACCTGCTGTAGTCATTTTTTTGGCTACTAGAAAAATGGTACCTGTTTCTCAGTGGGCGCTGAGAATGTGCCAGCGGGCGCTGAGATGAATCCTAGTGCTTCTTCCCTTTTTCAAGGATCCCATCAGCGGGCGCTGAAAATGGGACAGCGCCCGCTGCGAAGAATTTTTTAGCTACTGGAAGTTTTTGACAAAACTCATCAGCGGCCGCTGAATGTGGTCCAGCGCCCGTTGTAATCAAAAGTTTTGCTACTGGAACATTTTGGGCATTTTTCAAGCGGGCGCTGATGGAAATTCAGCGGCCGCTGAACCTGACCTGTAGCCAAATTTTTCAGCAGATTGAACTTAAGAATTGCACCAGAATCTCAGGTTTAGAACACTTTCTCTTGATTGCATCCTAAGGGATATATCAACATGTATAGTGGCCAAAAGGGCCAAAATCACACTCGTTGATGTATTCGGAAGTTGCAATCAAGGAAATCTCTCGCTTTCTTTTAAACTCATCCGTGATATTTTTTTCTCGAGTGCTCCCTTTTTCTAACACACATTCATGGACATATGTAAAGATGACATATATGCACAAATGTGTGAAGGCACTACTCAATCTTGTCTCTCATCATTTTTTAAAAATTTTTTTTATTTATTTTTGAAATAATTACAATGCAAAGAAATAAATTAAACTATCCTAAAATGCAATAAAATGGAACTCAAAAATCATAAAATAAAAGCAAAAACAAAAATTTACTCTAAAAAGCATTAAACTACGGGTTGCCTCCCGAGAAGCGCTTGTTTAACGTCCCGAGCTTGACGAAGGAGCTAGACACAGGGACTAAGACATAGAAGAAAAACTATGTCAAAGTCATCCAGCGGGAAAAACCGCCCGGGGCTCAGTAAATAGCCCCAAAAAGCTCGCAAGAGCTTGTCAAACACACTGGCACTCAACTCACTAAAAACCACATAAGCGATAGTTAAATTAAGCAAAGAAAGCGGTTTAAAAAAGGCATCCTATGCTTATGTGGGAGTGAGTGCCCACAGGAAGGTAAATTAAAATAAAAAACTACAAAGAGAAAAATCAAATAAAGTAGGGGGAACACCTCCATACACCTCACTTGCCTTGGTTTCTGGAAGAGAAACATGGGAGTCAAGACAAGAGATGATGCCCTCGGATGGAGGTGATATGAGCACGGATGGAAGTGGAGTGGGATGTGAATAGACGAGGTTAAATCCTCCTACAAAGGGAATAAGAGAATGTGGTATAACCACATCCTCCACATTAACTACCTCGTCGATTTCACTCGACTCTGCTATTAGGGCCTCATCCTTTATAACATCAGATGACGATATGAAAGTGTCATGATTCTCATCACAACATTGCCAATAAATGTCATCGTCTATGCGAGTCGGGATGGTGTGCTCGACTATGAGGGTTGAGGGATCGAATTCATGACTAAGGTCATCATCGAAGGGCTCACCTAGGGGAATATAAGGTGAATCAACTATGTTCATGCCAAGACCTTGTAAATACTCATCAAAAACATGATTAAGCGAACTCGATTCATGCGAAAAATGATGAGAAAAATCAAAGGTAGTGGCATGAGGTGATGGTTGATTAAAACCATATTCCTCAAGTGCACTCGACTCATGACTATAATCATGTATTCCTTGGCTAGTTATATCCCACTCATAGGTGTCCTTAGCGAGACACTTGAATAAGAGCCAAGCTCTATCCAAGTCGAGAGTTAAGAAATCGCCATGAGATAGGTATTTTATCCAATTTCTCGTCTCATAGTTCAAACCCTCATACAACATATTGCATATATCCCACTTACCAAGATTATGATTAGGCAGAAAAGAGCTTCCGATCCTGTCATAATACACCCGAAACAATTCATGCTCATATTGGGGATCAATCAAAGGAGTGGCCATAAGTTCCAAATATTCAAAATGATAAAGAAAAAGAAAGACCTAGAACCATTCTACTCAACTTAAACTAATGGCATTGCCTTCCCCGGCAACGGCGCCAATTTGATAGGAGGGATTTTCTCACCAAATAAAAACCCCCGTCGTAGTATGAGTGGGGGTGTCGAACACGGGGAAGGTAATTCGCACTAGTCTAGGCATGAGCGTCGAACAAGCTAGGTCAAATGATGGTCGTGAGAGGCGAAGAGAACTACGGGAACTAACTAATACTAAATTACAAAAGTAGGAATAAAAAGGACTAGGGTAAGAGATCCACAACTCATACCACCATGAATTATGAATCAATCGAAACTTAGATTTAGGTCATGGATAAGGGGAGGTCGTTCTAAGATCACACTACTCTTTCAAGCTAGTGTGACGACCGGGAAGACATACACAACCCACTTTCGTGCGGCGACACGTCTAACAAGCCTTAAGCACGAAATCACGAAGACCGATAACTTTCCCTTGATCGAAGGCCCAACTTTCGTGGTGCTTCCATCAATCGGACGAAGGGAATCATCACCCACGTTCACCTTTCGGTCCTTAGTTGGGGATTCTTCTATGAGTCTAATGTTAATTAGGCACGAGACTCAACATTATCGAACCTTCGGTACCGACATAATCACAACCAAAAGCTAAGAAACAACTAAACCACAATCATGGGGAATTTGAGAGGTTTCACTCAAACCCTAGAAATTAACTACTCACAACTAATTAATGAAAACATAACTAAATCAACTAAAACTATCAACTAAACCAAGATAAACTAACTATAAATAATAACATAAAATTAACACAACAACTAAACTAACATCAAAACAATAATGAAACTAGCTAAGAACTTAAACCTAAGTACAAGAACATCAAAATATGAAAAGGAACTAAAGGAAACAAAGCATTAAAATGTACCTTGAAGAGAAGAACAACAAGAAGAAGAATTATACTACTTGCATAAATTGAAGAACAAAATGTAAATTACAAGAGAATTGAAGAACAAAGCTCTAAATACTAACCTAAAACCTAACTTGGAGTTTCTAACATCAGCCTCCCTAATGAAATGGGAAGAGGGGGTATATATACAACCCCCAAAAAGTCAGCCAAAACAAAAGAAAAGTAATAAAAAAACGCAGAAAAGTACTTCAGCGGGCGCTGAGGCGATGACAGCGCCCGCTGACACCTATAGTCATAGGCTTGCAGTCTGGGAAGAATTATGGCATCGGGCGCTGAGTTGGGGTCAGCGGTCGCTGCCAACCATTGTGATGGCATTGCCTCAATACAGGGGAGGGGGACAACGGGCGCTAAGTTGGGGTCAGCGGTCGCTGTTCTTCTCTTTCTGCTCAAAACATGCCATGTAGCTTCATGATTTGCGGCCGCTGGGAATCCATCAGCGGCCGCTGCCTTGGCCTAGATGACCTTCTGCCCTTTTTTCCTTAGAAAATGCCTTGTAACAAAATAATTATCTCAGCGGACGTTGAGGAATTCGCAGCGCCCGCTTGGACCTTTTTGGCTCCAACATTGGCAAATAACTGTGGCTTCCTCGAGGTTCCCGGTTCGCTTCCTCTGGTTTCGAAATAGACTCGGGACCTGCAAAATGGGAAGAAAACGCAGAAACAAAACAAAATAGAGGAAATCACATAGAAAAAGGGGAAGGGGACTACAAGAGCAAAACTAAACTAAAAAGCCTAAAAACGCTAACAAAAGTCAAATAAAATAAGAAAATAACCTAATAAAAACTAAGAAAACTACTAACTGAATACAGACTATCAGCAACTGCTGGAGTACTTGGGCGTGGCTACCTCAACCCGAGGGTATATACCATGACCCTAGGTTAAGCATCTTGACTATAATGGATTCTTCACGAATCCATGAGAAAATTTTCTGTTGGCTTGCTAGAATTCCGCGACCCTTGGGAGCTTTTGACATGAACTTCCAAAATTTATACAAGTGTTGGCATCAGCTTATCCTCCGCGACCGTGGTTGCCTTTGGTCGTGGTAGGGGTAGAGTATAGTGAGCCCCCCCTGGAAAACTCGAGGGTCTCTCCTCCTCGACCATGATAATGTCCTCCGCGACCATGAAGGACTTCCTTCCCTTTAACTTTTTTGTTTGAAAGCATTTGCATCCTCCGCGACCGTGAAGGGCTTTTTTCGTTTAAACTTCATTAAAGTATATCCAAGTGTTTAACCTTGACAAGGCCCCTCCTTTACCTTGATCGATCTCCTTTACCTCGACTGTGAGGGATGTATTATTTGAAAAGCGACAGTAAGACGTATTCCATGGGGCTAATGAGCCCCATAGACTACTCCATTTACGTCGAGGGTATCTCCTACCTCGAGGGCTAATAGGATACAATCCCTGATCAAAGCCTTCTTGATAACCTCGAGGGTCTCACCCACCTCGACTGTGTTAGAGGTATAAGGTGAGGATGGCCCCGGTAACCTCGAGGGTCTAACTATTACCTCGAGTGTGATGAAGTAATTTAGGAGATGTTTTGATTGTCCACACACTTGTTGTGCCCACCTTGAGTCGGGTTTTTGGCCTAAGGTGGTCAACTATCCCTCAGGGGCCAATGAGCCCCCAAGACATGATTGACACCTATCTAGCCTCCCACCTCCTTTGAGGGGTGCCTAGATTGAGTAGGGCTTGTTATTGGCCTTCAAAGCTTCCTTCCAATCTAAGGGGCTAATGAGCCCCAAGGATCGAGTGTCAAGTCACCTCCCCTAATGACCTCGAGGGTGTTTATTACCTCGACTGTGATGGAGGTAGGAGATATAGTAACCCTGATGACCTCCTGGGTGTCCTTGTACCTCGAGGGACATGAAGAGGATTGGGAGAGATGTCTTGATAGCCCACCTGCCTTGATGGGTGCCCACATTGAGTGGGGCTTTGGTCTAAGGTGATCAGCTGACCCTTAGGGGCTGATAAGCCCCAAGGTATGGTTGATACCTATCCAGCCTACCATCTCCCTTGATGGTGCCTACCAGGAGTAGGGCTTATTTATTGGCCTAAGGAGCTTCTTCCAAAGCCTAGGGGCTAATGAGCCCCAGAGACCTTGAGTGCCTTTCTAGCCATTCCATCTTCCTCGATGGATGCCTCTGTTGAATAGGGCTTTTGTCACCTAGTGAAGGGAAAGGTTTGACCAAAAGTCAAACGTATTAATGAACACTGTTCATCTTCCAAACTCAATAACTGACGTCGTTTCAGTTGGTTTTTTACCATAATGAGGTAAAAACCGTTTCATATTCTTACCTCCTATATATTTATCTTCCTTAATCATTTTCTCATAATCACTTTCTCACTCTTCAAATTTTATCTCTCTAGAATTTCTCTCCCCTTGAAGCTGTCCTAAGCTTGTGTCTAGGCAACCCTGCAGTAGTCTCCTTTCCCAGGTAATCGTCTTCCCCTCCTTTGTATTTATTTGAATAAGCGAGTCCTTATCCTGTCGAGTACCTTCTTTTTTCCTTAGTTTTTTTTTCAATAACTTAGGTATTGGACATGTCAAGCACTCCACCCCTTATTCCCTTTGAGTGCACTGGGGTCCTTCGAGTCGAGGGTGATGAAGGGATTGACTCCCAAGACATTCCTGAGGCCATCCCTCTAACTTCTGACTCGGATGGGTCAGTGTATGGGGGAGAAGAGGTAGAAACCCCATATCCCTGGGAACCATCTATAGCACACCCTAACATCTATCATTCGATCTATGAAAAACGTGTAGGTGTTTTAAAAATGAATCTCGAGGGTCCATCAACCTCCGGTCAGGAGGAAATAGAGAACATAGTATAACCCAAATACCCTCCTGAGGAGGGTCCAAAATATCTCTTCCTTGCCCCAACCCTTAATCATCGTATGAAGCAGGAGCTACGCTCCTTTGCTGCCCAATACCAATTTTCCAAACCTTACGTAGTGGTTCGACCTATTAACCTTCAGACCATCCGTTCTCCCCCTGACGGATGTGTAGCTGTAAATAAACTCGCCATGGTCAGGGGGCTTAGATTTCCCTTACATAATTTTGTTGTACAACTCCTTTGTGAATATAACCTATCGTTAACCTCGTTGGTGCCCAATTCCTGGGCATCAATTAACTCATTTATTGGCATTTGCAATATGCTTAGAATAACCCCAACCCTTCGCCTTTGGCGAAACCTTGTGAAGTTAGTAGAGAGCCGTAATACTGATCATGGCAAGGGTTGGTATAGCTTTCAGGCCCGGAGGGGCTATATGTTTGTAAATAACATGCCCACCAACCAAGAAGGATTTAGGCATGAGTTCTTCTTTGTTTTCAATAGTGAGGGTTGGAAAATCCCTAAGGTGGTGGAAGAAGTGCCAAACTTTCACCTTAACCGCTAAGTGCCAAAGATGTCCGCTGAGGAAGCAGTGGTGGCCATCTATTGTGAGCTTGAAGAAAGGGAGGAAAAGGGGAAAACAATGATGGTCCCCTTTAACTGGCTTCCTTCGAAGGATGACTTGAATAAAGACTTCTTCTTGTCTGCTCTGGGGCTGAACCCATCTTATCCTGAGGGTAGGGGCACTTAACCATGAGCACCAACTTTTTATTTTTGAATATGTTTTATGTGCTAACTCTCTTCTTCTTTTTTCAGTCGTTGCTTGTTAAAAATCGATCCAAATATGGCCTCTCGAATGACTGCTCAAGCCATTAAAGCCTTGGCCGTTAAGAAACAGGTCGAGGAAGGGAAGGAAGCCATTCCTGAGCCCCCACAGGTACTTGTTTCATTGTTATTGCCCTCCTTTTCCTTTCTTGACCTTGATTTGTCTCCTAATCTTTGCATATTTGACAGGATCCCAAGCACAAAAAGAGGCCTGCCTCAAGTGGGGTCCCTCGACCAAAGAGGGCGAGGGAGGGCAATCCTTTTGCCGGCGAGCAGAAGGATGAAAAGAAGAAACAGAAGGTATCAGAGGAGCCTCAACCAACCCAACCTCAGGGGGGGCGTTTTTAATAAGGATGCAGACGTTGAGGCTGCTCTGGTTGCTTCTGAGAAGGTCCTCAAACCTTCTTCCTCGACGGTTGAGCCTGCTAGGGGCGACCGTCCTTTTGGTGTTATTACCCTGAAAGAACGCAATAAGTGTTTGAATAGGGACTTTAAGGCTATATACTCCGAGGCTGGCGAAGAGTTCATCATGAGCTCGAAGAAGGAGGAAGCCTTTGATGATCTCCATGCCTGCTGGCTGGAGGTAAATTTCTATTTGTTTTCTTTGTGCCCAACCATATGGATGATTGCTTCTGTAACGACCCGTATTTTAGCAACGTTGTTTTCGGAGAAAAAACAATACAGATCATTAACGTCTTCAAACCTATATTATCAGATTCTTCAATTACAATGGAAGCTCTAAACTTAGTTCATATTATTCATTTAAGCCATTAAATAATTCAAAATAAATAAGGTCCCAAATTCCATTATTACTACAATGTAAGGAAAAGTCCACTAATACTAATAATACAAAGGCTAGAAATGGTCAACAGGATAAAATACTAAGCTATCTTGCATACAATCCCAGCCCTTGCGTAACTCAATCAATCATCACCTGTACCTGAAAAGGATTTTGGGGTCCACAGTCAGTGGTGAGTAATTAGATTGTTCTACTTAATCAGTAGAACACAATTAGGAACATAATAATCAGAACAAGTCAACCAAATAGTCAAACAAATCATCTAGGAAAGCATTCATAGACAATAACGTTTAAGTACACAGCGGAAAACATCATAATGACTTACTAAACCAAAACCTTCCAGATTAACCTATTCAGTTCTAGACTTCTTGATACCACTATTGACCTTTCAATTCTATTCAATTCAGGTGTTAATCCGTGACCAGTCATATGCTCGTAGGGGAAACTTTAATTCTTCCCCAACTTTCCTTGCTCATGCCGGGTCAACCACGTTTGATCTACTTCCCGGCACTGGGATCAAGAACTGTACCAAATCCGAAGATGGGACAGCGGCTTCGACTATACCTATGTTCATGGCAATTTAAGCCACTAGATAGGCGGTTACTTCATAGTTAATCATCTTTTACATTTCAATTCTGTTCTCAATTCCAGTTCACAACTCAATCCTTTAATGACACAACTTGACTTCTAATCAATTCTAGTCCAACTTAACTTGACTCATAATTCTATTCTAGGACTTGTACCACTCGACATATTCATAACCAAACAATAATTAAATCAATTCTTATATAAACAATTCAATCAATCAATTAAATAAATAAATAATCAAATAAACTACAATTATCAACAAATATTACTTAAAACAAGATAAAAATCCTCTTTTTCTTTAGTATTACCATTCGACATTCACACTTATGCTCACCAAAATTGACACTTTAATTTAATTATTACAATCATCATCAATTAATCATATAAACTTAATAATAAATCATAAAATTATACTTTAAACAATAAATCATCAAGCATGGACTAAAACAAGAACAAAATCAACCTTCTAAAACAGTACACTACACGACTTTTATATGAGCAAAATAATGTCAAGATTAAATTGCAGAATTAGCTATAACATGGTCATAATAAAGATTAAATTCAAGATTTAAAATAGTAATTCAAGATTAACATCAAAGATTTATTAAAGATCAAGATTACAACATAAAAATCATATTTTTATCAAAGAAACATGTTCGAACCTAACATAACATACACGGTTCACATTTATATATATATATTCAATAATTATTTTATCAATTTTAAACTAGCAAGAATCGTAAAACAATCATAGAACATGCATAGATTATACAAAAACATAAAAATAAATTCATCAAAAAATTTTAGAAATATTCGGCCATCCTAATGAATCATCAACAAGTAAGTTTTATCAATTCAACAATAATTCTGAGTAATTCTAAACAATTCTAAGCATGATTAAACCTAATCTAAAAATTATATAACTAATCTATCCTATTGATTAAATAAAGCAATCTAATTACCTTTGATTTGGAGAGATAAGGTTCGAACAAACCAAAATATTACGGCTTCTTTGGGGTTCTTTAAGCTTCTTGATGCAATCTTGATGATTGAATGAATAGTAAAGAATTTAGGAGTTTTCTTGTGATTATTTTTGGAAGATAGGTAGTATATAAAAAATAGGTGCTACCCTTCTTGAAGTGGCCGAATAATATAGTATAGTTTAGGGAGTTTTGATCTCCTAAAATCTAGTAGGGAAGTTAGGGAGCAAAGGTTAAAAATAGGATTTTTAGGAAAAGGTCAAAATAGATATAAATTAATATTATTGGTTTAAAACAAATTAAAGAAATAAATAAAAAGGAAGGAATAAGGGGTGGGCCGTATGTAATGGGAGGAAAGGAGGGTTAGAAGTTCCTAAAATCTAGTAGAGAAGGTAGGAGATGTTGGCATAAAAATAGGATTTTTAATATAAAAATCAAGAGAAGAGAAAATTGGGCTCGCGTTCTGACAAGATGAGATCAAAGCTTTGTGCTAAGGTAAAATAATCAGATTGCTACAACTAATTTAATAATTAATTAAATAATAATGAATTAAATAATTAATTAATTATATAATTAATTAATTAAGAAAAATTTAAAATATCCCGAAATTTCGGGGAATTACAGCCCCTACTTAAGAAAATTTCGTCCTCGAAATTTTTCAAAAGGAAGCACACATTTTGCAAGCAATGAAAAATTACTTATCCCATAGCTCTACCCAAGTCAACACTCACTTAAGTTCTTGTGGTAAAGCTAACTATGTTAACTCCAAGGAAAAGGAGGCTCAGGGGGTCTGTTTCTACTGATGTTGACCGGGCTAGGGCTGACATGGCCAAGGAAAAGGAGGAGCATGCTGCCACAAAGAGGTCCCTCGAGGTGGCCAAATCCAAAGCCAAGTCTTTGGGGGACGAGTTGAAGGTGGCCAAAGGCGATCTCACCAAAGCCAACACCACCATCCAAGGCCTAGAGGCAAAGCTGCAGAACGCCGTCTCCCAGCGTGACTCGGTCAACCGAGCCAAGAAGAAAGCTGAAGATGACCTGAGCAGAGCTGAGAGGAGCTTAAAGAAACTCCAGAGGTCTCGGGACAAAGCCATCGAGACCATGAAAAAAAATGAAGAGGCCATTTTTAACAAATGGCTGGATTCTGAGGCCGGGGAGAACTACAAGGCCGGTCTTCGTATGAACGGGGCTGCTGAGGGTGCTGGCTTTCTGATTGCTGACACCCTTAACAGAGCTTGAAGGGTGCTTGAGGAGAAGTATCCTGGAGAGTGGGCCTCCTTCGAATCCAGATATCATGCTCTAAAGGAAGAGGATGAGGCCCAGGACCAGGAGGTTGCCCTTGGTGAGAAGCCAAAAGTGGAAGTAGCCCCGGGAAATAATGAGAACGTCACCAATCTTGTTTCCTCCCCAAGCTAAGGTGAGGGAGATGACATGGCCTCCGTTGGAAAGGGTGGTCAGCCCGATCTCGATGATGGGCAACAGCAACAGCAGCAGGAACAGCAGGTTAGGGATCAGCCATCTACTGACCAATTTAGTTTGTACTTGGTTTTTTTTTGTACTTAGTCAGGTTGTATCAAAATCAGTATCAATAAAATGATAATATTTTTGATTAAGTGTTTGCCTCGTTTATTGCTTTCTTTACAGCTTTTGTCAATTATGCTCGACCGTATAAACATAAATAGAAATATATCTTGATCCGGTTAGGGCTTATTGATATTATGTGAGTAATTGATCCAGAACTCGACTTTGCAAAGAATAAATAATCCATATGAGAACCCTATTAGGGTTTTATTGAAACGCAGTATCCAAACTTAATGACTCGACCCGGTAAGGGCTGACAGAACATTGAAGGAACTCATATCCCAGCGAGGGACTTATTCTAAACTTAACTAACCTACTAATGGTAAAACTTAAACATAAAATTCTTTAAATGATCAACATGCCATGGTCGAGGCAAGGGCTTTCATTCTTGATTGACGAGTTTGAATGTTCCCGGCCTCACCATCTTCTGGACTCAATAGGGTCCTTCTAGTTGGGACCCAACTTTCCTTGAAGAACAGTCTTCCCAGTGGCCTCGACCTACCTCAGTACCCAATCTCCAACTGATATGGTTCGAGGTGACACTTTGCGATTGAAGTGCCTTGTCATTTTCTGCTTGTAGGCAATGGACTTGAGTAGAGCATTTCCCCTTATTTCTAGCAATAAGTCCAGGTTGATGGTCTTTTCTTCTTCATTCTGATTGTAGTCATAGAAAGTGATTCTTGGTGAAGGTATCCCTACCTCGACAGGTAATACGGCTTCACTTCCGTAGACAAGTGAGAACGGAGTGTGTCCGGTAGCCTCCTTGACTGTTGTCCTGGTCAACCATATAATCCCTGGGAGCTCATCTACCCAAGATCCCTTGACTGCTTCAATTTTCTTTTTGATGCCTTGAAGTGTTACTTTGTTGGCTGCTTCAGCTTGCCCATTTGATTGAGGTCTTGCCACAGATGTGAACCTCGTTTGTATGTCAAATTGGGCACAATATGCCTTTGTTGGGCCACTCTCAAATTTTCTTCCATTATCTGAGACCAACATCCTCGGAATTCCAAACCTAGTGACGATGTTCTTCTAAATGAACTCTTGTACCTGTTTATCAGAGATCTTCGATAAGGGTTCAGCTTCGACCCACTTGGTGAAGTAGTCGATCCCAACGATAAGAAACTTTTTCTGCCCCACAGCTGGGGGAAAAGGACCAAGTAGATCCATTCCCCATCTGTCAAAGGGTAGAACTGCTTAGACTGTTGTTAAAGCACTCAATGGTTGCCTAGGGATGGTACCATGAGTTTAGCATTGCAAGCATTTCTTGACAAGTTTGATAGCGTCCTCCTTGAGGGTGGGCCAGCAGTATCCGGCTCGAAGGCCCTTGCCCGCGATCGTCCGTGCCCCTTGATGATTGCTACAACATCCTTCATGAATTTCTTTCAGAATATAGTCTCCCTCTTCAGGGGTCACACACTTTAAGAGTGGGTGTGTGTAAGATAGCTTGTACAACTCACCGTCATGCAGCGTAAACCACTTAGACTTCCTCTTGATTTCACCGGCTTCCTTCTCATCCATGGGTAGAGCCTCATGTTTCAGATATTGGATGATATCATCCTTCTATGTTTCACCTCGGGCCAGGGTGTGGACCTCAGACTCGTTGATACTTGGTTGTTTTAGGACTTGCCACTGAATGACCCGTGGCTCCTTTCCTTCTGCAGAGCTTGCCAACCTCGACAGAGCGTCAGCCTATTGGTTTCCAGATCGAGGGACATGTTGAATGTCAAAAGACTCCAATTTCCCGGCGAGGGTTTTGAGTTTCTGGAGGTACATCTTCATGCTATCTTCCTTTGCTTCAAACTCCCCTTTGAATTGTCCCACGACCAACTGTGAGTTAGGCTTAGCTTTAACATGTTTTGCTCCAGCAGTGAGGCATATTTGTATTCCTAAGATCAAGGCCTCATACTCTGCCTCGTTGTTTGAGGCCACAAAGCTGAATTTTATGGCGTATTCCAGTCGATCTCTATTATCAGTTTTGATTAATATTCTTGCTCCTCCTTCGCTCTAAGTGGAGGATCCATCAGTAGATAACTCCCATAACTTAGAATTGTCTGGATCAGATGAGCTTGATCTGTTGGTACATTCCATAATAAAATCAGCCAATGCTTGAGCTTTGATAGCTCGACGGGGTTCATACTCTAGCCCAAAGTCAGACAGCTGATTTGCCCATTCAGTGATGCAGTTTGAATGATTCATTCCCTCAATGATCTTCCTTATTGGTTGTCCGGTTAGGACTTTTATTGGATGGGCTTGAAAATATGGCCTCAGTTTTCGAATAGCCATGACTAAGGCATAGATCATCTTCTCAGTTTCTGTGTATCTAGACTCTGCCCCTCGAAACGCATGACTAATGAAGTAAACCGGGTGTTGATGATTTTCTCTTTCCACCACTAATACTGCGCTTAAAGCATACTGAGATATGGCTAGGTATATGTACAATGTTTCCCTGGGCAAGGGTGAAACAAGCTTCGGAACACCGGCCAGGTATTCCTTTAACTGCATGAATGCTTTCTCGGCTTCCTCGTCCCACTTGAATGTTGTTCGCTTCAACTGTAATACCCCGAAATTTCGGGTTATTTTAAATTTTTTCTTAATTAATTAAATATGTAATTAATTGATTATTTAATTGATTATTATTTAATTAATTAATACTTTTATTGTAGCGGTCCAATTATTTTAATCCTGGCTCGAACCTTTTTATTCTGTCAGGTTAAACCCGAGCCCAATTCTTCTTTTCCCTATCTTTATCTCACGGCCCTCTTGGCCATTTCTTTAAATTAAATTGTTTCTCTTGTTTTGATCAATATTATTATTAAACCTTTATCTATTTTGTAACTAAGCCTAAAACCCTAATCCTTTCTTACCTATTCTCCCTACTAGACTTTAGGGATCATCACCCCTTTGTTTTTATTTTATTTATTTTCCAAACTACAAATAAAAACTAAACTACAAATAAAAAAACTAAACTGCAAATAAAAACTACAAAATAAAAAACCCTTTTTATTCATAGAGACTCACGGCCCCCTTGTTCCTTTTTTTTCTAATTTAATTCAATTTATTTCCACCCTAATTTATTAAACCATATTTATTTTGACCCTTTCTAAAGGTCTAATCTTTGTTCTCCTAAACTTCCTACTAAATTTTAGGAAGGAAACAACCCTTTCCCCTTCATTATTACACAGCTCCCTTGATTAATTTCCTTTTAATTATTTCATTTAATTTGTTAAACCGATATTATTATTCTTTATCTATTTTGACTTATTATAAAAATCCTATTTTTATCTTTGGCCTCCTATCTTTTCTACTAAATTTTAGGAACTTTTGACTCCTATTCCTTTCAATATTTTCGGCCATCCTATTCTTTTCTTGTTGATTAATTTCTTTAATTTATTTCACCCTATATTATTAAATGCTATATCTATTTTGACCTATTCTAGAAAAACCCTATTGTTGTTTCCTACCTTTTCTACTGAATTATAGGAAACTAAAACCCTATTTTCTTCCCATATTACACGGCCAAGGAAAGAAACTACACCAACCAAATTCTTTAATAATCTTCCTTCAAAGATCAATCAATAAAACTATTCCTAACCCTTTCCTTTTGCTTCAACCCTTAAAGATCGATCAAAGAACATTAAAGAAACCTTAAAGAACCTTCAAGAATCGTGTGGTCTTGGCATTTTGTTCGAACCTTTCCCCTTTCAAAGGTAATTGGATTGCTTTTACTTAATCTTTAGGATAAATTAGTTTCATAGTCTTTAGAATTTGATTTGGAATAGTTTAGAACAACGTAGGATTGCTTAGAATCATGTTGATTTTGTTTTAAATTGATTAATTGTTTATTTAGAGGATGGCCGAGTGGTTTATATGGGATTCTATGATGATTTGATGAATTATTTGCATGTTTCACTACTAACCTATGCTTGTTTCATGATTCTTGCTAGTGTAGAATTGTTGTATTGAATTATTGATTGATCTTGAATGTTGTATGATGTTAAGCCGTGTACTCTTTATGAATGTCGAATAGTTTCTTGGTTTAAAAATATGTTTTTTATGTTTAATTCTTGATCTTTAAGTTGAAATCTTGATATGTGATTGTTCTTTGATGATAGTCTTGATTTGAATCTTTGATTAAAGAATGATATGTTGGTTTCTTGATTTTGATCTTGTTGTTATTGTTATTACTATGAACCGTGTAGTATGATGTATGAAAGGTTTGGTTTTGTTCTTGTTTTAGTCCTTGTATGATGATTATATGCTCATGTTATGATTCTATGATTTATTGTTAAGTTATATGTTTGATTCATGGTGTATATGTTAATTTGATGTAAAGAATGATTTTTATGTTGTTCTTTGATGATTTTCGAATGGTTGTGTGTGGGAAAAATATGATTTTTATTACGTTTTAAGCAATAACTGTTGGTGATTGATAGTTGATACGATTATGGGTTTATTCTATTGAGTTATAAGATTGATATTGGGTTTATTTAAGAGTATGAGTTGATTAGTGTTGCAAGAAGGGGTAATTGTCGTGTGGTATGGTTGATGGAACAACGGAGTGCTATTGTTGTATGTTGAAGTTGAAACGATGGGACGATGAAGTACATTTGTTGTACGTTGAAGTTGAACCATTGGAACGATGGAGTGCAACAACGGTATGCTGATGTTGGACCAATGAAGAGATTGACGGGACAATGGAGTGCAATAATCGTATGTTGAAGTTAGACCAATGGAACGATGAAGTACATTAGTCGTACGTTGAAGTTGGACCATTGGAACGATGGAGTACGATTGGCGTACGTTAAAGTTGGACCGATAGAAGTTATAGAATGGAATAATGAAAGATAAGTTGTTTCAGATTATGAGATGTTGAGAGGTGACCGTTGGAAGGTATAGTTTAGTTATGCTAAGTATGTTCCGCTGCGTATCTGATGTGTTTGCCTTTGATTTCTTTGCATGATGACTTGTTCGACTGTTCAGATGATCTATTTTAATTATTATGTTTCTAATTGTGTTCTACTGATTAAGTAGAACAATCTAATTACTCACCACTGACTGTGGACCCCCCATTCTCTTTCAGGTACAGGTGGTGATTGAGTTTTGGTTTCGCATGGGCTGGGATTGTGAGCTAGCCTAGAAGTGACCAGATGACTAGTGTTGATCATGTTCTTTTGGTTTTAGTAGTCTAATCTTTATTTTGTAATAGTAAAGGACTTTGGATAATAATTATTTTGGGTTTAATTAATAGTTTTTAATGAATAATATGATTAAGTTATAGAGCTTCTGTTGTAGTTTATGAATCTAATCTTGAAGTTTTAGAAGTTAATGATCTGTGATTGTTGTTTTCTCCGAGGCTTGGAAAAAGGCGAGGCTTTTATCTGCTGATCTTGATAAGAAACGACCCAATGCTGCCATGCATCCGGTGAGTCGTTGCACCTCTTATCGACTAAGAACCCTAGGCATGTTGATGATGGCTTGAATCTTGTCTGGATTTGCTTCAATGCCCCTCTCATCCAGAGATTGCATGTTGATGATGGCCTGAATGTTGTCTGGATTTGCTTCAATGCCCCTCTCATCGACTAAGAACCCTAGGCATTTGCCTCCTTTAACCCGAAAAACACACTTCTTGGGGTTCAGCTTCATCCCACACTTCCGCAATGTTGATAGAGTTTCCCTGACATCCTTAGGATGATCATCTGCTTGTTTTCTCTTGATTATCATGTCATCGACATAAACCTCGACATTTCGCCCAATTTGTTCAGCAAAAATTGTGTTTACTAGCTTTTGATAGGTGGCCCCGGCATTCTTGAGTCCGAAAGGCATGACTCAATAGCAGTAAACCCCTTGATTTGTGATGAAGGCAGTGTGCACTTGGTCTTTTTCAGCCATTGGTATCTTGTGGTAGCCAGCGTTGGCATCCATGAAGCTGAACATTGCGTGCCCCGCAGTAGGGTCGACCAAGCTATCAATCTTTGGGAGGGGGTAGTCATCCTTTGGACATGCTTTATTTAGATCGGTGAAATCCACACACATCCTCCACGTTCCACTAGGCTTTTTGACCAAAACTATATTGGCCAGCCAATCAGAGTATTGGCACTCCCTGATGAACCCATGCTCTAGCAATTTCTTCACTTCAGCAGCAGCCGCCCTATTTCTTTCCTCACTTTGCCGTCTCAACTTTTTCTTGACCCCCTTGAACCCGTCACGGATGTTAAGCTCATGGCACATGACTGAAGGATCAATGCCTGACATCTCTGAAACATCGAAGGCAAAGACATCTCGGAATTCCTTGAGCAATTGAGTGATTGACTGCTTGAGGCTTGGGTCCATGTCAATGCCAACCTTAACTGTATGCCCAGGGTTGCCATCGATAGTGACTTCCTCATGACTCTCGATGGGCTTTGGCTGGGCGTAGTGCTTGGCATCCTCAGCCAGAAACACTGCTTTTGAGCACTCGACCGACTCTTTCCTCTTATCTCCTACCTCAACCTCGAGTGAGGTAGTTTTGACGCTGTTAATGTAGCACTGTTTGGCGGTTCGCTGATCACCATATAACTTCCCAACTTCCCCTTTTCCAGTTTCATATTGCAATAAAAGCTGGTATGTAGAGATGGCGGCCTTTATTTTGTTCAGTAGAGGTCTTCCGAAGATGATGTTGTATGGGAGTTTTATGTCGACAACGATGAATGCGACAGGTAGGTTGCGCCCTTCTCCCTTATCTCCAATTCGAACAGGTAGTTTGATGGTGCCCAATGGGAAGATGTGTCGACCCCCGAATCCAAACAAAGGTCTTTCAAGCGGGGTAAGGTCTACCTCGCTGTACTTCAATTGCTTTAGACATGCTAAGGTCATTACATCAGCTGAACTGCCGCTATTTATCAGTACTCTCTTGACCCTAGAGTTTACTACTTTTACCTCGACCACGAGAGGGTGGTTGTGAGGGAAGTAGGTAGGTCGAAGAGAGGACGAATCGAATATCATTGTCGGACCTGATGGGGGTTGCTCGATGGTCCCTTCAGCGATCAGAAAAGTAGAGTTCCTGAGATCTCTCTTGAGAGCTTTATTGGATGGTATGTCTACTAGATGTCCTCCAGCAATGACGTTGATTAGGCCATCGGTCTCGTTACTGTCGGTGTGCTTTTGCTTCTAATTAGTTCCACCCTCTTTTGACAAATAAGGGTTGAGTTTGCCTTGATCTGCCAACTTGTCAAGCGCCTTTTTCAGTTCCCTGCTGTAACGACCCTGATTTTATTAATGTGTATTCATGTGTTGCTATGTATGGTTCAAATTTATTTCTGAACTATTTATTTTATTTTATGTGAATAATTACGATTTAATTCGAAATATTTTATTTTGATTAGTTATTATTTATTTTAATTATTATTTAATTAATCAGAATTTTATTATTTAATTTTCTAATTAATTATTTAATATTTCGGGCCATTTTCGATTTAAGCATGTTTAGACTTGCAAGAGAGCAATTAGCCAATTATTGATCGAAAGCCCATTTTGGCCCAATTCCCCTTACTAGGCCGGTTGGCCCTTGTATTTGGTGGCAAATTTTACCACTTGCCTCATGTTCACACCTTAACTAACCTCTATATATAGGAGGGTTAGTAAGGCTTAATGATCCTTTTTTCATTTAATCACCCTTGCCATCAAAAGTTTAAGACACAAACTCCCTCCATTTGCTCCCATTCCACACGCCTATTTTGGCTAATTGAAACCCATCAATTGTGCATCATCCTTTCTAAACCCAAACTTAAAGATTCATCATCCTTTGATCTTTAAGTACTCAAACACAAATTAAACTTCATTGCCATTGATCAAGATTGTGTGTTCGGGTTTGGTTTTGGGTCGTGTTCATGTGGTTCGAGTGGGGATCGTGTTCTTGGCCGTGAAGGTGGACCGTGCTCGTGGTGGTGCAGCCGTGAAGGTGGGCCGTGCTCGTGGTGGTGCAGCCGTGCGTGAAGATCGTGCCAAGGGGTAGCAGAGACCGCGAGTCCGTGGCGGTTCGAGGTGGTGCCGTGTTGTTAACCGTGTGGTTGTCGTGTTTCTTGGTCGTGTGTGTCACTTTCCGGGCAGCGAGTTTTGGTGATTGAATTGTGTGTAATCTTGAATAAGGTAACATACTTTCTGAACTTAATTGGTGTACTATGTTCCATAGTATAGATTAAATGAGTAAGATTAGTTTAATTGAAGTTTGATCATGTTTTTATGTATGAATTACAATCTGATTTTGGAATGGTTATATGATGATTTTATGCTTGAATATGATAATTTTATGATTGATTATGTTAGTATTAAGTTAGTGTTAATCATGTTCAAGTTTGGTGAATTTTGGATACTAGAAAGTTGATGATTTCATGTGTTGAAATTGATTGAGTTATACGTGTATTTTTGATGATTTGGGATGAGTTCTTGATTCTTGGTTGAAGTTCTTGAATCTTGATTGAGTTCTTGATTGAAGATCTTGAATCTTGGATGAGTTCTTGATGAGTTCTTTGAGTTCTTGATGAGTTCTTTAAGATTCTTTATGAGTTCTTGATTGAGTCTTTAAAGTTAAAGAAAGTTAAAGAAAAGGTTAAAGAAAGTGATAAGATGTTTGGTTTACATGTTATTTTCTTAAGTCAAGGCGTAAGATGCAACTTAAGAAATAACTAAGAATGTAAACTTTGGATTTAAGAGTTAAAGATTAAAATATTAGCTTGATTTCGTAGCTAGACGCCTAAAACTTAGAGTAAGATTCTTTATTTTTGGGTTAAGACGTTGCCCCTATCCTAACCGCGGTATTGGGATAGTGTTACCACTATTTCGTCTTTGACATGGATTTCCAGTAAGATTGGTTTCATAGGGTTGGGAGTAAGATTCTCAATCCTGGCATAGTTGGAAAGTTTGATCGCGTAAGATGCGTTCGTACGTGCGTAGTCCGGTCTAGTTTGCGAATGATTGCGCCAAAGATAAGATTGGTTAAGTTGGTTGAGTCGAGCATGTATATTTGTATGATTCGCATGTTTTGATGTTATGTTTTGGGTTGTTTGATTTATGCTATGTTCATGTGTATTCCCGTTAGGGTGAGTCAGTTATGTTACTCGCCACTGACGGTGGACTGTTGTTTACTTTTCAGGTAATTCTGATGGTGAGGTTCTTGCTTAGCTTTGGGTTGGGCGAGCGCCGATATAGTTGTATTTCTGTTTTTTTATGATTTCAGTTAGTTTGGACTATAGTAGCGATACTTGTATACTTTTGCTATAACTCTGACATGTGCTTGGAGTTACGTTTATTAGAACTATTAGTTGACTTTTGGATTAGTAATGTACAAACTTGTGGGTATTTGTACTTTTTGGTTTAGTAATATAATATATTGAGGCATTGTTTTAATTTTTAAGTATTTTAGTTTGTTAGTTCTGGCTATTCGACTCGTCGGTTTCTTCCGCGCCGGTTTTAGCGAGTCGGGTCGTCACAGTTGGTATCAGAGCCGAATAGGTTTTAAGTGAAGTTTTAGGATTTGAGTTAAACCCAGGAGTTGAGAGCTTTACTATTCCCGAGTGATAAAACCAAATTTAAGGTTAAGTAAAGGGAGAAGAGTTGGGTAGATTGACCGGGATAAGATCTTTTCTATTTTCTTTTTTCACTTTATTTTTGTATACTTGACTGTGGTGGGGTATATGACTGACATTGTATTGCTGGTATGTCTTTTTGTTGTGATGCGTTGCAGCATGTCTACACGTCGCCGGTTGAGTACTGGACGACAGAGGTTGCGGGCGCTCGAGGAGGCGATCCTTACGTTGGCGCACCACAATCGTCATACGCCGAGTACGTAGTTGACGTTCGATCGTATCGCACGTCATCGACCTCCGACTTACGACAGGGTTGCCGACCCCACTATTCTGGAGAGCTGGATCCGCGAGATGGGGAAGCTCTTCGACGCGACATTTTGTCCCGAGCACGAGAAGGTGCAGATCGCCGCATATTACTTACGTGGAGAAGCCGATAACTGGTGGATGTTAGCTAAAGATGCATGCTTGCCGTTGCATTCGATGTCGTGGATCGAGTTCGTCGATAAGATCCAGGAGCGTTTCTACCCCGACGAGTTGCTGTGGCAAAAACAGGAGAAGTTTCTTACTCTTACACAGGGTAAGATGACTCTCCAGGTCTATACCGATAGGTTTACGGAGTTATCGGGGTTCGCTACGTCTGTGGTTCCGTCAGAGAAGGATCGGGTCAAGCGCTACATCAAAAAGCTAGATCCGAGGATTCGCGTTCACGTGATCAGTAGTGGAGCGACGACATTTCAGCAGGCCTACGAGGTAGCACTCGAGATTCAAGCATCGACGGCTGACGAGGATGCGAGCAAGAAGAGAGCTCCAATTCCGGCGACGACAACTTCATTTAAGAAGCCCCGATTTAGTGCTCCTAGCAATACCCCTCCGACCACGAGTTCGCATAAGGGATCCGATGGCTCGAAGTGCAGAGGATGCGGCCGAGACTTCCATCCAGGGAAGCGGTGTGATGGTTCGCCCATAGTGTGTTTTATATGCAGGAAGGAAGGCCATAAGGCGTCAGTATGCCCCGAGAGGAAGCCAGACACTGAGGTTAAGCAGCTTCCAGCACCGACGAAGACTCCGGTGAAGAACCGAGTCTACTGTATGACCAAGGCGGAGGCCGAGGTTTAGCCTGATGTCGTATCAGGTAGATTTCTCGTATCTAGTGTGTTAGCTTTAGTATTGTTTGATTCTGGTGCTACTGTCTCTTTTGTGGCTAGTAGTTTTGCCTCGAGGTCTAATCTTCGTGGCAGCTTTCCTGTTAGTTCAGTTATTACTCTCCCTTCCGGAGAGGATTTTATTTGTCAGCGCGAGTTCCGAGGAGTGCCTATCGTGATAGCTGGAGAGCAAGCGACGACTGATCTGAAGGAGTTCCCGCTGATGGAGTTCGACGTAATACTTGGTATGGACTGGCTGTGGAAGTATCGAGCGATCATTCGTTGCCGAGATCAGTCAGTGACATTCCGAGGACTTCAGGGCAACCGAATTACCTACTCTGGGTTCGTTCTTAAGAAAGGAGTAAAGGTAATCTCTGCCTTGAAAATGAGAAAACATCGCCAGAAGGGCGATATGGTGTACCTATGTCAGGTAAGGGACTTGACAGAGGAGCATCTGTTGGACGATATACCTGTAGCGAGGGATTTCAGAGACGTATTTCCTAATGAGCTATCAGGAGTTCCACCCGAGCGCGATGTCGAGTTTCATATCGATTTAGCACCCGGGACAGCGCCGATTTCGAAGGCACCGTACCAGATGGCACCATCGGAGTTGCAAGAGTTAAAAACGCAACTCCAGGATTGGATCGATAAGGGCTTCATTAGGCCGAGCGTTTCTCCGTGGGGAGCACCTGTGCTCTTCGTGAAGAAGAAAGATGGTAGTATGCGCCTGTGCATAGACTACCGAGAGTTGAATCGGGTAACTATCAAGAATAAGTACCCGTTGCCTAGGATTGAGGACCTGTTCGATCAGTTGCGAGGAGTAGGAGTGTTTTCGAAGATAGATCTTCGATCTGGATATCATCAGATTCCAGTCAAGAAAGAAGACATTCCAAAAACTGCTTTTCGTACTAGATACGGCCACTACGAGTTCGAGGTGATGCCCTTTGGCCTCACTAATGCGCCAGCCGTGTTCATGGACCAGATGAACCGGATGTTTCACCACTTATTCGATAAGTGTGTCGTAGTATTTATAGACGATATCTTAGTCTATTCGAGAGATGAGTCTGAGCATACGGAACATCTCCGGATGGTACTTGAGATATTGCGTAGTCATAGGTGGTTCGCGAAATTCTCCAAGTGTGAATTCTGGCTTCGCGAAGTAGCATTTCTGGGCCACGTGATTAGTAAGGACGGCATTAAGGTAGACCTGGCTAAGATTAAGGCTGTAGTTGATTGGAGTAGCCCGAGAAATGTGGCGGAGGTTCGTAGTTTTCTGGGATTGGCCGGATACTATCGACGATTCGTCCAGGACTTCTCCAAAATTGCTAGGCCGATGTCTAGTCTCCTACATAAGGAGGTCCGATTCGTTTGGACGGAGGCTTGCGAGCAAGCATTCCAGCAATTGAAACAGAGATTAGTCTCTGCTCCTATACTTACCCTTCCAAACAATGAGGAAGAATTCGAGGTCTATAGTGATGCTTCGAAGAGTGGCCTAGGATGTGTGCTCATGCAAGGCGGGAAAGTCATCGCTTACGCATCGAGACAATTGAAGGTGCACGAGCGTAACTATCCTACGCATGACTTGGAGTTAGTGGTTGTAGTGTTCGCGCTCAAAATCTGGAGGCACTATCTCTATGGTGGTTCGTGTAGAGTATTCACGGATCAAAAAAGTCTCAAGTACATCTTTACTCAGAAAGACCTCAATATTAGGCAGAGACGATGGCTTGAGCCGATTAAGGACTAAGACCTGACGTTTGACTATTGCGAGGGCAAGGCGAACTTAGTCGCAGATGCACTGAGTCGTAAGCATCGCTTGAGCTTCAGTAGAAGCCGTAGTTTCGTCAGACTCCGTCTGACATCTATGAGTGCTGAGCCTGATTTGATTCAGGAATTGTGCGAGGGTCAGCAGAACGACCCGCAGTTAGCTAGGATTCGAGAGGCTCTGCAGCAAGGCAAAGCCGTAGGTTTCGAGATCCCTTCCGATGGTAGTCTGCGGTTCCGAGGGAGGTGGTGTGTACCGGACTGCTCTGATCTCAGGAACAAAATTATGTCTGAGGCACATAACTCGCCCTACTCTGTTCATCCTAGGGGTAACAAGTTGTACCAGGACCTCAAGGGCTAATTCTGGTGGCCTAAGATGAAGAGGGACGTAGCAGAGTTCGTAGCTCGATGTTTAGTCTATCAGAAGGTTAAAATCGAGCATCAGAGACCAGGAGGTCTGTTGCAGCCACTACCTATTCTTACCTGGAAATTTGAGTCGGTATCTGTGGACTTCGTGGTTAGCTTACCGACCTGTAATGGCTTGAATGCTATTTGGGTCATAGTGGATAGGTTGACCAAGGTCGCTAGATTCATTCCGATAAAGATGGAGCGTCTAGCAGAGGCGTATACTCAGGATATTATCCGACTTCACGGAGTTCCGAGGGAGATCGTTTCTGATCGGGATCCGAGATTTCTATCTCGATTTTGGAAATCAGTTCAAGAAGCCTTTGGGACGAAGCTGAAGTTGAGCACCGCTTTTCATGCGGCGACCGATGGTCAGACTGAGAGAACCATCCAGACTTTGGAGGATATGCTCCGAGCATGTACTCTGGAGTACCAGCATTCTTGGGTACGTATGATCTGTTTGATAGAGTTCTCCTATAACAATAGCTATCACTCCAGCATCGAGATGGCTTCGTACGAGGCCCTATATGGCAGGAAATGTCGGAGTCCGATATGTTGGAATGATATTAGTGATTCTGTGGCTTTAGGACCTGAGATGGTACGCGATACTATCGAGAAGGTCCGAGTCATCTGGTCTAAGATGCAGGCCGCTCAGAGTCGTCAGAAATCCTACGCCGATAATCGCCGTAGACCGCTGGCTTTCGAGGTAGGTGGCAAAGTCTTGCTTAAGGTTTCACCTTTCAAAGGAGTGGCACGCTTTGCTCAGAAGGGGAAACTCCGACCAAAATATGTGGGACCTTACGAGATACTGGAACGAGTTGGGGAGGTGGCATACCGATTGGCTTTACCACCTAGTTTATCTAGTGTGCATGACGTATTCCATGTTTCCCAGCTATGGAAATATGTACATGATCCTACCCACATTATTCCAGTGGAATTGGCCACGCTTGAGCCGAATCTGACTTTTGAAGAGCAACCCGTCCAGATCTTGGATCGGGAAGTGAGGACGCTTCGGCGTAAGCAAGTCCAGCTCGTCAAGGTGTTGTGGAGAAATCAACACCATGAGGAGGCGACTTGGGAGACAGAGGCGTCCATGAGGCAGAAGTACCCGGAGTTGTTTGAGGGTGAGCGATCTCCTTTGCCTTAAATTTCGGGACGAAATTTCTTTAAGGAGGGGAGGTTGTAACGACCCTGATTTTATTGGTATTTCTGCCGGATGATTATGTGTATTTATGTGTTGCTATATATGGTTCAAATTTATTTTTGAACTATTTATTTTATTTTATGTCAATAATTTCAATTTAATTCGAAATATTTTATTTTGATTAATTATTATTTATTTTAATTATTATTTAATTAATCAGAATTTTATTAATTAATTTTCTAATTAATTATTTAATATTTTGGGCCATTTTCGATTTAAGCATGTTTAGATTTGCAAGAGAGCAATTAGCCAATTATTGATCGAAAGCCCCTTTTGGCCCAATTCCCCTTGCTAGGCCGGTTGGCCCTTGTATTTGGTGGAAAATTTTTCCACTTGCCTCATGTTCACACCTTAACTAACCTCTATATATAGGAGGGTTAGTAAGGCTTAATTATCCTTTTGCCATTTAATCACCCTTGCCATCAAAAGTTTAAGACACAAACTCCCTCCATTTGCTCCCATTCCACACGCCTATTTTGGCTAATTGAAACCCATCAATTGTTCATCATCCTTTCTAAATCCAAACTTAAAGATTCATCATCCTTTGATCTTTAAGTACTCAAACACAAATTAAACTTCATTGGCATTGATCAAGATTGTGTGTTCGGGTTTGGTTTTCGGTCGTGTTCGTGTGGTTCGAGTGGGGATCGTGTTCTTGGCCGTGAAGGTGGGCCGTGCTCGTGGTGGTGCAGCCGTGAAGGTGGGCCGTGCTCGTGGTGGTGCAGCCGTGTGTGAAGATCGTGCCAAGGGGCAGCAGAGACCGCGGGTCCGTGGCGGTTCGAGGTGGTGTCATGTTGTTAACCATGTGGTTGCCGTGTTGCTTGGTCGTGCGTGTCACTTTCCGGGCAGCGAGTTTTGGTGATTGAATTGTGTGTAATCTTGAATAAGGTAACATACTTTCTCAACTTAATTGGTGTACTATGTTCCATAGTATAGATTAAATGAGTAAGATTAGTTTAATTGATGTTTGATCATGTTTTTATGTATGAATTACAATCTGATTTTGGAATGGTTATATGATGATTTTATGTTTGAATATGATGATTTTATGATTGATTATGTTAGTATTAAGTTAGTGTTAATCATGTATGAGATATTGCGTAGTCTATCAATTACAAACCACCTCCTACAATCTAGTAAAGCCTAGTCCATTTAAACCCCAAAAGTCCACCCTTTTTCTCTTACTCATCATATGACCAAAAACCTCAAGGTAAACACTCTATTCCTTTCTTTGAGTTACACGGTTACCATAGTCACAATCCACCATGTTTCTTCTTTTCAACTATTCAATCCTTCATATCTAATTAACCTTGTTCATGTTTCAGATTTCTTCAAGAACTGTGATTGAAGCCTTGACTCGAGCCCTACCTTGGCCGTGTGGAAGGACGCGTGAGGCAGTGGAGTTGGGCAAGTTTTTGTGTGTCGAAATCCATTGGGTAACTAGCTGTTCTACTTAGGATTAGGATTAGATTACCTAGAATAATAAGTTTAGAACTTTGTTGCTTGTTGTTGTTGTCCATGTTGTTCGTAGGATTGCCAAGAGGTTTAGGGTGCTAGTTCAAGTTCTTTATTTGGTATTTGATGAATCTTGATTGATTATTTCCATGTCTTAATGTTTTATCACCTTTCTTTACGAATCTTGATTGAATCTTGTGAATCTATGAAGTTCTTGTTTGGTTCTTGATTCTTGTTTTGTGCGTATGACAGCTATGAACTATTGGCATGATGGGTTTCTTGATTTGTTATTAATCTTGATGAATTCTTGTAAATTATCTTGATGTTGTAGTCTTGTTGGTAATCGTAAATCATGTTAAGTTGATGTTCTTAAATTATAATTTTTATGCGTGTTGGTTTAGTGGCAAGATTGAATTTGTGAAATCGTTTAGTACTTGTCTTGATGGCGTGTTGATTTGTGATGATGATTGGCGAGTTTTTTTATTTCCGTTTGATGTTTTGCTTGGAGTATTTTGAGTCTTGTTGGTTCGTGTCGTGTCGAACGGTTGAAGATCGTGCGTCGAACGGTTAAAGATCGCGCGTTTATCGATTCATCAGTGATGAATTGTGCGGGGCAAGCTTTGTATGTTTATTTGAGAGTCAGAGTCGTGTCGAACGGTTAAAGATCGTGCGTCGAGCGGTTAAAGATTGCGCGTCTATCGGTTCAACAGTGATGAATCGTGCGGGGCAAGCCCTTTATTGTTAGTCTTGTTATCGGTTGTAGACCGTGCGTTGTCATGTTAATGAATTTGAGTCTGATGATGCGTGTTGGGATCGGAAGTGATTTACTGGTTCGAATTGATGGATATTAATGTTTTTGTTGTCTGTTATGTTGTTCCGCTGCTAACTCAAATGATGATTATTTTGTATCATGTGAACGTGTTGTTGCCCGTGTTTCTAACCTTATTATTTTATGTGATGTGGTCCTACTTCTATGTAGGACAGTCTAGTTACTGGCCACTGATGTTGGACCCCCAACTTTTCTTTTGCAGGTTAGTAGGTTAGAAGCTAGAAGAGGGATGAGTGGATGAGCGTCTAGGCCCCAATTTGCTTTTCTGGCTTTTGCATTAGCTAGGATTTATTTTATAGTTTTTAGCTTGTTTTAAGTTTAGTTTAAGCTTCTGTAATTGGGATTCCATTACTATTATAATAAATACCCTTTTTCCATGAGTTTTAGTTATGTTTCCTATTATTAAAACAATTGATAACTCCCTATTTACGATGTTATCCCTAATAACGTCGTTGCTAAAATGCGGGGTGTTACAATTGGTACCAGAGCCATAGGTTAATTCTGAGTTTACTTCTTCATAAGTAAACTGTAAGTTGTGTGCTTTATGAATTCAAGAGTGCAAAATAGATTACAAAACCTGAAACTGTAGTGTGAGCAGCTTTGGGTAATAACCTGGTTTAAGAATAATTTTTCATTCTTTAGTTTCTTAGGTTTCCGGGTTGTTATGTGTCTTTCATAATCTGGTTACTCTTTTGCAGGATGGCGTATTCAATCCGTTTTATCGACGCTCGGAACCGCCGACGCGCATGTAGGAATACAATCCTCACTTCGGCACAACGAGGCGTTCAACCCTCCATTCAACGGTCTACCTTTTACCGAATTGCTCGTCACCGACCCCTCCATTCAACCAAGACTGTAACGACCCGACTTTTCTAGACTGTCGATTTGCGAAGGAAATCGACAAATGGATCATTACCAATCATAAGACTTAATAACAATATCATAATTTCAGTTCAATAATCCTTTTTATTAACTAATAATGAAATAATATCTCAAAAGTCCATAAATAAATACCAAGATACAAGATAAATACTGTTTCATCCCAACAGGCTGGGACAAACTACTTATTAAATAAATAAATAAATTCATAACTAGACTCTGGGTTCACTCTACTGATCACATCAACACACAACCCGAACCATACGAGCCCACTTATACGTCAACATCTTCACCTGAAATGGGGGGGGTCCACCGTCGGTGGCGAGTAACTAGGCTGTCCCGCTTAAATGAGGGACCATTAACCATATAATATCATAGAATTAACCAAGGATATCATTCAAACATACATGAAAATACATATAGAAATACATACGAAATACGTATAAAAATACATACGAAATATGTATAAAAATACATGCAAAATACGTATAAAAATACATACAAAATACGTATAAAAATACATACAAAATACGTATGAAAATACATACAAAATACGTATAAAAATACATACAAAATACGTATGAAAATACATACAAAATACGTATAAAAATACATACGAGATACGTATAGAATATGTACGAAATACGCATGAAAAACGTATAAAATACGTATACAATACCTGCAGAAATACGTATAGAAATACATACGTGTACGTATAAATACGTATAGAAATACCTATAGAATACATATAGGGATACATATACATATACATATATTCGTACTTAAATACATACATGGATACATTCTTAATTACATACTTAAAGACATACTATATACATACTTATCAGACATACGCAGTGGAAGACTTAACATACTATACTTATACAATACGTAGAATTATACATATAAATACATTGACATATACATATTCATTCCCAACCTGCATAATACTTATCCTTCATATTATTACCGTAAACCCTTCTTTTAACCATCTTCTTAACTTTATGGACCGGTCATTATAGCTCGTAAGGATGCCCGTGTACATCCCAACTTTCCTAAAACGCGCCGGGAAGAACCCGTGTATTCTACCCGTAGCTCGCCTTTGCAAGAACTAAGCCTAAGCTATGGCCATAACTCCTAAATAGTAGCCCGTGTACTACTACTTAGACGACTACGCATCTTAAGATCCAGAGACCGCCGTAAGACAGTGGCTTCGACTTAACCTAATCTGGTGACCCATGTATCACCAAACAGGCGTCCGTTTCTTA
The DNA here is from genome assembly GCA_951394345.1 of Salicornia ramosissima. NCBI lineage: Eukaryota > Viridiplantae > Streptophyta > Magnoliopsida > Caryophyllales > Amaranthaceae > Salicornia > Salicornia ramosissima. Next base: position 36,697,878 of record OX596237.1, on the reverse strand, counting down.
TCTTATCTTATCTTATCTTATCTTATCGACATGGCCATCGTGAGACCAATACTTCTTATCATCTTATAACTTTATCCTTATTATTATATTATTCCTTTCCTTCATATTGTAACTTATCTTATTAGTTCCTTTTAATTCCTTTAATTATATTAATTCCTAAAAATTACAAACTAAATTATTATAAGCCAAAAATTAACTAAAATTGAACTTAATCATCATAGAACCATTCGATATTTTCCATAGCTACATATTAATTAAATTAATTCATTAAACAATCATATAAACAATTAAATAAATCATCTAAATCAACAATTAACAACAAATATTGCTTAAAACATGATAAAAATCCTATTTTTCATATTCTATGCCACTCGACATTTTACACCAAAAATACCAAAATCAATACTTTAAATTAAATACAATCATCAATAATTAATCTTATAAACCTAAACAATAAATCATACTTTAAACATTTAAATCATCAAATTTGGAACCAAACAAGATCAAAATCAATACTTTACTATACATGAACCACACGGCCTTCTTGGCTTTAAAACAATATAAAGATTAATTTCAAGAAATAATAATATCATGCTTAAATTAAAGATTTAATCAAGATCATCAATAGTAATTCAAGATTTTTCAAGATTCAACAACAAAAATTAGATTTTTAATTCGCTTTACTTATTTAGGTCACTCGACAATTTTATAATATGAACAAAATAATAACTTTAATTTATGGTTAATTAATTATATATTTAATTAATTATGAAAAATTTAAAATATCCCGAAATTTCGGGGTATTACAGTCACCCCTCCTTAAGAAAATTTTGTCCTCGAAATTTTTCAAAAGGAAGCACACATAAGAAACAACGAAATAAAGGAAAGACAATAACATTAAAACAGTGGCCGTACCAGAAGTCATGTTGGCCCGCGCGTCCGCCTCTTCTTGGGTCATGTAGAAAATAAGGTTCTTCATCGGTGCCTGTCTTACAGTTGCTGCCGGCTTATTCTTTGGACATGCCCAAGACTTGTGCCCTCATTGTCCACACACGTAGCACTTTATCGCAGACCCGTCGCACTTCTTCCCGGGATGACGCTCTTTCTTGCATCCTCTGCAAACTACGGTCTCCGGAACGTTGGTTGCTTGTACGTCCTGCGATAGCGCCTCTTGAGATGATTCGAGTCGTGGTCTCTTCTCGACTACCAGCGGCTGGCTTTCCCTGGTCCTCTTCTTTGTAGCCCCTTCCTCCTCGAGCGATGCTTGAATCTCCAAAGCTGTCTCATAAGCATTCTGAAACGTTGCTGGCTTGCTGCTGATGACGTGTACCCGAATCCGAGGATCCATCTTCTTGATATACTGCTTCAGTTTCTCAGCTTTCGATGGGATTACCGCAGTGGCGAATCTGGACAGCTCCGCGAACTTGTCGATGTAAGCCTGTACTGACGTGGTTCCCTGGGCGAGCGTAAGGAACTCTTCCTGTTTCTGCCACCTAAGTTCGTCGGGATAGAAACGCTTTTGTAGCTTGGATGTAAACCCTTCCCAGGACATGCTCTTTAAATCTCTTCCCTGTGGTCGAACCGTCATCCACCAATTGTCTGCTTCTAAACGAAGATAGTAACTAGCGATCTGAACCCGTTCGTCGTCCGGACAATCGATTGCATCGAATAGTTTTCCCATCTCCCGAATCCAGGTCTCGAGTACCATGGGGTCAGACGTGCCATCATAGGTAGAGGGTCGGTGACGAGAAATCCGGTCAAATGTGGTTTGACCACCGGTCAACTGGGCTCCTCTCTGAGCTTTGCTGATGATTGCGTCCTCTAACATACGGCGTCGGTCACGGCTACTAATTGATGATCCCGGACTTGCCATTCTTCAAAAAAATGCACATGTTATAGAAATCAAAAGACAATTAAAACCTAAATCAAATCATCGCAAAAGAATGTAAAATAACTTATCCCATAGCTCTACCCAAGTCAACACTCACTTAAGTACTTGTGGTAAAGCTAACTATGTTATCTCTCGGGATTATAAAGCACACATTCTCACGGGTTACTTATGATGAAGTAACCTAAGGTTTTAGCTCTGATACCAACTGTAATGACCCGACTTTTCTAGACTGTCGATTTGCGAAGGAAATCGACAAATGGATCATTACCAATCATAAGACTTAATAACAATATAGTAATTTGAGTTCAATAATCCTTTTTTTTAACTAGTAATGAAATAATATCTCAAAAGTCCATAATAAATAAATACCAAGATACAAGATAAATACTGTTCAATCCCAACAGGCTGGGACAAACTACTTATTAAATAAATAAATAAATTCATAAATAGACTCTGGGTTCACTCTACTGATCACATCAACACACAACCCGAACCATACGAGCCCACTTATACGTCAGCATCTTCACCTGAAATGGGGGGGGTCCACCGTCAGTGGCGAGTAACTAGGTTGTCCCGCTTAAATGAGGGACCATTGACCATATAATATCATAGAATTAACCAAGGATATCATTCAAACATACATGAAAATACATATAGAAATACATACGAAATACGTATAAAAATACATACGAAATACGTACAAAAATACATGCAAAATACGTATACAAATACATACAAAATACGTACAAAATACGTACAAAATACATACGAGATACGTATAAGAATACGTACGAAATACGCATGGAATGCGTATAAAATACGTATACATTACCTGCAGAAATATGTATAGAAATACATACGTGTACGTATAAATACGTATAGAAATACCTGTAGAATACATATAGGGATACATATACATATACATATATTCGTACTTAAATACATACATGGATACATTCTTAATTACATACTTAAAGACATACTATATACATACTTATCAGACATACGCAGTGGAAGACTTAACATACTATACTTATACAATACGTAGAATTATACATATAAATACATTGACATATACATATTCATTCCCAACCTGTATAATACTTATCCTTCATATTATTACCCTAAACCCTTCTTTTAACCATCTTCTTAACTTTATGGACCGGTCATTATAGCTCGTAAGGATGCCCGTGTACATCCCAACTTTCCTAAAACGCGCCGGGAAGAATCCGTGTATTCTACCCGTAGCTCGCCTTTGCAAGAACTAAGCCTAAGCTATGGCCATAACTCCTAAATAGTAGCCCGTGTACTACTACTTAGACGACTACGCATCTTAAGATCCAGAGACCGCCGTAAGACAGTGGCTTCGACTTAACCTAATCTGGTGACCCATGTATCACCAAACAGGCGTCCGTTTCTTATCTTATCTTATCTTATCTTATCTTATCTTATCGACATGGCCATCGTGAGACCAATACTTCTTATCATCTTATAACTTTATCCTTATTATTATATTATTCCTTTCCTTCATATTGTAACTTATCTTATTAGTTCCTTTTAATTCCTTTAATTATATTAATTCCTAAAAATTACAAACTAAATTATTATAAGCCAAAAATTAACTAAAATTGAACATAATCATCATAGAACCATTCGATATTTTCGATATCAACATATTAATTAAATTCATTCATTAAACAATCATATAAACAATTAAATAAATCATTTAAATCAACAATTAACAACAAATATTGCTTAAAACATGATAAAAATCCTATTTTCATATTCTATGTCACTCGACATTTTACACCAAAAATACCAAAATCAATACTTTAAATTAAATACAATCATCAATAATTAATCTTATAAACCTAAACAATAAAATCATGCTTTAAACATTTAAATCATCAAATTTGGAACCAAACAATATCAAAATCAATACTTTACTATACATGAACCACACGGCCTTCTTGGCTTTAAAACAATATAAAGATTAATTTCAAGAAATAATAATATCATGCTTAAATTAAAGATTTAATCAAGATCATCAATAGTAATTCAAGATTTTTTAAGATTCAACAATAAAAACTAGATTTTTAATTCGCTTTACTTCTTTAGGTCACTCGACATTTTTATAATATGAACAAAATAATAACTTTAATTTAAGGCTTTAATTAAACAATTAAATAATGAAGATTATCCATCTAATTTAAGAAAATATCATGAAATTATCATCAAAATTATTTTATACCACTCGACATGCATACAAAAATTCAAGAACATGGTTCAACAAATTATAATGCAATTATTCAATATAAATGTATAATTTTAGAGATTATTTTATGCATAGAATTAATTAAAACAATCAAAGGTTCATAAAGATTACATAAAATATCAAGAAAATAATATGAACACTACATCATATGATTCGAATTAGATAACCTATGCATGATACTAATTCTATCAATTTTTCCTAGTTTAATCCTAATTAACTATATAGTTAAATTGTACCAAATTTAAATGAGATAGTCTAGTTACCTTGAATCAGGAGGAAAAACAAGAAAATTTCTTGTTTATGGTTCGAATATACACGACCACTAGAGGAGTTTTTTTAGGATTCTTTTGTGAGTTTAGTGTTGTATGGAAAATAAGTAAGTTAAGAGCTTTGTTACCTATTTAATTAAAGAGAACAAAAAAAAAGAATGATTTAAAGAAAATAAAGGGAGGGGGCCGTGAATGACAGGGAGTATAGGGGTTTGTTGAGCAAGTTAGGGAGACTTGGTACAAGGTAGTTACAAATAGGGTTTTTAGGAAAGGGTCAACAAATATAGCAATTAATAGAATTAGTAAACAAGATAAATAAATTAATTAAAGGAAATGAATAAGGGAGGCGATGTATGAGGGACAAAATATGGGATTTTGGCCTCCTAAAATCTAGTAGGGAGAATAGGTGTAGTTAGAATAAAATTAGGGTTTCTGGAATAAAATTGGTTGAACAAATTAAATAAGTTAATTTGAAGAAGAAAAAATAGATGGGACGGGCCGTGAGTTTTGATTAAAGAAAAGGGGTTGGTAACTTCCTAAAATTTAGCAAAAGAATAGGTAAGCAAATGTAGGTTCCTTAAGCTTGATCAAAAATAGATAAGGGCTAATAATAATATTGATTAAAAGAAATAAATTAATATCAAGAAATATGCAAGGGGGCCGTGGAACATGGACTAAGGGAAGAAAGATTGGGCTCGGGTTTCAGCATGACAAGGCAAAAAGGTTCGGGCCATGATCCAAAATAATTAGATTGCTACAATTAAATAAATAATAATCAATTAAATGGTTAATTAATTATATATTTAATTAATCATGAAAAATTTAAAATATCCCGAAATTTCGGGGTATTACAAAGACAAAGATATGATACAAGTGTTTATTATAAAATACAAGAAAAGAAAGAGACTCATTGGATGTTCATCATACATGATTGTTGAAGGATTGACATAGCCTTTGCATTTTTCTCTAATTTCTTGAAATAAGCACTCGTGTACTGGTCTTCTCTTTTGGCAGCTGTTCTGCTAAAGTCGTCACTGATGGTGATTTGCAATGGACCATTCTTTACAACCAACCAACAGGCATAGGTATTGCCATTAAACTTGGGTGTCCTGTTGTTATACCCCATTGCACTTAACTCGTGGGAAGCTATGGATCTTTTCTTATAGGTGTTACCCTTACAAAAAGCACTAGCTCTGATACTAATTGAAGGTCCCAATAGCATAAAAGATAGTATAATTTGCTATCGTAAACTCATACGACAGACTTCCTCACTCTCAACCCAAGAGTGTTGTTTTGCACTTGAACTCACAAGCACTCGCAAATGAACTCTCAAATGCTCTCAATCACTAACCCCTCTATTAACTTATATAACTATAAATAAATATTAACTTATATTGCAATTAATTACCGTTATGATTCATTATTGTCACCGTCACCATACAACATCATCAATTCATCATGCGTTACTATCCAACCTCATCGTCATCATTATCATCAAATACCACATAACCTTATCTTAATTTCCCAAATAGACATAAACGAATGGATCCTTAGCAGACTTGCCTCTTTCAAAAAAATGTAGAATTGCCTAATCCGAATTCATGAGACCTTGATATGGCTTTGGTTTTTGCCCCAAATGGAATGGAATTGACTTTGTATATAATCTCGGGGTGGGTATAATTTTGCGATTCCGATGAAATTATAATCAATGAAATGTCTGCCTCGATCTAAAACCCAATATATAAGGTTTGAAATTCGTTATGTTGATAAAATTTCAAGTTTTAACCGAATATCAAATCGTAATTTAAAAATTTGGATTGTCTAAACTTTTTTATTATAAAACTAAAACTATGGTAGGGTTCTTCTAAACTGAATCCTAATAAAAAAAAGGAAATATTGTAAAAAATAAGTCAACCTTTGTCCGGTCTTCTCAAATTAAGTTAACCTTTTGATTAACTCAAAATAAGTCAATCTAATATACAAGTCTTCTCAAATTAAGTTTTTTCACTAATTACTTGTTTATTTCATTAACATTTTCAATAAAAAATCATATAAACAGCAACATATGTAAGGCACCATTCCGATTTTGCATCAAAATTATTAACTTTTGCAATACCCTGAAAATTCCCTACTTGAAAATACTTAAACATTCGAAAATCCAATGAGGAAAATACCTTTGAAGAGAAAATCCAAGATATTACCGCCATCCTGTTCCAACGACTACGACAATTTTCAAAGTTACACAGCGGAAGAATTTTCGTAATATTGCCTTTTAAAAACTGGTCGAGTATTTAGACCCCGACCTTTATTAAGATAAGCAAATAAAAATATTAAGTGTCAAACAGAAGTTACTATCTAATACAAATTGGAACCTTTGCAAGCCCAATAAAAATTAAATAATTTTATCAGTCACAAAATAAAAGACTAATACTAAGCAAATAGTTCATATTAGTTAGCATCCGTTAACTGAATTATTGAAACTACTAAAACAAGTAGTTACTCTCCACTTTTTCCCGTTAATGCATCATGCCCCACCTGTAGCATACCTTTATTTCTTCCCTACTATTCACCATTAAAAATGGGTCGTCGTAGGGCCGAGATAAAGTCAAGGCCAAATGCACACACAAACACACAGTCAGCAAATACATGAGTACGCATATAATAGAGCAAGAAGTAATGAAATAATAAATGAATAGATAAATAGACAACTTTTGCAACTGAACTATGACTATGGACTTCATGATTAGACCAATGAAAGATAGTAATCAGATTAAATAGTGGTGGAATATAAATTAATTGATTATTTATTAAGAGATTGGATTCACATCAAACAGGCTTCCAAAAATAAAATATAAAAAAAGTTGCCTACCAAGGCTGCCACCTGGCCACGCACTCGGTTGCGATCCGAGTGGGAATATCCACCGTAAGGTAGGTGGGATCCCAAAATAAAATAAAAATAAAACAAGAGTGAATGACGTCTCGTAACTCTTGATAAGAGCATAAACTCCCCCTATTGTTCATACTCCAGTTATATACGTTCCAAGATTTTTGGTGTGAATCTCGTTTCACTTTACATGATTTATAATGTTATTAAGAGAAGTCAGGTTTTATTTTATTTCCCTAAAAATCTACAACACAAACAGTTTTACTTGTAACCACACAGTTGCAGGTTTAATTATCTTTTATTTAGCGATCACATAATTTTTAAATCTTTTAATGCCCCTTGTAACGACCCGACTTTTATAAGCTATCAATTTACGAAGGAAATCGACAAATGGATCATTACCAAACAAAAACATACTAAAACATTATAAAATTAAACTTTAAAACATAGATGGAAGAATCCAATTTATTAATTATTAACTAACGGAGAGATTGAATGTTCATAAAAATTCAAACTAACTATCAAACTACTATATAAAAAGTCTATTCCCAAAAAGATGGGTAAAATCTAGAAAGTAATAAATTATAAATTAAAATATAGTTCGGGTTTCTTCTATTAATCTTGTAAGAACACACAACCTGACCCATATGAATGCCCACTCAATCTTCTGCATCATCACCTGAAATGGGGGTCCACCATCAGTGGCGAGTAACTAGGCTGTTCCACTTAAATGTGGAACCATAAATCATATAATAAGATAGAATCAATACATCCAACACATAACATCATCAGATAATCATCATAGAATATCAACATAGATCAACATACGCAGCAGAAGTCATAACATAAAATGCAAATAACGTCATAAGTCATAAGAAAATTCACCAACCATCCCGTTGAACACTTATCTTTTCATATTATTACGCAAAACCCATCTTTTAATCATCTTCTTTAATCCATGGACCGGTCATTTTATAGCTCGTAAGGATGCCCGTGTACATCCCAACTTTCCTAAAATGCGCCGGGAAGAACCCGTGTATTCTACCCATAGCTCTCCTTTGCAATAACTAAGCCTAAGCTATGGCCATAACTCCTAAATAGTAGCCCGTGTACTACTACTTAGATGACTACACATCTTAGAATCCAGAACTGCCCAGAGACCGCAGTAGGGCAGTGGCTTCGACTTAACCTAATTTGGTGACCCGTGTATCACCAAACAGGCGTCCACTTCTTATACTCAATCTTATCTTATCTTATCAACATGATCATCGTGAGATCAACAAACAACTTATCTTATTATCATCATAGACTTTAATTTTATTAATTCAACTTAACTTCTTATTTCCTTTTTAATCCTTTAATTATATTATATCCTTAAATCATAACTAAAATTATTATAAGCTAAAATTTATTAAACTGATCATATAATCATCCTTGGACCACTCGACAAATTCGAACAAAATAAAATAGGAATAAATTCTTTTTAACAATTACATAAACCATTCAATTAATCATTTAATCCATCAAATTAATATAAGAACTAAAAATCATCAATTAATATTGCATAAATCATGATAAAAATTACTCCTTTTTCGTCTTGTAATATTGGGCCTTCTTGAATAAATAAAACAGAAATTCATACTTTAATTATTAATCACAATTATCATAATTTAATTATTAAAAACAATAAAATAAATACTAAAATCATGAACTAACAATTTATTAAACTAATATGGATTAACATGTTACAAAAATCATCCCTTTTCCTTTCCAAAAACATTCGGCCATCATGGTCATTCAACAAGATCAAGATTAGTTTCAAGATTATATCAAGATTAATTATTTGAATTATAATATTATTTTAAACCCATAAATTAATAAATCATCATACAAGATTAAAACACTACATAAAATTAGCAAGATAGTTCAAAAATCATCACTTCTTGAAGCTAGTACCATTCGACAATCTCAAGAACCGAAATCAAAGTTCATGAATTAATTCTAAACTTAACTTAAGCAATTAATTTAATCATAGAATATACTTTAATCATGATATCGACATAAAGATATAATAAAAATTCATACTTTTGATCATGAATGTAGTTCGAAATACTCGAACAAAACAACAACAACAACGGGCAAGATTTTTAGTTAGTACATGCAATTAGTAAATAATATTCATAGTTTAAAGTGTAATTCCACAATAAAAATACATAAAATCATTCAAGAACATCAAGATTCAACCAAGAACATGCTTAAACATCACAAGAAAATCCTAGCATGGTTCGACTAAAACATGGGAACAATTCAAGATTAAACTCTACAACTAACTTATAACTCTAATCTAATTATATGACAAACTAACAAGATTTAAGAGTGTTAGTCTAGTTACCTTAAAAGATTGGAAGAAAAAATTGAAAAAAAAGACACGTGGTACTCGACACAACCACACGACACACACAACACTCAAGTTTGAGGAGTTTGAGAAATAATGAGACAGAATAAAATAGTTAGGATTATTGTTCCTTATATATGTTTATAGAGAACAAAGGATAAACTAATGAAATAAAAGGGGAGAGGGGACCATGTATTATGAATAAGAGTAGGAGGGAGTTGAGTGATTTTAGGAGATTTGCTAAGTGGAAAAGTAAAAATTGGATTTTTAATTAATTAGGATAATTATAATAAAAATAGATATTTAGATATAATATATGTAAATAATAATAATAATAAAAGAAGATAATCCTCGGCCAAGGGAAGAATTATTGGGTCTTTGGGCCCAATTTTGAGACAAGGGTAGAAAAATAATATAACACAGTCCAAATATATAGCCCTTTTGGACTTAGAATTAGGATTTCATATTAATTAACAGCGAAATTTTCTGGCCCAAAATTTCGGGTTATTACAGTCATCCCTCCTTAAATAAATTTCGACCTCGAAATTTACTTAAAGAAGCTCAAAAAACACAAAGACCCTCAAGCAGAACCTTGTTACCGCACCAGTTCTTGCTTTGCCAAATGAAGCTGTGGGATATGAGGTATACAGTGATGCGTCTAAGAAGGGTTTAGGTTGTGTACTTATGCAAGAAGGCAAGGTGATTGCGTACGCTTCGAGGGAACTCAAGGTTCATGAGCAAAATTATCCTACTCACGACTTGGAGTTGGTAGCTGTAGTGCTCGCTTTGAAAATTTGGCGACATTATTTGTAATGCCCCGGATTTGTGTTATATTTGCTTTGATAGTTTTGCTTGAATTTTATTTAATTTTGTGCATGGTTTAAATTTATTTGGGCTATTTTGTTGCTTGAGTGTGATTATTTTATTTTATGTTATGTTATTTTAATTATTTAGAATCATTAATTTTCTAATTAATTGATTTTGGGTCATGTCCAAAATTAATCATGATTAACCATGCTTAAGTGCAAGTGGCCCATTAGCAATATTTAGCCCATTTCCTTGAGCTACCAACCCCCCCTCCCCATTTGATTGGCTTAATTGCCACTTGTTTTATGTTCACACCCAATTAACTTCTATAAATAGAGGTGTTAGTAAGGCATTAGGATCATTTACTCATTTAATCATCATTTGCTCACAATCAATACTCAAACACACACCCCTTTCTTACTCCCTTCCACACGCCTATTTTGGCTTAAATTCTCCATCAATTGATCATCAACTTTTTCAACCCAAAAACTTAAAGATTCATCCTCCATTGATCTTTAAGTATCAAAATTCAAATTAATCCTCATTAATTTCATTCAAGATCACTTGTTCGGGTTTTGGTTCCGGGTTGGTTCAAGTTGGGTAATCGTGTTCGTGGGGTGCTCGTGTGGGTCGTGCTTGGTGCGTGTTCGAGTGGTGCTGCACAGTCGTTTCTTGGTGGCCGTGTGTTGTTCGTACCGTGTCCGTGCGGTTGTGTTCGTGCAGTTGTGTTCGTGCAGTGGCCGTGTGGTGCAAGGTTCCGGGCAGCGAGTTTAAGTGTTGTTTGCAATCGAGTTTTTTAAAGGTAACATGCTTTTTCATCCTAGATTGAATACCATGATCATAGGATAGATTTGGTGACAAAATTAAACTAAAAAGTGTGATGAATTTAAGTAAACAACCCATTTTATGCGTGTGATTAGTTGCTGATTTTTTATATTATAATATGATCTTTATGCAATTTAAGTCATGAATTATGTAGTATGGCATGATTATGTATATATGTATGGAATTTGGTGTTAAATAGATGAAGTCAGAATCAATATTTGTGTCATGATTATGCGTGTATTGTTGGTGTTGTTTATAATGGGGTTCTTGTTAATCTTGATGCGTGTAATATGCATGAATTGATAATTGACGAATTAAGTTAAGGAATGCGCGTGCGATGAATAATTTGATGATGACTAATGTTTCTTGGAGTTTCTTGATTATTTTATGATGAATCTTGATTTTTCTTGATTTTTGGTTAGTTAATCGATAAGTATAGTTTATGTGGTTTAAGTTAAAGGAAGTTAAAGAAAGTTTAAAGAACGATTAAAGAAGTTCAAAGAAAGTAATGTACATAGTTAAACTCAAGTAATGACGTAAGATGTAGGCTTGAGAATAACCAATATGTAATGAATTTTAAAGATTAGCTTGAATTTGCATATGAGACGCCTAACCTTAGAGTAAGATTCTAAGACTTGGGTTAAGACGCTGCCACTATCCTAACCGCGGTATTGGGGTAGTTTATACTTGTTATGCCGTCTTTATGATATGGGTACGTAAGATGGGTTCATGGGTATGGGAGTAAGATTCTCATTCCCGGCATAATAAGAAGTCCGATCACGTAATATGTGTTCGTACGAGCATAGTCCGGTCTCATATGTAAGTAATTGCGACAAAGATATGGTAAAGTTTAAGTAAACTTTAAGTAAGTTGGCAGTTGTATTTCTTGGCACTATTATTTAAGCTTTGCTTGTCTATTCATGTGATTTTTTGTTTTGTTTGTCTGATCTTTTTATGTTTATATGTATCCACTTTAGGGTGGAACTGTTATGTTACTCGCCACTGATGGTGGATTTATATTTTCAGGTAACTTTGATGGTGACGGTGATACTTAGCTTCGGGATTGGGCGAGCATCGTTGTACTTTTCCCTTTATAGTTATATTTCGTTATTAGGATTTGGACTATTAGTAGTTTGTATTCTCTAACTCTGACTATAGTTTTTGGAGTTAAATCTTTGATAGTGACTTTTTGAGGTTTTAGTTATGTACAAACTTGTGGTAATTGTACATTTGGGATTTTAGAAGTATAATTTGAAATAAAGTTTTTGATTATAAGTATGTTTGTTTTTAGTAAGACAATTCGACTCGTCGGTTCTTTCCGCGGCCGATTTATAAGAATCGGGTCGTCACATTATCTCTATGGAGAAACTTGCAAGCTATTCACCGATCATAAGAGTTTGAGGTATATCTTCACTCAGAAGGAGCTCAACATGAGGCAGGGATGATGAATCGAGTTAATCAAGGACTATGACCTCTCATTTGACTATTGTGAAGGGAAGGCCAATCGGGTAGCAGATGCCCTCAGTCGCAATGATCACCATTCATTCAATAGGATGGCGGTTTTGCCAAAGGAAATCTACGCTGATCTTCGCCAAATGGAGATTGAGATGGTAATGCCGGGTAGTACGCGAGTCTATCTCAATGCTAAGAGTGTTGAACCCAGTTTGTATCAAGATTTACGGGAGAGCGAGAAAAAGGACCCGCAGCTCGAGAAGATTTGTGAAGCCAAACTTCAAGGTAAAGTAGAAGACTTCACGATTGATTCAGACGGCAGTTTGAAGTTCCGCAACAAGTAATGGAATTAAAAGTTTTTAACTAAACTGTTTTCACTTAATGGATACTAAAGCTTTCTCTACAACAGGTGGTGTGTGTAATACCCCAAAATTTTGGGCTATTTTAAATTTTTATTTAATTGATTAATTATTTAATTAATTAAATATTTAAATAATTATTTTTTGATTAATTAATAACCTAGCTCTATAGAAAGCCTAATTATTAATCTTAGCCCAAATATTTTCCTCATCTTGGCCAAAACCCAAGCCCAATATGTCCTTCATCCTCCTCAGCTCACGGCCTCTCTCACTATTTTCTTTTAATTATTTTATCCTATTGTTAACCCTAATTAGTAATCCATATCTATTTTTGATTAACCTAAAAAGTCTAACTTTTGACCTCCTATTTTCACTGCTAAAATTTAGGAGACCAACAACCCATACTCTTTCAAAACTCACGGCCCCCATCTATTTATTTTTCCATTTTTAATTGTTTTATTTTCAACCTAAAATATAAATCTATATCTATTTTGACCCTTACTAAAAATCTAGTTTTTATCCTATTCTTCTTAGTGGTGGCCACCGAACGCGCCGGGTCGGGCTGCGCCGGGCTATAGAACGGGCCAGGTCGGAGGAAGCTGACCCACGAACCGGACCGGTGAGTTACCGGGCCAGGTTCGTGGGTATGCTACCCATGAACCAGCCCACCCGGGTTGGACCGGGTTGACCGGGTTTGACCGGGTTATGGGTTATAACACTCCGACCCATGACCCGCCCGTTTAGCACCGGGCTGGGTCACGGGTCGGGTCCGGGCTAAGCGGGCCTGACCCATCAGGGCCAAAAACCGGACCGGGTCTAGGCCGAGCCGAGTCAACCCGGGCTAGTGGCCACCACTAATTCTTCCTACTAAAATTTAGGAAGCCAAAACCCCCTTTGCTCTTCAATATGCACGACCAGCCCAGAAAAGAAAAATAATATATTTCTACAACCATCTTTCTCTCCAAAATACACAAAAATATTTCTAAGCCTTTCCATCAATACAATCTCAAAGATTGAAGCAAGAAGCCAAGAAGGATCCAAGAAGTATCGTGTAACCCTCGGCCAAATAGGTACCTTCGAAACCCTCTTTCTTTGCTCATCGAACCGAGGTAATTAGATTGCTTTTCTTAATTTTTAGGATAGATTAGTCATACAATATTTAGAATAGGTTTAGAAATATGTAGAATTGCTTAGAATCAATAGTATTGAAGTTAGAATTACTTGTTATTATTTCAATCTTGAATGTCGAGTGACATGAGGTTTTTCCATCATTGTTTGATAAGCTTATTGCATGTTTTTACCATCTTTTACGCTTGTTTTATGTTTCTTGATTATTAGAATTGTTGAAATAATTGTTGAATTAAGTATGGTTGATGAACGAATGATAGCCGTGTGTTACAACTTTTGTTCGAGTATTGTTCATGATAAAAGCTTGATCTTTATGCTAAAATCTTGATCTATTATTAGCCTTTAATGATATTCTTGAATTAATTCTCAATCTAGCATAGTTCTTGAATTACAAAAACGTAATCTTGATTAACTATTGGAAGAAGCCGAATGATAATCTTGCTTAAGTAATATGATAGTTCGAAAATCTTGAATAGAATTTAGGCATGGGCTTTTCTTGTTAATCTAGTACTGATAATCTAACTTGTTGATTCTTGAATTAAAAAGAAAGGAGTAATTTTTTACTTATTTTAATTTGATAAAACCGTGTGACATTATGGGATGAAAAGAATAATTTTTATTTATTTTTATGATAAAAGAATAGACTTTGACCACCTTCTTGAAATTATCTTAATTGGTTAATTAAAGCTTGTATTTTTAACTGGATTAAAACCTGATTGCTTAATGTTTATGTGTGAAATTATTGAGTGAAGTGATGGAAGAATAACTAGATTTTTATGGTTCAATTTATTTTAAAGACTGGAATTTAATTACGCTTTAGAAGTTAATTTAGTTAAGGAAAATTGGAAACTAATAATCCCACCTTTCACACTTATCCAACTAATAATCCCACCTTTCATAAATCCAGGAATAATCCCACCTTTTCATATCGTATTCATGTGTTGGACCTTTTTACAATACCGACCTAATTTAAGGTTAGTTTTAGAGGTCTATTGGGGGTAGAAACATGTGCCAATTCAACCATGAGGCTGAATTTGGCGTGCTAAGCCTAGCAGACCTCCAAAATTGACCTTAAATGATGTTAATATTATTAAAAGGTCCAACAGATGAATATGATATGAAAAGGTGGGATTATTCCTGGATTTATGTAAGGTGGGATTATTAGTGGGATAAGTGTGAAAGGTGGAATTATTAGTTTCCAATCTTCCTTTAGTTCATTAAACCTGTATTTAAATAAATCATTGAATTGATTATATAATATATGTTGATGAATTATTGTATTGATATTATTGCAAGGAGCCGTGTGAATAAGGTAAGTATTGAGTAAGATTTCGATTTCTGAACTTGTGTTTATGATTGAATTATGTTGTTGAATCATGACTATTGCATGGCTTTACGTATGAATTTTTTAAATTGAATGGTTATTGATGAATGTCGAGTTACCGTGTGATGTTGTCAAACTCGTTGAGTATATGAGTCTTGGACTAGAGTTTTGAGTCAAGTTAAGATGAACTACAATTGATTAGAAATCAAGTCGTGTCAATAAAGGTAAAAGTGTGAACTAGAAAAGTGAACTTGAAAAGATATTAAACTATGAAGTGACCGCCTATCTAGTGGCTAAAGTGCCATGAACATAGGTTTAGTCGAAGCCACTGCCCCTTCTGCGGTTTTGGGGCAGTTCTAGATCCCAGTGCTCGGGAAAATGACCCCTTGTGGTTGACCGGCATGAGACAAGGAAAGTTGGGGAAGAGTTAAGGTTTCCCCTACGAGCATATGACTGTGTCACGGATTAGCACTTGAATTGAACTAGAACTTGAAACTCCAGAGTGGAGTCTAGAAGTTTAGAATTGGGTTAAGCTGGTTTTGAGAGTCTTGATAGGATTATCTATTATGATTTATTTCCACTGCATACTTGAATTTGAATGTCCTTGAATGATTTTCCTGTTGACTTGTTGCTTGTTCTGTTGATCTATTCTATTTATTATATTTCTAATTGTGTTCTACTAATTAACTAGAACAATCTAATTACTCCCCACTGACTGTGGACTCCAAAATCCTTTTTCAGGTACAGGAGATGATTGATTGGGTTACGCAAGGGTTGGGATTGTGAGCAAGCGAGGATAATAGTTTAGTTATCTTGATGAAAATTTCTAGACTTTGTAATAGTTTAGTGGATTTTCCGTAATTGATTAGTAACAAATGACTTTGGGGACTTAGCTATTTTGATCATTTATTGCTTTCAATTGAATAATTTGACTTAAGTTTAGAGCTTCCGTTGTTAATAACGAATTTAATATTAAAAGTTTATAGTTAATATTGATCCGTGTTGTTGTTTTCTTTGAAAACAACGTTGCTAAAATGTGGGCCGTTACAGTGTATGCCCAAAATGCGAGGTTGAAAAACAAGATCATGGAAGAGGTTCACAATACTCCTTATTCGGTGCATCCAGGTGGTGGAAAACTCTATAAGGACCTGAAGGAATACTTTTGGTGGCCTAGGATGAAGCAGGAAGTTGCAGACTTCGTAGCATGGTGTCTCACCTGTCAGAAAGTCAAGATTGAGCACCAAAGACCCGGTGTACTTTTGCAGCCATTGCTGATACCCACATGGAAATTTGATTCCATATCCATGGATTTTTTAGTGGGCCTACCCGCAACATATACGGGGTTGGATACTGTTTGGGTAATCTTTGACCGTTTGACCAAAGTCGCCCGATTCAGTCCGATGAAGGTAACTTGGTCAATGGAGAAGATGGCGGAAGCTTACTCGCGGGAGATCATACGGTTACATGGTGTGCGTAAGGATATTGTGTCTGACCGAGATCCCCGATTTTTGTCACGTTTCTGGAAGTCTTTGCAAGAAGCTTTCGAAACAAAGATCAATTTGAGTACAATATTCCACGCAGCCACAGATGGCCAGACGAAACGGACCATCCAGACGCTAGAGGATATGCTATGGGCTTGTGCGTTAGATTTTCAACAGACTTGGGTTAAATCTTTGAGTTTGGTGGAATTTTCGTACAACAACAGCTATTACACTAGTATCAAGATGGCTCCTTATGGAGCTTTGTATGGGCGCAAGTGTCACAGCCCTACTTGTTGGAGCGACATCAGCGATGCCTTGGTAATTGGTCCTGATCATATCAAGGAGACGTTGGAGCAGATCAAGATCACCAGGGCAAGGTTGCAGGCAGCTCAGAGTCGACAGAAGTCGTATGCCGATCGTCGACGGAAGCCATTGGAGTTTCAAGTGGGTGACAAGGTGTTGTTGAAGGTGTCCCCTATAAAAGGATTAACTCGATTTTGCCAGAAGGGTAAGCTCAGACCCAAGTATGTAGGGCCATACGAGATTCTGGATCGAATTAGAGAAGTTGTGTATCGTTTGGCGTTGCCTCCGGATCTATCGAAGGTTCACGATGTATTTCATGTATTACAGATACGGTATTATTTGAAAGACCCTTCCCACATTATTCCGGTGGAATCGTCAGAGATTGAGCCGAATCTGACCTTTGAGGAGAGGCCAGTGCAGATTTTGGACCGCCAGGATCGAATGTTGCGACGTAAGGTGGTACCATTGGTTAAGGTTCTCTGGCGAAATGAGAAGTTTGAGGAAGCTACTTGGAGACAGAAGCTTCAACGAGGGATAAGTATCCCGAGCTTTTTGGGACAGGTATGCAGCAGTTTCGTTTTATTTATTTTGTGCCCTTGTGTTTGTCTTTGTGTTTTTTGAGCTTCTTTAATTAAATTTTGAGGTCGAAATTTATTTAAGGAGGGATGACTGTAATAACCCGAAATTTTGGGCCAGAAAATTTCACGGTTAATTAATATGAAATCCTAATTCTAAGTCCAAAAGGCCCAGATATTTGGAATGTGTTATATTATTTTTCTACCCTTGTCTCAAAATGGGGCCCAATGACCCAATAATTCTTCCCTTGGCCGGCCCTCCCTTTTATTGGCCAAGGATTATCTTCTTTTATTATTATTATTATTATTATTATTTAGATATATTATATCTAAATATCTATTTTTATTATAATTATCCTAATTAATTAAAAATCCTATTTTTACTTTTCCACTTAGCAAATCTCCTAAATTCACTCAACTCCCTCCTACTCTTATTCATAATACTCGTTCCCCTCTCCCCTTTTATTTCATTAGTTTATCATTTGTTCTCTATAAATATATATAAGGAACAATAAAACTAACTATTCTATTCTGTCTCATTATTTCTCAAACTCCTCAAACTTGAGTGTTGTGTGTGCCGTGTGGTTGTGTCAAGTACCACGAGTCTTTTTTTTTCAATTTTGTCTTCCAATCTTTTAAGGTAACTAGACTAACCCTCTTAAATCTGGTTAATTTGTCATATAATTAGATTAGAGTTAAAAGTTAGTTGTGGAGTTTAATCTTGAATTGTTGCCATATTTTAGTCGAACCATGCTAGGATTTTCGTGTGATGTTTAGGCATGTTCTTGGTTGAATCTTGATGTTCTTGAATGATTTTATGTATTTTAATTGTGGAATTACACTTTAAACTATGAATATTATTTACTAATTGCATGTACTAATTAAAAATCTTGCCCGTTGTTGTTGTTGTTTTGTACGAGTATTTCGAACTACATTCATGATCAAAAATATGAATTTTTATTATATCTTTATGTCGAGTTAATGATTAAAGTATGTTCTATGATTAAATTAATTGCTTAAGTTAAGTTTAGAATTAATTCATGAACTTTGATTTCGGTTCTTGAGATTGTCGAATGGTACTAGCTTCAAGAAGTGATGATTTTCAAACTATCTTGCTAATTTTATGTAGTGTTTTAATCTTGAATGATGATTTATTAATTTATGGATTTTAAATAATATTATAATTTAAATGATTAATCTTGATATAATCTTGAAACTAATCTTGATCTTGTTGAATGGCCATGATGGCCGAATGTTTTTGGAAGCAAAAGGGATGATTTTTGTAACATATTGATCCATATTAGTTTAATTAACTGTTAGTTCATGATTTTAGTATTTATTTAATTGTTTTTAATAATTTAATTATGATAATTGTGATTAATAATTAAAGTATGAATTTTTGTTTTATTTATTCAAGAAGGCCCAATATTACAAGACTAAAAAGGAGTAATTTTTATCATGATTTATGCAATTTTAATTGATGAATGTTAGTTCTTATATTAATTTTATGGATTAAATGATTAATTGAATTGTTTATGTAATGGTTCAAAAGAATTTATTCCTATTTTATTTTGTTCGAATTTGTCGAGTGGTCCAAGGATGATTATATGATCAGTTTAATTTAATTTTAGCTCATAATAATTTTAGTTATGATTTAAGGATATAATATAATTAAAGGATTAAAAAGGAAATAAGAAGTTACGTTGAATTAATAAAATTAAAGCCTAAGATGATAAGAAGATAAGTTGTTTATTAATCTCACGATGATCATGTCGATAAGATAAGATAAGATTGAGTATAAGAAGTGGACGCATGTTTGGTGATACACGGGTCACCAGATTAGGTAAAGTCGAAGCCACTGCCCTACTGCGGTCTCTGGGCAGTTCTGAATTCTAAGATGTGTAGTCATCTAAGTAGTAGTACACGGGCTACTATTTAGGAGTTATGGTCATAGCTTAGGCTTAGTTCTTGCAAAGGAGAGCTACGGGTAGTATTCACGGGTTCTTCCCGACGCATTTTAGGAAAGTTGAGATGTACACGAGCATCCTTACGAGCTATAAAATGACCTGTCCTTGGATTAAAGAAGATGATTAAAAGATGGGTGTTTGGTAATAATATGAAAAGATAACTGGTCAACGGGATGGTTGGTGAATTTTCGTATGAGTTATGACGTTATTTGCATTTTATGTTATGTCTTCCGCTGCGTATGTTGATCTATGTTGATATTCTATGATGATTATATGATGATGTTATGTGTTGGATGCATTGATTCTATCTTATTATATGATTTATGGTTCCACATTTAAGTGGAACAGTCTAGTTACTCGCTACTGACGGTGGATCCCCCATTTCAGGTGGTGATGCAGAAGATTGAGTGGGCATTCGTATGGGTCGGGTTGTGCGTTCTTGCAAGATTAATAGAAGAAACTCGAACTATATTTTAATTTATAATTTATTACTTTCTAGATTTTACCCAGGTTGTTGGGAATAGACTTTTTATGTAGTAGTTTGATAGATAGTTTGAATTTTTATTAACATTCAATCTCTCCGTTAGTTAATAATTAATAAATTGGATTCTTCCATCTATGTTTTAAAGTTGAATTTTATAATGTTTTTGTATGTTTTTGTTTGGTAATGATCCATTTGTCGATTTCCTTCGTAAATCGACAGCTTATAAAAGTCGGGTCGTTACGAGGGGCATTAAAAGATTTAAAAATTATGTAATCGCTAAATAAAAGATAATTAAACCTGCAATTGTGTGGTTACAAATAAAACTGTTTGTGATGTAGATTTTAGGGAAATAAAATAAAACCTGACTTCTCTTAATAACACTGTAAATCATGTAAAGTGAAACGAGATTCACACCAAAACTCTTGGAACGTATATACCTTGAGTATGAACAATAGGGGGAGCTTATGCTCTTATCAAGAGTTACGAGACGTCATTCACTCTTGTTTTATTTTTATTTTATTTTGGGATCCCACCTACCTTACGGTGGATATTCCCACTCGGATCGCAACCGAGTGCGTGGCCAGATGGCAGCCGTGGTAGGCAACTTTCTTTATATTTTATTTTTGGAAGCCCGTTCGATGTGAATCCAATCTCTTAATAAATAATCAATTAATTTACATTCCACCACTATTTAATCTGATCACTATCTTTCATTGGTCTAATCATGAAGTCCATAGTCATAGTTCAGTTGCAACAAGTTGTCTATTTATTTATTCATTTATTATTTCATTACTTCTTGCTCTTTTATATGTGTACTCAGGTATTTGTTGACTGTGTGTTTGTGTGTGCATTTGGCCTTGACTTTATCTCGGCCCAATGACGACCCATTTTTAATGGTGAGTAGTAGGGAAGAAATAAAGGTATGCTACAGGTGGGGCATGATGCATTAAAGGGAAAAAGTGGAGAGTAACTACTTGTTTTAGTAGTTTCAATAATTCAGTTAGCGGATGCTAACTAACATGAACTATTTGCTTAGTATTATTCTTTTATTTTGTGACTGATAAAATTCTTTAATTTTTATCGGGCTTGCTAAGGTTCCAATTTGTATTAGATAGTAACTTCTGTTTGACACTTATTATTTTTATTTGCTTATCTTAATAAAGGTCGGGGTCTAAATACTCGACCAGTTTTTAAAAGGCAATATTACAAAAATTCTTCCGTTGTGTAACTTTGAAAAATGTCGTAGTCGTTTGAACAGGATGGCGGTAATATCTTGGATTTTCTCTTCAAAGGTATTTTCCTCATTGGATTTTCGAATGTTTAAGTATTTTCAAGTAGGGAATTTCCAGGGTATTGCAAAAGTTAATAATTTTGATGCAAAATCGAAACGATGCCTTACATATGTTGTTGTTTATATGATTTTTTTTATTGAAAATGTTAATGAAATAAACAAGTAATTAGTGAAAAAACTTATTTATTTACAATATTTCCTGTTTTTTTTTTTTTATTAGGATCCAGTTTAGAAGAACCCCACCATAGTTCTAGTTTTATAATAAAAAAGTTTAGACAATCCAAATTTTTAAATTACGATTTGATATTCGGTTAAAACTTGAAATTTTATCAACATAACGAATTTCAAACCTTCTATATTGGGTTTTGGATCGAGGCAGACATTTCATTGATTATAATTTCATCAGAATCGCAAAATTATACCCACCCCGAGATTATATACAAAGTCAATTCCATTCCATTTGGGGCAAAAATCTAAGCCATATCAAGGTCTCATGAATTCGGATTAGGCAATTCTACATTTTTTTGAAAGAGGCAAGTCTGCTAAGGATCCATTCGTTTATGTCTATTTGGGAAATTAAGATAAGGTTATGTGGTATTTGATGATAATGATGACGATGAGGTTGGATAGTAACGCATGATGAATTGATGATGTTGTATGGTGACGGTGACAATAATGAATAATAACGGTAATTAATTGCAATATAAGTTAATAGTTATTTATAGTTATATAAGTTAATAGAATATGTAAACTAATAATCTAATTAATTGATTTTGGAAAAAAAATCACAATCGTCAATATTCGGTGTGAAGACAAAAACTTATACGATGTTCTTTTCAACTTATTCGATCTGAACTTATCAGAACTTAACTGAATTGAACTTAACTTATCAAACCTAATTTAACTTATTAGAGCTTATTAGAACTGATGGAAACGTACTTATTAGAACGACTTATTGGAACCCATTAAATATAATTGAATAATAAATTAATTATATAATGATGATAATAATAATAATAATAATAATAATAATAATAATAATAATAATAATAATAATAATAATAATCCAAAAAAGATCTACGCCTCGGAAGCTCTATCCCTCTGTCTCTCTGAGTAACTTGTATTAAATATGTATTTATATTATTGTTGTTGAGTCCCTTGTATTAAATTTTTATTAATTAATTAAATGTATAATTAATTAACTATTTAATTGATTATTGTTTAATTAATTATTATTTTGTGTAGCAATCTAATCATTTTGAGCATGGCCTTAACCTTTTCATTTTATCTTGCCAAAACCCGAGCCAAATTATTTCCTTAGAATCCGTGTTACGCAGTCCATCCTTTTATTCTTTCTTTGTTCCATTAATATCTTTTATTCAACATTTAACCTTTACCTATTGTTGACTAAGCTTTAAACCTTAACCTTTGTTCATCTATTTTCACTACTAGATTTTCGGAAGGAAACAACCCTTTCCCTTCATTGTTACACTGCTTCCTTAATTAATTTCCTTTTTATTCTTCCATTTAATTTGTTTAACAGATATTATTAATTCTTTATCTATTTTGACCCTATTTCCAAAAATTCTATTTTTATATCCTTGCCCATCTATTTCCTCCTACTATTAAGGGAGCCTATTGTCTCTTGATCCTTTTTCTTTTCTCTTAAATATTTTATTATTCTAGGTCCAAAAGGCCTATATATACTTTGGACTGTTTAATTTTATTTCGTTAATTTTATCCGGGAACCGGTTCCCATGCCCCGTCCCCTCTAGCTTGGTCGGCCCTGTTATAAGTTGGCCAACAATTATTTCTTTTATTTAATTATTGTTAATTAAATAATTTGAGTAATTATTTAATTAAATTAATTATTTAAAATTAATTAAACTTATTCTAACCCTCCTAACTAAGTCCTCCCTATTTATCTCACCTCCCCCTATTTCCTCTCTATTACTCACGGCTACCCTAACCCTCTATTATGTTGTTGTTTTTTATTTTATTTTATTTTATTTTATTTTATTTTATTTTATTTAAATAACAACAACAACAATTATTTCTTTTACCTAATTTCAAAAGCTCCAAAAACTCTGTTATTCTTCCTCCTGGCCGTGTGTTCTTTGATTCCTAAAGGGGTGATTTTTCTTGGAATTTTTAGCGAATCAGGTAACTAGACTTTTCCTCTTAGATTTGGGTTAGTTAATTACATAGTTAATTAGGATTAAATCATGAAAATGGTTAAGAAATTAAAGGAATTAGTATCATGTTAAGGTTAAGAATTTCGAACCATGTGATGAATTATTATGAAATTTTCTTGATCATTTTATGTAGTTTCTTGAAATCTTTAATTGTTTAATAATTATTTGTATGAATTTATTTCTTAATCAAATCTTATTATTTCTTGATGAATTTTTCGTGGGAGTTTCTTTACTGTTTCATTATGAATCATGATTTATTTCGTGGCAAAATTCGTCCTTTTATTGCTTATAATAATTTAATCTTTCAAACCGGTAAAACTGTCCATATTTGGTTTACGAATTTATTAAGATAATTAATCAATTCGGATGGGTACGAATATTTAGGTGGAAGTCACTAATAGTGTTTTACAGCTTTTGTTAAATTTTCGTAATTTTTAAAGTTTGTTTGCTATGGCAGAAAAATCTGAAACTGATTACAGCCTAATATGATTTGTTAGTTATAAAATTCCTCCAAAATAGTAAAGGACGTTATTTTTGAACGAAATTTATGCAAGTTAAACCTTGAACCTATATCTAGCTTCCATCAAAATTTCCAGATTATTCGAGACCTTTTCACAGTGGTTCTTAATTTAATTCTTTAAAATCAGATTGTGTAAAATAGTGTGATTAAATTATTAAAACATGTTATTATTGAATTCTTGGATTTAATCTTGATAATTTTAATATGCCAGAATGCCGTGTGATATCATGTATATAAAGTGTTGATTTTGATCTGGTTCTTGATAACTTTAATGTTTAAAGTATGATTTTTAATTAATATTATTAAGTTAAAATTGCTAATTATTGATGATTGTATTTAATTAATTGTGTTAATTTTTGGGATTGCTGACATGGAGTTTTCAAGTGGTATAAAATATGAAAAGTAGGAATTTTATCATGTTTTGAGTAATTTATTTTGCTAATTGTATTTTTATATAATTTATTGAATTAATTATATGATGACTGATGAATTTATTTAATTATTATTGTTGTTACTAAAATGCCGTGTGGTCCTTATGTGATTTGGTCAATCTTTGTTTAATTTTTGACTTATAATAATGTTAGAAAGTATTTTAGGAATTATTGTAATTATTATAAGTAAAGTAATTATCAGGGATAAGTGACAATATGAAGGAAAGTAATAATATAACAAAAGGGTAAATTAATATTATTATTATTATTATTTTGTTAGTCATTAAAGAAGTGGATAAGTTGCAATAAGAAGGGAAGTATAATAAGATAATAATGGGAAGGAAAGGAAACAGAGTAAAAGGATATTGACTTGTTTCGATCTCTGGCTAGGAAAGACTTGGTATTTAAGGTGGTCAACATACGTGCCGCACCTCTCTTTCCTGGGACTTCGAACATTTCAGTTCCAATTACGGTCACCTAGTACTTCCAAGTTTAGGAAAGATAATAAGTATTACAGACGCCCCTTTGATGGCGCAAAGGTCATTAATCGGGTTAAGTCGTTGCCACTGCCAGACTGCGGTATCTGCGTAGTTCTTGATTCTAGGATATGTAGTCGTCTAGGTAGTTCTTGCAAAGGAGGGCTATTTAGGGGTTATGGTCATAACTTAGGCTTAGTTTTCGCAAAGGAGGGCTACGGGTTGAACGCAAAGGTTCACCCCGACATGTTTTAGGAAAGTTGTGGTGCACACGGGATCCACAACGAGCTATAAAGACCGGTCCGCTAAGAAGATAAGATGTTAAGATAAGAAGTTATGTTATGATTATGTTACACTAAGATATGATATGTCATGATAGGTTATGATAAGATATAAAGTTAGCTAAGATATGATAGTCTATGTATTATATGAAGTCATTTACGATAAGATAAGAATAAAATGGAATGTATAGAATGATATGTATAAGTCTTCAGCTGTGTACATCCGTATAAGTATAAGTACGTCATATGTATTGTAACTATATGTTGTATGTATAAGTATGAATACGTATTTGTACGTTGTAAGTATTTGTGTATGTATGTGAGCGTAAATGTAATTGTATGTCGTACGTATTTTGAGCCTGTATTGTACACGTATTTTGTATGTACTCTAACCGTATTTTGCAGGTATTTCCATACGAAAGGTATACGTATTTTTGTACGTATTTTTATACGTATCCCGTATGCATTTTTGTACGTAATGTTATATGTTATGTATGGTTTTTATGAATGATTCTATGCTATTATGTGGTTAGCGGTCCCTCATTCAATATGTACTTTAGAATTTTGAGACTAGTAGTTAATCCTTTAGTTAACAAAAGATCAGTTATACTTAGAATATGTTATTTTTGTTATGTTTATGTTTAGTAATGATCCATTTGTCGATTTCCTTCGTAAATCGACAGTTCTAAAAAGTCGGGTCGTTACACAAGAAGTGAGGAACATGAAGACTGAAGAGTAGCCTTAGGGTTTTTACTTAGTTTTTTTGTTGTAAAGAATGTTTAAGCAGTATTGTAGATTTGTGATGGTTGATCTTGGTATGTTGCAAACACCAGACCAGTGTCTAGTGGTTGTAACACGACTGATTTGAAGAATAGTTCCTAGAACAGTTCAGCAGACCAGTAGGTTAACAAATTGACTCGCAAATTGTTTTGAAAGGATTCGATTCTTGGATTCTTTAAAGATCTTGCACGTGGTTAAGTCAGTTTGGTAATCAATATTAAGTGCTAACAAACCCACGTATCTTTAAGAGATCCTAACAAATCTTTGAGATCTTTGATCTTCGAATATTTTATCTCATAATTAAATGGGTTTAATAATTACGGTTACAAAACCCTCTTGATTGGAATAATATAGGTTTTCTAACTGTCTATATATAGTGGTACTTAATGAACAAAAGAAGACAAAGTTGTGAGACTCTCCAATACTTAAAAAAGCAATATTTTCGAGAGTCCAAAAAGATCAAACAGAACAGTTTACGAACTATAAGAGCATTCAAAAACCTAGATCTGAACTTCATCTCTTTTAAGCTTTTGAGAAGCATCTTTTGAGAAAAACTTTCTGTAATTCGTTACTAACAGAGGGGTTAGTGATTGGGAGAATTTGAGAGTTCATTTGCGAGTGCTTGTGAGTTCAAGTGCAAAACAACACTCTTGGGTTGAGAGTGAGGAAGTCTGTCGTATGAGTTTACGATAGCAAATTGTACTATCTTTTATGCTATTGGGACTTCAACTAGTATCAGAGCTTGTGCTTTTTGTAAGGGTAACACCTATAAGAAAAGATCCATAGCTTCCCACGAGTTAAGTGCAATGGGGTATGACAACAAGACACCCAAGTTTAATGGCAAGACCTATGCCTGTTGGTTGGTTGTAAAGAATGGTCCATTGCAAATCACCATCAGTGACGACTTTGGCAGAACAGTTGCCAAAATAGAAGACCAGTACACGAGTGCTTATTTCAAGAAATTAGAGAAAAATGCAAAGGTTGTGTCAATCCTTCAACAATCATGTATGATGAACATCCAGTGAGTCTCTTTCTTTTCTTGTATTTTATAATAAACAATTGTATCATATCTTTGTCTTAGTTATCTATATTTATTTACATGCTTATGTGAATATTTCAGGCTATTTTATATGCTGTGAACCAAGTGCTCCCCAAAGCTGAACATCGACACTATGCAAGGCATATCTTTGCCTTATGGCACAAGACATATAGGGGAGATGAGTTCAAGCTTGCTTTTTGAAAAATAGAACAAGCATACAACAAGACTGATTATGATGAGGCTTTATCTGAGCTGAAAGAAATCAATGAAGATGCAACAGATGCATTCAAGGCATACAATCCTGAATGCTTTTGTAGAGCTTTCATGGATACAAGGATGAAATCAGATGCCATAAGAAATAATATGGCTGAAACATTTAATGGTTTCATTATCAAAGCAAGAACACAACACTTCTGTATATATTGGAGGAAATAAGGGTTGCTCTTATGCAAAGGTTGGTATCTAACAGGAAGATGATGGAGAAGAACACATCTGTTCTATGCCAAAAAATTTCAGATAATGCTTGATGAAGAAAAGGTCAAAGTTGTAATAACCCGAAATTCTGGGCCAGAAAATTTCGTGGTTAATTATTATTGTTTCTAATATTCTAAGTCCAAAAGGCCTAATTTATTGGACTGTTTAATCTTATTTTCCTTTCATTGTCTTAAAATTGGGCCCAATGACCCAATTAATCCTACCTTGGCCGGCCCTCCCCTTTAATTGGCCAAGGATTATTTTCTTTTTTTTTAATATTATTTTGATAATTTCATATCTAAATATCTATCTATTATTTTAATTATCTTAAATATCCTAAAAATACTATTTTTAACTAACCTATTACTGAGTCTCCTAATTTGACTCATTTTCTCCTACTCTTACTCTTTTACACGACCCTCCTTATTTTATTTTCTTATAATTAATTCTTTTGTTCTTTATAATTACTTATAGGGAGCAATACTCATATCCTTTTATCCTTACTTCAAAACTCTAAACTCTCAAAATAAACAACAAAACACCCTAAAGGTGCCGTGTGATTTTCGAACCCCAAACAAGAAATCTTTCTTTATTTCTTCCTAATTCAAAGTAGCTAGACTAACCCCTTGAATTTGGATTAATTTATCATATAGTTGATTAGGATTAAACTAGGAAATTGATTGAATTAGTATCATGATAGGCTTATGTTATTCGAACCTTTTTATGATAAATGTTTATGTTGTTTCTTGATATTTTTGTATGATCTTTAGTAAATCTTTATTATTTTTAATTAATTCTATGCATGATTATTATCTTAATTTACATGTCTTGATTAGAATAAGTTGCATGAAAATCTTGAATTATGTTCTTGGATCTGCTTGTAAATGTCAAGTAGATGGCACGATTTTTATGATTAATTTATGATAATTTCTTGATTTAAAAGCATGATTATGATTTAGTTGTTTAAGTGATTGAAGTCTTGAATTTTAATTGATAATTTTGTTATATAATTCGAATAGGGCGGAGTGGTATTTGTAATAAAATAAATTAAAGTTTCAATATTTCTTGTTAAATTATGTTCATATTAGAATCTTGATCTTGATTTATTAATAATTAATAGTTTAAAGATAAATTAACAAGATTATAATATAATTTATGAGTTCTTGAAATTAATCTTGATCATGCTTTATCTTCTTTGTTGGCCGAGTATATTGAGAGTGTAAAGGCTAAATTTTAATTCATGTTTAGTTATAATTTCATGATTAGTAGTTAGATTATGATTTAATGATTTATATTACTGGTTAATTATTTAAAATATGATAATAAAATATGGAATAGAATTTATAATTTCGAGTGATATATTGTTGTGATAGCCGAGTATTTTCATGTTATAAAGGGTGTATTGTGATCCTGTTTTGATTATTGTTTTGATAATTCAAGGTTTAATTTATGATTTTATTATTTATTAGTAAGTCTAAATGATTGATTTATGATAATTGTGTTTAATTAATTTGAAGTACTGATATTGCTATTTTAAATTTGGAAATGTCGAGTGGATGAAAGAATGAATAAGGGTATTTTATTATGTTTTATGCAATATTAATTAATAATTGTTAGTTTATATAATTATTTGATGATTTGATTGATTTTTTGAATTGTTTATGTAATTATTTAAAGAAGTTGATTTTGATTATTTATTTTATTTAAAATGTCGGGTGGCTCTTTTTGAAAGGAGGATCAGTTTAATTTAATTTTTGGCTTATAATAATTTTCGTTTACGGTTTAAGGATTCAATTTATTTAAAGGAATAAAAGGAAATAAGAAGATAAGTCGTAATAATAAGGAAAAAGGATTGACATAATAAGAATAAGAATAAGATGTATTGGTCTCACGATGGCCATGTCGATAAGATAAGATAAGATAAGAAGTGGACGCCTGTTTGGTGATACACGGGTCACCAGATTAGGTTAAGTCGAAGCCACTGCCCTACTGCAGTCTCTGGGCATTTCTTGATTCTAAGATGTGTAGTCGTCTAAGTAGTAGTACACGGGCTACTATTTAGGAGTTATGGCCATAGCTTAGGCTTAGTTCTTACAAAGGAGAGCTACGGGTAGATTACACGGGTTCTTCCCGGTGCATTTTAGGAAAGTTGGGATGTACACGGGCATCCTTACGAGCTATAATGACCGGTCCATGAACTTAAGAAGATGGTTAAAAGATGGGTTTCGGATAATAATAGGATAAGATAAGTATTCTACGGGTTGGTATATTATTTGTATGGTATTACGTTACTTATGTACGTATCTATGTATTTATTATAGTATTAATGTATTTATTCATGTATTATTTTATGTATGATATGATAAGTCTTCCGCTGCATATGTATGTATTTTTGTACGTTTATTCATGTATTACACGTTTTCTTGGTTAATTCTATGATATTATATGGTTTATGGTTCCACATTTAAGTGGGACAACCTAGTTACTCGCCACTGACGGTGGACCCCCCCATTTCAGGTGATGATGCTTAAAGTATAAGTGGGCTTTCGTATGGATCGGGTTGTGTGTTTTCGCAAGATTTATAGAGGAAACCCGAAGTCTACTTTACTTTTTAGTTTATTATTTCCTTGATTTTACCCAGCTTGTTGGGAATAAACAATTTTAGTTGTAGTTTATTGAATAATATGGATTTATAGACATTTTATCTTTCCATTAGTTAATGATTAATAAAATCAATTCTTGAACTTAATAATGTTTTGATATTTTTTATTTGGTATTGATCTATTTGTCGATTTCCTTCGTAAATCGACAGCTTATAAAATTCGGGTCGTTACAGTTGGTACCAGAGCATAGGTTAAGACCCTAAAGTTACTTCTTCATAAGTAGCTTGAAACATGAGTGCTTTATGAATCACGAGTGAAAATTAGCCTAAAATGGAAAACCTAAGTAAGTGAAGCCATGGGTAGAAGCCTGGGATAAGATATTTTTAATATTTTTCCGCGCTTTCTAACGTTAGTATGCATGTGATTTTACTAACCCAAGTTGTTGATTTGTAGAATGTCAACTCCGGAATGAATTCTCGCTTCAGACGCCGAGCTTTGGAGGACGCCATCCTCACTCTAGCTCAGAAGAGTGTCCAATCGTCAAGCAATCAGTCTTCCTTTGATCGAGTTGCGCGCCTTCGTCTGCCGATCTATGATGGGGCAGTAGACCCGACCGTTCTCGAGAACTGGATTCGAGAAATGCGGAAGTTGTTCGATACTCTAGCCTATTCCGAGCGTGAAAGGGTCCTGATAACTGGTGGAGTACCTTGCGGACCAACCCCGAGACAGACCTAGTCTTGGACTGGGAAGACTTCACCAGAAAGATCCAGGATCGGTTCTATCCTGTTGAGCTAAGGTGGCAGAAGCAGGAAGAATTCCTTACGCTCACTCAAGGAAGCGTGTCTGTTCAAGCTTACACGGACAAGTTCACAGAGATTTCTCGGTTCGCTACTGCAGTTATTCCTTCTAAAGCTGAGAGAGTCAAAAGGTACATAAAGAATATGGACCCTTGTATGCGGGTTCATGTGATCAGTAGCGGTGCAACAACCTTTCAGAGGGCGTATGAAGTTGCTCTGGAGATTCATGCGTCAATCGCCGAGGAGGAAGCAGAAAAGAAGAGGGTGTCCTCAACCTCAATGCCAGCACCAGCAAAGAAGCCTCGGTTTGAGTATACTCAGAAGGCTCAGTGGAGTGCTCGACCAGCTCCCGGTCAAGGTCCGAGAATTGGTCAAGGCTGCAAGAAGGAGTATCACCCGGTCAAGAGATGTGACGGGTCACCGATCGTGTGCTTTGAATGCGGTCAAGAAGGTCACAAGTCAGTGTTCTGTCCTATGAAGCGCCCAGCTGCAACAAGTAGTCCGACACCGGTAAAGAAAAGAATCTTATGCATGACTCGGGAGGAGGCAGATGCTCAGCCAGATGTGGTCACGGGTACCTTCCTTGTTCATAATATTAATGCTTATGTTTTGTTTGATACGGGTGTCACTATGTCTTTTGTTGCAAGATCATTTGTTGTAAAAGCTAACCTGACTGGAGAGTCTCCTGTCAAATCTGTGATAACTCTTCCTTCGGGAGAGGATTTTGCATGTCATCGGGAATACAAAGATGTTCCCATAGTCATCTCGGGAGTGTAGTTTGAAGCTGATTTGAAGGAGTTCCCTATGATAGAGTTCGATGTGATCTTAGGGATGGATTGGTTAGCGAAGTATCAAGCAACTTTTCGATGTCGTGATCAGGCTATTACTTTGCGTGGACCCAATGCAAAAAGGGTGACCCAAGTCGGGAAGCCCATGAGCAAAGGTCTGAAGGTGGTGTCTGCAATGAAGATGCGTAGCTTACAGCGCAAGAGTGAGGTAGTATACCTGTGTCAAGTTAAAGACATGACCAAAGAAGAAAAGTTGGAGGCCATCCTAGTTGTTTGCGACTATACAGACGTGTTTCCAGAAGATTTTCCAGGAATACCACCGGAACGTGAAGTGGAGTTCAACATAGATTTGGTGCCCGGAACTGCACCAATCTCGAAGGCTCCATATCGTATGGCCCCTACAGAACTGAAGGAGTTGAAGACCTAGTTGCAGGAATTGATTGACAAGGGTTTCATAAGGCCCAGTGTGTGACGAACCAACTCGCTTAAACCGGCGCGGAAGAATCCGACGAGTCGAATAGTCAGTTCTAACATACTAACATATTTAAAAATTAAAACAAACCTTAAATTGAACATATACTAAATCCAAAAGTACAACACCCACAGGATTGTACATATCTAAACCCAAATATCAACACTACTAAAAACAGTATTAACTCCAAGACAATGTCTGTGACGACCCGACTCCCTTAAACCGGCGCAGAAGAAACCGACGAGTCGAATAGTCAGATCTAACAAACTTAAATACTTAAAAAATAAAAATAAAACCTCAAAAGTATATATTTACTAAACCAAAAGTACAACACCCACAAGATTGTACATATCTAATCCCAAATGTCATACAACTACTACTATCAAATGTAAACTCCAAATATATGTCAGAGTTATAGAAAACTATAGAAGTACTACTATTATAGTTCAATACTAGAAAACATCGTTAAACAATAACATAAAGTCTATGTAATAATGGCACCCACCCAACCCAAAGCTAAGCAAGGACCTCATCATCAGAGTTACCTGAAAAACAACAACATTCCACCGTCAGTGGCGAGTAACATAACTGTCCCACCCTAACGGGGATACACAAGAACATAGCACAAGACAAATGATGTGTCGAGTTTGTACAAGTTATTTAGCTCCATTATAGTTTATTTATGTAATTAGTTTAGTGTAAATTTGCACATTTTGTTACTTTCAAGTTTAAACGAAAGTTTTACTTGAAATGTAAAGTTGTAGTGCATTTTACGATTTTTATTGCTTTTTAGGAATTAGTTTGTTTTTTTTTTTCTATGTTGCTCTTTTATTTTTGTTAGGCTTTGGTTCATTGCCCTTGAAGTGGTAGAAGATTTTAACGAGTTTTTGGTGAAGAATTGAAGAAGAAGAGCTTCGCAAAAGCCATGGTGTATAATGACGGTCAAACAGACATTGAGAATGTTTACGACTAACTTCAAATGTTCATAACTTTCAGTATATGCATTGTTTTTGTATGATTCAAGTTGGAGGTGATAGCTTTCTTCAAGAGCTTTCCAACGACTGGTCATAAGCTCAATTTGGATGAGAACCGAGGGAGATATGATTGTTTTAGTCTGAGCTGTCAGGCCCTCCTCGCGCGTCGCGACTATTTCTCGCGAGTCGCGACCCAGCCTTGGGGTGCCTCACCAGAGCAGAGCAGAGCAGGGCAAGGCAGAGCAGATTTGGGTCAGTAGCTTCTCGCGAGTCGCGAGTTTGGTCGCGAGTCGCGACCCCTGTGCGGTGGCTGTTGTTTTGTTTTCTTCTCTTGCAAGTTGGCTTGTTTTCTTTTGTTTTGATTGGTTGAATGTTGAGGCACGTAGGCAGGGCAGTAATAAGTTAGGAGAGAGGTTAAGAAGGGTGGAACATATCCTATTTTCACACTTAGAATTTTTACACAACTCCTTCCTCTCTACTTAGCTTCTCACCATTTTTTCTCTTTGAATGAGCTTCAAAGCTTTGTGTATTTTGTTTTCCATGAAGCTTGTAGCTTAAACTTTATCTTGGTGAAGATTTATTGAAGCTTCCTCTATTGTATTGTGAGAATTCTACTCTTTATTTATATTTGATTATCACTTGTTTTTCATGTTTGAATATGTTGGTTTGTTGCATAGCTTGCTAGGAGTACTACTAGTATTGTTGTGTTGATGAATTATTGCTAGGTTTGTGATTTGCCTTGCTAAGGAAATCCCTTGTCATTTAGTAGCAAGTTAGGGTTTGATTTGGATGTGCTACATCCTTATTTCTCCTTAAGAATTCAAGTGTGTTGTTATATGTTAAAAGCTTTTTTAACATAAGCGATCTTAACGTTCTCTTCTCTTAATGCTATTCTCGGATTGAACTTAGAAGCCGATCTTCTAGGTTGTCTTTGAATAAGGGTTTTGTAGTATTGGAAATTTTACTACTTAGCTAATCATAAGGAGATTAGAAGATTTATTCTTCACATTAGGTAATCAACATTATAGATTTTGAGTTGTTTCGATGATCGATACTCTAGTCGAAAGTGGATATTAATCGGATCCAAGACCTCCTCCTTTGATTTCTAATTAACCGATTGTTGAACGTATTTATTCTAAATCAATTCCATTGTTTTTATTGAGTTTCTGAATTAGATTAATCATTAGCTTAACAATTTATAAACCCCCTCTTTTTACCATTTTAGTTTATTTCATTTTAGTTTAATTCAAGTACATTTAAGTAATCCTAGTTCCCTGTGGATACGAACCTTGCTTCCCTGCTACATTTATTTGTAATAGAAAGTAAGAGAATTATATTTGGTTTTGGCGCATACGACAAGGGCCTGCCAAAATTTTGGCGCCGTTGCCGGGGAACTCTGAGTTACTTGTGTATTTGGTGTTAAACTTGAGTGATTTCTTTTGTTCTTGTGTTTTCTTTCTTTTCTTCTTTTCTTTTTCTATGTCATTGCCAATCTTTTTCTCAATTTAATCTTGCATATGAGTGGTATCCTTCAAAATGGCTAGTTTCTATGTACCCCAATTTGAGGATGAGGCCTTTTGGAGGTATTTCATTCGTTTGCAGGATCCACTTCTAGTCCCTTGTAATTGTGAGTTGTGGGAGATTTGTGAGGCGATTTATGAAGGGTTGAATTATTCAACAAGACTTGTAGTTGAGGATATGTTCAATGGGGCATTCCGATCTTTATCTTATGGTGAAGCTTGGGACTATTACCATTGGCTATCTCAAGACACACATGAATGGGATAGAGCTATGGGATTCCAAAACCAAGGGTGCTCAACAACATTTAACCCAAACTCTATCACCCTCAATCCGGGTTGGGAGGGTCATATGAATATTACCGATGAAAACCAACAAAATGACAACCCACCCCACCACCCACAACATAACCAACCTCCACATTATAATGGACTAACCCAATTACTTTACCAAGGACCTTCTTCGAGCCAAGCTTTGCACTCGAGATCCTCAACCGAGGAAATGCTTAACCTCTTAACAAAAAATGTCTTGGAGATGCAACATAATATGGTTCAATTTCAAGAAGAAACATATTTCAACATCAAAAACTTGGAAAGGCAATTGGGCCAAGTTTCGGGGCTCGTTACCAGGGTAGAGAGCATATGGGAATCGGGTGAGCTCCCAATTCAAATGGGGTCTCAATCGAAACCTAAAATGGCTTACTTTGAGGATGAGGATACCATCCTTGAAACTAAAGAGATGAATCCATCTTGTGAGGATGGTGATGTGGTAGAAAAGAACACAGTGGATGATGAAGTGTTGGATGAGTCAATTGAAGCTTTAGTGTCTGTTGAGACACGTGAGGTGTCTTGTGGGGAAACTTCTTCCATTCTACTCCCTCATGTGTGTTTTTCCAAAAAACATGATCTCATACCTTCCTTCCCCTTGTTTCTACCTCATTTTATTCATGCCCCTCTTCTTGAGGAGTTTTCCACTTATTTATATCCTCCTCATTCCCTTGTCCAAGCCACGGAGGAAGTGAAAGCTTGTGATTGTGACATTTTTCCTTCCTTTCCTTCTTTTCATTTTAATTTCCCTTTTTCTACTTCTCATTTTCTTGTTTCTTCTTTTGTTTCTTTTCATTCCTTTTCCAACCTCCCCCAGTCTTACTTTAGCATTGCTTTAACCCTTGTTTCTGCTTTGCTATTCTTGTTTACCAACTTGGTAAATTCTGCATTTTGGGCCGTTGCGCATGACAAGCTTTTGCGGTCATTGAGGTGTTATTTACTAAATAACACTTGACCTTGGGGATTTCTCCCCTTTCCTAACCCCTAAACATTGAGGACAATGTCAATTTTAAGTGTGGGGTGTAGGAAATCCATCCTTGTACATATTTCTTTTTGCTTGAAAAAAAAAACAAAAAAAAAAAACAAAAAAAAAATAAAAATAAAAAGAGAGAATAAAAAATCCCGCTGAGTTGAAAACCCGCAAGGGCGGGCAACTCGGGTAAAAATGGGGGCCTTTGATAGGTTGAAAACATGAGAGGACAACCTATGCAACATTTAAGGCTAATTGAGCAGGTGAGTTGTGAGCTTAAAAAAAATTGAGATGAAAAAAAAATAGAGAGAAAAAGAATAGACACTAATTTTTGGGTCATTGAAGTTTGATTTGGTGAGAACACTTGTTCTTGTCCTTTTTCTTTCATTTTTGTTCATTTCTGAGGTTGATGAACCTTGTTTGGATTGTTTTCGTTCTTAACGGTTCATTAGCTTGTGTTTGTGTTTCATTTTGAGTTTGTTTTGGTACAAAACCATGAGTCTAATGCTTGTAGTTATTTGTTTTGGTTTGGTATGAAAACAACTCATTAGGACTTTTTGTTAGGAGTTGTAACTTTGCAAAATTTTGGTCTATGACACTTGTTTTTACTATCTCATTTTATTTACTCGAGGACGAGTAAAGCCTAAGTGTGGGGGTATTTGATGTGTCGAGTTTGTACAAGTTATTTAGCTCCATTATAGTTTATTTATGTAATTAGTTTAGTGTAAATTTGCACATTTTGTTACTTTCAAGTTTAAACGAAAGTTTTACTTGAAATGTAAAGTTGTAGTGCATTTTACGATTTTTATTGCTTTTTAGGAATTAGTTTGTTTTTTTTTTTCTATGTTGCTCTTTTATTTTTGTTAGGCTTTGGTTCATTGCCCTTGAAGTGGTAGAAGATTTTAACGAGTTTTTGGTGAAGAATTGAAGAAGAAGAGCTTCGCAAAAGCCATGGTGTATAATGACGGTCAAAGAGACATTGAGAATGTTTACGACTAACTTCAAATGTTCATAACTTTCAGTATATGCATTGTTTTTGTATGATTCAAGTTGGAGGTGATAGCTTTCTTCAAGAGCTTTCCAACGACTGGTCATACGCTCAATTTGGATGAGAAACGAGGGAGATATGATTGTTTTAGTCTGAGCTGTCAGGCCCTCCTCGCGAGTCGCGACTATTTCTCGCGAGTCGCGACCCAGCCTTGGGGTGCCTCACCAGAGCAGAGCAGAGCAGGGCAAGGCAGAGCAGATTTGGGTCAGTAGCTTCTCGCGAGTCGCGAGTTTGGTCGCGAGTCGCGACCCCTGTGCGGTGGCTGTTGTTTTGTTTTCTTCTCTTGCAAGTTGGCTTGTTTTCTTTTGTTTTGATTGGTTGAATGTTGAGGCACGTAGGCAGGGCAGTAATAAGTTAGGAGAGAGGTTAAGAAGGGTGGAACATATCCTATTTTCACACTTAGAATTTTTACACAACTCCTTCCTCTCTACTTAGCTTCTCACCATTTTTTCTCTTTGAATGAGCTTCAAAGCTTTGTGTATTTTGTTTTCCATGAAGCTTGTAGCTTAAACTTTATCTTGGTGAAGATTTATTGAAGCTTCCTCTATTGTATTGTGAGAATTCTACTCTTTATTTATATTTGATTATCACTTGTTTTTCATGTTTGAATATGTTGGTTTGTTGCATAGCTTGCTAGGAGTACTACTAGTATTGTTGTGTTGATGAATTATTGCTAGGTTTGTGATTTGCCTTGCTAAGGAAATCCCTTGTCATTTAGTAGCAAGTTAGGGTTTGATTTGGATGTGCTACATCCTTATTTCTCCTTAAGAATTCAAGTGTGTTGTTATATGTTAAAAGCTTTTTTAACATAAGCGATCTTAACGTTCTCTTCTCTTAATGCTATTCTCGGATTGAACTTAGAAGCCGATCTTCTAGGTTGTCTTTGAATAAGGGTTTTGTAGTATTGGAAATTTTACTACTTAGCTAATCATAAGGAGATTAGAAGATTTATTCTTCACATTAGGTAATCAACATTATAGATTTTGAGTTGTTTCGATGATCGATACTCTAGTCGAAAGTGGATATTAATCGGATCCAAGACCTCCTCCTTTGATTTCTAATTAACCGATTGTTGAACGTATTTATTCTAAATCAATTCCATTGTTTTTATTGAGTTTCTGAATTAGATTAATCATTAGCTTAACAATTTATAAACCCCCTCTTTTTACCATTTTAGTTTATTTCATTTTAGTTTAATTCAAGTACATTTAAGTAATCCTAGTTCCCTGTGGATACGAACCTTGCTTCCCTGCTACATTTATTTGTAATAGAAAGTAAGAGAATTATATTTGGTTTTGGCGCATACGACAAGGGCCTGCCAACAAACAACAAAATCCAACAACCAATATAGATCAATCCATACGAAACATCATGCCATACTATCAACAATGAACAAAAAATAATCACGTTGACTCGATTAATTAACCAATCTTAACTTTGGCGCAATCATTCACAAACTAGACCGGACTATGCACGTACGAACGCATCTTACGCATTCGAACTTTCTAGTATGTCAGGATCGAGAATCTTGTTCCCAAATCCCATGAAACCAATCTTACTGGAAATCCATATCTGAAGACAACATAGTAAGACCACCAACTATCCCAATACCGCGGATAGGATAGGGGCAACGTCTTAACCCAAAAACAAAGAATCTTGCTCTAAGTTTTAGGCGTCTAGTAGCGAAATCAAGCTAATCTTTACTTATAAATCGAAGTTTACATTCTTAGTTAATTCTTAAGTTGCATCTTACGCTTTGACTCAAGAAATAACATGTAAGCCAATCAAACTTAGAACCCCAAACATCAATCTTTAACCTTTTCTTTAACTTTCTTTATATTACAACTAACTTACTTTAACTTCAAAGACTCAATCAAGAACTTATAAAGAACTTAAAGAACTCATCAAGAACTCATCCAAGATTCAAAATCTTCAATCAAGAACTCAATCAAGATTCAAGAACTTCAACTAAGAACTCATTCAAGATTCAAGAACTCATCCCAAAACCATCAAAATACACGCATGATTCAACATATTCAACAATAAAATTCATCACCTTCCTAATCTTCAAAATTCATCAAACTTGAACATGAATAACATAAAACTTAATACTAACATAATCCATCATGAAATATACATATTCATGTAAAAATCATCATGAAACCTTATCAAAAATTCAGATTATAACACACACATAAACATGGTTACATATCATCAAAATAGTCTAATAATTTATACTATGCAACATAGTATACCAATTAGATTGAGAAAGTATGTTACCTTATTAAGGATCACACACAATATCAACACAATCTTGCAGCTCGGAACCTTACCCACACGGAT
The DNA here is from genome assembly GCA_951394345.1 of Salicornia ramosissima. Classification (NCBI taxonomy): domain Eukaryota; kingdom Viridiplantae; phylum Streptophyta; class Magnoliopsida; order Caryophyllales; family Amaranthaceae; genus Salicornia; species Salicornia ramosissima. Next base: position 36,658,133 of record OX596237.1, on the reverse strand, counting down.
CACCCACACGATTTGCACATGAGCACGACTTGGCTCGAACACCACACGACCACGGCTCCAATCACAGCTGCCACCACGCACGGCACGGCTTCAACACTGCTTCCACCACGCACGAGCACCACACGAACACGTGCACCACCACGAACTCACCTCTTGCACACGGCCTGCTGCACGGCTTCACCACACGCACACCACTCGAACACCCACACGAACAAGAGCCCAAACAAAACCCGAACTAGAAATCTTGAATGCAAATTATGTGGTTTAGTTTGTGTTTTGATACTTAAAGATCAATAGAAGTTAAATCTTTAAGTTTGGGTTTTGAGAAGATGATGAACAATTGATTGAACTTGATGAGCCAAAAATGGCGTGTGACAAGGGAACAAATGGAGGGAGTTTTTTGTGTTTAAACTTTGGATGGGCAAGTATTTAAGATGGCAAATGAGCAAATGATCTCAAGGCCTCACTAACTACTTCTATTTATAGAAGTTAGTTAAGTGTGAAAGCAAGGCAAGTGGCAAATCCTTGCCATGCACAAGGGAGGGCCGGTTATTACAAGCCAAAATGGGCTTTTGGTGATTAATTGGGCTAATTACAAACTTGCATCATTAATCATGCTTAAATCGATCTAGCCTAAAAATATTAAATAATTAATTAGAAAATTAAATAATAAAAATTCTAATTAATTAAATAATAATTAAAATAAATAATAATTAATCCGAAATGAAATAATTCGAATTTAATCGAAATTATTCACATAAAATAAAATAAATAGTCCAAAATAAATTTTGGACCATACATAAAATCACATAAATAGATATAAACATACGACAGAAATGCCAATAAATTCAGGGTCGTTACAATGTCAGAGTTAGAATATACAAGTATCACTACTATAGTCTAAACTAGAATCGTAAAAAAACAAAACAGGTACTAAATAACACCGGCACTCGCCCAAACCAATGCTAAGCAAGGAGCTCATCATCAGAATTAGGTGAAAAATAACAACAGTCCACCGTCAGTGGCGAGTAACATAACTGCCCCACCTTAACGGGGATACACAAGATCATAGCACAAATCAAGCAACCAAATAAACATCACACATACCAACATGCGAACCAACATATCATAACATCAATAATTATATCAACAATAGATAACAATGATGACTCAACTAACTTTAATCATTAATTAACATTCTTATACTTTGGCGCAATCATTTACATAGTAGACCGGACTACGCACGTACGAACGCATCTTACGCGAACGAACTTTCTACTATGCCAGGATTGAGAATCTTACTCCCAACCCCATGAAACCCATCTTACGGGAAATCCACATTAAGAGACGACATAGTAAGATCTCCAACTATCCCAATACCACGGATAGGATAGGGGCAACGTCTAATAGTAAAATCAAGCTAATCTTTAACCGAAATTTACATTCTTAGTTAATCTTAAGTTGCATCATACGCCTTGACTCAAGAATTACATGTAAATAAACAAATCTTGGAACCTCATATATCATTCTTTAACTTTCTTTAACTTCCTTTAATTTTCTTTAACTCTCTTTAATTTTCTTTAACTTTCAACACTCGACCAAGAACTCATAAAGAACTATAAAAACTTATAAAGAACTCATCCAAGACTCATAAAGAACTTAACAAGATTTCAAGAATCTAAATCAAGATTCAAGGACTAAAAAAGATTATCAAGAAATCATAAAGAACTCATCATCATACTCATCATCAAAATCACGCATAACATAGGTAATTAACAACAATTCCAACAACTTATATGCATTAAAACTTCATGAAACTTAAACATAAACATAAACATAAACCATCATGAACTTATCACATCAAATCATAAAACATATAAAATCATAGGAAGAACAACATAAAAACATCACTCCCAAACCAGCCCAAAAACACGCATGTCATAGGCCAAATTCATCAATCCCGGTTTAATCTAATCACTTAATCTACCCTATGAATCATAGTATACCTATTAGGATTTGGATAGTATGTTACCTTATTGAAGATTACACACAAAAATACCAATAACTCACTGCCCGGAATCGTCCCCGCACACGGCCAAGCACACGGTATACACGGCCTTGCACACGAGCACACACGGCTTCACCTTCGAACACGACCCTAGCTGCACGGTCTCACGAACACGGCACGACCTTGGCTTGAACCACCACCACGGACCACCGTCTTTAACACAAACCACCACACGAACCACACACGCACCACACGGCCTTCTTGGAAAACCCCAAAACCAAACCGGAACAAGAATTCTTGAATGAAATAATTGAGGTCTAGATTGTGTTTTGATACTTAAAGATCAATAGAGGTTGAATCTTTAAGTTTGGACTTGAATTGATGGATGAACAATTGATGAGTTGATGATGCCAAAAATGGTGTGTGATATGATGGCAATGATGGAGGGAATTTTTGTCTTCAACTTGATGGCAAGGGTGTTTAAATGAGCAAATAGTGTTTAAGCCTTACTAACAACCTCTATTTATAGAAGTTAGTTAGGTGTGAACACAAGGCAAGTGGCAAAACTTGCCATATGACAAGGGGGGCCGGCCATGGCTAGAGCAAATGGGCCAAATTGGGCTTTCGATAAATAATTGGGCTAATTGCACTCTTGCATGTTCTTTTTTTTTTTTTTTTTTTTTTTTTGAGGAGTATTATACCAAGAGAGTGTTTAAAAACACCAAAAAATACAACCTGATCCAAGTATACCATGTTCTATACAAGACACCCTAGCTAAACCCCACCACTTAAAGCAGGAACCAGTAAATCACATTAGCAAAAGTTGCTTCATACTATCATCACTTCTGCACGAGACTCTAAACAATATATTTCTAATTGCCTGATCCGTAGTCATACATTGCTTAGTGAATACAAAAGCGTTCCTTTATAACCAAATTACATATATAGATTATGAGAAACACATGGAGATCAGATTGTTTCTTCTTTTCTTCTTTCTGTTTTGGTTGATTGCCCAAATTATCTCAATATCCCAGTTTTGCACCTGTCTTTTGAATTTCAGGAGTTGCAGTAGATACTCCCAAATGGGCCTTGAGTACTCACATTCAAAAAAGAGGTGGTGAACTGACTCATTATTTTTGTTACACAAAACACATATAGGATTACAGTTCACTTGCCACTTAATGAGCCTATCTGTAGTGTATAGTCTGTTATGGAGAGCTAGCCAAGTAATGAACAAACTCTTTGGACTTGCTTTGTTGTTGATGATGATTCGACTCCAAATCATATCTTCTGCTTGTGGTCTGAGATGTTGGTACATGCTTCTAATATTGTATTTACCATGCTTCATGAACTGCTTCCAACCATCCTCATCCACAATAATCTCTCCATAATAAATCGATTTGGCCCAAAAATATTAATTAACTAATTAGAAAAATCAATAATAAAAATTTTAATTAATTAAATAATAATAAAATAAATAATAAACAATAAATCATCGAATAAAACAAATCAATCAAAGCAGATAATCATTAAATAATAGTCCAAATAAATTCAGACTATAAATAAAATTACATAAATAAAAATAAATCGGTGACAGAAATACCGATAAATCTGGGTCGTTACACAGTGTGTCTCCTTGGGGTGCTCCGGTATTGTTTGTCAAGAAGAAAGATGGCAGTATGCGATTGTGTATAGATTACTGGGAACTTAACAAGGTGACGATCAAGAACAAGTATCTATTGCCAGGATTGAAGATTTATTTGATCAATTAAAGGGAGCAGGCGTGTTTTCCAAGATTGACCTCAAGTCAGGGTATCATCAGATTCCAGTGAAGCCGGAAGATATACCAAAGACCGCTTTTCGCACCAGATATGGGCACTACAAATTTGAGGTAAGGCCGTTCGATTTAACTAATGCTCCTACAGTTTTCATGGATCAGATGAACCTAACTTTCCATCATCTCTTGGATGTGTGTGTGGTGGTGTTCATCGACGATATTCTCATATATTCGAAGAGTGAACAAGATCACACTCAACATCTGCATATGGTGCTAGACGTCTTAGGAGCTCAGAAGTGGTTCGTGAAGTTGTCTAAGTGCAAGTTTTGGCTCAAGGAAGTAGCCTTTCTAGGGCATGTGATCAATGCGGACGGTCTTGTATCTGCGCCCGTTCTTGCTCTGCCAAATGAAGGTGTGGGATATGAAGTTTTCAGTGATGCGTCCAAGAAGGGTCTAGGTTGTGTTCTGATGCAAGAAGGCAAGGTGATTGCATATGCTTCGAGGCAACTCAAGGTTCATGAGTAGAACTACCCTACTCACGACTTAGAGTTGGCAGCTGCAGTGTTCGCTTTGAAAATTTAGCGACATTATCTTTATGGAGCTACTTGCAAGCTATTCACCGACCATAAGAGCTTGAAGTATATCTTCACTCAGAAGGAGCTCAACATGAGGCAGCGACGATGGCTCGAGTTGGTCAAGGATTATGACCTCTCAGTTGACTATTGTGAAGGGGAGGCCAATCGGGTAGCAGATGCCCTCAGTTATAAAGATCACCATTCATTCAATAGGATGGCGGTTTTTCCTAAGGAAACATGTGCTGATCTTCGCAGGATGGAGATTTAGATGGTAATGCCGGGTAGTACACGAGTCTATCTCAATGCTATTAGTGTTGAACCCAGTTTGTACTAGGAGTTACGGGAAAGTTAGAAGGAGGACCCGCGGCTCGAGAAAATTTGTGAAGCCAAACTTCAAGGCAAGACAGAAGACTTCACGATTGAGTCAGACGACAGTATGAAGTTCCGCAACAGGTAATGGAGTTAAAAGTTTTAGTTAAACTGTTTTCACCTAATGGATACTAAAGTTTGCTCCGCAACAGGTGGTGTGTGCCCCAAAATTCGAGGTTGAGGAACCGGATCATGGAATAGGCTCACAATACTCCTTATTCGGTGCATCCAGGTGGTGGGCTGCTCTACAAGGACCTGAAGGAATACTTTTGGTGGCCTAGGATGAGGCAAGAAGTCGCAGACTTCGTTGCATGGTGTCTCACCTGTCAAAAGGTCAAGATTGAGCACCAAAGACCAGCTGAACTTTTGCAGCCATTGCCGATACCCACATGGAAGTTTGATTCCATATCCATGGATTTTGTAGTGGGCCTACCCGCAACATCTACATGTTTGGATAATGTTTGGGTAATCGTTGACCATTAGACTAAATTCGCCCGATTCATTCCGATGAAGGTAACTTGGTCGATGGAGAAGATGGCGGAACCTTACTCGAGGGAGATCGTACGGTTGCATGGTGTACCTAAGTATATCGTGTCCGACCAAGATCCCCGATTCTTGTCACGGTTCTGAAGTCTTTGTAGGAAGCTTTTGGGACCAAGCTTAATTTGAGTACAACATTTCACGCTACCACAGATGACCAGACGGAACGGACCATCCAGACACTTGAAGATATGCTACGGGCTTGTGCGTTAGATTTTCAGCAGACTTGGGTTAAATCGTTGAGCTTGGTGGAATTTTCGTACAACAACAGTTATCATACTAGTATCAAGATGGCTCCTTATGAGGCGTTGTATGGCGCAAGTGTCGCAGCCCTATTTGTTGGAGCGACATCAGCGATGCTTTGGTGATTGGTCCTGATCATATCAAGGACACGGTGGAGCAGGTCAAGATCATCAGGGCAAGGTTGCAGGCAGCTTAGAGTCGACAGAAGTAGTATGACGATCGTCGCCGGAAGCCGTTGGAGTTTCAGGTGGGTGATAAGGTGTTGTTGAAGGTGTCCCCGATGAAGGGTGTGACTCATTTTGGACAGAAGGGTAAGCTTAGACCCAAGTATGTCGGGCCATACGAGATTCTAGAACGGGTCGGAGATGTTGCTTATCGTTTGGTATTGCCTCCGGATCTATCGAAGGTTCATGGTGTGTTTCACGTGTCCCAACTACGGAAATACATGAATTACCCTTCCCATATTATCCCGGTGGAATCGTCCGAGATCGAGCCGAACCTGACCTTTGAAGAGAAGCCAGTAAGGATTTTGGACCGCTAGGATCGGATGTTGCGACATAAGGTGGTGCCTTTGGTTAAGGTGCTCTGGCGTAATGAGAGGTTTGAAGAGGCTATGTGGGAGACAGAAGCTTCAATGAGGGATAAGTATCCCGAGCTCTTTGAAGCAGGTATGCAGCCATTGTTATTTATTTATTATGTGCGTTGTGTTTGATTCTGTGCGTGTTGCTTGAGCTTCTTTAAGTAAATTTCGAGGTCGAAATTTATTTAAGAAGGGGTGACTGTAATGACACGAAATTCAGGGCCAGAAAATTTCGAGGTTAATTATTATTGTTTCTAATATTCTAAGTCCAAAAGGCCCAATTCATTGGACTGTTTAATCTTATTTTCCTTTCATTGTCTTAAAATTGGGCCCAATGACCCAATTAATCCTACCTTGGTCGGCCCTCCCCTTTAATTGGCCAAGGATTATTTTCTTTTTGTTATTATTATTATTTAGATAATTTCATATCTAAATATCTATCTATTATTTTAATTATCTTAAATATCCTAAAAATCCTATTTTTAACTAACCTATTACTAAGTCTCCTAATTTGACTCATTTTCTCCTACTCTTACTGTTTTACACAGCCCCCCTTATTTAATTTTCTTAAAATTAATTCTTTTGTTCTTTATAATTACTTATAGGGAACAATACTCATATCCTTTTATCCTTACCTCAAAACTCAAAACTCTCAAAATAAACCACAAAACACCCTAAAGGTGTCGTGTGATTTTCGAACCCCAAATAAGAATTTTTTCTGTATTTCTTACTAATTCAAGGTAACTAGACTAACCCTTTAAATTGGGATTAATTTATCATATAGTTGATTACGATTAAACTAGGAAATTGATTGAATTAGTATCATGATAGGGATATGTTATTTGAACCTTTTTATGATAAATGTTCATGTTGTTTCTTGATATTTTTGTATGATCTGTAGTGAATCTTTATTATTTTTAATTAATTCTATGCATGATTATTATCTTAATTTACATATCTTGATTAGAATGAGTTGCATGAAAATCTTGAATTATGTTCTTGGATGTGCGTGATATGTCAAGTATATGGCACGATTTTTATGATTAATTTATTTATGATGATTTCTTGATTTAAAAGCATGATTATGATTTAGTTATTTAATTGATTGAAGTCTTGAATTTTAGTTGATAATTTGTTCTATAATTCGAATAGGGCGGAGTGGTATTTGTAATAAAATAAATTAAAGTTTCATTTTTTCTTGTTAAATTATGTTCATATTAGAATCTTGATCTTGATTTATTAATTTATTAATAGTTTAAAGATAAATTAACAAGATGATAATATAATTTATGAGTTCTTGAAATTAATCTTGATCATGATTTATCTTCTTTGTTGGCCGAGTATATTGAGAGTGTAAAGGCTAAATTTTAATTCGTGTTTAGTTATAATTTCATGATTAGTAGTTAGATTATGATTTTATGATTTATATTATTGTTGAATTATTTAAAATATGATAATAAAATATGGAATTGAATTTATAATTTCGAGTGATATATTGTTGTGATAGCCGATTATTTTCATGTTATAGAGGGTGTATTTTGATTCTGTTTTGACTAATGTTTTGATAATTCAAGGTTTAATTTAATAATTTATTATTTATTAGTAAGTTTAAATGACTGATTTGTGATAATTGTGTTTAATTAATTTGAAGTACTGATATTGCTATTTTAAATTTGGAAATGTCGAGTGGATGAAAGAATTAATAAGGGTATTTTATCATGTTTTATGCAATATTAATTGATAATTGTTAGTTTATATATTTATTTGATGATTTAATTGATTTATTATTGAATTGTTTATGTAATTATTTAAAGAAGCTGATTTTGATTATTTATTTTATTTAAAATGTCGAGTGGCTCTTTTTTAAAGGAGGACCAGTTTAATTTAATTTTTGGCTTATAATAATTTTAGTTTACGATTTAAGGATTTAATTTAATTAAAGGAATAAACGGAAATAAGAAGATAAGTCATAATAATAAGGAAAAAGGATTGACTTAATATATAATACCCCGAAAAATTTGGGATATTTTAAAATTTTTATTAATTAATTAAATGTATAATTAATTAACTATTTAATTGATTATTATTTAATTAATCATTATTTTGTGTAGCAATCGAATTATTTTGAGCCTGGCCTTAACCTTTTTATTTTGTCTTGCCAAAACCCGAGCCCAATTGTTTCCTTTGATCCATGTGTTATGCAGTCCATCCTTTTTATTCTTTCTTTGTTCCATTAATTTCTTTTATTTAATATTATTAATTCTTTATTTATTTTGGCCCTATTTCCAAAATTCTATATTTACATCCTAGCCCATTTATTTTCTTCTTACTACTAAGGAAGCCTATTGTCCTTATCCATTTCTGTGTTCCTAAATATTTTAGTCTAAGTCCAAAAGGCCCACTTAACTTTGGACTGTTTTATTCTTGTTCCTCAAAATGGGCCAAATGACCCAATTGCTCCCTTTTCTTGTCCTCTTAGCCGGCCTCCTCTTGTACATGGGCTAAGTATTATTTTCATTTTCTTTAATTCTTTTGGTTTAATTAATTGATATTAATTATATTATTTAAATAATTAAATTAATTAAATTAATTATATTCTTAAACCTAGTCAAAATTGTTGTAACAACCCTAACCAATTGTCCCCCTTATTGCTACTTCCATACGGCCCTTAACAAATTAGGGTTGTATGTTTCTTTTCTTTCTTCTTTTCTATAAATAGGATCTAATATTCTCATTTGATCCCTAATTGACAATTAACTCATAAACTCTAAAAAAAAGTTATTTTTCTCTCTTTCTTTCATCAAAAAGTCGAACCAACATAAATTCACCCAAGGTGAATAATTTTTCGTGTTTTGGAAAATTAAGCGAATCCAGGTAACTAGCTATTCCGTTTAATTTTGGTACTTACTAATTCACATAGTTAATTAGGTTGTATCATGAAAATTTGTAGAATTTAGGAGATGTTTAATTCTGAAAATTTCGAGTAGATTGAATAAATAAAAATAGGATTTTTATCATGTTTTAGTTAATTATTGTTGTTAGTTGTTATTTTAAATAATTATTGAAATTGATTTATTAATTTTTGATGATTGTGTTTAATTAATTTAAAGTATGAACTTTTGCTAAATTATATATATATATATGTCGAGTATGTCAAATGTATGAAAGGTGGAATTTTATCTTGTTTTTATGTATTTTATATGATTAATTATAATTAAATTAATTAATGGAATTAAAATATAAATTCTGGTTTTAGTTGTCAAAATGTCGAGTGGTACTAGTAATAAAGTTAGGACTTTTGACCATGAATTTAGGAAGTAGTTGTAACAGGTTTGAACAATTATTTTATTTTGAATAATTAGTTATTTAGTGATTATAATTAATTAATTTAGATGAATAGTATTTAGGTGTAACCCTAAATGTCGAGTGGGGTAATATTTAAGAAGGGATTTTAGTTTATTTTTGGACTTATAAAATAATTATTAGGGATAAGTTATAAGTATATGATAAGATATCAAGGACAGTATAAGATAAGGTTTAAAGTTGCATAAGATACTACTAGGGATAAGAAAGGAAACAGAGTAATAGCTATACATGTTATGTTTCGGTCTCTGGCTAGGAAAGACTTGGTATTTAAGGTGGCCAATATACGTGCCGCACCTCTCTTTCCTGGGACTCCGAACATTTCATTTCCTATTACGGTCACCTAGTATTTCCCAATATATGATATGATATGATTAAATAAAGATATAAGATATAATATAAAGAATTGAAAGATATAAGATAAGATAAGGACGCCCACCTGATGACCCGAGTAGTCAGACTGGGTTAAGTTGAAGCCACTGCTCAATGGGACGAACGCACCTGATGACCCGAGTAGTCAGGCTGAGTTCCCCCGAGTAGTTCTGGGTCTTAGGATATGTAGTCGTCTGAGTAGTAGTACACGAGCTACTATTTGGGAGTTATGGCCATAGCTTAGGCTTAGTGGTGAAACACGAGATCCGCTACGGGTTGAGTACACGAGCTCACCCCGGCATGTTCTAGGAAAGTTGTGGTGAAACACGAGATCCACAACGAGTTATAGTGACCGGTCCAATGAAGATGATATGATTTGATATAATGAAGATGATATGAAATGATATGATATAATAAGATATGAAATGATTATAAGATATGTTATGGAAATATAAGATATGACTGATAAAGGATAAGCTATGATATTTCTAAGTTATGATATAACTACGAGAGTATGGAACCATATAGTATAAGCTAAGTATTTAATGTATAAGTCTTCCGCTGTGTATGATTCTAAGTATATGATATGAGCAGGTACATTTTATGTATGTATGTCATCGTATGATGGAATGTATGTATTTGTATTTGTATGATTATATGTATCTGTAAACGTATGTATTGTGTACGTATATGTCTGAGTTGTACTCGTATTGTATGCGTATTCCTAACTGTATTTTGCAGGTATTATTATACGTGTGGTATACGTATATCTATACGTATTGTATATGTATTTCTAACTGTATTTTCTGCAGGTGTATGTATACGTATTTTATACGCACTTTATACGTACATGTATGCGTGCTTTCTTACGTATTTTTATACGAGATTCGTATAATTATTGTATTTCGTTCTTCTATTTTTCTATGGATGTTTCGTGCACTTCCTATGATATTATGTGATTAGCGGTCCCTCGATTAAGCGGGACAGCCTAGTTACTCGCCACTGACGGTGGACCCCCCCCCTCAGTTTCAGGTGACGATGCAGCAGCGTAGAGCGGGCTTCGTTGGATGGGCTTGAGTAGCTTAGTTGTTTTCTTTGAGTTCTAGATTATCCAGAACAGTTTGAGACATTACTTTAGTTTTGATTATAATCCCAGCCTGTTGGGAAGACATTTATTCTATTTATGTAACTTTTTGGGCTAGATGCCTTTGACTTCGGATTTGAGACTACTTTTATATAATAAAAGTTGATTTATTTTAAGTACATAATTTACATTTATAGTTTAAATTGGTTAAGTAATGATCCGAATGTCGATTCCCTTCGTAAATCGACAAGTCGAAAAGTCGGGTCGTTACATAATAAGAATAAGAATAAGATGATAAGATGTATTGGTCTCACGATGACCATGTCGATAAGATAAGATAAGATAAGAAGTGGACGCCTGTTTGGTGATACACGGGTCACCAGATTAGGTTAAGTCGAAGCCACTACCCTACTGCAGTCTCTGGGCAGTTCTTGATTCTAAGATGTGTAGTCGTCTAAGTAGTAGTACACGGGCTACTATTTAGGAGTTATGGCCATAGCTTAGTCATAGTTCTTGCAAAGGAGAGCTACGGGTAGAATACACGGGTTTTTCCCGGCACATTTTAGGAAAGTTGGGATGTACACAGGCATCCTTACGAGCTATAATGATCGGTCCATGAACTTAAGAAGATGGTTAAAAGATGGGTTTCGGGTAATAATATGATAAGATAAGTATTGTACGGGTTGGTATATTATTTGTATGGTATTACGTTACTTATGTACGTATCTATGTATTTATTATAGTATTTATGTATTTATTCATGTATTATTTTATGTATGATATGATAAGTCTTCCGCTGCGTATGTCTGATATGTATGTATTTTTGTACGTTTATTCATGTATTACACGTTTTCTTGGTTAATTCTATGATATTATATGGTTTATGGTTCCACATTTAAGTGGGACAACCTAGTTACTCGCCACTGACGGTGGACCCCCCATTTCAGGTGATGATGCTGAAGTATAAGTGGGCTTTCGTATGGATTGGGTTGAGTGTTTTGGCAAGATTTATAGAGGAAACCCGAAGTCTACTTTACTTTTTAGTTTATTATTTCCTTGATTTTACCCAGCTTGTTGGGAATAAACAGTTTTAGTTGTAGTTTCTTGAATAATATGGATTTATGGACATTTTATCTTTCCATTAGTTAATGATTAATAAAATCAATTCTTGAACTTAATAATGTTTTGATATGTTTTTGTTTGGTAATGATCCATTTGTCGATTTCCTACGTAAATCGACAGCTTATAAAAGTCGGGTCGTTACAAAAGCTGCCAACTGTAACGTTCTCCCATCGTCAGACACACTATTAAATGTTAGCTACTACAGATCAGTTGGTTGTCGATCTTCAGGAGAAGAAGTGCACATGTGGAAAATGGGATTTGCTTGGTATTCCATATTGTCATGTTGTGGCATGCATTTTCTTCCTCAGCAAAGAAGCTGAGGATTTTGTTGAAAGCTGTTACAAAAAAGAAGTTTACATGCAAGCATATTCAGGTTAATTTGCATCTTATCTTGTAATTTCCATCGTGTGTTTTATGTTCAGAATTGTGACACATTATTATGTAAACTGTTACAAACTTATAAATTTGACAGGTACCGTTCCCCTCTGTGTTGGTGAGAGGCACAGGCCAAAAGTACCTTGTTATATAAAGCCACCACCAATAAAAATTGGATCAGGCAGACCTAGGAAGTGTAGGAGGAAGGATCCATATGAGGATCCTAAAAAACCGGGTGTTTTGAATAGGACGGGAATGGAAATGACTTGTGGTATTTGTCAACATAAAGGACACAATAAAAGCAAGTGTCCAAAACAAGGACACTTCTGTAACATCTCCACCAAAACCAAAGAGAGGTAGAGGAAGACCAAGAAATGATGGACAACACCCATAACCTAGAAATCCCACCTCTGCCGCAACCTAACAACACCATCAATTCACTGCTCAACCAAGCCAGTTAGGTAGAAATGGTAGGATGATAGGGGGGGGGGGGTACAGGATCAAAGGGTGGAAGTGGGAGGGGAAGGGGTGCTGCTAGTACTTCAGGTGGGGGAAGGGTACTGTTGGATCAAGGGGGAGGGCAGGAACTGCTGCTGGGAGAGGAATAAGGGGGAGAGGCAGAGGTGCTGAAAGAGTTCCAAGTGGTGTTGGGGTTTATGTAAGAGAGAATGGCACAGTTGTGCATAATGTAAGCATCTTCACTCATATTTTTAGTGTGTTAATGTTAGTGTCAATACTAAAAATATGGACTGATTTATGTCCTTTGTTGTGCAGCCAAGGTTGTCTACTACAAGAAGAACTAACCAAGCAAATCTTTCACAATCAAGCCAAGCTTCATGTGTCATTGCTCCAAGTCAAGACTGTAACGACCCGACTTTTTAGCTTGTCGATTTACGAAGGGAAATCGACATTCGGATCATTACTTAACCTTATTAAACAATAAATCAACAATAGACACGGAAGAATTATCTTTTATTAATATAGCTGCTAAATTCCATAATAAACCATTATTTGATATTACTTCAGAAAACTGGAAAATACTGTCCCAACATGCTGGGATCATATAATAACTAAATAAATGTTAAATTGTTCTGGCAAGTACTAGAAACTTTAAAATAAAGGCCTAAACTCTCAAGCCCATCCGGCGAAGCCCGCTCTAATCTGCTGCAACATCACCTGAAACTGAGGGGGGGTCCACCGTCAGTGGCGAGTAACTAGGCTGTCCCATTTAATCGAGGGACCACCAAACACATAATAGCATAGAAATATGCATAAAAACTGTAAAGAAATCTAATACATGTCTTTATAAAAAAATGTACAAAAATACGTATAACAGTACGTATAAAAATACGTATAAAAGTACGTATGCGAATACGTATAAACACACCTGCAGAAATATGGTTAGAATACGTATAATTTACGTATAATGTACGTACAAACAACCCTGCAAATACGGTTAGAAATACGTACAAAAATACACAATCCTTCCATGTACATACATACGCATATATACATACATAAATACAAAATCATACACAGCGGAAGTCTTAGAATATACAATACTTATACTTATATTATACAACTTAAATTATCCCAATCCTTAACTTATACTTAACCCTTCTTAAATTATATCATTAATAAATCTTAATCATATCTTATCATAATCTTATCTTAATCATATCATATCTTATAATTACATCTCATCTTATATCATAACATCAATCTTATAATAAGGGCATAATAGCTTCTTATCTTAACATATGCACTTATCATATCATTACATCAATCTTATAATAAGGACATAATATCTTCTTAACTTTACATATGTACTTATTATATCAACTTAACTTAACATATCATCTTTGCGGACTGTCTTCTTCAGCTCGTAGCGAACCTTTGCGTTCGCAACTTTCCTAGAACATGTCGGGGTGAACCTTTGCGTCCCACCCGTAGCCCTCCTTTGCGAGAACTAAGCCTAAGCTATGGCCATAACTCCTGGTAGCGGCTCGTAGATACGGTTACCAGACGGCTACATGTTCTAAGACCAAGAACTGCGCGGGGGAACCTTTGCGTTCGTCCCATGTGAGCAGTGGCATCGACTAAACCCAATTGATAACCTTTGCGTTATCGCAAGGGCGTCCTATCTTATTTAACCCGATTGATGACCTTTGCGTCATCGCAGGGGCGATCTTTATATTGTATCTTATATCTTTACTTAATTCAATCATCTCATATATTAGGATAATACTAGGTGACCGTAATAGGAAATGAAATGTTCGGAGTCCCAGGAAAGAGAGGTGCGGCACGTATATTGGCCACCTTAAATACCAAGTCTTTCCTAGCCAGAGACCGAGACATAACATGTATAGCTATTACTCTGTTTCCTTTCTTATCCCTAATCATATCTTATACTTCTCAACTCTTATAATATATTATCATATACTTATAATCCTATCCTTTCGGATACTAACCTTAATATCATATACTAACTTGTAGATATTATTATTAATAATTGTAATAGCCGAATACTAATAGTAATAATAATAGTCATATTATCTATCCCTTCACTTTACAACTTATCCCTGATAATTATTTAATCTGTAACTTTTATTATTAATTATTTCCTAAATTAATAATAATTCAAAACTAACCAAATTTGACTAAATCAAATAATTCCACACGTAAATCTCAATTTTCAAACCATAATTAATTAATTCTTAAATTTATCTTAATTAATTAATTAATTGCTAAAATTACCAAAATATAATAAAAATCCTATTTTTCCTACTTTCACCACACTCGACATTTTATATCAATAATAGCAAAATTATTCAATTAATTTATATGAATTCAATCATCAAGAATTAAATAATTTAACTAATTAATAAACATAAAAATCATATTTTTCAACAACATTCATCAAGATTAACATAAAAATAATATTTTTAACTCTTCTTTTAATTTCTATACACTCGACAATTAGAAGATAATAACAAGATTTAATTTTTAATTCAAGATTAATCAATATAATTCAATACTATCAAGATTCATCATAAAAATCATATTTTTAGTTCCCTTTTAATACTTAGGTCACTCGAAAATTCAAGAATTAATAATAGCATATTTTAATAATTCAATTGCCCTATTTTATACAATCTGATTTTTAAAGAATTAAATTAAAAACGACCATCTAAAGATCTCTAAAAATCTGGAAATTTTTATGGAAGCTAAATATGGGTTCAAGTATTTACGTGCATAAATTTCGTCTAAAAATAACATCTTTTACTATTTTTAAGTGATTTTATAACTAACCAGTCAGATTAGGCTGAATTCGGTTTCAGAATTTTATGCCATATCAAACGATCTTTAAAAATTACGAAAATTTAACACAAGCTGTAAAACATTATCACTGACTTCCATATAAAATTTCGTAGCATTCCGAATTGATTAAGTATACTAATAAATTCGTAAACCTATTCTGGACAGTTTTACCGGTTTGAAAGATTAAATTTTTATAAATAATAAACGGACGAATTTTGCCACGAAATAAGTCATGGTTAATAATCAAACAGTAAACAAGATACCATGAAAAATTCATTAAGAAATAACAAGATTTGATTGGTAAATAAATTCATACAAGATCATACATAAAAACAAGAAAATACATAAAAATCAATCAAGAAATTCATTCTTCATGCTCGACATATCCAAGTAAAACAATATTAAACTTCCTACAATTTTCATGCTTCAATTCCTAATTAACTATGTGTTTTTCTACCCATAGATTAAAGGAGAAAGCGAAGTTACCTGGATTCGCTTAATTAATCCAAGGAAAAACAATGAAGGTTCGACTTTTTGAGGGGATAATAGGAGAGAAAAATGATCTTTAGAGTTTGGAGTTTTAAGTGCTTAAATGCATAATGGCAACACAAGGGACAAGAGTCCTATTTATAGAACAAGATGAAGTGTTGCAAATCCTAAAATAAGGGAAAGTGAGGGCTGGCCATGTGGACTAAGTATAGGGGCCAAGTCATGGGCTTGGTTGAAAAATACTTAAGCCTTCTTAATTGGTAATTAGCATAATTACCCAATTAAACTAGAAATACCCAATAGCCCAAAAAGGAGACTAAAAACCGGCCAAGGGTAGATAAAAGAACAAATTGGGTCCTTGGCCCAATTTGATGAAAAAGAATGGGCTAAAAAGTAAAACAGTCCAAAATTAAATGGGCCTTTTTGGACTTAGAATTAAGACATATCATTAATAACCGCGAAATTTTCTGGCCCAAAATTCCGGGTCGTTACAATCACCCCTCCTTAAATAAATTTCGTCCTCGAAATTTACTTAAAGAAGCTCACGTAAGAAAACAATGGAACAACTAAAACATAAACGATCAGCCGTAAACGGAGACCGTACACGTAGTTACGTCAGCTGCGCGTCCGCCTCTTCTTGGTCACGTAGAAGACTCGGTTCTTCGCTTGCACCCGGCTCACCATTGCTGCCGGTTGTTCTTCGGTCACGCCTAAATCTTGTGCCTTCATTGACTGCACACGCCTCACGCTATCGTAACCCGTCGCACCTCTTTCCGGAATGACGTTCGTTCTCGCATCCTTTGCAAAACCGGGAACCCGGAAACGTTGGTTGCTTGCCCGTCCTGCGATTGCGGCTCCTGAAATGGTTCGATTCGTGGTCTCTTCTCGACTGCGGCTGGTTGGCTTTCCCTGGTTCTCTTCTTTGTAGCCTTTTCCTCCTCGAACGATGCTTGAACCTCTAAGGCGGTCTCGTACGCGTTCTGGAACGATGCTAACCTGTTGCCGGTAACGTGTACCCTAATGCGAGGACTCGTCATTTTGATATACCGCTTCAGCTTCTCAGCTTCCGATGGAGATATTGCAGCGAAAAATCTGGACAGCTTCGCGAACTTGTCGGTAAATGTATGAACTGGCATGGTCCCCTGAGTGAGCGTCAGGAACTCCTCTGGCTTTTGCCACCTAAGCTCGTCGGAAAAGATACGTTCTCGTAGCTTGGAGGTAAACTCTTCCCGTGTCATGCTCTTCACAGCTCTTCCCTGCGGCGAACCGTTACCAACTAGTCGTCTGCTTCTAGTCGAAGGTAGTAGCTAGCGATCTGAACTCGTTTATCTCCCGGACAACCGATTGCGTCGAACCGTTCTTCCATCTCTCAAATCCAGCTCTTGCGCATCACGGGGTCAGACGTGCCATCATTGGTAGGACGACGATGACGAGAAATCTGATCCTGGACCTGTGGGTTATGGGCTCACCACGCTTCTGCTGCGCCACTCTGATAAAACACCGGTCACGGCTACGAATTGATGGTTCCGGCGTCGAAGTCTGAGGTTTGGCCTTGGGGGCGTCATCCTGTACGTACACACCTAAACATTCCTATTGTTAGTTCACACAAAAGCACATAGTAACGTCGGAGGACGTAAACGAGCAATCCGATCGAACGAAGACGACTGGGAATTCTGGACCCGCACGCTAATCTGTGCCAAAGTAAGAATTGCGTCTTCTAAGTTGCGACGACGACGGCAGGAACTTGAAGGTCGTGGGATCGACATCCTGAAACAACAATCGCGTTAAGAAATACACGACATACGAAACGGCGCCAACGCGAAACGAAAACGATAAATCGTCTTAACCCTGGCTTCTACCCATGGTTCACTCATCTAGGTTTTCCATATTAGGCTAAGGTTCACTCGGGTTCATAAAGCACTCAACTTTCGAAGTTACTTGTGAAGAAGTAACTTAGGGTCAAACCTATGGCTCTGATACCAACTGTAACGACCCGACTTTTTAGCTTGTCGATTTACGAAGGGAAATCGACATTCGGATCATTACTTAACCTTATTAAACAATAAATCAACAATAGACACGGAAGAATTATCTTTTATTAATATAGCTGCTAAATTCCATAATAAACCATTATTTGATATTACTTCAGAAAACTGGAAAATACTGTCCCAACATGCTGGGATCATATAATAACTAAATAAATGTTAAATTGTTCTGGCAAGTACTAGAAACTTTAAAATAAAGGCCTAAACTCTCAAGCCCATCCGGCGAAGCCCGCTCTAATCTGCTGCAACATCACCTGAAACTGAGGGGGGGTCCACCGTCAGTGGCGAGTAACTAGGCTGTCCCATTTAATCGAGGGACCACCAAACACATAATAGCATAGAAATATGCATAAAAACTGTAAAGAAATCTAATACATGTCTTTATAAAAAAATGTACAAAAATACGTATAACAGTACGTATAAAAATACGTATAAAAGTACGTATGCGAATACGTATAAACACACCTGCAGAAATATGGTTAGAATACGTATAATTTACGTATAATGTACGTACAAACAACCCTGCAAATACGGTTAGAAATACGTACAAAAATACACAATCCTTCCATGTACATACATACGCATATATACATACATAAATACAAAATCATACACAGCGGAAGTCTTAGAATATACAATACTTATACTTATATTATACAACTTAAATTATCCCAATCCTTAACTTATACTTAACCCTTCTTAAATTATATCATTAATAAATCTTAATCATATCTTATCATAATCTTATCTTAATCATATCATATCTTATAATTACATCTCATCTTATATCATAACATCAATCTTATAATAAGGGCATAATAGCTTCTTATCTTAACATATGCACTTATCATATCATTACATCAATCTTATAATAAGGACATAATATCTTCTTAACTTTACATATGTACTTATTATATCAACTTAACTTAACATATCATCTTTGCGGACTGTCTTCTTCAGCTCGTAGCGAACCTTTGCGTTCGCAACTTTCCTAGAACATGTCGGGGTGAACCTTTGCGTCCCACCCGTAGCCCTCCTTTGCGAGAACTAAGCCTAAGCTATGGCCATAACTCCTGGTAGCGGCTCGTAGATACGGTTACCAGACGGCTACATGTTCTAAGACCAAGAACTGCGCGGGGGAACCTTTGCGTTCGTCCCATGTGAGCAGTGGCATCGACTAAACCCAATTGATAACCTTTGCGTTATCGCAAGGGCGTCCTATCTTATTTAACCCGATTGATGACCTTTGCGTCATCGCAGGGGCGATCTTTATATTGTATCTTATATCTTTACTTAATTCAATCATCTCATATATTAGGATAATACTAGGTGACCGTAATAGGAAATGAAATGTTCGGAGTCCCAGGAAAGAGAGGTGCGGCACGTATATTGGCCACCTTAAATACCAAGTCTTTCCTAGCCAGAGACCGAGACATAACATGTATAGCTATTACTCTGTTTCCTTTCTTATCCCTAATCATATCTTATACTTCTCAACTCTTATAATATATTATCATATACTTATAATCCTATCCTTTCGGATACTAACCTTAATATCATATACTAACTTGTAGATATTATTATTAATAATTGTAATAGCCGAATACTAATAGTAATAATAATAGTCATATTATCTATCCCTTCACTTTACAACTTATCCCTGATAATTATTTAATCTGTAACTTTTATTATTAATTATTTCCTAAATTAATAATAATTCAAAACTAACCAAATTTGACTAAATCAAATAATTCCACACGTAAATCTCAATTTTCAAACCATAATTAATTAATTCTTAAATTTATCTTAATTAATTAATTAATTGCTAAAATTACCAAAATATAATAAAAATCCTATTTTTCCTACTTTCACCACACTCGACATTTTATATCAATAATAGCAAAATTATTCAATTAATTTATATGAATTCAATCATCAAGAATTAAATAATTTAACTAATTAATAAACATAAAAATCATATTTTTCAACAACATTCATCAAGATTAACATAAAAATAATATTTTTAACTCTTCTTTTAATTTCTATACACTCGACAATTAGAAGATAATAACAAGATTTAATTTTTAATTCAAGATTAATCAATATAATTCAATACTATCAAGATTCATCATAAAAATCATATTTTTAGTTCCCTTTTAATACTTAGGTCACTCGAAAATTCAAGAATTAATAATAGCATATTTTAATAATTCAATTGCCCTATTTTATACAATCTGATTTTTAAAGAATTAAATTAAAAACGACCATCTAAAGATCTCTAAAAATCTGGAAATTTTTATGGAAGCTAAATATGGGTTCAAGTATTTACGTGCATAAATTTCGTCTAAAAATAACATCTTTTACTATTTTTAAGTGATTTTATAACTAACCAGTCAGATTAGGCTGAATTCGGTTTCAGAATTTTATGCCATATCAAACGATCTTTAAAAATTACGAAAATTTAACACAAGCTGTAAAACATTATCACTGACTTCCATATAAAATTTCGTAGCATTCCGAATTGATTAAGTATACTAATAAATTCGTAAACCTATTCTGGACAGTTTTACCGGTTTGAAAGATTAAATTTTTATAAATAATAAACGGACGAATTTTGCCACGAAATAAGTCATGGTTAATAATCAAACAGTAAACAAGATACCATGAAAAATTCATTAAGAAATAACAAGATTTGATTGGTAAATAAATTCATACAAGATCATACATAAAAACAAGAAAATACATAAAAATCAATCAAGAAATTCATTCTTCATGCTCGACATATCCAAGTAAAACAATATTAAACTTCCTACAATTTTCATGCTTCAATTCCTAATTAACTATGTGTTTTTCTACCCATAGATTAAAGGAGAAAGCGAAGTTACCTGGATTCGCTTAATTAATCCAAGGAAAAACAATGAAGGTTCGACTTTTTGAGGGGATAATAGGAGAGAAAAATGATCTTTAGAGTTTGGAGTTTTAAGTGCTTAAATGCATAATGGCAACACAAGGGACAAGAGTCCTATTTATAGAACAAGATGAAGTGTTGCAAATCCTAAAATAAGGGAAAGTGAGGGCTGGCCATGTGGACTAAGTATAGGGGCCAAGTCATGGGCTTGGTTGAAAAATACTTAAGCCTTCTTAATTGGTAATTAGCATAATTACCCAATTAAACTAGAAATACCCAATAGCCCAAAAAGGAGACTAAAAACCGGCCAAGGGTAGATAAAAGAACAAATTGGGTCCTTGGCCCAATTTGATGAAAAAGAATGGGCTAAAAAGTAAAACAGTCCAAAATTAAATGGGCCTTTTTGGACTTAGAATTAAGACATATCATTAATAACCGCGAAATTTTCTGGCCCAAAATTCCGGGTCGTTACAAAGACACTAATTAGTTATAATCTTACTTTTGCAAATTATGTATTATGTAATTGAAACACATTTTTGGTTGTATTATGTGCTGGAATTAGTGATGTATTTTGTGGTTTGAACACATATTTTTGGATGTTGATGGTGTTGGAATTGGTGATGTATTTTGTGGTTTGAACACATATTTTTGGACGTTGATGGTGTTGGAATTAGTGATGTATTTTGTGGTTTGAACACATATATTTGAATCCAATGCCAACAGTTATTTTGAAGACATAATGGTGCTGGATTTTTTTTTTGTCTCGTGAAATGCCTCGTGAAATTTGAGAAATTAGTTTCAATAAAGATTCAACATTTACTACATTGTCATTGATATTGATATTGCAATAAACTAGTACATTGTCACTGTCATTCATATTGCAATAGACTAGTACATTGGCACTATCATTCATATTGCAATAAAATACTACATTCATAACACAAAACCTAACATACTCATCTTCATCTACAACTTAGACCGACAACCTACGTTACATCTTGAACAATCCCACAAAGCAGATTAAAATCCAAGAAATGATGATTCTCGCTTATTTCTCGTTTTAGTTCATGATTCTCAAATGGCTTCATCCTAATCTCATCCACTTCATTATGTACTTGAAAAGGTCCATCAATCCACTTCATAAATTTACAAAGTGTATCCTGCAGAAAAATAAATTTAGAAATTTATACCATGAAAATAAAAAAGGGGGGGATTTTACGGAATTCTTTCCAAAAACTAAAACCCGAATTTTTATTTTTTTTTAAAAAAAAATTGGAAAATAAACATGTTTCTTTCCACACATTCAAAAATGAAAACCCTAAAATTTTGGGGATTTTACCAATTTCTTCCCAAAATTGAAAATCCTAAAATTTTTGGGGATTTTAGCAGTTTCTTCCGAAACTAAAAACCATAAAAATTTGGGGATTTTACCAATTTCAATCCCCAATTTCAAAAATTTCAGCAAATTTAAAGTGAAATTGCGAATTACAGGATAAGAAGGACAGCCATAGAACCTCCTCCCAACATTAATACCATCCTTCACCGTACGCACCGCTGCCGCTCCTCCACAATTACATACGACTTGAGAGGCCCTTGAATTTTGAGATGAAGAACAGAATAACAGAAGAACAAAGAACAAAAAAAGGGAACAAAAATAGAGCAAAAATGAAGAACAGAAGAGCAAAGAGAAAAAATGAAGAAAATAAGAACAGAGAACAAAAAAAGGGAGAATGAAAGAGATAATGGTGTATCAGGACAAAAGAGAGAGAAGAAATTGAATGAATGAGTATTTTTTCTGAATGTTTGCTTCCTCAATTCAATTTCAAATGAAAGTTTTTTTTTTAAAAAACGTGAGCAACTGTGTTAGTTTATTAATTGTCTTCCAAATTAATTTCTCTTTTTTAATTTCTTCCAAGTTATTTTTGGGGATTTAATAAATAAATCCAATTTCCACATGTGCATTAATCAAATTTCTTCCCTTAAAAAAATTGAAACTGTAGGTGACCTGCTATAGTAAGTCACTCACCTCATAAACTTACCACAAACAAGATTGGTACAAACTTTTTCTTATTTCGTAATAAAATAAAGGTTGGCTTATTGTGTGTAAATGCCCAAAAGGTTGGATTATTCTAGATAAATAATCCTTTTTCGATATAAAATTTGAAGACAACTGGAAGTATAAACTAGATTCCTAAAATTATAATCCCGAAAATACGAGGTGTTATATCAGCACAAGCAGACCACTTGAATTGATCCATATTGACTTATGTGGACCCATGATAGTGCAAAGTATGTAGAAGTGGGCATATGTTTGTTTGTGTTTTGGTTAATGACTTTTCTATGTACACTTGGACATTGTTTCTATCCTAAAAGGATGAGACTTTTGAAGAGTTTGACGCCTTGATCAAACTAGTACAGAACCAGTTGAGTACTACACTAGTTGCCATAAGATCAGATCATGGTACTGAGTTTGACAATGCAAGATTCATTGAGTTTTGTAGAGAAAATGGAGTAAGTCACAACTTTTCTGCCCCAAGAACACCTCAACAGAATGGAGTAGTTGAGAGGAAGAACAAAACATTGGAGGAGATGGCCAGAACAATGTTAATTGAAAGTGGTCTCCCCACAGGTTTTTGGGAAGAAGTTGTACACACAGCTTGTTATATTCTGAATAGAGCCTTGTTAATACCATTGGTAAAGAAGACAACTTATTAAATTCTAAAGGGTAGAAAACCCAATATTGCACACCTAAGAATTTTTGGATGTAGATGTTTTTTTTGCATAATAATGGGAAAGAACAGCTTGATAAATTTGACTCTAGAAGTGATGAAGGAGTTTTTCTTGGATACTCTCCATATATCAACGCATACAGAGTTTTCAATAGGAGAACATTGTGTGTTGAGGAGAGTGTTCATGTGATTTTTGATGAATTTAACATGTTCTATGAGATTTCGCATACAGGTAACACATGATGACTCCATTGGTTTAATGGAATTCACTGGAGAACAACCAACTAGTCAAGGCACTTAAGACTTAGCTGAACCAGGCTCACCCATTGTGCCTCTAAATCTAAATGGAGAAGAGCCTGGAGGAGATCGAGGAGACTCAGATGAGAATCAGGTAAATATCTCAGGGGGGAACTGGAAATCCTGATCCCAATCCAACTGAGTTACAAGTAAGAGAGTCTAATCAGGAAAATGAGCAAGTGTTTCCCCATGGAGAACACTAGTCTGTATCATCTGAGGGGGAACATAGGCCATCTGGTTCTAATGAAGGAAATGCACAAATGAATCTAATGTTCAAAAATTACAAATACTCATCTTCTCATCCTACAGAGCAAATATTGAGTGACATCAATAAAGGGATTGAAACAAGAAGATCTGTTTACCAAAACATTTGTGCGTATTCCTCATTCTTTTCTTACATAGAATCAGATGATATTAAAACAGCACTTCAAGATCCAGATTGGGTCAAAGCTGTAATATCCTAAAATTTAGGATATGAATTTTGAATGTTATTTTAGTATTTTATTTGATTTTCGGGGTTTTATTTCATAATTAATTAATTTGGGGTCAAGTCCAAAATTAATCATGATTAACCATGCATAAGTGCAAGTGGCCCATTAGCAATTTTTGGCCCATTTCTTCTTAGCCCCAACCGGCCCCCCTCTCCTTTGATGGCTTAATTGCCACTTGTTTTATGTTCACACATAACTAACTTCTATAAATAGAAGGTGTTAGTAAGGCATTTGGATCATTTGCTCATTTAACCACCATTTGCTCACAATAAAAAAAATTAAACACACTCTTTTCTTACTCCATTCCACATGCTATTTTTGGCTCTTCATCATCAAATTTTGTTCATCAACTTTTCAAACCCAAAACTTAAAAATTCATCCTCCATTGATCTTTAAGTATCAAAACTCAATTTAATCCTCATTAATTTCATTCAAGATCATTTGTACGGGTTTGTTTCTGGGTTTGTTTGTGTAATAACCCGAAATTCTGGGCCAGAAAATTTCGTGGTTAATTAATATTATTTTAGTATTCTAAGTCCAAAAGGCCCAAATATTTGGACTGTTTAATTGTTAAGTCTTTCCCTCATCTTAAAAATTGGGTCCAATGACCCAATTCTCCCGTCCCTTGGCCGGCCCTCATTAAATATGGCCAAGGATTGTTTTTCTTTTTCTTTATCCTTATTAATTAGATAAATCTATATCTAATTATCTAACTAATATCTCCTAAATTAAAAATCTAATTTTTATTCTTATCTTTACCTAGTCTCCTAAAGTTACTCAATTCCCTCCTACTCTCCCTCATGTTACACGGCCCCCTCCATATTTTTTTTATTGATTAATTCTTTTGGTTCTTATAATTTATATAAGGGACACTACTCACATCCTTTTATGCTAACTTGACACTCTAAACTCTGAAAATAACTCACAAAAACTCGCTTGTTGTGCCGTGTGGTTTTCGAACCTCAAAGGAGGAATTTCCTTATTTTTCTTCCTAATTCAAGGTAACTAGACTATCTCCCTTTAATATGGATAAGTTTTCCATATAGTTAATTAGGATTAAACTAGGAAAATTGTTGAATTAGTATCATGATAGGGTATTGAATATTCGAACCATGCAATGTAATCCTTTATGTTATTCTCTTGATATTTTATGTAATCTTTATGAATCTTTTATTATTTTCATCAATTCTATGCATGAACTATTATCTTAAATTGTATGTTTGCTTTGAATAATTACATGATAATTTTTTTATTCTTGTTCTTGAATTGTCGAGCATATGTCGAGTGGATTAACATGATTTTTATGATGATTTTATGATATTTTATTGAATTAAATTAATGATTATGATTATTTAATTTTTTAACTAAAGTCTTGAATTTAAAATTATAATTTGTTCTTGTTACATGAAAATGTCGAGTGGCCTAGATGATTAAAAGAAATAAAAATCTTATTTTTTCTTGATTAATCTTGTTGCAAGTCTTGAATTATTGCCTAATCTTTAATTTAATCTTTAATTTAATTATGATATTATCGATTCTTGAATTTAATCTTGATATTATTGTTAGCCTAAGAAAACTGTGTGATGTATGTATAATAAGGATTGATTCTTGATATTGTTTTGGTTCTTGTATGATCATTCTATGTTTAAATTATGATTTAGTATTTATTAATAAGTTATATGATTGATTCATGATAATTGTATTGAATTAATTTAGAGTGTCAATTTTGGTTATTATTAAATATATGTGTCGAGTGGTTCACAATATGAAAAAGGGTATTTTTCTCATGTTTTATGCAATATAAATTGATAATTGTTAGTTTATTTATTTATTTGATGAAGTATTTAATCTATTGAATTGAATTGTTTATGTGATAGCTAAAGAAGTTGATTTTGATTATTTATTTTATTTAGAAAATGTCGAATGATATGAAAAGTAATGGGATCAATTTAATTTAATTTTTGACTTATAATAACTTAAGTTTATGATTTAAGGAATTAATTTAATTAAAGGAATAAAAGGATACAATAAGATAAGTTGTAATATGAAGGAAAGGATTAATATGATGAAAAGAATAAGGTAATAAGATGATAAGAAGTATTGGTCTCACGATGGCCATGTCGCTAAGATAAGATAAGATAAGATAAGAAGGGACGCCTGTTTTGGTGATACACGGGTCACCAGATTAGGTTAAGTCGAAGCCACTGCCCTACTGCGGTCTCTGGGCATTTCTGGATCTTAAGATGTGTATTCGTCTAAGTAGTAGTACACGGGCTACTATTTCGGAGTTATGGCCATAGCTTAGGCTTAGTTCTTGCAAAGGAGGGCTACGGGTAGAATACACGGGTTCTCCCGGCGCATTTTAGGAAAGTTGGGATGTATACGGGCATCCTTACGAGCTAATGACGGTCCATAAGTATAAGAAGATGATTAAGATTGGGATAAGGGAAATAATATGATAGAATATGTAATCCATGGGTTGCTATGTTAATTATATGATGTTATATTATTAAGATTGTATTAAAGTATTAATTATGTAATATTATAATATGATATGTTAAATCTTCCGCTGCGTATGTCTGATAAGTATGTAGGTATGTAAGTATTCATGTATGTATTTATGTATGTATATGTATGTATCTTTATACGTATTTTACAGGTATTTCTATACGTATTTATACGTATTTTATACGTATTTGTATGTATCTTTTTACGTATTTTACAGGTATTTCTATACATATTTATACGTATTTTACACGTATTCATATGTATTTTTAAACGTATTTTGTAGGTACTTTATACGTATTTTGTACGTATTTCCTTACGTATTGGTACGCATTCTTATACGTGTTCGTATGTATTTTTTGTACGTATTTGTATGTATTTATACGTAATTGTATGTAATTTTATACGTTTATACATGTATTTTTGTACGTCTTCTTGGTTGATTCTATGATATTTTATGGTTTATGGTTCCACATTCAAGCGGGACAGCCTAGTTACTCGCCACTGACGGTGGACCCCCCCATTTCAGGTGATGAAGCTGAAGAATAAGTGGGCTATCATATGGATCGGGTTATGTGTTTTGGCAAGACTTATAGAGGAAACCCGGAGCCTATTTTATTTTCTTTTAGTTATTATCATTTAGAATTGCCCAGTCTGTTGGGACTAAACAGTATTAGTTATGGATTTTGGATTTAATAAGGATTTGTGAAACATTTAATCTTTTCATTAGTTAATGATTAATAAGAGTAACCCATGAACTCTTAATATATTGATATGTATTGTTTGGTAATGATCCATTTGTCAATTTCCTTTGTAAATCGACAGCCTATAAAAGTCGGGTCATTACAGTTCGAGTGGGTGATCGTGTTCGAGTGGTACACAGGTTCGTGGTGGTGGTACGTGCGTGGCCGTGTTTGTGGCTGGGCTTTTTCTATGGTGGTCGTGCTCGTGAACGGTGTTCCATGGTGGTTCGTGCTTTTGGACTAGTGCTGCACGATGGTCGAGTGGTGGCCGTGTGTTGTTCGTGCAATATGAGTGTCGTGTGAGCCGTTTGGGTTGGTTGTTTGGACTGTTTTGCTTGTTCTTGCTCGTTTTGTGATTATTATAGTTACCGCATTTATTCCAGGCAACTAGATAATTTCATTTGAATATGTAATTTAATCATGTAAGTATAACATAGCGAGCATGTATAGAATTCATGTTAGATTTATAGTTTATTTTTTATCATGATTTTGTGCATGATTGTTGAATCAATATTTGTACATATATGATTGGGTTTTTCGTGTAACTTGGACTGATTTCCATTAGTTTTGATGATTCAATGTTTATGTTTTGATGTTGACTTTGTTGGATGTATGAACTTTGTTCAAGATTTATTTGTTTTCGATGTCTTGGATTTTCGTGAATTCTAAGTATAGTTTCATGAGAGTTTTTGATAAGTTTTGGTTGTTTTTTTACGGTTCTTGAAATAAAGATTTTGGTTAAATTGTTTCTTGAATAATTTTCGATGGTTTTCTTGATGATTCTTGAAGTTCTTGGTTTATCTTGATGAATCTTGAATATTCTTGATAATTCTTGTTGGTTCTTTGATGTTCTTGAAAATGAATCTTGTTAAGTTTCTAGCTACGTTCTTGAAAGGTTTCTTTAAGATCTTGTTTTACGAGGTTTTCTTGGTTGGATTTTCGAATTAATATAGGTTGCTTTATGATTTCTAAGTTTAGTATTGGTCTTGATGATCGTGTCGATAAGTTGTCGAATTTATTTTCAAAAAGTCAGTCACCTAACTTAGTGAAACACGAGTAGCTAAGAAAGGTTAAGTCGAGGCCACTACCTTGTGTTCGATCGTAGGGTAGTCAGTGTCCTAACATGTGGTTTCGTCTGGTTACTGAAACATGAGTAGCTAGTCCAGGGGTATTGGACATACTTAGGCATAGTTCTTACAAAGGAGGACTACGGGAAGACACAAATGTTGACCCGACATTTGTTTAGGAAGTTGGGAGACGCAAAGGTTGACCAACAAGCATAAGACGGTACTATCATAAGATAAGATAAGATATGATGTTTTGTATGTTGTGTTTCATTAGTTTGGTCTTTCAAAATTATGTTTTGGTTTTGTATTTGGTTTTGAAGGAAATGACACAAAGTGGTCGAATTCTGTTATTTGCAGTTTCGGTTGTGGACACCTAGTACTTATGTGGTCTTTTATTTCGTTGATTTGGATAGCATGTTTTGAATAAGTTTTGATTTAGATTTCTTATTACGATATGATGTGGTATGTTTGTTTCTGCGGTGTCTGGATGCCAGGTATGTGACTATGTGTTAGTTTGCGTGGCTTTGTCTATCTTATGTTGCATGCTTGAGTTCCCTATTTGAATGGGACAGTCTAGTTACTCGCCACTGATGGTGGAACTCCACATTTTTCAGGTGACGATGTTGAGTAGCTATTGTTCAATTTGGTCGGGCTTGGGCGTGTGTATCTGCGAGATTATAGATGGACTTAGATTTGTTTTTGATGTTGTTTAGTATTTTGTTTAGTACTTTGGTAGATGTAGTACTTTGGATATTTTTGGATGTAGTAGTACTTGGACTATGTTGATTTTGGAGTTATAATAATGATATTTAGGATTATTGGTGGAGTTTTTAACATTCCGCATTTTTGTTAGAGTGCATTTCCGCTTTATATCGTATTTTGGTACTTTGTAAACGTCGGGGTGTTACTGTGACGACCCGACTCGCTTAAATCGGCGCGGAAGAAACCGACGAGTCGAATAGTCAAAACTAACAAAACTAAAATACTTAAAAATTAAAACAAAACCTCAAAATATTATTACTATAACCCAAAAGTACAAATACCCACGAGTTTGTACATTACTAATCCAAAAGTCAAACTACTATTACTAATAAATGTCACTCCAAACACATGTCAGAGTTATAGTCAAAGCATACAAGTATCACTACTATAGTCCAAACTAACTAAAACCGTAAAACAACAGAGATACAACTATATAACTATATCGGTGCTCGCCCAACCCATAGCTAAGCAAGAACCTCATCATCAGAACTACCTGAAAAAGTAAACAACAGTCCACCGTCAGTGGCGAGTAACATAACTGTCTCACCCTAACGGGAATACACAAGCACATAGCACAAATCAAATAACCAAAACAAACAACCCAAAACATAACATCAAAACATGCGAATCATACAAATACATGCTTGACTCAACTAACTTAACCAATCTTATCTTTGGCGCAATCATTCGCAAACTAGACCGGACTACGCTCGTACGAA
This sequence comes from Salicornia ramosissima, assembly GCA_951394345.1. Classification (NCBI taxonomy): domain Eukaryota; kingdom Viridiplantae; phylum Streptophyta; class Magnoliopsida; order Caryophyllales; family Amaranthaceae; genus Salicornia; species Salicornia ramosissima. The sequence goes on along the minus strand of OX596237.1, from coordinate 36,627,649 downwards.
CGCCTCTTACGCGAAAGAACTTTACAACTATGCCAGGATTGAGAATCTTACTCCCAAACCCTATGAAACCAATCTTACTGGAAATCCATGTCAAAGACGACATAGTGGTAATCAATATCCCAATACCGCGGTTAGGATAGGGGCAACGTCTTAAACCAAAAACAAAGAATCTTACTCTAAGTTTTAGGCGTCTAGCTACAAAATCAAGCTAATCTTTAACCATCTTTAACTCTTTAATCCGAAGTTTACATTCTTAGTTATTTCTTAAGTTGCATCTTACGCCTTGACTTAAGAAAATAACATGTAAACCAATCATCTTACAACATCTTATCATTTTCTTTAACCTTTTCTTTAACTTTCTTTAACTTAAAAGACTTAAAAAAGAACTCATAAAGACTCTTAAAGAACTCATCAAGAACTTAAAGAATTCATCAAGAACTCATCCAAGATTCAAGATCTTCAATCAAGAACTTAATCAAGATTCAAGAACTTCAACCAAGAACTCATCCAAGAATCAAGAACTCATCCATCATCATCATATCACACGCATAAACTCATCAATCCAACATATAAAATCATCAACTTATCATCATCGAAAATTCACCAAACTTGAACATGATAATCAACAACTTAACACTAACATAATCAATCATAAAATCATCATATTCAAACATAAAATCATCATATAACCATTCCAAAATCAGATTTACATTCATACATAAAAACATGATCAAACTTCGTATAAACTAATCTTGTTTATTTAATCCATACTATGGAACATAGTATGCCAATTAGGTTGAGAAAGTATGTTACCTTGTTGAATATTAACACACAAAATCAACACAAGATGCAGCCCGGAAAATCGAACCACACGACCCTAGCCACGGCAGAACACGCACGGCCTCCACACGAGCAACACGGCACCACCACACGGCTGCCCACTGCACGACACCCCACGGCTGCACCACCACGAGCACGGCCCACCTTCACGGCTGCACCACCACGAGCACGGCCCACCTTCACGGCTGCACCACCACGAGCACGGCCCACCTTCACGGCTGCACCACCACGAGCACGGCCCACCTTCACGGCCAAGAACACGATCCCCACTCGAACCACACGAACACGACCCAAAACCAAGCCCGAACACACAAACTTGATCAATGGCAATGAAGTTTAATTTGTGTTTGAGTACTTAAAGATCAAAGGATGATGAATCTTTAAGTTTGGGTTTAGAAAGGATGATGAACAATTGATGGGTTTCAATTAGCCAAAAATGGTGTGAGGCAAGGGAGCAAATGGAGGGAGTTTGTGTCTTAAACTTTTAATGGCAATTTAGCAAATAAATCCTCAAGCCTTACTAAATCCCCTATTTATAGAAGAGTTTTAAGGTGTGAACATGAGGCAAGTGGAAAAACTTGTCATCACACTTAAGGGGGGGCCGGCCAAGGCAAGGAGAAATGGGCCAAAAATGGGCTTTCATGATCAATTGGGCTAATTTACAAAAATTGCATGACTAATCATGCTTAAATCGGTTTAGCCCAAAATATTAAATAATTAATTAGAAAATTAAATAATAAAATTCTAATTAATTAAATAATAATAAAAACAATTAATAACTAATCAAAATAAAATAATTCGAATTAAATCGAAATTATTCACATAAAACAAAATAAATTGTTCAAAACTAAATTTGAACCATACATAGCAACACATAAATATACATAATCATCCGACAGAATTACCAATAAAATCAGGGTCGTTACAACCTCCCCTCCTTAAAGAAATTTCGTCCCGAAATTTAAGGCAAAGGAGATCGCTCACCCTCAAACAACTCCGGGTACTTCTGCCTCATGGACGCCTCTGTCTCCCAAGTCGCCTCCTTATGGTGTTGATTTCTCCACAACACCTTGACGAGCTGGACTTGCTTACGCCGAAGGGTCCTTACTTCCCGATCCAAGATCTGTCGTTTCTAAAGCTAACATGACAGAAGAGTCTCCTGTTAAATCTGTGATAACTCGACCTTTGGGAGAGGAGTTTATTTGTCGACGAGAGTTCAAGGATGTTCCATTGGCCATCTCCGGTGTTGCGTTTCTCGCCGATTTGAAGGAATTTCCGATGATCGAGTTCGATGTAATGTTTGGGATGGATTGGTGTAACACCCCCAAATTACTCTCTAATAACAACGATTATAAATACGGATTAGAGAGTAACTTAGGAGTATTACTGCCACGTGATTACTTAAGGCAAGACAGAGTTTTGCAGCGGAAAACATACTTATACTTTTATTCATTAAATAAAAATAGTTACATAGTAGCTTTAGTACATAATTGAAATAAGTACTTAAAACAAATGCATAACATTAAACTTAAACTAGGTGAATTACGCCCAATGCCCACCATGCAGTACTTAGAACACGTTGTGATCACCATCACCTGTCTACTTATCATAAGTGATAAGTAGGGCCAAGCCAAAACAAAAGAGAAATACGGGTTAGCGAAAACGCTAAGTACATACAAATGCTAAATATTTAAAATCAACTTAATTAAGCAAACGTGCTTTCACAAATCATTTATGCTTTGCCAACCATAAATATTCAAATAATCCATAAATAAGAGTTCCATAATTTGGAAATGTAAACCAAACCAATAAATCAAAAAAATATAATTGAATGATAATATGCAATTCATTTTCCACCCAAGTGTGCACACCCCCAAGCTAGTAACTCCTTTATATAACCTATACTTGGGGAAAAACTAGATCATACAAAGTTCATAGTCTTATCAATTATTCTCCAACATAATGTGAGTCAAGATACCCAGTCTCCACGTAACGGGAGTAAAGAAACCTCGACATAGTGGGAGCCAAGAACCCAGTCTCCACATAACGAGAGTAAACAAACCAATCTCCACATAATGGGAGTAAAGAAAACCAAAAATATCCGATGAAACGGACTTCTGAATTCCCGTATAAGGGATATCCATAAACCCATTCACTATGATGGTAACCTGTTTAAATTTATTTTGCAATATACTTTGCAATTGATTTAATACGAATTTTAACAAAGATAATGTTAGACGAACAAACTTCCAAAATCCCGTATATAGGATGTCTAGCAATTTGTAACGGTAACATTTATAATCATTTTAAAATGATTATTAGTTAGTAAATCGTTTTCAAAATCCTTTTCTAAAAGTTTTATAATGAATCATTTTAGAGATAATATTTTAAATATAATTATAAATAGTTTTTTAAAACAGTGACATATTCACAAATATATAACACACAACATTTTCACCTTTCAACAACTTAAACATATTTACATGAAAAAACATGTTATAAAAGATCTAGCCACTTGTACGTACCTCGATCTTTGCATTCAAACACGAAAATCCAAGTTACGAGCTTAGAATCCCAATCACAATATTGGAAAATCCTCCTAAAATACACCAATAATCCTAATCAAACTTTTGATTTATAAAATAAGAATACTAATACTAGTCGTTGACTAGTTGTGCATGAACAATTATTTTAACCTTTTTATCAATTGAACTAAATGGGTATTCTTTAACACTTTATAAAATTTAAAGTTGGAAAACAATTTAAGTCTTAATGAAATAATAGGAATAATATAATTGTGAATGGTAATAACCACAATAAAAGAAATAATAATAATAGTAATACTAATTAAGCAATATATATAATAATAATAATAATAATATTGATAATAATAATAATAAAGTAAAACAATAGTAATAATAAAGCAATATAATAATAATAGTAATAATAATATTTAAGCAATATAATGATAATGATAATAATAATAATAAGATTAGTCATAAAATTCATAATGTTAGTAAAAAAATAATAAACAACTTTTGGTATTAATATTGTTGATAGTGGTTTAACAACAGAGTTTTAATAAATTTTGAGTTTTTCTTATTAGTATTATAATTTTAAGGTTTTGTCCAAATGGGTCCAAAAGTCCAATTTGAGGCATAGTAATATTGTAAATAAGAGGCCCAATGTATCCTTTTATTTATACTTAAAACATGAAGTAGAAGAAAGGAGAAAAAGAAGGGAGGTGGAGCAGGGCCAATCAGCCCCTGACCTTAGGCTGGGCGTGGTCAGGTCGGCGGTGGCAATAGGGTGGACTAAGGGTGTTGCTGCGGTGGAGTGGGGTGTTGCTGTGGTGGGAGGAAGAAGGCAAGGTGGAGAGAGAGAGAAGGATCGAGAGAGAGGAGAGTAGAGCATAGAGAAGCAAAGCAACAACGGGGTTGCGTTGGAGGAGGGGTGGTGGCTCCTAGGTGGTCGTGGTGGACTGGGTGGAGACGGTGGTGGCGGAGAAGAATGGGCGGTGGTTGGTGGTGGTGCAGAGCAACGATGAAGAGAAAGAAATGGGGAAAAATCTGAAAATTTTGAGTTGTGTTTGATTATTGATTTGGGATGAAATTGGGGATTAATCCTTCACTATTTATAGGCAAAATCAATGAATTTTCAGATAAGGAACTCAAATTTGATTGGATGATTTGGTGATATAAACACATGGTGGAGGAGGATTGAAGGGTTGACTATGGTGTTCAAATTGCATGTAGAACACTTGGAGGATGAAGGTAGAGAAGGTGGGGATATTTTGGTGAGAAAAAGGTTTAATTGTTGTGTAATTGTTAAAAAATATAGGTGGCTTGAAATGCCATGGAGTACACGAAGAAGAAGAAGATGGCTTCTTTCTTTTTTTATAATTAATTAATTTATTTAATTATCTATTTATTTATTATTAGCTTGGGTATGGGATTGGGCTTGAGATATGGGCTAGGCAAATTGATACAAGATCTTTGCAAGTTGATACAAGTATAAAACTAAAATAATTATACCATTGGTTTGAAAAAAAAATTAGTTTATAATATATTTATTAATAAGTTTATGAAAATAGACTTTTATTGAAATACTTTATAAATTGTGAATCTTGAGTGAAAAAATTAGATTATTATTTGATAAAATAATTTTGCCAATAAAAAAAATCATCAAATAAAAATATTTTAAGCTTAATAAACATAATTAAATTAATAAAATGATTTGAAAATTTTGGGTATTACAGACTAACCCGCTTAAAAGAAGTTTCGACCTCAAAACTTAAGTTTAAGTAATATAAGTTAGTTCCAATTGACACATGCACAACCTAAAATGACTTTATAAATAACAGAATTTAACCAAAAAGGGCAAAAACGTGAAACTATATCGCATTCTACCCCTCTTAAAAGGAGTTACGCCCTCATAACTCGCCTACTAACCTCTAAAAATAATTCCGGGTGTTTTTTCCTCATATCCTCTCCGGCGTCCCAAGTAGCTTCTTCGGTCTTATGATTTGACCATAAAACCTTCATTATCTTAACCTCTTTGTTTCTTGTGCCTGTCACTTTACTATCCAATATCTTCACTGGTCTTTTCTCGTAGGTCAAGTTCTCATCAATTTCAATGGTTTCAGGCTGTAAGACATGTGAATTGTCTGGTATATACTTTCGGATCTGACTCACATGGAACACATTGTGGACTCTTTCTAGTTCAGTAGGGAGATCTAGCTTGTAAACTACCTTTCCTACCTTTTTGACAATTTAATAAGGTCCAATGTATTTTTGGCTCAATTTCCCTCTTTTCCCGAACCCCAATACACCTTTCATCGGAGATATTTTCAGCAAGACTCTTTCTCCTTCCTCATATTCTTTAGTTCTACTTTTTAAGTCACCATAACTCTTTTGACAATCCTGCACGACTTTGATCTTCTCCTGAATCATTTTTACTTGTTTAACTGTTTCTTCTATTATTTCTGGTCCAAGTATGCCAATTTCACTGATATCATTCCAACATATCGGCCTTTGACACTTTCTTCCATACAATGCCTCAAATGGTGCCATCCCAATGCTTGCATGGTAATTGTTGTTATACGAAAATTCTATTAAATCTAGATGGTTTTCCCATGAGTCTTGATATTCCATTACGCAAGCTCTCAACATGTCTTCTAAGGTCTGGATTCTCCGTTCTGTCTGTCCATCAGTTGCCGGGTGGATAGCGGTGCTGATCAATAATTTAGTCCCCATTGCTTTCTATAGGCTTTGCCAGAAGTTGGATAGAAATCTCGAATCTCTATCTGAAATAATATCCTTTGGAACTCCATGGTACTTAACCACAAATTTCACATATGCTTTTCCCAATTGATGCATTGACCATGTGCTTTTCATGGGTATGAATATTGCAGACTTAGTTAATCGATCCACTATAACCCAAATTGTATCATTTTCTGCTTTAGTCCTTGGTAGGGCTCCCACGAAATCCATAGAAATTGAATCCCACTTCCAACCAGGCACCTCCAATGATTGTATCGTCCCTTGTGGCCTCTTGTGCTCGATTTTGACTTTTTGAAAAATTAAACATCTAGCCACAAATTCGGCAACTTCTCTCTTCATGTTTGGCAACCAAAATGTTTTCTTCATGTCCTTATATAATTATCCCCTCCGGGATGTATTAAATAAGGAGAACTATGTGCTTCCTTCATTAATCTCTGCTTCAAATCACTCTGATTTTGTGGGACACACCATCTTCCTTTGAATCATATGCTCCCATCTTCGGCTATAGAAAAATCCATTGCTTGTCCCTCTTTAATTTTTCCTTTGATCTTCTGTAATTTTTCATCCTCGTGCTGATTTTCTCGAATTTCATCATAAATTGATGGCTTGATCATCAAGGCATTCAACATTTTCTCTAACCCTCCTTGCTCCATTACCTCTAAATTAATCTTTTGAAACTCCACGCACAATTGATCTGGAAGGATCATTGCGTTGACTGTATGGCTTGACTTCCTACTTAAAGCATCTGCCACCACATTCAATTTTCCCTCGAGGTATTGAATATCTAATTCATAATCTTTAATCAACTCCTACCATCTTATTTACCTCATGTTTAACTCCTTTTGAGTGAATATGTACTTTAAGCTTTTATGGTCGGTGAAGATCTTACATGTTACCACATATAAATAATGTCTCCAAATCTTCAAGGCAAACACAATTGCCGCTAACTCTAAATCATGTGTTGGATAATTCACTTCATAGGGTTTTAGTTGTCTGGAAGCATAAGCAATCACCCTTATATTTTGCATTAACACACAACCTAGCCCAAATTTTGACGCATCACAATATACTTCATATTGTCCACTTTCATCGGGCAAGGCTAACATAGGGGTTGTAGTCAACTTCTCTTTTAATAACTGGAAGGCTTCCTCACACTCTGGAGTCCACTCGAACTTACATTCTTTCTTCATCAAGCTTGTCATTGGACGTGCAATCCTTGAGAAATCCTTCACAAATCTCCTATAGTAACCTGCTAACCCTAGAAAACTTCGAACATCAGTTACACTCCTCGGGATTGGCCATTCACTTACTGCTTTTAGCTTTGCTAGATCGACGGAGACTCCTTCTTTAGAAATCACATGACCTAAGAAAGCTACCCTGTCTAACCAAAACACACATTTTGTAAACTTAGCATACAATTCGTGCTCCCTCAAATTTAATAATACCGTTCTCAAGTTCTCCTCATGATCATCCTTATTCCTTGAGTAGACTAAAATATCATCGATGAATACAACCACAAATTTATCTAAGTATGGCCTAAAAATTCGATGCATTAAATCTATAAAAATTGCAGGTGCATTAGTTAACCCAAACGGCATCATAGTGAACTCATAATGACCATACCTAGCCCTAAAAGCACTTTTAGGAATTTCATTTTCTACTATTCGTAACTGGTGATACCCTGACCTCAAATGGATTTTGAAAAGACTCCTACCCCTTTTAACTGGTCAAATAAATCTTCAATCCTATGCATAACTTTAAACTGCAACGGATATTTATTGTTAACTGTCACGTTATTCAACTCTCGATATTCTATGCATGGATAAAGGCACAACTTAAGGATTTTGGGGTCTGTTCCGGAAGTGTTCCCATATTGTGTGATAACACCAGTGCTATAAACATTTCAAAAAATCCTATCCAGCACTCTAAACCCAAACATATTGAAATCAGACATCATTTTCTCAGAGACAATGTTGAAAAGGGAAATATGAATCTTGAATTTTGCAAATTTGAAGAACAATTGGCTGATATCTTCACTAAACCCCTAAGCAGGGAAGTTTTTGTCAAACTCCGCACATTACTTGGTATGGTAAGGATTAGATTCTAGTTCCTTAGGACTTATCTTTCTCTTTTTGGCTATGTTTGACTTTATGATCATTAGTTTAAATAAGTGGTCTCAAAATTCTTATGTTGATGCTGTTCCAATGTGTGGTGTCTCTAAGTTGCCTAACTGAAAGATGCCTTAAGTTTTAATATATACAGATCAGCGTCAGACCATCGTCAGACCAGTTCCTTACAACGGTTATGTCAGTTTATTGTTGAACCCTCAATTTTGAATTTGAGGATTTAATTATTCTGACACATGACCGTTGTGAATAGTGTAAAGTAACTTCTACCTTAACTGTTTTAATAACTGCCTTTTGTCATCATTTTAATTCACTCTTTCACATTGATTTTTCTCTCTAACTGCCTCTCTTTCTCAAATTAATCTTCTCTCTCAAACCCCAAGCATCCTCATCAGAATCTCCTTCAAGAATTCGAAATCAGTTTATCTCTCTCTCTCTCATCAAACTCACTGATTCAATCAATATGGGAAGAAAGAAGAACAAGGCTGCAAGGAAGAAAAGTCGAGGACAAAGTCAACCTCCCAGTTTCACACCCTCCAAAGTTGAGAAGGAATCAAACGCTGTTGTGGTTGCTGAATACCACCAAGCAGAAGAGAAGCAAGAAGAGGTCAAGGACCAAGCCACACCAGAAACGGTTTCTGAATCTAAGGCTGCATGCAAGCCTGATGAGAAATCTACTCCTCCACCAAGCCCTAATCCTCCACCAAGCCCTAAATCATCACCACCATCTTCACCAAAATCCCCACCACCTCAACCTTAGAAAACTCCATCACCATCCAAACCTTCACCCCCTCCTTCACCTAAACAACCCTCTCCACAAACTGCTATCTCTTCCCCTCCACAAAAATCACCATCACTACCAAAGACCAAAACTCTACCACCCCCTTCACCACAAAAGGAAACAACCCCATCACCTTGTCCACAACCACATAAAACACCCACACCATCTCCTCAGACCACACAGAAAACAGTGCCAAGCACTGAAGAAAAGGAAGTTGAAAAGGAAGAAACAGAAAAGCAAGATAATGACATGGATGTCGAGATCACAGGGGTAGTACAAGAGGAAAGCGAAAAAGGAAAGAGAACAAGACCTTTGAGGACAAGGGTCTGCAAGGAAGAGGTCAAAAAAGAACCTGCTGAGGAGGTTCCAGAGGGAAAGAAGGATTAAAAGAAGAAAAGGGTGAAGGGTGTTGCGAAGAAGGGCAAAGCCTTTGAGAGCCCTAAGCCTACAACCAAACTCCCAACAGAAAAGAAGAGGAAAGCTGCTTCTGCCTCTGAAAAGACTCCTGCCAAGAAGAAAGGTAAGACCACTTCTGAACCACTGTATGAATTAAGTGGTAGGGGTGTCTTATTTGGTTTTTCATGTCCAAAGTCTTGGATGAGTCAACCATTTTTAGAGGAGTTTAAAGAAGCCATAGAGTTCCAGGGTTGGGAAGGGCTGTTTGACAAGAGGTTAGATGTTTTTGAAACTTGTGTTGAGGAGTTTTACTCAAAGTTGGGAAAGTTAGACAAAGGGAAGGTCTGGAGTGAGGTCGAGGGGGTCGACATCACTCTTTCAAAGAAGAGTCTAGGGGAGGTACTGGGTGTACCAAAAGGTGGATTCTGTTACTATTCCAAAGACAACTGGCCAACTATTCCTGAGGTCAGTACAGAACACATATAAACCACTCTCTCTACTGGTTCTCCAAGTGATGGTTGTGGCTATGTTATTGGCCAACTAAGGGAACCACTGATGAGGTTGTTCCATAGAGTTGCCTCTAAGATAGTACTCGCTAGGGCTCAGGGCAGAATGGATGTATGGAAGATGGATGCTGTGATCATTTACTGTCTTTATGAGAAAATCAAGTTGAGTCTCCCTAGTCTTATGCTAGCTCACATGGTTAGCATTCTAGAAAGGTCCAACCACTCTCTACCCTATGGTGTCTGGCTTACACTTGTGTTCCAAAGTAAGAAGGTACATCTGAGTGGTGAGGTCAAGAAAATGCCTGTCCTCACCAACCAGATCCTAGGTCAGAAAGGGATGACCTTTGAGGGTGGCATGCTAAAAATCAGGGATGAAGAGAGGATCACAGGGGCCAGAAGAACAAGCAGTTCTAGGTCTGAGGAAGCTATTGGGTCATTGTCCAAACAGGTGCAGACACATGGGGAATTACTGCAACAGATGATGGCTAGTGTCAATGCTCTGTGCACTTCTCTAGATGGATCTATAAAGAACATATCAGCCCGACTGGACTCCCATGAAGAAAAGCTTGCCTCCTCTTCCAGTTTCAAGCCCAAGACCACTCCAAGACCAGTTCCATCATTGCCCAAGACAAGAAGAAGCAGAAGGAGCAGAGTGCAGAAAAAGAGGGTGAGGATTCTACTGAGGATTCTGATGATGATGCCGACTCCACTTCTTCTTAGCCTACCCCCTTTCCTTACTAACATTGCTTTCAAACTTTAATTCCTATGGTTTCTCTGAACAATTTCAATCTTTAGTTTTTGACCATTTCTGTTAAACAATTTCTCTACAAAATGGTCCTGGTCTGTATATTTTCTTAACTTGTATGTGCACTTGAACATTTAGGATTGTGAGCCGCAGGTACTCACATTTGGGACAGCATCTCTAGAATGTTGTGTTAATATTATGCCTATATTTGACTTTACTTGTTGTTTTCCTCTAATTTTTGTGCTATGGTCGATTTTGTCATTTGATGATGCCAAAAGGGGGAATAGGACAGGTGAAGTTCCTAATATCAAGTGTAGCAACTTGAACAAGGTTCAGACCTTGTTAAGAGATGGCCCAGCTTTATGGCTAGGAGCATCTTGAATTCAGATCAAGTGCTCCTATCCATCCCAACTGGAAGAAATTCTTCCAAGTGAAATTGAAAATTCTCTTGCTACATTTGATAATTGATAAGTCTTGCAAGTTATAGGTTTAATGCTGAAACTCAATAATAAATTGAGTAATGTGATGAGTGACTGACCATTGTAATCAGTTTAATTGTGCTTTAGTCTTTTGTGTATCTTTTATTCTCTGAGATTATAAAAATCTGACTACAGGCGCAGTGCAAGACCAGTTCCTCTGAACAGTTGTTTTATTTTGAAACAATTGGTTACTGTTCTCAGGGGGAACTTCATGGTTTGTCATCATCAAATAGGGGGAAATTGTTGAACCATGTTTGATTTGAATGATGACAAACCAGTCCTATATACTTGATGTCTATGTATATTTGTATATGAACAGGTTGAATCAAGTGAGGACTCATCAAGGTAACCATGAAGGCCTTGAGATACTTGAAGATCAGAAGCCAAGAGCTTGGAGCTATTTATTTTTTGTATTTCTAGGATCTTCTTGTAAAATAGGCTTAGGAAAATATTCTTAATGTTTTTAAGTAAAGAGCAAAAAGACTTTAAGTTTACATCTAGTAAAGAGAACAGGCCAAGAACAAGCTAAGAACAGGCAAAGAACAAGCTTGGAACAGTTCCCTTTATCAGATGTAGACTTAGTAGTACTGAGACCACTGTGGGAACAGACCTCAGTATTACGCACGTGATCCGTACAACTTTTGGTGTTCAAAATTATTTTTGAAAATTTTATTTGAAAATTTTGGATCACTTGTATTTTGGAAATCTGCCAAATTGATACACCAAATCTTCTCATTAAATGCAATGTACTTTGTTTGAACTTTAGTGTACATCTCTCTTCCCACAGTGGAAAGAGACAAAGTCTGAAACTAAAACACTGCACTTGTGTCAGCTGAAGTGGTTTGCACAATTTAGGCAAGTCTCCAAACACACTTCTAGAAGACGGTTTTTTCCTTGCCTATATAAACAATCTTTGCAAAAAACCCTAGAAGACTTTTTCTCTCCAAAGAAAACAAAGTCATATTTTCTGAGAGTCTATCCTTAATCCAAAACTATCTCCATATCCATCTTTAAGAGAAAAACTTACGGAGATTTAAGTTTGTAATATTTGAACCACTTAGAGGGAAGTGGTTGGGGAGTGTTCTGTGAACACTGAGTGAACTGTTAGAGTTAACAGTTGGGAAATTAAGTGTTACATAGTTGTAGCATTTAATTGAGTGGTTAACCTTGTTATTATTCTGAGTTGATTAATAATATTGGTGAGAGAGTGGAGGACGTAGGCTTGTTTAGAAGCCGAACCTCGTTAAATCTTTGTGTCCCTACTCTTTGTCTACTGTTCTTTGGTTGTTCTCACAAAAAGATAAACAAACATTGAAACGATTGAAAAAACACACATACTCAATTCAACCCCCCCTTTCTTGAGTATACATTGAACTAACAGAGGACTTCACTAAGAAAGTCCAAGACCGGTTCTATCCTGATGAACTGAAATGGCAGAAGCAGGAAGAGTTCCTCTCATTCACCCAAGGCAGCATGTCCGTTCAAGCCTACACGGACAAGTTCACAGAGCTCTCTCGGTTTGCAACTGCATTCATAACTTCTGAAGCTGAGCGAGTCAAGAGGTACATCAAGAAGATGGATTCTCGCATCCGGGTTCATGTGATCAGTAGCAGAGTGAAGACCTTCCAGGAGGTGTACGAGGTAGCTCTAGAAGTCCAAGCATCGGTCTCTGATGACGACACAACCAAAAAAAGGGTTGCTTCGTTTTCTACTCCAGCACCAGCTGAGAAGACCCGGTTCGAGTCTACTCCGAAGCCTCAACAGAGTGCTCGACCAGCTCCAAGTCAAGGGCCGAGGATCTGTCAGGGCTGCAAGAAGGACTATCACCCGGGCAAGAAATGTGATGGGTCGCCGATCATGTGCTTCCATTGTGGTCAAGAAGGTCACAATTCGGTGTTCTGTCCTAAGAAGCGTCCAGCAACAACAACTAGCCAAGCACCGGTTAAAAGTAGGATCTTCTGCATGACTCAGGAGGAAGCGGATGCTCAGCCAGATGTGGTCACGGGTACCTTCCTAGGATGCTTCGAAGAGTGGCCTAGGATGTGTGCTCATGCAAGGCGGGAAGGTCATCGCTTACGCATCGAGACAGTTGAAGGTGCACGAGCGTAACTGTCCCACACATGACACATGACTTGGAGCTAGCAGCTGTGGTATTCGCGCTCAAGATTTGGAGGCACTATCTCTATGGTGGTTCGTGAGGAGTATTCACGGATCAAAAGATTCTCAAGTACATCTTTACTCAGAAAGACCTCAATATGAGTCAGAGACGATGGCTTGAGCTTATTAAGGACTACGACCTGACGCTTAACTATTGCGAGGGAAAGGCGAACTTAGTCGCTGACGCAGTGAGTCGTAAACATTGCTTGAGCTTCAGTAGAAGCCGTAGTTCCGTCAGACTTCGTCTGACATCTATGAGTGCTGAGCCTGAATTGCTTCAGGAATTGCGCGAGGGTCAGCAGAATGATCCGCAGTTAGCTAGGATTCGACAGGCGTTACGGCAAGGTAAAGCCGTAGGTTTCGAGATCCCTTCCGACGGTAGTCTGCGATTCCGAGGGAGGTGGTGTGTACCGGACAGTTCTGATCTTAGGAACAGAATTATGTCTGAGGCACATAACTCACCCTACTCATGTTCATCCTGGATTTAACAAGTTGTACTAGGACCTTAAGGGCCAATTCTGGTGGCCTAAGATGAAGAGGGATGTAGTAGAGTTCGTAGCTCGATGTTTAGTCTGTCATAAAGTTAAAATCGAGCACCAGAGACAAGGAGGTCTGTTGCAGCCACTACCGATTCCGACCTAGAAATTTGAGTCGGTTTCTATGGACTTCGTGGTTAGCCTACCTACTTGTAATGGTTTGAATGCCATTTGGGTAACAGTGGATAGGTTGACCAAGGTCGTTAGATGCATACCGATGAAGATGACCTGGTCTATGGAGCGTCTAGTAGAGGCATATACCTAGGATATTATCCGACTTCACGGAGTTTTGAGGGAGATTGTTTCTGATCGAGATCCGAGGTTTCTGTCTCGTTTATGGAAATCAGTTCAGGAAGCCTTTGGGACGAAGTTGAAGCTGAGCACCGCTTTTCACGCGGCGACAGATGGTCAGACTGAGAGAACCATCCAGACTCTAGCGGATATGTTGCGAGCATGTACTCTGGAGTACCATCAGTCTTGGGTACGTATGCTTTATTTGATAGAGTTCTCCTATAATAATATCTATCACTCCAGCATCGATATGGCTCCGTACGAGGCCGTGTATGGCAGGAAATGTCGGAGTCCGATTTGTTGGAATGATATTAGTGATTCTGTGGCTTTAGGACCTGAGATGGTACGAGATACTGTTGAGAAGGTCCGAGTCATTCGGTCTAAGATGCAGGCCGCTCAAAGTCGTCAAAAATCCTACGTCGATAATCGACGTAGACTGCTGGCTTACGAGGTAGGTGACAAAGTCTTGCTTAAGGTTTCACCGTTCAAAGGAGTGGCATACTTTGGTCAAAAGGGGAAACTCCGATCGAAATACATGGGACCTTACGAGATATTAGAAGGAGTTGGGGAGGTGATATATCGGTTGGCATTACCACCTAGTCTGTCTAATGTTCACGATGTGTTCCATGTTTCCCAGCTAAGGAAATATGTACATGATCCTACCCACATTATCCCAGTGGAGTCGGCCACGTTTGAGCCGAATTTGACTTTTGAGGAGCGACCCGTCCAGATCTTGGATCGGGAAGTGAGGACCCAGAGCTTTTTGTGGGTGAACAATTTCCTTTACCTTGGGACAAAATTTCTTTAAGGAGGGGAGGTTGTAATGACCCAGATTTATCGGTATTTCTATCACCGATTTTATTTTTTATTTATGTGATCTTTTGTATGGTTCAAAATTTATTTTGGACTATTTATTTTATTTTATGTGAATAATTTCGATTAAACTCGAATTATTTTATTTTTGGTTGATTATTATTTATTTAATTATTATTTATTTAATTAGAATTTTTATTATTTAATTTTGTAATTAATTATTTTTTGGGCCAAAATCAATTTAAGCATGATTAGTCATGCATGAGTGCAGTTAACCCAATTATTTATCGAAAGCCCAATTTTGGGCCCATTTGCAAGCCATGGCCGGTTATCCCTTGTTATGTGGCAAGTTTTGCCACTTGCCATGCATTCACACCTTAACTAACTTCTATAAATTGAAGGGTTAGTAAGGGATTAAGGATTCATTTGCTCATTTGTCAACTTAAACACACTTGCTCATCAAAAGTTTAAACACAAAACACCCTCCAGTTTTCTCTCCTTCACACGCCATTTTTGGCTTAATTTTTCCATCAATTATTCATCAACTTTTTAAACCCAAAACTTAAAGATTCATATCCCATTGGTCTTTAAGTGGTTGAATATCCATTTATCTTTATCTTTTGTGATCAAGATCATTAGTTTAGGTTGGGTTCCGGGTTGTTGCGTGTTTGTGTTGGTTCGTGTGGAAGTCGTGTGTGCAAGTGGTGGTTCGTGTGGTAAGCCGTGCATCAGGTCCGTGGCTCGTGGTCTGGCCGTATGGTGGTGCAAGTGGCTCGTGTCGTGTCTGTGCAGTAGGGGTCGTGCTCGTGAGGGCTGCCAAGTGACTCGTGGTGGTACACGGTGGTGCCGTGTTGTTCGTGCCGTGTGCGTGGTTATTGGGGCCGTGTGGTTCGAATTCCGGGCTGCAAGTTTTGTGTTAATTTGTGTTTAA
The DNA here is from genome assembly GCA_951394345.1 of Salicornia ramosissima. Taxonomy (NCBI): domain Eukaryota; kingdom Viridiplantae; phylum Streptophyta; class Magnoliopsida; order Caryophyllales; family Amaranthaceae; genus Salicornia; species Salicornia ramosissima. Next base: position 36,611,766 of record OX596237.1, on the reverse strand, counting down.
TCTTCATTAAGGTAACATACTATCTCAACCTAGTTTGTATACCTTGATTCATAGTATAGATTAAGTGATTAGAATAGACCGTTTTGATGTTTATGTACCCATTTTTATGCGTGTATTATAGCTGATTTTGGGTGATGGTTTTGTGATGATTTCTACTTGATTATGTGTATTTCATGATTGATTATGTTAGTTTTATATTTGATGTTGATCATGTTCAAGTTTTGTGAAGTTTTGATGTTTGGAAGTTGATGAAATTATTGTTGAATTTTGTTATGATCATGCGTGTGAATTGATGATGGTTTTGGAATTGAATTCTTGAACGTTGAATGAGTTCTTGGTTGAAGTTCTTGAATCTTGATTGAGTTCTTGATTGAAGTTCTTGAATCTTGGATGAGTTCTTTATGAGTCTTGTTGGTTCTTTATGAGTTTTTGGTCGAGTCTTGAAAGTTAAAGAAAGTTAAAGTTAATTAAAGAAAGGTTAAAGAAAGTTAAAGAATGTTATAAAGAGGTTCCAAGATTGTTAATTGATTTACATGTTAGTCTTAAGTCAAGGCGTAAGATGCAACTTAAGAATTAACTAAGAATGTAAATTTCGATTAAAGATTGCTTGATTTTTCTACTAGACGCCTAAAACTTAGAGTAAGATTGTAAGAATTGGGTTAACACGTTGCCCCTATCCTATCCGCGGTATTGGGATAGTTGGTGTAATAACCCGAAATTTTGGGCCAGAAAATTTCGCGGTTATTAACGTTATTTATTAATTTAAGTCCAAATGGGCCATATGATTTGGACTGTTTGCATCTTTTAGGTCCAATGTTTTCTTCAAATTGGGCCAAAGACCCAATTCCCTTCTTCTTTTACCCATGGCCGGTCCTTCCATTTGTAATTGGATCAACATTAATTTTTGATTTAATTAATTAATATTAATTATAATATTTTAATGATTAAATTAATTAATTTATTGATTTTAACCCATTCAAATGTTGTTGAACAACCTAGCTAATTTTGCTCAAACCCTCCCCCTAATTCCCCATGTTCACGGCCAACCCTAGATAAAAATTAGGGTTTGTTTCTTTTTGGCCTTTTCATCTTTAAATAGGACTAATCTCCTTAATTGGGTCCTATTTTGCAATTTATTCACGAAACTCTACAAAAAAATCATTTTTCTCTCTTCCTTCCTTCAAATTGTCGAGTGCTCTAAAATTCACCAAGGGTGAATTAATTTTTGTGTTTTGGAATTAATAAGCGAATCAAGTTAACTTCGCTTTCTTCTTTAATCTAAGGGTAGCAAAACACATAGTAAATTAGGATTGTAATGAAAATTTGTAGGAATTTAATCTTGTTTTTACTAGAAAATGTCGAGTAGCATGTTGATTGAATTCTTGAATTATTTCATGTATTTTCTTGATTTTATGTATGATCTTGCATGATTAATTAATCAAAATTTCATAATTAAATCTTTATTTATTTTGGGGTACTCGAAAAATTTGCATGAAATTGATGATTTATGTTCTTGATTTAATCTTGAAATTTTCGAGTGTATATACATGTTAATGATGATTTTCTTTAATTGTTTAAGCATGTTCATGACTAATTTAATTAGTATTGATTAAATCTTGAATTTAAAGTTTTATCACGATATTTTTCTATAATATGTCGAGTGATAGAAAATTAAAAGAAAAGATTAAAAAATCTAATTTTTATGTTAATCTTGATCTTATTGAATTAATTATGCTAATCTTGAATTAATTCTTTAATTATATCATGTTAATTTAATTCTTGAAAGAAAATTAGATGTTGTTGTTCTTTGAAATTGCCGAGTGGTGTTATGAACAAAGCATGATATTTTAGTCTTGAGTCTTGAATTTAATCTTGTTAATTGATGTTAAAAATATGATTTTTATGATTATTGTTAGTTAATTTATTTAATTGTTGTAGTTTGAAATTGTATAAATTAATTGATAAAATTGATCAATTTAGATCAAAAATGTCGAGTGAGAGTAAAATAGAAAAATAGAATTTTTATCATAATTTTGGTAATTTTAGTAATTAATTGGGTAATTAAAATAATTTAAGAAATTAATTAGTTATTGATTGAATTTAAAAATGCCGAGTGGAATAATTAGATTAGTCAATTTAGTTAATTTTGACTTATTATTAATTTTAGGAATAATTAGTAATAAAAGTTACGGATAAAATAATTATCAGGGATAAGTTGTAAAGTGAAAGGATAGATAATATGACTATTATTATTACTATTAGTATTCGGCTATTACAATTATTAATAATAATATTTACAAGTTAATATTAGTAATAATATTAAGGTTAGTATCCGAAAGGATAAGTTATAAAGATATGATAAGATGTTGAGGATAGCATAAGATAAGGTTTGAAGTTGCATAAGATATTACTAGGGATAAGAAAGGAAACAGAGTAATAGCTATACATGTTATGTTTCGGTCTCTGGCTAGGAAAGACTTGGTATTTAAGGTGGCCAATATACGTGCCGCACCTCTTTTTCCTGAGACTCCGAACATTTCATTTCCTATTACGGTCACCTAGTATTTTCCAATATATGATATGATATGATTAATTAAAGATATAAGATATGATAAGGACGCCCACCTGATGACCCGAGTAGTCAGACTGGGTTAAGTCGAGGCCATTTCTCAATTGGGACGAACACACGAGTTCCCCCGAGCAGTTCTGGGTCTTAGGATATGTAGTCGTCTAGTAGTAGTACACGAGCTACTATTAGGGGTTATGGCCATAGCTTAGGCTTAGTGGTGCACACGAGATCCACTACGGGTTGAGTACACGTGCTCCTCCCGGCATGTTCTAGGAAAGTTGTGGTGCACACGGGATCCACAACGAGTTATAGTGACCGGTCCAACGAATGATATGAATTGATATGATTATGATACGAAATGAAATGAAAGTTAAGATATGGAAATGAATGAAAGATACGAGAGGTTATGAAATGAAGATGATAAGATAAGATTATGAAGCCAGAGGATATAATATATGATAAGTTATAAAGTTTGGGTTAAGATATATTCATGTTATGAAGTGACATAAGATATAAGATAAGGTATGGGTTATGACTTAAGGAATGTGGGATAAATCAAGTTATGAAGGTATTATACTATAATTATAAGTATATGAATGATATAAGACTTCCGCTGTGATTCTGTATTTTGTATGTATGAAAGTATAAATGTATGCGTATCTATGTATATGAATGGTGAGTGTATTTTTGTACGTATTTCTAACCGTATAATGCAGGGTTGATTGTACGTACATTATACGTAGACCTTACGTATTCTAACTGTATTTCTGCAGGTATTTTTATACGTATTTTGTACGTATACGTATGTTTGTACGTATTTTTATACGTATTTTGTATAAATGTATGTAAAGCACGTATTAAGTTTCTATACGGTTTTTATGTGCTTTTCTATGATATTATGTGTTTGGAGGTCCCTCGATTAAATGGGACAGCCTAGTTACTCGCCATTGACGGTGGACCCCCCCCTCAGTTTCAGGTGAAGGTGATGCTGCTGATTGACGGGCTTTCGTGGATGGGCTTGAGTGGCTGAGGACTTAGTTTAGTAGACCTTAGTTGCTTAGTTCATGTTAGACTATTTTAATGTTTTAAGACAATTTAACTTAGCTTATTTCATTATCCCAGCATGTTGGGACTGTTTTAAGACAACTTATGTATTAGTGAATATTGAAATATTTGGATAATTAGTAGTTTAACTAATAAAAGTTAATTCATTTATTCGAATAATCTGATTTATTGTTTATTTTAAGTTGGTAATGATCCGTTTGTCGATTTTCCTTCGTAAATCGACATGTCCAAAAGTCGGGTCGTTACAGTTGGTATCAGAGCTAAGGTTAGACCCTAAGTTACTTCTTCATAAGTAACTTCGAAAGATGAGCGCTTTATAACCCGAGTGAAACTTAGCCTAATATGGAAAACTTAGGTGAGTGAAACCATGGGTAGAAGCCAGGGTTAAGACGTTTTATCGCTTTCGTTTCCGCGTTGACGCAGTTTTCGTGTGCCGTTCGTGTGCTAACTTGATTGTGATTTCAGGATGTGGACCCCAAGACCTCCGAACTTCCGTCTTCGTCGTCGCAACTTGGAGGATGCGATCCTCACGTTGGCTCAGAATAGTGTTCGGGCCCAGAACAACCAGTCGACCTTCGACCGAATAGCCCGACTTCGTCCTCCGACCTATGATGGGGCAGCTGACCCAACCATCCTCGAAAACTGGATTCGAGAGATGCGCAAGATGTTTGACGTTCTGGCTTGTCCCGCGACTGAACGGGTTCCCATTGCAACATTCTATCTTCAGGGTGAGGCGGACAATTGGTGGAGTACACTCCGGTCTGACCCCGACACAAATCTGAATCTGAGTTGGGAAGACTTCACCAAGAAGCTGCAGGATCGTTTCTACCCCGAGGAACTCAAGTGGCAAAAGCAGGAGGAATTCCTCATTTTCACCCAGGGTAGCCTGTCCGTCCAAGCTTACACGGACAAGTTCACCGAGCTCTCCAGGTTCGCCACAACCGTCATACCTTCCGAAGCCGAGCGGGTCAAGAGGTATATCAAGAAGTTGAACTCTAGCATCCGGGTTCATGTGGTCAGCAGCAGGGTGAAGACCTTCCAGGAGGCTTATGAGGTGGCTCTTGAGGTTCAGTCTTCAGTTTCTGATGAGGACAATGTGAAGAAGAGGGTTACTCCAGCTCCAGCGCCAGCTCCAGTTAAGAAGACCAGGTTCGAGCCTTCTTCGAAGCCGCAGCAGAGTTCTCGACCAGCTCCGAGTTAGGGTTCAAAAGTTTGTCGAGGTTGTAAGAAGGAGTTCCACCCGGGAAAGAAGTGTGATGGGTCGCCTATAGTGTGCTTCGATTGTGGTGAAGCAGGTCAGAAGTCCATCTACTGCCCTAAGAGACAGCCAGCAGCAGCAGCAGCCACAGGTAGTCAAGCTCCAGTCAAGAACAGGATCTTCTGTATGACACAGGAAGAGGCAGATGCTCAGCCCGACGTGGTCACGGGTACCTTTCCTGTTCATGATATTTCTGCTTATGTACTGTTTGATACTGGTGCTACTGTGTCCTTTGTTGCTAGTTCGTTTATTGTGAAAGCTAACCTAATGGGAGAGTCTCCTGTCAAATCTGTGATAACTCTTCCTTCGGGAGAGGACTTTGCTTGTCTTCGGGAGTTCAGGGACGTGTCTATTGTCATCTTGGGGCTACGGTTCGAAGCCAACCTGAAAGAGTTTCCTATGATCGAGTTCGATGTGATCCTAGGAATGGATTGGTTAGCTAAGCATCAAGCGACCTTTCGGTGTCAAGACCAGGCTGTCACTTTGCGAGGCCCAGACGCAAAGAGGGTAACCTATGTCGGGAAACCGATAGGAAAGGGGTTGAAGATCGTGTCCGCAATGAAGATGTGCAGTCTGCAGCGCAAGGGTGAGACCGTGTTTCTATGTCAAGTCAAGGACATGACCAAGGAGGAACAGCTAGAAGCCATTCCGGTGGTTCGCGAGTATGCGGATGTTTTTCCAGAGGAGTTGCCAGGGATACCACAAAAAAGAGAAGTGGAGTTCAACATCGATCTGGTGCCCGGGACTGCTCCAATTTCTAAAGCTCCGTATCGCATGGCTCCGGCTGAGTTGAAGGAATTGAAGACCCAGTTGCAGGAATTGATCGACAAGGGTTTCATACGGCCTAGTGTGTCGCCATGGGGTGCTCCGGTATTGTTCGTAAAGAAGAAGGATGGCAGTATGAGGTTGTGCATAGATTACCGGGAGCTGAACAAGGTGACCATCAAGAACAAGTATCCTCTGCCCAGGATCGAGGATTTATTTGATCAGTTGAAGGGAGCCAGTGTCTTCTCTAAGATTGATCTCAGGTCGGGGTATCATCAGATTCCAGTGAAGCCGGAAGATATACCGAAGACCGCTTTTCGCACGAGATATGGGCACTATGAGTTCGAGGTTATGCCGTTTGGTCTGACGAACGCTCCTGCGGTTTTCATGGACCAGATGAATCGGACCTTTCATCATCTTCTGGATGTGTGTGTGGTAGTGTTCATCGATGATATTCTTATCTATTCGAAGAATGAACAAGATCACACTCAGCATCTTCATCTGGTGTTAGGTATCTTACGGGCTCAGAAGTGGTTCGCAAAATTGTCCAAGTGCGAGTTCTGGCTCAAGGAGGTTGCCTTTCTAGGGCATGTGATCAATGCGGAAGGTGTCATGGTAGACCCAGCCAAGATTAAGGCAGTGGTGGAATGGCACAGTCCCAAGAATGTGGCCGAAGTCCGAAGTTTTCTTGGCCTAGCAGGTATTTTGAAGTATTTGATATAGCTTTTTATAATGTCTATGCTAGAATACTTACCTGTGAATTTGTGTGTATCAGGTTACTATCGGAGATTCGTGAAAGACTTCTCCAAAGTGGTTGCGCCTATGACCAAACTATTGCACAAAGATTGCAAGTATGTGTGGACTGAGCAGTGCGAGGAAGCCTTTCAAGCACTCAAGCAAAGTCTTGTGTCTGCACCAGTTCTTGCTTTGCCGACAGAAGGTGTAGGTTTTGAAGTCTACAGCGATGCGTCCAAGAAGGGTCTAGGTTGTGTTCTGATGCAAGAAGGGAAGGTGATTGCGTATGCTTCGAGACAACTCAAGGTTCATGAGCAGAATTATCCGACCCATGACTTAGAGTTGGCAGCGGTAGTGTTTGCTTTGAAGATCTGGCGACATTATCTCTATGGAGTGACTTGCAAGTTGTTCACCGACCATAAGAGTCTGAAGTACATCTTCACTCAGAGGGAACTCAACATGAGGCAGCGACGTTGGCTCGAATTGATCAAGGATTATGACCTCTCGGTGGATTATTGTGAGGGAAAAGCTAACAAAGTAGCGGATGCCCTTAGCCGTAAGGATCACCATTCGTGCAACAGAGTGGCGGTTTTACCTAAGGAAATTTGTTACGGTCTTCGCAGTATGGAGGTTGAGATGGTTATGCCAGGTAGCACCCGAGTTTATTTGAGTGCTATGAGCGTCGAGCCCAGCTTGTACCAGGAGTTACGGGAAAAGCAGAAGGAAGACCCGCAACTCGAGAAAATTCGTGAAGCCAAACTTCAGGGTAAGGCAGAAGACTTCACGGTTGAATCAGATGGTAGTATGAAGTTCCGTAACAGGTAATGGAGTTAATTTCTTAATGAACTATATTTCGTCTTGTGGAAACTAATCTTTTGCTCCGTAACAGGTGGTGTGTGCCCCGGATTTCGAATCTGAGAAACCGGATCATGGAAGAGGCCCACAATACTCCCTATTCGGTGCATCCAGGTGGCGGGAAACTCTATAAGGACCTGAGGGAATTTTTCTGGTGGCCGAGGATGAAGCAAGAGGTCGCAGAGTTTGTTGCACGATGTCTCACGTGCCAGAAAGTCAAGATCGAGCATCAGCGACCAGGTGGTTTGTTGCAGCCGTTACCGATACCCACATGGAAGTTTGACTCCATATCCATGGATTTTGTGGTAGGATAGCCCACGACGTCTACGGTTTTGGACACAGTTTGGGTTACCGTGGATCGTTTGACCAAGGTGGCTCGTTTCATCCCTATGAAGATCACTTGGTCAATGGAGAAGATGGCAGAAGCGTACTCGAGGGAGATCATTCGGTTACATGGTGTTCCTAAAGATATTGTATCCGACCGGGATCCCCGATTCTTGTCACGGTTCTGGAAGTCATTACAAGAGGCTTTTGGGACTAAGCTGAACTTGAGTACAGCGTTTCACGCAGCTACGGATGGGCAGACAGAGCGGACCATCCAGACGTTGGAAGATATGCTTCGAGCTTGTGCGTTGGATTTCCAGCAATCTTGGGTTAAATCTCTGAGTTTGGTGGAGTTTTCGTACAATAACAGCTATCATGCCAGCCTGGGGATGGCTCCTTATGAGGCTTTGTATGGGCGGAAGTGTCGTAGCCCTACATGTTGGAGCGACATCAGCGATGCTTTGGTGATCGGTCCCGATCATATCCGGGATACAGTGGAGCAAGTGAAGATCATCAGGGCGAGGTTACAGGCAGCTCAGAGTCGGCAAAAGTCCTATGCTGATCGTCGACGGAAACCGCTAGAGTTTGAGGTTGGAGACAAGGTGTTGCTGAAGGTGTCTCCTATGAAGGGTGTGGTTCGATTTGGCCAGAAGGGTAAGCTCAGGCCTAAGTATGTTCGACCATACGAGATCTTAGAGCGGGTTGGTGTAGTCGCTTATCGGTTGGTGATGCCTCCGGATCTTTCGAGGGTTCATGACGTGTTCCATGTGTCACAACTACGGAAATATGTCAACGATCCTTCCCACATTATTCCGGTAGACTCATCAGAGATCGAGCCGAACTTGACCTTCGAAGAAAAGCCGGTTCAGATTTTGGATCGTCAGGATCGGATGTTGCGTCGCAAGGTCATGCCGTTGGTGAAAGTTTTGTGGCGTAGCCAGAAGTTTGAAGAGGCTACATGGGAAACCGAGGCTTCGATGAGGGAGAGGTATCCCGAGCTGTTCGAAGCAGGTACGGGTTTCCTATTGTTCGTTGGATGCTTCTTGTTTATGTGTTTGCCGTGTTTGTTGTGTTGTTTGTGGTGTGTCTGTTAGAGCTCCGTTAAGTAAAGTTCGAGGTCGAAATTTATTTAAGGGGGGGTGACTGTAATAACCCGAAATTTTGGGTCAGAAAATTTCGCGGTTATTAACGTTATTTATTAATTCTAAGTCCAAATGTGCCATATGAGTTGGACTGTTTGCATCTTTTAGGTCCAATGTTTTCTTCAAATTAGGCCAAAGACCCAATTCCCTTCTTCTTTTACCCATGGCCGGTCCTTCCATTTGTAATTGGATCAACATTAATTTTTGATTTAATTAATTAATATTAATTATAATATTTTAATGATTAAATTAATTAATTTATTGATTTTAACCCATTCAAATGTTGTTGAACAACCTAGCTAATTTTGCTCAAACCCTCCCCCTAATTCCCCATGTTCACGGCCAACCCTAGATAAAAATTAGGGTTTGTTTCTTTTTGGCCTTTTCATCTTTAAATAGGACTAATCTCCTTAATTGGGTCCTATTTTGCAATTTATTCACGAAACTCTACAAAAAAAATCATTTTTCTCTCTTCCTTCCTTCAAATTGTCGAGTGCTCTAAAATTCACCAAGGGTGAATTAATTTTTGTGTTTTGGAATTAATAAGCGAATCAAGGTAACTTCGCTTTCTTCTTTAATCTAAGGGTAGCAAAACACATAGTAAATTAGGATTGTAACATGAAAATTTATAGGAATTTAATCTTGTTTTTACTAGAAAATGTCGAGTAGCATGTTGATTGAATTCTTGAATTATTTCATGTATTTTCTTGATTTTATGTATGATCTTGCATGATTAATTAATCAAAATTTCATAATTAAATCTTTATTTATTTTGGGGTACTCGAAAAATTTGCATGAAATTGATGATTTATGTTCTTGATTTAATCTTGAAATTTTCGAGTGTATATACATGTTAATGATGATTTTCTTTAATTGTTTAAGCATGTTCATGACTAATTTAATTATTATTGATTAAATCTTGAATTTAAAGTTTAATCACGATATTTTTCTATAATATGTTGAGTGATAGAAAATTAAAAGAAAAGATTAAAAAATCTAATTTTTATGTTAATCTTGATCTTATTGAATTAATTATGCTAATCTTGAATTAATTCTTTAATTATATCATGTTAATTTAATTCTTGAAAGAAAATTAGATGTTGTTGTTCTTTGAAATTGCCGAGTGGTGTTATGAACAAAGCATGATATTTTAGTCTTGAGTCTTGAATTTAATCTTGTTAATTGATGTTAAAAATATGATTTTTATGATTATTGTTAGTTAATTTATTTAATTGTTGTAGTTTGAAATTGTATAAATTAATTGATAAAATTGATCAATTTAGATCAAAAATGTCGAGTGAGAGTAAAATAGAAAAATAGAATTTTTATCATAATTTTGGTAATTTTAGTAATTAATTGGGTAATTAAAATAATTTAAGAAATTAATTAGTTATTGATTGAATTTAAAAATGCCGAGTGGAATAATTAGATTAGTCAATTTAGTTAATTTTGACTTATTATTAATTTTAGGAATAATTAGTAATAAAAGTTACGGATAAAATAATTATCAGGGATAAGTTGTAAAGTGAAAGGATAGATAATATGACTATTATTATTACTATTAGTATTCGGCTATTACAATTATTAATAATAATATTTACAAGTTAATATTAGTAATAATATTAAGGTTAGTATCCGAAAGGATAAGTTATAAAGATATGATAAGATGTTGAGGATAGCATAAGATAAGGTTTGAAGTTGCATAAGATATTACTAGGGATAAGAAAGGAAACAGAGTAATAGCTATACATGTTATGTTTCGGTCTCTGGCTAGGAAAGACTTGGTATTTAAGGTGGCCAATATACGTGCCGAACCTCTCTTTCCTGGGACTCCGAACATTTCATTTCCTATTACGGTCACCTAGTATTTCCCAATATATGATATGATATGATTAATTAAAGATATAAGATATGATAAGGACGCCCACCTGATGACCCGAGTAGTCAGACTGGGTTAAGTCGAGGCCACTGCTCAATTGGGACGAACACACGAGTTCCCCCGAGCAGTTCTGGGTCTTAGGATATGTAGTCGTCTAGTAGTAGTACACGAGCTACTATTAGGGGTTATGGCCATAGCTTAGGCTTAGTGGTGCACACGAGATCCACTACGGGTTGAGTACACGAGCTCCTCCCGGCATGTTCTAGGAAAGTTGTGGTGCACACGGGATCCACAACGAGTTATAGTGACCGGTCCAACGAATGATATGAATTGATATGATTATGATACGAAAGGAAATGAAAGTTAAGATATGGAAATGAATGAAAGATACGAGAGGTTATGAAATGAAGATGATAAGATAAGATTATGAAGCCATAGGATATAATATATGATAAGTTATAAAGTTTGGGTTAAGATATATTCATGTTATGAAGTGACATAAGATATAAGATAAGGTATGGGTTATGACTTAAGGAATGTGGGATAAATCAAGTTATGAAGGTATTATACTATAATTATAAGTATATGAATGATATAAGACTTCCGCTGTGATTCTGTATTTTGTATGTATGAAAGTATAAATGTATGCGTATCTATGTATATGAATGGTGAGTGTATTTTTGTACGTATTCTAACTGTATTTCTGCAGGTATTTTTATACGTATTTTGTATGTATACGTATGTTTGTACGTATTTTTATACGTATTTTGTATGACTGTATGTAAAGCACGTATTAAGTTTCTATATGGTTTTTATGTGCTTTTCTATGATATTATGTGTTTGGAGGTCCCTCGATTAAATGGGACAGCCTAGTTACTCGCCATTGACGGTGGACCCCCCCCTCAGTTTCAGGTGAAGGTGATGCTGCTGATTGACGGGCTTTCGTGGATGGGCTTGAGTGGCTGAGGACTTAGTTTAGTAGACCTTAGTTGCTTAGTTCATGTTAGACTATTTTAATGTTTTAAGACAATTTAACTTAGCTTATTTCATTATCCCAGCATGTTGGGACTGTTTTAAGACAACTTATGTATTAGTGAATATTGAAATATTTGGATAATTAGTAGTTTAACTAATAAAAGTTAATTCATTTATTCGAATAATCTGATTTATTATTTATTTTAAGTTGGTAATGATCCGTTTGTCGATTTTCCTTCGTAAATCGACATGTCCAAAAGTCGGGTCGTTACAGTTGGTGGTCAAACTATGTCGTCTTCGGATATGGATTTCCAGTAAGATTGGCTTCATGGGGTTGGGAGTAAGATTCTCAATCCTGGCATAGTAGAAAGTTCAATCGCGTAAGATGCGTTCGTACATGCATAGTCCGGTCTAGTATGTAGATGATTGCGCCAAAGTTTGAAATATGTTAATTATTGGTTAAAGTTAGTTGAGTCAGCATCATTACTTGATTTGATTCGCTTGTTTATATGTTTGATTTATGCTATGTTCATGTGTATCCCCGTTAGGGTGGGACAGTTGTGTTACTCGCCACTGACGGTGGACTGTTGTTTATTTTTCATGTAATTCTGATGATGAGGTTCTTGCTTAGCTTTGGGTTGGGCGAGCGCCGATGTTGTTTATTCTTTGCGTTATTGTTTTATGATTTCTAGTATTGGACTATAGCAGTAGTACTTGTGTAATTTTCTAACTCTGACATACATTTGGAGTTTATATTGTTAGTAGTAGTAACATTGACATTTGGGTTTAGATATGTGCAATCTTGTGGGTGTTGTACTTTTGGATTTAGTATATTCTATTTTGAGGTTTTGTTTTAATTTTTAAGTATTTTAGTTTGTTAGTTCTGATTATTCGACTCGTCGGTTTCTTCCGTGCCGGTTTAAGCGAGTCGGGTCGTCACAAGTAGTGTATTTTCTTCTTCAGCAGATCTCACTCCCCTTCTGAGTAGGATGGAAAAACAGGAGGAAACTCTTAGCACGTTAATGACATTGGTTAGAGGGTTGACTGATAGTATGGCTCAGAAATAGGTATCTCTAGAGAAGAAACTGATAGCCACAGAACTTCAAGTCTTACATATGGCAGGGGTAGCAAAAGAGGATGCTGGTCAATCTTCATGGAAATCTAAGCCAGCAGGGGATCCAGTTGATGGTGAGAAGGATGCAGGCGAATCTTCCTCAATAGAGAAAGATGCATAGGAATTTGAAGAAGATGCAGAGGTATCTGAAGATGATGATGATGTCTCTGATCCTGATGTTGAGCCTGATGATGAGGATGATGATGAATGATGCCTGCCATTAGACTTCTTATCCCCCTTTCCCATTCTACCAATCTACCTTTAGTATTACTGCTTTCTTACCATCTTACAAAATAATTTGTTTGTAATTTGGTGTCCTTTCATAATCTACTGGTTTATGTTGCTAGCTTTTTAAACTGTTTTTGGGATAGTGAGTTGTTGACTCACTAGTGACTATTGACAGGTTTAACATTTTGGTAGTACGGCCTACCTTTTGGATGAGTGCATGAAATTTTATTGCTTTACTTGTCTGTGAGTATTTTTTAATGATGCCAAAAAGGGGAAATTAGGTCATTTGAAGTTTTGATAAAACCAAGTAAGACCAGTAGAATAAATCTTAGTCTAATTCTTAGTCCAGAAGCCTATGTTTTTAGTTTAGTCTGAGATAATAGTTCTAGTGGTTGGTTAGTTAGTTAGATGATTCAATAAAAAAAAAATTTCAGCTGTTCTGAATAGTTGTTCTCATGGCCAGATTTTTACAACCTTTCATGATAGTTCTGAGTCTTTGAAATAAAGTGAAATTGTTAGGTGTTTTCACTTAGAGTTTAGGTTAGTTGAATTAGTTAGTTATTAGTTTAGTTTAGTTGAATTAGTTAGTTATTTTTCTTTTAAGTCAGAAATTTAAAAAATTCAAAAAAATAGCCCCATGTGTTTTGAAGCTTTCTGTGACTAACTTTTTTATTGCAAGAAAATCTTCAAAAGGTTTGTCATCATCAAAAAGGGGGGAATTTGTTGAGCCCCTTGGTGTTTTGAGTGATGACAAACAAGTGAGACAAATAATTGATACGAACAGTTAACAACAAACAGCTGTTAGAAACAGTACAGTTAACAGTTAAAAAATCTTCATGATCTTTGATCTTCGAATATTTGATCTCATAATTAAATGGGTTTAATAATTACGGTTACAAAACCCTCTTGATTGGAATAATCTAGGTTTCTAACTGTCTATATATAGTGGCACTTAATGAACAAAAGACAACGAAGTTGTGAGACTCTCCAATACTTCAAAGAGTAATATTTTTTAGAGTTAAAAAAGAGTCCAAAAAGATCAAACAACAAGAGCGTTCAAAAACCCAGATCTTAACTTCATCTCTTATAAGATTTTCAGAAGCATATTTTGAGAGAAACTTTCTGCAATTCGTCACTAACAGAGGGGTTAGTGATTGGGAGCATTTGAGAGTTCAAGAGCGAGTGCTTGTGATTTCAAGTGCGAACCAGCACTCTTGGGTTGAGAGTGATGTCGTATGAGTTTACGATAGCAAATTGTACTATATTTTGTTCTTCAGAGTTGATTAATAAAAGTTAGTAGAGAGAGTGTGATGATGTAGGCACAGTTGCCGAACCTCAAAAAATCTGTGTGTTCTTTATTTGCTTTGGATTTTACTATTTTACTGTGACAGGCCGTCGTCGAGCCTACCAAAAGTAACACTAGTGGAAAAATCTCTATTAGCATCGTGCATTTTAGCCTATTAGCATCGTGCATTTGGCGTTACAAATGAAGCCATTACAAATAGAAAACTTATTTGGATCGTGCCTTTGAATGCACGATCCAAATAGTTGATTATTTTAACAGTGCATTTGAAAGGCACGATCCAAATAGGAAAACATAAAATGAAATTATATTTATTTATTTATGTTTTGAAAAAGAAATTATATTAATTATAATAAAATAAATAAAATAATATTTAATATTATAATACAATCGAATTGTGCCTTATACATATAGTTCTAGGCTACACTTGGGCAATTTGGAACCCGGCCTTTAGGCACGTATACATATCATACACCAAGTACATTCATTAATAAAATTGATCATATATATAAATATGTACAATATATATAGTACGTAGTACAAACACCAATTCCATACAAAAAGTACACCGAATATAGTTTACTCAAAGGTCCGATAAGTAGCATGTCAAAAGCAATTCTAGGAAATAATAGAGTTACATATACAAATTTAAAAAAAAAACCCACTACTAATAAAATCCTTAATTCAACATAAAGGGACGAAAGAATTAATTAATTCAATAATTAGATTAGTCAGTAATTTAGGTATTACATGTATACTAACTAAATAATTAATTAAATAATTATTGGATTAAATAAAATTTAAAATAGCCCAAAATTTTGGGGTATTACACGTATACTACTTACTTTCGTAATAGACACGCCTAACAAGTCATAAGCACAAATCACGAACACCGATAACTTTCCCTTGATCGAAGGCCCAACTTTCGTGGTGCTTCCATTAATCGGGCGAAGGGAGTCATCATGCACGTTCACCTTTCGGTCCTTAGGTGGGGATTCTCCTATGAATCTACTGCTGGAGCTCAATCGGTAAGTGATAAGACTTGCCATAAACCAACTTGTAGGGGTTCGTTCCTATGGGAGTCTTGTATGCTATCCTATACTCACAAACAGCGTCATCGAGCTTAGTTGACCAATCTTTTCGAGACCGATCAACGGTCTTTTCAAGGATCATTTTGAATTTCCAGTTTGAAATTTTGGCCTGCCCGCTCGTTTCAGGGTGATAGGCCAAGGCAACCTTATGCTTAACACCATATTTTCAGAAGAAGGATTGGAGTGTCCGCTTGGCGAAATGCGACCATCCATCGCTAATGACAGCTCGGGGAACACCAAATCTCGGGAAAATGATAGTTTTAAACTTAATAACTACCTTTGCATCATTGGTGATCGAGGCAATGGCTTACACCCATTTAGACACGTAGTCCACCGCGACCAAAATGTATTGGTTTCCATAAGATGAGGGAAAGGGTCCCATGTAGTCGTTGCCCCAAACATCGAAGATTTCGAGCTCAAGAATGCTGTTAAGGGGCATCTCATGATGGTTTGAGATATTGCCGGTACGTTGGTACTGGTCACACGCCTTCACCATACTCCAAGTGTGCTTGAACATGGTAGGCCAGAAAAACACAGATTGCATGATCTTTGATGTAGTCTTGTCAGCACCCATGTGTCATCCACAAGGAGAAGAGTGGAACATACTAATAAAACTTGCAATCTCATCGTGGGGGATACACCTCCGAAAAAGTCCATCAACGCCTCTTTTGAACAGAAGAGGGTCATCCCAATAGTATTGGCAAACGTCATGTAGGAAACGTCACCTTTTTTCATACCCCCAATTGGAGGGCATAATCTCACAAGCAAGATAGTTAACGATGTATGCATACCAAGGAGCAGGGATTTCCAAGGCAACAAGGAGGTGGTCATCAAGAAATAAATCGTTGATCGGAATGACCTCATCCTTCTCACATTAAGGTAGCCGAGAGAGATGGTCAGCTGTAACATTTTCTGCCCCGGCTATGTCTTGGATTTCAATAGCAAACTCTTGTAGCAACAAGATCCACTAGATGAGCTGAGGTTTAGCGTCTTTCTTGGCCAACCAATACTTCAAAGTTGAGTGATCGGTGAAGATTGCAAGAAGCTCTTTCTCAGTAGTGGCATAACTTCGTTGAGCTTCATCTATAGTCTTGCTTGTGTAGTAAACAGCATGCAACATGTCGTCCTTCCGTTGTCCGAGCACTGAACCTATAGCATAGTCCGATGCGTTGCACATTAGCATAAAAGGAAGATCCCAGTCCGGGGACTGAATGACAAGAGCAGTGACGAGTGCTTGTTTAAGTTCCTGAAATGCTGCATAACACTCATTAGAAAACACAAAAGGGGCATCTTTATGCAATAATTTAGTCAATGGATTGGACACTTTTGAAATGTCTTTGATAAAACGACGATAAAAATCCCCGTGTCCAATAAAGCTCCTAACCCCCTTGACAGTGGTGGGAGGTTGGAGACGCTCAATGACATCACCTTTGGCCCTATCGACCTCGATGCCCCTAGCTGATATTACATGTCCGAGAACAATGCCCTCTTCGACCATGAACTGGAATTTTTCCCAGTTTAGAACAAGTTCGCCTCTTGACACCGTTTTAACACAATCACCAAGTTAGCAAGGAAGGTGTCAAAGGACGAACCACAAACAGGGAAATCATCCACAAAAACTTCTACGGATGTTTCTAACATGTGAGAAAAAATTGCCATCATGCACCTTTGAAGAGTTGAAGGTGCATTACATAGCCCAAATGGCATCCTTCGATATGCGAAGGTACCAAAGGGGCATGTAAAAGTGGTTTTCTCCTGATCATGGGGATGGATTGGGATTTGAAAAAATCCCGATAATCCATCCAGAAAGAAATAACGGCTATGGTTAGCCAATCTTTCCAGAACTTGATCAATGAACGGAAGGGGAAAGTGATCTTTACGGGTTGATTTGTTTAGTTTTCTATAATCAATACACATTCTCTAACCCGTAACCGATCTTCTTGAAGATCACCGATTGTTTCTGGTAAAACAAACTACCGGGATCACCGAGTTTCTTGGGAAGCTCCATAGGAAGAATAGAACTCACCTCCATAGGAAGAGAAATGGTGGCATGCTCCTCTAGTTTTCTCTTGTTAGAGAGAAGTTCTTTTAGGAATTTGGCATAAGCCTGCATTTGGGACAAAACATGAAGAAAAGGGGTGTTTACTTGAAGACCCTTTATGACCTCGAGAAACTTGGAAAATTGCTCGCCTAACTTCTTCTCAACAATCCGATGGGGGAAAGGAACCAGGGAACATATGCTTTCATCGGTGCTTTTACAACAACATTCTCTTTTGGAGTCGGTACACTATCCTCACTTTGTCGCTCACTCTCAATCGATCCGCTCTCAAAATTAATGGACATATCGTCAACAACTCCCTCTTTACTCACTTTTGTGGCACCCTCATCTAAAACCATGGATGGACCCGCATAATCCTTGCCAGATCGCAGTGTTATTGCCTTTGCTTGCTAATTAGATTAGTGATCAGTTGCCTCGGAAATTGAGAACTTGAAGAATTGTTGGAATTCCCCACTTGTTGGGCTATTTGAGCAAATTGAATTTCGATCATTTTGTTATGTGTTTACAATTGGTTGATCGAAGTACTCATTTCGTTCATCTTCCGGTCACTATCAGAATTTGCCTTAGTCTGGTGTTGTATGAAGTTCTCTAGGACGTTTTCAAGGCTAGACTTTTGAGGAGTGGGAGGAGTATATGGTTTCCTTTGAGAAGAAGGACCCTGATTAAAACTTGAAGGGCGGTAAGATGTCGGAGCTTGTTGATCCCTCGGTTGGTAGGGTTGCTGTTGGCAGTAGTGTTGTTGAAAAGGTGGTTGTTGTTGATTGTTGTTCTTCCAGCTGAAGTGAGGGTGATCCTTCCAACCATGATTGTAGGTTTGAGAGTACGGATCGTTCCGCGCTCCCATCAAGGCAACTTGCTCCATCAAGGAGCTGCAATATGAAGACAAGTGGTCGTTGCCGCCACACATGTCACAATAAAGAGTCGGCTGAGATTCGAAACTTGAGGCGGCGAAGTGCGCTTTCTCAAGTCTCCGAGTTAAGAAATCCAGGCGAGCATTCACATCATCAAGATTTTATCGGATCAAAATTTTATCTTGGGAACAACGCATCTCGACCCTCCCCATGATAATTGCTTAGCTACCTCCTCGATCATAGGACGAACTTCATAAAGAGGAACTTTCATCAACCGACCACTAGTACCGGAGTCCAAATGACTTCTTGAAACAGGATTGAGGCCATCATAGAATGTCATGTAAGCAATTCCATCCCTGTAACCATGATGAGGGCATGATCGCAGGAGTTCTTTGAAACGCTCCCATGCCTGACCAAGAGTTTCGTCCTCTTCTTGAGAAAAGCCCGAGATTTTCCTCCTCATTTCCGAAGTTTTCTCCGGAGGACAGTATTTTTCAAGGAATGCTTTGGTGATGGCATCCCAAGTAGTCAAAGATCCCTCGGGGAGCGAGCGGATCCAATGCTTTTCTTTATCAGGTTAAGAGAATTGGAACATCTGCAGCCTTATGAACTCTGGTTGAACATTGTTGTGCTCAACCTTGGAGCATAGTTCCAAGAAGTTATCAAAAGGAGAAAAAAGGACACTCGGTCGAATTCCTCCCAAATTGTGAATCTTTCATCATTCTGATGAGATGTGGTGAAAATTCATGGTGATTAGCAATCCTGCTACGAAGTTCGAAGGATTCCGGATGGGGGAAATCCCTCATGGTCTGTTGTGGAGGTGGTGGCGTATCAGCCATAACTGAAGAAACAGAGTAAGAACTACCCGGTGATTTTGATTGCAACTCAGATTTGAGTTGCTCGATGTTATGCTCACTAGTATACTTTCTCAAATCCCTCAGATAATGGTCGATTTCTTGGATCAGTGGGATGACAGGTAAGCTACGAGTCCTACGTGTAATAAACTGCTAAACAAACACGTTAGCAATAACAATTCACACAAGCAATTAGCAAATGAATTAACGGAAGTGAAAGTCCCGTCCAAATCAAGTAAATCACTAGCAATAAATTCCATTATTCCCCGACAACGTCGCCAAAATTTGATAGGCCATTGTCGAGCCTACCAAAAGTAAATTACCTAACTCGGACCTACTAATGTTCTTAAGGGGAAGTAAGGGTCGAACTCAAGAGAATAACGTTTTCTTACCAAAGACAATGAGCATAGACACGCTAAATCAATATTGGGTTAAATGGTTGGAAGTCAAACAACTACAGAACACTAATATAGAGGTATAAAACAAGGAATAAAATACTAAGCTTAGGGGATTAACAACTTGATACCACCATGAATAATATTGGATCGGTCAAAACTTAAACTTAGGTCGTGGTTAAAAGGGAGGTCATTCTATGATCGTACTACTCTTTCGAGCTAGTGTGACGACCGCGAAGAGGTATGCTACTTACTTTCATAACAGACACACCTAACAAGTCATAAGGACAAATCACAAAGATCGATAAGTTTGCCATGATCGAAGGGCCAACTTTCGTGGTGCTTCCATCAATCGGGCGAAGGGAGTCATCAACCACGTTCACCTTTCGGTCCTTAGGTGGGAATTCTCCTATGAATCTAATGCTAGCTAAACATGAGACTCAACATCATCGAACCTTCGGTACCGATTAACACAACCATTACCAAGAATTGACTAAAACATAAACATGGAGGATTTTGAGAGGTTTCACCCCAAACCCTAGCAATGGAACTACTCACACATAGCTAGAATAATAAAGGAAAACATGATGAACATATTAAAAACAACACCAAGCATGAAAATAGATTCAAAGTAGGAATTTAAGCAATATTCAAGAACAAAAACATTAAAAACATTAATTAACTAAATGTAAATATAAAGGTGAGAGTAGAGAAATGTTACTAATGAAGCTTCAATATCAATAAGTAGGACAAATGAGTTGATCAATGTAGATTCCAAACCAAAAAATATGAAGTTCAAAAACTATGAAAACTTAAGAGAGAGAAGAGAGAAAACTAAGAACTAGGTTATAATCCTTCTGAAATCTAATTTCTCTTACAAAAAGTCAGGAAAAAGACATTTATAGCTCCTGCAAAAACTAAGGCAAAAGATCTGAAAATCACTAAATAAAATAATGAGCAGCGCTTCAGCGGGCGCTGAGGCGATGACAGCGCCCACTAAGAGCTACTATCCTAGGCCTGTAGGTGCTGAAGACTTATGGTAACCGGCGCTGAGTTGGGATCAGTGGCCGCTGCAAGCCTCTGGAAATTATTTACTGCCTCAAAATAGGGGAAGGGGACAGAGGTCGCTGAGTTTGGATCAGCGGCCGCTGTTCTTCACTTTACACTTAGTGGAATTTTGTTGCTTCAAAAATAGCTCCTGTTGGGAATACATCAGCGGCCGCTGCAAGGACCTCAAATGTTACTACCTCTTTTTAACCAAAAATTGCCTTGAACCAAGATACATCCCAGCGGACGCTGAGGAATGCCCAGCGCCCGCTAGGGCCTTTTTAGCACAAGCAATGACAAATGATCCTTGTGGTTTCCTCAAGGTTCCCGGCTCATTTCCTCGGGTTCCGAAATAAACTCGGGACCTGTAAAAGGGGAAGAAAACGTAGAAACAAAGAAAAATAGAGGAAATCAGATAGAAAAAGGGGAAGGGGACTACCAGAACAAAAATAAACTAAAAAGCCTAAATATGCTAACAAAAACTAAATAAAAATAGAAAATAAATTAATTAAAACTACGAAAAATACTACCTAAATACATAATATCTAACTATTCTAGATAATTCCGCTGCTAAACCAGTTCTTTGGTTCTATAGTTAGAAAAAATCAAGAAAAAGTCGATCAAGAAAATTTTAAGGAAACACTCTATTCACCTCTCCTCTTGAGTGCTATTGGGACCTTCAATTGTAACTTGTTGTTTTTTATTTCTATCTGGATTTATTTGTGTATGTAGGGGACAATGAGTCACTATAATAAACTCTGATTATTCTGTGGTTTTTGAATTTGATCAACAAAAGTATTGTCAATTGTTTGCTAGAGTTATTTGAACCCCAAAGTCAAAACCAATTGTCCATGAAGGTTTGAGAGATCAGAGTTGCATGCATATTTGAACCCCAAAGTCAAAACCATTTCTTGGAACACTATTCTGAATGGTGTGTTATTGATCATAACAGGCTTAGAGGATTTGCCCAAACTGCATTAAATTCTCTTACTAGTAAGGTTTGTTTGACTTGTGACATTTGGAATACATGTACTTCTCGTGCCTACTTAACATTAATTGTACATTACATTACATAGATGATTCATGGAAGTTACAATCAAAAGTCTTAAATTTTGTGCATTTTCCCCCTCCCCATAATGGTGATGCTATTTGTAACTTGTTGATGGAGTTGAATAAAAGTTGGGGTCTAGAAATGAAATTTTATAGTATGACCATCGATAATGCTAGTTATATGGATTTTATGGTTAGTAGACTTAGATCCCAACTTCATTCCATGAAATCTCTACCTTCTCATGGTAAGTATTTTCATGTTCGTTGCTCTGACTCACATTCTTAACTTGATTGTGAAAGAAGGATTGAGTAGGATTGATGGGTGTGCTGCAAAAGTGCATGACAACGTGAAATATATTGAATCTAGTGAAAGTAGAATGAATACATTTCTGGAATGTGTTCAACATACCATGGGTAAACCATTGGCTAGTCTTATGTTAGATGTATCTACTAGATGGAATTCCACATATCTAATGCTACGAAGGGCTCTAGATTTCCATATAGCATTCAAGGTATTCATGGTACGAGAACAAAACTATCCTTATAATTTGAGTGAGGATGAATGTTTGAAGGTAGAAAATTTGTGTGACTTTTTAGAGCCTTTTTATGAAATTACTAACTTATTTTCTAGTTTAGATTACCCACTTTAAATTATTATATTTCAAATATACGCAGAATAGAGAGTGAGTTGATTGATGGATATGATAGTGATGATGAATGCATTAAAGAAATTGCACGCCCGTTGTTGGAGAAATTTGACAAGTATTGGTTTGAATATTCCCATGTTTTGTTATTGGGTACTATTTTTTACGCTCGCTTTAAGTTGAAGTATATGAGGCATATCTTTCAATCTGTTTTTCAACCTGATGAACTTGAATTGAAAGTTCCATTGGTGTGAATGGAATTTTATGAAATTTATTATTATTGAAAGTTCTTTACACTTTCTTCTATTGAAAGTGATGATATCATGTCACAAGGTCGTTCTAAAAAGAAGAAACACTACTACAAGGTAATGTTTTAACTATTTTTTTCAGTATTAACTTCACTTTGACCAAATTCTTGATAGAGTGTATTGATTTTTTTATAGTTTTATGGCTGATGAGGAGTTCTTGGGATGTGAAGTTGATAATTATCTTGATTCTCCATGCATGCGTGCTCCATCAAATGAGTTCTATGATATTTTATCTTATTGGAAGATGTGCCAAGATGATCTGAATATCCTATATGGTTTCAGAGCCAGTTCCTCCAGGAACAGGTAACACTGCGGAGCACAATCCTGAAAATTGAATACTACGGGAGAAAAACTCGATGAAGGTTACTCAACCCAGAGACCACCTATGTTCAATGGAAAGCACTATCCATATTGGAAAAAACAGAATGGAAATCTTCATCGAAGGAGAAAATTATCAAGTATGGAGAGTGATTGAAATAGGTGATTTCGAAGTCACTACAAGAAATGAGAAAGGAGAGGTGGTTCCTAAACCTCTAGAAAGGTTTGACAAGGAAGATTTCGAGAAGATGGAAATGAACAATCTTGCAAAGAAACTTCTCCTTTGTGGTCTTGGACCTCATGAACACAATCGAGTCATGGGCTGAAAAATTGCAAAGCAAATGTGGGAACTCTTACGAGTTACACATGAAGGAACAAGTGAGGTTAAAAGAGCCAAAATTGACATGCTCATGCATAAGTACGAGTAGTTCCAGATGAAGCCAAAGGAGTCCATTCATGATATGTTAACTCGGTTTTCTAACATAATCAATGAACTGGATTCACTAGGCAATAAAATCACTCCTGAAGAACAGGTACGAAAAGTTCTGAGAAGTCTGCCCCAAGATGATAAGTGGATGGCTAAGGTCACGACACTGTAAGAAACCAAGGACTTCACCACTTTCAACATAGAGCAACTTGCAGGTTCCTTGATGACTCACGAAATTCATCTCGGATCCAAAGAAGTCGAACCTGTGAAAAACAAAGCAATAGCTCTAAAGGCCGAAAGTGAAGGAGAATCAGATTCAGAAGATGAAGAAATGACCATGATGGTAAGAAAATTCAGAAAGTTCTATACAAAGAAGTACAAACAGGCGAAGAAGCCAACAAATTTTAAATGTCACAAATGCGGTGAATCTGATCACTTCATAAAAGACTGTCCAACATGGGAGAATGAGAAAGGTGAGGGGAAAAAAAAGACAAAGGAAAAGAAATTCAGAAACCTTTCTCAAAGAAGGACACGAGGAGAGCAATGATTGCTGCGTGGGGTGAGTCTGACTCAGACGAGGAACAGGAACAAGAAGCAGAAGAAACAACCCACTTATGTCTGATAGCGAGGACTCACGAACATGAGGAACCATCCAATTCTCAGGTAAGTCTTCTTTCAATTGATAAGGAATTAAGTAAAATGTCAAAGAATAAAATTTCAAAATTACTGATTGAAAAACTAGAGGACTATAAAGAAGTATGCTTAAACAGAGATCAACTTGAAAAAGCCTTGGAATTATCCAAGGAACATACAGCCTGGTTAAGCACACTTCGGTCAGAAATAGAAACTAGATTTTTCAATCTATTTGACAAAAATAGAGAAATTCAAGAGAACTTTGAAAAGGTAAAAAACGAAAATTATCTTCTTAATATGAAACTGGCAGAACTACAACTTCTTGTTCCCGAAGGAACAGGTTCCTCTTCAAAGACGAATTACGAATTTGAAAATCTGAAAAACGATTATGAAAAACTTTTGAAAGAAAATTAGTCTTTGAAGAAGAATCTGGATCCTCTTAAAAAGAAACTTCTTGATGGTGTAAGCTGGATTGAGAAATTCCAGAACAGAGAAAAGGAAGGTCTGGGTTATAAGAAATACAAAAAGAAAAAGAAGTACGTAGATTTGCCAAGTCATAAGATCTGTTCCTATTGTGGTAAAACTGGTCACCTCGTGAACAGTTGCACCACTATGAAAGAACAAGAAGAGAAAAACTCTACTTTTGCCAAAAGGATCTGGAAAGAAAAATTTATTTCTGATTTACCAGAGGAACCCAAGCAGGACTGGGTTCCTCATACTAACATTTGATTGTGGATGCAGGCTGAAGTGAGGGGAAACAACCAGTGGTACCTCGACAGCGGTTGTTCGAAGCATATGACAGGAGACAAATCTAAGTTCCTTTCACTTGCAGCCTACCATGGAGGATCTATGACGTTTGGAGACAACCAGAGAGGAGAAATAGTCGCCGTAGGCAAAATTGGAAAGTCACAGACGAACTCATTGATAATGTCTTTTTAGTCGAGGTTCTTAAACATAATTTACTTAGTATTTCTCAGTTTTGTGATAAAGGAAACAATGTTAGTTTTACAAACAATAATTGTGTAGTTAGTGATAGTCGAACAGGGAACAAAGTACTTGAAGGAGCCAGAAAAGGGAACACGTATGTCGTGGACCAGGATCTAGTTCCTCGTAACAGTTTGAAAAGCTTGAGCGTGATTGAGGAGGATCCATTACTTTGGCAAAGAAGATGCGGGCATGCAAGTTTTACTGTTCTAAACAAGATAAATTCAAAGAATTTAGTTGTGGGATTGCCTACAATGAAATATTCTATGAATGAGATTTGTGATGCATGCGCAAAAGGAAAACAGGTTAGATCCTCTTTCAAATTGAAGAAGATGGTGAGCACACAAAATCCTTCGGAATTACTTCTCATGGATATATGTGGTCCAATAAGAACTCAAAGCAGACCAGGTAAGAAATATGTTTTTGTAATAGTTGATGATTTTTCTATATTTACATGGGTTATTTTTCTTCATAGCAATGATGAAACTTTTGATGAATTTCTCGCCTTTGCTACAAAAGTTCAAAGAGTCAGTGGTTTTAAAATTAAACATTTAAGATCTGACCATGGTAAGGAATTTGAAAACTCACTGTTTGATGAGATTTGCAGGGAACAAGGTTTAGATCATAATTTCTCAGCACCAAGAACTCCACAACAAAATGGAGTGGTAGAAAGGAAAAATCGCACTTTGGAAGACATGGCTAGAACAATGATAATTGCTAGCGGTCTACCAAAGAACTTTTGGGCAGAAGCCGTGAATATGGCTTTTTATATTATTAATCGTGCTATGATTAAACCTATTTCAAATAAAACCCCCTATGAACTTTTTAAGGGAAGAAAACCTAATATTTCTTATTTTCGTATTTTTGGCTGTAAGTGCTTTGTTCACAATAATGGAAAAGATAATCTTGGTAAGTTTGATCAAATAAGTGATGAAGCAGTCTTTTTAGGATATGCCTTGAATAGCAAAGCATATTATGTCTATAATAAAAGGACAATGTGTGTCGAGGAAAGTATCCATGTTATTTTTGATGAGACTAACAGTTTGCAGGAAGAAATTGTTGAAGAAAAATTTTAAGATTGGTTTGGCACGGCCAGATGAGTCTCAATAATAATAATAATAATAATAACAAAAAAATATTAATTCAAAAACCGTGTCCAGCAACTTAAGGGGAAGTTACAACTATATTTCAAATTTTGAAAGATGGTCAAAAATGGGTACACAAAAATAGGAAACAAAAATTTGCCAACTCATACACTCAACCTCCACCCTCTCACGTCACCCCTCTCTTCCACTCAACCCATCACTATCACTCACTCTATGCCACTCTTACACAACCATAATTACACTACCTCTCTACACTTCCCCATAACCGTACCTCCTACCCTCTCTCCTCACATTTTCTTTCCTTCTTTCACACCTTACCAACGAATCTTTCTCTCTCTCCCAAATATTTTCAGATTTTTTCATCATCAACCTTCACATCTTCAACCTCAAGAACTCATCCATGGCTCCCAAAAGAAAACAAAATTTACCAAAATCAAAATCACCATCTCCATTGCCAAAATGAAATACACGAAGAAAGCTTCTAATCAATGAAAGTGATGAAGACAAGACCACAATCTGAGGAGGTTTCACAAGACGAAACCGACATGCAAGAGGACGATGGTGACACCACTTCCACGAAAAAGGGTAAGCAAAAACGTTCTCTCAAATTTTTGGTTGGATGTAAGGTGGATATGGCGTGGGTGACACCAAATTGGCCCGAATTCTCTCGAATAATTTCAAAACAAAAATGGGCCAAATTGGTTGACATTCATGCCATCGATGGTCTATATGAAAAGGAAATGGAAGATTTAGCTAGGGTATTTGATTTTAAAAATGAAATGGCCATACTCTTGATTCAAGGACAAATCCATACATTTTCTGAAAAAAGATTTGAGCAAATGGTTAGAAGTACCAAATGTTGGCTTTGATGAGTTAGTTGGGGGTAAAGATAGAGTGAATCTCAAAGGGAAGAAAAATCGGGATATTGTAAAGTTTTTTGGTGAAAATCCGAAACTCAACTCGGTTCCCTAAGATTTGTTAAACCCTTTTCATAAGATGATTTTCCAATTTGTTAAACGTTTTATACACCCCCGTCCACAAAAATGATGTAGTGCTAACCTTCTTGATCTTTGCCTCATGTATTGTCTTATTCACTATATGCCCATCAATTTCCCCTCCCTCTTTTTAAAACAAGTGGCTTATACCATAAAACAAAAGAATATGTTGGGGTATGGTAATATTTTTACAAAAATCTTTAAATGTTTGAATGTTCCACTTGCACCTCAACCCACATTTCCACTTAAAAATGAGGATATTTTGGATGATGTAATGGTGGAGCGACATGGGCTATGTATGGATGAAGGGGAAGTTATTACTAAGGCTGAAAGAATCCGTTGAGAGTTAGTTCGAAATGTGGCTAGTGGCTCGGGTGCACCCGCGGTGGACAAGGGGAAGGCTCCAATGGAGGAGGCACCCACCTTAGCTCCAAACATGGATTGAATTTTGACCACGTGTGGTGGCACGATAGGACGGGAATTGCAACAACTCAAAGAATTGGTAGGACGTGCCATGGACAAACTCGACGCCTTGGATGTACGGGTTAACAAGTTGGAAGAGAAGATTACCTCGGTTAAGGCAGATCTGATTAGCAACATCCGTTTGAATCGCCTTCAACTAGAAGAAAAGGTCGAAAAGACGGCCTCGTATTTTGTTCGTTCGGGTTAATATTTGAAATATTGTTTTGTAACTAACACTTAATTTCTTTCTGCTGGACAGTTTCAACTCTCCTGAGTATTTGGTCCTAAGACCTTATACTGTTTAGTTTTCCATTTTCAGTTTCTTTTGCTACTATGAGTGTTCGTGGCTCAAGAACTCTTTACTTTGCTTCCTAATAGTAGTTGCTCATCTTTTAAGATTGCTTGCGTATTTAATTCGTTTGGATGGCTAATATTATTAGATTATATGCTTGAGAATTATATGATCCTAGAAAAATTGTTTACTTAACGTTGTTAAGTGTTGCAGGTTTATCCCTAGTCATTTGATGATGATAAAAGGGGGAGGAAAAATGACACTGAATGGTTAAGTCTTTTAAGTATGATCTATGCTATTAGTATGCTTGCTTTCTTTGTTTCCTTGATAATTATAAAAAAAAACAAGAAAAATTAAAATCTTAAAAATATGTCATTAATGTCATTATATTTGCCATCATAAAATAGGGGGAATATTGTTGAACCTTAGTTTTGATGATGACAATATAATATTCTATGGTAAAATAAAATGGATTTATGGAGAATCGACTAAAAGTAATTTTAGTTGAAATTAAATTTATTTTATATTTCATATATCGTATGTTATATATTTATAGAGAATGAATTAGATGGGTGTCTAATTGATATTAAATATATTTCATTTAGTATATACTTGATATTTTATAGAATATATTTATTGGGAACAAAATTAGAGGAGTATCTAATTTTAAGGTAAATAAATTTTATTAAATATGTTCTAACTCTTATCCTGTGTTAATTTATTTTTTGGAATACTAATCTTAGTGTGGTACAGGAAATTATTTTTTCTAGTATAAGACTAGTATGTCACTCGTATAAATAGAATTATATACTTAAACTAATGTTTGTCTTGGTTTTGGTATAATATTTAAAGTGACCTATTGTTAGTAGTAGTAATTAATTATTTTATTTTATTTTGTCAATAAAACGTGTTTTTTGTCAATTGTAAGTAGGAGAGTCTTTAGGAATTTGTTAGGTCTGTTAATTATTTGAAAATTAAAAATTCAATTTTTAATTTTAAATAGGGTATCACACGTGTAGTAGGATGATTTATTTGCCAAAATATTATTTAGGTATTTTTAGAATTAGTTTCTAGTAAAACCCATTATAATAGGTAATGGTTAGTGGATTTACTCCTTCCTTTTTTTATGCGTATGACTTGGTATATAAGGAATTAGTTTTAATTTTGAAAGTTAGTTTTTGAGTCCACCCATCATATTAGGAGTGGTTAGTGGATGGGTAAGGAGTCTTTGGTCATGCGTGAAAATAGGGAGTGTGGTGAGTGTGTTGACTAGATTAGTAAGGTAGTTATGCTAATTAGTTTTAATAAATAAAAATCTGATTTTTATTTTACTCTTCAAGTCACACGTGAGTTAGTATTAGGAATTAGTGGGTCTTTCTTTTAGAAATTAAAAATTAACAATTTAATTCTTTGTTTTCCTCCCACGTAAGTTTTAGAATTTAGTGGGCTTGACTTAGTGATTTAATGTATCTACTCTTATATTAGGGTTTGGTTTGTTCTTTTATTTGTTATGCTGGTTCTTTGGTCAACCTAATTTGTAGGGAAAGTGGACAAGTCATGCGTGTGGAAGAGACTTCTTCTCCAAGGCAAAAGAATTAGGACAAAGCTTCACATATAAATACAAGAGCTGCCAGCATTTTCGAAACACACCGCAACCAAAAGAGAATTTAGAGATCAAGATTTTCGAGTGCAAAATTATTCTAAGTGTTCTTTGAATTTTCGATCTTTAGTTTTTCAATTGTAATTCATAGTGATAAGGGTTGGGTGAGAGAAACAAAAAAGAAAATTTGATTGTAATCAAGAGAAAAAGAAAGAGAGAATTCAGATTTCATTCGAAATTTGAAGTGAGAAAAATCGATCTTTAGTAAGATCGTGGCATCAGTTCAGCGGGAACAGGTGTCAGGGGGAACAACTTCCTAGTGGAACGTAGAGAATAGAGAAGGTCCTTTTTATAGGTTGTAACAGAGTTATTTGGCCTATAACTAATAAGAGAAGTCCAAGACTCAAAATCTCTCGTGGTCAAGGTGGGCCTAGGAAGTTTATTCTTACTTTCGAGTTTAAATCAAAATTCCGCGAAAACTTCTAAAACTCCCTCAACTACAATTCACCCCCCTCTTGTAGTTGCTATTCAAATTACATCACTATATTATCATCTATTGCTAAAGATATTCCTGTTATTCCTATTACTACGGTTGTATCCGTATCCACATTTAGCATGGGTGGAAGAATACTCAATCGATGGCGAAGTTTATAGTTGCTATTCCTATTTCTATTGATAGGCCTTTTATGTCGTTAAAAATAAGACTTATCAAAGATAAATTTCACCTACTCTCCAATTACAACTAGTGTAAAGAACAAGTACGCTTCGTATCCACAGAGAACGCATTTATGTTGATTTTAATTGTGTTAAAATGTATTAGGATTACTAAAGGGAAATCACTAATTCCTTAATTATAATGGTAACAGGGGGGATTGCAGATTTTAGTGATAAAAGAAACTGACGACTAATTGATTGCAAGTATATTCTACATATAGAGAATCTTAGGATTCGGTTATAACGATTCTTACTTGGCTACTTGAATTAGACTCACAATTGCCAAACCACTTCAACACTCAATTAATTATTAACAAGAGTAGTAAACTCTTGTAGTCCCTTTAATTAGCTAGACAAGATAAATCGTAAATTGTATAAAACCCTTGATGTTCAAATAATACGCAGTGAAAAAAATCTTTAAGCACGGAGACACAATAAGAATGCAATTGTTTAGAGAATACGTAATAAACGGTTAACGTTTAAACAAGCTCTACCAAATTTTTAACAATAAGAATACGCTTAAGCATGAACAAGATAGTTGCTACTCGAGATTGAACACAATAATCGATTGTGTTGAAACCATAGTAATGGTTTTGTAAAATACAATCACAAGACAAAGATCAAGCTAAAACATTCAACAAAACCAATAACAATTCATAAGAGATCGAGCAAGTAAATAATTGAAGTAATGAGATAGTTTAGATAGTTAGAGAATCCTCACAAGAGCTTTTTAGAATCATTGAAACCAATCCCAAGAACACATTTAAGCTACAATTTCCATTGCTGAAGAAAGATTCTTCATTGATTCCATTATAGATAAATAAAATACAAACTAAACTAATTAGGTTCTTGAGGAACAAATGAGAGAAAAAATGCTAAGAAACTTAGAGAGAGTGAAAACCTAGATAGAAAAAAAAAGAAAAATATCTTTTGGTTTTATACTAAAAGCAAATTACAACCTAAAAATCAAGTGGAAAGAGCCGCGTGTAAAATGAGTAGAGGGGCGCTGGCAGCACCCTCATAGGCGTTAGGTGCACCTTCTTCATGATGCTCACTGTAATGGGGGCGCTGGCAGCGCCCCTGTAGACTGTATGTGCAACTCTGACTAAAATTTTCATAATTCTCTTGTTCCTTGACGAAATAAGACTTATGACCTACCGTTAGAAAGATTTTAAAGAGAGATACAACGTCCAATTTGAATCACATAAATCAAATGAGTAGATTGGGAGATATGTCCATTTTAAATTGGACCTACTGCAAATGAAGGTTCACAATAAGGCTAACTTGCATTCTTTCCATCTAATGCTTGATTATTTGTTCAAGTGTGTTGGGCGCATGATCAATGTCTCCAACAATGGTCCTAAAGATCTTTTACAGCTCATGACTACAAGAAAACTGAAGGTTCCAATAGCACTCAAGAGGGGGTGGGGGTGAATTGAGTGTTTCTTTAAAAAAAAATTATCGAGTTTTTCTTGATTTTTTCTTGCTATAGAACCAGAGAACTGGTTTAGCAGCGGAATTATCTAGAACACTAAATGTAAAGAAAATAAATAACACATAGTTTTAACGAGGTTCGGCAACTGTGCCTACATCCTCCTACTCTCGCTACTAACTTTTATTAATCAACTCTGAGAACAAAAGATAGCACAATTTTCTATCGTAAATTCATAAGATAGACTTCCTCACTCTCAACCCAAGAGTGTTGTTTCACACATGAACTCACAAACACTCACAAATGAACTCTCAAATGCTCCCAATTACTAACCCCTCTGTTAGTGACGAATTACAGAAAGTTTCTCTCAGAAGATGTTTCTCAAAAGCTTACAAGAGATGAAGTTAAGATCTGGATTTTTTTCGAATGCTCTTGTAGTTTGTAAACTGTTTTATTTGATCTTTTGGACTCTCAAAAATATTTTTCAATGAAGTATTGGAGAGTCTCACAACTTGGCTTAGTTTTCTTCATTAAGTGCCACTATATATAGAGAGTTAGAAAACCCAGATTATTCCAATCAAGAGGGTTTTGTAACTGTAATTATCAACGCATTTAATTATGAGATCAAATATTCCAAGATCTCGAAGATTTGTTGGGATCTCACAAAGATACGTGGGTTTGTTAGAACGTAAAATTGATTACCAAACTAACTTAACCACGTGCAAGATCTTTAAAGAATCCAAGAATTGAATTCTTTCAAAACATTTCGCGAGTGAGTCGTAATACAACCACCAGACACTGGTCTGGTGTTTGCAACATACCAAGATCAAACATTATAAATATACTATACAACCTAAACATTCTTTACAACAAAAAGTCTAAGTAATTAAAAACCCAATGCTACTCTTCAATCTTCATGTTCTTCTTTACTTGGACACTTGGATCCTCCATTGTTAGCTCACTTCAGTTTTGATGAAGAAGTTCTATATGTCTCAAGTACTGGAATACCTATATGTCAGACATGCACAATACAATATACAATATATGACATTAAAGATAATATTACTCAGAATGAGTAACTTAGGAACAATACACTTTAGATGTTTCAACACAACTACATAAATGCATTCAATAACAACTGTTCCTGCAAACTGTTTCGAACAACTGTTTGACATATCTGTTTGTCTTACCTGTTTGTCTCACCTATTTTTCATCACTCAAAACATCAAGGGTCTCAACAAAAACATAAAACCAAATTGCAACTACAAACTACACTAATCATGAAAAAACATAGTCAAAGGGAAACAAAAACCTAAGCTAGTGAACCACAACACATGCAACAACTCAAACAAGGTTCACTAACCTAATAATGAACAAAAATGAGTGAAAAGAGACAAGAACAAGTGTTCTTCCCAAAAACAAGCTCCAATGACCGAAGATTGCCATCCGAACTTGAACCAAAACTGCATAGGAACTACTCTCTTTTCTTTTTCTCTCAATTTTTTTACAATTTTTTTTATATATAAAACTCACAACTCACCCACTCGATCAATTAACCTTAAATTTTACATAGGTCGCCCTTTTGGGTTTTCAAACTATCAAAGGCCCGCATTCTTACCTGAGTTGCCCGCCCTTGCGGGTTT
Source organism: Salicornia ramosissima (assembly GCA_951394345.1). NCBI lineage: Eukaryota > Viridiplantae > Streptophyta > Magnoliopsida > Caryophyllales > Amaranthaceae > Salicornia > Salicornia ramosissima. The sequence goes on along the minus strand of OX596237.1, from coordinate 36,578,649 downwards.
TCAACTTAGCGAGATTTTTTTTTTGAAGCAAAAAGAAATATGTACAAGGAATGATTTCCTACCCCCACACTTAAAATTGACATTGTCCTCAATGTTTAGGGGTTAGGAAAGGGGAAAAATCCCCAAGATCAAGTGTTATTTAGTAAATAACACCACAATGATCGCGAAAGCTTGTCATGTGCAACCGCCCAAAAATCAGTGTTTACCAAGTTGGTAAACAAGAATAACAAAGCCAAAAAAATTGTTAAAGCCATACTATAAGAAAAATGGAGTGAGGTTAGGGAAAGAATGGGATAAATCAGTACTACAAAAATAGCCAAAGAGAACTGTTTAACATTGCTTAAGAGAACTCCTCTGGACAGTTCTTTAGGTTAGAGTTCTCTTAGCCTAAGAGAACACCCTATTTATTGTGGTCTCTTTAGTGAAGCAAACGAGAGTGGTTCTAAGAAATATGTGTTCTCTTTATGTGTTAGTTAGAACACCTCCGTATTCTAATTGTTTAGTTTGCTTGATCAAAGAAAACAATTTTCTTAGACAAGTGTTCTCTTTGCCAATAAAAAGTGAACACATGCATTACATAATTTACTATCAACTAAAACCTAACCATAGCTAATTTAGGATATAAGTAAAAATTACGTCAACAACCATCAAATACACAAAAAAAGGCAGGTAAGTTCACACAATAAACTTGGCTTTACACGCAACTTAAAATGTAGAAGAAAGTATGTCTTTAAGATATCACACATCATTTAACTTTAGGTTTCATTCATAGCCAAAATTTGAGAGTAAGATTGTTACAAGTGAGCTGCAAAGAAAGCAATGAACAAAGGAAAATAGAGTAGTAGTATATTTCGCAGTGTCTGGACAGCAGGACTATCACACTTGTAAAGACCATAACTCTTACGGCCCGTTTGGTTGTTGGTAATAATTTTTGGTAATGGTAATAAATTTATAGTGTAATTTTGTTAAGGAAAAACCTTATAATCTTCATGGAAAACAAATTTTCATTCCCAAGCTTCAATTTTGTTCTCATTTTTTATTCCTAGCCATTACCATTAGGGAGTGTGATATTTGATAGGATTGGATATTTGTGAAGAAAAATTAGATAAATTGGAGCTATGGTAGCATCGCCATGGGAATGGATTTTGATTTCCCTTCCATATTTAGTTATAAATTCATTACCATTACCATGATTTATAACCGTCTACCAAACGGGTCGTTAGTACACAACTCTGAATCAATTGATTCTTGAGCCAAAATTCAATAACTTTTGGTGATCTACTATTTCTATGAAAAATAGAAGCTAGTTCTAAGTGCATGTTATGGTCAATTTTACCTAACCTGAATACAGGTTGAAAGTCGAGAAGTAAGTTAAGCCGACAAGCAGAAGTGCAGGTTAGCGTTGAAAGGATATAGAAGCTGGAGCCAGTTTAAATTCGAATCTAAGGAACAAGTCAAAGGTCAGCCAGCATAAGGAGAAATAGGTGCATGCTGACGTGGCAAGAATAAGTCCTCCATCTTGGTCATACACGTCCCAAGTCAATAGGAGGTTGTTCCTATTTTTGAGGAACGGCTAGTTAGTGTTAATTTGTGAATATATAGGGGAAAATCCCATTGTAAAAGGGGATGATTCTTATCAGTTACCCCTCTCTCACGCACGGTAGTAGAAAAAACACTCGTAGCTTTGTTCTCATTCACCTTTTTTACGCTTTGGTTCATACGATCATTGTAATCGCAAAAGAAGAATATATTCATATAATGGATTGGTACACGCAAAGCTGCCCACAGTTTTCCTTCTGTTTCGAGGTTTCGGCGTCACCATCTTCTCGTGTTACCCCCGTCCCCGTTTATTTTCATTCATACAATTTTCACGCAATTCATAATATTCGTACACCTGGCTTTGCACAATCTAGTTGTGGTTCGTACCAGCTTAGTCCCATATCTTAGTAGGGATTTCGCATAAACAATTTGGCGCCCACCGTGGGGCCATAGCTTGATTGTCCATTCGAAAAAGTTAAAAAAAAAAGGAGTATATACCTACTCGTCACAAAAAGTCCAAAAATACGCACATTGTTTTTTATTTTTTTCTCTTGTTCCAATACACATTATGGCTCCCGAGGCATCAAACCAAGGAGCACACGCAAAGCAGATCGAAGCAGTGTTCCAAGCCCTGATAGAAACCCAAGAGCAGTTGAGGGTGGTCATGGAAGCAGCCAAAGCCAAAGACGAAACCGTGGCTTCCCTGCAAAAAGAAATAGAGCCTGTGAAAAGCAACATCCCCAAGAACAAGAAGAAATTTAGAACCGATGGTACCCACGTCCTTAACCTGGAGGGCAATTCAGACGAGGAAGACGACGAAGAAAAAGTGTCAGAAGACGACGGCTACAATACACACCATGAGGAAGATGATCAAGGAACGACCTTAACCCCCAAAGACGTACGAGATATAAAAAAGCAGGTTAAAGAGATGAAGAAAATGATGTCCAGGTCCTCTAGTTCTCACGAACACAACTTATTCGAGAATCAGACGCTATACTCACACAACCCCTTCACTGCCGAGATCGTGGAAAACATGCCACCTAAAAAGATTAACATACCCTCATGGAACAACCTTTATGATGGAACCACCGACCCTTTAAAACATTTTAACCACTATCGCCAAAAGATGATGTACCTCCCAATACCTGCCAACAAATTAGACGCAACCCCCTGCAAAACATTTGGAGGTACCCTGCACGGACCCGCTTTGCAATGGCTAATAACCTTAAAGCTGGATCTATCAAAAACTTCCCCACCTTAGCTACTAAATTCTGTAACCAGTTCTCCAGCAGTAGAGCACTCGAAAAGAATTCTAGTGACCTATAACGGATCGCCCAACGTCAAGAAGAACCAACCCGAGACTACCTGGATCGCTTCAACAAGGAGATGATAAGAATACCAGATGTCGACACTCGAACCTGTGTTGAAGCCTTCAGAAGAGGACTCCGTCCTGCTTCCAAGTTATATCACGAACTGACCAGGTACTCAGCGACCAACTTTGAGGACGTAAGGCGAAGAGCCATGGAAGAGATCCGCTTTGAAGAAGATGAAACACCACGAGTTGGAGGACCAGAACCTAGGAAGCAGCAAAGCAGAACCTGGAGACACCAGCCTTATCCCAAAAGGGAACCAGATCAGGTAAACTCTACTACTTCGGATCAATCAATAACTGACTACTCTGTTTCGGGTGCTACAGGTAACCCGAGCTCAACCAAAAAACACGTGGATTACCCCAATCTGTCCACATACTATTTCAATACGGACGCGGAAGGTATAGTGGAAGTCCTAAGGCGAGTAGGCGAAAAGATGAGATGGCCCAAGAAAAGAAAAACACCAGATTCAGAAAAGGATAAATCGAAGTGGTGCAGCTACCACCAGGACCACGGACACGTGACCAAGGAATACTTCCAACTAAAGAAGGAGGTAGCTTGGTTGTACAAGAAAGGACACGTAGATAACTTGACGCGAGCAAAAGAAGCAGTGATCAACCAATCGGAGGGACCACCACCACCGCCACCATCGCGAAAGGTAATCAATTCCATAATAGGAGGTTCTGATTTGTGTGGACTAACGTATTCTGCAGCTAAAAGAGTAGCCATAGAAACCGGGTTAGTGTCTAGCATAAGCAGAAGTCCTTTGCATGAAGCAGAGAAGAAGTTCCTGGAGATGTCGGTCATCTTTGAAGCAGATAACCTGGAAACAACAGAACATCATGATTGTTTGATAATCTCCCTGCATGTCAGCAACTACTTAACCAAACGAGTCCTAGTGGATGGAGGAAGCACGGCCAACATCATCTTTGTTATAGCCAAAATTCTTGGCCCACTTGATTACGTAAAGCTCGGAGAAGAGCCCAAGCACATCAGCCCAAGAGAGAAGCCCAACAGAAGCCTTTAAAGCAACGTGGCGGCATCTTATTGGTCCACGTGTCATGGCATTATAGGGCCACGTGGCGATACCCTAGGAAGACACCTGGCTAGTTAGAGTTCAGCATAGAAAGTTGTAAAAAACATCAAAAGTGGGAAAAAACTAGTATTCCACATTGATAGTTTATAAGAGAAAGTATAAAGATTCTTGTATAAAAGTATTAAAGCAATGATTGCAACACAGATCCCAATATTGGCTGATTTGACAACACATAATTGTAATTTGTCAATTAACCTTAATCAATCCTGATTAGCAGCTAATTGAGTTATTATTATCTTTTGCACATTTAATTTTTTATTTCTGCATTTACTATTATTACTTGGAAAAGTGTGTAGCATAGAAGTGTTAGTCCTCTCCTTAATTTCAAAAAACCCTAAAACATTTGGCGCCGTCTGTGGGGAGGACACGGTTCTATCGTAGACCTAGGAGAAAAAACTCCCGAATTTCCAAAAACCACCTTAGTAACGGTCGAAAACGACCATGAGTCGGACGAAAGAGAAAACGACCGACCTCCTCGAAGGGAGAAGACCGCACAACGTGCGAGTCAGGCTGAGGCCCACTCTCCTGAGGAGGATCAGCTGATCTCTCTCTCCCAACTAAAGCACATAATGGTCGACCTACGGAACTCGCTTGTCACACAAGTGAAGGACATGATAGGCCAGGCCAACAAGATCGATGCTGGGACATCTAGGCCGACCATTGAAGAAGTCGGGCTCTCAAGGCCTACCAAGAATTCGGCTGACCTCAAGGGCGACTTAGGAAAGAAAAAGGTCTCAAGCGCCACCAAGAAGAAGAAAACACCTCCCAAATCAACAAAGGTTGATTGGAAGAACATCACCCAGCGGGTGAGGACGACCAAGGCTCCCATTCTACCAAGAAGGGAGCCCTTGATCAGTGAAACAAACCAAGCCTTCAGAGATGCTAGAGAGTATCCGAAGGCAAAGAGGCAACAATCACAACAACACTCTCAAGTTGATATCTCTGATACAACATCAACCCCAACCATGAAGGATAACACCTTCTGAGGTTCTCAGCGGACTATGTCTCGCTCAACGCAAATACATACTCCTACTCCAATGCCCAAAGGCTCGTTCAAAGCCGAGCCCTTTAGAGAGGATATGCAACCGGCCACCCAGTTTCAACAACCTCCTCAACTAACTGGTAGAGTAGCTGCACTAAATAGGTTTATATCCAAATCTTCAGATAAATGTCATTTGAATTATAACGTTTTACGAAAAAATAAAAGGTTTTAATGGACAGAGGAGCACGAAAAAGCACTCCAGGAACTCAAACATTACCTGGCATCACCTGCACTGCTATCCAAACCAAGCTTGGGGAAACATTGTAGCTATACCAATCAGTTAGTGAGCAAGCAGTAAGTGCGGTGTTAACCAGAGAAGTTAAGAACCAGCAGCTCCCTATTTATTACGTAAGTAAAACACTCTTGGATGCTGAAACAAGGTACTCTTCTTTAGAAAAACTGGTTTTACCCCTGGTTACAGCATCCAAAAAGCTCAGGCATTACTTCGAGTCTCACACTGTAGTAGTAATGACCAATTACCCGATAAAAGCAGTTTTGAAAATCGCCACAAGGGGAGATGATAGTACCAGCTATAACCTGTGACTTCTCCGCTACTAACAACGAAGTAGAGTATGAAGCTTTGATTGCAGGAATGACATTAGCTAAAGATTTGGGAGCCATGGTGTTGAACGTCTACAGCGACAGTTTACTAATAGTAAGTCAAATACGTGGCGAATTCACAACTAAGGTTTCAAAGATGATCGCCTACCTAGCGATAGCCAAACAGAAAGAAGAAAAGTTTCAACTTCACCATTACCCAGGTACCTAGGGACCAGAACACGCAAGCAGATGCGCTCGCTAACCTAGGATCAGCACTTAAGAATTGCAACTTCGACAACATACCTCCAATAAACTTATAAAGCCCAGCTATAACCAAACCAAAACACGATACTCTCCCCTTATACCCTACGTCCCAAAGTACACCCTGGTTCCAAGAAATCCTCGACTACTTAGAAAACCGAACACTACCACAAGACAAAATGGAAGCCAAAAAAGTAAAGACTAAAGCAGCAAGCTACGAAGTACGAGAAGGTGTTCTATTTAAAATATCATCTAAATGAATTATGTAGAGATGTTTATCAGAAGCCGAGTGGCCGAACATTCTATCAGAGTTTCACGACGGCCAATGTGGATCTCACATAGCGAGTAGATCATTAGCCAACATAATCCTAACATACGGGTACTACTGGCCAACTGTCAAAAAGGACGCCCACAGGTATGCGTCCAAATGTGATAAATGCCAAAAGCATGCAGGTTTTTCCCACCAACTAACCCAGCAACTAAATCCAATCCTCACACCGTGGCCCTTCATGAGGTGGGGAATGGATATAGTAGGGAAGTTACCAGAAGCACCAGGTCAGAAAACATACATGCTCCCAGGTAACAGATTACTTCTCTAAGTGGATAGAAGTTGTAGCCTACTCCCAGTCACAATAATTACGAATAAGTAGAAAACAGGTCAGCGTATCCGAATCCCAGGTACCTAGGTTACCAGCTTACAATGTTGACAGGTACACAGGTTACCAGGTTATGTCTACACTCCTAAGTACTTATGTGAACTTTACATATCATTCAAAATTTCTTTCTAAGAGCCATTACTGACTTAAGCATCGGAGGGTCGTTGGTGGAAACACCAACGGTTGCCCCTTACCTGTTTATGGATGTAGACATACGCGAAAAGAAATAAAGGCGAACACATGATATTAAAAGCAAGCAAACAAAAAAAAAATCAAAGGCGAACAGGAGAAGAAAAGAGTAAAGATGGATAAGCCATCGCCAACACACAGTCAGAACAAACGCCTACAGATCATCAGGTAAACACCAAAACATGTTGGCCCCTTAGCCAACGGTAAAAGCAGGTTTAGCAGTTAAATCGGTTAATACAAACACACAAAAAAAGAGATTGTTTTACTACGAATCTATTACACAACGCTAGGCATCAGCGGTGTCCCCCACCTTTTCATCTTCCTTCCTGCTTGATCCATCCCCAACGTCAGCCTCGGGAACGGAAGGAGCTGGCTGCAAATAAGACATCGAGCCTATCCAGAGATACGAGTCCATATACCCCCTGAAATGGGTCTCGGGCAGCTTCTGGATGAGGAGTTGATGAGAAACCTGGGCCCTCACAAACATTGTGACCTCGGCTTCCACATCCTTGTTCTCTTCCAGAGCTTCCTCCTTTAGCCTTCGCTCCTCGGAAAGCTCCTTTTTCAGCTCTTCTTCCCGCTCCTCAACTGCCCTGGTAAGTTCCTCCTTCTGTTTGTCCAGCTCCGCCTTATTCTCCTCCTCCACTTTGCTGACATCACTCTGGAGCTCGCTTATACGCATGTTGGCCCTGACCTGAGCGTCAATAAGGCTCCTTAAATGCTCAACGATGACCAACACATTTTACAAACCCGGACAGAACAAATAATCAGACACGATACCAAAAGGCTATAACGCGAGAAATTAAAACAAACGTCAAAAGCAAGAAAACCCATTATACGGGAGACAACGATGCATACTTGTAGGAGGTGTCCAGTGGTCCGAGCAACAAGGACTTCTGTGTGGCAGGGGTCCAACCTCTTCCTAGCAGAAGAAAACAAAAGTTTGGAAGCTGTGGGCATATTCCAGTGGTCTACTCCGTGATGAGAGAGGAAGTCGTATGGAATACCAGGGAACCCGGAGTCTTGAAGCTTGGGAATACGAGGAACATGAGAAGGGGGTGATCAATCACTACGACATCTTCCGACTTCGCCTTCTTAGTCGGAGTCTCCGCGCCCAAGCTAACGCGAACCAGAAGGGCCGTGTCAGTGCTCAAGGTAGTGGCCCCTCCTCTCTTCCTCCTTGTCGTTGAACCCTCTTGAAAATTTCATCTTCCGAACCTGAGAAGCTGCGGGGGGCTACAAAAATGAAATTGACAGGTGAGATACAGAGTACCAGGTAACATGTAAACAAGGAAAAGAGAAACAACCGCCAAGTTAATAGAACATACCCATAGAAGCATAAGAGTCGGGAAGCAGGTTATAGTAAGGAGGGGTTATGCCCTAGAGAATGTCCTCTTACTTCGGGGTATCTTCAGGAATTGTGTCACACGTTCTCTTGGGCCCTCGGATTCCAAGACGAGGAGTTCGAGGTCTACAACATGCAAAAACAAGTAAGAAAGTATGTTGGTCAATACCTTTAGAAAATAATAAGAATAAAAAAGACATGTCAGTTGTACCCCCATAGTTCCATCCACCACAAAGCGATCCCCCGCATCTCCTAAACTCCATTTAGCCACAAAGATATACGATTCTTTCCACTTCCTGTCATTGACATCTTTCTCAATGATCAGGTAGTCACATCCTACACGTTTCTTGAACGAGTAGGTGATATCCGGGTCCCTGTTTACCCCATAAACCGACATTAAATCTTCATAGGTAAACTCTTCCTCCCAATTCATTGTTAGGTGCCCAATTAAGGCCCAGATCCTCCTTGACTGCGACCCCAGTTGACCCGGGTTCACATCCCAATTGGAGAGCACGGCTTGAGTTAAAGTTGAAAAAGGGAATTTTTGCCCCAGGTCGAAAGCATAAGTGTAAAAAACACAATTATCAGGGTCAACCAGTTCGGGTTTGTGGTCGGGTTGGGGGGCGGTTACAACGGCTTCGGGTGGGAAGTTAGCCATTTCTTTTATCCCATCTAATTCACTCTCTTGAACCTTACTAGCATAATGTTCCTTGGCCTTACACATTTTATCAAAACCTCGAACTATCTTAGGGTTAAAGATTCAAAAACTGAAGTAGCAAACCCAAGATTCCCAAATTGCAAATCAGGATTCCCAAGGTAAATCACCCAAAAAGAAAAACGAAAAAATTACTAAGTGATGAATTCGAATCAGGAAACTAAAAGAAGCAAAAAGAACTGTTACCTGGAGAAGTGAAGATGAAATTCGCTTGGAAAGCAAGAATGGTGAACGCCTAGCAGAGAGAAAGCCTTGGAGGTAGAGAGAGAAAGTGAAGAAATGAAGTTGAGTTTGAATGAGGGGAGTGACGGTTGGGGTAAGCCTTTTAATTAAGGACGGTTGGGGAAGTTAATTGCATGCAACACTCATCTCCCATTCGTCGCCTGCCACATGTCCCACTAAAGAGGAGAGGGAAGTTTTTATTTTTGAATTAATTTGAATCCTTTTGAATTATGTTGAGTTATTTCAAGATTGATTAATTTCTTTTGGACGGTTTTTAAGCTGACTCGCTAATTGATGAATTCTTTGGTTGGTAAAATTGTGAATATTCTTGACTTAAGTCGTCTGTTCTTAAATAAAACTCGCAGGTTGCACCATACGAAATTCCCAACCAACGAGTTGGGGGCAAATTGTTATGGTCAATTTTACCTAACCTGAATACACGTTCAAAGTCGAGAAGTAAGTTAAGCCGAGAAGCAGAAGTGCAGGTCAGCGTTGGAAGGATCTAGAAGCTAGAGCCAGTTTAAATTCGAATCTAAGGAACAAGTCAAAGGTCAGCCAGCATAAGGAAAAATAGGTGCATGCTGACGTGGCAAGAATAAGTCCTCCATCTTGGTCATACATGTCCCAAGTCAGTAGGAGGTTGTTCCTATTGTTGAGGAACGGCTAGTTATTGTTAATTTGTGAATATATAGGGAAAAATCCCATTGTAAAAGGGGATGATTGTTATCAGTTACCCCTCTCTCACGCACGGTACTAGAAAAAACTCTTGTAGCTTTATTCTCATTCACCTTTTTTACGCTTTGGTTCATACAATCATTGTAATCGCAAAAGAAGAATATATTCATATAGTGGATTGGTAGACTTAAAGTTGCCCGCAGTTTTCCCTCTGTTTCGAGGTTTCTGCGTCACCATCTTCTCATGTTACCCCCGTCCCCGTTTATTTTCATTCGTACATTTTTCACGCAATTCATAATATTCATTCACCCGGCTTTGCACAATCTAGCTGTGGTTCGTACCAGCTTAGTCCCATACCTTAGTAGGGATTTCGCATAAACAGTGCGGTGTTGGGAAAATTCCAAAAAAGAAGCAGCATTAAAGTAAGAACAACACCAGATTGATAAGTACGGAGTAGCTTGTAGCAACTGTAGCATAATCCCATCATCACCCACAACACCTTAATCATCAATAACCCAAAAGAAAAACACCAAAATAATAGTAATCATACAACCAAAAAAAAAATCAGCAATCACACAACAACTATTTATAAAGATATCCAATAGTACCAACAATAAAAGCTCAGAGAAGTTGGGTGCAAGAAAGTGATGGCATTTAAGCAAAACATAAAAAAATAGCAGCCTCTAGTTTTAATAATCATTCTTGTATAGCTATCTGAAGTTCAATAAGCCAATAACAATCAAGTTCTATTTCCCTTAAGTAATGTGAATCAGAAATTCAATGGTGAAACCCTTCTAATATATAACCATATAGCCCACAGCCAAGTACCAACTATTGGATTATCAGCTACAACAGTAGCAGTAGCTCCTCCTAGTGGGAGTGGCAGCATACAACAACAAACTCAAGCTCTGCAAAACATTCTGGAAGAAGCTCTACAAGCTGCGGGATACAATTGGCGTAGTCACGAATCAGTTAGTTAATTAGGCAGATGATGTAAGATAAGCATAATAGAATTCTATTATTAGATGCAGTTGTAGGCTAATATAGATAAAAGGCCATGTAATAATTTATTTTGTACATTTCATCACACATAAACAACATAAATAAAAATCTTCTTTCATTCCTCTCTCTAATTTGTAATCTGTAACCTGAAGTTCTTTACTCATTATCTTAGCTCACAGAATTAATGGCTAATTTCACATTTTCACTAACACATACCTGTTATGGTCAAATTTTACTAAACCTAAATGCAGGTTCAAAGCCGAGAAGCAAGTTAAGCCGAGAAGTAGAGATGTAGGACATCATTGGAAGAATCTAGAAGCCAGTATACGTTCGAGTTCAAATATGAAGAACAAGTCTAAGGTCATCCTACGTGGAAGAATGATAGCCTATGACATGGCAAGAACAGGTCAACATCAGTTGTAATGAAGGTTAAGCATGCTGACGTGGCGTGAAGAAGTCTTCCCTACTCGGTCTCACACGTCCCAAAAAATGAGGAGTTGTTCCTATTTTGTAGCAACAGCTAGCTAGGTAGTTCCAGTGAATAAGTAGGCTAAGTATTGATAGTATGGGCAGATTATTATCATTTACCCATCACTGGCACATTGTATTACTAAGAGAAAAACCACATATTAGCTTTTACATTCATTCGTATTTTTCCTTTCAAGCACGAATATCTATTGTAACTCCGAAGAAAATACATTAAGTTAGTGGATTGGTAGACTCAAAGCTACCAGCAGTTTTCCCTCGGCTTCGAGGTTTCTGCGTCACCATCTTCTCGTGTTACCCCCGTCCCCTCTTTTCGCTTTGATTCGCACTTTCGGTATCATATTACCATCCGAACAACATACAAATCCATTCGTCACAATCCAGCTGTGGTTCGTACCTGCTTAGTCCCATACTCTGGTTGGGATTTTGCATAAACAATTTGGCGCCCACCGTGGGGCCATAGCTAGATTGTTCATTCGAAATTAAAAAAAAAAGAAAAAGAAAAAAAGGAGTATATACCTACTCACCACAAAAATACGCATATCATTTTATTTTTTTTTGTTTCATTTTACATTTTTTTTTCGAGACAAAAATCATGGCTCCCGAAACATCCAGCCACGGAGCAAATACAAAGCAGATTGAAGCAATGTCACAAGCCCTGAAAGAAACCCAAGAACAAATGAGGGTGGTTATCGAAGCAACCAAAGCCAAAGATGAAACTGTAGCTTCCTTACAAAAGGAGCTGGAATACGTAAAAAGCAATATTCCCAAAAAGAAGAAGAAATTCAGAACAGACAACATCCCTGTCCTCAACCTAAATGGTGACTCAGACGGAGAAGACGACGAAGATAGAATACCGGAAGATGAGACTCCCCACAAAGAGAATGACAAATATTATCGAGAAACCACACTAACCCCTGAAGACATACGAAACATGAAAAAACAGTATAAAGAGATGCAGAAAGTACTATCCAGGTCTTCCGGTTCTCATGAGCATGAAGTGTTCGAGAAGAAGAAGTTATATTCACATAGCCCCTTCACTGTTAAGATACTGGAAACAATACCTCCAAAGAAGATCAACATACCCTCTTGGCTCGACCTCTACGACGGAACCACGGACCCTCTAAACCATGTGAACCATTTCCGCCAAAAAATGATGTACCTTCCTATACCTGCTAATAAGCTAGATGCAACCCTCTGCAAAACATTCGGTGGCACCTTAAATGGACCCGCCTTACAATGGATGGTTAACCTGAAAGCAGGATCCATCCCCGACTTCGCTACCCTAGCCACTAAATTCTGCAACCAGTTCTCCAGTAGTAGAGCACTTGAGAAACATTCCAGCGACTTATACCGAATCGCCCAATGCCAAGGAGAATCAACCCGAGACTACCTAGATCGTTTTAACAAAGAGATGATCAAGATACCAGATGTCGATGCTCGAACCTGTGTAGAAGCTTTCAGAAGAGGACTCCCCCCTACTTCCAGGTTATACCAGGAACTGACCAGGTACCCAGCTACAAACTTCGAAGATGTAAGACGAAAGGCCATGGCAGAGATCCGCTTCGAAGAAGATGAAATGCCACGGGTCGGAGGACCTGAGCCTAAGAAGCAGCAAAGCAGAACTTGGAGACTTCAACCTTATCCCAAAAGGGAATCAGATCAGGTAAACTCTGCTACTTCGGATCGATCAATAACTGATTACTCTGTTTTGGCTGCTGCAGGTAACCCAAACTCAACCCGGAAACAGGTGGATTACCCCAGCTTATCCTCGTACCAGTTCGATACGGATACAGAAGGAATAGTCGAAGCCCTAAGGCGAATAGGCGAGAAGGTGAGGTGGCCCAAGAAAAGTAACAGACCAAATTCAGAAAAGGACAAGTCAAAATGGTGCAGCTATCACCAAGACCATGGGCATGTGACCAGGGAATGTTTCCAGCTGAAAAAAGAGGTAGATTAGCTATATAAGAAAGGGTACCTAGACCACCAAACAAAAGCGAAAGAACCGGTGATCAACCAATCAGAGGGGCCGCCACCACCACCTCCGTCTGGAAAGGTAATCAATTCTATAATAGGAGGTTCTGATTTATGTGGACTAACGTATTCTGCAGCTAAAAGAGTAGCCAGAGAAACCGGGTCAATATCGAGTGCAAGCAGGAGACCACTATACAAAGCAGAAAAGAAGTTACTCGAGATGCTGGTCAACTTTGAAGCAGAGAACCTGGAAACAACAGAACACCATGACTGCTTGTTAATCTCCCTACATGTAAGCAATTTCCTAACCAAACGAGTCCTAGTGGATGGAGGAAGTACAACAAACATTATCTTCATGGACGCATTGGAAGCTATGGGATTGGGAGCAGCACATGTAGTGAAGAATACCAAGACTCTAGTAGGATTCAGCGGAGAAACAAAGCAAACAATTGGCGAATTAACATTGCATACCTGGGCAGGTGGAGTAAATATATCAAACATCTTCAACGTAGTAGATTGCCCATCGGCTTACAACATCATACTTGGGACGCCATGGATACACAAAATGAAGGCAGTACCATCCACCTTCCACCAGGTGGTGAAGTTCCCTACACCATGGGGTGTTCAGGAAATTAGGAGAGAAAGAAAAGCAGCCAGAGAGTGCTACAACAACAGTCTGAAGCCGAAAAAACAGCTGGCATAGCAATTACAGCAGAATCCAGCCTCAGTTGGACCAGATGAAATGTTGTTGGATGAAGTGGAGCTGAAACCTTCACAACCCGAGCGTAAAGTCCTAATTGGTGCTACCCTCACCATACCCCAGAAAGAAGCTATAATCCATTTCCTGAAGCAGAACGCAGATTGCTTTTCTTGGTCACATGAAGACATGGTCGGAATTAGCCCCAACATCATTACTCATAAGCTGAACGTGGACCAAAATATGAAACCAGTATAGCAGAAAAGGCGGAAATTCGCACCAGAAAGGAATAAGATCATAAACGAAGAAGTGGCCAAACTCTTGGAAGTAGGAAAGATTAGAGAAGTAAAGTATCCAGAATGGCTAGCTAACGTGGTCGTTATGTGGAAGAAAAAAGATAAGTGGAGAGTTTGCATTGATTTTACAGATTTGAACAAGGCGTGCCCAAAAGATCCATTCCCCCTACCCCACATCGACTCGATGGTAGATGCCACAGCTTGATATGAGATGTTAACATTTTTGGACGCATACTCGGGTTATAACCAGATACTGATGCATGCCGAGGACCAGGAGAAAACAACTTTCATCACTGACAAAGGTATATATTTTTATAACGTAATGCCATTTGGTTTAAAGAATGCAGGTGCAACGTACCAGAGGTTGGTGAATAAAATGTTCGAGAACCAGCTAGGAGACACAATGGAGGTATACATTGACGACATGTTAGTAAAATCAAAGAAAGCCGAAGATCACATCCAGCATCTGACCGAGACCTTTGAGATACTAAGAAAGCACGACATGAAGCTGAATCCCACAAAATGCTCCTTCGGGGTCGCCGCCGGAAAATTCCTCGGGTACATAGTTACGCAATGGGGCATCGAAGCCTGTCCCGACCAGGTAAGAGCTATAGTGAATATCAGGTCACCTGCAAACCTGAAAGAGGTACAAAAACTAACCGGTAGAGTAGCTGCATTAAACAATATCTAAATCCTCGGATAAATGTCATTTGTTCTATTACGTTTTACGAAAAAATAAAGGATTTGAATGGACAGAGGAGCACGAAAAAGAACTACAGGAACTTAAACAGTACATGACATCGCCTCCTCTGCTATCCAAACCAAACCCGGGGGAAACTTTGCAGCTATACCTATCCGTTAGCGAACAAGCAGTAAGTGCGGTGTTAACCAGAGAAGCTGAGAACCAGCAACTCCCTATCTATTATGTAAGTAAAACCCTCTTAGATGTTGAATCCAGGTACTCTTCTTTAGAAAAACTGGTTTTAGCCCTGGTTACAGCATCTAAGAAGTTGAGACATTACTTCGAATCACATACTGTAATTGTGATGACCAATTACCCGATAAAAGCAGTTTTGAAAAAATCCGAACTTTCTGGAAGAATGGGTAAATGGGCCATCGCACTAAGCAGCTTAGATATCAGGTACCAGCCGAGGTCGGCCATAAAATCGCAAGCCCTAGAAAATTTTGTGGCGAATTTCAGCCCAACCCTGGAACCTAAGGAAGACAGCGAAATGTTACAATTAAATCAGTTATCTGGTCTCAGGTATGGACCTTGTATGTGGATGGTTCATCCAACTTTAGAGGAGCAAGGTTAGGGGTTCTACTAAAATCGCCACAAGGGGAGATGATAGTGCAATCCATAACCTGCAACTTCTCCGCTACTAACAACGAAGCAGAGTATGAAGCTTTGATTATAGGAATGACATTAGCCAAAGATTTAGGGGCCACCGGGTTGAACGTCTACAGTGACAGCTTATTGATAGTAAGCGAAATCCGCGGAGAATTTGCAACTAAAGATTCAAAGATGATCGCATACCTGACAATAGCAAAGCAGAAAGAAGAAAAATTCCAACCATTTACGATCACACAGATACGCAGAGACCAAAACACACAAGCAGATGCACTCGCCAACCTAGGGTCAGCTCTCAAATCCTACAACTTTGACAACATACCTTTAATACACCTATCAAGCCCAGCTATAACCAAACCCGAAACAGATACACTCTCCATAAACCCGACATCCCAAAGCACACCCTGGTTCCAGGAAATATTTGATTACTTACAAAACCAAACTCTACCACAAGATAAAATGAAAGCCAAAAAGGTAAAAACCAAAGCAGCAAGCTACGAGCTATGAGAAGGCGTTTTGTTTAAAAGATCATCTAAGGGAATCATGCAGAGGTGTTTATTAGAAGCCGAGTGGCCGAACATTCTATCAGAATTTCACGACGGACAATGTGGGTCTCACATAGCAGGAAGATCATTAGCTAACAGAATCCTGACATACGGGTATTATTAGCCAACTATTAAGAAAGACGCACATAGGTACGCATCCAAATGTGATAGATGCCAAAAACATGCAGGTTTGTCACACCAGCCAACTCAACAACTGAGCCCAATCCTCACACCATGGCCCTTCATGCGATGGGGAATGGACATAGTAGGGAAGTTACCAGAAGCACCAGGTCAGAGAACATACATGCTCGCAGTAACCGATTACTTCTCTAAGTGGATAGAAGCTGCAGCCTACTCCCAGGTAAGGGACAAAGAAGTTATATCATTTTTATGGAATAACATCATATGCAGGTTCGAAATCCCATCAGAAATCATATGCGACAATGGATCCCAATTCATCAGCGACAAGACAAGAGACTTGAACACCATAGAAGATCTGGGCTACTCACACCAGATATGGGCTACTCACACCAGAGCAGAACGTAGAAGAAATAACGTGTCACTTGGACACCATAGAAGATCTATGGGAAAACGCGATGATCAGGAATGCAGCATACCAGAGTATCGTATCACGGAGCTTCAACAAGAACGTGAAAGCAAAAATATTCAGAGCCGGAGATTGGGTTCTCAGGAAAGTGTTTCAAAACACGCAAGAAAAACATGCAGGAAAGCTGGGGGCAACCTGGGAAGGGCCATATCAGATTTAGAAAAGATAGTCGGAAACGGGGTGTATCGCCTAGTAGACTCACAAGGTAAGCAAATCCCTAGAAGCTGGAATGCAGCGCACTTAAAGAAGTATCACTTCTAAAAGTGCACTGCAGGGGGCAACTATCCCCAGCTACCCAGGTACGCCACTTGCATAAAATAAATTCCTAAATTTCTTTTATAAAAATCACATACTGACTTAAGCATCGGAGGGGCGATGGTGGCAACACCAACGGTTGTTGCTAACCAGTGTTACGTTGCAGACATTAAAAACAAACAGGAAACTATTCAGGAGATCCAACATCTCAGGTATTCAGGTTACAGTCTTCACAGGTATACAGGTCATTAGTTTATACCTAAACCCCTACGTCTCTACATTAAGTCCATAAATCATTCAACATTTTTTGTGATCAAAGCCATTACTGACTTAAGCATTGGAGGGCCCTTGGTGGAAACACCAACGGTCTCCCTTAACCTGTCTATAAATGCAAGCACACATAAGGAACAACCAGAAGCATACGCACGATGTCGAAAGAAAACTGTAAAAGCAAGCAGTAATAGCAAGGATCCAAAGTAGCAGTGAGGTAAAATAAACATACTTAACACACAGTTAATACCTTGTCCAAAACATCACAAAACACATCGACCCCTTGGTCAATTGTAAACGAGCTAGCAGCAAATCAAATTGTTTACTAAGTAACAAACAAAAAGGAGTTAATTTTTTTTCAACTACTAGTAGTCTAAATCTGCAAATTATCACCAGCATCATCGTTCCCCTTGTGACTGGACCCATTACCCACATCAGCATCCCCAATAGTTGAAGGGACAGGACCCAAATCAGACAAGGACCCCATCTGAAGGTATGTATCAATATACCCCCGAATTTGGGACTCATGCAGCTTCTGGATGAGGAATTGATGTGACACTTGGGCCATCACGAACACAGTGGCTTCGGCCTCTAAATCCTTGTTCACCTCCAAGGCTTCCTCCTTCAACCTCCGCTCTTCGGCCAGCTCCCTCTTCAGTTCCTCTGTTTGTCGGGTAAGCTCCCTCTCCTGCTTCTCCGCTTCTCGGGTAAGCCTTTCCTCCTGTGCCCTCAGTTCTGCTTCTTTCACCTCCTCCGATTTGCTAATAATCGTCTCGAGCTCACGTAGACGCAGGTTAGCCTTCGCCTGGGAATCAACAAGGCTCCTGAGCTTCTTGGTCAGGACCAATTCGTTCTGCAAGCCCTGCAAATAACGCACGTTGGACATGATCCAGTAGAAAGCCAAAGGGGCAGTGTGACCCAGTATGCCATTGAAAATAAAAGTCGAGATACATGAAGTAGGTGGCCCACAGTCCGAGCAGACAAAACTTCTGGATCACAAGAGTTTAACCTCTTCTCGGCAGAAGGAAAGAGAAGCTGGGAAGCTACGGGAATGATCCCATGATCAACACCATACTGAGATAGGAAGTCAGATGGGATACATGAAAAGTTAGAACCTGAAGACTTGGGGGCATGAGCAGCAGGGATGACAGGAGGATCCACAATCACCACATCCTCAGACTTTGCCTTCTTCGTAGGCGCCTCTGCACCCGTGTCCGTACAATGTAGGGTGTCCCCGCCAGTACTTAAAGTAGAGGGTCCAGCTCTCCTCCTCATTCGCTGAGCCCTTTTTAGAGTTTCTTCTTCCGAACCTACAATGCCCTGTGGCGCTGCAATGACGGCAGCTCGGAGGTGAGAACCAGAGTATCAGGTAATAAGACAAAGATTAAGCACATGTAATGTTAACATTTGAAAAATAGACGTAGTTCAAGCATACCCATGGTAGCGGGAGACCCGGGGAGCAGATTATAACAAGGAGGGGGATATGCCCTAGAGAATGTCCTTTTGCTACGAGATATCTTCAAGAATCGCACTATACGCTCTCTCGGCCCTTCGGGTTCAAGGGTAGGAATCTCAAGATCTGCAACAAACAGAGACAAGTAAGAAAGTGTAAAATTCAATGCGTTCGAGTACAATTAGACGTGAGCAAACATGATAGTGGTACCTCCATAATTCCATCCACCTCGCAGCCACTCTCCATCTTCTCCCAAACTCGATTTATTGACAAAGATGTAGGACTCCTTCCATTTTCTATCATTTACATCCTTATCCACCACTAAGTAGTCACACCCCACTCGTTTCTTGAACGAGTAGGTGAAATCAGGGGCCCTCTTCACCCCATACACCTACATTAGATCGTCATAAGTAAAGGCCTCATCCCAATTGGCCATTAGAGGTTCTATAAGTGCGAGAACCCTCCACGCCTGTGAACCCAGTTGACCGGGGTTAACGTCCCAGTTAGTGAGTACAGCCCGGACCAGAGGAGTGAAAGGGAATTTGTGGCCCAGGTCAAAAGTGTAGGTGTAGAACACACAAGTGTCTAAATCCACTAGTTTCGGCTTGTGGTCGGGTAAGGGAGCGGTTATAATGGCGTCCATGGGAAAGTTAGCAGTTTCTTTAATTTATTTTAGTCACCTTCTCTAATTCTACTAGCGTAGTGCTCCTTGGCTTTCCCCATTTTCCAAGAATTATCCAGTTTTCACTCAAAAATTCGACAACGAAAATACCCAATTGCACTCAAAAACTCACCCGAATGTAATTTGCTAGAAGGAAAGAGTACTAAGAGTTGGACCCAAGAATTGAAAAAGCAAGAATGAAGGGACGAAGATTACCTGAAAGATGTAAATAGCGCCCTCCAAAAGGCTTGAGCAGAGAGAGAATGTCGAAGGAAGAAAGAGAGTGAGGAATTGAAGTTTGAAAGTAAAGAGAGTGAATAAGTGAGAGAGACGGTTGGGAAAAGTGGCGGTTGAAGAATTAATTCATGCAAAAGCCATCTCCCACTCATCACCCGCCACGCGTCCCACTAAGGGAAGGAGGGAAGTTTTAATTTTCCAATGATTTTGAATTAGTTTTAATTCTTTTGAACCATGTTTGGCTATTTTAAGTTTTGGTTAATTGTTTTAAACGGTTTTTGAGCCGAATTGTTTATTTCTCAGTTAGTAAAATTGCAAGTATTTTTGGCTTAAGTCGCCTGTTCATAAATATAACTCGCAGGTTGCATCATATGGAATTCCCAACCAACGAGTTGGGGGCAAATTGTTATGGTCAAATTTTACTAAACCCGAATGCAGGTTCAAAACCGAGAAGCAAGTTAAGCCGAGAAATAGAGATGCAGGACATTATTGGAAGAATCTAGAAGCCAGTATACGTTCGAGTTCAAATATGAAGAACAAGTCTAAGGTCATCCTACGTGGAAGAATGATAGCCTATGACATGGCAAGAACAGGTCAACATCAGTTGTAATGAAGGTTAAGCATGCTGACGTGGCGTGAAGAAGTCTTCCCTACTCGGTCTCACACGTCCCAAAAAATGAGGAGTTGTTCTTATTTTGTAGCAACAGCTAGCTAGGTAGTTCCAGTGAATAAGTAGGCTAAGTATTGATAGTATGGGCAGATTATTATCATTTACCCATCACTGGCATATTGTATTACTAAGAAAAAAACCACATATTATCTCTTACATTCATTCGTATTTTTCCTTTCAAGCACAAATATCTATTGTAACTCCAAAGAAAATATATTAAGTTAGTGGATTGGTAGACTCAAAGCTACCCGCATTTTTCCCTCGGCTTCGAGGTTTCTGCGTCACCATCTTCTCGTGTTACCCCCGTCCCCTCTTTTCGCTTTGATTCGCACTTTCGGTATCATATTACCATCCGAACAACATGCAAATCCATTCGTCACAATCCAGCTGTGGTTCGTACCTGCTTAGTCCCATACTTTGGTTGGGATTTTGCATAAACAATACCCAATAATACTTAAACTAAGTCATTCAGGCACTCTAAATCTCTAATGCTTGTTAAAATCTCAAAACATATAACATACAACAAGAATGTAAAATGCTTAATTTTAAAGTACAATACATAATAATTGTGAAAAAAATTATAGAAATTCTAGAAAAGCCATTATGCCAAAACTCAGGTCTTCAAACAAACACTAAAACCAAACGTGTTAAAACTGCATACCTTTTAAGTCATGCTGTCAAACTCTCATCACCACCACTTTCGCCATTCTCACTATTCATTACTCTGTCGCTTTCAATTGAATATACTGTTTATTTTAAAGATGTCGCCGGTTGAAAATGATTGCCTAAATTGCAATCTAAGAGATAATCAGCAAGAATTAAAAATCCTAAATTCATTAGTTTTAATCGAATCGAAAAAACTTAAAATGAGATTAAGAAAAGGGAAAAGAATAAACCTTATAGAATTAAAGCTTCTAATTGATTATGGAGACAAGCAACAACAACAACACCAAGCCAACACCAACCTCGACACCCACGACATCACCCCCCTCCAGTCCATCCCCACCACGAATCCAATGAATCCGATACCCCAACCCCATCGAATTCACCAGGCCAATGCTTCCCCTGAAACCAAACATCAACTTTCTCAACACCACTTTCCTTCTCCCTATTCAGGAGCAAGGACAAATTTGGGAAATGCATATCCAAGATGTGAAGAAAATTATTCTGCACCCAAAAGTGGAGAACTGGTATGCGAGGGAAATTCTAATGAATATCGAGGACCTCTTATTCACTCCGGTTCACCTCCCCCAACTCAAAGACACTGCTCATCTTCCAAAGGTCATGACGATTTTTCTGACGTGGCTAATGCAGAACACAGTGGGTAGCGAAGAGGAGGAAAGCAGCCTACTTCAGAACCTCGGGCCATGGCTGGACCCGATGCCCTTCATTCCTCACTGGCGTCTGATAGCTCAATTGGGGATGGTAGCATGGCCCTCAAACAAGTGGAAATAACAGCAAATTGGGAAGAGGTAAGCGAATTGGAATTAATAGTAGCATGGCCAGGTTGGGGAAGGTACACGGATCCAACCACAAAGGAGTAAATTCGGATGTTGGAGAACCGAGACGACAAGCTCAAGCTACGCCTAAAAAGCCTACCACCACTACCCATTAGGATGAATATTCTCTACTGGAATGCTTGGAGTATTTACCGGCCAGCTTTTAGACAAAATGTAATGGAAATTTTGAGGACCCATGACCCAGATGTGGCGGTGCTTGCCGAGACACATGTAGATCGGGAACATACCCGTCACTTCATAAAGAATTACCCGCTAGATGCTTGGCACTTGGTCGAGCCCCGTGGTTTTGCTGGTGGCATTCTACTCCTTTGGAAATCCAGTAGAGTCAAAGTGCATATCCTAGGAGAGAGCGCCCAAGGAATTCACACTCCTAAAGTTCTAATAGCTACATTTTTTCTTGCATTTATGCTAGCCCTAAATATAGGTGGAGGAAGATTTTGTGGGAAAATCTTATTAATATGTCATCTTCGGTTTCAAGACTTGGGGGTGTTTGGCAAAGAGCTTTTTTCTCAGAGGTTAGAGTTTTGACTATGTTTTAGAGTTTTTGACCCAATGAAACTCTAAACTCTTGTTTGGTGGGGAGAGTTTCAATTTAGAGTTTTGATTCTAAAACTCTAATTTTTAAAAAGCTCCTCCTAGGAGCTTTTTCATTAGAGTTTTGCAATTGTTAAAATTTTTGGATAAAATTACCCACATTGATTTATGATTTCCAAAAAAGTTAATTAAATATATTACAAAAACAAATGTCTATAAATGTCATTTTACACAAACAACTTTTATCAATCAGCTAAGTGTTACCAAACACAATTATTAAAACAGCAGTCAAATCAGCAGTCAAATACTCTAAACAAAAAAGTACAAAACTCCTAAAGCAAACTCTAAACTCTAACAACAAACTCTAACAGTTGTTTGCCAAATTGAAGTCACTTGTCAAATTGAAAAATTTGGGGTAAACTCATAGCTCATAATCGAGTACATGCTTTTAATACCACTATGAATGCTTGTAATCTCATTGATTTAGGATTTAATGGAACTAGGTGCACTTGGACTAATATGAGACGAGTCGGGAATATAATGCAAAGGCTTGATAGGGGTTTTGTAAATGCAGATCGATTTAGTAATTTTCCTGAGTCAAAACTTTGGCATTTACCTCGTATCACCTCTGACCATTGCCCAATTTTGGTTACTCTCAAAAATCCGGTGACAACCTTAGGTGATAAACCTTTTCGGTTTGAACCAATGTGGATTCATGAACCTTCCTTCACTAATCTAATCTCGGACCTTTGGCCGACTCATTCTAATGATCTCAATAACACTCTCACGCAACTCTCCTCACAAATTTCTGACTGAAATAGGAATGTTTTTGGGAATCTCTCAAGAAGAAGACATAGGGCTGTTGCTAGGCTAAAGGGCACCCAAGAGCACCTCCATAATTTTCTTTTTCTACTTTCCATATTGATCTTGAAGAACAACTCCCAAAACAAATTTTAGATATTTTAGCCCGAGAGGAAACTTTCTGGCTTACAAAGTCAAAAATTGATCGTATAAAATTTGGAGATCGGAACACCTCTTATTTCCACAAGAGTGTGTTAATCCGTAGAAACTTGAATAAGATAAATTCCTTAACTAATGATGCAAGAATTACTATTACTAATCCTACGGATATTCATGATCATGTCTTACATTTATTTTCTAATTTATATAATTCGAATCATGAGTGGTCGCATTTTGATCCTACAAATTACTCCTCAAATGTTATTTTACACCATCCTCCATCAAAATCGGAAATTTATAACGCCTTATTTATGAAGAGGCCTTTAAAGACTCCAGGTCATGATGGTTTCCATGCAATTTTATTCCAACATTTTTGGAATATCGTAGGAGACCAACTCACTTTTCACATTAGAAATTGGTTTTTGGAGAAAAAGATTCCGAAAGATATTTGCCATGCTTTAATATGCCATATCCCAAAAGTTCCATCACCCGATAAGATCACTAGTTTTCGACTGATTAGCCTTTGTAACATTACGTATAAAATTGTTACAAAAGTTATAGTCCAAAGACTAAAACCCTATCTCAGAATCAAAATAGCTTTATTGAGGGAAGGGGACCAGATGTTAACCTAGTTGTCGCCTCCGAAATAATGCATTCAATGTCTAAAAAGAAGGGAAAAAAGGGATGGTTTGCTATCAAAATTTATCTTGAGAAAGCTTATGACAGAATGGAATGGAGTTTCCTAAGATCATGCCATATATCCTGTAATATTGATTCTAATCTTATTGATTTAATTATGAATTGTGTGTCTCAAGCCTCTTCTTCTATTCTTATCAATGGGAAAAAGTCAAACACTTTTAATCATTCTAGAGGACTTCGCCAAGGAAACCCCCCTTTCCCCTTATCTTTTTAACATATGTCTTGACTCGTTGTCTAAGCTCATTGATCATGCTTGCC
This sequence comes from Salicornia ramosissima, assembly GCA_951394345.1. Classification (NCBI taxonomy): domain Eukaryota; kingdom Viridiplantae; phylum Streptophyta; class Magnoliopsida; order Caryophyllales; family Amaranthaceae; genus Salicornia; species Salicornia ramosissima. The sequence continues at coordinate 36,554,524 of OX596237.1, read as the reverse complement.
ACACAAAATTCTGGGATCCTTTCCTCATGGGAAGGGAGAAAATTCATGACTCACACCTTTTTTTTGCCGATGACCTCATTCTTTTTGGCCAAGCTAATCTTAAAATTGCAAACTCTCTAATGACAATCCTTAATGGTTTTGGTTTTATTTCTGGACAAAAAATTAATGCCTCATAAAGTAGGCTTATTTTCTCTCCTAACACTTCAAGAAATGATAGATCTGTTTTTGAAAATGTGACTCACTTTTGCAAAAACCCGGACTTAGGCACCTATCTTGGAGTCCCCCTCACCCATAAGAAACCTAATAAGTCTCAATGCTATTTCATCCTAGATAAAGTCCATAAAAAACTCTCTGGGTGGAAAACAAATTTCCTTTCTAAAGGGGGTCGACTTACTCTTATCAAAGCCACTTTATCCACCATTGCTACATACCACATACAAACTATTTCTCTTCCTAAGTCCATCCTTAAGGAGTTAGATAAAATTTGTAGTAATTTTATTTGGGGATCTAACAATAAAATCCATTTGGTCAATAAAGAGATTACTTTCCTCCCCATTAAGCATGGTGGTCTTGGGATCCATAGCCAAGCTTGGATGAATCGGGCTTGTTTAGCAAAATTAGCATAGAAGCTCTGCCATGGGCCCAAGAATCTTGCCTCTGATTGTATTTGTTCTAAGTATGTTCGAGATAGTTATGTCATCAGTTTTCAAAAAGGTTCCCCTATTTGGAAAGGGATGGCGAATTCTTTCCAATAGTAGCTTCTGGAATATTGGAAATGGAAACAAATTCTCCTTTTGGCACTATAACTGGACAGGACTAGGAGCCTTAAGGAGTTTAATTAGTGGACCGCTTGATCGGTTTGAAGAGGAATGAACCCTTGATATTTGTACTACAAATAACCAATGGCACCTTCATAATGTTAATCGTTCTCTTCCTCCTAATATTTGTGAGCTCATTTCCACCTTATTGCCCCCTAACCCTAACTCAAGGGACCACCAACCCTGCTCCACTCTTGTCAACCATAAAGGTTTTATTTTGTCCAAAGCATATCACAATGTCCTTTGTTCTAGTTCTATTGATGTCACATGGCTTTGCAAGAGTAATGCTTTCCCAAAGATTAAGTTCTTCCTTTGACTTGTTTGGAGAGATAGACTACCACATAGACAACTTCTGACCATTAGAAGAATTACTACTGATCCGCTTTGTCCTAGGTGTCATGCTAACCCAGAGCATTCCCTTCATATCATTCGTGATTGTCCTTTGTCCATGTCTATTTGGCGCTATATTACCCCCCTTGTCTCGATCTTCTGTCAGGGGATTGCAAGGCTTGGCTTCGTAATAACTTTTCCTCCACTTCCTACTTCCAAAGCATACATGAGATGAAAGACTTATTTCCATCCCTATGCTATGAAATTTGGAAGGCACGAAACAACTACATTTTCTCTAATGTTACTACTAGTGAACAGGAGGTGATACGAGCAGCCCAAAATATGTCTATGGACCTTTTCCACTCTTTTATTTACCACTTCCACACAAACAGTTCCTAGCACTCCTTTGCATATTGATTCTAACATGCTCATGGCTCATGTGGATGCCTCCTTTATCTTTATCAATGAGCCTTATGGCATGGGTGGTATTATTCGTAATTTCAGAGGTAGATGGGTAAAAGGTTTTCATAAAAGAACTTTTGCTCGCGATGCACTCCATGCGGAACTAAATAGTATAAAGGAAGCAATTTGTTTTTACAAAGACTCAAATTTAGATAATATTGGACTGTTTACGGATTGTAAGAATGTCGTTAGCCTCGTTAGCAAGCCAGTTACTTTTCGAAGTATATATTCGGATGTCGTTAACATGTGCAGGGAAAAGAAGGCACAATTCCAGAGCTTCCAAATTCGGTATTTGACGCGTGAGGACAATGCGGTAGTAGATTCTATTACAAGACGGAGTAGAAGTAGTAATAATCTAATTAATGTAATCAATCATATCCCTGCCCCCTAGCTTTTGTTTCAAACTCTATGAGGATAATTGTATTAATTTGGATGATTTGTATGGTCTGTAAGACACTATTTTAATCTATTTTAATGCTTTCCTTTCTAAAAAAAATTGATTTACAAATTCACTTGAAAAGAATACCTGCCTGGTTACTATATAAAAGTTCTCGTTATTTACAATAATGTCATTTTAGATATCTTTTACACATCTAAAATTTAGATGTTAGGAATTTAAAATTCATTTTTTATTTTAAGAGAATAAATGCTGTACCACTATTAGTCTAACACAACTCTTACAAAAGTAACGTGTTTGTTATATAATATATATTAGTGGATGAACATTATACCTCTTAATATACTTTAAGGACATTATGGAATTAGGATTTGCTGTACATACTATTGACGGCTTGTATATATACCCCTAACCGAATGAAATGACACACTTTTTCCCATTTTCACAACACATTATCAGCACGTACTGCTCTAGGGTTTTAGGGTTTTCCTAAAGAGAGAGAAAGGAGCCGTCAGTTTCTACCTCTCTATTGAATTAATTTTCATCTCCATTTTTTTTCACATCTCATTATCATCATTTCTTTCATCATCATCATTATTGTTACACTCTCTCTGATTCAAGTAGTTTCACCTTTATCTCGTGAGCCACCAACCCCTAGACGTAGCCCCGTTTGTTGCACCGCCATAGCCCTGTTTCTCGCGTTGCCATAGCCTTATTCGTCGCACTGCTGTAGCCCCGTAGCCGCCTTAGGGTTTTTTTTAAAGAGAATCGGATTCTTGTGGGGATACAACCGCAAATCTTTTCATCTTTGTTCGAATTTTTGTATGTTTTTCACTCATTTTTGTTTTTATTTTCGTTTGGATCTTGGCCTGTTTTTGATCTTTTTAGTTTCCATTTTCTTCCATTTATTTTTTGGATTTTGTTCGAATTTTGGTTGTTTTTCATTTACATTTGATTTGATCTTCACTCGAATTTTTGTTTTAATTTTATTCTGATTTTCACTAGAATATTCCATTGAATTTTGGGTCTGATTTTTCGTTCATCCTTCTTACTCGAATTTTCGGTTCAAGTTTAGGATGAATTCTGTTTGAATTTTTGTTTAATTCTACTTTTGTCCCAATTTTTATTCCAATTTCATTTGGGCATTTTCGTTTGATTTAGGTTAATTTCATGTTTTGCCCCTATTTTTTTTTATTTTTACATCAAATTTTTAATGATTTTCCTTTAAAGTAGAATTTATCCCATTATATCCATGTCTATACTTTAGGAACATTTTGGAATTAGGATTTGTTGTACATACTATATATTGACGACTTGTATATATACCCCTTTACTGAATGAATTGACACACTTTTTCCCATTTTCACAACAGTGCTCTTTGTTTTCCTTGTGGATAAGAAGGTTAAGTAAAGAGATCTCCTAAGTTACATTTTAGATTTCTATACTTAACAAAACTCTTCTCCTATATGGTGTTCTCTTAAAATGTGTTTCCTTTTCCAATTTTGTAGGAGTGAACGAAAATAAAAAAATAAGAAAAGAAGAAAGGGAAAAGGAAAAGGAAAAATCAAAATGAAAAGAAGAAAAGGAATGAAAGATGCCATTGCAACAAGCTTCCACTTCTTTAGTTGCTTGGACAAGAGAATGAGGAAGATAAAAATAAAGGGAAGTTTCCTCAAGAGGTAGGAAATGAATGTAATGAGGTAGAAAGAAGGGGAAGGAAGGTATGATGTCAAGTTTTGTGGAGAAAGACACATGATGGACTAAAATGGGAGCATTTTTCCCATAAGAGATCTCACCTATTACCTATCATTCAAAGTGTTCTCTTCTATCACATCCACATTCACACAAAATGGAGTTATTTCCTCATTTTCAAGGATGGTATCCTCATCCTCAAAGCAAGAAAAGTGTGGTTTTGGGTTTGACTCCTTTTGAGTTTGTAGCTCACCCGATTCCCAATTTCTTTCTAAACTTGCCAAAATCCCCGAAACTTGGTTCAATTGCCTTTCCAAGTTGTTGATGTTTGTTCTTGTTTCCTCTTGGATTTGGACCATATTCCCTTCCATTATCATGACATTCTAGGTTAGCATATGGAGCATTTCCTTGGTTGAGGAGCTCGTACGCGAAGCTTGCTTCGGAAAAGTTCTTGGTGAGGTAATTGGGCTGGCTCATTATAGTGTGATGTTTGGTCATTTTGTGGGTAATGGGGTGGTTGGTCATTTTGTTGGTTTTCACCCGGATTGAGGGTGATAGAGTTAAGGTTACATTTTGTTGAGTACCCTTGGTTTTGGAACCCTAAAGCTCTATCCCATTCATATGTGACTTGTGATAGCCAATGGTAGTAATTTCATGCATCACCATAAGTTAAAGATTGGAATGCCCCATTAAATATATATCCTCAACTATAATCCTTGTTGAATGGTTCAACCCTTCGTAAATTGCCTCACAAATCCCTCATAACTCACAGCTAGAGAGGATTAGAATTCAATTTTGTAATCATATAAAATACATCCAAAATACATCATCTTCTAGTTGGGGTATTGAGAAGCTAGCCATTCAAATACAAACCTCTTATGAAAGATCACAACTTAGCAAACAGTTAGCAATGACAATAAAAAGAAAAACTATAAACAAGCATAAAAACATAATACCTAAACACAATATAAACAAAACGAAAATCAATCAACATCGTTCCCCGGCAACAACACCAAATTTGGTAGGCCTTTTATGTCGATAAAAATAAAAGACTTAAAAAAATATAAATTTCTCCTACTCTCCAATTACAACTAGTGTCACGAGAAAGTAAGGTTCGTATCCACAGAGAACGGATTTATGTTGATTTTAATTGTGTTAAACTGTATTTCGAATATTAAAGGGGGATCACTAATTCCTTACTGATAATGGTAATAGGGGGGAATTGGAGATTTTAGTGATAAAGAAAACTAACGACTAAGTGATTGCGAGTGTATTCTAGATCTAAAGAATCTTAGGATTCGGTTACAAAGACTCTTACTCGGCTACTTGAATTAGGCTCTCAATTACCAACCCACTTCAACACTCAATTAATTATTAACAAGAGTAAACTCTTGTAGTTCCCTCAATTAGCTAGACAAGATAAATTGTAAATTGTCTAAAACCCTTGATGTTCAAAGTGTGACGACCCGACTCGCTTAAACCGGCACGGAAGAAACCGACGAGTCGAATAGTCAGTTCCAACAAAATAACATACTAAAAACTAAAACAAAACCTCGAAATATTATTACTAAAACCAAGAACGTACAATACCCACAAGTTTGTACAATACTAAACCCAAAAGTAATCAATACTAATACGTAACTCCAAATACGATCAGAGTTGGAATATATAAACTATAAATACTAAGTCCAAAACTAAAAACAAAATACAATCTAAATAATGGAAAGAACATCGGCACTCGCCCAACCCAAAGCTAAGCAACACCGACATCATCTGATTTACCTGAAAAATTAACAACAATCCACAGTCAGTAGCGAGTAACATAGCTGTCCCACCCTAACGTGGATACACATGATCATAGAATACATCAAACAACCAAACCAAACATACAACATAAGATCATGTAAAATCACATATCAAATCAATAATAATCAACAACAATAACGTTACTAATAACACCATTCACCAATAATACCCAAAACTTGACTAACTCCCAATACTCGACTTTTAGACTTATCTTTACTTAATTTTTGGCGCAATCATTTACATATCAGACCGAACTATGCACGTACGAACGCATCTTACGCGAACGAACTTTCTACTATGCCAGGATTGAGAATCTTACTCCCAACCCCATGAAACCAATCTTACTGGAAATCCATATCCAAAGACGACATAGTAAGATCACCAACTATCCCAGTACCGCGGACAAGATAGGGGCAGCGTCTTAACCCAAGCCTTAGAATCTTACTCAAAGGTTAGGCGTCTAATAGTAAAATCAAGCTAATCGTTTAAATCTTTAATCTTTCATTTACATTCTTAGTTAATCTTAAGTTGCATCTTACGCCTTGACTTAAGACTAACATGTAAACCAACGAAGTTATCCTCAAGATTGCCTTTCTTTGCCTTTTCTTGAGTCTAACCATAAACTTTACTACTTCTTTAATCAATCTTAATCATTCTTTAACTTTTCTTAACTTTCTTTGAACCTCATCTAACTTTCTTTAATCTTATCTTAACTGTCTTTAACCAAGACTTATATATAACCCATACTTAACTACACAATCATGATAAAGAATCCAAGACTCAACCAAGAAATCATAAAGAACTCAACCAAGATTCAAGAAACCAATAAAGAACTCAATCAACATTCAAGAACTTCAATCCCAAACTCATCATCAACATACACGCATGATCATAACATAATTCAATAATAATTCATCAACTTCCAAACATCAAAACTTTACGAAACTTGATCATGAACAACATCAAATATAATACTAACATAATCAATCATGAAATTTACATAATCAAGTAGAAATCATCATAAAACCATCACCCAAAAATCAGATTATATTTCACGCATAAAATGGTACGTAAACATCAAATTTTGGTCTAACTTAGTCATATAATCTATACTATAATTCAAGGTATACAAACTAGGTTGAGATAGTATGTTACCTTAATCAAAGATTAAACACAACGATACCAAAACTCGCTGACTGGAACTAAACCACACGGCCCAAACTCACGCACCACACGATGCACCACCAACACGGACATCGGGCAACACCACGGCCTTGCACGGTTTCAGCTGGAACTTGCATGGCTTCAACCACGAACCACACGGCTACACCCTCTCGAACACGGATCCAATGCACGGCTACCAACATGGACCACCCGGCTGCACCCTCACGAACTTAACCCAAAAACCAAACCCAACACCCAAGTCTTGATCAAGACAATGAAGCCTATTTGTGTTTTAGTCACTTAAAGATCAAATGGAGGATGAATCTTTAAGTTTAGACTTGAAAAGATGATGAACAATGGTTGGGGATTGATAGGCCTAAATGGCGTGTGCAACAAGGGACAAGGATGGATAGTGTTTTGCTTTTAATTGTGGCAAAGGGTGATTAAAATGGCAAAAATGATCATTAAGCCTTACTAACACTTTTATTTATAGAAGTTAGTGAAGGTGTGAATACAAGGCAAGTGGAAAACCAAGCCACCAAAGAGAGAGAGGGCCCGGTTGGGCTTAAAACAAATGGGCTTCTAAGTTCATTTGGGCTAATTGCACTTAAGCATGACTAATCATGTTTAAATTCGTACTTGGCCCAAACATAATTAATTAATTTAGAAAATTAAGAAATCAAATTCTAATTAATTAAAATAAAATAAAGGGAAATTCTCATTGGTACTACCATGTTTTGGCGAATTCCCAATGGTACTACCGAGTTATTCTTAATCCCAACGGTAATACGTCTTTATGATTAAATTCCCAAATGTGATGTTATTAATAAAAAAACCGTTAAAAGTAACAAAAATAAATGCATTACTAAACTATAATTAACTAAAACACTATATTAAAAAGATGATTAATCATAATTGACAAAACATACCCGACTAAGTGTTAAAATGATTTTTAAAACCTTGAGTAGACTAGTTTTTTATACGTAGATCAAGGCGTGCAAATCGAGGCAAATTAGGAATGCAAATTAGGGGCTAATTAAGTCGTTTTTTTGCGAATTCCGACCTCAAATCGGACCCCATAAGGGTCAAAATGACCCGTAAAACCTTAAGCAGACTATTTTTCTTTACGTGTAGATCAATGTGCGAAAATCAAGGAACATAAATTATGGCTAATCGGGACGTTTTTTGCTAATCGCAACCTCAAAACGGATCCCATAAGGGTTAAAATGACCCGTAAAACCTTGAGCAGACTATTTTCTTTACACGTAGATCAATGCATGCAAATCGGGAACGCAAATCGGGGCTAATTATGTCATTTTTTTGCAAATTCTAATCTCAAATCGGATCCTTTAAGGGCTAAAATTACCCGTAAAACCTTGAATAGGCTATTTTTTTTAATTATTATTAGTTATTATTTTTTAAAATTAACGGAATATTTCGTTACTTAACACGGTAGTACATTTGGGAATTTAATCATAAGATGTATTACCGTTGAGATTAAAAATAACTCGGTAGTACCATTGGGAATTCGCCAAAACACGGTAGTACTAATGGGAATTTCCCTAAAATAAAAGGAATAATAACTCATACAATAAAATAGCCACATTCAAGCAATAAAAATAGTCCAAATAAATTTAGACCATGCACAAAATAAAAATAGTTACAAAGAAAATAGCCCAAAATCTGGGCATTACAATCTCCCCTCCTTAAACAAAATTTCGTCCCGAAATTTAAAGCAAAGGAGACTGCTCACCACGGAACTCCGGGCTCGACACTTAAAGAAATCAGACGAACCCTAACGGAAAATACGACTCCTACTGAAGCTCAATCGATTCTTGCGACTCAGTGCGTCAGCGACTAAGTTCGCCTTGCCTTCGCAATAATTAAGCGTCAGGTCAATGTCTTTAATAAGCTCAAGCCATCGTCGCTGCCTCATATTGAGGTCCTTCAGAGTGAAGATGTACTTGAGACTTTTTATGATTCGTGAATACCTTACACGAACCACCCTAGAGATAGTGCCTCCAGATCTTAAGCGTGAATACTACAACTGTTATCTCTAAGTCATGCGTGGGTAGTTACGCTCGTGCACCTTCAGTTTCCTTGATGCATAAGCGATGACCCTCCCACCTTGCATTAGCGCACAACCTAGGCCACTCTTAGACGCATCACTATAGACCTCGAAATCCTCCTCATCATTCGGAAGGGTAAGAATAGGAGCAGAGACTAATCTCTGTTTTCAACTGCGGAAATGCTTACTCGCAAGCCTCCGTCCAAACGAATCGGATCTCCTTCTGTAGGAGACTAGTCAATGGCCTAGCAATCTTGGAGAAGTCCTGGAAGAATCGTCGATATTATCCGGCTAATCCCAGAAAACTACGAACCTCCGACACATTAATCGGGCTACTCCATTCAAATACAGCCTTAACTTTCGCCGGGTCTACCTTAATGCCTTCTTTACTAATTATGTGACCCAGAAATGCTAATTCGCGAAGACATAACTCATACTTGGAAAGTTTCGCGAACCACTTATTGCTCCGTAATATCTTTAGTACCATCCGGAGATACTCCGCATACTCAGACTCATCCCTCGAATAGACTAAGATATCGTCGAGGAAGACTACGACGCACTTACCGAGTAAGTGATGAAAATTCTGGTTCATCTGATCCATGAACACGGATAGTGCGTTAGCGAGACCGAAGGGCATCACCTCAAAACTCGTAGTGGTTGTATCTCGTACGAAAAGCGGTCTTCGGGATGTCACTGACTGATCTCGGCAACGAATGATCGCTCAATACCTCGACAGCTAGTCCATGCCAATAACGACATCGAACTCCATCAGCGGAAATTCCTTCAAATCGGTCGTCGCTTTCTCTCCAGCTAAAACGATAGGCAATCCTCGGAACTCGTGCTGACAAACAAAATCCTCTCCAGAAGGGAGAGTTATACACGAACTAATAGGGGAACTGCGACTCCCTACAACTAGCTAGACCTCTGCTTCTGCCTCAGTCGTACAATAGACTTGATTCTTCATTGGAGACATAGTCGGTACCGGAAGCTGCTTGAACTCGGTGCCTGGCTTCTTCTCGGGGCAAACTGGCGCCTTATGGCCTCCCTTCCTACAGATGAAACTATAGGCGTGCCATCACATCGCTTCCCTGGGTAGAATTCCTTGCCGCAGCCTCTACACTTCGAACCGTCGAAACCCTAATGCGAACTAGCGGTCGGAGGGGGGTACTACTAGGAGCACTAAATCGGGGCTTCTCGAAAGATAGCGACGTCACCGGGGTCGGAGTCCTCTTTCTGCTTACATCCTCCTCGATGACAGACGCCTGAATGTCGAGTGCTACCTCGTAAGCTTATCTTAACGACTTCGCTCCACCGCTGGTCACATGAACGCGGATCCTCCGATCTAGCTTCTTGATGTAACGCTCGACGCGCTCCTCCTCGGATGGAACTACAGATGTAGCGAACCTCGATAACTCGGCGAACTTGTCGGGGTACGCCTGAACTGTCATCTTACCCTGGATAAGAGTAAGAAACTCCTTTGGTTTCCGCCACCGCAACTCGTCGGGGTAGAACCTCTCCCGGACCTTAGTTACGAACTCGATCCAAGACATCGAATGCAGGGTATACACGCGTTCCTAGCTACGCTCCACCAGTTATCGGCCTCTCCATAGAACAGTGCCCTCTGCCTTAGTGTTGTAGAGGATGACTAATGGCTTTGGCATAAAAGATTTGGACATGTTAGCTTCACTTTGTTCAACAAGTTGAGAACACAAGATTTGGTGATAGGTTTACCTAACATCAAATATGTGGCAGACCAGCTCTGTCAAGAGTGTGCAAAGTGCAAGCATGTGAGATCATCTTTTAAACCAAAGAAAGTGGTTAGATCCTCTAGACCATTAGAACTTGTACACATGGATTTATGTGGACCTATGCGTGTACAAAGAAGAAATGCCTTTAGTTATGTATTTGTCTTAGTTGATGATTACTCTCGTTTCACTTGGACCATTTTCTTGAAATACAAAGATAAAACTTTTGATGAATTTGAAATTCTAGTGAAACAGGTCCAGAACAAGATCAATCATCAGTTATCATCTATCAGATCTGATAATGGATCAGAGTTTGATAATGCTGGCTTCATAACTTATTGTATGGAGCATGGTGTTTCTCACAATTTATCAGCCCCTAGAACTCCACAACAAAATGGAGTTGTTGAAAGAAAGAATCGCACTCTAGAAGAAATGGCTAGAACCATGCTTCTAGAGAGTGGTCTGTCCAAGAAATTTTGGACTGATGCTGTGAGTACATCATGCCACATACTCAATAGGGTTATGATAAGACCAATACTAAGAAAAACACCTTATGAACTTCTAAGGGGTCGAAAACCAAACATTGAACATTTAAGGATATTTGGTTGTAAGTGTTTTATACAAAACAATGGTAAGACCAGTTTGGACAAGTTCGACCCAAGGAGTGATGAAGTTGTTTTTATAGGGCATTCTCCTCATAGCAAGGCATATAAAGTTTTCAAAAAAAGAACCTTGTGTGTTGAAGAGAGTATCCATGTATTGTTTGATGAAACTAACATGTTCAACAAGTCTGTGCAGGTAGATGATGATGAAGGCTTTGATATTGGGATTACAAATTTCACTGGAGCTGAACCAGAGAACACTGCTGAACCAGACTCTCCAACTCCTCCTGAAAACAACAATGAGTCTGGTGCAGTAGAGGGAAATGCTAAACAGGTTGTTGAACTCATTGACTCTCCTGCCCATCCAACTGAAGATGAAGTGGGAGAGAACACTGATGAAACTGGTCCACCCTCTCAAAATGAAAATGAAATAGGGGGAACCAGTACAGACATTGGTTCTAGCTTAGGTGACTCAAATGCTGTAAGAAAGAGTATGTTTAAACAAAGAAGCTCTCATCCTTCTGATCAAATCATTAGTGATCTATCAAAAGGAGTCCAAACTAGAAATTTTGTTCGGAAGAACTTTTGTGCTTACTTCTCCTTCTTATCTCACATAGAACCAACTGACTATAAGATTGCACTAACTGATCCTGATTGGATCTTGGCCATGCAAGATGAGCTGAACCAGTTTGAAAGAAATCAGGTTTGGCATCTTGAACCAAGAACTAATGAGATGTCAGTTATTGGAACCAAATGGGTCTTCAGAAACAAAATGGATGACTCAGGTACTGTAGTTAGAAACAAGGCCAGGCTAGTGGTTCAAGGGTTTAACCAACAAGAGGGAATAGACTATGATGAAACCTTTGCTCCAGTAGCCAGGCTTGAGGCAATAAGAATCTTAATTGCCTTTGCTGCCCACATGAACTTTAAACTCTTTCAAATGGATGTTAAAATTGCTTTTCTAAATGGTTATTTGAAAGAAGATGTGTATGTGGAACAGCCCCCTGGCTTTGAGGATAGAGTTTGTCCAGATCATGTCTACAAGTTAGACAAAGCTCTTTATGGCCTCAAACAAGCCCCTCGTGCTTGGTATGAGAGACTCTCTAACTTTCTTATTGAAAATCATTATGAGAGAGGTTCAGTGGACAAAACTCTATTCTTAAAGAAAAGGGGAACAGATCTGTTAGTGGTCCAGGTATATGTTGATGATATATTTTTTGGGGCTACTAATTCTGTTTTGTGTGATGAGTTTGCAGACCTAATGAAGAGTGAATTTGAGATGAGTATGATGGGAGAACTTGGCTTCTTACTAGGGCTTCAAATCAAGCAAGTGGATGATGGAATCATGATCCACCAACAAAAGTATCTCAAGGAGATGCTCAAGAGATATGGTATGCAAGATAGCAAATCCTATGACACAACTATTCCTACCTCTTCTAAACTGAGCCTAGATGAGAAAGGAAAGGATGTTGAGGATAAGCTATGCAGAGGTATGATTGGCTCACTTCTCTACTTAACAGCTAGTAGACCAGACATAGTATTCTCAGTTGGGTTGTGTGCTAGATTTCAAAGTAACCCACAAGAGTCTCATCTAAAAGCTGTTAAGAGAATTTTTAGGTACCTGAATGGTACAGAGGACATGTGCTTATGGTATCCAAAGGGAAGTAATTTTGATCTTTTAGGATACATTGATGCTGACTATGCTGGTTTTAGTGTGGACAGGAAGAGCACTTCAGGAATGGCTCACTTCTTAGGTTCTTGTCTCATTTCATGGGGATCTAAGAAACAAAATTCAGTGGCCTTATCCACAGCTGAATCAGAGTACATAGCTACTGCTTTGTGGTGTGCTCAATTGCTTTGGATAAAGACACAACTTAAGGATTTTGGGGTCTGTTCTGGAAGTGTTTCCATATTGTGTGATAACACCAGTGCTATAAACATTTCTAAAAATCCTGTCCAGCACTCTAAAACCAAACATATTGAAATCAGACATCATTTTCTCAGAGACAATGTTGAAAAAGGAAATGTGAATCTTGAATTTTGCAGATCTGAAGAACAATTGGCTGATATTTTCACTAAACCTCTAAGCAGGGAAGTGTTTGTCAAACTCCGAACATTACTTGTTATGGTGTCTCTAAGTTGCCTAATTGAAAGATGCCTTAAGTTTTTAATATATACAGATCAGCGTCAGACCATCGTCAGACCAGTCCCTTACAACTGTTATATCAGTTATTGATGAACCCTCAACATTGAAATTAAGGAGTTAATTGTTCTGACACATGACCGTTGTGAACAGTACAAAGTAACTTCAACTTTATCTGTTCGAACAACTGCCGGTTTTCTTCATTTTAAATCTCTCTTTCACATTATTTTCTCACTCTAACTGTCTCTTTCTCTCAAAATAAATCTTCTCTCTCAAACCCTAAGCACCATCATCAAAATCCTCTTCAAGAACTCGAATTCAGTTTCTCTCTCTCTCCTTCATCAAATATGTGGATCAAATCAAAATGGGAAGAAAGAAGAACAAGGCTGCAAGGAAGAAAAGTCGTGGACTAAGCCAATCTCCTAGTTTCACACCCTCCAAAATTGAGAAGGAATCAAACACTGTTGTGGTTGCTGAACACCACCAAGCAGAAGAGAAGCAAGAAGAAGTAAAGGACCAAGTCACAACAGAAACAATTGCTGAATCTAAGGCTGCATGCAAGCCTGATGAAAAATCTACTCCACCACCAAGCCCTAAATCATCACCACCATCTTCACCAAAATCTCCACCATCTCAACCTCAGAAAACTCAATCACCATCTAAGCCTTCACCCCCTCCATCACCTAAACAACCATCTCCACAAACTATTATCTCTTCCCTTCCACAAAAATCACCATCACCCTCAAAGGCTGAAACTCCTCCTCCACCATCACCACCAAAATCCAAAACTCCACCACCCTCTCCACCAAAAAAGGAAACAACCCCATCACCTTCTTCACAACCACAGAAAACACCTACACCATCACCTTCTTCACAACCACAGAAAACACCTACACCATCACCTCAAACCACACAGAAAACAATGCCCAACACTGAACAGAAGGAAGTTGAAAAGGAAGAAACAGAAAAGCAGGATGATGACACTCATGTTCAGGACATGGATGTCGTGATCACAGGGGTTGTGTAAGGGGAAAAGGAAACAGGAAAGAGAACTAGGCCCTTGAGGATAAGGGTCTGTAAGGAAGAGATTAAAAAGGAACCTGCTGAGATGGTTCCTGAAGGGAAGAAGGATGAAAAGAAGAAAAGGGTGATGAGTGTTGCCAAGAAGGGCAAAGCCTCTGAGAGCCCCAAGCCTGCAACCAAACTTCCAGCAGAAAAGAAGAGGAAAGTTGCCTCTGTCTCTGACAAGACTCCTGCCAAGAAGAAAGGTAAGACCACTTCTGAACCACTGTATGAACTAAGTGGTAGGGGTGTCTTATTTTGTTTTGCATGTCCTAAGTCTTGGATGAGTCAACCATTTTTAGAGGAGTTTAAGGAGGCCATAGAGTTCCAGGGCTGGGAAGGGCTATTTGATAAGAGGCTAGATGTTTTTGAAACTTTTGTTGAAGAATTTTACTCAAAGCTGGGAAAGTTAGAAAAAGGGAAGGTCTGGAATGAGGTCGAGGGGTTCGACATCACTCTTTCGAAGAAGAGTCTAGGGGAGGTACTAGGTGTGCCTTGGGGTGGGTTCTGTGATTATTCCAAGGACAACTGGCCAACTATTCCTAAGGTCAATACAGAACACATACAGACCACTCTCTTTATTGGTTCTCCACATGATGGTGTTGGCTATGTTATTGGCCAACTAAGGGAACCAATAATGAGGTTGTTCCATACAGTTGCCTCTAAGATAGTACTCCCTAGGGCTCAGGGCAGAATGGATGTTAGGAAGATCGATGCTGTGATCATTACTATCTCTATGAGAAAATTAAGTTGAGTCTCCCTGGTCTCATGCTAGCTCACATGGTTAGCATTCTGGAAAGGTCCAACCACTCTCTACCCTATGGTGTCTGGCTTACTTTGGTTTTCCAAAGTAGAAAGGTTGATCTGAGTGGTGAGGTCAAGAAAATTTCTATCCTCACCAACCAGATCCTAGGTCAGAAGGAGATGACCTTTGAGGATGGTATGCTGAAAATGAGGGATGAACAGAGGACCACAGGGGCAAGAAGAACAAGCAGTTCCAAGTCTGAGGAAGCTACTAGGTCATTTTCCAAACAGGTGTTGACACATGGGGAATTACTGCAACAGATGATGGCTAGTGTCAATGCTCTGTGCACTTTTCTGGATGGATCTATAAAGAACATATCAGCACGACTGGACTCCCATGAAGAAAAGCTTGCCTCCTCTTCCAGCTTCAAGCCCAAGACCACCAAGTGACCAGTTCCCATCATTGCCCAAGTCAAGAAGAAGCAGTAGGAAGAGAGTGCAGAAAAAATGAGAATGAAGATTCTACTGAGGATTCTGATGATGATGCTGACTCCACTTCTTCTTAGCCTACCCCCTTTCCCTACAAACATTGCTTTCAAACCTTAATTCCTCTGGTTTCTCTGAACAATTTCTATCTTTAGTTTTTGACCATTTCTGCTAAACAATTTCTCTGCAGAATGGTCCTGGTCTGTATATTTTCTTAACTTCTGTGTGCACTTGAACATTTAGGATTGTGAGCTGCAGGTACTCATATTTGGGACAACATCTCTAGAATGTTGTGTTAATATTATGCCTATATTTGACTTTACTTGTTGCCTTCTCTTAATTTTTGTGTTATGATTGTTTTTGTCATTTGATGATGCCAAAAGGGGGAATAGGACAGGTGAAGTTCCTAGTATCAAGTGTAGCAACTTGAGCAAGGTTCAGACCTTGTTAAGAGATGGCCCAGCTTTATGCCTAGGAGAATCTTGAATTCAGATCAAGTGCTCCTATCCATCCCAACTGGAAGAAATTCTTCCAAGTGAAATTGAAAATTCTCTTGCTACATTTGATAATTGATAAGTCTTGCAGGTTACAGGTTTAATGCTGAAACTCAATAATAAATTGAGTAATGTGATGAGTACAATCAGTCTAATTGTGCTTTAGTCTGCTGTATATTTTTTTATTCCCTGAGATTATGAATCTGACTACAGGCACACTGCAAGACCAGTTCCTCTGAACAGTTGTTTTATTTTGAAACAATTGATTATTGTTCTCAGGGGGAACTTCATGGTTTGTCATCATCAAATAGGGGGAAATTGTTGAACCATGTTTGATTTGAATGATGACAAACCAGTCCTCTATACTTGATGTCTATATATATTTGTATATGAACAGGTTGAATCAAGTGAGGACTCATCAAGGCAACCTTGAAGGCCTTGAGATACTTGAAGATCAGAAGCCAAGAGCTTGGAGCTATTTATTTTTTATATTTCTAGGATCTTCTTGTAAAATAGGCTTAGGAAAATATTCTTAGTGTTTTTTAAGTAAAGAACAAAAGGACTTTAAGTGTACATCCAGTAAAGAGAACAGGCAAAGAACAAGCTTGGAACAGTTCCCTTTACCAGATGTAGACTTAGTAGTACTGAGACCACTGTGGGAACAGACCTTAGTATTACGCACGTGATCCGTACAGATTTTCGAGTTCAAAATCATTTTGAAAATTTATTTGAAAATTTTGGATCACTTGTGTTTTGGAAATCTGCTAAATTGATACACCAAATCAGCTCATTAAATGCAATGTACTTGTTGGACTTTTGGGTATTAACCGCTGCATACAATGGTAGGATACAAAGGTCTGAAACAGGTAACTGTACACTTGTGTCAGCTGATCTTTTTGCACAATTTAGGAGAGCTCCCAACACACTTCTAGGGGACGGTTTTTCCTTGTCTATAAATACAATCTTTTGGAAAACCCTAAAGTGACTTTTGCTCTCCAAAGAAAACCAAGTCATATTTTCTGAGAGTCTATCCTTAATCCAAAACTATCTCCATATCCATCTTTAAGAGAAAAACATACGGAGATTTAAGTTTGTAATATTTGAACCACTTAGAGGGAAGTGGTTGGGGAGTGTTCTGTGAACACTGAGTGAACTGTTAGAGTTAACAGTTGGGGAATTAAGTGTTACATAGTTGTAGCATTTAATTGAGTGTGTAACCTTGTTATTATTCTGAGTTGATTAATAATATTGGTGAGAGAGTGGAGGACGTAGGCTTGTTTAGAAGCCGAACCTCGTTAAATCTTTGTGTCCCTACTCTTTACTTACTGTTCTTTCGTTGTTCTCACAAAAAGATAAATAAACCTTGAAAACGATTGAAAAAACACATATACTCCATTCAACCCCCCCCCCTTCTTGAGTATAAATTGAACTAACAAAGGCGACGATCTGGACCTTCTCGTGCCCGGGCAAAACGTAGCGTCGAAGAGCTTCCCTATCTCGCGGATCCAACTCTCCAACGTTGTAGGGTCGGCAACCCCATCGTAAGTCGGTGGTCAACGACGAGCGATACGATCGAACGTCGACTGCGATTCCGATGGCTGACGACTATGGTGCGCTAACGTAAGAATCGCTTCCTCGAGCGCTCGTAATTTCTGTCGTCCCGAACTTGACCGGCGAGGTGTGGACAAGTCGAAACGTAATACGATAAGGAAAAAAAGAACAAAAATGTGAATCAACAATCCACACTCAAGTCAAGTAGACAATAAAAAGGAAAAATAGGAAAAAGAGTCTTATCCCAGATTCGTCTACCCGACACTCTTCTCCCTTAAACATATTCTAAATTGGGTTTATCACTCGGGAATAGTAAATCTCTCAACTCCCGGGTTTAACTCAAATCCTAAAACTTCACTTAAAACCTATTCGGCTCTGATACCAACTGTGATGACCTGACTCGCTTAAACCGGCACGGAAGAAACCGACGAGTCGAATAGTCAGTTCCAACAAACTAACATACTAAAAACTAAAACAAAACCTCGAAATATTATTACTA
Organism: Salicornia ramosissima; assembly: GCA_951394345.1. Taxonomy (NCBI): domain Eukaryota; kingdom Viridiplantae; phylum Streptophyta; class Magnoliopsida; order Caryophyllales; family Amaranthaceae; genus Salicornia; species Salicornia ramosissima. The sequence continues at coordinate 36,536,461 of OX596237.1, read as the reverse complement.
AAACCAAGAACGTACAATACCCACAAGTTTGTACAATACTAAACCCAAAAGTAATCAATACTAATACGTAACTCCAAATACGATCAGAGTTGGAATATATAAACTATAAACACTAAGTCCAAAACTAAAAACAAAATACAATCTAAATAATGGAAAGAACATCGGCACTCACCCAACCCAAAGCTAAGCAACACCGACATCATCTGAGTTACCTGAAAAATTAACAACAATCCACAGTCAGTGTGACGACACGACTCGCTTAAACCGGCGCGGAAGAAACCGACGAGTCGAATAGTCAGAACTAACAAACTAAAATACTTAAAATTCAAAACAAAACCTCAAAATATTATTACTATAACGCAAAAGTACAAATACCCACAAGTTTGTACAAAACTAATCTCAAAAGTCAAACTACTACTACTAACATACATAACTCCAAATACATGTTAGAGTTATAGTAAAGTATACAAGTACCACTACTATAGTTCAAAACTAACCAAACTCATAAAATAGCAGTAATAAAACTATATAACAACATCGGCGCTCGCCCAACCCAAAGCTAAGCAAGAACCTCATCATCAGAATTACCTGAAAAGTAAACAACAGTCCACCGTCAGTGACGAGCAACATAACTGTCTCACCCTAACGGGAATACACATGAACATAGCATAAATCAAACAACCCAAATCATAATATCAAATCATGCGAATCATACAAATATACATGCTTGACTCGACTAACTTAACCAATCTTATCTTTGGCGCAATCATTCGCATACTAGACCGGGCTACGCACATATGAACGCATCTTACGCGAACGAACTTTCCAACTATGCCAGGATTGAGAATTTTACTCCCAACCCTATGAAACCAATCTTACTGGAAATCCATGTCAAAGACGACATAGTGGTAATCACTATCCCAATACCGCAGTTAGGATAGGGGAACGTCTTAACCCAAATACATAGAATCTTACTCTACGATTTAGGCGTCTAATAGCGAAATCAAGCTAATCTTTAAAATCTTTAAACCTTAAATCCGAAGTTTACATTCTTAGTTACTTCTTAAGTTGCATCCTACGCCTTGACTTAAGAAAATAACATGTAAACCAAACATCTTACAACATCTTATCACTTTCTTTAACCTTTTCTTTAACTTTCTTTAACTTTAAAGACTCAATCAAGAACTCATTAAGAACCTTAAAGAACTCATCAAGAACTCAAAGAACTCATCAAGAACTCATCCAAGATTCAAGATCTTCAATCAAGAACTCAATCAAGATTCAAGAACTTCAACCAAGAACTCATCCAAGAATCAAGAACTCATCCCAAATCATCAAAATACACGCATACTATCAACTAAACTCAACACATGAAATCATCAACTTTCTAGTATCCAAATTTCACCAAACTTGAACATGATTAACATAAACTTAATACTAACATAATCAATCATAGAATCATCATTTTAACCTTAAAATCATCATAAAACCATTTCAAAATCAGATTTATAATTCATACTCAAAAACATGATAAAAACTTCATATAAACTAATCTCGTTCATTTAATCTATACTATGGATCATAGTATACCAATCAAGTTGAGAGAGTATGTTACCTTAGTAAAGAATACACACAAAATTAACACAAATCGCAGCCCGGAAACTCGAACCACACGGCTCCCACGAACTGCACCCACATGGCACACACGCACGGCTGGCTACACGAACACCACACGGCACAAGCACCACCTGCACCACCGCCTCTTGCACAGCCCCAACACGGCCCTTGCACGGCACCACCACGGACACCACACGGCCACCTCAAGGACACCACTCGAACAATCCACACGAACAAGGTCCCCAAACCAAACCCGAACTAGGATCTTGAATGCAAATTATGTGGTTTAGTTTGTGTTTTGGTATTTAAAGATCAATAGAAGTTGAATCTTTAAATTTGGGTTTGAAAAGATGAAGAACAAAATTTGGTGAGTGATGAGCCCAAAATGGCGTGAGATTAGGAGAGCAAATGGGAATGTGTTTTGGCTAATGATTTGATGAGCAAGTGATTAAATGGCAAAAGGAGTCTTAAGCCTTACTAACTCTCCTATATATAGAGGTTAGTTAAGGTGTGAATGCATGGCAAGTGGCAATTAGGCCACTAATCACGAAGGGGACGGTTTTCATGAGGCCAAAATGGGCCAAATTGGGCTCTCGTGATCCATTGGGCTAATTTACAAAAATTGCATGATTAATCATGCTTAATTCGATTTAGCCCGACATATTAAATAACTAATTAGAAAATTAAATAATAAAATTCTAATTAATTAAATAATAATAAAAATAAATAATAACTAATCAAAATAACATAATTCGAATTAAATCGAAATTATTCGCATAAAATAAAATAAATAGTTCAAAAATAAATTTAAACCATACATAAAATCACACAAACATACATAAATACACAACAGAAATACCTATAAAATCAGGGTCGTTACTGTCAGTGGCGAGTAACATAACTGTCCCACCCTAACATGGATACACATGATCATAGAATACATCAAACAACCAAACGAAACATACAACAAACGATCATGTAAAACAACATATCAAATCAATAATAATCAACAACAATAACGTTACTAATAACACCATTCAACTATAATTCCCAAAACTTGACTAACTCCCAATACTCGACTTTTAGACTTATCTTTACTTAATCTTTGGCGCAATCATTTACATATCAGACCGGACTATGCACGTGCGAACGCATCTTACGCGAACGAACTTTCTACTATGCCAGGATTGAGAATCTTACTCCCAACCCCATGAAACCAATCTTACTGGAAATCCATATCCGAAGAAGACATAGTAAGATCACTAACTATCCCAGTACCACGGATAGGACAGGGGCAGCGTCTTAACCCAAGCCTTAGAATCTTACTCTAAGGTTAGGCGTCTAATAGTAAAATCAAGCTAATAATTTAAATCTTTAATCTTTCATTTACATTCTTAGTTAATCTTAAATTGCATCTTATGCCTTGACTTAAGACTAACATGTAAACCAACGAAGTTATCCTCAAGATTGCCTTTATTTTCCTTTTCTTGAGTCTAACCATAAACAATACTACTTCTTTAATCAATCTTAATCATTCTTTAACTTTTCTTAACTTTCTTTGAACCTCATCTAACTTTCTTTAATCTTATCTTAACTTTCTTTAACCAAGACTTATATATAACCCATACTTAACTACACAATCATGATAAAGAATCCAAGACTCAACCAAGAAATCATAAAGAACTCATAAAGAACTCAACCAAGATTCAAGAAACCAATCAAGAACTCAATCAACATTCAAGAACTTCAATCCCAAACTCATCATCAACATACACGCATGATCATAACATAATTCAATAATAATTCATCAACTTCCAAACATCAAAACTTTACGAAACTTGATCATGAACAACATCAAATATAATACTAACATAATCAATCATGAAATTTACATAATCAAGTAGAAATCATCATAAAACCATCACCCAAAAATCAGATTATATTTCACGCATAAAATGGTACGTAAACATCAAATTTTGGTCTAACTTAGTCATATAATCTATACTATAATTCAAGGTATACAAACTAGGTTGAGATAGTATGTTACCTTAATCAAAGATTAAACACAACGATACCAAAACTCGCTGACTGGAACTAAACCACACGGCCCAAACTCACGCACCACACGATGCACCACCAACACGGACATCGGGCAACACCACGGCCTTGCACGGTTTCAGCTGGAACTTGCATGGCTTCAACCACGAACCACACGGCTACACCCTCTCGAACACGGATCCAATGCACGGCTACCAACATGGACCACCCGGCTGCACCCTCACGAACTTAACCCAAAAACCAAACCCAACACCCAAGTCTTGATCAAGACAATGAAGGCTATTTGTGTTTTAGTCACTTAAAGATCAAATGGAGGATGAATCTTTAAGTTTAGACTTGAAAAGATGATGAACAATGGTTGGGGATTGATAGGCCAAAATGGCGTGTGGAACAAGGGACAAGGATGGACAGTGTTTTGCTTTTAATTGTGGCAAAGGGTGATTAAAATGGCAAAAATGATCAGTAAGCCTTACTAACACTTCTATTTATAGAAGTTAGTGTAGGTTTGAGTACAATGCAAGTGGCAAACCAAGCCACCAAAGAGAGAGAGGGGCCAGTTGGGCTTAAAACAAATGGGCTTCTAAGTTCATTTGGGCTAATTGCACTTAAGCATGACTAATCATGTTTAAATTCGTACTTGGCCCAAACATAATTAATTAATTTAGAAAATTAAGAAATAAAAATCTAATTAATTAAAATAAAATAAAATAAAATAAAATAAAATAAAATAAAATAAAATAAAAGGAATAATTACTCATACAATAAAATAGCCACATTCAAGCAATAAAAATAGTCCAAATAAATTTAGAACATGCACAAAATAAAAATAATTACAAAGAAAATAGCCAAAATCTGGGGCTTTACACAAAGAATACTCAGTGAAAAAAAGCTTTAAGAATGGAGATACAATAAGAACACAATTGTTTAGAGAATACGCAATAAACAATTAGCATTTAAACAAGCTCTACAAAAATTTTCACAATAATAATATGCTTAAGCATGAACAAGATAATTGCTAAATCATTCAACAAAACCAATAACAATTCATAAAAGAGCAAGTAAATAACTGAAGTAATGAAATAGTTTAGAGTTAGAGAATCAACACAAGAAGCTTTTTTGAATCATTGAAACCAATCTCAAGAATAAGTTTAAGCTACAATTTCCATTGATGAAAAATGATTCTTTATTGATTCCATGAAAGATAAATAAAATTACAATCTGAACTAATTGGGTTCTTGAGGAACAAATGAGAGAAAAAATTTTAAGAAACTTAGAGAGAGTGAAAACCTAGATAGAAATTAAAAACAAAGAAAATCATCCTTTGGTTTTATATTAAAATCAAATTACAACCTGCAAATCAAGTGGAAAGAGCTGCGTGTAAAACAGAGCAGAGGAGCACTAGCAGCGCCCTCATAGCCGTTGGGTGCGCCTTCTTCATGATGCTCACTATAATGGGGGCGCTGGTAGCGCCCCTGTAGACTATCTGCGCTAATCGGACTAAAATAGTCATAACTCTCGTATTCCTTGACTAAATAAGGCTTATGACCTACCGTTGGAAAGATCTTGAAGAGAGGTACAACCTCCAATTTGAATCACATAAATACAATGATTAGATTGGTAGATATGTCCATTTGAAGTGGACCTACTGCGAATGAAGGTTCACAATAAGGCTAACTTACATTCTTTCCATCTAATGCTTGGTTATTTCTTCATGTGCTTGGAGCATGATCAATATCTCCAACAATGCTCATAAAGATTTTTTAGCTCAAGAATACAAGAAAACATAAAACCAAACCGCAACTACAAACTACACTAATCCTAAAAGGCATTAAAAACTGTTTAAACTCTCGTTTAAACTCAAAAGTAACAAAATGTGCAATCTTATGCTAAACTAATTACATAAAGGAACTAAAAAGAAGCTAAATAAGTCGTACAAACTGGACACATCACCTATTAGTCACTTCGAGACTCGTGGGTTTATGGGAAATCTCCAGAGCACCACGACAAGCGGTATTCACCCCTAGACATGGAATGAATAATCAATTCTCTTTTCTCTGTGAGTGGGAATTGGGATAACGCTTACATTGATGGTACTTTCACAAGTGGAATCGGTATGGACATCCAATCCATAACCCTTACGGGAAATGGATCGAAAGACAAACTAGCGTGGACTGGATAACACAATGGCAACTTTGAGGTCGGAATTTCTTACTACCTTGAAAGAACATAGGAGAGGTAGGAAATTAGTCATAGAAGGGAAGGGTCTACTAACTCGTGCATCTCGTAGCGCCTCCCCATACCCTCTGATAGGAAAATCTTTCTTTGGAAATTTCTTAATAATGCACTCCATGGCGGAAAGGAATTGGCAAAATGAATGATTATGGACTAGCTTGACTGTTTTACTATGCCTACGCAACAAGCACACTCATGTGGAAAAACTAGTGGACCATACGTTCAGGGATTGTGACTACGCCAGGCATATCTGGACACTGATTAGGATAGCCATCCACACGGAAGGTCGGGATTCTATTCTAATTCAATATTAGGTTAGGAACTGGTTGAAATTTCAAGGGGAATATTCTGCCTCTTATTTTCAAGGCGACCTTTACTTTGTCACCACCTTGCTTGATATTTAGATTGTTAGGATCAAGGAAGTATTTGGAACTGGAAGAATGGATGCAACCACAGTTTTATACATGATCGAATAGGAGGTCACAGACACTATGCAAGTTCAAAACTCTAAAACAATGCATCTTTCTCCAAAAACTCCTCCATGGATCAACACAAAGCTCAACAACGTTTTGAAGCTAATCGGGGATAACTCTTGCACCAACATGACATATGTGAAGGTTTTATACTAGTGGAAAGTCTAAGATCTAAATTGAGATAAGTTTCGAACACGGCCAGCGTCAAGATCAAACCTTGGAATGTTGGACCCACACCTTGAAGTAGGGGTGCTAAAAAAAGGTAAACTGAACCGTTAAGGCTTAACAATTTGGTTAATCGTTATAATGGTTACTAAGGTTTCATAACCGTAACAGAATCATTAATAAATGGTTAACTGTGAAACCATTTATAAATCGTTAATAAATCGTTAAGAATGAGGAATGATGAATCAAATGATAAAACATGAAAATATGAAATGATGAATCAAATGATAGAACATGAAAATATGAAATGATGAATGAATCATACTTACTTATATGGGGCAATGGGGCTAGTAACATATATGGGTTTATTAAAAATAATGCATTTAGGCCATTTAGAAATTGAGTTTGGCATATTTAATATGTTTTAAAAAAATGAACGGTCAACCGTTTGTGAAAACCGCTAATCATAACCATTAACCATTAATATTAACGGTTTTGTAACCGTAATCGTTAGAAATTAACGGTTCGATAAATTAACCGTTAAAAAATATCGGTTACACAGTTAATGGTTACGGCTTTTGTGGACAGCCCTACCTTGAAGGCTATCCTTCATGGTATGAAAATAGCAAAGCAAAATGGACTCTTGCACATCATCATCCACACCAACAACATGAAGGCAGTCCACGGATTAGCTTCTAATGCAGAGATCTTCGCAGAAAGAAACAACAATGGATTTAGGCTAAGAACAAATTAAATTAAAATAATAATTACTTAAGAATAGCCCATTAAACCCTTCTCGTTATTTGTGGGCCAAAAATAAATGCAAAAACCCATATAGATTCTTTTACCAATTTGTCTCACGCCTAGTTGGAGTCTTTGAGATTCCATCAGGATTTTGCCTTTATTTATGTGAAACTATTGGGTCAGACGGTTTGACCCACACCAATTCACTCGAATGAGAATGGCCCACTTGTTTTGATATGAATTTCGTGGCCACTTTACCATTTTTTCCTTTCTATTTTCTTCTGCCTTTTCTTCTTCTTCCTTCTACTAATTCACTTCACACAATTCAAGAAAAATTCTTTCTTTAATTCTTACATACACATAGTGTAACAACCCGAATTTTTGGGCCATAAACTTTTGTGTAAAATTAAGCCTTTAAGCCCAAACTATCTAAATTGGGCCAAAAGACTTAATTTTGTATGTGGGAAGCAAGCCCAAGGCCTTGCATGTATCCATAGCCGGCCCCCTTGCCTTTTGTTTCCCTTTACTTCACTTCTAAACTTCCTCCTAAAATCTAGTAACCCCTTCCTATTTTCTAGTAAGCTTATCCTATAAATACCCCTAAAGCCTACAATTTTTATTCCTTATGTTCATAACTCTTCAAGGCAACCTAAACTATCCCTTTTTCCTCTTGTTTTCACGGCATTCTTATCCCATTCAATCAAATTATTTTCTTTCTTATTTGATCTAATCAAACTTCTATCTCTTGTTTGTTTCAGATTACAACAAGGATTGTGTTGAGAACCTTGATTCGAGTCTTACTTTGGGCCGTGCTAGGTGACGAGTTCCGTGAGGTTGGGCGTGTTTTTTTGTGTGTTGATTTTCATAAGGTAACTAGCTCTTCTACTTAGGACTAGGATTAGATTATATAGGCTAATAGATTAGAGTGTTGTTGATTGTTGTTAGTGCCATTCTCGGAAAACCAAGTAGTGTCGATTGTTGTTCATCAATTTCTTCCTTGCTTAATGTTGTGTCTTGATAAAGCTTTTCGTGATAATGTGTTATATGATCTTACCTTAGCGTTCTTGTATGATTATCTTTGCTAATTCTTGATTTCTTATTCGGTTCTTGAATAGTTTTGTGTGCATGAATGTAGTGTTCTAAAGCATGGATTTTTATCTTAATCTTGATTAATCTTTTAAGTAATTGTTATTATTGAATCTTGTTTTGATGATTGCACGTAAAACTTGATGCATGTTGTTAGGTTCTTGATTCGTTTTGACTTCTTGATTCATGCGTGTAGTTTGATGTTCAAAGGCATGATTTCCCTTCTTGCTTTGTTATTGTAATCGTAGAATCGTTTTAGGACTTTTTCTTGATTAAAGCTTTGACCTTTCATGTTGATTGCTTTCATACTTAGTTTTAATCTTGTAGAATCGTGTTACTTCTTGTTCATCAAGGTGCATGTGATGTTGATGGTCTAAAAGCATGATTTCGTTCCTTGAATTGTTGTTATGGTTATTTCATGCGTCAGTTTCATAGTATAGCAAGCATGAGTTTTTTATTGGTTATTATGTATGATATTGGGTAAAAGTATGAATTTTTATTGTTTCAATCAAGTTGCCTGATCTCCCGTGTTTTGATTGTATGATTGATGAACTTGACGTTGAACAATAGTATGTTGATATGATGACAGTGATGCGCGTGTGTTGAATTTGGTTCCGTGTTATGAACTTGTTGGCGTCTTGAGTCTTTGTCAAAGTCTTGTTGATTCTATCGGTGGAAGACCGAGCGGGTCGTGTCTATCAATTTATCTGTTATAAACTGAGCGGGTTTATTGGTTCATCAGTGATGAACTGAGTGGGGCATGTTATCGGTTGTAGACCATGCAGAGTCTTGTTGTTGATTTATGAGTTGAACTTGAGAATTGTGTGTGTTGATCTATGATGCAGATGATATGAACCTATTATGTTTAATGAATGATGATGAAAGTTGTTTCCGCTGCTTAACTCTGATCTTGGATTTGGTTGACTAGTACGAATGTTGTTGTATGTCATGTTTTCTGTGTTTCTAACCTGTTATTTTATGTAATGTGGTTCTACTTCTAAGTAGGACAGTCTAGTTACTCGCCACTGACGGTGGACCCCCCATTTTTATTTTGCAGGTGAGCAGAATAAAGTCTAGAGACGGGCTGAGTGATGGACGAGAGTTTTAGGCTCCTGTTTTTTCTTTCCCTGTTTTAGTAGTACAGTTATAGTTATATTCCGAGTTGTAGAACTATGTTTCTATGATTAGTCTATTAGTTCCTTCAATTGTCTTTGGAATTCATAATTAATAATTACAATTTCCATTTAATCTATGAGTTTAGTTAAATTTTAGTTATTGAATTAATTGGTAATTGCCTGTTTTCAACGGTATCACCGCTAACGTCGTAGCTATAAAATACGGGTCGTTACTCGTAGTTATGAATTCAGTATTGTTGCATTTTAAATGTTTTGATTACACTTCACTTCATCCTTCACAATATTCTTTGCTTTGCATTTAAATTTCAAACGTTTTGCTAAATTGCTAGTGCAATATCAATTTTCTTCATGAATTCTCATTTTTCCTTGAATATACTGTGGATTCAAAACAATCTAAGAGTTCCAAAGCTCAATAATCTTTCAAAAGGCCTAGATTGAGATGTTCTTGACAGGTTTGGCATTCTCATTTGATCAACTTTGTGTGTTTTTAGTTAGTTTTTGTTGTTGACATTTAATATTTGGTATTTATTTTGTTTTTTTCTTTGTTCTAGTTCTCATACTTATAAGGTTAAGAAGGCAAAAGGTTTGAAATTAGTAGAAAAAAGAGACGAGTTCAATTTGAAGTAGGAATCCAAACCATTTTTTGTTCTCTGCATTTTATTAGGGACTACTGTTGTAAGTTTTAAACGCATGTCTATTATTATAGCCAAAATTCTTGGCCCACTTGATTACATAAAGTCCAGAGAAGAGCCCAAGCACATCAGCCCAAGAGAGAAGCCCAACATAAGCCCTTAAAGCGATGTGGCAACATCTTATTGGTCCACGTGTCATGGCATTATAGGGCCACATGGCGATACCCTAGGAAGACACCTGGCTAGTTAGAGTTCAGCATACAAAGTTGTGAAAAACATCAAAAGTGGGAAAAAACTTGTATCCCACATTGATAGTTTATAAGAGAAAATAGGAAGATTCTTGCATAAAAGTATTAATGCAATGATTGCAACACAAATCCCAATATATGCTGATTTGACAACACATAACTAAGTGTCCCCACATATTCTCCCACATTGATAGTTATGTGTTGTCAAATCAGCATATATTGGGATTTGTGTTGTTAAATCACCATAACTAAATCTTCCTATTTTCTCCCAATAAAGTATTAATTAATTTGAAATCCTAAGCTTGGTCTAACCTAAACTAAGTCTCCCCACATTTTCTCCTTCCCCCTATTTTGCTCCAACTACACGGCACCCCCTCCCCTTATTTGTGGTTGTTTTTGTTTTTATTTTATTTAATTAAGAACATTACATGTTACAATTCTCCTAATTTTTACCCTAATCTCAAAAGCTCTTAAAACCCTAAAACTCTCCTAGCCTAGCCGTGTGGTGTACTTGTTCCAAAGGGGTAATTTTCTTGGATTTTCTTGCGATTCAGGTAACTAGACTAACCCCCTTGAATCTGGTATATTTTTCTGTATAATTAATTAGGATTAAAACTAGGAAAATTAAAGGAAATAGTATCATGTTCTAGGGCTAAATTTTCGAGCCATATAAAATAATTATACATGTTATTTTCTTGATAATATTATGTAACCTTTGTGAATCTTTAACTGCTTAATGAATTCTATGCATGAAATATGTTATTTAATTGTATGTTTTTGATGAATAATTGCAAAATGATTGTTGAATCTTGATCTTAATTATTTCGAACCATATGATATTTTGGGCATGTGATTTTCTTGATTTATTTTGTAATCTCTATGAATCTTTAATTGTTCTAATTATATTTATATTGAATAATTGTATGACAAATTAATGAATCTTGTTCTTGATCTTCTTTGATGAATGTCGAGTGGAATAAAATTACAAAGGGAATTAAAAACATGATTTTTATTGTTGAATCTTGATTAATCTTGAATTAATATGCCATCTTGAATTAAATCTTTAATTTGATCATGATATTATGAATTCTTGAATTTTATTTTAATATTGTTTTCCATATTGTCGAGTGGTTTATGTGGACAAAAGGATTAAATTTGATCGTGTTTTGATTCATGTTGTATGATTTAATATTCCAAGCATGATTTATTTGTGTTTAATTAAGTTTAGGTGAATAATCTTGATAATTGTATTTATTTAGTTAATTATATAAATTTTCGGAAATTTCATATGTAAAAGTCGAATGGTTCAAAATATGAAGAATAGGATTTTTATCATGTTTTATGTAATTTTGATGATAATTATTGATTATATGATTTATTGTTAATTTAAATGATTTTATTTAATTATTATATGATTATATGATGAATTTATTTTATTGTTATATTATTATAAAATGTCGAATGAAACTAGAATAATTTTGATCAATTTTAGTTTAATTTTTTACTTATAATAATATTAGAAGGTAATTTTAGGAATTAATATAATTAAATGAATTAAAAGGGATTAAAGAAGATAAGATATGACAAGAAGGAAAGTAACAATATGAATAAGAAGAAAAGGAATATGATATGATATGAATTAGTGGTCTCAAGATGGCCTTTAGATATTGCTTGTTAATTAGTGGTCTCACGATGGCCTTTAAAAAAGACAAGATACGTATGGACGCCCATTTGATGATACACGAGTCATCCGGTCGGGTTAAGTCGAAGCCACTGCCCTACTGCGGTCTCTGGGCAGTTCTGGATCTTAAGATATGTAGTCGTCTAAGTAGTAGTACACGAGCTGCTATTTAGGGGTTATGGCCATAGCTTAGGCTTAGTTCTTGCAAAGGAGGGCTACGGGTTGAATACACGAGTTCACCCCGGCATGTTTTAGGAAAGTTGTGGTGCACACGGGATCCACAACGAGCATTATGACCGGTCCGATAAGAAGGTTAAAAGAGGGTTTAAGGGTAAAATATGATAAATAAGTAATTCATGGGAAGGGTTATGTGTATATGTGAAATTTCGTGTATATATGTATTGTTAATGTAATATTAAGTCTTCCGCTGCATACGTCTGGTAAGTCTGTATTTTATTAGTGTATTTCTGAGTATATGAATGTTGTACATATTAGTATTTGTATGTTTTACGTATTTGTATTTGTATTGTATACGTATATTGTACGTATCTCTAACCGTATTTTGCAGGTATTTTGTACGTATAGTACTCGTATTTTATATGTATAATGTATGTATTTCTAATCGTATTTCTGTAGGTATTTTATACGTATTGTAATCGTATTTTATACATATTCGTATACGTATTTTATACGTATTTTTCTACATATTTTTATACGTACTTTTCTACGTATTTTTCTACGTATTTTTGTACGCATTTCCGTATGTATTTCTGTATGTTTTCCTTGTTTGATTCTATGCTATTATATGGTTAACGGTCCCTCGTTCAAGCGGGACAGCCTAGTTACTCGCCACTGACGGTGGACCCCCCCCCCAATTTCAGGTGACGATGCAGAGAATTAGAATGGGCTTGCGATGGCTCGGGATGTGTGTTTTAGAGTTGATTAGAATAACCGTAGTTTATTTGGAGTTATTTCTTTTATTCATTAGTTAGTTGTTCCCAGCCTGTTGGGATAGAACATTATTGTTATGTATATTAAGTATTTGTTTCTATACTTTTGGGATTAATATTTCAGTTATTAACTAATAAAAAGGATTTTAGACTTTAATTATAATATTATTGTTGGATTTGATGTTGGTAATGATCCATTTGTCGATTTCCTTCGTAAATCGACAGTCCATAAAAGTCGGGTCGTTACAAGGTCAGAGTCATCCGATCGAAGATGCAAGCCGCTCAGAGCCGCCAGAAGTCCTACGCCGATCACCGACATAGACCACTGATGTTTGAGGTAGGTGACAGAGTCTTGCTTAAGGTTTCACCATTCAAAGGAGTTGCTCGTTTTGGCCAGAAGGGAAAGCTCCGACCAAAGTTCGTGGGACCTTACGAGATACTTGAACGAGTTGGGGAAGTGGCATATCGTTTAGCTTTACCGCCTTGTTTATCTAATGTTCACGATGTGTTTCATGTTTCTCAGCTAAGGAAATATGTATATGATCCTACCCATATCATCCCAGTGGAGTCAGCCACCATTGAGCCGAACCTGACTTTCGAGGAGCGACCAGTCCAGATCTTGGATCGAGAAGTGAGAACCCTCCGGCGCAAGCAAGTCAAATTAGTCAAGGTATTGTGGAGAAATCAACATCATGAGGAGGCAACGTGGGAGACTGAGGCGTCCATGAAGCATAAGTATCCAAAGTTGTTCGCAGGTGATCTCTCTCTCTTACTTTGAATTTCGGGACGAAATTCTTTTTAAGGAGGGGAGGTTGTAACGCCCCAGGTTTTTGGATTACTTGATTTGATTATATTGCTTATATTTGTATTTATTTTGGTGCATGGTGTAAATCTATTTGGACTATTTTTGTTGCTTGAGTGTGACTATTTTATTTTTATGATCATTTTTTTTATTATTTATTTTATTTTATTTTAATTAATTAGGATTTTATTTTTAAATTTTCTAATTGATTAATTTTTGGGCCAAGTACGAATTTAGTCATGATTAGTCATGCTTAAGTGCAATTAGCCCAAGTATCCATGATGGCCCATTTTAGCTAACCCCAACCCCCCCCCCCCTCTTGATGTGGTTTGATTTGGCACTTGCTTTGTGTTCACATCTTAACTAACTTCTATAAATAGGAGTTGTTAGTAAGGCATGAGGATCATTTTCCATTTAATCATCATTTTCTCACAATTGAAAACCAAATCACACTCCATTTTCTCTCCTTGTTCCGCACGCTAGTTTTGGCTAGCCATCTTCAACCTTTTTTCATCATTTCTTTTTCAACCCAAAACTTAAAAGTTCAACCTCCATTGATCTTTAAGTAATTAAAACACAAGTAGCCTTCATTGCCTTTGATCAAGATCGATTGTTCGGGTTGGTTTTTGGGTTTTGGTTCGTGTGGTTCGAGGGCGTGTACGTGTGGGTTGTGCACGGTGGTGCTCATGTAAAGTTGTGGTGGTGTACGGTGGTAACGGCTGGTGGGCTTGTGTGCAGCACGGTCGTGCGTGGTGGTCGTGTGGTTTGTTTCGTGCCGTGTTCGTGTGATTTTTGGGCCGTGTGAATTCATTTACGGGCAGCGAGTTTTTATAATTGTTTGCGATCAAGTTCATTAAGGTAACATGCTCTTTCATCCTAATTTGAATACCATGATCATAGAATAGATTAGGTGATCAAATTAGAGACAAAGTTTGATAGAGTTGGGTGATGTTACACGAGTTTCATGCGTGAATTTGGGTGATGATTATGTGATGTCTTTGCTTATTTTTTATGTGTTATGATTAATTGTGATAAGTTCATGTCTTATTGTGTTAATGTACGATTTTCATGAAGTTCATATGGAGTTTTGAAGGATAAAATTGATGAATATAATGCTTGAATTTTCGTGTAATATGCATGTATTATAGTCTTGATTTTGGTGATGATTCTTGATAATCTTGGTAGGTTTTATATGAATCTTGAATTGATGAATTATGTTAAAGAATGTGTTCTTGATTTATATTTGATGATTCTTGAGGTTTCTTGAAGTTTCTTGATAATTCTATGTTGAATCTTGAATTTCTTTATTAAGATCATGTATTCTTTAATTATAGTTAATTAAAGATAATTAAAGAAAGTATAAGGATTGGCTAAAGAGGTTCCAAGATTGTGATGTACATAGTTATTCTCAAGTAAAGACGTAAAATGTGAACTTAAGAGTAACCAAGATGTAAAGAACATAAAGATTAGCTTGATTTTGCATAGTAGACGCCTAACTTTAGAGTAAGATTCTAAGAATTGGGTTAAGACGCGGCCACTATCCTAACCGCGGTATTGGGATAGTTAGTACTTACTAGTTTGTCTTTGTCATATAGATTCCGTAAGATGGGTTCATGGGTTTGGGAGTAAAATTCTCATTCCTTGGATAGTAATAAAGTTCGATCATGTAAGATGTGTTCGTACGAACATAGTCCGGTCTAATATGTAAATGATAGCGACAAAGATATTATAAAGATAAGTAAAGTTTAAGTAACGTCGAGCGAGTTTTATTTCTTGATGTTATTATTGTTCTTTTAACGTTGCATTTTATAAGTATGAGTGCCTGATTTGTTTATCTGGTTTGTTCTATGTTCATCTGTATCCACTTTAGGGTGGGGCTGTTATGTTACTCTCCACTGATGATGGATTTATGTTTTCAGGTAACTATGATGATGACGGTGTTGCTTAGCTTTGGGGTTGGGCGAGCACCGTTGACTGTTTACTTCCATAGTTTATTTTTTGTTGTTAGTATTTGGACTTTAGTAGTTGTAGTATGTACATTCTGACTAACTACAGATTTGGAGTTAATTCTTTAGTAATGACTATTTGAGGTTTAGTTTTGTACAAACTTGTGGTATTTGTACGTTTTGGGATTTATAATAATATAATTCGAGGTATTGATTTAGATTTTAAGTATGTTTGTATGTTAGTTTGACAATTCGACTCGTCGGTCTCTTCCACACCGATTTATACGAGTTGGTTCGTCACACTCCCGACCCGTCCATCAGGGTATTCAATTTCCTTCGAACTCTTCCCCTTCTTCTGCTCCAAATACTCATAAATCAGAGTCACCATACCTCCCATAGCTATGGTTCCCTTCTTACTCTCGTCGACCAAATCGAGGCAAGTATCAACCCACAATGCCTCCGAATGCGGCTAATCATTGCCCTCGGGATTCAAGGCCCAAAGGGCCTTAAGGGTGGTTAAAGGGAGCTTGTTGGCCTCTGCCCGGCAAAAGATGGGCATTGCTATAAAGAACGCGACGAAGCGGAGAGCCGGATGAGGTATGGAGCTGATGAGGGCATTTCAATCAAATTTAAAGAAATGAGTGATCCCTCTATTGAACTATTGAGCATTGAAACCCTTAGGGCTTGCAAAATTACCGATAGGAGAGCACTCCCACCCAAAAACCTCCTCAAGTTCATCATAGAACATTGTATGAGTTTCATCATTGAGGTTGAAGGTTATGTAGCTAGACTCCTCACCCCTGGGCTTGTTGGGGTCATTACCCTTTTGCAAAGTGGCGAAGAATTCAAAGTAAGAGAGTAGTATGTGTGAGCATGTTCATTTAGGAAGCCGTCCAAACGAACTCTTCCCAACAGCCTTGTCACAGGTCGGAGAATCCCGAGCCTTTTGAGAGTTCTGTGACAAGCAAAATCGGTGGCTTGGACGCTGTGTTTTCTTAGCCAGGTAAAAATAGTTTTTTGTGTGGGCATGAGTCTTTTTAGGTTGAAGAAAGATGTGCTAGAAGAGGCTACAGTCTTCCTTTTTCTTGCACCGGAAGTTGAAGCCATTTCGAGTAAATTTTTGTGGTGGATAAGGGGGTTTGTTGTTGAGAAAAGTGGTTTTGTCTTAGAGAGTAGTTGGGGAGAGCTTGCTTTGGCTAAGCGAAAGCACTGCCGAAATACCTAAACACAATCATAAAACAAAACCATTAGTGTTAGTGAAAAAATGCATTGATGAAAATGTGATTTGAGTGACAACATAAGAAGTGAACTTCGAATGTTATCATACTTCACAACAACACTAATGCAATTCAATCAAGAAAAATTGTTTAAAAACAAATTCTTACACTAAATTCATTTAGGGAACAACAACACCACTATTGAAAACAACTTTCATTGAATGAAACCACTCAAATAAATACTAGCTTGGCAAAGGCACAACAAGAAAATCACTCTCGGCTGACCGTCATTTACCGACCGTTAATGGTCGGTAAACGTAGGTCGGTGAAAATTTAGTCGGTAATTTTTTTTTTACCGACAGGTCATCGGTCGGGAAAGTTTTTACCGACCGATTGGAGGTGAAGAAAAAAATGGCACTAAAATCCAATGTTCCGACAACTAGGCGGTCGGTAATTTACCGACCGTCGTGACCTCGGTCGGTAATTACCGACCGACTAGCGGTCGGAAAATTGGATTTTAGCGCCATTTTTTTCTTTTATTTACCTTGTTCCAATTTTTTTGTTTTTTGCTTTTCACTAAATATCAAAAACGCTTTAAAAAATAAATTAAACTATATATTAATGAAAAACAAATTAAAATTACGAAATTAAATTTTATATTATTTATATAAATAATTTGTAATACACAAGACTAACACATGTTACAATTTGCAAAAAAGTAAGCTATAATAAACCGAAATCTAACAAATAACTACACTCCGCTTGCTTCTTTTGATTATCCTCCAGACGGCGCTGATGGTCCTCCCGATGGCGGTCTCTCTCCTCTAACTCTGCCTAAGCGCGCTCGGACACCTCCAAACGCTCGGACTCCAAAAGGTTCTGGGTTCATTTTTCCTGCAAATTATGGAGTTAGTTCAAACAATTCCAAATAAAAGAAAAATAAAGTTGACATGCGAATTTTGTTGCATTTTTGTGGCGTTTTAGGGTGTTTTCGCGCCTAACTTATACGGACGCTACCTATTACACGATTTTAAAGCTTGATCATGTCATAGGTTATTCATTTAAGCTTTTTAGGTCTTGATTTAAACAGAAACAAAACCCACACTAAACCATGATCACAATCGATAATAAGAAGGCCAAAACAACAAGATTTGCTAATCTAATTTGTACTAATTTATGCCCGACTTAAATATTAACATTTATGCATGACAAAAAACATAAAAACATGAACAAAAAGCTTCCATAAATCACATAAATTGCTCACCAACAACATAATACACCAAAAAAGGGCAAGAAACCATGCAAAAAAACCCAAAAAAAGACCCGAACGCATCAAACCCTAAAATCAATAAACAAGGCCAACACCAAAAATCATCAAAACCCAAAAATTCAAAACAAATTGGCAACGTGCATAATTGATATTTAGGTAGTCTTTTTTATCCTAAAGAGCATATTAAATGAGTAACCAAAAAAAAATATTTCAATCATATAGATGTTTCTTTTTGGGAAGCTTTATGCAGCACAAAAAATATTTCAATCATATCCTTTCTACAAAAAAACCTATTTCAATCATATATTCAATTTATGGAAATTCAAACTCAGATCAGTAAATTAACAATTAAATCAATAATGTTGGACATTAATCTTGGGAAGTTTTATGCAGAAACAAAAAGTTTTTCCATCATAATAAACTTTAAAATTCCTCCAACAACATGTTACACCTACAACAAAATAATTACCCCTACCAATCAAAACTCATAACCCTAAAACAAAAAATCATTCTAAATGGAACCCAAAAATTATAAATTAAAATTAAAAACAACAATTCAAAGTAAAACTAAATGCTAACCCTAAAATCAATAAACAAGGCCAACACCAAAAATCATCAAAACCCAAAAATTCAAATCAAATCAACTACTAATAAACCAGAAATTAAAATTATAAACAACAATTAAAAGTAAATGCTAACCCTAATAATGAATTACCTCAACTGCAGGGGGCGGTATAGGTGGTGCCCACCAGCCGCAGCGACGCCAGCAGCATCGAACCACCAGCCGCAGCGACGCCAGCGAACCACCAGTGCGAGGGAGGAGAAGAGGGCCGCGAACGTGGGATGTGGTGGTGCGGTGGGAAATGTGTCGCGGTGCAGCCGCCAGCT
The DNA here is from genome assembly GCA_951394345.1 of Salicornia ramosissima. NCBI lineage: Eukaryota > Viridiplantae > Streptophyta > Magnoliopsida > Caryophyllales > Amaranthaceae > Salicornia > Salicornia ramosissima. Next base: position 36,517,316 of record OX596237.1, on the reverse strand, counting down.
GTGCCGACATCGGAGTGCGAGGGAGGAGAAGAGTGAATGAAGCTAGGGTTTTTCCGATTGAGTGTTTGAGGAATAAGGAATAAGGAAGGAAGGAAGAGGGGTGACTCGCCCGACTATAGATAAACGTGGAAAAAAAATCGCCCGACCGCCATTGTGGTCGCTAGCGGTCGGTAAACACCGACCGGCCACAGTCGGTCGGTATTTACCGACCGCTACCGACAACAATGGCGGTCGGGTGATTTTTTTCCGACTATAATAACGTTCGGTACACATTTGCCGACTGTTTTCCATCGGAGACGGTCGGAATTTTCGGACGTTATTAACTTCGGTCGGTAAGATCGGTCGGCCGAGAGTGATTTTCTTGTTGTGAGAGTTATTTCAACCATGACAAGCATAAGATCAAAAATTCAACCAATTAAGAGGTATGACAACCATGGCAAGCACAAGATCAAAAATTCAACCATAGCAAGCACAAGATCAAAAAAATTCAACCTCAAAATCAACAAAAGATTCACACTTAATCATACTATTGCCGAACTCAAGAACAAGAACATACTTCATCAACAAAACCAAGTATCAACTTGCAAAGGTTTGTGTTCAAAGCACTCAACACTCAATTAAAGAGATTTCAACTTCAAATTAAACCTCAAATCATCACAAATTCATGAATTAAAGTACAAAACAAGATTCACATATTTCAAGCAACAAAAATGAAGTGAAAAGAAGTAAGAAACATAAATGAAACCCTAAAATGCACACCACAGGGACGAAGGAGAGAGAACTCGAATGAGATATGAGAGATTGACGAGTTTGGTGAAAATGGAGGAGATTTGAGTAAAAATGGAGGTTTTTGTTGAGGTTAGGGTTGTTTAGAGGGAGAGAGAGTCGTGCTTTGTGAACAAAAAGAAAAGAAATGAAGTCTGAAATGGGAATAACCCCATTTAATACGTACTGAGGGTAGGGCGCTGGCAGCGCCCATGAAGGCGCGGGGCGCGCCTACCTGAACCCTAATCTCTTTTTTTTAAGCTCATAAGGCGCAAGGAGCGCTCTAATGGCGCTGGTAGCACCCCATAGTAAGTAGCATTCACACAATAGGCGCGGGTAGCGCCATAAAAGGTGCTGGGAGCGCTCCCAAGTCAAAACATGCCTCAAAATAGGCGCGGGTAGCGCCTTCAAGGGCGCGGGGAGCGCTAAATGCATAAAGGCCCCTGATCTATAGGTGCAGGCAGCGCCCATGAAAGAGCGGGGCGCGTCCTACCAGTTACCTTGGAAGTTCAGCAAAAACCCTTTATTTATTCACAAGACACTCACTAAACCTCTTCTTCTTGTTTAACTCCTTTGGGAACTTAACATAAGCTCAACAAAGGGTTATCAAGAACAATCAAAATACTTTTGTATCGAGGAAAAAACTCATTAGATTGAATCGTTCCCTCAAACCAAAGTAAAACTACTCTAATTAATTAATTATATTATTATTATTATCAATAAATATATACACAATTTTTTTAGACAGAAATAAAAAGCAATAAAGTCATGGTGTCTCCCGAAAGCTCCATTTGTTTAACGCCGTTGGCACGACCAAAGTCAGGGTGTCTCGCGAAAGCTCCATTTATTTAACGTCGTTGGCACGACCCGGCAACCGGCTCATTCATACACTGGCTCCTCCAAATCAACCTCCTCCCCCTAGTTTGGACAAAGGATTCAAAGTAAGGTTTAAGCCTGTGGCCAATAACTTTGAATATTTTGGAGGTGTCGGTGGATTGGATCTCCACAGCCCCATGGGGAAAAACCTTCATAACAATGAAAGATCCAACCCAACGGGATCGAAGCTTTCCCAGAAAAAACTTGAGTCGAGATTGGTACAAAAGCACCTTCTGACCTACCTCAAATTCCTTCCGGGAAATGGACTTATCATGCCCAGCTTTAGTTTTAGCTTTGTAAATTATGGCATTCTCGTAGGAATCATTCCGGATTTACTCGAGTTCATTTAATTGGAGTTTACAGTGTAACGCCGATTCATCTAAGTTCATATTGAAGATCTTGACATCCCAATATGCCTTATGATCTACCTTAACCGGTAAGTAGCATGCCTTACCATAAAACAAACGGAAAGGAGACATGCCAATTGGTACCTTGTAGGTCGTACGATATGCCCATAAGGCATCGTCCAACCGTAGACTCCACTCTTTCCGATTAGGGTTCATCGTTTTCTTCAGAGTGGATTTTATTTCACGATTGGAAACCTCGGCCTGCCATTTGTTTGAGGGTGATAAGTAGTCGAGGTCCGATGAGTAACACCATACTTTTTCAAAAGTGCCCCAATCGTGCGATTACAAAAGTGGGTTCCTTTGTCACTTATCAAGGCTCGGAGAACGCTGAACCTTGAAAAGATGTTCGATTTTAGGAAATCAAAAACCACTTTTGAATCATCAGTTCGAGTGGATTTTGCCTCAACCCACTTCGAAACGTAATCCACCGTAACCAGAATGTTCACAAAAACTGGTCGAATGTTGGAGCATTTCATTCCGTTGGGACATATTACCAACTCTTTGGCACTTGTCCCATGATTGCACGAAATGGTATGCATCCCGATTTATACTTCGCCAATATAAACCGGACTCCAAAACCTTTCGTGCGGTCATTTTTGGACCAAAGTGTCCACCAAATGGTGAAGAAAGACATAATTTTAAAATTGGAATTACCTCATTTTCCTGAATACACCTTCAGATTAACAAATCCGCACAATGCTTCCATAAGTAGGGATCATCCCAAACATAGTGTGACAACCCGACTCGCTTAAATCGGTGCGGAAGAAACCGAGAGTCGAATAGTCAGAACTAACAAACTAAACTACTTAAAAATAAAACAAAACCTCAAAATATTATTACTATAACCCAAAAGTACAAATACCCACAAGTTTGTACACAACTAATCCCAAAAGTCAAACTACTACTACTAACCTACGTAACTCCAAATACACGTCAGAATTGTAGTAAAGTACACAAGTACCACTACTATAGTTCAAAACTAACCAAAATCATAAAATAACAGTAATACAACTATATAACAACATCGGCGCTCGCCCAACCCAAAGCTAAGCAAGAACCCCATCATCAGAATCACCTGAAAAGTAAACAACAGTCCACCGTCAGTGGCGAGTAACATAACTGCCTCACCCTAACGGGAATACACATGAACATAGCATAAATCAAATAACCCAAATCATAATATCAAATCATACGAACAATAGAAAATAATCATACTTGACTCAACAACTTAACCAATCTTTACTTTGGCGCAATCATTCGCATACTAGACCGGACTACGCACGTACGAACGCATCTTACGCGAACGAACTTCCCAACTATGCCAGGATTGAGAATCTTACTCCCAACCCTATGAAACCAATCTTACTGGAAATCCATGTCAAAGACGACATAGTGGTAATCACTATCCCAATACCGTGGTTAGGATATGGCAACGTCTTAACCCAAAAACATAGAATCTTACTCTACAAATTAGGCGTCTTGTAACGAAATCAAGCTAATCTTTACAATCTTTAACATCTTTAATCCGAAGTTTACAATCTTAGTTACTTCTTAAGTTGCATCTTACGCCTTGACTTAAGAAAATAACATGTAAACCAATCATCTTACAACATCTTATCACTTTCTTTAACCTTTTCTTTAACTTTCTTTAACTTTAAAGACTTAATCAAGAACTTATATAGAACCTTAAAGAACTCATCAAGAACTCAAAGAACTCATCAAGAACTTCATCCAAGATTCAAGATCATCAATCAAGAACTCAATCAATATTCAAGAACTTCAACCAAGAATCAAGAACTCATCTCAAATCATCAAAATACACGCATAACTCAATCAATTCAACACACTAAATCATCAATTTTCTAGTATCCAAAATTCACCAAACTTGAACATGATTAATATAAACTCAATACTAACATAACCAATCATAGGATCATCATTTTAAAACTCAAAATCATCATGAACTCACTTAAAAATCAGACTTACATTCATACACATAAACATGTAAAAACTTCAACATAAACTAATCTTATGCATTTAATCTATACTATGGATCATATTATATACCAAATTAAGTTGAGAAAGTATGTTACCTTGATGAAGATTAACAACGTAATCACTAAAAACTTGCTGCCCGGAAGTGCAAACACACGGCCCAAGCAACACGGACACCACGCACGACACGGTTTTGGCACCTCGTACACGGTCACCACACGAACCACCACTCGAGCAACACGGCACCACCACACGGCCCGAACTCGAACCACCGTGCACCACCGTACTCCACCACGAACACAGCCACCATAGCACGGCCACCCACACGAGCCACCACACGGCTTCACATGATCCACACGGCACACACGGTGGACCCGACTTTTTAGCTTGTCGATTTACGAAGGGAAGTCGACATTCGGATCATTACTTAATCATATTAACAATATATCAAATGAAATAAATGGAAGAATTGACTTTTATTAAAATAACTCCTAGAAACCATAATAAATCCAATATTCATTATTACATCATAAGTTTGGAAATACTGTCCCAACATGCTGGGATCGTAGAATAAACTAAGTAAATGTTTAAGTAGTTCTGGATAAACTAGAAAACTTAGAATAAATGCTAGAACACTCAAGCCCATCCGGCGAAGCCCGCTCTAATCTGCTGCAACATCACCTGAAACTGAGGGGGGGGTCCACCGTCAGTGGCGAGTAACTAGGCTGTCCCATTTAATCGAGGGACCACCAAACACATAATATCATAGAAAATACCATAAAAACTGTAAAAGATTTAATACATGCTTTACACAAAGATACACAAATTCCATATAAACGTACGTATAATAATACGTATAAAGGTACGTATAAAATACGTATACAGATACGTATAAAATACGTATAAATACCCCTGCAGAAATACAGTTAGAATACGTATAATTACGTATAAAAATACGTACATTCAACCCTGCAAATACGGTTAGAATACATACCAAATACATTCCACATCCGTATAATTATACATACACGTACATGCTCATAAATACAGAAATACACAGCGGAAGACTTACAATATGCTAAACTTATACTTTATACTATACATCTTAAATTATCCCAATCATTAACTTATACTTAACCCTTCTTAAATTATATCATTAACAAATCTTAATCATAATCACATTCCCTTCATCATAAATCTTATCTTAATCATATCATATCATGTCTTTCTTATCATATTAGATCATAATCTATCTTATCATCAATTCTTAGAAATCATCTTATCTTCATCTTATGATTTCATCTCATCAAATCGTATGATCCTAATATAATATCTTTGTTGGACCGGTCACTAATAACTCGTTATGGATCTCGTGTTTCACCATAACTCCCTAGAACATGCCGGGAGGAGCTCGTGTACCCAATCCCATAGCGGATCCCGTGTTTCACCGCTAAGTCTAAGCTATGGCCATAACTTCCTGGTAGCGACTCGCAGATACGGTTACCAGACGACTACATGTTCTAAGGTCAAACTACTCGGGGGAACTCATGTGTTCGTCCCATTGAGTAGTGGTTCTGACTTAACCCACTAATGACTCGTGTATCATACAGGTGGGTGTCCATATTGTATCTTATATCTTCAATTAATTTAATCATATCATATATTAGGATAATACTAGGTGACCGTAATAGGAAATGAAATGTTCGGAGTCCCAGGAAAGAGAGGTGCAGCACGTATATTGGCCACCTTAAATACCAAGTCTTTCCTAGCCAGAGACCGAGACATAACATGTATAGCTATTACTCTGTTTCCTTTCTTATCCCTAGTAGTATCTTATGCAACTTTAAATCTTATAATATACTATCATATACTTATAATCCTATCCTTTCGGATACTAACCTTAATATCATATACTAACTTGTAGATATTATTATTAATAATTGTAATAGCCGAATACTAATAGTAATAATAATAGTCATATTATCTATCCCTTCACTTTACAACTTATCCCTGATAATTATTTTGTCCGTAACTTTTATTATTAATTATTCCCTGAATTAACAATAATCAAATTTAATCAAAAATTGACTAATTCATCAATTCTACACGGCATTATTAAAAAAAATATAACAATAATTAACTATTTTCTAGAATTAATTTAATTAATCAATATAATTACAAAAATTACCAAAATAAGATAAAAATCATATTTTTCAACAACATTCATCAAGATTAACATAAAAATAATATTTTTAACCCTTCTTTTAATTTCTATACACTCGACAATTAGAAGATAATAACAAGATTTAATTTTTAATTCAAGTTTAATAAATATAATTCAATACTATCAAGGTTCATCATAAAAATCATATTTTTAGTTCCCTTTTTAATACTTAGGTCACTCGAAAATTCAATAATTAGTAATAGCATATTTTAATAATTCAATTGCCCTAATTTATACAATCTGATTTTTAAAGAATTAAATTAAAAACGACCATCTAAAGATCTCTAAAAATCTGGAAATTTTTATGGGAGCTAAATATGGGTTCAAGGATTAACGTGCATAAATTTCGTCTAAAAATAACATCTTTTACTATTTTTAAGTGATTTTATAACTAACCAGTCAGATTAGGCTGAATTCGGTTTCAGAATTTTATGCCATATCAAACGATCTTTAAAAATTACGAAAATTTAACACAAGCTGTAAAACATTATCACTGACTTCCATATAAAATTTCGTAGCATTCCGAATTGATTAAGTACACTAATAAATTCGTAAACCTATTCTGGACAGTTTTACCGGTTTGAAAGATTAAATTTTTATAAATAATAAACGGACGAATTTTGCCACGAAATAAATCATGGTTAATAATCAAACAGTAAACAAGATACCATGAAAAATTCATCAAGAAATAACAAGATTTGATTGGTAAATAAATTCATACAAGATCATACATAAAATCATGAAAATACATAAAAATCAATCAAGAAATTCATGCTTCATGCTCGACATATCCAAGTAAAACAATATTAAATTTCCTACAATTTTCATGATATGATTCCTAATTAACTATGTGTTTTTCTACCCATAGATTAAAGAGGAGAGCATAGTTACCTGGATTCGCTATTAAAATTCCAAGGGAAAATGATGGCTCACTGTTTTTGAGAAGAGGAAGAAGGGGAAGAGAGAAAATGTATTTTAGGGTTTAGGAACAATTGCAAAAATAGGACTAACTAAATGATAATGGTCCTATTTATAGAAGAGAGGAAGGAAAAGAAATAAAAAAAAACAAACCCTAATGCTACTAATGAAGCTGCCGTGAAGAAGGAGAAAGAATAGGGAGGTGGAGTGGACTTAGTTAGGTATGACTAGGCTAGGTTGAATTAGTTTAGGGCTTTAAAAAACTAATTTAATTAAATCAAAAAAATTAATTAACCAATTTAAATAAATAAAAACAATACTTGGCCCAAATAAAAAGAGGGGAGCCGGCCAAGTAGAAAAAGAAAGAAAAATTGGGTCTTTGGCCCAATTTGGAAATAAGAATAGGAAATACAAATTAAACAGTCCAAAATATAATGGGCCTTTTTGGACTAGAATTAAATAAATATAATTAATAACCGCGAAATTTTCTGGCCCAAAATTCCGGGTCGTTACAATCACCCCTCCTTAAATAAATTTCGTCCTCGAAATTTACTTAAAGAAGCTCACGTAAGAAAACAATGGAACAACTATAACATAAACGATCAACCGGATACGGAAACCGTACACGTGGTTACGTCAGCTGCGCGTCCGTCTCTTCTTGGTCACGTAGAAGACTCGATCCTTCACTTGTACTCGGCTCACCATTGCTGCCGGTTTGTTCTTTGGTCACGCCCAAGTCTCGTGCCTTCCTTGTCTATATACGCAACACCCTATTGTAACCCGTCGCACCTCTTTCCGGAATGACGTTCGTTCTCGCATCCTCTGCAAACCGGGGTCTCGGAATCGTTGGTTGCTTGCCCGTCCTGCGATTGCGGCTCCTGGAATGGTTAGATTCGTGGTCTCTTCTTGACTGCGGCTGGTTGGCTTTCCCTGGTTCTCTTCTTTGTAGCCCTTTCCTCCTCGAACGATGCTTGAACCTCTAAGGCGGTCTCGTACGCGTCGGGAACGATGCTGACCTGTTGCCGGTAACGTGTACCCTAATGCGAGGACTCGTCATCCTGATATACCGCTTCAGCTTCTCAGCTTCCGATGGAGATATTGCAGTGACAAATCTGGACAGCTTCGCGAACTTGTCGGTAAATGTCTGAACTGGCATGGTCCCCTGAGTGAGCGTCAGGAACTCCTCTGGCTTTTGCCACCTAAGCTCGTCGGAAAAGATACGTTCTCGTAGCTTGGAGGTAAACTCTTCCCGTGTCATGCTCTTCACAGCTCTTCCCTGCGGCGAACCGTTACCAACTAGTCGTCTGCTTCTAGTCGAAGGTAGTAGCTAGCGATCTGAACTCGTTTATCTTCCGGACAACCGATTGCGTCGAACCGTTCTTCCATCTCTCAAATCCAGCTCTTGCGTATCACGGGGTCAGACGTGCCATCATTGGTAGGAAGCCGATGACGAGAAATCTGATCCTGGACCTGTGGGTTATGGGCTTACTACACCTCCGCTGCGCCACTCTGATAACACCGGTCACGGCTACTAATTGATGGTTCCGGCGTCGAAGTCAGAGGTTAGGCCTTCGGGGCGTCATTCTTTACGTACAAACTTAAACATTCCTATTGTTAGTTCACACAATAGCACATAGTAACGTCGGAGGACGTAAACGAGCAATCCGATCGAAGGAAGACGGTTGGGAATTCTGGACTCGCACGCTAATCTGTGCCAAAGCAAGAATTGCGTCTTCTAAGTTGCGACGACGACGGCCGGAACTTGAAGGTCGTGGGACCGACATCCTGAAACAACAATCGCGTTAAGAAATACACGACATACGAAACGGCGCCAACGCGAAACGAAAACGATAAATCGTCTTAACCCTGGCTTCTACCCATGGTTCACTCATCTAGGTTTTCCATATTAGGCTAAGGTTCACTCGGGTTCATAAAGCGCTCAACTTTCGAAGTTACTTGTGAAGAAGTAACTTAGGGTCAAACCTATGGCTCTGATACCAACTGTAACGACCCGACTTTTTAGCTTGTCGATTTACGAAGGGAAGTCGACATTCGGATCATTACTTAATCATATTAACAATATATCAAATGAAATAAATGGAAGAATTGACTTTTATTAAAATAACTCCTAGAAACCATAATAAATCCAATATTCATTATTACATCATAAGTTTGGAAATACTGTCCCAACATGCTGGGATCGTAGAATAAACTAAGTAAATGTTTAAGTAGTTCTGGATAAACTAGAAAACTTAGAATAAATGCTAGAACACTCAAGCCCATCCGGCGAAGCCCGCTCTAATCTGCTGCAACATCACCTGAAACTGAGGGGGGGGTCCACCGTCAGTGGCGAGTAACTAGGCTGTCCCATTTAATCGAGGGACCACCAAACACATAATATCATAGAAAATACCATAAAAACTGTAAAAGATTTAATACATGCTTTACACAAAGATACACAAATTCCATATAAACGTACGTATAATAATACGTATAAAGGTACGTATAAAATACGTATACAGATACGTATAAAATACGTATAAATACCCCTGCAGAAATACAGTTAGAATACGTATAATTACGTATAAAAATACGTACATTCAACCCTGCAAATACGGTTAGAATACATACCAAATACATTCCACATCCGTATAATTATACATACACGTACATGCTCATAAATACAGAAATACACAGCGGAAGACTTACAATATGCTAAACTTATACTTTATACTATACATCTTAAATTATCCCAATCATTAACTTATACTTAACCCTTCTTAAATTATATCATTAACAAATCTTAATCATAATCACATTCCCTTCATCATAAATCTTATCTTAATCATATCATATCATGTCTTTCTTATCATATTAGATCATAATCTATCTTATCATCAATTCTTAGAAATCATCTTATCTTCATCTTATGATTTCATCTCATCAAATCGTATGATCCTAATATAATATCTTTGTTGGACCGGTCACTAATAACTCGTTATGGATCTCGTGTTTCACCATAACTCCCTAGAACATGCCGGGAGGAGCTCGTGTACCCAATCCCATAGCGGATCCCGTGTTTCACCGCTAAGTCTAAGCTATGGCCATAACTTCCTGGTAGCGACTCGCAGATACGGTTACCAGACGACTACATGTTCTAAGGTCAAACTACTCGGGGGAACTCATGTGTTCGTCCCATTGAGTAGTGGTTCTGACTTAACCCACTAATGACTCGTGTATCATACAGGTGGGTGTCCATATTGTATCTTATATCTTCAATTAATTTAATCATATCATATATTAGGATAATACTAGGTGACCGTAATAGGAAATGAAATGTTCGGAGTCCCAGGAAAGAGAGGTGCAGCACGTATATTGGCCACCTTAAATACCAAGTCTTTCCTAGCCAGAGACCGAGACATAACATGTATAGCTATTACTCTGTTTCCTTTCTTATCCCTAGTAGTATCTTATGCAACTTTAAATCTTATAATATACTATCATATACTTATAATCCTATCCTTTCGGATACTAACCTTAATATCATATACTAACTTGTAGATATTATTATTAATAATTGTAATAGCCGAATACTAATAGTAATAATAATAGTCATATTATCTATCCCTTCACTTTACAACTTATCCCTGATAATTATTTTGTCCGTAACTTTTATTATTAATTATTCCCTGAATTAACAATAATCAAATTTAATCAAAAATTGACTAATTCATCAATTCTACACGGCATTATTAAAAAAAATATAACAATAATTAACTATTTTCTAGAATTAATTTAATTAATCAATATAATTACAAAAATTACCAAAATAAGATAAAAATCATATTTTTCAACAACATTCATCAAGATTAACATAAAAATAATATTTTTAACCCTTCTTTTAATTTCTATACACTCGACAATTAGAAGATAATAACAAGATTTAATTTTTAATTCAAGTTTAATAAATATAATTCAATACTATCAAGGTTCATCATAAAAATCATATTTTTAGTTCCCTTTTTAATACTTAGGTCACTCGAAAATTCAATAATTAGTAATAGCATATTTTAATAATTCAATTGCCCTAATTTATACAATCTGATTTTTAAAGAATTAAATTAAAAACGACCATCTAAAGATCTCTAAAAATCTGGAAATTTTTATGGGAGCTAAATATGGGTTCAAGGATTAACGTGCATAAATTTCGTCTAAAAATAACATCTTTTACTATTTTTAAGTGATTTTATAACTAACCAGTCAGATTAGGCTGAATTCGGTTTCAGAATTTTATGCCATATCAAACGATCTTTAAAAATTACGAAAATTTAACACAAGCTGTAAAACATTATCACTGACTTCCATATAAAATTTCGTAGCATTCCGAATTGATTAAGTACACTAATAAATTCGTAAACCTATTCTGGACAGTTTTACCGGTTTGAAAGATTAAATTTTTATAAATAATAAACGGACGAATTTTGCCACGAAATAAATCATGGTTAATAATCAAACAGTAAACAAGATACCATGAAAAATTCATCAAGAAATAACAAGATTTGATTGGTAAATAAATTCATACAAGATCATACATAAAATCATGAAAATACATAAAAATCAATCAAGAAATTCATGCTTCATGCTCGACATATCCAAGTAAAACAATATTAAATTTCCTACAATTTTCATGATATGATTCCTAATTAACTATGTGTTTTTCTACCCATAGATTAAAGAGGAGAGCATAGTTACCTGGATTCGCTATTAAAATTCCAAGGGAAAATGATGGCTCACTGTTTTTGAGAAGAGGAAGAAGGGGAAGAGAGAAAATGTATTTTAGGGTTTAGGAACAATTGCAAAAATAGGACTAACTAAATGATAATGGTCCTATTTATAGAAGAGAGGAAGGAAAAGAAATAAAAAAAAACAAACCCTAATGCTACTAATGAAGCTGCCGTGAAGAAGGAGAAAGAATAGGGAGGTGGAGTGGACTTAGTTAGGTATGACTAGGCTAGGTTGAATTAGTTTAGGGCTTTAAAAAACTAATTTAATTAAATCAAAAAAATTAATTAACCAATTTAAATAAATAAAAACAATACTTGGCCCAAATAAAAAGAGGGGAGCCGGCCAAGTAGAAAAAGAAAGAAAAATTGGGTCTTTGGCCCAATTTGGAAATAAGAATAGGAAATACAAATTAAACAGTCCAAAATATAATGGGCCTTTTTGGACTAGAATTAAATAAATATAATTAATAACCGCGAAATTTTCTGGCCCAAAATTCCGGGTCGTTACAATCACCCCTCCTTAAATAAATTTCGTCCTCGAAATTTACTTAAAGAAGCTCACGTAAGAAAACAATGGAACAACTATAACATAAACGATCAACCGGATACGGAAACCGTACACGTGGTTACGTCAGCTGCGCGTCCGTCTCTTCTTGGTCACGTAGAAGACTCGATCCTTCACTTGTACTCGGCTCACCATTGCTGCCGGTTTGTTCTTTGGTCACGCCCAAGTCTCGTGCCTTCCTTGTCTATATACGCAACACCCTATTGTAACCCGTCGCACCTCTTTCCGGAATGACGTTCGTTCTCGCATCCTCTGCAAACCGGGGTCTCGGAATCGTTGGTTGCTTGCCCGTCCTGCGATTGCGGCTCCTGGAATGGTTAGATTCGTGGTCTCTTCTTGACTGCGGCTGGTTGGCTTTCCCTGGTTCTCTTCTTTGTAGCCCTTTCCTCCTCGAACGATGCTTGAACCTCTAAGGCGGTCTCGTACGCGTCGGGAACGATGCTGACCTGTTGCCGGTAACGTGTACCCTAATGCGAGGACTCGTCATCCTGATATACCGCTTCAGCTTCTCAGCTTCCGATGGAGATATTGCAGTGACAAATCTGGACAGCTTCGCGAACTTGTCGGTAAATGTCTGAACTGGCATGGTCCCCTGAGTGAGCGTCAGGAACTCCTCTGGCTTTTGCCACCTAAGCTCGTCGGAAAAGATACGTTCTCGTAGCTTGGAGGTAAACTCTTCCCGTGTCATGCTCTTCACAGCTCTTCCCTGCGGCGAACCGTTACCAACTAGTCGTCTGCTTCTAGTCGAAGGTAGTAGCTAGCGATCTGAACTCGTTTATCTTCCGGACAACCGATTGCGTCGAACCGTTCTTCCATCTCTCAAATCCAGCTCTTGCGTATCACGGGGTCAGACGTGCCATCATTGGTAGGAAGCCGATGACGAGAAATCTGATCCTGGACCTGTGGGTTATGGGCTTACTACACCTCCGCTGCGCCACTCTGATAACACCGGTCACGGCTACTAATTGATGGTTCCGGCGTCGAAGTCAGAGGTTAGGCCTTCGGGGCGTCATTCTTTACGTACAAACTTAAACATTCCTATTGTTAGTTCACACAATAGCACATAGTAACGTCGGAGGACGTAAACGAGCAATCCGATCGAAGGAAGACGGTTGGGAATTCTGGACTCGCACGCTAATCTGTGCCAAAGCAAGAATTGCGTCTTCTAAGTTGCGACGACGACGGCCGGAACTTGAAGGTCGTGGGACCGACATCCTGAAACAACAATCGCGTTAAGAAATACACGACATACGAAACGGCGCCAACGCGAAACGAAAACGATAAATCGTCTTAACCCTGGCTTCTACCCATGGTTCACTCATCTAGGTTTTCCATATTAGGCTAAGGTTCACTCGGGTTCATAAAGCGCTCAACTTTCGAAGTTACTTGTGAAGAAGTAACTTAGGGTCAAACCTATGGCTCTGATACCAACTGTAACGACCCGACTTTTTAGCTTGTCGATTTACGAAGGGAAGTCGACATTCGGATCATTACTTAATCATATTAACAATATATCAAATGAAATAAATGGAAGAATTGACTTTTATTAAAATAACTCCTAGAAACCATAATAAATCCAATATTCATTATTACATCATAAGTTTGGAAATACTGTCCCAACATGCTGGGATCGTAGAATAAACTAAGTAAATGTTTAAGTAGTTCTGGATAAACTAGAAAACTTAGAATAAATGCTAGAACACTCAAGCCCATCCGGCGAAGCCCGCTCTAATCTGCTGCAACATCACCTGAAACTGAGGGGGGGGTCCACCGTCAGTGGCGAGTAACTAGGCTGTCCCATTTAATCGAGGGACCACCAAACACATAATATCATAGAAAATACCATAAAAACTGTAAAAGATTTAATACATGCTTTACACAAAGATACACAAATTCCATATAAACGTACGTATAATAATACGTATAAAGGTACGTATAAAATACGTATACAGATACGTATAAAATACGTATAAATACCCCTGCAGAAATACAGTTAGAATACGTATAATTACGTATAAAAATACGTACATTCAACCCTGCAAATACGGTTAGAATACATACCAAATACATTCCACATCCGTATAATTATACATACACGTACATGCTCATAAATACAGAAATACACAGCGGAAGACTTACAATATGCTAAACTTATACTTTATACTATACATCTTAAATTATCCCAATCATTAACTTATACTTAACCCTTCTTAAATTATATCATTAACAAATCTTAATCATAATCACATTCCCTTCATCATAAATCTTATCTTAATCATATCATATCATGTCTTTCTTATCATATTAGATCATAATCTATCTTATCATCAATTCTTAGAAATCATCTTATCTTCATCTTATGATTTCATCTCATCAAATCGTATGATCCTAATATAATATCTTTGTTGGACCGGTCACTAATAACTCGTTATGGATCTCGTGTTTCACCATAACTCCCTAGAACATGCCGGGAGGAGCTCGTGTACCCAATCCCATAGCGGATCCCGTGTTTCACCGCTAAGTCTAAGCTATGGCCATAACTTCCTGGTAGCGACTCGCAGATACGGTTACCAGACGACTACATGTTCTAAGGTCAAACTACTCGGGGGAACTCATGTGTTCGTCCCATTGAGTAGTGGTTCTGACTTAACCCACTAATGACTCGTGTATCATACAGGTGGGTGTCCATATTGTATCTTATATCTTCAATTAATTTAATCATATCATATATTAGGATAATACTAGGTGACCGTAATAGGAAATGAAATGTTCGGAGTCCCAGGAAAGAGAGGTGCGGCACGTATATTGGCCACCTTAAATACCAAGTCTTTCCTAGCCAGAGACCGAGACATAACATGTATAGCTATTACTCTGTTTCCTTTCTTATCCCTAGTAGTATCTTATGCAACTTTAAATCTTATAATATACTATCATATACTTATAATCCTATCCTTTCGGATACTAACCTTAATATCATATACTAACTTGTAGATATTATTATTAATAATTGTAATAGCCGAATACTAATAGTAATAATAATAGTCATATTATCTATCCCTTCACTTTACAACTTATCCCTGATAATTATTTTGTCCGTAACTTTTATTATTAATTATTCCCTGAATTAACAATAATCAAATTTAATCAAAAATTGACTAATTCATCAATTCTACACGGCATTATTAAAAAAAATATAACAATAATTAACTATTTTCTAGAATTAATTTAATTAATCAATATAATTACAAAAATTACCAAAATAAGATAAAAATCATATTTTTCAACAACATTCATCAAGATTAACATAAAAATAATATTTTTAACCCTTCTTTTAATTTCTATACACTCGACAATTAGAAGATAATAACAAGATTTAATTTTTAATTCAAGTTTAATAAATATAATTCAATACTATCAAGGTTCATCATAAAAATCATATTTTTAGTTCCCTTTTTAATACTTAGGTCACTCGAAAATTCAATAATTAGTAATAGCATATTTTAATAATTCAATTGCCCTAATTTATACAATCTGATTTTTAAAGAATTAAATTAAAAACGACCATCTAAAGATCTCTAAAAATCTGGAAATTTTTATGGGAGCTAAATATGGGTTCAAGGATTAACGTGCATAAATTTCGTCTAAAAATAACATCTTTTACTATTTTTAAGTGATTTTATAACTAACCAGTCAGATTAGGCTGAATTCGGTTTCAGAATTTTATGCCATATCAAACGATCTTTAAAAATTACGAAAATTTAACACAAGCTGTAAAACATTATCACTGACTTCCATATAAAATTTCGTAGCATTCCGAATTGATTAAGTACACTAATAAATTCGTAAACCTATTCTGGACAGTTTTACCGGTTTGAAAGATTAAATTTTTATAAATAATAAACGGACGAATTTTGCCACGAAATAAATCATGGTTAATAATCAAACAGTAAACAAGATACCATGAAAAATTCATCAAGAAATAACAAGATTTGATTGGTAAATAAATTCATACAAGATCATACATAAAATCATGAAAATACATAAAAATCAATCAAGAAATTCATGCTTCATGCTCGACATATCCAAGTAAAACAATATTAAATTTCCTACAATTTTCATGATATGATTCCTAATTAACTATGTGTTTTTCTACCCATAGATTAAAGAGGAGAGCATAGTTACCTGGATTCGCTATTAAAATTCCAAGGGAAAATGATGGCTCACTGTTTTTGAGAAGAGGAAGAAGGGGAAGAGAGAAAATGTATTTTAGGGTTTAGGAACAATTGCAAAAATAGGACTAACTAAATGATAATGGTCCTATTTATAGAAGAGAGGAAGGAAAAGAAATAAAAAAAAAAAACCCTAATGCTACTAATGAAGCTGCCGTGAAGAAGGAGAAAGAATAGGGAGGTGGAGTGGACTTAGTTAGGTATGACTAGGCTAGGTTGAATTAGTTTAGGGCTTTAAAAAACTAATTTAATTAAATCAAAAAAATTAATTAACCAATTTAAATAAATAAAAACAATACTTGGCCCAAATAAAAAGAGGGGAGCCGGCCAAGTAGAAAAAGAAAGAAAAATTGGGTCTTTGGCCCAATTTGGAAATAACACTAGTAGAAAAATCCCCTATTAGTATCGTTTTTTTTAGCCTATTAGTATCGTTTTTCACACGATACTAATAGAGGCGTTAGTAATAGAGATCCTTATTAGTATCGTTTGTAAAAAACGATAGTAATAAGTTCTATTACTATCGTTTGTTATAAAAAACGATAGTAATAGATAGTCTATTACTATCGTTTTTCAAGAAAAAACGATAGTAATAGACTATCTATTACTATCGTTTTTTATAACAAACGATAGTAATAGACAATCTATTACTATCGTTTTTTATTAAAAACGATAGTAATAGATTGTCTATTACTATCGTTTTTAATAAGAAACGATACTAATACTATTTTTTTTAATTTAAATTTATATTTGATTATTAGGCCATATATATATTTATAAATATATATATTTATTGGGGCGATACTATTGGGGCGATACTAATAGACAATATTCTACTAGTATGCACTCTTTCGGCATTATCTGCAGCCCTTTCGGCATTATCTGTAGCCCTGTTCAATTCTGTATAATGTACAATAATAATATAATATTTTTTATAATTAATTAAAATTGGTAAACGATACATACCATGTATCTATAATACAAGTTCGATGTATTCATATAAAATATATATAGTTTACAAGAACGTTTAATACGATCGATGTATGTTTACAGTAACTATAAATAAAATGTATAAATAATGTGCTACTAATAGAAATTTTATTTAATTTGGATCGGACAATAAGAAATTTAGCCTGAAGAATCTCGCCCATTGCTCACGAACCTCATCCAACTCTCCTTTGGTATATGGGGCAGATCTTCGAGTGTAGTCCTTCAAAATCAAAGATTGAAAAAAAAACATATATAAGTAATGTTACAGACGCCATCTTGCTTAGACTTTTAAGGCCACAATATTTGCAAACTAAAAAAAAAAGGAAAGGTTTTAGTTATGTATTTGTATGATTCTACAAACTAGAAGCTCATTTTGGAGCGAAAAATAGCCAAATAGGTCATATTTGGCTAAATTCTACCATTTTCGTTCCTACATTCGCTCCTACAAGCCCATTTCATGTTTTAAAGTTGTTTTCATGTCTTGTAAACATTTATAAATTATTTGCATGTTATTGGGCAATGTTAGAGGGTATTTGGAACAAAAACAAACCAAATAGGTCATTTCTGGTCCGTTTTTGGTGTTTTCGTTCTCAACTTGGCACCGAGCAACCTAAATAATGTTTTTAAGTTTCATTTACATTCTATAATATTCATGTAAACATTATATGACTTATTAACAAAGTTATAGCTTTTTGGACCAAAAACAAGCCAAAAAGGGCATTTAGGCTCGTTTTGGTTGTTTTCGTTCCCATCTTCTCACCAATCAAACTATTTTGTATTTTTTAGTGTCACTCAAGTCCTATAATATTCATGTAAACTTTATATGATTTATTTGCATGATTTCGGAACAAGTTAGAGCGTCGTTTTAGAACAAAAAACGAGCCAAATAGGTCATTTTTGGCTTGTTTTTGGTGTTATAGTTCCCATCTTGGCCCCGATCAACCTAGTTCATGTTTTTAAGGTTCATTCACAACCCATTATATTCATTGAAACTTTGTATGACATATTTGCATGATTTTGGGCAAAATTACAGGGTTTTGGAACAAAAATGAACCAAATAGGCCATCTTTAGCTTGTTTTTGTTGTTTTCGTTCTTAACTTGGCACTGATCATCCTAGATTATGTTTTTAAGTTTCATTTACATCCTATGACATTCATGTAAACATTATATGACTTATTTGCATGATTTGGGGAAAATATATTGCTTTTTGGGACAATAACAAGCCAAATCGGCCATTTAGGCTCGTTTTGGTTGTTTTCGTTCCCATCTTCTCACCAATCAAACTATTTTGTATTTTTTAGTGTCACTCAAGTCCTATAATATTCATGTAAACTTTATATGATTTATTTTCATGATTTCGGAACAAGTTAGAGCGTTTTAGAACAAAAAACGAGCCAAATAGGTCATTTTTGGCTGTAACAACCACTCACGGAGGCCATGAGGAAGCGCCCCTGCTGTAACCACCACTCACACAGGGTCGTGATGGCCTGCTCGTGCTGCCGGTGGCCTGCTGCTGCTGCCGGTGAGCTGCTGCTGCTGCCGGTGGCCTGCTGCTGCTGCCGGTGGCCTGCTGCTGCTGCCGGTGAGCTGCTGCTGCTGCCGGTGAGCTGCTGCTGCTGCCGGTGAGCTGCTGCTGCTGCCGGTGGCCTGCTGCTGCCGGTGGTGGTCTGCTGTGGCTGCCGGTGGTCAGTTGTTGCTGTCCGAACCACCGGTAGCTGCCAGCGTTCCCATGGCTCGTGTTCCACCCTTATGTGTGTTATTTTCTTCTTAACAACTATTGAACATCAACTTAAAAGCTTTATTTCTGTTTTCATTTTTCTCTTCAGATTATATTTTCTTTATCTCTTTTGGATCCCCTTAGTTTTTTTCTAATTATCAATTTTTGTTTCTACTTTCTGTTCTAAGTCATTGGCATCACTTTTAACAAGTTATTACTGTATTTTAGTCCTAAAACAGATATGACCCTTATCTAAACTAACAAACCACCGCCTTCCAACACAATCAACTAAACAATAGTAAAAGGAAGTGGTGTTCATAACCACTTCCTCTCCAAAACTTCACCAAAATCCCAAATAAACCTCCAAATATCGTCACTAAACAAACCACCGCCTTCCAATACAATCAACTAAACAATAGTAAAAGGAAGTGGTGTTCATAACCACTTCCTCTCCAAAACTTCACCAAAATCCCAAATAAACCTCCAAATATCGTCACTAAACAAACCACCGCCTTCCAATACAATCAACTAAACAATAGTAAAAGGAAGTGGTGTTCATAACCACTTCCTCTCCAAAACTTCACCAAATTTCCAAAAAACCTCCAATTATGAGTAGTAAAATAACAAATTTCAACAAAAGGGTGAACCGGTGGTTACACCAAAAAAATAACAAATTTCACCAAATTTCCAAAACACAACAAATTAAGCATGATACAACTTACCCTTATTTGCTTGACATCACCCTTACTTTCACCAACTTTCTTGACTATCTCATTCATGTACTTCATGACATAGTAGCCACAATCCAAACCACCGGTCTGCTGGGCGCACTAACAAATTTACAAAAAACTAGGGTCAAAACAAATTACAGGATATTTTAATATCAATAAAAAATTGTATAATATTCGAAAAAGAAAAAAATATAAGTCACTCATACCTCGATTCTTTTGACCTCCAACACCATTTTAGTATTTTCTTTGCTCCTTGCTCTGTACGACTTGTAAGCGCTGAAAAAAAAAATCAATATGCCAAAGTGATACCAAAATAAGGCAAGAATTAACCTTATAAAATCGTTATTCACAAACGAAAGCTTGATAATCTAGAACAATTATCCTTACAGGTCAAACACGTTTTCGCAGCTTAGTTGACGTGGTGCCTGCTGTGTCAATGGGTCGAGTTGATAAATTATACCGTCACATAAATCAATGGCCATGAGAATCCAATGGTTGCTACAATAAACATAACACATGATCATAATATCCAAAAATAACTAAGTAATTAAATTGCATGCAAATAAGTTGCTAAAAATTAAAGATGAAACTAGTTCATACCTTTCATTGTAAGGTGCTAAAATAAGGTGGGACTTTGAATCTTTCCTTTTTAGTTCGCTGTTGAAAGCGTGTTTCACATACTTAACTACATCAAAGAAACTTCTCTTGCATTCTGCTCCAGACAATCTATGGGGACACAAAAAGGTTATGTGTCCCCCTTCAAACTTAGAGATAAATTCTGTAAGGAGGTAGCTGCAATTCAAAACAAAAAGAACCAAAAATCATAACACATATTTGTAAGCATAACATAACAGAAATACAAAAAATTGGCCATTATGTTTAGAAGGTTTACCAAATGTACACATGGATCACCGACACATTTATACACACTCCTCTAACAAGTTCATCAACGTCGGTGAATGTGACATAAATATGTTGGTCTTCTTGGAGATACAACGTTGGTGCCTTGAATGAAACACATACACTTTCATGCTTATCCTCAGTCATAAGCATGTATAACAAGTCACACTCCGGAAGATCGGAAAGTGCACCCATTTGAGAAGTTGGGTTGTCAGTGGGTTGTGAGTCTTGTGTTCGTAGAGGGTCACAGCTACCTACGCCTTCTTTGCTTTGCGACGCTGTCATCTTCAAAACATGCTACGCATTTTAAATGTTGTAAATCAAAAGTTCAAATTCAAGTAATACTAAAATGAGTTACATGCAAAATCATAAACTAAATGTAAAGATTTGCATACTAACCGCGTCCTCAAATAGTACCATAGATTTAGGCCAACTCACAAAATAATCCTTGGCTTTGCCAAGCTTAGTTTCACCATCAGGTGATGGGACAGGCAACTCCTTATAGTGATACTCCTCATATGGATGGTCGATGCTGACCTTATAGTGATCAGGGAGCATTGATGATGTATGAATCATGGAGGTTTCACTAGGATACCAAGTTCCTTCAGCAACAACCACTAGGTTACCGTCTTCATCAGTCATGGCAAGACGACATTTTTGGGGTCCCGCCTATAATAGGAAACCAAACACAGGCAACAAAGCATAAGTGTATGGCTTAATAGCAATATAGCACAACACAGAGAGCAAAATACCGTAAAATAAGTGTGGAGTTTACTCAATTATACCTCTAGAGGAGCCTTCCAATTCAGTAGGAGAGGTGGCTTCGAGCTCACTTCCTTATTATTTCCCGCAAAGTTCATGGAGGATAATGAGGCTATGGCTTCGATCTTCATTTCCAATCGAGCTATAGTTGCTTTTAGTGCGTCCATTTCCTCATCCCTATCTTTCCTTCCCCTTCGAGCTTCCTTCCCAAAGGCTTGTCGATGGCCAATTCCAACTCCAGATCGACCAATTCCTTTGACATAACCATAGTAGTCCTTCTTCCCAAGAGCCTTACATAAAGCATCATTTTCGACCTCTGAAGCAGAAGCAGACGCAACTCCACTCTCTTTTTCCTTTGACTCCTTTTCCAAGTGTTCCATCTGTAAGAAGAAATAAATAATATGAGATGCAAATAACAATAGCACATTAGCATCATTAAATGTTGTAAGCATTAAAAAACACTTTCCAATTATTCATACATGTAAGCATGAAAATACTTAAAGTGTCTATAATAAGTAAAACAACTTACAACTTGGTTCACTACTCTAACAGTCTCGCCTTTAGTTGGATCAACTTCCCATTTTCCATCCTTCGTACGGCGTTGATGTGCTAAACACCACTCGAGCGCTCTATTTTGCATCTTCTGGCTCACGATACTACTCTCTTCAGTGGAGCTGTCAATAGCAGAAGTTGGAAGTCTGTCCTCTTTCACCCAATCTTTCCTTTTTCGGTTGTAGCTTTTTTGACCAAGTGTATGGCGATGGATGTTTCCTTTGGAACACAATTTTCCTATCTCACTTTTTTTCTGTGTCAAACAACAAAAAATTTTGTGCTCAATAGTTAAAAAAAGCAAAAATACATACTATTGCTTACAATTCCTTGTTTATATTATTGTCTTCTCTACTAGTACTTACTACAATTGAATGCCTACTTATACTTATACTACATACTAGACTATCACATAATTTACCTTGAATTCAGGAGATTGAGTGTATTCTTCAAACTTTTCCCACTGCTCTTTATTTATGTAGCCTTCATACAACACCCAAGGGTCCTTATTTGCATTTGGATTTCCTTTGGCAGGTGCTTTGCTTTTATCAATGAAGCGTCTTACCAAATCAGATTTGTGGGCACGAAAGCGAGCACCTACTGCTCTTTCGAAATTCTTCTTTCTTTTTCCTGTTGGGTCTTCAATGTGGAACAATTTCTGAATGAAAGATTGTGTTAGTAAATGAGTGAGTGCATTCCAGGAGAGAACAACTTCATAATGCAAACAGTATGAGATACGCACCTTAGTCTCTGCCCATAAAGCATCCTTTTGCACTTGATCCACTTTGTTCCATTTACGGATATTGATGTCAATCCTATAAGCACATTGTCCAATTTGTTTGCCGTACTTATCTTCAAATTCACCCGTCGGCAATTCATACTCATCAAACTCAAGGAACATTGGCTTTGACGATTGGACGGGTTTGGATGGACCTCTACCCACTGTCTTTCTCTTTTTGGCTTGTGAAGTTGACGGTTGGTCTTCATGAGGAACTTCATCCTCCCTACAATTCGTTCCTTCGTCTTTATCACGTAATTCGTCATTCCTCGAATCCATTGCTTCTATTTCCTGAAGAAGTAATACAAAAATGACACATTAGTCAAAAAAACAAAAGGATAAGAAAAAGGTACGAGGTTCAAAGTTCATATTAGTAAAAAAAAACAAAAGCATAGAAAACATGCATCATTAAACTAACTACATTAATATTTTTACCTTTTCACACGTGTAATCATAATAACTAGTACCACTACTATCGTTGCAAGTGTCGTCATCACTATCAGGCTCATAATCGACATCGAACTTCTCATTCACTACTACTCTTTTTTGTGTCATCTTTCGTCTTGATCCCATCAATGTGTCTGCCATTTTTGACAAACCTAAAGCTTCCATTCTTGCCTTATTCTCGGCCATCCTTAATGCCCTCAGCCTCTCATAATTCTTTGCCTCCTTCTGGCCCATCGTAATCTTTAATATCTTTAAAACTTCAATCAAACCACATGAATCAAATATAAGTAATTTATTTTTTAAAAAAAAATAAACAATGCTTTTTGATATTTTAAATCAAATATAAATTAATGGAGAATGAAAATTTAATATACATATATAAATTATTGGAGAAAGAAAATTAATAATGGAGAAAATTCATTTTATTAATAAGTGAAATATTTTTCATCCCATCCATTACAATATAATACCCCCCATATACATAACAGTCTACCCCATGTACTTGCACGGTTACACTCTAGGTGCGAGTAATTGCAACATCGACATAAACTCCTTCCTCGCGATCATACACTGCATCTTCCTCAACGTTATGGCCGTTCTGGACAATTTGAATACCGGTTGACAGTGGAGGGGTGGAATCCCACGTATCATAGTCTTCCTCATCTACCACATCTTCAACTCCAACAATTCCTCTCTTCCCTTGAACTACTACCAACCATTGAGGGTCGATATTGTCTTTGACGTAGAAAATCTGCTTAGCTAGTGATGCTAGCACAAAAGGTTCCTTAGTCTCTTCGAAACGAGTTGAATCAACTACTGTCATCCCATCATCGCTAACCTTCTTACCTCGCCGATTATCCACCCATTTACATCTTAGAATGGGAACGTTAAAATCAATATAATCAAGCTCCCATATCTCCTCAATAAAACCATAGTAAACTTGTGTCAGATCAATGGGGTTGGTATCCCTGGCACTGGAATATTCTGTAGAAGAAGCAACAACCATTACACTACTATTCTGGTGGACACTCTTTTCATCATGGCGCTTAGTGTAGAAGGTATATCCGTTGATATCATAACCATCAAAAGCAGTAACATACTGTCGTGGACCCCTATATAAACACTGAATTGTATCAGAGATGTTGTGATTATGGTCCTTCAATGCAAGATGCACTTTCTGTTGAAACCATTGGGCAAAAGTGCGATTGTGTTGTTCCGTTAATGCATGTGGATTTAGATGACGGTGACGTGCACGCAATTCAGACATATGACTTTCCAAGTAAGGGTGAACTTCAGAAAGGTGTTGTAGAACACAACGGTGAGCAACAGACAACCTCTCAGCGGGAGGTATAACGTCACGACGATTGATTCCATAACCCTGGAGTCTACCCTCATGACGAGACTTTGGACAACCTATTTCCTTAGCCTTTTCTAAGAAAACAGCACAAAAATTTGAAGCCTCCCCAGCCATGTACTTTGTTACCATGCTTGCATCAGGCCTTGCCCGATTTTTAACCAATCGTTTCAAGAAACCCATGTATCTCTCAATAGGATACATCCACCGTAGAAAAGCAGGCCCACACATTTTAATTTCACGAACAAGGTGTATCATCACGTGAACCATTATGTCAAAGAAAGAAGGTGGAAAATACATCTCGAATTTGCACAATGTCTCTACTAATTCTTCTTGCAAAGTGTCTAGCTCTTCTGGGTCAACTACCTTACTGCAAATCTTATTAAAAAACATGCTCAACTTGATGATGGGCTCCCTTACATGCTTAGGCAACAATCCTCTTAGTGCAATTGGTAAAAACACTTGCATCATGACATGACAATCATGGGACTTCATACCATTCAACTTCTTATCAGCTAGAGATACAAAACGCTTTACATTCGAAGAATAACCAGAAGGCACCTTGATGTCATGCAAACACTCACAAAAAGTCCTTTTCTCCTCCCTGGACAAAGTGTAGCCAGCATGTGGTAAATATGCTTTGTTGTTATCGTTATACTCTGGCCACAAGTTGGGTCTAACCTTTTCTTTTTGCATGTCTTGTCGCGCTTTGATACCGTCTTTTGTCTTTCCGTGCATGTTTAGTAGAGTCCCGACTATTGAGTCACACACATTTTTTTCGATATGCATGACATCAAGGCAATGCCTAACAGATAAGTACTTCCAGTAAGGAAGATCCCATAGGATTGATTTCTTTTTCCACGATGAACCCTTTGTTATGCCCTTGTCCTGACCCTTTTTTGGAACCTTATCTGATCTCTTCTTTCTAACCTTTTTTGGAGGCTCTTTACCATATACCGTACTCACATTCTTCATTTTCTCAAACAATTCCAATCCCGACAATGGCTCACGAACTACCCTATTCTCAGTTTGGCCATTAAATCGCGATTTCATCCTTCGATATGGATGATGTCGAGGGAGCCATCTTCTGTGACTTCTATACACATTCTTACCCGAGAACTCAAGGTAATCTTCATCTGCATCATCCTCACAAATCGGGCATGCATTTGCACCTTTGACTTTGTACCCCGACAAGTTTCCATAAGCCGGAAAATCATTTATAGTGCAAAAAATCATCGCACGGAGTGTGAAATTTGTACCTGTATGTGCATCAAATATGGACACACCTTCATTCCACAACAAGATCAAATCCTCTACCAAGGGTGCCATGTATACATCTATATCATTTCCAGGTTGCTTTGGACCTGATATAAGAAGAGACAACATTATATACTTGCGCTTCATACAAAGCCAGGGAGGAAAGTTGTATATAGTTAGCAAAACTGGCCATGAACTATGTTGGGTACTAAGTGTGCCATAAGGATTCATCCCATCTGCACTTAAACCAAGTCTAAGGTTCCTATGCTCATCACGAAAAACTGGGAATTCCTTATTTATGTCATCCCATTGTTTGGAATCGGCGGGATGCCTGATTAGCCCATCTTTCTTTCGACCCTCATGATGCCACACCAAGTTCTTTGCATCACCCGGAATTGAAAAAAGTCTCCTGAATCTTGGAATAATTGGAAGATACCATAACACCTTAGCTGGAGGTAACTTCTTATTGCTACGGCTATCACCTTCCACTTTCTTATAGCGCGACAAATTGCACTTCGGACATGCATCCAAGTTCTCATACTCCTTTCGATAAAGCACACAATCATTAGGACACGCATCTATCTTAGTGTATCCTAACCCTAACGGGTTTATCAACTTCTTAGCATAGTAAGCAGACTTAGGCAGAACATTCTCGGGGTGCAACATATCCTCAAAAGCTTCAAGAAAATCTGATAAGCCCACATCACTCAAACCGTGCTTCGCTTGTAAATTTGAGAATATTAAGACTGCTGAGAGCTTGGTATACTTAATACAACCCGGATACAAAGGTGTCTCGGCAGCATTTGACAAATCCTCAAACATGCGAGGTTTGTCATTGAGATGGTCTCCAAATGCATCCATCATATCATTCATTTCATTTTCCTCTATGACATCATTCCCATCCTCTATAGTGTCATTGACCTCGTAAGGATTCTCCCCTAGTTGCACATCGTTGTTGTTATCATCATCATCCCCAAAAGCCAATGCTTCACCATGCCAATACCAAACCTCATAATCAGCCTTAAATCCACGGCGATACAAGTGATTCTCTATGAAATCTATGTCCGCCCACCTTTTTACATTACTACAATCACGACAAGGACAACATATCAATGGCTTATGTTCTAGCCTCCGTTCTTCGGCAGCTTGATGTTCTAACGCTGCATTACGGAATTCTGTAATCCCCTTTTGAAATGCTTTATCCCGTCGATCACCATACATCCAACTACGATTCATTTCTAAGAACAAAACAACGATCACTCTAATCACAATTATATAGCAGTAGACTTTTGTAACATTTCAAAACAACACATACTAGCACACAAAAAAAATCACATAACATGCTATACAAAAAAACCCACTACTAATAAAATCTTTAACTCAACATAAAGGGACAAAAGAACCTCACCCATTGCTCCCGTACTTCATCCATCTCCACTTTTGTGTATGGATCAATTCTTCGAACAAACTCGTTTTAATTAAGAATTGATTGAGTTCTTTTCAATTATTTTATCATTAAAAGGAAGAAAGGATTAAAAAAATATTTCTAAAAAAGAGATCACATGTAACGGGAGCTCAATTCTATGGTTTAATTTAATTTAATATATGGATGTAAATCATAGCTCTTTTATTGACATCATGTTTTATTGACTTTTCATTATGCTCTCAATGAGGTAAAATCGGAAAACTAAACTTGGCATAGAATATGTAAAAACAAACTAAGCTACACACTATAAAATAATTATTTACTAATTATCATTTTGACAAACACCTTGTGGGCATGAACTAGTCATGTGATTTTTCATTTACTAATTATTTTATTATTCAAACATTTACTAATTAGTAGTCATTATAATGCTTGAATGCTTGATAATTATAATTAGTAGTCATTATACTTGTTATATAATGTTAGTAGTCATTAACATTATATAATGACTACTAATATAATTACTACTACTTATAATTACTAATAGCTACTAGTAATATTATACTAGTTATACTACTAATATTACTACTATACTACTAATATTATAATGTTTGATAATTATAATGACCACTAAATGATAGTTATTTACTAATTATCATTCAAGCATTTTGACAAACACCTTGTGGGCATGAACAAGTGGTGTGATTTTTCACATAAAGAACATAATGAGAGTAAATCTAAAGCATTTCCCACTAAAATTCAACCACAAATCAACAATAACAACTTGTTTAAATGAAATAATTAAAAAAAAAAAAAAAAAAAAAAACGTAACTTACCTCAGCTTCTGCACGAACAGAGAGCCTCCTGCTCGAACAGAGGCACCACGACAGCAGCCTCTATGCACACGAGAAGCAGCAGCAGATCGACGGCCGGCGGAGCAGCAGCGGAGCAAGGCAACGAGCAGTGGTGGTGGTGGTTAGTGTTAGGGTTTGGGTTTTGATTTGGTGTTGAGAAGAATATATGTGCGTGGTGTTGAGAAGAATATACGAGCAATAAGCTAAGGCAAATAAATGCCTATACCGCGTTTTTTTTTTTAAAAAAAAACACCTATTACTATCGTTTCTAAGGAAAACGATAGTAATAGAGTATCTATTACTATCGTTTTTCTAGAAACGATAGTAATAGTTATACTATTACTATCGTTTTTCTTAAAAACGATAGTAATAGGTTCTCTATTACTATCGTTTTTAAAAAAACGATAGTAATAGCCTTACTATTACTATCGTTTTTTTAAAAACGATAGTAATAGGCTCTCTATTACTATCGTTTCTTTTAAAAACGATAGTAATAGGCTCCCTATTACTATCGTTTTTTTAAAAACGATAGTAATATGCTCTATATTACTATCGTTTTTGGTTAAAACGATACTATTGGGGCGATACTAATAGACAATTTTCTACTAGTGTAAGAATAGGAAATACAAATTAAACAGTCCAAAATATAATGGGCCTTTTTGGACTAGAATTAAATAAATATAATTAATAACCGCGAAATTTTCTGGCCCAAAATTCCGGGTCGTTACAGGTATATCGTCCAACGGACGCTCCTCAGTCAAGTCCCTTACCTGACATAGGTACACTGAATCGCCCTTCTGGCGATGTTTTCTCATTTTCAAGGCAGAGATTACCTTTACTCCTTTCTTAAGGAAGAACTCAGAGTAGGTAACTCGGTTGCCCTGGAGTCCTCGGAATGTCACTGACTGATCTTGGCAACGAATGATCGCTCGATACCTCGACAGCCAGTCCATACCAAGTATCACGTCGAAATCCATCAACGGGAACTCCTTTAGATCAGCTGTCGCTTGCTCCCCAGCTATCACGATAGGCACTCCTCGGAACTCGCGCTGACAAATAAAATCCTCTCCGGAAGGGAGAGTTATAACTGAGCTAACAAGAAAGCTGCCACGATGTTTAGACCTCGAGGCAAAACTACTAGCCACAAAAGAGACAGTAGCACCAGAATCAAACAATACTAAAGCTAACACACCAGAGACAAGAAATCTACCTGATACGACGTCAGGCTAAACCTCAGCCTCCGCCTCGGTCATACAGTAGACTCAATTCTTGACCGGAGTCTTCGTCGGTGCCGGAAGCTGCTTAACCTCAGTGTCTGGCTTCCTCTCGGGGCAAACTGACGCCTTATGGCCTTCCTTCCTGCAGATATAACATGTTATGGGCGAACCGTCACACCGCTTCCCTGGATGGAAGTCTCGGCCGCATCCTCTGCACTTCGAGCCATCGGAACCCTTATGCGAACTCGTGGTCGGAGGGGTACTGCTAAGAGCACTAAATCGGGGCTTCTTAAAAGAGGTTGTCGTCGCCGGAACCTGAGCTCTCTTCTTGCTCGCATCCTCTTCAGCCGTCGATGCATGTATCTCGAGTGCTACCTCGTAGGCCTGCTGAAATGTCGTCACTCCACTACTGATCACGTGAACGTGAATCCTCGGATCTAGCTTTATGATGTAGCGCTTGACCCAATCCTTCTCTGACGGAACCACAGACGTAGCGAACCTCGATAACTGCGTAAACTTATCGGTGTAGGCCTGGACGGTCATCTTACCCTGTGTAAGAGTAAGAAACTCCTCCTGTTTCTGCCACAGCAAATGCTCCTGAATCTTATCGACGAACTCGATCCACGACATCGAATGTAACGGCAAGCACGCGTCCTTAGCTAACGTCCACCAGTTATCGGCCTCTCCACGTAGATAATAAGCGGCGATCCGTACCTTCTCGTGCTCGGGGAAAAATGTCGCGTCAAAGAGCTTCCCCATCTCGCGGATCCAGCTCTCCAGAATAGTGGGATCGGCAACCCCGTCGTAAGTCGGAGGTCGATGACGTGCGATACGGTCGAACGTTGACTGCGTACTCGGCGTATGAAGACTATGGTGCGCCAACGTAAGGATCGCCTCCTCGAGTGCCAACAACCTCTGTCGTCGAGTACTCAACCGGCGAGGTGTAAACATGCTGCAACGCATCACAACAAATAGACATACGAAAATACCAATGTCAGTCATACATCCCCACCACAGTCAAGCACACAAAATAAAGAGAGAAAAAGAAAATAGAAAAGATCTTATCCCGGTCTTTCTACCCAACTCTTGTCCCTTTACTTAACTTTAAATTTGGTTTTATCACTCGGGAATAGTAAAGCTCTCAACTCCCGGGTTTAACTCAAATCCTAAAACTTCACTTAAAACCTATTCGGCTCTGATACCAACTGTGACGACCCGACTCGCTTAAATCGGCGCGGAAGAAATCGACGAGTCGAATAGTCAGAACTAACAAACTAAACTACTTAAAAATAAAACAAAACCTCAAAATATTATTACTATAACCCAAAAGTACAAATACCCACAAGTTTGTACACAACTAATCCCAAAAGTCAAACTACTACTACTAACATGCGTAACTCCAAATACACGTCAGAGTTGTAGTAAAGTACACAAGTACCATTGCTATAGTTCAAAACTAACAAAAATCATAAAATAACAGTAATACAACTATATAACAACATCGGCGCTCGCCCAACCCAAAGCTAAGCAAGAACCCCATCATCAGAATCACCTGAAAAGTAAACAACAGTCCACCGTCAGTGGCGAGTAACATAACTGTCTCACCCTAACGGGAATACACATGAACATAGCATAAATCAAATAACCCAAATCATAATATCAAATCATACGAACAATAGCAAATAATCATACTTGACTCGACAACTTAACCAATCTTTACTTTGGCGCAATCATTCGCATACTAGACCGGACTACGCACGTACGAATGCATCTTACGCGAACGAACTTCCCAACTATGCCAGGATTGAGAATCTTACTCCCAACCCTATGAAACCAATCTTACTGGAAATCCATGTCAAAGACGACATAGTGGTAATCACTATCCCAATACCGTGGTTAGGATAGGGCAACGTCTTAAACCAAAAACATAGAATCTTACTCTACGAATTACGCGTCTAGTAACGAAATCAAGCTAATCTTTACAATCTTTAACATCTTTAACCCGAAGTTTACATTCTTAGTTACTTCTTAAGTTGCATCTTACGCCTTGACTTAAGAAAATAACATGTAAACCAATCATCTTACAACATCTTATCACTTTCTTTAACCTTTTCTTTAACTTTCTTTAACTTTAAAGACTTCATCAAGAACTCATAAACAACCTTAAAGAACTCATCAAGAACTCAAAGAACTCATCAAAAACTTCATCCAAGATTCCAGATCTTCAATCAAGAACTCAATCAAGATTCAAGAACTCCAACCAAGAATCAAGAACTCATCCCAAATAATCAAAATACACGCATAACTCAATCAATTTAACACACTAAATCATCAATTTTCTAGTATCCAAAATTCACCAAACTTGAACATGATTAATATAAACTCAATACTAACATAACCAATCATAGAATCATCATTTTAAAACTCAAAATCTTCATGAAATCACTTAAAAATCAGATTTACATTCATACACATAAACATGTAAAAACTTCAACATAAACTAATCTTATGCATTTAATCTATACTACGGATCATAGTATACCAAATTAAGTTGAGAAAGTATGTTACCTTGATGAACATTAACAAGGTAATCACTAAAAACTTGCTGCTCGGAAGTGCAAGCACACGGCCCACGCAACACGGACACCACGCACGGCAAGGTTTTGGCACCTCGTACACGGTCACCACACGAACCACCACTCGAGCAACACGGCACCACCACACGGCCCGACCTCGAAGCACCGTGCACTACCATACTCCACCACGAACACAGCCACCACAGAACGGCCACCCACACGAGCCACCACACGGCTTCACATGATCCACACGGCACACACGGTCCCAATCGAACAACCCCAAACCAATCCCAAACTAGTGATTTTGAATGCAAATTATGTGGATTAGCTTGTGTTTTGATGCTTAAAGATTAATAGGATCTGAATCTTTAAGTTTTGGGATGAAAAGTTGATGAACAAATTTATGGAGATTATGGCCAAAAATGGCGTGAAAAGAGGATGGCAAATGGAGGGAGTTTGTGTTTGAACTTTTGATGGCAAGAGCATAAGATGGCAAATGAGCAAAAGGATCATTAAGCCTTACTAACCCTTCTATTTATAGAAGAGTTTTAAGGTGTGAATGCATGGCAAGTGGCAAATCAAGCCACTAATCACTAAAGGGGGCCGGTTTTCATAGCTCAAAAATGGGCCAAATTGGGCTCTCATGATCCATTGGGCTAATTTACAAAAATTGCATGATTAATCATGCTTAATTCGATTTAGCCCAAAATATTAAATAACTAATTAGAAAATTAAATAATAAAATTCTAATTTATTAAATAATAATAAAAATAAATACTAACTAATCAAAATAAAATAATTCAAATTAAATCGAAATTATTCACATAAAATAAAATAAATAGTTCAAAAATAAATTTGAACCATACATAACATCACACAAATACACATAAACATACGACAGAAATACCTATAAAATTAGGGCTGTTACACATAGTGTTTGGTGTCATTCCTCAACCTGTTTTGTTGAACCTTGGTGAACTGCGGAAGAAACTTGTCAGTAACCAAATAATTCATTATATAAGCATACCAAGGCAAGAATTCCTTGAGGGCATACAAACACTCATTAGGAAATTCCCCCCGAATAGGCTCAACTAGTGATCTCCGTAGAACACTCACTCTCTATTGGAGGGACTATTAAACTTAGATGGTCAGCTACCACATTTTCAGTCCCCTTTTTATCCCGGACCTTTAATTCAAACTCACTTAACAACAAAATCCACATTATTAACCTCGGTTTGGCCTCCTTCTTCTCCATTAAGTGACGAAGAGCCGCATGATCGGTATAAACAATGACTTGAGTACCGAGTAAATAAGATCTGAATTTTTCCACAGAGAACACTACGGCTTAAAGTTCTTTTTCAGTGGTGGTATATTTCCGTTGTGCCTCATTAAGGGTCATGGACAGGTAATAAATAGCATGAGGTACCCGTCCTACCCTTTGACCTAAAACTGCCCCGACGGAATTGTCGCTAGCATCACACATGATCTCAAAGGGTAGAGACAAGTCAGGGGGTCGAATAATAGGAGCCGAAACAAATTGCTCCTTCAAGGTGCTGAATGGACTTTTACATTCATTGTTAAGATCCTCCACATCTTTTTAAAGAAGTTTACAAAGTGGGGATGTGATTCTTGAAAAATCTTTGATGAACCTTGTAACACCCCGCATTTTAGCAACGACGCTAACGGTGATAATGTCGCAGGCAGTTACCAATCGATTTAACAATGGAAAAATATAACTAAAACTCATGGAAATAATATTTAATATTATTATATTTTCCATTGTTAAATCAATTGGGAACTGTCTGTTTACGACGTTATCACCGTTAACGTCGTTGCTAAAATGCGGGGTGTTACAAACCTTCTATAGAATCCGACATGACCCATGAAAGACCGAATGTCTCGAATGTTGGTTGGAAAGGGTAAGGACTGAACGATATCAACCTTTGCCTTATCAACCTTCAAACCCTCATTCAAAAAAATGTGGTGTAACACTATGCCTTGTCGGACCATGAAATGACAATTTTTATAGTTTAACACCAAATTCTTATCAATGCAACATTTTAAAACTAGAATAAGATACATTTCAAAAAAAGTGTCAAAAGAGTCCCCATGGATTGTGAAAATATCCATGAAAACCTCTACAAACTTTTCCACATATTTAGAAAAGATGCTCATCATGCATCTTTGGAATGTGGTCGGGCATTGCAAAGCCCAAATGGCATGCGCCTAAAAGCAAACGTACTGAAAGGGCACGTAAAAGTGGTCTTATCCTGATCCTCAGGCACTATAGCCACCTAGAAGTACCCTGAGTACCCGTCTAAGAAACAGTAATAAGAGTGGCTTGCAAGCCTTTCTAACATTTGATCCAAGAAGGGTAAAGGGAAGTAATCCCTCCTAGTTACTGCATTCAACTTGCGATAATCAATGTAAACACGCCAACCATTTTGGATGCGTGTAGGACCTAGGTCACCATCCCTGTTCTCAACCACAGTCACTCCAGATTTCTTTGGAACAACTTGAGTTACCCATTTGCTGTCAGATATGGGGTAAATCATACCTACCTTGAGTAGATTCAGAATTTCTTCCTTGACTACCTCCATGATTGGTAGGTTAAGTCACCGTTGTGGTTGGCGAACAGATTTTGCTTCTTCTTCGAGTAAAATCCCGTGCATACAAGTCGTTGGACTTATGCCCTTGATGTCGGCAATGGTCCAACCAATGGCTTCCTTGTGCTCAACTAGAACTTGGAAAAGCCTTTTCTCCTCATCCTCGGTGAGCTTTCTAGAGATGATCACCGATAATGTTTCCTTGGAACCAAGAAAAACATACTTGAGATCATCAGGCAATGTCTTAAGCTCAACTACAGGTGCCAGCAAAACAGATGGCACAAGCTTGTCCAACGGACCAAGTGAGGTAATCGAATCATCAGCAGTTATAGAAAGGGGTAAACTATCACATTGTGCCAAATCGCACAATGTGGCTTGCAAACTAGCACTTAACACAAATTCACTATCAGTTTCACCCAATGCATTTCCTACTGAAACTAACAAAACATCTTCTCCATCTATATCAAAGATACCCTGTGTCGTTGTATAAATGACATCAATGGAAAAACAGGAATGACCCTCAGGAGGAAATTTCATGGAGTTATACATATTAAATTCCAGACACTCTCCATCAAACTCCATAGTCAATGAACCGGTGTGCACATCGATTTTAGCCCGAGCAATTTTCAAAAAGGTACGTCCTAGCAAGATTAGAGTGGCACTGTAACGACCCGTATTTTAGCAACGTTGTTTTCAAAGAAAACAACAATACGAATCGTCGAAACTAAATACTTTCAACAATGACTTAAAGAATACAAAGCTGAAGCTCTAAACTTAATCATTTTATTAATTAAACATTAAAGTCTTTTCAAAAATGATGGAATTGCCAGGTCCTTTATTAAAACTCTAAAACTACTAAATTAGGAAAATAATTGGAAAATAGCAGGAGCCTATCATGCTTGCCAAACACTCAACCAACTCTAAGTTTTATCCTGCTCACCTGCAAAATAAAAATTGGGGGTCTACCGTCAGTGGCGAGTAACTAGACTATTCCACTTAGCAGTGGGACCAAACATCATAAAACAATAGATCAAATAGCAAGCACAAAATAACCAAAACATCCTCATCAACACTAAATAGCAGATTCATACAACAGAGCACAGCCAGCTAAAAACTTCATCAAAAGTCAAGTTCAGATACTAAGCTCTTAAACACAACAATAGAATCATTTATCAACAGCAAACATCAAGAATTAACCGACACGACCGAAGTCGATACAACAAGTAAATCCCCGACACGATTCATCACAGATGAATCGATACGACACGACATAAGGCCAATAACAGCAAACAAGTCCCCAACACGATTCATAACAGATGAACCGATACGGCACGCCGCAAGGCCGATACAACAAACAAGTCCCCGTCACGATTCATCACAGATGAACCGATACGACACGGCACAAGGTCGATAACAACACTGACACGACTGACTCAAACGATAAATGACATGACTCAAGATCAAATAACATTCATCAAGACTCGAACCAGAACATCAACTTTCACGCATGAACTACGTGAACCACATACTTCAACATCCAACAAGACATACGAACAACACATCAAATTCATCGTAGCAACTTAAGCATATAGAACATTATTACGATCAATTCATAAGGAAAGTCGTACACTAGATAAACACGAGAGAGCAACGTGAAACGATTATAAGGTTCAAGCTTTATGCAAAGATAACACAATTTTCGAAATCAACCCCAACCTAAAACCATTTGGCCAACAAGAATTGAAAACAAGAAACCTAAAGCAAGATTCAAAGAAGATTCAATAATTCCTTAAAAGATTCATAAAGATTAAGGCTTACATAACTAGTTAATTAAAAGAACAAGAAACGAACATCCATACATACTCTATACCATACGGCCAAGCTACAAAACATAAGCAAGAACAAGAATCTTTCATCAATTCATATAAACAATCAAGATACTTCATAAGTTAATTCAAGAATTCAAGACATAGGAAGATTATGTAACGACCCGACTTTTTAGACATGTCGATTTACAAAGGGAAATCGACAAACGGATCATTACCAACCTAAAATGAACAGTAAATCATGTTATTCGAATTATTGGATTAACCTTTATTAATTAAACTACTAATTATCCAAAATAAATCAATATTCACTATTACACAAATGGTCTTAATAACAGTCCCAACATGCTGGGATCATGAAATAAACTAAGTTAAATTGTCTCAAAACATTAAAATAGTCTAACATGAACTAAGCAACTAAGGTCTACTAAACTAAGTCCTCAGCCACTCAAGCCCATCCACGAAAGCCCGTCAATCAGTAGCATCACCTTCACCTGAAACTGAGGGGGGGGTCCACCGTCAGTGGCGAGTAACTAGGCTGTCCCATTTAATCGAGGGACCACCAAACATATAATATCATAGAAATGCACATAAAAACTGTAAAGAAACTTAATACATGCTTCTCATACAACAATACAAAATACGTATAGAAATACGTACAAACATACGTATACGTACAAAATACGTATAAATACACCTGCAGAATACGGTTAGAATACATAATTTCTACGTATTATGTACGTACAATCAACCCTGCATTATACGGTTAGAAATACGTATAAAAATACACCCATCAATCATATTCATACATACACATACATTTATACTTTCATTCATACAAATACAGAATCACAGCGGAAGTCTTATATCATTCTAAATCAAATACTTATATTATATTACCCTCATAACTCACATTATCCCAATGTTCATTATATCATAGTCTATATCCCATCTTATACCCTAAGTCATATGATAGCATAAATATTTCATGACCCATATCCTTCTTAACTTATATTATAACCAATCATACATCATATCTTATAATCTTATCTTATCATATTCATTTCATGACATATCGTATCTTTCGTTCATTATCATATCATAACTTCCATTCCTTTTCATATCATTTCATATCAAATCATATCATTCGTTGGACCGGTCACTATAACTCGTTGTGGATCCCGTGTGCACCACAACTTTCCTAGAACATGCCGGGAGGAGCTCGTGTACTCTACCCGTAGTGGATCTCGTGTGCACCACTAAGCCTAAGCTATGGCCATAACTCCTAATAGCAGCTCGTGTACTACTACCAGACGACTACATATCCTAAGACCCAGAACTGCTCGGGGGAACTCGTGTGTTCGTCCCAATTGAGCAGTGGCCTCGACTTAACCCAGTCTGACTACTCGGGTCATCAGGTGGGCGTCCTTATCATATCTTATATCTTTAATTAATCATATCATATCATATATTGGGAAATACTAGGTGACCGTAATAGGAAATGAAATGTTCGGAGTCCCAGGAAAGAGAGGTGCGGCACGTATATTGGCCACCTTAAATACCAAGTCTTTCCTAGCCAGAGACCGAAACATAACATGTATGGCTATTACTCTGTTTCTTTTCTTATCCCTAGTAATATCTTATGCAACTTCAAACCTTATCTTATACTATCCTCAATATCTTATCATATCTTTATAACTTGTCCCTACGGATAACTATTCTTATTATTATTACTAATATTAACTTGTAAATATTATTATTAATAATATAAATAACCGAATCATCCTAATAATAATATTAATACTGTTATCTATCCCTTCACTTTACAACTTATCCCTGATAATTATTTTATCCGTAACTTTTATTATTAATTATTCCTAAATTAATAATAATTCCAAAATTAACTAAAAATGACTATTTCTTATCATTTCACACGGCATTTTCATATTTAATTAATTAGTTATTTTCTTAAATTATTTTAATTAATTAATTAATTGCTAAAATTACCAAAATTATAATAAAAAAATCTATTTTTCTTAAATTTCTTCACACTCGACATTTTACTCAAATTTTACCCAATTTGTCAATTAATTTATATAAATTCAGTCATCAAGAATTAAATAAATTAACTAATCAATAAACATAAAAATCATAATTTTAACAACAATTAACATGATTAAATTCAAGAATCAAGATCAAAAAATATCATGCCTTTATACATACTTTTCACACGGCATTCATACACCAATTCAAGAACAATTTATATAGATTCAAGAATTAAAGATAACATGATATAATTAAAGAATTAAATTAAAGATTCACATAATTAATTCTACATGATCAAGATTACATAAAAATAACATTGTTAATCTTTCTTTAATCTGTTTCTATCACTCGACATCATGGAACAACAAACACGATTTAATTTAATTCAAGATTCAATTTTTATACTAATTAAATTAATCATGATCATGCTTAAACAATTAAAGAAAATCATCATAATTATATATTCACACTCGAAAATTTCAAGATTTAAATCAAGAACATAATCATTAAATTCATGCAAATTTTCGAATCAAACATGATTATCAAGAATCAATTTATGCAATCTTAATTATCAAAACAAGCAGGATTCATACATAAAATCATGGAAATACATGAAAATAAATCAAGAAAATTCATATACATACTCGACATTTTCAACCCAAAAACAAGATTAAATTCCTACAATTTTCATGATATAATTCCTAATTTACTATATGTTTTTCTACCCTTTAATTAAATAAGAAAGCGAAGTTACCTGGATTCGCTTATTAAATTCCAAAACACAAAATTAATTCACCCTTGGTGAATCTTAGAACACTCGAAAAAATGAAGAACAAGAGAGGAGAAAATGATTTTTGTAGGGTTTTGTGAACAAAATGCAAAATAGGATCAAATATGAAATATTAGTCCTATTTAAAGAGATGCAAAGAAACAAACCCTAATTTTTACTAGGGTGTGCCGTGAGAGATGGGGGTTTAGAGGACCATTGATTAGTTTGTTATAACAAACTTTGAATGGGTTTAGAATATTTAATTAATTAATCTAACTATTCAAATATTATAATTAACATTAATTAATTAAATCAAAGAAATTAATTTGACCCAAAAATAACATGAGAGGGCCGGCCATACATGAAGGGAAAGAATGGTTGGGTCATTTGGCCCAATTGAGGAAAAGATTGAACTAAAAGGAATGCAAACAGTCCAATTTAAACGGCCCAATCGGACTTAGAATTGAATAATAACGTTAATAACCGCGAAATTTTCTGGCCCAAAATTTCGGGTTATTATAGATTACAACAAAAGATTCAATCTTGGACATTATACTCTAATATGCGAATAGATCAAGAACCAAAATACAATCTTTATACTTTTAACATGCTCAATAATTCAAGAAAATAAAGATTCATGCTTCAATCAACAAGATATTCAATTAAAACAAATAACAGTTCACGCTTGAAAACTATGAAACCATACGCATGAAATCATCAAAGACAATTAAAGATTTCTATTACTCACAACAAGATTCCTTTTAAACTATCATATGAAGATTAAACAATGCATAAACAATTCAAGATCAATCAAGATACTAATTATACAATTAAAAAAAATTAGGGACAACTTCTATTCTACACGGCTAGCATACAAACGACAAACAATAATCTATCTAATCTAGTTGTTTTATATTGGTTGATCCTAATACTAAGTGAAAGAGCTGGTTACCTTCAAAGAACAACAAGCAACTCTTGTGGCAAGAACTCGCCCAAGCACTCGTCCACCACGCACCACCAAGTCGTCCCAAAGTTGGTGTTTGATCAAAAGTCGGAGGAAGTTTTGATGGTTGAAAGATCTATGGAATTTGTGTTGATTGATGAAGAGAAAAGCAAAGCCTTTGGTTGGAATTTTAGAGGGTGCCGTGAGGAAGGAGGGAGGAGGGAAACAGTTGTTTTTGAGTTGATCAAATAATAATTATTATGAGCAAAGGGTGGACTTTTAGGTTTTAATAGGATAAAACTTCCTAAACTTTAGGAGTTAGTTTAGGATGGAACATAAGGAAAATTAACTACAGGGGGTCGGCTAGGGAGAGTAATAACAAGGGATTGGGCTAGCTTCAACTAATAAAATTAAGTCTTTGGGCCTTAATCTAGCGATTCGGACCTTAAGGCTTAATCTTTCACGAAATTTTACGGCCCGAAAATCCGGGTCGTTACAGGACTGCCATCATGGTCCATATATGGGACGTAAAAATCAGCGGGGAAAATCATTTGCCCAACCTTGATCAATACATCCTCCAATATACCCTTTAGATAAGCATTATACCTATAGACCAATTGGATCACGACACTCGTTGGCTTTAGATCACCAAGCTTTAAAGCTTTAAACAATGAAAAGTGGATCACATTAATTGATACCCCTATATCTAGCATGGCGTTACTAAAAATGATATCACCAATAGTGCAAAGTATCATGCCCAGGTCACCACACTTGGGAGGTAACCGTTTTTGGAAAATGGCCGAGATATGTTCACTCACCTTCACTTTTTGGTGCCCTTTAAGCTTATTTTTCCTTCTACTAGTGCAAAGTTCTTTTAAAAACTTTGCATAGCGGGGGATTTTTTAATTGCATCGAAAAGGGTAATGTTTACTTCACATTTACGAAAAGTCTCATAAATATCCTTATCACACTTCTTGGTGCGAGTGTCTATCATTGCTTACGGGAATGGGGATTCCGGTAAGTACGGAGATGGAGATGGACATCACAAGGTGTCTCCACTTAAGATGCTTATGGTGTAAGAGAAGGCAAATTGCATTGTTCTTCATTTACTACCACCTCATCCTCAAGCTCTCCCGCACTCACTTGGAGCTCCTTCCCACTCCTTAGAGTGATAGCACTATTATTAGACTTGGGATTAAGCTCTGTTTGGGAAGGAAGCTTCCCCGAATCTAACTTACCCTCTAACCTAGACAAAACACCCGACACTTGGCCATTTGTCTTTCCAAGTTCTTAATACCTGATCTAGTTTGGGGTGGTCTATTTTGGTTATTTTGGCTATTTGGATGTTGGTAGGGTTGGTTATTTGGATTTTGATAGGATTGTTGTTGAGGTGCTTGTGGGTGATCTTTCCAACCCGGGTTATACGTAGAAGAGTATGGATCATACCTTCTAGCATTACCTTGGTTGGGAAATCCCATAGCCTTAGCCTCCTCGCCTTGCTCCTCATTGGAGTGAGGGTAAAACTCGGTAGGGTGGTCATTGGCATAAATCCCACAAGATTTTACTTCATGTGATCTATTATTTTTCACCATGAAGTCCCTCATCATAGAGGTGAGAGCATCGAGTTTGCCATCTGTTTTAGAAGATCCGACACTCGAATTCTAAAAATTGGACATTCGAGCACTAGCCCTTCTACTGAACTGACGAGTACCCTCTGCAGATTCTTCGGTAAGAGCTCTTACGGCCGAGGGGGTTTTATTGAACATAGAACCACCACTAGCCGCATTGATCATGCGCTTATCGTCATCTTGCATACCATTATATATGTAGATTATCGAGTCTTGCTTCGAATATCCATGGTAGGGACATTGGGCGCAAATTAAATTTGCTTGAACCTCTCCCAATATTCGTAAAGGTTCTCATTTGGGCCCTATTTGATGGTAGAACCGCCTTTTTAATTCATTCCAGGATGTAATACAACCTGGAGGCAAATAATATAACCAATAACTTGCGGCATCCTTTAAAAAGAAATGGAATGCACGCAATTTTATTTGTTCTTCCGTAACTCCATTTGCTTTCATGCTTGCGCACACCACATGGAATTCCAAAAGATGCCGGTTAGGGTCTTCACCCCCTAAACCGTGAAAGCTTGGTATGGATTAGACCGGATTTCAACTCAAAGTTTGTACCATAATGGTTGTTGCTCCATGTTTGGAGTGGTTAGCTCCTTCAAGGTCTTTTTAGGAACCGGTGGTATTATGTCTATTTCAAAATCAAGATCAAAAGGTAGAACACGGAACTTGTCACGTATCTCCCTTCTGGATCTAAGTAAAGCTGTTTGTGGAGCGAGTTTCTACCATAAACAACCAACCAAAACAATAAAATTCCTTAGGTATAATTAATTTATGAACTTAAACACAAATCAAAACAACACCATTCCCCGGCAACGGCTGTAATAACCCGAAATTCTGGGCCAGAAAATTTCATGGTTAATTATTGTTATTTTAATATTCTAAGTCCAAAAGGCCTAATTAATTGGATTGTTTTATTCTTATTTCTTTTCCTTATCTCAGAATTGGGCCCAATGACCCAATCCTCTCGTCTCTTGGCCGGCTTTGCTAATGGATGGGCAAGGATTTATTTCTTTTCTTTTATTTATTATTACTTCTATAATTTTATATCTAATCACTCAATTATTTTAACCTAAATTAAAAACTCTATTTTTAACTACCTTTACCAAGTCTACTATTTCCACTCTTCCTCCCCTATTTTCTCTCCTTTTTCACGGCTCCCTTAGCCTATTTTTTTTATTTAATTCTTTTGTTCTTTATAATTATTATAGGGAACGATACTCATATCCTTCTTCCTAACTTCTGAACTCCTAAAATTAACCTCAAAAATTCACAAAATACTTTACAAAGAGCCGTGCATTTTTTGAACCCTAAACAAGAAATTTTTCTTGTTTTCTTC
Organism: Salicornia ramosissima; assembly: GCA_951394345.1. Lineage (NCBI taxonomy): Eukaryota > Viridiplantae > Streptophyta > Magnoliopsida > Caryophyllales > Amaranthaceae > Salicornia > Salicornia ramosissima. Next base: position 36,473,837 of record OX596237.1, on the reverse strand, counting down.
CTGATTCCAGGTAACTAGTCTATCCTTCTTAAATTTGGTATAGTTTTCCATATAGTTAATTAGGATTGAACTAGGAAAATTGATAGGATTAGTATCATGATAGGCTAGGAATTTCGAACCATGTTATGTAAGTATTTATGTTATTTTCTTGATATTTTATGTAATCTTTATGAATATTTTATTATTTTAATTAATTCTATGCATGAAATAATATCTTAAATTGTATGATTGCTTTGAATAATTACCTAATAAATTTTGATTCTTGTTCTTGAATTCTTCGATTATGAGTCGTGTAGATTAGCACGAATAATGTGATGATTTTATGATATTTTCTTGGATTAAATTGATGATTATGATTATTTAATTGTTAATTAAAGTCTTGAATTAAAATTGTTGTTTTTGTTCTTGTTACATGGTGTAGTCGAGTGGTCTATATGATTAAAAGAAATAAAAATCTAATTCTTCTTGATGAATCTTGTTACAAATCTTGAATTATTATTAAATCTTGAATTTAATCTTTAATATAAGCATGATATGATACTTTCTTGAATTAATTCTTGATATTGCTTTTTAGCCATGAAGGCCGTGTAGTTTATGTATCCAAAAGGGATTGATTTTGATCTTGTTTGATTCATGTTTGATAATTTAATGTTTAAAATATGATTTTATTATTTATTATTAATTTATATGATTAATTATTGATAATTGTATTTAATTAATTTAACGTTTGGTTGTTTTATACATGAATGTCGAGTGGTTCAAAGTAATAAAAACGGGATTTTTATCATGTTTTAGGCAATATTTGTTAATGATTGTTAGTTTATATGATTATTTGATCATTTAATTGATTTATTAAATTGTTTATTTGATTATTTAAAGAATTGAATTAATTGTTGATTTATTATGAGAAAATGTCGAGTGGCAAAGAGTATCATGATCAATTTTAATTTAATTTTTGGCTTATAATAATTTAGATTATGATTTAAGGAATTAAAGTAATTAAAGGAATAAAAGGAATTAATAAGATAAGGTTGCAATATGAAAGAAAGGAATAATATGATGATAAGAATAAGTTATAAGATGATAAGAAGTATTGGTCTCACGATGGCCATGTCGATAAGATAAGATAAGGAACGGATGCCTGTTTGGTGATACACGGGTCACCAGATTAGGTTAAGTCGAAGCCACTGCTCTACTGCGATCTTTGGGCAGTTCTGGATCTTAAGATGTGTAGTTGTCTAAGTAGTAGTACACGGGCTACTATTTAGGAGTTATGGCCATAGCTTAGGCTTAGTTCTTGCAAAGGAGAGCTACGGGTAGAATACACGGGTTCTTCCCAGCGCATTTTAGGAAAGTTGGGATGTACACGGGCATACTTACAAGCTATAATGACCGGTCCATAAAGTTAAGAAGATGGTTAAAAGAAGGATTTTGGGTAATAATATGATAAGATAAGTATTACACGGGTTGGATATGATAATGTATGTATTAACGCATTTATATGTTATGTATGTATTTATATGTTGTTTATGTATTGTATAAGTATGATATGGTAAGTCTTCCGCTGCGTAGTCTGACAGGTATGTATTTACGTATGGAATCTGCATGTATTTGTATATGTATTTGTACGTATATGGGCATGTATTTTATGTGTATGTTATACGTATTTTCGTATGTATTTTTATACGTATTTTGTATGCATCTTTATACATATTTCGTATATATTTTTATACGTATCTTGTATGTATTTTAATACATATTTCGTATGTATTTTTATACGTATTTCGTATGTATTTTTATACGTATTTCTTGTGTATTTTTATACGTATTTCGTATGTATTTTTATACGTATTTCGTATGTATTTTTGTATGTATTCTGGTATGTATTTTTATACGTATTTGCATGTATTCTTGTATGATTTTCTTGGTTGATTCTATGATATTATATGGTTAATGGTCCCTCATTTAAGCGGGACAGCCTAGTTACTCGCCACTGACGGTGGACCCCCCCCCCCCATTTCATGTGATCATGCAGATGCATGAGTGGGCTTACGTATGGATCGGGTTCAGTGTTATTTCGAGATTAGTAGAAAGAACTCGGAATCTATTTTATTGTTCTTATTTTATTATTGTTTAGTTTTGCCCAGCCTGTTGGGAAGAGACAGTTTAATTTGTATTTTGGTATTTATGTATGGACTTTTGGGACTTTTATTTATTTATTAGTTAATAAATGGATTAATGAACTTTAATATTAATAATGTTATTTAAGTTTTGTTTGGTAATGATCCATTTGTCGATTTCCTTCGTAAATTGACAGCTTATAAAAGTCGGGTCGTTACAACGGCACCAAAATTTGGTAGGCCTTTTATGTCGTTAAAATAAAAGACTTATCAAAAGTAGATTTCTCCTACTCTCCAATTATAACTAGTGTAAGGGGCAAGTAAGATTCGTATCCACAGAGAACGGATTTATGTTGATTTAATTGTGTTAAAATGGATATGGATTATTAAAAGGGAAATCACTAATTCCTTAGTGATATTGGTAACAAGGGGGGGAATTGGAGACTTTAAAGAGAAAATAAACTTACGACTAAGTGATTACGGGTATATTCTAGATCTAAAGAATGTTCGGAACAAATTTTACTCGGCTAATTGAATTAGACTCTCTGTTACCAAACCACTTCAATACTCAATTAATTATTGACAAGAGTAAAATCTTGTACTCCCCTTAATTAGCTAGACAAGATAAATGGTAAATTGCCTAAAACCCTTGATGTTCAAAGAACACGGAGTGAACAAAAGCTTTAAGAACGAGACACAATAAGAACACAATTGTTTAGAGAATACACAATAAACAATTAACATTTAAACAAGCTCTACTAAATTGTTCACAATAAGAATACGCTTAAGCATGAATAAGATAGTTGCTACTCGAGGTTGAACACAATCATCGATTGTGTTCAAGCCCTAGTAATGATTTTGTAAAATATAATAACAAGACAAAGATCAAGCTAAAACATTCAACAAAATCAATAATAATTCATATAAGAGCAAGTAAATAATTGAAATAGTTTAGAGTTAGAGAATCCTCACAAGGAGCTTTTTACAATCATTAAAACCAATCCAAAGAAAAAGTTTAAGCTACCATTTCCATTGATGAACAAAGATTCTTCATTGATTCCATAATAAAACAGCAAAATTACAAACTAAAGATTAAAGAGTTTGAATGTAAACTAAGGAGAAACTAGAGAGAAACTTTGATGAACTAAAAGATTATGAAAACCTAGATAAATTACAAAGAGAATCACACTTTATATTTATACTAAACTCAATTATAACCTAGAAATGAAGTAGATGTAGCCGCGTACAAAACAGAGTAGAGGGGGCGCTAGCAGCGCCCTCATAGGCACGGGGCGCACCCCCTTCTTTGGATTCCTGCTGTGACATGGGCGCTGGCATCGCCCCATAGGCGCGGGGCGCACCTTCTTGTGGAATGCTACAGTCTCATGGGCGCTGGCAGCGCCCCCATAGGCGCAGAGCGCGCCCTTTTGTGGAATGCTACCGTCTCATGGGCTCTAGCAGCGCCCCCATAGGCGCGGGGCGTGCCTTCTTCCTTAGCCACTTGCTCCTTAATTTTCCTATTGGTTTTTGCCAACTTTTTTAGTACATGTTTTAGAGGTAGCATTTTAACAAAAGATGTAATTCTTTACATTGCTAGTTGCTTACATACTCTATTCCTCTAATTACATGTTTTGTTGAAAACTTGAAGTTACTACTTAGAAGCAAATAAGATGTAGATTTCAGGTTATCTATGTTCCATGGTCGAGGTAACAATCGACCTTCTTCGTCTTGTATTCTGTAGGATCCTGGCCTGATAACCTCTTCCACATGATACCGCCCTTCCTAATTTAGGGTTAACTTGCCGTTAGTGGGTCTTCTTCCAGTGGCCTCAAACTTTCTGAGTACCCAATCACCTTTCTCAATTGGCCGAGGGGCCACCCTCTTGTTGAAGTATCGAGTTATCTTTTGTTTGTAGGTGATTGATCTGAGTAGAGCATCATTCCTTGTCTCGAGAAGAAGGTCGAGGTCTGCCTTCCTTTTTCTTTCACTTTCCTAGCTTGTACTCATAGTATGAGATCCTTGGTGAAGGTATCCCTACTTCTACTGGAAGGACGGCTTCACTGCCATATACTAAGGAGAATGGAGTATGTCCTGTTGCTTCATAGTAGTCATCCGAGCTGACCAGAGGACTCCTGGAAGCTCGTCAACCCATGTTCCTTGAGCTCCTTCTAGCTGGGTTTTGATTCCCTTGAGTATGATCTTGTTGGCAGCCTCAGCTTGGCCATTCGTCTGAGGCCTGGCCACGGATGTAAACCTTGTCTGAATGCCGAATTCAGAACAATATTCTCGAGTGGGTCCACTATCAAATTGTCGATCGTTATCCGAGATGAGCATTCGAGGGATGCCAAATCGAATGATGATGTTTTTCCATATGAATTGCCTGACCTACCTGTCAATGATGCTTGCAAGTGCTTCGGCCTCGATCCACTAAGTGAAGTAATCTATGGCCACCAAGAGAAACTTTTTCTGGGCTACCGCTGGAGGGAAGGGACCGAGAATGTCCATCCCCCATTTGTCAAAAGGCAACGTGGGGGTGATGGTTGATAAGTCTTGTGAGGGCCTCCTCGGTATGTCTCCATGCATCTGACATTGCTTGCATTTTTGGATGAGGGCTATGGCATCCTTCTTGATGGAGGGCCAGTAGTACCTTGTCCTGAGTGCTTTGCTCGCAATGATACGTGCCCCTTGGTGACTTCCACATATCCCTTCATGTATTTCTTGTAAGATGTTATTTCCATCTTCTCGGGTGATGCACTTCAGCAGTGGGTGAGTGTAGGATAGCTTGTACAACTGTTGGTCGTACCAAAGACAGTTCCGGCGGAGGGTTTTAACCTGAGCTTGCTCCCTTTCTTCTGGGGGTAGCTGATGTTCTCTTAGGTAAGAGATGATGCTGGTTCTCCAATCGGTCTATTGAGACATGGTGTCAACACTGAGTTCATTGATGCTGGGCTCAGACAACACCTCCCAAGTAATAATCTGAGGGTGTGTTCCCCCGGCTGAGCTGGCAAGTCCCGTAAGGGCATCTGCTTGTGTATTTTCTGACCTGGGGATGTGGTCGAGGGTGAAGTGATCCAACTGAGCTACGAGTGTTTTACACTTTTGTAACATCTTCATAGCTTCTTCCTTTGCCTCGTATTCCCCGGATATTTTCCCTACTACCAACTGGGAATCTCAGACCACTTTTAGTGAAGTAGCTCCAGCAGCTTGGCATATTTTCATCCCGAAGATGAATGTCTCGTACTCATATTCATTGTTGAATGTTGTGAATCCGAATCTTATGGCATACTCTATTCGTTCACCTGTGCTCGTTTTGATGAGCAGACCGGCTCCGCTCCCTCCTTTGGTGGCCGAGCCATCGATATACAATTCCCATGGCTGACCATTATCTTGAGTTGTTGGTCTGTTCGTGCATTCCACAATGAAATCGGCTAACGCCTGAGCTTTGATAGCTCTGCGGGGCTCATACTGAAGGCCAAAGTCTGAGAGTTGATTGGCCCAATCAGACATCCTAATGGAGTTGTTCTTTCCTTCTATTGCCTTCTGGATGGGTTGTCTGGTTAGGACTTTGATCTGATGAGCCTGAAAGTATGGTTTCAATTTCCTGCTAGCCATTACCAGTGTGAAGACCAACTTCTCGATCTGAGAGTATTTTGATTTCGAACCTTGGTATGCGTGGCTCATGAAGTAGACAGGGTATTGAACATGTTCCCTTTCAGCCACTAAGACAACGCTGAGCGCATATTCAGAGATGGCTAGATAGAGGAACAACACTTCCCCTGGTAAAGGAGAAACTAGTTTTGGAATCTGAGAGAGATATTCCTTCAGCCTCTGAAAGGCTTCCTCCGCCTCAACGTTCTAACTGAATGTTGCCTTTTTGAATGCCTGAAAGAAAGGCAAGCTCTTATCGGCTGATCGAGACAGGAAGCGACCGAGTGCTGCGATGCAGCCGGTCAATCTTTGTACTTCCTTGACCGTCCTTGGTGACTGCATGTACTGAATGTCCTTGATTTTATCAGGATTGGCCTCCATGCCCCTTTCGTCTACCAAGAATCCAAGACATTTTCCTCCTTTGACCCCAAAGACGCATTTCTTGGGGTTTAGCTCTATGCTGAATTTCCTGAGTGTTTCCAAGGTTTCCTTCATGTCTTGGACATGGTCTGAGGCCAACTTTCTTTTGATGATCTTGTCATCCACATATACTTCAATGTTTCTTCTAATCGGTTTCACGTAGACCTTGTTGACCAGACGGTGGTATGTGGTTCTGGCATTCTTTAGGCCGAAGGGCATGACATTGTAGCAGTAGACCCCCTAATTGGTGATGAAGGCTGTATGTGGTTAATCTTTTTCTGCCAAGGGGATTTGATGATATCCCACGTTGGCATCCATGAAGCTGAATAGATCATGCCCTGCCGTTGAATCGACCAGTTTGTCAATTTTTGGCAAAGGGTAATCGTCCTTGGGATAAGCTTTATTGAGATCGATGAAGTCCACACACATCCGCCAAGTTTTGTTGGGATTTCTTACCAGCACCACGTTGGCCAGCCAATCAGTTTACTTACATTCTCGAATGAACCCGCCATCCAGTAACTTCTTGACCTCGGCGGCTGTGGCCAAGGTTCTTTCTTGACCCTGGTGCCTTAGCTTCTGCTTGACAGGTTTGCATCACTCTTTGATGTTCAGCTCATGTTGCATTACTGAGGGATCGATACCGGGCATTTCATTTACTGAGAAAGCGAACATATCTTGGTATTCTCTGAGTACCGTGACTATTTCTTTCCTTTGCTGGTGGCCGAGGGTTCTTCCTACCATGACCGTTTCTCCTTCATGCCCGATATATTCACTTCTTCATTCTCCTCTGCTAGATGTGGTCGAGAGTAACATTTGGGGGAGTCCGTGACAAACATTTCTTTCTCTGTGACGTTGTCTATCACCCTTGTCATGGTCGGCTCCTTTCGTCTCTCTCCAACCTTTTGGCTTGGCAATTTGAAGCTGTTGGCGTAGCATTCACGAGCTGAGTGTTGATCTCCATATAGCCTTCCGACGGATCCAGTGTCCGCCTCATACTGCAAAAGTAGCTGATAGGTAGATATGGCCACCTTGACTTGGTTGAGAAGGGCCTTCCAAGGATGACGTTGTAAGGTAGAGGCACGTCTACCACAATCAATGAGTGCTCTTTTGACCAATTCGGACTAGGAGCTTCATTGTTCCTTTGGAGTCGGTAGTCTGACCTCCGAATCCGACCAAGGGATGCTGGACTTGTGTAAGCTCGGTGCTTGGAATGCCTAATTTGGTTAGGCAGCCGAGTGTAATGATATCGGCTGAGCTACCACAATCAATGAGTGCTCTTTTGACCAAGGAGTTGGCAATCTTTACCTCGATCACTAGGGGGTCGTCATGAGGGAACTGAGCTGAAGGAACCGTGGTCTAATTGAAGATCATGGTTGAAAATGGTGGTTGCTCCTTGACAGCCATAACGGGGAATCTGAGCTGCCGAGCATGTGACTTTCGTGCTTTGTTGCTACTTCCTCCAAAGGTGATGCCCCCTGCAATGACACACACCATGTCCTGAGTGTCACTGCTTTTGGACTTCTTTGTCTTTTTGTCCGAGTCATTTTGCAAGTAGCGATTGATCTTCCCTTTATCAGCCAGTTGATCCAATGCCTTTTTTACCTCAGGCATTCCTGAGTGTTGTGGCCACATTCCCTGTGGTATTCACACCATTGTTTTTTATCCCTCTTGAGTGCTGGAGGTCTTCATGGGACTAGGCTTTGGGAAGTTAGTTTTTCCTTTCGTCTCGAGGAATGTCTCACGTCTAAATGTATTGAATCGTGAGTCATCCCTTGGGCCTCTATCTTTTGCACCTGAGTCAGACTTACCTTTGGGGACTTTCTTGCGTTTCTCTTTCTTAGAGCCTTCTTTTGGGTGGTTGATGTAGAAGGCATTGATATACTTCTGTGCCCGAGCCATAGCCTCGGAAAAAGTAGAGACTTCGTCGTTCAGGATATTGAATCTGAGTCAACTCGGACGAAGCCCTGACATTAATGTCGCGAAAGCCGTAGAGTCCTTCAGATTAGGAATCTCTAACGACTCGGAGTTGAACCTTTTGATGTATTCGGCCAACCCCTCGCTTTCCCCCTGTTTGCAAGACATTAGGTGAATGCTTGTCCGCTTGTGTTTCTTAGCTGCCATGAAGTGCTGAGTGAATAATGACTCCAAGACCGAGAAGCTAGTAATGATACCTGAGGGTAGATCATTGAACCAGCTGAGCGTTGTCCCCTTCAGGTAGTTGGGAAAATTTTGCACCATGATGCCTCGTACCCAGTTTGCACCGCCATGTGGGCTTTGTAAGCCGCTAGCTGGTTAGTGGGGTTAGTAGTCCCTTGGAAGGACTCAATTGGAGGCACCTTGACCTTACTCGGGTCAGATACTTCAACGATCTCCCGACTAAATGTGTAACGACCCGACTTTTTAAGACTGTCGATTGACGAAGGAAATCGACAACGGATCATTACTTAAACATTTAAACTAATTATAAATGGAATACTCAGAAATTAAGGCATCTTTTATTAACTAAATGATGGTAATAAATCCAAAGGTCTACATAGGTAAATACTTAAATTACATAAATTAAAATAATGTTTTTCCCAACAGGCTGGGATGACTAATGTCAAAAGAAAATTATTAAATGTTCTAATAAACTAGGGTTGAACTAAAAAGAAACTCTGCTACACAAGCCCAATCCAGCGCAAGCCCGTTCTAATCTGCTGCATCTTCACCTGAAACTGAGGGGGGGTCCACCGTCAGTGGCGAGTAACTAGGTTGTCCCGCTTAAATGAGGGACCGCTAACCACATAATAGCATAGAATCGTACACGAAAATCACACGTAAACATATAACATTTCATACGAAAATACATACAGGGTACGTATAAAAATACGTACGAAAATACGTATAAAAATATGTATACAATACGCATAATAATACTTGCAGAATACGGTTAGGAATACATACAAAATACGTATAATGGTACGTATACAATACATATAATAATACCTGCAAAATACGGTTAGAGATACGTACAACAATACATGTACAACACGGGTACACATACAAATACGTACATACATACATACATACTAAAGTCATACGTATACAGACATACACAGTGGAAGACTTATACCATTCATAATACGTTGCATTTCATACTTAACTTATATTATACATATGCTTATAACTTAGTTATCATTATTCTTAACATAATATGTCTTATCTTATCTTAACATCATAACATATCATATCATAATCTTTAACTTATCATATTCTTAGTTTCTTAGCGGACCGGTCTTTATAGCTCGTAGTGAACCTTTGCATCCACAACTTTCCTAGAACATGCCGGGGTGAACCTTTGCGTTCCACCCGTAGCCTCCTTTGCGAGAACTAAGCCTAAGCTATGGCCATAACCCCTAAATAGTCCTCCTTTGCAAGGACCACCTAGACGACTACATATCCTAAAATCAAGAACTGCGCAGATACCGCAGTCTGGCAGTGGCAACGACTTAACCCGATTGATGACCTTTGCACCATCGCAAGGGCGTCCTTATCTTATTAACCCGATTGATGACCTTTGCGCCATCGCAGGGGCGTTCTTGTCTTATCATCTTTCTTAAACCGGGAAGTACTAGGTGACCGCAATCGGAAGTGAAATGTTCGAAGTCCTAGGAAAGAGAGGTACGGCACGTATATTGGCCACCTTAAATACCAAGTCTTTCCTAGCCAGAGATCGAAACAAATCAATTATCCTTTTACTCTGTTTCTTTTCCTTCCCTATTAATATCTTATTATACTTTCTTCCTATTGTAACTTATCCCTACTGATTTCCTTAATAATAATAATAATAATAATAATAATAATAATAATAATAATAATACTTTAACCTTTATATTGTTATTTCCCTTCATATTACCACTTATCCCTGATAATTCCTTTATTTATAATAATTATAATAATAATAGTAATTATTCCTAAAAATATTCCTAATATTATTATAAGTCAGAATTAAACTAAAATTGATCAAATAAATTAGGGACCATTCGACATATATGAATAATCATGTAGAAACTAAATAAATTCATAAATCATCATATAATTAATTCAATAAATAATATAAAAATATAATTAACTACATAAATTACCTAAAATTCATACTTTAATACAATCATCATAATTAATTAAATAAATTTAACAATAACAAATTAATTATACAATAACCATTAATTCATCAAGATTAATCAAGAACAAGATCAAAAGTTAATCCTTTAACTGTATAACATCACACGACAATTATAGGGCCAAGATATGTCAAGAAAAATTTCAAGAATTGAAAAATAACATGTTTTAATAATTTAATCACACTATTTTACACAATCTGATTTAAAGAATTAAATTAAGAACGACCGTCTAAAGGTATCAAATAATCTGGAAATTTTGATGGAAGCTAAATATAGGTTCAAGGTTTAACGTGCATAAATTTCATTTAAAAATAACGTCCTTTACTATTTTTAAGGAATTTTATAACTAACAAATCAGATTAGGCTGAAATCAGTTTCAGATTTTTCTTCCATAGCAAACGAACTTTAAAAATTACGAAACTTTAACACAAGATGTCAAACACTATTAGTGACTTCCACCTAAAATTTCGTAGCCATCCCAATTGATTAAGTTCCTTAAATAATTCGTAAAATAAATCTGGACAGTTTTACCGGTTTGAAAGATTAAATTATTTCAAGCAAGAAAAGGATGAATTTTGCCATGAAATAAATCTTGATTAAAGATAAAACAGTAAAGAAGCTCCTAAAATTATTCTAAGTCACTCTACATTTTAGAACAACAAGAACAAATTAATTCTTTTTAATTCAAGACTTTAATATAACAATTAAATAATCAAGATTAACAATAATAATTCAAGAAAACAACATAAAAATAATCAAATCATCATCATCATCACTCGAATTTCATGAAAATAATCAAGATCATAATTCAATAATTTAACATGCAATTATTCATCATAAACATACAATTAAACAATTTAATTCATGATTAAAATTAATTTAACAATTCAAGATTCATAAAGATTACATAAAAACATCAAGAAAATTACATAAAATCATATTATATGGTTCGAAATTCCTAGGTGAACATGATACTAATTCCTAGCAATTTTCATGATTTTAATCCTAATTAACTATGTAGAAACTACCCAAATTTAAGAAGGTAAGTCTAGTTACCTTAAAACGCTAAAAATTCCAATGGAAAATTCACCACTTTGGTGAATGAAATGCTCGGCTATTTGAGGAGAGGAAAGGAATAAAGTTTTTCTTTTAGGGTTTGAGAGTTTATGCAAAAGGAGAATAGAAAGTGTAAAAGTGAAAATAAGTTAAGGGGCATGTTCCTATTTATAGAAAAACAAAAGGAACAAATTAGCCAAAAAAATGAAGGGGAGCCATGAGGAGGAGTGGAAGTAGGGGAGTTGAGCAAATTTTGGGATGACTTAGTTAAGGGTTTAGACTAGGTTTGAATTAGTTTAAAATATTATTTAATTTAATTAATTTAATTAAAAAAATTATTTAATTAATTAAATTAAACCAAAGGAAATAACCATTGGCCCAAAAGAATTGTGAGGACCGGCCAAGGGAGAGGAATTGGGTCATAGGCCCAATTTCGAGATAAAAATTAAAACAGTCCAAATAAATGGGCCTTTTGGACTTGGAATAAATAAAATAATTAGGAGAAAAGAAAAAGAATAAAGGGGCCGTGAATATTGAAGAGCAAAAGGTTGATGGCCCCCTAAAGGTCAGTAGAAAAATTAAGAGAACAAAGGTAGGATTTTTAAATGGGGTCCAAAAACAATATAGTTTAATATAGATTGAATAAAGTAATTCAATGAATTAATTGGAAGGAAAATAAATGAAGGAACCATGTAAATAGAATGAATAACAGAGAGTTAGTCGGTTCCTAAAATTTAACAGTCAAAATGGGAACAAAATAGGCTTAGTCAAAATAGATAAAGGTATGATAATAATGTCGATTAAAAAAAATAGAGTAATTAATAAAAAGAAAGATAAGATGGACCGTGCAACACAGATTCTAAGGAAATAATTTGGCTCGGGTTTTGGCAAGATAAAATGAAAAGGTTAAGGCCATGCTCAAACTAATTAGATTGCTACACAAAAAAATAATTAATTAAACAATAATCAATTAAATAGTTAATTAATTATACATTTAATTAATTAATAAAAATTTTAAAATATCCCAAATTTTCGGGATATTACAAAATGGGGTTTGACAGGAAAAAACAACTGAGGGGTCTATTCGAGGAACATTCCTGCGGGATGTACCAACCTCATCCCAAATGGCCGAGTTTGCCCGTTGGTCACAAGAGGAACCGTGATGGAAACGCCCTCGGATCCGTGGCTCGGCTAGCTGTCTTGTTCCAAGACGGTCTCAGTACCTCTGATTATCCCGCTGAGCGCTTTCGGGCGGAGGCTCCCTTCTTTGATCAATTATCCGCCGAGCATCCTGATGGCGCCTCTGATCTATGACTTCCCAAGCGTCCATAGATCTATTATGGAGTCTCTTGTTGTTAAGGAGAGTTCTTGCATCTGTTTCCACTTCAATTTATGACCGAGAGGGAAAGACGATACGGTCATTCTTTGGCTCGGCCAACCTCTCCCAGCAGGATGGCCGGAATTCAAGGGGTCGGGATTTTTCAGCCTTCTTCCCACGGACATCCCGTGGTTCTTCTAAGTCGATCACAGGCCGCGAATCAGCACTCCTTATGACGGGAGTGTGACTTTGGGTCGTTCGGGATGAGTAGCTTCAATGAGTCCCTTCTAGAAGGGGCCAAGAAGGTCCACCCCTCAGCATGACTCTCGTTTTTTCCATTAGAGCTTTTCCTTTGGACGGATCCTTGCTCTTGGATGGTGCTGAGTGCAAGGTCTCGTCACTTGGAGTGTATGAGAATATGGCATGCAGATTTGCCTGTAGTGTCCTTGACAGCCGAGTGACGACCTGGTCAAGGTCCCTTCTTGTGACTAATTGCTGTTCAGGAACATTGAGTAGGCACTCTTTGTTCCATCTCAGCTTCTTTCTCGGGCTTAGTTTCTAATTCACGTGGGTCTCGCTGGACGAGAGTTGTCCCTGTTGTCCCCGTGGGCTCCCGGTCGTTAGCTTGAGGCTGACCAGGGGAAGTCCCCCGAGCGACGAGCAGCATGAGATCTAGTGTTAGCCATTGATTTATCGACTGATCGATGTGTCGTCCCCACAAACGGCGCCAATCTGTTTCCGTCCTCAGGAAACTTAGAGACAAAGAGGTAATTAGGATGAGTTGGGGAGTGCCTAAATGTATGCTGACTAGATCTCTGAGTGATGACTTGGTTAAGTTGTGGATGAGCTGATGCTTGATGCTGATTGGACTCCTTCGAATGGGCTCGGGCTTGGCTAACTGAGTCCTGCAAAATGAGCAAGGGGTGATTGACCCGGGGGTGGACCCGGGAATTCCCCTCCGATGCTTTAGTCAGCAAAGTATTTTATGTGGAAATGTAGAGAGAGACAGAGGAAAAGAGAGCTTTCCTTTATGGAAAAGATTGTTGTATTGGGAATTGTGTTTGCCCAAAAAGCTTTCTGTGAAAAGTTGTTGGAAAAGGAGTCCTCCCTCACCTGCCATTAATAGGGGTATTTGTAGGTGAGGTATTTGGGGGCTGATTGACAGGTATTTGGGGGCTGTCAATCAGCTGACATGCATAGGGGGATTCGTGACACGTGTCTTCGGATGTCCAGATGGCGACACCTGTCCAAAGGGTGTTTTGGGAGATAATGGGAATTCTGGGGGTATTTTGGTTAATGTGACTTTTATTGGGCTTAGGGCCCAAACAGTTTAAATTAGAAACAATTTTATTTAAGTCACGACGATAGATTGGAATGATCGAAGTTTAGTATTGACACTATGAAATTCAATTTTATTAGGAAGAATTTTAATTAATTGACGACGATGGATTAGAATGATCGAAGTTCGGCATTTAAACTATGAAATTCAATTTTATTAGGAACAATTTTAGTTAAGTGACGACGATGGATTAGAATGATCGAAGTTCGGTATTGACACTGAAATTCGTTTAAATTAGGAACAATTTCAATTAAGTCACGATGATAGATTAGAATGATCGAAGTTTAGTATTGACCCTATGAAATTCAATTTTATTAGGAAGAATTTTAGTTAACTGATGACGATGGATTAGAATGATCGAAGTTCGGCATTAACACTATGAAATTCAATTTTATTAGGAACAATTATAGTTAGGTGACGACGATGGATTAGAATGATCGAAGTTCGGTATTGAAATTATGAAATTCAATTTTATTAGGAACAATTTTAATGAAGTCACGATGATGGATTAGAATTATCGAAGTTCGGTATGAACATTATCAAATTCGTTTAAATTTGGAAAAATTTTAATTAAGTGAAGATGATAGATTAGAATGGTCGAAGTTCGGTATTGACACTATGAAATTTAATTTTATTAGGAAGAATTTTAGTTAAGTGGCGACGATGGATTATAATGATCGAATTTCGGTATTGACACTATCAAATTCTTTTAAATTAGGAACAATTTTAATTAAGTGATGAAGATCGATTAGAACGATCAAAGTTCGGTATTGACACTATGAAATTCAATTTTATTAGGAAGAATTTTAATTAAGTGACAACGATGGATTAGAATGATCGAAGTTCGGCATTTAAACTATGGAATTCAATTTTATTAGGAACAATTTTAGTTAAGCTAAGGGACGACAACGGATTAGAATGATCGAAGTTCGGTATTGACATTATGAAATTCTTTTAAATCAGGAACAATTTTAATTAAGTCACTACAATAGATTAGAATGGTCGAAGTTTGATATTGACACTATGAAATTCTATTTTATTAGGAAGAATATTTTAGTTAATTGACCACGATGGATTAGAATGATCGAAGTTCGATACTGATACTATGAAATTCAATTTTATTAGGAACAATTTTAGTTAAGTGACGACGATGGATTAGAATGATCAAAGTTCGATATTGACATTATGAAATTCAATTTTATTTGGAATAATTTTAATTAAGTGACGACGATGGATTAGAATTATCGAAGTTCGGTATGGACATTATCAAATTCGTTTAAATTAGGAACAGTTTTAATTAAGTGACGATGATAGATTAGAATGGTCAATGTTCAGTATTGACACTATGAAATTTAATTTTATTTCGAAGAATTTTAGTTAAGTGACGACGATGGATTATAATGATCGAAGTTCGTTATTGGAACTATCAAATTCATTTAAATTAGGAACAATTTTTATTAAGTCACGACGATAGATTAGAATGATCGAAGTTTAATATTGACACTATGAAATTCAATTTTATTAGGATGAATTTTAGTTAAGTAACGATGATGGATTATAATGATTGAAGTTCGGTGATTTGAAGTTTTTTGTGACTAAATTGTTTCTTGCAGGAAAAACTTCAAAGAGTTTGTCATCATCAAAAAGGGGGAATTTGATGAGTCCCTTGATGTTTTGCATGATGACACAGTTGACAGGAACATTTGATAAGTAACGAGGTCATACAGTTTATTCTGAAATAGCTGAAGTGTATTGTTCCTCAGTTACTCACTTTGAGTAATAATACCTTTTATGTCATATATTGTATATTGTGTTGTGCATGTTTGACATACATGTATCCTACACTATAAAAATTCACTTATATAGCTACGGATTTTAGCAACGGAAAATTTTCTGTTTCTAATTTAGAAACAGAATACAAATAATCCGTCTCTAAAGTCTTACAGCAACGAAAAATTAAGTCTGTAGCTAAAATTAGCGACGGAATTGTGTCCGTAGCAAAATTTAGCGATGGATTGTATTCTTCGTTTCTAATAGCGACAAAATTGTTAATCCGTTGCTAATTTAAAGGTATTAAAAAACCCTTCAAAGTTAGTTTTTTTTTTTTGGTTTAAAAGGGGGCCATTAAATTAACTAAGCATGAAAATAAAGTTTAGTACAATCCTGGCCTCTAAAAAGGAGGTCCACAAAACAGACAAAAGAGGAGTTTTAGCCATGGTCATCAAAATAAAAGGACCCATGCAGTGGCTTAAACCATTGAAGAACACAGTTTGGGGGGGAAGGGATTCCTACTACATCAGGGCTACAGTTAGTACTGAACAAAAAATTACAATTATGTCTTGCACCCTTGGCCATCCTATCTGCTATCCTGTTGAGCTTTCTATCCACGACCTGAAGAGGAGAAGGTGAACTGAGATCTAGGAGCTCCCTACAGTGTAACGACCCGACTCGCTTAAATCGGCGCGGAAGAAACCGACGAGTCGAATAGTTAGAAACTACAACTCAAAACTTAGGAAATTAAACTAATTCCTCAAAATATTATTAATCAACCAAAAACGTACAAATACCCACAAGTTTGTACATAACTAGTCTCAAAAGTCAAACTAAAAATACTAAGCATACGAGTAAACTCCAACTACATGTCAGAGTTATAAACAACGTAAAAGAGTCCATACAATACTCCAATACTATCTAAAAACAACAGTAATAGTAAATACAACAGATAGCAGAAATAACAACGTCGCTCGCCCAACCCAAAGCTAAGCAAGAGTATCGTCATCAGAAATACCTGAAAAATATACAACAGTCCACCATCAGTGGCGAGTAACATAACTGACTCACCCTAATGGGAATACACATGTACATAGCACAAATCAAATAATCAATATCAATAATCAAAGTACGAGAACAACCCAAGACGTGAACTCGACTCAAACCAACCTAATCAACTATCTTTGGCGCAATCAATCATATCCTAGACCGGACTGTGCTCGTACGAACGCATCTTACGCGATCGAACTTTCTACTTGCTTGGATTTGAGAATCTTACTCCCAAACCCCATGAAACCAATCTTACTGGAAATCCATGTCCCGTGAAACCAATCTTACTGGAAATTCACAAAGATCGCATAGTATGACTCCAACTATCCCAATACCGCGGATGGAATAGGGGCAACGTCTTAACCCAAATACAATGAATCTTACTCAAAGTATCAAGCGTCTAAAAATGAAATCAAGCTAATCATTAATTAATTCTTTAGTCATTTTAATCATGTTATTCATTTAATTATCTCAACTTAACTAAATTACAATCAAGAATTGCCTCAATGCCTTGATTCTTGAAGATAACTAGTTAAATTATCGAAGTTATTCTCAAGAACTGCCTCTAGCCTTAATCTTGAATCTAACCAATCATAATCCAACATTCAATAATCATTCTTTAATCATATTAGACACTTTCTTTAACTCTCTTTATCACTTAAACCATTTTCTTTAACTTTCAAGATTCGACCAAGAACTCATAAAGAACTCATCAAGAACTCATAAAGAACTCAAAGAACTCATAAAGAACTCATTCAAGATTCAAGATCTTCAATCAAGAACTCAATCAAGATTCAAGAACTCAATCAAGAACTCATCCAACATAATCATCACACGCATATCATCATGATTCATTCAAAAACTTCAACTTAAACTCATCCAAATTCATCAAACTTTGACATAATAATCATGATCATAAAACAACATATATTCAACCATAAAATCATCAAAACCATCATCAAAATATCATGAAAACCATATCAAAATCAGATTAGAAACAATACACTAAATCATGAATAAACTTCATCAAATAACCCATACATGCATTTAATCTATACTATAAACATAGTATACCAAAAAGGTTGAGAAAGCATGTTACCTTATTGAAGATTACACACTAAACAACACAAAAAGTTGTTGCCCAGAATACACAAAGTACACGGCCAATTAGCACGGCACAACCACGCACAACGCGAACCTTGCACACGGTACCACACGATCAACACGGCTCAACCACCACCCGGCTGCACCTGCACCACGGACCACCGCTGCCACGGCTACTGCCCACGAGCCTGCTGCACTTGCACGGCCCGGCTGCTGCTCTTGCACGGCCTGGCTGTTGCTCTTGTACAGCCTCTACACGGCAGCACTCGGTCACCACTACGAACACCCACACGAGCACGAACACGAACCCAAAACCAAACCCGAACTAAAAATCTTGGATGCAATAATTGGGTTTAAATTGTGTTTAGGATACTTAAAGATCAATGAACTTTGAATCTTTAAGTTTTGGGCTTAGAAAGATGGATGAACAATTTGATGATGATCAAATGCCAAAAATGGCGTGAAAGTGATGAACAATTGAGAGGGAGAATTGTGTTTGAATTGATGACAAGAGCATTTGATGGCATTTGTGTTTTAGATGGCAAAAGTGAGCAAAAGCCTTACTAACTCTTCTATATATAGAGTTAGTTAAGGTGTGAACATAAGGCAAGTGGCAAGCCTTGCCATGCCACTTGAGAACCGGCCAACAAGGGGGAAAAGGGCCTAAAATGGGCTCTCGTGATCAATTGGGCTAATTTGCGAAAACCGCATAATTAATCATGCATCAATCGATTTAGCCCAAAATATTAAATAACTAATTAGAAAATTAAATAAAAATTCTAATTAATTAAATAATAAATAACATAAATAATAAAAACTGAAAAACAAATATTTCGAATTAAATCGAAATTATTCACATAAAATAAAATAAATAGTTCAAAATAAATTTGAACTAACACATAAATACACATAATTACACATAATTATCGGCAAAAATACCAATAAAAATCTGGGTCATTACATACAGTCATTAAACAAATTAGTCAAATACATAAAACTTTTAGCAAAATGACTGTAATGGATGTTGTCCACTGCATTTTTGCAATCTGAAACAATCAGACACCCTTCCCAAGTGGAGCTGTTGATCCATTGCAGAGTTACTCTTAAAGCTATGACTTCAGCCATCATAGCTGAAGTTGTTAAGCAAGAACCCCATTGACCTGTAATCCAAGCACCTGTGTTGCTAATCAGACATAAAGCAACTCCTATTTCCAAAGTGTTAGAGTCCCAAGATGCATCCACAAAACAAATAGGCATAGGGTGTGATGAAAGGAGATTCTAGACTGAGGAGGGGGAAATGGGGTGGGTAAAAGTATGGGGATTAGCTCTTATCTGATGGGGAGAAGTGGGGAGGCACCATGAAATTTCCAGGACTGGAAGAGGGTTTGAATTAAACAATCATTAGCAGAAATATTTCCTTCTCTTCCAGAGACCCCATAGGCAACAGGAAAAGAATAAGTTAAAAGGCATGCCATCATAGAAATCACTGTTAGAAAGTTGATCTTTGAGCCAATGGAGGGTGGGGCTTGATGGGATGCTAATAGTAGGGTTAAGATTCCAGAATTGGGAAGCTCTTGGACAATTGAATAGAATGTGGAAAGCAGTCTCCTGTACATTCTGGCAGAATGTGCAGGCTACTGAAATGCCTAATGGTCTTTGGCTAAGGGTTGCATTTGAGGGTAGTCTGGCACCCCACACTTGCCACAGAAAAAACTTTAATTTTGGAGGGAAATCAGCTTTCCAGATGAAACTAAAGTCACATTCTTTGTCATACTTACTTGAGAAAAAAGCATTATAAGCCCATTTGACAGAGAATTTGTTGTTTTTTTGGTATTTGGAAAAGTGAAGATCAGAGACAGGGCTGGTAGGAATGGGTGTTGCCAAAATGTTTGTCTGGATGTTTGGGGGGAGCTGGAAGTCTAGAGAGGAAAAATCCCATCTCCCCTGATGAATAAGGTCTTTGATGGTGAGATCTTTGGTACTATGGTGCAGGGGACCATGAATAAGCTGCCTCAACTTTCCTAAAGATGACCATTCATCATCCCAAAAGAAAATAAGGTCACCCTGACCAATCACCCATTTAGAAGAGTCAGTATAAAGATTCCAAACATAGCCACAATCCTTCCAAATATGTGAACCCTTTCTAAAGGAAATGGGGATGGTCCTATTACCAAAGTACTTAGTTGTTATAACTTTTGAAGCAAGACTTTCAGGGTAGTTTATTAATTTCCAACAAAGTTTCATGAGACATGCTTTGTTGAACAGTTGCATGTTTTTTTATCCCCCAACCCTCCAGCCCAAGTAGGAGAAGAGATAGAAGAAAGAGAGGATAGATTAACCCCCCTGTTGTGAGAGGAGCCCCAGAGGAATCTGGTTACAATTGAATTTATAGAGGAGAGAATGGAGGTTGGCAGTTTGGAAAACTGCATATAATAAAAAGGAATAGAGGTGAGGGTTGAGTTGATAAGACATAGGGGGTGTTTGGCAAAGAGGTTTTTGCTCAGAGGTTAGAGTTTTGACTATGTTTTAGAGTTTTTAACCCATTGAAACTCTAAACTCTTGTTTGGTGGGGAGAGTTTCAATTTAGAGTTTTGATTCCAAAACTCTAATTTTGAAAAAGCTCCTCCTAGGAGCTTTTTCATTAGAGTTTTGCAATTGTTAAAGTTTTTGGACAAAATTACCCACATTGATTTATGATTTCCAAAAAAGATAATTAAGTATATTACAAAAACAAATGCTATAAATGTCATTTTACACAAATAGCTTTTAGCAATTAGCTAAGTGTTACCAAACACAATTATTAAAACAGCAGTTAAATCAGCAGTTAAATACTCTAAACAAAAAAGTAAAAAACTCTAACAGAAAATTCTAAACTCTAACAGCTGTTTGCCAAACAGGGCCATAACCTGCCTGCTTTTAAGAGGAACTTGACTTTCCATTGGTCCAATCTTGACCTTACCTTGTCAACGATGAATTGATACTAAGCTTTGCTAGGCCTTTTGTGCAAGATAGGGAACCCCAAATAAGAGCCTAAATCTTCAATTCTCTTACAAGGAAAGAAGAGAGGAAGAAATCCACATCAGCAGTGGGGGGTATTTGGGGAGAAAGTAACCTGACTCTCTCCAAAGTTAGTTAAAACACTTCCAATTGTTCCAAAAAACCGTAACCTTGCTTTCCCTTTCTCTCTCCACAGTACTTGCCCAACCCATCCACGACAGGACACATCGTCCCTTCTGGCAAGTCGATGTCGACTAGGCGGCGTAACAAGGGTCGGCGAGGTGGTGCAACAATGGTCGGCGAGGCGGCGCATCAACGGTCGACGAGGTGGCGCAACAATGGTCGGGGAGGCGGCACGTCAACGGTCGACGAGGTGGCGCAAAAATGGTCGGCGAGGCGGCGCATCGATCAAAGGTCGGTGAGTTTCTGCGATATTATGTCGTTTTAGGCTTACTGTTTTCGAATTCTATTTGAGAATTAATTCTCTGTATGCGATTTTATGTCTACTATTTTTGAATTATGCTATTTCAGTTCCTTTCTTCAAGAGGTTTTGCTCATGATTTTGTGTCTGCTATTCAAGCCATTTTCTTTTTGTTTTTTAGGTTTTTCTCAAGATTTATTGTTATTTGTTAGGGTTTGATGAATTTTTATGGGGTATACATGGGTTAGGGGGTATATTCCTTTTGATTCAATTTGGTATAATTTTGTATATTGTGATTTATGATCTGAGTTTATTTGATTATGTAATTTGGTATAATTTGTTATAATTTTGTATATTGTGATTCAATTTGGTAGAATTATGCTAGCTTTAAAATGTTTTTATGTTGGATGGATATGTTAATGGATGTTAGAGAAAAAACTTCTTTTTGAACCAGAGTATGCTAGGGATTAATAGGGTTATTATGGTGTTGAAAACACTATTCCCGTATTAATTGATTTTTATTCTTGGCTAAGCAAATTCTCTCACTTGTACTTGCATCATAGTCTAAAACAAAAGCATATTGGTCAATCCTGCCTTTACTGCTCTTGTTACAAAGTGCCAAAGATCATGTTTTGTATATATTTGTAACTAAACTACATTTGATGTCAAGGGTAGAAATAAGATTGGCTGGAGCATGATTTGTCTGCCATCCTGAGGTGCTATACTGCTATAGTAATGTAGTGGTAGTTTTAATTTGTATATATTTGTAACTAAACACTCCGGAGGTATGATATGGTTGCTATCCCCCCTTAAGGCTTTAGATTATAAAAATATCTTTTGCTTATTACAAGTTGCTACTATCTTCTTACAAGTGTCTATGCCAATGCTTCTGATACATGTTTTTGCTTAAGAATGACACCCAATTTCTATTACAGGGTGTTGTTGTTGCTCTTCCAGTTTATTTTGCCACACACAGGTAGGTAATTGTTGCTTCAAGTGGCGATGTTGTTGTAAGCGTGTGTTGCATGATATAATTTGGAACGCTTTCTCCATAAAATTTTGTATAATCTTGTATAATTTTGTATATTGTGACTCTATTTGGTAAAATTATGCTAGCCTTAAAATGGTTTTGTATGTTGGAAGGATTTGTTAATGGATGTTAGAGATAAACTAAGTTTTTGAACTAGATTATGCTCAGAATTTAACTGTGTAATGAGCTATTGGTCTATTTGCAGTTACAGAGTAATGAAGTAATAGTATTGGTGGCTAATGTAACAAATTGTGTTTTAGCTTCCCTTTAAGTTAATTGATGTGAAATATGTGCATCAGTTGTTACTTGTTAGGATTAATTATTATTTGTTTAGTTAGTTTGATCAAGTGTTTAGTTGTGTTTTTCAAGCTTTTGCATTTAAGTAGAAATTTATTTAATAAAATCACTAATCCTTCTCATTAATTCTCATACATCAGTTTCATTTTATACTTATATTTCCTTCTATTAAGAACCAATAGAGGTAGATTAGGAAATAAAGTCTTAGCTATTGCTTTGTTTAGCTCATTTTATACTTATGTTTAGTCATATTTATTGGTTGAAGACTTGTACTTATGATTTCTCTCACACAATTGATGTTGTAGAATATAATGAGCAACATCAATATCAAAATGCACCTAGAAAATAAAGATGAACAGGAGAAGAAGTGAAGAACGCAAACCCATAGCAGCGGAGCTTTATCAAGAAAGCCATACTAATAAAGACGGTCAATTTGTCAATAGTAAGACATAATATCAAACAAAAGGAAGTATTTGGAAAGAACAAAGGGGTGCTTGTTGAAACTCAAAAAAGCACTCATGGAAACAGCTACAAGGTTAAAGATTCCCGAACAAGTACAAATTTTCATGCAAGCCAATAATGCTTCGTTAGCAACTTTTAAGTCCATGTCCTAATCCCCATCCTAGCCTCTACTTTTTTAGCTTTGGTCATGTTTGCTATAGTACTCTTTTGGAATAGCTAGATTTGGTATATTACAACGACATGTTTTTAATTTAAAGCTTTGAAGTTATGTTGTGTATGATGGATGTTTAACTTAGAAGTTAGAAGAGACACTTTTAAAGAGGCTCATATGCACCTAAACTATAGCTAACTATATATGAATTAATTTTATGTATGGATTGGCCAATGTTTTTGCCATCTGATTTTATTGTAAATTTTCTGTAGTTGTTTTTATATAAATTTCTTAGATATATCTGTTGGTTTATGAAAGACATTTTGAATCCCTCACTACATTATAGTCTAAATTGAACAATCCCTCGGCAAAATTTAGCAATGGATTTTACAAATTTGTTGCTAAATTTAGCATTTATTAGCAAATTTGGAAACCTCAATTTAGCAACAGATTTCATAAAATCCGTTGCTAAATTTAGAAACGGATTTGAATAATCCGTCGCTAATTTTAGCAACGGATATTTGAATCTGTTGCTAAAATGGATTTTAAGAATCTGTGAGGGATTAAGAGACGCATTTTCATCAGTTTTAAATTTCAACTAGCGACGGCGTTTCACCAACGGAGTGCGTCTGTTGCTATTTTCGTTGGTAGCCTATTTTAGCAACGGAATTTATCGTTTAGCGACGGATTATTTCTGTCGCTAAACTGTGTTTATTTTGTAGTGCTAGTACTTGAGACGTAGAACTTCTTCATCAAGATTGAAGTGAACCAACAATGGAGAATTCAAGTGTCCAAGTATTGAAGAAGATGAAGACTGAAGATTAGCCTTAGGGTTTTTACTAATATTCTTTGTGTTGTAAAGAATGCTTAAGCAAGATAGTAGATTTGTAATGTTTGATCTTGGTATGTTGCAAACACCAGACCAGTGTCTGGTAGTTGCAACACGATTGATTTGAAGAACGGTTCCTAGAATAGTTCAGCAGACCAGCATATTAACAAACTGACTCATAAAATATTTTGAGAAAGAATTCAATTCTAGGATTCTTTAAAGATTTTGCACGTGAACAAGTTAGTTTGGTAATCAATATTAAGTGCTAACAAACCCCCGTATCTTTAGGAGATATTCTAACAAATATTCAAGATCTTGGATTTTCGAATAATTGATTAAAGATCTCCTAATTGATAGGAACAAATATTGCAGCCAAAGAAACCCTCTTGACTGGAATATTTAGGGTTCCTAATTAATGATCTATAAATAGAGGCACTTAATATTAGAAACTCTCAAGACTCTCCCATACTTAAAAGAGAAATTTTTCGAGAGTTAAAAAAGATCAAGCAGAACCGTTTGCAAATTACGAGAGCATTCAAATCCATAACTTAAACTTCATCTCTTGTAAGCTTTTGAGAAACATTTTTGAGAGAAAACTTTCTATAATTCATCACTAACAGTAGGGTTAGTGATTGGGAGCATTTGAGAGTTCATTTGCGAGTGCTTGTGATTTCAAGTTGGGTTGAGAGTGAGGAAGTTTGTTGTATGAGTTTACAACAACAAAGTGTACAATCTTTTGTTCTTTAGAATTGATTAATAAAAGTTAGTAGCTAGGGTAGGAGGACGTAGCCATAGTTACCGAACTTCATTAAATCTCTGTGTTCTTTATTTGCATCACTATTACTGTTTTACTATTCTCTATAATTTCACTGCTAAACCGGCCAATTCACTGGTTCACAAACTAAAACACTTTAGAAAGAAAATTTTAAAGAAACGCGCAATTCACCCCCCTCTTGAGTGCTAGTGGGACCTTCAACTTTTATTGATAGGTTGATTATATAAAAAATATTAAATTTTTCAAAATTAAATTAAGGGAAATTTAAGAATTATATTTAATTTGTATTAAAATTTCATTTTATTTATATATATGTTCCAAATTATTTTGAATCCATATGATTCAATTTCTAGATCCGCCATTGCTATCAACGTCTTTGTTTTTTTTTTCAATTCCTAAATCTGCCCTAACCACACGTCATGTCATACGTTAGAAATTAATTATGATAGCCCTCTGTATTGCACGATTTATATAGTTTGATTTTTTAGATAAGATTTGATAATTTTTACCTTATCACATTAAATTCTAAAAGAACTATTTATTATTTTGTTTTGAAACTTTGGACGATTAAAAAAAGAGAATAAAATAATGTCATTTTTGAGTTTTGGAGGGAGAATATGTAATGGCCACTGGCGAAATCAACAATGACTCAGGTTCCTTCCAGTTCAACTTATTTAAGAATTTTAGTACTTATTAGAAAAATTTAGATCAAATCAGATCAAATAAGAACAAATCATATCAGATCAGAAAATTGATCAAAACAGAAAATTTTGAATCAGATCAGAAAAAATTAGATAAAAAATATTCCATAAGAAAATAATTTTGATCAGATCAGAAAATTTAGATCAAAGTAAAAAATTCAAATCACATCATAAAAGTTCACACAAAATGATCACAACCTTATTTTAGTAATTATATACTCCCGCTGTCCACAGTTAATTGCTCCATTTGCTTTTCAGATCTCTCGAGTCATAAGTTTAAATATTAATATATCTAATATACTCCCGCTGTCCACATTTAATTGCTCCATTGGTTTTTCGCATCTCCGAGGCATAACATAAAATATTAATATATCTAATTACGCATAAGAAAAAATTATAAAAACTACATATTTGGAAAGTACGCTCCGAGATGAATCATACTAGATTACACATATATTTTTCATTACCTATATCAAATTAAACAAGGTCAAAATATCAATATAGATAATATCAAAATCAATTTGTAGCAATTAAATGTGGAGGGAGAAAATATGAATGTTTTACAAAAATAATGTTGAGACAAAAAGTATTGACCAAAATATTGCCAATGAAAATATAATTACAAGAATATTGTCCACGTAGGAGAGAGAGTGTTTTCATGTTTTTATTTTTTTTATTTATATATTAAATCGCTATCTGATTTAACATATAGAACAAAATCGCTATTTCAAATAGCGATTTCCTCTTTAACTTGATAACAACCCAACTTTGGTCATTAGTTTCTACAATAAAGGCATTCTTTGGGTTTTTTTAACCTCAACAACATCGTTATTTGATATAACGATTTTGTTAAAGAATTCGCTATCTGGAATAGCGATTTATGCTGCGTAAAAAAAATTAAAAATAAGGCTGACATGGACAGTATTTTGGTGAATATTTACCTAGATCTTTGACGCAAATTTTCAGGTGCACCCAGGACCACCTAGCTCTTTGTGGTCCATGTTTTTATTTTTAAAAAAATTCATTTGATTTTTTCTCTCCCTCCTCTGATTTTTGATTCTCTCACATCCTATTCATCTTCTCCTCTTCATTTGGTCATCTTCATCCTTTGTTGCTGATTTTTTTCTCTCTCCTCCTAATTGAGTGATTTCGTTCATAATATTCAATAATCAATCTCAATCGCAATTCTCATTCGTAATTATTGTGATGGATAATGTTGTTGAGTCTTTCAATTTAGCATATGAGGTTTATGATGATATTTAAGCTCTTGAAGATTATAACAATAAGATTTTATTAATTTTTTTTTGTGTTTTTTGTATTGATGATGAATATTCATTTTAGATTCAGTTCAGATTGCTGTAAAAATAAATATAAGTTTAGTTGAAAAATGAATATCAGTATGAAGAAATGAATATTCAATATACAAAAATGAATATTTATTTTAGTTGTTGCAAAAGTGAAGATAAGTTCAGTTTTTTTTTTTGGTAAAATGAATATTTCATATTAAAAAAATGAAAATTCCGTATTAAAAAATGAATAATCATTTTAGTTATCGCAAAAGGGAATGTAAGTTTATTTTCTTTGTGGTAAAATGAATTTTTAGTATAACAAAATGAATATTCAATATTAGAAAATGAATATTAAGTTTAAGTTAATGCAAAGTTGATTGTAAGTTCATGTTTTTTTTTATAAAATGAATATTCAATATTAACAAAATCAATATTCAGTGTTAAAAAATGAATATTCGATATACAATAATAAATATTTATTTTAGTTGTTGCAAAAGTGAATGTAAGTTCAGGTTTTTGCGGTAAAATGAATATTCAGTAATAAAAAATGAATATTCATTTTAATTGTTAAAGCTGACGCGCACGACCACAATTGTTCTATGTGCTACCGGGAGAATTGTATATTATAGTTTTAAAAATTAGTTAAAAAAAATGAAGATTTAGGTTTTTTTTTTATAAAAAAATGAATATTTTATTGTAGTGTACATAAATGAAGAGTACAGATGTAACGACCCGACTTTTTAGCTTGTCGATTTACGAAGGGTAATCAACATTCGGATCATTACTTAATCTAATTAGACCATAATTCAATATTACAAAGGAAAGAATTAACCTTTATTAACTATAGCTGCTAGAATCCATAATAAACCTCTAATTAATATTACATCAAAAGTCTGAAAAATACTGTCCCAACATGCTGGGATCTTAGTAACAAACTAAATAAAGGTTTAAATAGTTCTGACTAAACTAGAATACTTAAATAGAGGCCCAAACTCTCAAGCCCATCCGGCGAAGCCCGCTCTAATCTGCTGCAACGTCACCTGAAACTGAGGGGGGGGTCCACCATCAGTGGCGAGTAACTAGGCTGTCCCATTTAATCGAGGGACCACCAAACACATAATAGCATAGAAATTATCATAAAAACTGTAAAGAACTTAATACATGTTTTACACATAAATATACAAATTACGTATAAATGTACGTATAAAAATACGTATAAAAGAACGTATAGACGTACGTATAAATGTACGTACAGAAATACGTATACAAGTACGTATAAAGATACGTATAAAGATACGTATAAATACACCTGCAGAGATACGGTTAGAATACGTATAATCTTCGTATAGAATACGTACAAACAACCCTGCAGATACGGTTAGAATACATACAAAATACATTCAACATTCGCATACATACACACGCTAACATACTCGAATAATTACAGAATATACACAGCGGAAGACTTATAATATACTGAACTTGTACTTTATATTATACAACTTAGAATTATACCTCACCACCTTCTTACATGATATCATCAGTAAATCCTAATCATATCTTTTCATAATCTTATCATCGAATTTCATATCATAATCTTATCATATCATAAATTATATCTTATCATAATCTTTCTTAATCGTAATTCATATCTTATAATTACATCTCATCTTATATCATAACATCAATCTTATAATAAGGGCATAATAGCTTCTTATCTTAACATATGCACTTATCATATCATTACATCAATCTTATAATAAGGACATAATATCTTCTTAACTTTACATATGTACTTATTATATCAACTTAACTTAACATATCATCTTTGCGGACTGTCTTCTTCAGCTCGTAGCGAACCTTTGCGTTCGCAACTTTCCTAGAACATGTCGGGGTGAACCTTTGCGTCCCACCCGTAGCCCTCCTTTGCGAGAACTAAGCCTAAGCTATGGCCATAACTCCTGGTAGCGGCTCGCAGATACGGTTACCAGACGGCTACATGTTCTAAGACCAAGAACTGCGCGGGGGAACCTTTGCGTTCGTCCCATGTGAGCAGTGGCATCGACTAAACCCAATTGATAACCTTTGCGTTATCGCAAGGGCGTCCTATCTTATTTAACCCGATTGATGACCTTTGCGTCATCGCAGGGGCGATCTTTATATTGTATCTTATATCTTTATTTAATCATATCATATCATATATTGGGAAATACTAGGTGACCGTAATAGGAAATGAAATGTTCGGAGTCCCAGGAAAGAGAGGTGCGGCACGTATATTGGCCACCTTAAATACCAAGTCTTTCCTAGCCAGAGACCGAAACATAACATGTATATCTATTACTCTGTTTCCTTTCTTATCCCTAGTAATATCTTATATATCTTCAAAACTCATATAATATATTATCCTTAAAATATATATATCATATACTTATAATCTTACCCTTTCGGATACTAATTTTAATATTATATCATATACTAATTTGTAACATTATCCAAAGTAAGATAATTGTATTAATAACACTATTAGTATTTGGCCCTAATAAACATGTTACTAATATTATTATTCCTTTTTATCCCTACACTTTACAACTTATCCCCAATAATTATTTTATCCGTAACTTATATTACTAAATTATTCCTAAATTAATAACAATTCAAAATCAACTAAATTTGACTATTTCCAGCAATTTTACACGGCATTCCCAGAATGTTAACAAAATTTAATTAATTTCTTAATTTATTTTAATTAAACAACTAATTACTAAAAATTAGCAAATTAAAATAAAAAAATCATACTTTTCCTAATTTTCTTCCACACGACGTTTTAATATCTTTTAATAAAAATTATTTAATTAATTCATATAATTTAATCTACAGCAAACACTTAAATTAAATAAACAATTCTTACGAAAAATTATACTTAACATAACATAACAAGATTAAAATCATACATACACGGCATATACATATAAACAAGAAATAACACAACTTTTAATGTTTTAATCTTTAGCTCACTCGGGAGAATCCCGAGAGTAAGTAGATTTTAGAATATAATTCAAGAACAAATTTACATATTCAAGAATTTAAAGATTCATGGAATTAAATAAAGATTTAAAATAAAGATTCACATATTTAATCTAGCATGTTCAAGTTTAGTATAAAAATAACATTTTTATTTCCTCCTTTAAATTTTGTACCACTCGAAAATTCAATAATTAATAATAGCATATTTTAATAATTCAATTGCCCTATTTTATACAATCTGATTTTTAAAGAATTAAATTAAAAACGACCATCTAAAGATCTCTAAAAATCTGGAAATTTTTATGGGAGCTAAATATGGGTTCAAGTATTTACGTGCATAAATTTCGTCTAAAAATAACATCTTTTACTATTTTTAAGTGATTTTATAACTAACCAGTCAGATTAGGCTGAATTCGGTTTCAGAATTTTATGCCATATCAAACGATCTTTAAAAATTACGAAAATTTAACACAAGCTGTAAAACATTATCACTGACTTCCATATAAAATTTCGTAGCATTCCGAATTGATTAAGTACACTAATAAATTCGTAAACCGATTCTGGACAGTTTTACCGGTTTGAAAGATTAAAATATTATAAATAATAAACGGACGAATTTTTCCACGAAATAAATCATGGTTAATAATCAAACAGTAAACAAGATACCATGAAAAATTCATCAAGAAATAACAAGATTTGATTGGTAAATAAATTATACAAGATCATACATAAAATCAAGAAAATACATAAAAATCAATCAAGAAATTCATGCTTCATGCTCGACATGTTCATATGAAAACAATATTAAATTTCCTACAATGTTCATGATATGATTCCTAATTAACTATGTGTTTTTCTACCCATAGATTAAAGGAGAAAGCGAAGTTACCTGGATTCGCTTAATTAATCCAAGGAAAAATTAAAGGGGTTCGACTTTTGAGAGGGGAAGAAGAGAGGATGATGATCTTTAGAATTTGGAGTTTATGTGCTTAAATGCATAATGGCAAAATAAGGGACAAGAGCCCTATTTATAGAACAAAAGGAAGGGTTGCAAGTCCTAAAATAAGGGGAAGGGGGAGCTGATCGTGTGGACTAAAACAAAGGGGCCAAGTCATGGGCTTGGTTGATAATTACTTAGGCCTACTTAATTGGTAATTAACATAATTACCCAACTAAATTAAAAATACCCATTGGCCCAAATGGAAGAACAGAACCGGCCAAAAGGAAATAAAAGAACAAATTGGGTATTTGGCCCAATTTGATGAAAAAGAAAGGGCTAAAAATAAAACAGTCCAAAATTAAATGGGCCTTTTGGACTTAGAATTAAGACATATCATTAATAACCGCGAAATTTTCTGGCCCAAAATTCCGGGTCGTTACAATCACCCCTCCTTAAATAAATTTCGTCCTCGAAATTTACTTAAAGAAGCTCACGTAAGAAAACAATGGAACAACTAAAACATAAACGATCAGCCGTAGACGGAGACCGTACACGTAGTTATGTCAGCTGTGCGTCCGCCTCTTCTTGGTCACGTAGAAGACTCGGTTCTTCACTTGTACTCGGCTCACCATTGTTGCCGGTTTGTTCTTTGGTCACGCCCAAGTCTCGCGCCTTCCTTGTCTGCATACGCAACACACTATTATAACCCGTCGCACCTCTTTCCGGAATGACGTTCGTTCTCGCATCCTCTGTAAACCGGGGTCTCGGGAACGTTGGTTGCTTGCCCGTCCTGCGATTGCGGCTGGTTGGCTTTCCCTGGTTCTCTTCCTTGTAGCCTTTTCCTCCTCGAACGATGCTTGAACCTCTAAAGCGGTCTCGTACGCGTTCTGTAACGATGCTGACCTGTTGCCGGTAACGTGTACCCTAATGCGAGGACTCGTCATTTTGATATACCGCTTCAGCTTCTCAGCTTCTGTTGGAGATATTGCAGCGACAAATCTGGACAGCTTCGCGATCTTGTCGGTAAATGTCTGAACTGACATGGTCCCCTAAGCGAGCGTCAGGAACTCCTCTGGCTTTTGCCACCTAAGCTCGTCGGAAAAGATACGTTCTCGTAGCTTGGAGGTAAACTCTTCTCGTGTCATGGTCTTCACAGCTCTTCCCTGCGGCGAACCGTTACCAACTAGTCGTCTGCTTCTAATCGAAGGTAGTAGCTAGCGATCTGAACTCGTTTATCTTCCGGACAACCGATTGCGTCGAACAGTCTTTCCATCTTTCAAATCCAGCTTTTGCGCATCACGAGTTCAGACGTGCTATCATTGGTAGGACGCCAATGACGAGAAATCCGATCCTGGACCTGTGGGTTATGGGCTTACTACACCTCCGCTGCGCCACTCTGATAACACCGGTCACGGCTACTAATTTGATGGTTCCGGCGTCGAAGTCTGAGGTTAGGCCTTGGGGGCGTCATACTTTACGTACAAACTTAAACATTCCTATGGTTAGTTCACACAAAAGCACATAGTAACGTCGGAGGACGTAAACGAGCAATCCGATCGAAGGAAGACGGCTGGGAATTCTGGACTCGCATGCTATTCTGTGCCAAAGTAAGAATTGCGTCTTCTAAGTTACGATGACGACGACAGAAACTTGAAGGTCGTGGGGTCGACATCCTGAAACAACAATCGCGTTAAGAAATACACGACATACGAAACGGCGCCAACGTGAAACGAAAACGATAAATCGTCTTAACCCTGGCTTCTACCCATGGTTCACTCATCTAGGTTTTCCATATTAGGCTAAGGTTCACTCGGGTTCATAAAGCGCTCAACTTTCGAAGTTACTTGTGAAGAAGTAACTTAGGGTCAAACCTATGGCTCTGATACCAACTGTAACGACCCGACTTTTTAGCTTGTCGATTTACGAAGGGTAATCAACATTCGGATCATTACTTAATCTAATTAGACCATAATTCAATATTACAAAGGAAAGAATTAACCTTTATTAACTATAGCTGCTAGAATCCATAATAAACCTCTAATTAATATTACATCAAAAGTCTGAAAAATACTGTCCCAACATGCTGGGATCTTAGTAACAAACTAAATAAAGGTTTAAATAGTTCTGACTAAACTAGAATACTTAAATAGAGGCCCAAACTCTCAAGCCCATCCGGCGAAGCCCGCTCTAATCTGCTGCAACGTCACCTGAAACTGAGGGGGGGGTCCACCATCAGTGGCGAGTAACTAGGCTGTCCCATTTAATCGAGGGACCACCAAACACATAATAGCATAGAAATTATCATAAAAACTGTAAAGAACTTAATACATGTTTTACACATAAATATACAAATTACGTATAAATGTACGTATAAAAATACGTATAAAAGAACGTATAGACGTACGTATAAATGTACGTACAGAAATACGTATACAAGTACGTATAAAGATACGTATAAAGATACGTATAAATACACCTGCAGAGATACGGTTAGAATACGTATAATCTTCGTATAGAATACGTACAAACAACCCTGCAGATACGGTTAGAATACATACAAAATACATTCAACATTCGCATACATACACACGCTAACATACTCGAATAATTACAGAATATACACAGCGGAAGACTTATAATATACTGAACTTGTACTTTATATTATACAACTTAGAATTATACCTCACCACCTTCTTACATGATATCATCAGTAAATCCTAATCATATCTTTTCATAATCTTATCATCGAATTTCATATCATAATCTTATCATATCATAAATTATATCTTATCATAATCTTTCTTAATCGTAATTCATATCTTATAATTACATCTCATCTTATATCATAACATCAATCTTATAATAAGGGCATAATAGCTTCTTATCTTAACATATGCACTTATCATATCATTACATCAATCTTATAATAAGGACATAATATCTTCTTAACTTTACATATGTACTTATTATATCAACTTAACTTAACATATCATCTTTGCGGACTGTCTTCTTCAGCTCGTAGCGAACCTTTGCGTTCGCAACTTTCCTAGAACATGTCGGGGTGAACCTTTGCGTCCCACCCGTAGCCCTCCTTTGCGAGAACTAAGCCTAAGCTATGGCCATAACTCCTGGTAGCGGCTCGCAGATACGGTTACCAGACGGCTACATGTTCTAAGACCAAGAACTGCGCGGGGGAACCTTTGCGTTCGTCCCATGTGAGCAGTGGCATCGACTAAACCCAATTGATAACCTTTGCGTTATCGCAAGGGCGTCCTATCTTATTTAACCCGATTGATGACCTTTGCGTCATCGCAGGGGCGATCTTTATATTGTATCTTATATCTTTATTTAATCATATCATATCATATATTGGGAAATACTAGGTGACCGTAATAGGAAATGAAATGTTCGGAGTCCCAGGAAAGAGAGGTGCGGCACGTATATTGGCCACCTTAAATACCAAGTCTTTCCTAGCCAGAGACCGAAACATAACATGTATATCTATTACTCTGTTTCCTTTCTTATCCCTAGTAATATCTTATATATCTTCAAAACTCATATAATATATTATCCTTAAAATATATATATCATATACTTATAATCTTACCCTTTCGGATACTAATTTTAATATTATATCATATACTAATTTGTAACATTATCCAAAGTAAGATAATTGTATTAATAACACTATTAGTATTTGGCCCTAATAAACATGTTACTAATATTATTATTCCTTTTTATCCCTACACTTTACAACTTATCCCCAATAATTATTTTATCCGTAACTTATATTACTAAATTATTCCTAAATTAATAACAATTCAAAATCAACTAAATTTGACTATTTCCAGCAATTTTACACGGCATTCCCAGAATGTTAACAAAATTTAATTAATTTCTTAATTTATTTTAATTAAACAACTAATTACTAAAAATTAGCAAATTAAAATAAAAAAATCATACTTTTCCTAATTTTCTTCCACACGACGTTTTAATATCTTTTAATAAAAATTATTTAATTAATTCATATAATTTAATCTACAGCAAACACTTAAATTAAATAAACAATTCTTACGAAAAATTATACTTAACATAACATAACAAGATTAAAATCATACATACACGGCATATACATATAAACAAGAAATAACACAACTTTTAATGTTTTAATCTTTAGCTCACTCGGGAGAATCCCGAGAGTAAGTAGATTTTAGAATATAATTCAAGAACAAATTTACATATTCAAGAATTTAAAGATTCATGGAATTAAATAAAGATTTAAAATAAAGATTCACATATTTAATCTAGCATGTTCAAGTTTAGTATAAAAATAACATTTTTATTTCCTCCTTTAAATTTTGTACCACTCGAAAATTCAATAATTAATAATAGCATATTTTAATAATTCAATTGCCCTATTTTATACAATCTGATTTTTAAAGAATTAAATTAAAAACGACCATCTAAAGATCTCTAAAAATCTGGAAATTTTTATGGGAGCTAAATATGGGTTCAAGTATTTACGTGCATAAATTTCGTCTAAAAATAACATCTTTTACTATTTTTAAGTGATTTTATAACTAACCAGTCAGATTAGGCTGAATTCGGTTTCAGAATTTTATGCCATATCAAACGATCTTTAAAAATTACGAAAATTTAACACAAGCTGTAAAACATTATCACTGACTTCCATATAAAATTTCGTAGCATTCCGAATTGATTAAGTACACTAATAAATTCGTAAACCGATTCTGGACAGTTTTACCGGTTTGAAAGATTAAAATATTATAAATAATAAACGGACGAATTTTTCCACGAAATAAATCATGGTTAATAATCAAACAGTAAACAAGATACCATGAAAAATTCATCAAGAAATAACAAGATTTGATTGGT
The DNA here is from genome assembly GCA_951394345.1 of Salicornia ramosissima. NCBI lineage: Eukaryota > Viridiplantae > Streptophyta > Magnoliopsida > Caryophyllales > Amaranthaceae > Salicornia > Salicornia ramosissima. Next base: position 36,438,040 of record OX596237.1, on the reverse strand, counting down.
AAATAAATTATACAAGATCATACATAAAATCAAGAAAATACATAAAAATCAATCAAGAAATTCATGCTTCATGCTCGACATGTTCATATGAAAACAATATTAAATTTCCTACAATGTTCATGATATGATTCCTAATTAACTATGTGTTTTTCTACCCATAGATTAAAGGAGAAAGCGAAGTTACCTGGATTCGCTTAATTAATCCAAGGAAAAATTAAAGGGGTTCGACTTTTGAGAGGGGAAGAAGAGAGGATGATGATCTTTAGAATTTGGAGTTTATGTGCTTAAATGCATAATGGCAAAATAAGGGACAAGAGCCCTATTTATAGAACAAAAGGAAGGGTTGCAAGTCCTAAAATAAGGGGAAGGGGGAGCTGATCGTGTGGACTAAAACAAAGGGGCCAAGTCATGGGCTTGGTTGATAATTACTTAGGCCTACTTAATTGGTAATTAACATAATTACCCAACTAAATTAAAAATACCCATTGGCCCAAATGGAAGAACAGAACCGGCCAAAAGGAAATAAAAGAACAAATTGGGTATTTGGCCCAATTTGATGAAAAAGAAAGGGCTAAAAATAAAACAGTCCAAAATTAAATGGGCCTTTTGGACTTAGAATTAAGACATATCATTAATAACCGCGAAATTTTCTGGCCCAAAATTCCGGGTCGTTACAACAGATAAAAAATAAATGAAGATTGCAGTGTAAAAAGATAAAGATTTACAGGATCACAAAAAGCTAGATGGTCCCGGGAGCACCATATAACAGTTAGTATTTTGATAAATAGTTTTGCTCTAAACATTATTTTGGTAAAACACTCATAAAATATGTGGTAGATATCTCTTAGTTAGCTGAGAGTAATGTCAGGTATGGCTCCAACTAGAGATGGGAAAATTCGGGTACCCGATTTTTGAGGTCACAATTTTTTTGACCAGGATCCGACTCGAATAATTCGGGTACTCGGAAATCCGGTTCCGGGAACCGAGTATCCAGATCCAGTTTTTTTTCTTATACAACTTTTTTTTAAAAAAAAGGTGTTTTTTAATATTAAAAAAATGTTTTATTTTTTTATAAAAAATTGTTTTTTTTTTCAAATTTTATAATAAAAAATAATTGTTTTTTTTTTTTAAAAAACTGTTTTTTTTAAAATAAAAATAATGTATTTATAATAAAAAAATTAATTTTAAATTAAAATAAAAAACTTTTTAAATAATAAAAAGCTATTTTTAAATAATTAAAATCGGATATCGGGTACCGATTTAAAAAAATCCTGACTCAGATCCGACCCACAACTCGGGTACCTAACCCAATTTTCAAAACCGGATCAAATACCCACTTTTTCGGATAAAAAACTAGGCCAGGAACCGGGTACCGGTATTTTTTTGCCCGCCCCTAGCTCCAACTGGCCAACTACTAGTACTAATTTTTATCAATAAATGCATAAAGTCAATTTCTGAAGTATGCAAACATTAATTCAATTCTTCTTGCTAAAAAATTATGACGCAATTCATCATCTTATAATCTTATCTCTATCCAGCCAGTTCATTTTTTTTGTTAGAGGCCACAAATTGTAATTTTACCCTATTAATAATTAATGGGTGCTGCTGAATCAGTCCCCGAAAATTCAATCCATGAATTTACAGTCAAGGTATAGCTATTCCTTTAGTTTAAGTGAAGAATTTTGAAAAACTTCAGATACTGATTGATTGTAATATGAATTTGGTTTGACAGGATAACAGGGGAAGAGATGTTGATCTCAGCTTGTATAAAGGCAAAGTTCTTCTGGTTGTTAATGTTGCTTCAAAATGGTATTTCTACTATTTAGTTTTGATTTGTGATTCTTGATTTTGTGTTGTTTGTAGTATGATAGTTGTTTTTCTCTGGTCATTATCAGCGGGTTTACCAATGTAAATTACACCCAGTTGACGGAAATGTACCAGAAGTACAAGGATAAAGGTGAGATTTTAGTTTATTATACTGTTTTGTTACAACTATGTCGTAGCTTAACATCTTTGTGATTTGAGAAAATATCTAGACTGAAAAGTTGTGAATTATGACAGAGAATGTGGGGTTCTTTTTTATGCTTATTAAAAATGGTGATTTGATTAGGATGTTAGTAATTTCGCCCGAGTTTGGAAGGGTTAAGTAGAAGTATGAGCCTATGAGGTGTCTCAAATTTAATTGATGTTTGTGTGCTTGTTGAGATGATTGGGAATAGCTATGTTACTCAAGGAATTTGCTAGAAGTATGGGATACGGGTATGTGGCCAAGTGTCGGACTAAACAATTTTTTAAAAAAAAATGTGAATGTTTTTGGTTCAAAATGAGGTTTCCAAGTGGCTTATAAAAATATTCAAGTGTGCGACATGAGTACTTGAGGTGGAATAAAGAGTCCAAGTGACATAGGGGGATATTATCAATTCAAGGAACCTATTGGAATGTTTTGTCTGAAAAGCAATAACAAACTAACAACTTTATCCTTCTCTTCGTAATTATGTACTGAAACTTGGAATTGTGGAAAATTAGAGTATTGCTCATTTCCTTTCTGAATTTTTGCATGATTTTGATGTTTAGTGAATTCTGGTCATATTCAGACATTTTGAGTACATATACACACATATTCTATCACAGGTTTTGAGGTTCTGGCATTTCCTTGCAATCAATTTCTCAAGCAAGAACCAGGGTCAAGTGAAGATGCTGCACAATTTGCTTGCACTAGATTCAAAGCTGAGTATCCCATTTTTCAAAAGGTAAGGCGGCTTTTTAGTTTTCTTTTTCTTTGAGTTCATTTTTTCATTCTTATCTATTTGTTAATTATAGGTACAGATTTAGACCTGGCAAAAATAAACTCGACCCGTTGGTCACCTGTAAAGCGACCTAGAAAAAGTGGGTCATGAACAAGAAAAACCAACCCGAAACTTGTTAAATAGCCTAAGATTAGATCTGGAACCCGAAACCCCTTTTTGACCGACCGAAACCGACTTGACCGACCGATTTGCCAAGTATAGGTACATTCAATGTAAACTACAAATACATTGACAAGATTTAAGGATAATCTTATCTTAATCTAATCTGAATCTTCCACTCCCATCTAACTATGTAACTTATTAAAGATTTTGCAAGCCTAAACTGGATAAAAGTGGAATAGTACAAGCCTAAATACTTTGTAATGCTAAAGCGAGGTAGCCTATTCCAAGTAGAATAGTCTAACCATCTTAAAATAGTCCGAGTCTTCAAGACTCTTCAAGAAAATTAATATGATTGTAGACTTTAATTGAGACTATTTCATCTTAATTGCAATTAGATTACTTGATTTTGGATCATACCTTTCTTCCTTGAAGAAATCATTTTTGAATCCTGGAGGCGCTTTAAATATGTAACATTCAATGTAAACAATATTAATAGTATTGTGTCACACAAGTCTGTCACAATAGAAATGGTCAGGCGAGTGTATGTGAAAAAAATCAACTCAAATGGAAAGAATCATAACTCAACTGAATAATAGAGAATACAACTGGAAAAAATCATAACCCATCCTTGCTATAAGGGGAAAAAAAGTACTTGAAATGCTTTTCCATCACCTGGGAACAACCAAAATACCCATTAATTTCCTCCCTCTTCAAAAAAAACCCACGTCTCAATTTCTATGTAAAATGCATCATTTCGGTTGCTTCAGAACCAACAACATCAAACCTTACCCAGTTGGGGTCTTCTGATTTTGCGACTCGTAATTTTAGTTGCTTCGCAATTTCTCTGTAAAATGCATGGAACCAAGGATGTTGTAAATGATAACATTTTTATTTATTGTGTTTCTTGTTTCTCCTATCTATTATATGTTCTTAATTCTTTTCGACAACTAGCGGTTGTGCTTAATCATCATCATTATTTGTGCTTAATGTTTCTCTGGTATAATCATCATTATTATTTGTGCTTAATGATTCTCGACAACCAGCTTATTCTCGACAATCGTTGATGATGATTATGATTAAGTTGCAAAATATTGTACATGCTTATGATGTTGAGGATTTTGAGTGAAACGATTTCAATAATTACAAGATTCACTTTGCTTTTAATAGCTTTAATGTTATGGAAAGATTTGTAGAGGGGGAAATAAGAGTTGGTTGTTTTTGTATTTAGAGGGAAGATGATAATGACAAAGAATGGACTTAGTTTAATGTATTGGGCCAGGCTCTTCTGACCAAATTTCATGGTCAGACGGTCTGACTCAATACTTTAACATAACAAAATTGGGTACAATACATTCTTCCTTTGTGGGCAAACGATATGATAAAATTGCTTCATCTTTCTCCTGATTTCTTGGAAGAATAATGAATGTCATTTTGATCTCCAATTGCTGCAACTTCACCTATGCTAAAATTCAAATCTTATTGAAGAAGCATTAGTAAATTCTTGTTTCTTAATTGATTAAGAAATCATTTATTTGAACCGGTAATTCACATCAAATTGACCAGCTTTCACATAAATTCTCTTTGAGGAAGAAAACATATTTTGTTTCATCCTCATGCAACACTTCTTGAAAACTTCGAATGATCAAAGGTGTGAAGTGTCATAATCCTTTACTCTAATTTTCTTCCTTTTATCTTTTTAACAAAAGAAGTCTATTGAACTTATATGTAGGGTCAAGTTTTAAAGACTCAATTGTAGGAAGTTGTGGGGTTGTGCATCTGTGTATTGTTTTTTGCCCCTATGATATAAAATTGCTTGCCTTTTTTCAAAAAAAAAAAGAAAGGTGTAGGGTTGTCAAAATTGTATTATTGATTTCATCTTTTGATTAAAAAAACTTCAACTTTCATCTCCTCTGCAATTTTTATGACTTGTATAAATTCTTTTGCCTCTACCGAATGAAGGAGTTAGTGCTATTACTTAGAGAACAAACATTTTCTCTAGCCTTTTCCTCTTTAAATCATTCTTTGGGATTCAGTCACCCTCCAGTCATTAGTGCATACATTGCATAAGATGAAAAGGTAAAGTTTGATGCAAAAATAATTATCAAACGTGATGAGTTGAAATACAAAGATCATCTGCAATGCAAAATCTGGAAAACCAGTGTCGTACCCGAATTTTAGCACTGTTAACTTGTTAAGGATTCATGACTTAATCTTTTGCCTCGAAACTTTGCAAATAATTAATTTTATGCAATTTAGAAGCTCTTCCAACTTGGATGACCAAAAAAATATGAAATAGAAGGTTAAAAAAAAACTTCAAACACACTTCAGTTTGCGTGATTTCAGGCAAACTTAATATATCAAATTCAGAAAAAATCATAACAATTCAATAAATTTAGAATTGTCCAGTTTAAAACATTACATCTGAAGCTTTAATTCATGAAAAAAGCCTCAAAAAAAGCAAGTCCAAATTGGAGAACAAGATTCAAACTATTGGGCCTGTTTTTTTGGTGTTCTAGCAGCTCTGGTGAGTATATATTCTTTAAATTTTCAACTAGTTGATTGTAGAATTGCAGCTTAAGGTTTGCTCTTTTGTTGATAATGTGGATAGTACATAGTTCTTGCAAAAGGTTTTACTCTCAGTCCAAATTACACGCATAAGGAACCTGCTTTCATGTTTCTTAATAAATAAAAAAAGCTGCATCAAGTAGTAAGGCGATTAGGGCTATGTTAGACAAGGCAATTTTGAAGTGGTTCACCAATAGAGTCATTGAGACAAAACTTGTTTTTACTTTTCATAAGTGTTCTCCAAGATACATGAAATCCCTGTCGCCTTGGTTGTGCCTTAAGCCTTTTTATACAATGTCCGTTTCCATGAATTCGGCACGCTTTCTACTCCTAGATGATATTGTTGATTTACTAAGCATTTTTTAGAAATCAATAATCCTTTATTATGGACCACAAAATTTCCTATGTACATCTAGTTCAAACAAACTTAAAGAGGATCAAAATTAAAAAATTGCAATTGTTATGTAATTTGAAATTATAGATGATAAGAGTTAGCCATAATTTTATCTTAAAAAAACCTAATCTTATTCTGATTTGATTCTTCCTTGATCCAATCTAACTAATACTAAGTATTATTAGAATTCGCAAGCCTAAATAAAATCTAAGTAAAAGAAAACAAACCAAATTAAAAAATAAATTTTCAAAAATCCCATGATGCTTGAAGAACCTTCAAGAACTACAAAACTATTAAGAAATTTTTAGTAAACTTCAAAATTGATGAAAGAATTTTCAAGAATGAAGTGTTTTAATCATGGCAATTGGTTTACTTGAACTTGTTTGTAGATCATCTTGCTAAAATTTTTGATAATAAGAGACACCTAGACAATTAGCTTTGGACCTAAAAGCACTTAAAATTATCATCAAATACTTGGATTTAACAGATAAACACATATATGTGTTTGATATGACTTTTTGAGTCTGGGAGGCCTAGGTTTATGAATTATTACTTTATTTGCAATTAATTTAGTCTTCCTTGTAATCTACCTCCCTTTGATACCAGTTGGAAGTAATGTTTTTTCAAGTACATTTGTGTACCGTATCAACTCAATTAAAATTATCTACCAAGTACTTTTGTTTGATTTTAACATCGTTAGTTATATTAGTGGTTGTATTTCTTTAGCTTTATACATTTATTTTCATCATCTCTATCACCTTTTTTCTTGCACTGTATTTTGATTATCTCTTTTAGCAAAACACTTGGGATTCATATTTCAGACTTAGGAATTCTTACGAATATGTTTCAAATCTTGTTTTAATTTTTATTTTTATCCCCCTTTTAATTCTCTAGATTGGAGAGTTTGGTAACATTATCTTCCTTGTGTACTTTCTTAAAACCCCCTTTTACATTTTGGGTCCGTTTGGTAGTGTTTAAAACTTTTTTCCTAACAGTTGTTTCCCATTTTACATTGTTTAGTGTGGAGAAAGTATTAAAATGTAAAACATGAGATGGAAAACCATTTTCTAACTAATTGAAAATATTTTCCTTTCAAATTGGAATGAAATCATTTGACATCCGAATTGGAAGAAATCATTATCCCTCAAAATTGAAGCAATTAATGTTAAGTTCAACCTAACAACGAAAAATGTTTACTATAGAAATCATTTTACATACAACCAAACAACGAAATTTTCATGAAAATGAACATTCCAATGTAAAAGGTTTTCCATGGAGAACTAGTTTGAGAACGTTAAACACCCTACTAAATGGACTTTACCTTTACCCTAAAACATGACCTTTTTCCCACTTAGATATTATATTTGGGATCCTTATTTTTCCAAACTGCATGGTAAAAAAAATATTTTGTATGCCTTGCAGAGCATGGGTTGATTATTTTTTCAATTGGATAGCTTTACGCAGTCTTTTCTCAATTTATGCTAGAAAGCTAAGTACCAACTTAAAGTTTGTGAAGCCAATGCAATAGCAAAATAAAGCATTTGCACAGTCAGCTAAAGATGAGAATGTTTGTGTACACTATATCACCACAATTTTGCATTGTTTCATGTGATTTAATAAAGATTTGTGGATAAAATAGGAAAGAGTCATAGCATAGTTAAGGAGCTGGAGGTGTGAATTAGAGCATGATGGTAAGAGAAGGCGAGATGAAAGAAAATACATGTTTCTTGCCAAATTTAAATAAATGAAATTATTTGGAAGATACAAGTTGCTGGATCGATTGAGAAGCAGAAGGGATTGGAGAATGAATGAAATTATGGATAAAATATGTGCTCAAAAAAATCAAAGCATAAGATTTAGAGGGATGGAAGTATGAGATTTGTCATATACATTTCTTATTAAAATGAATTAGTATAGATTGGGCCATTGAAGATGTTAGGCAAGAAAATGTCTAGCAATTTGGGTTCCAAGGTGTGATTGTGTGAATCTTAACAACTTTTGATGTCTAAGACAATATTTAAATCAAGACTTAGTTAAGGGAGAGAGTGAAATTAGTTAGCTAGGATGATGGGGCATGCATGTGTTGCTACAACAATTGCTCTTAGTACATATCACACATGTCCTTAAATTAATGTGAATTCCAAATTTGTTGGCTGTTTAAGTAGAGGTGGGTTTTGTGATGTCCATGTTACAAAGCGATGATATACTTGTGTGACAACCTGATTCATTAGCTTTCAGTATTATGTATCTCTTAAATTGAGTGGATATTGTGATTATTGAGTTATTCAATTGTTAGAATGGAGTCTATTGATGAACATGGAAGTAAACTTGATTCAGCTAGGATATCTCTGCTACAGTGTATGCACTTTTCTGGTTTGGACTACTAAAATTTGGGTGTGGAAGATTTATCCGTTCATGAAGGCTTGAGCTAGGCCAAATAATTTTTGGCTACTATCTGATAGACCTCTCAATTTTCTGCCACATTGACAGATCTAAGATGCTTGTGATTTTCAGCAGTTGTAGTTGCCATCACAGCTGAGCCCATTTCTTGAATTTACTTTTAGTTCAATTACTTCTATGTTAGTATGTTATATAACCTGAAATCTGCTTGGGAGTGTCAATTCTGTGGCATTTGTGGCCGATCTTATCTAAGTCTGGAAACCAAATTGATTAGACTTTTGATGTCGACGGTAAGCTTGCTTGTGCTGGCTAGTGGTAAAATCTGGCCACACACCATTGACATGAATCAACATATGAATTTTCTGAGGCCATCCCTTACTCAGCAACGTGTTGCACCTCATAGACCCCGGTATAGTGATAAGTATTCTAGGGTTGCTAGGTTTTTTCCCTAAAGCAGCGTTCCATCCTTGTGCCCAGGGATTGGTGTCAAATATGCAAGGGTTCCCGCATCAAGGATGGGTGAGGTTAAAAAAGTTAATCCATTATAATGGTAATATTGTCATAGTAAGAGTGACATGATACGTTTTGGGATATAGAACATCGATTCTTTGTATGAGAGATCAAAAGAATTAGTAAAGGTTGTGAAGAGGAGAAATATCAACATAATGTACCTCCAAGAGACCAAATGGGTTGGACAAAAGGCAAAAGAATTAGAAGGTTTTAAACTTTGGTATTCTAGAAAGGTTTCACGAAGGAATGTTGGTATTCTTATAAACTTATGGATTAGCATTATAGTAAAGAGGTGGTGGAAGTGGTTAGAAAGATTGACTAGATTATGAGCATTAAGCTTGTAATAAGAGATGAGGCTATGACTGTTATAATTGCCTATGCCCCACAGATTTCATTGGATAAGGCTATTAAAGAAGAGTTTTTGGGAATATTTGGAAGGACTGGTGAAACAAGTTCGGTATTGAAAGCATTCATGGAGGTTTTAGTATGGAAAATATGAATGAACTGTAAGTGATATCTTGGAGTTTGCGTTAGCATATGACATGAGTATAAAGAACACTTAGTTCGAAAAAAGGCTCTCGCATCTAGTGACGTATAGTAGCGGGGATCATGCAAGTCAAATTGACTTCTTTCTAGCGAGGAATGCCTAAAGGTATAGTTTTATTACTTCAATGGAGAGAGCCTGGTAACCCAACATAGGTTAGTGGTGCTTGATCTTTGAGACAAGGAATATGTAAGGAAACGAAGACCAAAATTGGAGCCTTGAATAATGTGTTGAAAACTTTTTAAGAGGAGAAAAAACGGGATTTGTGGATAAGACTCTATATGGACTAAGATACACATACTCGCATAGCATTAACGATGTAGCGATCGAGATTTTAGGAGAATGTAAAGGACTACGCATGCCATCGGATAAGGTCGTATCGTGGTAGGACTAAAATGTTAAGGAAGTAGTAAAGAGCAAACAAGAATGTTATAGAAAGTTAGGGAAATGCTGGATTGATGAAAATTACGAGAAATTTAAGGAGGCTCAAAGAGAAGATGAGAAGGCCGCAAGTGAAGTTAGAGCAAAGTTGTATCATAGCCTCTATGCTATATTAGATACTAAAGAAAAGAAAAACACATCTATAAAATTGCACGTATGAGAGACAAAATGACTCCAGATATCGGGACAATTAAGTGTGTGAAAGATGATAATCTAAGGGTCTTGGCTGGTGATAAGAAAATAAAAGATAGATGGAAGTAGGTAGTAAGATATCGAGGATATAAGTATTAATGATATATGAAATTGGGTTTTTATGAGGAGAATAAAAAAGCATTGTAAAAGATGGGATCCACGAAAGCAGTTGGACCAGATGAAGTTTGTAATTGGGGTGTTGAAATGCTTGGGTGAAAGAGGAATTGAGTGTGTTGTTCTGGAACTTCTTCTGAATAGTCAAATATCTTTAATGTGCTGATGTTGACTCTGAGTACTCGTCGCTAGGGTTTAGTCCTGCAAAACAGTCAAAGTTGCTAACCGGGGGGTGGAACCCGGGAACGCCCCTCCGATGCTTAAGTCAGATATCAGGAGTAAGGAGTCAGAGTATTATGAATTGTCAATTCTGAATTCCGTACCTAAGAAGTGATTTGACCGGTCCTTTTATAGGCGTGCATTACTCGGCTAGGGTTTAAGCTGAGTCAGCTTGACTGGCATGTGGGCCTGGCCCATGACACGTGTCACCACGCCATTTGCCTATGTATATCTGATATGTCCCTAACCCTAGAAAAATTGGGCTTAGGGTTTGGATTCGTTTATCTTGGGCCAATCACTTTGGTGGGCCCGGAACAATTAGCCCACGCTTGATTTTTGATGTAGGTCTTCCAAACACAGATGTCAAGCGGAATTTTTGCTTAATCACTTTACTCGATGGGGTGTGTGCTAACTGCCCCTTCGGTGGTCTTCCATGTTGCCATTTGTGATGGAATTCACTTACATGTAAAGTGCATGTATTGTACTTTGAAGGGATCAGGGATGCACGTGGGTTTGCATTTGCATGCAATTTCATCATGCAAAATGCCACTATCTTTTGTTAATTTGTTTGCCACATTTCACTCGATGGTCTTCGAGTTTTCATTTAGCCTTGTTGTCTTGATGGGCTTCTTACCATGTCATGCAAAGTACTTTATATCTCGATGGTCTTTGTATGTTACTTCAATGCTAATTGCTTTCAACTTTACTCGATGCACGCTCTATCTTTCTCTTTTTTTTTTCTTCTTCTTATTATTATTTTTTTATTACCTCTATGATGGTCACTCGGCGACCACGATGACGGCCACTTGGCAATCTTGATGAGGGCCTCTTGGTGATGACCTCGACGAGGGTCACTTTTGACGACCTCGATGGGGGTCACTTGGTGACCTCGTTGAGGGTCTCTTGGTGACCTTGATGAGGGTCACTTGGTGATGAACTTGATAAGGGTCACTTGGTGACAAACTTGTTGATGACTAACGGAAAATCCCCCCTCGCTGAGCATCGCCTTACCTCGACAGGTGGGTGTCTCCTAGAGACATGGCGTTTTTCCTTATGATCGATAATCATGTACTCGAGAGTGATGGGTCTTCGCCCATAACAATTATTAGCCCCACGCTTGGCGTGGAACGAGAAACTTTGGATGTTGGATGCCGAGCGGAACATCGAAATTGAATCATGGCATAAGCCTCCCCGAGATGCTCTTGGTCCTACCTCGAGGAAGTCACCCTCGACCAGGAGGGGTCCACCTTGACCGTGATGGGCTCTTCGACCATGAAGACCCCACCTCGCTCGTGACGATTCTTTGAACTTTGGGGATCCTCGACCGTTAGGGTCCTCAGGAGTCGGGAGTGTGGATCCCCGACCGTGTGGGTCGTGTGGTTGCTGTTGTTTTCCCTCGATGGTGTGTTTCCTCGACCAAGATGGTCAAGAACAAGATGGCCAAAATTCGAACAGGATGGTCTCATCGACCGTGGTGAGTTCACCTCGATCATGAGGGTTCTCGAAAGTCGGGCTCGGGGGTTCGTACCTCGAGGGTGTTGGTATTGTGCCTCGACCGTGGGGCTGACACTGTTTGTGGAGCTGACTTCGACTAGGGGCGATTCCTCGACCGTGTCTTTATCTTGAGGGCCACGACCATAACGATCCCCTTGCCATTGATAGTCTTGAACTCGGCGGTCAGGACCTGGCCGCTATGGTGATGGTCTTTCCTCGAAAATACAACTCTCTTCTCTCGAGGGTGATGAATTATAAATGCTTTGGTGGCTTTTTACTTGTTAAAGATGAGAGCCTCTTGGTTGTGCTATCTCTTCTCCTCGATCGTGACAGTGACACCTCGACCGTGAGGCATTGACTTGTGTGGTTGCCTACCTGTCCTTGTTGATCGCTACCTCGAAGGTGAGGGCCTCTTTGTCCACCAAGGTTTACCTCTAGGGAATGCCTCCTCGACCATGATGATGGTGGCCTATGTTACTCGGACTCTGCTGGAAGTATCGGACAAGGATATGTGTCCAAGTGTCGGACACGGCAATTTTATGAAAAATATGGATAATTTTGGTTCAAAATGAAGTGTCCAAGTGTCATACCAATGTCCAAGGATCGAGTGTCTGACACTGGTACTTAGAGTGAAACAAAGAGTCCGGGTAACAAAGATGGTGGCTGGGGCATGGTCTTGACTCTACCATAAGAGTAGTGCCTTGACCATGAAGGTCTTGACTCTACCATAAGAGTATTGCCTCGACCATGAGGATACTCCTTAACCATGGTGGTTACCTCGACCATGGGGGTATTGCCTCGACCATGAGGATACTCCTCTCCCTGGGTCCCTAAAATTGCCTCGAGGGTGATGGTACATCTTTCTTCTCTTTCTGTGGCACCTCCTCTGTTGATGATCTCTCGACCTCGACCATGCTCTACCTCGAGGGTGAGGGTGATAACCTCGACTGTAATGTTGGATGTGGGAGATTTTACCCTTCTCACCTGGAGGATCTTGCCCACCTCCACTGTGATGAGGGTAAGGGTAGAGCTTCCTCTCAATCGAGTTAAGCAAGGCTCTTGCTTAGGACTCTAGATCTCCTCCAGGATGACCAACGAGGTGATTCTGGTAGGGTTGCTCCGAGACCGTGCTCACCGCGACCATGAGGGGTTCCTCAGATATGTGGAACATCCTTCCTACCTCGTCTGTGACGTTGCTTCATACTAAACATGGTGTGTAGATTTCCATGGCAAATTTTTCTAAGTGTTGTTCCTTAGTGATTTTTCGCGATCATATTCTCCCTTGATTGTGATGAGGGTGTTGGAAGAAAAACCTTGTTACTTTGTAGGTCTTTCCACCTCGACTGTGATAGAGGTCATGGAGGACCTCTTTGTTACCTTGAGGGTCCTACCCCCACCTCGACTGTGATGAGGGTAACTGAAGGAAAGCATGCATTGGTTATTCCATCTACTTTGATGAGAATGTGAGGCTTTGGCCTAGAGTGATCACCTGAGTCTCTAGGGCTAATGAGCCCTATGTCTTGGTAGATACCCATCCAGCCTCCCATCTGCCTTGACAGGTGCCTATGTTGAATAGGGCTTAGACGCTGGCCTAAGGTGATCCATCGAGGTTCATGGGTTAATGAGCCCCCAACAACTCAATGGATACCTATTCGACCTTCCCCATACTCCTCGATGGGTGCCTACATTGAGTAGGGCTTACTATTAGCCTAAGGTGACACTATCAAGGACCCTGGGGCTAATGAGCCCCTGCTACTCGATGAGGTACCTGTCCAGCCTCCCCATACTCCTTGATGGGTGCCTACATTGAATAGGGCTTAGTGTTAGCCTAAGGTGACGCTATCAAGGACCTTGAGGTTTATGAGCCCCAACTACTCGATGAGGTACCAGTCCAGCCTCCCCATACTCCTCGATGGGTGCCTACATTGAATAGGGCTTAGTGTTGAACACAAAGTATCATCCCGGTTAGGGTTTGTTCAAATTCTTTCATCGAGGAAATTGTAAATACAAAATGTTTTTTCGGTTAGGTTTTACTCTTATTATTTTGCATTTTAAAGAAAAACTATCATTTAGTGGAGTGACTTACAAGCACGTAATTTAATATGATCTTCATAATTTGCCCCAATTACATTGATTGTAATTTTGGAACATACAAACATTAGGATATTATCCCAACTATGTCGTCCGTATCTCGGCTGTTGACCTCTTCCCGTTTTTGCCTTTTTGAACCACTGGTTTTGTTCTATTTCCTTGATATGTTCGCCTCATGCTCAACAAAAACTCGACCCTGCTAGGGTTTTATTATTGCAAACGTAATTTCCATAATAACAAAAAGAAACTCGACCATGTTTGGGTCTTTCAAACGAAAGAATAACTCTGGTGAGGATAATAAAAGAAACCCGACCTTGTTAGGGTCCTTATTGCAAACACTAACTTCGGTAGGGAGTTAAGATATGACATTAATCATTCCATCAGTCTCAGCGCTAGGACTACGCCTTTACCTTTTTGCCCCTCTATCTTTTGAGAGATAAGGGTTTAGTTCCCTGTTCTGCTAGCTTGTCGAGGGCCTTCTTCAATTCTTTATAGTCCTTTGTGGTGTGACCACATTCATGATTATATTGGCATCAAAGCTTGGTATTCTTCCTGTCGACGGGTGTGCGAACAAGCAATCGTTTTGGGAGGATATCTTGGTTTTCAATGTCCAAGAAGATCTCTCACCTATTGGTGTTGTATCTAGGATCCATACCACCATCACGAACATCTTTCCTCGAGTCGGACGTCCGGTTAGGAGCTCCACCTCGACGAGGTTCTTTCCTTTTTTCATCCTTTTTCTCTGGGATTTCTCAACAGGGTTGTTGATGTCTGATGCTTGCAAATACTTTCGTGCTCTATCCATGGCTTTAGTGTACGAGGATACCTCGTTCTCTAGCAAAGAAAACTTGAATTTGCTACGTTTTAGTCCAGACATGAATGCAACGTAGGCTACTGAATCCTCGACATTGGGTATCTCGAGGAGCTCTGCGTTGAAGCGCTTGATGTAATCTCCCAACAGCTCATGCTCCCCTTGCTGACATGCCATGAGATGAATGCTTGTCTTTCTCTGCTTTTTCCCAGCCACAAAGTGACTAAGGAACATATCCTCGAGAACAGCGAAGCTACTGATAAGGCCTGATGGGAGCTCTGTGAACCATGTCAAGGCCAGACCCTTCAAAGTGGTAGGAAAGTAGCAACACCACCTGGCCTCTCATCCAGTTTGCACGGCCATCTGAGCCTTGTAGGCGGCAATGTGATCCGAGGGGTCAGTGGTTCGTGAGAAGAACTCGATGTGGGGGACGTTAACCTTCCGTGAGTCGACTGTGTCTAAGATCTCACGGCTGAAGGGTGTTTTGTAGGTAAGTGTCCCTGTTGGTCGCACCTGGTTGTCCACTGGGGGTCGCCTTATGTTATTACCTTCTCGGCTAGGGGCCACGATCGACCTCTGATTCCTTGCAGTTGTGTGGTGAGACCTCCTTGGCGACTCCCGAAGTTGGTTTAGGGTCTCTCGTCTTCGACTTTCAATGATTTGCCTTGCATCAATCCTGGTTTTAGCACTTCGTCGAGATTCAATGAGGGTCCTTGCATCGACCCCTCGAGGATCGGCCTCTACCCTAGAATTCTGTTGAGGTTCTTCTTTTGAGGTGTGCCTCGACTGCCTGCACCCCGACTAGGGGTGGCTTCATGTTCTTCTTAAGGTCATTCATGTTCTTCTCGAACGCCGCAGTGAGGGCAGTGACGACGTGCTCAAGGTCTTTTCGAGTGACAAGCTGTTCAGGGTTGCCTCGTCGATGGCGATCACTTGCTCGGTTCGAGGAATTGTCGTTAGTGACATGTGCTGGTTGCCAGTCAGTCGATTCACGGGGATTCTCATTAGGTTAATTAGATCAAGTCGTCCTAGCTCTGGTGTTAGCCATGTTTTTTGTTACTATCCCCACAGACGGCGCCAATCTGTTCCTGTTCAAGAACTTCTTCTGAATAGTCAAATATCTTTAATGTGCTGATGTTAACTCTGAGTACTCCTCGCTAGGGTTTAGTGCTGCAAAACAGTCAAAGGTTGCTAACCCGAGGGGTGGAACCCGGGAACGCCCCTCCGATGCTTAAGTCAGATATTAGGAGTAAGGAGTCAGAGTATTATGAATTGTCAATTCTGAATTGCATACCCGAGAAGTGATTTGACTGGTCCTTTTATTGGCGTGTATTACCCGGCTAGGGTTTAAGCTGAGTTAGCTTGACTGGCATTTGGGCCTGACCCATGACACGTGTTACCACGTCATTTGCCTATGTATATCTGATATGCCCCTAACCCTAGCAAAATTGGGCTTAGGGTTTGGATCCGTTTATCTTGGGCCGATCACTTTGGTGGGCCCGGAACAGGGTTGTTTACAACTCTCTTTATCAAAATTTCGAGAGGTAATAAGATGCCAAACGGAGTGGAGGAAAAATACTATCATCCAAATAAATATAAAAACAGAGGGCATGTAGAAGATTGTGTTAATTACTAAGGGATCAAATTAATAAGCCATAATATGAAGCTATGGGAGCGAGTAATTGAATAAGAGGTTGAGAAAAAGTATGCTAGTGATAACGATTAGAGTGTCGTGGTTCTAACCTCCTAGTCAAATATAAAATATGTGATGCCTAATTAACACGTATTAGTGGAGTTAGGGTTGAAAAATAGCAAAGTAGGTGGCTTGGAGTTGATTTTAAGAAATTCTAGCAAATTGAGATCTATTTTTAGTGTTTTTGGATTGAAAACAAAATTGCGAAATAAAGGAAAGATTTGAAATTAGGGAGAATTAAAATCCTAGGAATTCACTCTCACTCATGTAAGAGATACAAAGTATCAACCAAATCCTAATTCATTCTTGAATTTCCTAAACCTCTTCAATTTTTTGAAGGTCCCTTCTCAACCGTCTTCAATTTCTTTGTAGGAGGCTAAATTAACCTTTTGATCAACAGGAATACCACAAAAGTCAAAATACTTGCAACATTTCTTAATCCACACCCTAGGGCCTAGGGTTGCTATCATCAAATCTAGGAAAATCAAGTATAGGATTACACCCCAACTTAGGCTATTTAGATCGATCCTCAGGTCGAAGTGCTAGCATGCTGTCTTTTAATGACTGCATCATCTTCAAGAGCTCCTCAAACTAGATGCCAAAATTTGGGGTGATTTGTGGTAAAAAGTAAAGCACAAGGTGGTAAAACAAATAACGAAAAGTTCATTTTGCGGAAAAACACAACGAATTTTGGTGATGAATTTGCTTAATACTCCATTAGGAATTTGGGAAGAGTATGCTAGGTAGCGTTGCGTTGCAAAAACATTTTTTTTGGTTGTAATTGTCATAGGTGTTTGATGTGTTACAAAAAGCAAAGCACAAGGTTGTAAAGTAAATTAAAAATTTCTAAAACATGGTAAATATAAACGAGGTTAGGGACAAAAAATCCATTAAAATAAATCATACTAAAAATATAATTCGTGATTTTGGCATGCATTGCTAGATTACAAGTACAAATAATTCTTATACACAGGGTTGTATACATATCATTACTCGTGTTTTTTATTGCTCTAATTTAGGGTAATGTATTACCAGGGTAAAATAAATTGATGTCTAATGATTCAAATACTACCTTGAAAACCGTGGAGTTTCGTGGTTATTTATTTTTGATGATATTATGTATGCATGCTTTAATATATGTTTGGTAAATCAACTACCCTTGTTAAAGGTATGCGTCAATGGACCAAAAACAGCTCCTGTATACAAATTCCTTAAAGCAAGTAAAGGTGGATATTTGTGTGGAAGTGGTATTAAATGGAATTTCACAAAGTTCCTTGTTGGTAAGGATGGAAAAGTCATTAAACGATATGGGACAACTACTGCTCCTCTGTCCATCGAGGTATATATACATCATACTCTAACATATATACCCCAAACTCCCTAACGGCTATGCGCAGGTCATTTCTCATGGAGACCTAATCGGTTTATGGTTGTTTTGACAACTTATTTCTGCAGGATGATATCAAAAAAGCATTAGGAGAGATATAATTCACCATCATGACAAGGGAATTATTGATGCTGTTCGCCTGCTTTTGTCTTGTACAAGAACATTGAACCTTTTTTTTTTTTTTTTTTTAATATAAATTCATTACATTGATTGTTGTATACTTGTATATTTATATAGCCTCAGTGGATCGTGTGTATAATAATCTATTGATGTGGATAATAATATCCTTTGTTTGACATCATCGTGGGTATCCCGGACAAGCTTGTTTCCTATGAGATTCACTGTATGTCATATTATAATTATGATAGGAGTGAATTGATAAATGTCGCCCGTGTTTTACTTGATACTATCCGTGTTGATAATTTTGTCATTATTTATTAATTTTACATCTTTCTCATTAATCTGGACTTGAATATACACTTAGATTTATTTCGACATGTACCTTAAGCGATAACACCCTAAAAATAAGCATCATCATAAACATGAGTGGGGTGCCCGAAAAATCTGATATGACCCTAGGTAGGGGTGCTTGAAATTTTTGCTCTTGACTTGGCTAATGATACGGGATGGAAGTACAAAACATGCAAAATCTACAAAAATTCATATGCCTTCATACACCACCAATTATGAACATGAAAAACTCATAAAAACATGAATATGGGCTTCAAAATTAGTTTACCACGGACTAACTATCAAGAACTATGTGTAATCTACTTAAAACACCCACTAAATAAGAAAATTAAGAGTTACAATCACAAAGGTTGCAAGCTTTGGAATCCACCAAGGATTGTCAAGCTCACAAAGGACTCTTCAAGGAGAAAAACTCTCATAGTTTTATCATCAAAATCTAATTACAAAGTGAGTCAAAAAAGACTATTTAAAGAGTTTTAGAACCTAAAGTGAGTGATTAATCTAAGCCATTGATGTTAAGTATAATCAAGGGCTAAGATTAGCTCATTAATAAACATAAACAAGGAAAGAAGGAAAACTCGTAACATGTTCGGAGCACGGTTGCGGGCAGAGACCCAATTGTCGCGCCCGCTCTACAGTTATTTGTCCGCGACGTAAGATAAAACTGCAGTCCAGCTCCGTTGTACCCGATGTCGTGCCCGCGGGGAACCTGGTCGCGCCTGGGTTTAAACTCAGCTGTATCCAACGCCCAAGTTTGCCCCCACGTTCTGTTCCTTAGCTTGGGTATGTGCCTTTAGGCACTTTTAAGCAAGCATCCAAGCCACTTTACAAGACTAATCCCACACCCTAAAGCAACTACAATGCAACCAAAAGAGTTTAAAGCTAATTATTACAAACCGAAATGTATAAAAATAAGCTAAATAAGAGCTAAAACTAGACATGTAAAGTAGAGGTGAGTGAAAGATGTCGTTGACCGTTGATGAAACTTCTTTGAACGTTTCATTTTGCATCAGCTAAGGCAGTGGTTCTTAAGATAGCCCCCTTAACCTAGGCACTAGGGCAAAAGCGTTGTGAAAGTTTCAAGCGGCCATTTGTTACTATTTTCGAGTTGTTGCTTGTGGTGGGTTTGAAAATTTTCAATACGTCTGTGGTAGTAGTTGGATTAAGTCCGATAAAATCCAAATGTCTAAATAAGTCCAAATTAGTAAGAGCGATGAAAGTAGAGAGTAAGGGCAAAATTATCGATACACAGACGATGCTAAGTAATTCGTGGGCTAGATTTAACAATACCCATATTAAAAGAATTAAAGAATGAGGCAATACTTTTGTTTCTTACACTTGAATGAGTCATCACCAATTGTTGAGGTTGTGGATATTGTAAGTGCTATCTAGCAAATTAGGTTTCAGATTCGGTGGAGTTTAATGAAAACTCTACTAGGTAGAGTCGAATTCTAACATATTTTCTGGTTTTGACGTGAGAATTCCAACCTTTATATTTTTATATTAAAGACTTTGATATTATGGAAAGAGATAAGAAGGGTAATATTTTGGTGGAAGAGTAGGGTGAAAATTTTGGGTAAAAAGTAGTGAAAGTATTGTATCGGAGGATCTGACAAATACATGTTGTCGGAGCTCTGTACAAATGCAATTTCTCTCCCAAAATCACGACGCAAACCACCCAATCAGACACCAAGCACGTCACAAACCATCCAGCTACACATTCTGGCAAAAAATTCAATTAAAAATTACTACTAAAGTACATTAATTAATTGAATCAATTATTTAGTGTTCACTAATATTTAGAAAAAAGTTCAAATTAATAATGAAATAATAAGGAATAAATTGATGGAAGTATTAAATGGGTAAATATTGTTGTTGTGGAACAAATTAAATTGAAGTGAGAAAAAAAAAACCTGGCCGTATACATTTTTTAATAAATAGCAAAGATTTCTTATATTCTAACTCTATTGGATCTATGCTCAGCAAACCATTTTTTTTGGCAAATTCTTATATGTGGCCAGCCGTATCGTTAATTAATGGTGTGGCCAGCCACATTGTTAATTAATAGTGTGATCACATAGTAATACCCCGCACTAAACTAATTATGAACATTTCGTTAAAAAAAACACGCACATGCACTTGCAAATTTGCACTGTACAAAAAATATAGACATTTTTTCCCTATTCCAAATTTTATTAGGAGAGAGAAAGTACATATTTTGTTATTTTTTTCAAATGTATATATTATAAAAAATACAACTCCAAAAAATAAAATAAAAATACCAAAATTTATATTTTTTAATTCTCTACAAATAGAGACCCATATTGATATAGTTTTATAACATTAAATTTTTAGCTCTTTTAAAACACTTATTAACCCCATAAAATACTTAGTGGTAACCCGTATAAATATTTGGTAAATACATGGATTACTGAGTATGTTTATAAGATATTACCAAGTAACCCCTAAGACATGAATCAGTAACCCCTCAAACATGATAAGTAACCCCTCAAACATGAATCGGTAACACCTCAAATATGAATAAGTAACCTCTGAAACATGAATCAGTAACCCCTTAAACATGTATAAGTAACCCCTCAGACATAATAAGTAATCCCTCAGACATGATAAGTAAACCATCGAAAATGAATCAGTAACCCATCAAACATGATAAGTAACCCATCAAACATGAATTTGTAACCCCTCAAACATGATAAGTAACCCCTCAAACATGAATCTGTAACTCCTTAAACATATATCTGTAAACCCTCAAACATCAATCAGTAACCTCTCACACATGATAAGTATCTCCTCAAACATGAATCAGTAACCCCTCAAACGAACATGATAAGTAACCCCTCGAACATGAATCAGTAACCCCTCAAACATAAATCAGTAACCCTTGAAACATGAATCAGTAACCCCTTAAACATGTATTTGTAACCCCTCAGACATGATAAGTAACCCCTGAGACATGATAAGTAACCCCTCAAACATGAATCAGTAACCCCTCAAACATGAATCTGTAACCCCTTAAACATATATCTGTAACCCCTCAAACATCAATCAGTAATGTAACGACCCGACTTTTCTAGGCTATCGATTTACGAAGGAAATCGACAAATGGATCATTACTAACATAAAACTTAACAATAATATTATAATTAAAGTCTAAAATTCCTTTTATTAATTAAATACTGAAGCAATAATCCCAAAAGTCTATAAATCAATACTTAAATACACCATAAAACTGTATTTTCCCAACAGATTGGGATAAACTAAACCATTATGAAAAGAAAACATAAACTAGACTCCGATTCACTCTACTGATCACATCAATACTCAACCCGAACTAAACGAGAGCCCACTTATGCGTCTGCATCATCACCTGAAATGGGGGGGGGTCCACCATCAGTGGCGAGTAACTAGGCTGTCCTGCTTAAATGAGGGACCGCTAACCATATAATAGCATAGAATCGACCAAGAAAATCATGCAAAAACACATGGAAATACGTGCAAAAATACATACGAAATACGTACAAAAATACGTACAAAAATCTGTATAAAAACACGTAGAAAAATACGTATAAACATACGTAGAAAAAAATATGTAGAAAATACGTATACAAATACGTATAAGATACGATTACAATACGTATAAAATACCTGCAAAATACGGTTAGAAATACATATAAAATACGAGTACAATACGTATAAAATACCTGCAAAATACGGTTAGAAATACGTACAAAATACGTATAAAATTACAAATGCAAATACGTACAAATACACGTACAAAATGCGTCTACGAATACAGACCAAAACACTTATACATAATACATGTAAATACACGTACAACATACACTTAAATACATCTAAATACAGACTTACCAGACGTACGCAGCGGAAGACTTAATATTACAAAATTAATACATAAACACACGAAAATACACATATATACACATATAACATAATCCTTCCCGTGAAATACTTATCTTATCACATTTTACCCTTAAACCATTCTTTTAACCATCTTATTGGACCGGTCATTATGCTCGTTGAGGATCCCGTGTGCACCTCAACTTTCCTAAAACATGCCGGGGTGAACTCGTGTCACTAGTAAAAAAATTCGTATTTGCATCGTGCCTACTTATGTACGATCCAAATAATAGGTATTTGTATCGTGCCTTATTATGCATGATCCAAATAATGCATTATTTGCATCGTGCGTTAAAGGCACGATCCAAATAATGCACTATTTGCATCGTGCCTTAGAGACATGATACAAATATTGCATTATTTGTATCGTGCCTAATAAGTCACGATACAAAATGTTTTGGTAAAATCAGAATTTTCCCTTCTCTAATTCATTCCATTTTCACTATTGATTTTTTAAAAACACTTCAGCCTGTTGTTCTCTTAGCTTCCTTCGTATTCCCCTTGCCCTAAAACTTCTGCAACGGTTCACTGCCTTCGCTGCCCCAACCGCCACCACCAGCAGCCGCACCAAACCGGCCACCAACAGCAGCCGCCTTCGTTCTCTGCATTCGCTGCCTTCGTTCGTTGCTGCGCTACTCTGCTACTCGCTGCCCTCGTTTCTGCTCTGCTGCGCTGCTCTCTGCCTTCATCTATGGTCGTGGCGCTGCTTTGTGCTGCTCCATCTCTGCTGCTCTCCGCTCTACTGCTCGATCTCTGCTGCTCTCTGCCTTCGTTCACCACCACCAAGTAGATGTTGTCTTGCTTCACCACTAAGTTGAGGTATTAATCTGATTTTTTTTTATTTCTTTTAAATTAGTTGTTATTGGTTTTTGGTATTAAATTTATTTGAATCTTTGGTAGTTATTGTTAATTTAGGGTTCAATTTTGATGAGAAAAGATTAAGATTCACTTTTATTATGTTTTTTACATGAAAAATGACATTACTCTCAAATGCCTACAACATGTTTGTCAAAATGCTTGAATGATAATTAGTATATTATTTGCTAATTTTTATGGGAAATAAAGACAATTAAGAAAAGCTTATTGAAAATATTAGTTCTTATATTTTTGAAGTTCAAAATGTACATAACCATGATTGATTTTTGAAGTTCATAATGTATATAAGCATATTTAATTAATTTTTGAAGTTCATAATGTACATAAGAATGGTTGTTTTCAAAGTTGTTTTCTTGTTTCTTTTTCTGTACAAATGTTCTCTGGATGAAGAAATTATTGCATTGATGAATATGGATATACCGTTAGTTAGGTGCAAATTAAAAAGAAATCATTTTGATTACTGTGGAGATGGATAAAGCTTAAAAACAAAAAAAAATGAGTTACAGAATGCTTAAATAAATGTTTTAGGACATGGATAAAGCTTAAAAACAAAAAAAATATGTTGATTACTGTGGAGATGGGAACGGAAACACCCAAAAATTAGCAAAAATGACATATTTCACTACTTATCGTTCTAAAATGTTGTTTTGTTGCATAGAATCATGCAAATTGGTTCTAAAATGATAACATAGATGTATAGGACATAACTAAAGGTTGGAAACATGAAATAGGTTGATAAGTGTGGAAATAGGATTAAAAACACCCAAAAATAGCCAAAAATGATCTATTCTACTTGTTAGTGTTCCAAAATGACCTCTTATTGCGTACAAGATGCAAATGAGTTATAGAATGCTTAAATAAATGTTTTAGGACATGGATAAAGCTTAAAAACAAAAAAATATGTTGATTACTGTGGAGATGGGAACGGAAACACCCAAAAATTAGCAAGAAGGACATATTTCACTACTTATCGTTCTAAAATGTTGTTTTGTTGCATAGAATCATGCAAATTGGTTCTAAAATGATAACATAGATGTATAGGACATAACTAAAAGTTAGAAACATGATATAGGTTGATAAGTGTGGAAATAGGATTGAAAAACACCCAAAAATAGCCAAAAATGATCCATTCTACTTGTTAGTGTTCCAAAATGACTTCTTATTAAGTACAAGATGCAAATGAGTTATAGACTGCTTAAAAACAAAAAAAAATATGTTAATTACTGTGGAGATGGGAAAGGAATCATCCAAAAATTAGCAAAACGGACATATTTCACTATTTATCGTTATAAAATGTTGTTTTGTTGCATAGAATCATGCAAATTGGATCTAAAATGATAACATATATGTATAGGACATAACTAAAGGTTAGAAACATGAAATAGGTTGATAAGTGTGGAAATAGGATTGAAAAACACCCAAAAATAGCCAAAAATGATCTATTCTACTTGTTAGTGTTCCAAAATGACCTCTTATTGTGTACAAGATGCAAATGAGTTATAGAATGCTGAAAAACAAAAAAAATATGTTAATTACTGTGGAGATGGGAACGGAAACACCCAAAAATTACAAAAAAGGACATATTTCACTACTTGGCGTTGTAAAATGTTGTTTTGTTGCATAGAGTCATGCAAATTGGTTCTAAAATAATAACATAGATGTATAGGACATGACTAAAGGTTAGAAACATGAAATAGGTTGATAAGTGTGGAAATAGGATCGATAAACACTATAAAATAGCCAAAAACGATCAATTCTACTTGTTAGTCTTCCAAAATGACCTCTTATTACGTACAAGATGCAAATGAGTTATATAATGCTTAAATAAATGTTTTAGGACATGGATAAAGATTAAAAACAAAAAAAAAAATATGTTGATTACTATGGAGATGGGAAGGAAAACACACAAAAATTAGCAAAAAGGACATATTTCACTACTTGTCGTAGTAAAATGTTGTTTTGTTGCATAGAATCATGCAAATTGGTTCTAAAATGATAACATAGATGTATAGGACATGACTAAAGGTTGGATGTAATCCCCCGTATTTTTATACACTAATATAGAGTTATTTATACATAGATATGCGATTTTATAACCCTAAACGGATATTTTATATGTTTTCTGAATTCGAATTAATAAAATAATTTAAATATTTTATTTTATGGAAATGTTAATATTTTAAATGTCTTAAATTATTTTTATAAATTTTTGGGACATATTTAAAGGTTTTAATTATCTGTTTTGGGTGTTGTACAAAACAGATAATTATATACTTCTTATATATAAAAATATGTATTGAGTTTGAAAAAGTATAAAAGTTTTAGGCCTTTTGTCACAAGCCCGACCTAATGGCAAACCCTAATTTTTCAGCTTTTACCGTTATATATACCCTAAGTGAGCCAAAACAGGTAAGAAGCCTAAAAGTAAAAAAAAAAAAAAAAAAAATAATTCGCTCTCTCCTCCTCACCGTGAACCAAAGAGAAAAGAAAAAAAAAATTCAAAAATCAAAAGTTAAAACTCAAAACCTCCATAACCACCACCCATATCTAAACCTCAAAACCTCCATAACCACCACCCATCCTCAATCTCCGACACCGCTAGTCACCGTCGCCGCCACCTGCCACAACCAGCCCTCCGTGGTGGTTCGTGGCTCTGTTTTTAAAAAAAAAAAAAAAAAAAACAGAGCAAGGTCTTCACGCGAGCCGCCAGGCGCAGCACCACCACCGGCCACCTGCAGCTGCTTCGCCAGGGTTTCGTCCACCGCCTGCTGCTCGTTGCCGCGGTCACCGTGGGTAGCAACATATATGTATATATGTGTATATGTATATATGCGTATATATATGTATATATATATATATATATATATATATATATATATATATATATATATATATACAAATCCTTTTATTTTTTTTTATTAATTATCTTTTTAATTTTCTTTTAAAATCTTCGATTAAAGAATGTATTTATACATACAATTAAGAAATTATTATTATTATCTAGTAATTTATTGGAGGTCTTAGGATAGGTTAGAGCTGCTGGATATTATTTTAGGGACTCGAGTTTAATATTATGAATCCTTTTATATTATAGGCGAGGAATATTACTTAAGCGAGTTCTAAAGGGAAAAGGTTGAGTACCGCCAAGTTTATTCGAGGTACACGTGATTGATAAGTTTTCAAACGTAGTATCATGTTAAGACTTTGCGTATTTCTATCATGATTGTCAAGATATGTGAATTTGTGGAACATGACTGTTTGTGGTGAATTTAATTGTTTGTATAACCTGTGTTTGCAAACCACTCAAGGAAAGAATAGGAAGAATTATTTCATGTTCCGATTATAAAAGAAATATTGCATGAATAGGTTCTTTGAATATTTCATGCTTCATTAGTAGCAATTTATTTTGCATATGGACAGGTTGTCCCTTTCAAGTTATTAGTAGCAATTTATTTTGCATATGGACAAGTTGTCCCTTTCAAGTTTATTAGTAATGCATGAATAGATTCTCCGAATATTTCATGCACTTTTAGTAGCTTTGGGATACCACTTAAGGCATAAGTTCTTAATGGGAATCTCGCTAAATAGACAAGAGTTCAGTGTGTTTTATCTGAACAACAAATTAAAACAAGTGTTATGTGAATTGTATGTGTGTGCTTGTTATGTGTAACAACTCTCAAGACACTAATCACTTAAAGTGAAAGATTCGGGTAAGCATTAAAACTCTCGACAAGTGCACGTCGTGAGTATTGGCATAGATGTGGGTTGGGGTCACGGCAGGACTCGTGACTTTAAGGGAACCGTAGGATCCACGTGTTCCATTAGCGGATTGAGCTCATTCCTTTATTTGTGACGTGGGTAGCTCCCACCGTCACCTTCTAGGCATAGACAACTCGCCCGGTGCTTACACTGGCTTCGGCTCTAGAGGGCCACTTAATAATAAATGTGTTTAACAAGGAATAATAACTAATTACTCACCATAGCATTTAAGCTTTTGACATGATTTTTATATGCAATAGATCTGTATGCTTATTTAATTGTCGTACTCAGCTTTGCTGACGCCGTACAAATTTGGTCTTGTTAATATCTTGACCCTGTGATGACCCAATTATTGGTGAGCAGTCGTTCAGGGTTAAGGTATGTTTGTGCAGGAATTCAGGGAAGATTATGGGCTTGAGTGACGAGTGGTATTTCTGAAACATTTATTTACTTTATGAAATATTTTCTAAATTCGATTTAACGTTTTAGTTTGGGATATTTTAGACATTTTCATTTATTAAGTTGGATTTATTTCGTTTAAGTTGATTCAATAATTTCAGGGCCTTAATGGTTCCAAGTTGTAATAAGATTTAGTTTTATTTTAAATTTAGTTTATTTTATTTCCGCTGCAAAATTCTGAGTAAGCCGATACGTTTCCACACGTGGCGATAACATTTTAATAATTCTCAATATTTCTTGAAAATAGCATTTATAAATTGATGAGAATTATTGGGGTGTTACATTGGAAACATGCAATAGGTTGATAATTGTGGAAATAGGATTGATAAATAGCCAAAAACGATCCATTCTACTTGTTAGTGTTCCAAAATGACCTCTTTTTGCGTATAAGATGCAAATGAGTTATAGAATGCTTAAATAAATGTTTTAGGACATGGATAAAGCTTAAAAACAAAAAAAAATATGTTGATTACTATGGAGATGGGAACGAAAACACCCAAGAATTAGCAAAAAGGACATATTTCACTACTTGTCGTTCTAAAATGTTGTTTTGTTGCATAGAATCATGCAAATTGGTTCTAAAATGATAACATAGATGTATAGGACATGACTAAAGGTTAGAAACATGAAATAGGTTTATAAGTGTGGAAATAGAATTGAAAAACACCCAAAAAATAGCCAAAAATGATCCATTCTACTTGTTAGTGTTCCAAAATGACCTCTTATTGCGTACAAGATGCAAATGAGTTATAGAATGCCTAAATAAATGTTTTAGGACATGGATAAAACTTAAAAACAAAAGAAATATGTTGATTAATATGGAGATGGGAACGAAAACACCCAAAAATTAGCAAAAAGATATATTTCACTATTTATCGTTCTAAAATGTTGTTTTGTTGCATAGAATCATGAAAATTGGTTCTAAAATGATAAAATAGATGTATAGGACATGACTAAAGGTTAGAAACATGAAATAGGTTGATAAGTGTGGAAATATGATTGAATAACACCCAAAAATAGCCAAAAATGATCCATTCTACTTGTTAGTGTTCCAAAATGACCTCTTATTGCGTACAAGATGCAAATGAGTTATAGAATGCTTAAATAAATGTTTTAGGACATGGTTAAAGCTTAAAAACAAAAAAATATGTTGATTACTGTGAAGATGGGAACAGAAACACCCAAAAATTAGCAAGAAGGACATATTTCACTACTTATCGTTCTAAAATGTTGTTTTGTTGCATAGAATCATGCAAATTGGTTCTAAAATGATAACATAGATGTATAGGACATAACTAAAAGTTAGAAACATGATATAGGTTGATAAGTGTGGAAATAGGATTAAAAACACCCAAAAATAGCCAAAAATGATCCATTCTACTTGTTAGTGTTCCAAAATGACCTCTGATTGCGTACAATATGCAAATGAGTTATAGAATGCTTAAATAAATGTTTTAGGACATGGATAAATCTTAAAAACAAAAAATATGTTGATTAAAATGGAGATGAGAACGGAAACACACAAAAATTAGCAAAAAGGACATATTTCACTACCTATCGTTCTAAAATGTTGTTTTGTTGCATAGAATCATGCAACTTGGTTCTAAAATGACAATATAGATGTATAGGACATGACTAAAGGTTAGAAACATGAAATAGGTTGATAAGTGTGGAAATAGGATCGATAAACACTATAAAATAGCCAAAAAGATCGATTCTACTTGTTAGTCTTCCAAAATGACCTCTTATTACGTAGAAGATGCAAATGAGTTATATAATGCTTAAATAAATGTTTTAGGACATGGATAAAGATGAAAAACAAAAAAAAAATATGTTGATTACTATGGAGATGGGAACGAAAACACACAAAAATTAGCAAAAAGGACATATTTTACTACTTGTCGTAGTAAAATGTTGTTTTGTTGCATAGAATCATGCAAATTGGTTCTAAAATGATAACATAGATGTATAGGACATGACTAAAGGTTGGAAACATGCAATAGGTTGATAAGTGTGGAAATAGGATTGATAAATAGCCAAAAACGATCCATTCTACTTGTTAGTGTTCCAAAATGACCTCTTTTTGCGTATAAGATGCAAATGAGTTATAGAATGCTTAAGTAAATGTTTTAGGACATGGATAAAGCTTAAAAACAAAAAAAAAATTATGTTGATTACTATGGAGATGGGAACGAAAACACCCAAGAATTAGCAAAAAGGACATATTTCACTACTTGTCGTTCTAAAATGTTGTTTTGTTGCATAGAATCATGCAAATTGGTTCTAAAATGATAACATAGATGTATAGGACATGACTAAAGGTTAGAAACATGAAATAGGTTTATAAGTGTGGAAATAGAATTGACAAACACCCAAAAAATAGCCAAAAATGATCCATTCTACTTGTTAGTGTTCCAAAATGACCTCTTATTGCGTACAAGATGCAAATGAGTTATAGAATGCTTAAATAAATGTTTTAGGATATGGATAAAAACAAAAGAAATATGTTGATTAATATGGAGATGGGAACGAAAACACCCAAAAATTAGCAAAAAGGATATATTTCACTATTTATCGTTCTAAAATGTTGTTTTGTTGCATAGAATCATGCAAATTGGTTCTAAAATGATAAAATAGATGTATAGGACATGACTAAAGGTTAGAAACATGAAATAGGTTGATAAGTGTGGAAATAGGATTGAATAACACCCAAAAATAGCCAAAAATGATCCATTCTACTTGTTAGTGTTCCAAAATGACCTCTTATTGCGTACAAGATGCAAATGAGTTATAGAATGCTTAAATAAATGTTTTAGGACATGGATAAAACTTAAAAACAAAAAAATATGTTGATTAATATGGAGATGGGAACGAAAACACCCAAAAATTAGCAAAAAGGATATATTTCACTACTTATCGTTCTAAAATGTTGTTTTGTTGCATAGAATCATGCAAATTGGTTCTAAAATGATAAAATAGATGTACAGGACATGAATAAAGGTTAGAAACATGAAATAGGTTGATAAGTGTGGAAATAGGATTGAATAACACCCAAAAATAGCCAAAAATGATCCATTCTACTTGTTAGTGTTCCAAAATGACCTCTTATTGCGTACAAGATGCAAATGAGTTATAGAATGCTTAAATAAATGTTTTAGGTCATGGATAAAGCTTAAAAACAAAAAAAAAAAGATATGTTGATTACTGTGGAGATGGGAACGGAAACACCCAAAAATTAGCAAAAAAGACATAGTTCACTACTTGTCGTTATAAAATGTTGTTTTGTTGCATAGAATCATGCAAATTGGTTCTAAAATGATACAATAGATGTATAGGACATGACTAAAGGTTAGAAACATGAAATAGGTTGATAAGTGTGGAAATGGGATTGAAATCCACCCAAAAATAGCCAAAATCGATCCATTCTACTTGTTAGTGTTCCAAAATGACCTCTTATTGCGTACAAGATGCAAATGAGTTATAGAATGCTTAAATTAATGTTTTAGGACATAGATAAAGCTTAAAAAATGAAATATGTTGATTATTGTGGAAATGTGAACGAGAATACCTTAAATTTAGCGAAAAGCTAGGACATATTTCACTACTTGCTTTTCTAATGTTTTATGATTTCAAATATTATATTGTGATTTGATTTGATTTGATTAAAAATATTTTGAAGGAGTTTGTTGGAAGATCTGACCCGAACACTAAATCGAAGATTGATGAAGTTCGAGAGCAATGGGCGAGGTTCTTTAGGCCCTTTATGTTGGAATGATCTGATAATTTGTAGAATCATGTTTTTATTTGTATGTATGCGTTTATGTATTATCGTTGACAACTTATTGGACCTTTAAGGTGTATACTATATTCGAAATACATTTTTGTAAAGAATTGATATGTTTGTATGTAGTATATTTATATTATATACATCATTTCAATCAATTCATCGATCCTTGGCGGTTTACGTATACGTATACATACTGTATGATTCAGTGATAATTATATATAATATATTAATATGTACATTTTAATATATAATTCAATGATAATTATATATAACATAAAATATTTAAAAATAATCCAATTAAAACAATTGGATTCATTTGCATCGTGCATTTGAAGGTATGATCCAAATAAATATCTTATTTGTATCGTGCCTTCAAATGCACGATGCAAATAGGTAACGTATTTGTATAGTGCATTCAAATGCACGATGCAAATAGGTCACTTAATTGTATCGTGCATTTTAGGCACGATGCAAATAAGTATTATTTGGATCGTGCCTAAGGCACGATACAAATAATATTTTTATTTGTAACAGCTGTATTTGTAACTGCAAATGCACGATACTAATAGCTTGAAATGCACGATGCAAATAGCCTTTTTTCTACTAGTGTGTATTCAACCCGTAGCCCTCCTTTGCAAGAACTAAGCCTAAGCTATGGCCATAACTCCTAAATAGCAGCTCGTGTACTACTATTTAGACGACTACATATCTTAAGATCCAGAACTGCCCAGAGACCGCAGTAGGGCAGTGGCTTCGACTTAACCCGATCTGATGACTCGTGTATCATCAAATGGGCGTCCTTACCGTATCTTGTCTTTTCTAAAGGCCATCGTGAGACCACTATTTAACAATCATCATATCTAGAGGCCATCGTGAGACCACTAATTCATATCATATTATAACTTCCCTTTTAATCACATTCACTACCAAAATACCCTACCTTTCTCTACGCTTTTTCCTTAGTTTTTCGACACTTTAAAGTGTCGGAAGCGTCACTACCGACACTTTATAAAAGTGTCGGGATTTCACGTTTCGAGAATTCCTGACACTTTTTTGTGTCCACAATCCCGACATATTAAAGCATCAAAAATAAATTTTCCCGACACTTTTTATTGTCGAAATATTCAGAGAAAAATGTGCTGTAGAATTTTCCCTCCTCCTCATCTCGACACTTCAAAGTGTCGGTATACTTTTCCCTCCTTATTATCTCAACAGTTTAAAGTGTCGGGCATGGTTTTGCCACCAAAAAATTGGGGTATACTTTAGACAATTTAAAGTGCCGGGAACGCTTTGACGTGGTCTACAATAATTAATTTCTAACATTTTAATGTGTCGAGATAAATGTGATTAGCAAAGAAACTTTAGACGATTAAAAGTGTCGAAATCATGTTAATCTATTCGCAATCCAAATGAATTATTATATTATTATAAATGCTATACTGAAATATTTTTAAGAAGAATAAAAAAAAATCTAATGTAATAAAAATTATAAAACCCATACAAATGAAATAGGAAAACAGGCTATCATATAAATGTAGAAATCGTAATAAGTGACCAAAAGTCATACAATACTTAACAAACATACTTAATTAACTATACATAGAAAAATGAAGTTTTCAAACGTACTTCATAACACGACATCTAGAAAGTTAATAACAACCTAAAAAAGATTAATGAATCAATATCCATCATATATACGTCATTGTTTACTAGTTATCCTAAAAGATTATTCATCGTCTGATTCATCTTCATCTTCCGATCTTTCATTTGATACCTATGGATTACTCTGGAAAAAAAAGAAAGAAAAAACCATCAACATTACGTGCATTTAAACTAAAATTTACAGATTTTGAAGATCACATCATGCACTCGTAGAAGGTTTTCAAGAATAACACAGATTGGTGCAAGAATACCCATCAAAATTAGATATGTGAGTGATCGTGAATAATGACAAAATACAAACGTTTCAATAATTATGGAGCGGATGAAATGTAAAAAGATGTAACTTTTTAATTTTAGCAAAAAGTTATCCGATCCGCGAGACCGTCTGACGAGTCTTGCTAATAATGTGAGTACGACCGTACTACCTCCAACTGTATATTTACACAGTTTATTTAATTTTTATCAGTAAATGTGCTTACTTTACACAGCCCATTACACCAAGACACAGCATGTTCAGGGGTGACAAAGGACAAATTTGGAATTTCATTTGCTGCACAAAGTGTGGCTGCTGCCTGCTGCAGCTATGCTTGATGGCCAATAATCCAGGAAGCTTGGCCTGTGCTACACCAATTATTCTTGATTAATCAATATATCTCTTTTTTTTAATCTTAATATATAAATTATTTAGATAGGCTAATTAAATTGATAGAAAAATATTATATAACAGTTAATTTGCAGGTATGCAGTAGTGACATGAGCAAACAAAGGAATAGGGTTAGAGATATGCAGACAGGTTGCTTCTCAAGGGTTTACAGTAGTCCCCACTTCCAGAGATGCCAGCAGAGGCTTACAAGCTCTTGAATCTCTTGTTCAATCTGGAATTAGCACTCACTCTCTTCTTTTTCAGCAGCTTGATGTTACTGAACCCACCAGTACTGCCCCTCTTGCTGGTTTCATCAATTCCAAATTTGGCAAATTTGATATTCTGGTATATTTTTTTACACTTATTTCATTAGGATCTGGAAATATTTTCTGCCAAAATTCTTGTGTGTTAACATGTATTGTATGGATACTAATCGCCTTAATTAGTTGAAATTTCAAGACATTTTACTTAGACATGAGATTTGATCAACATATATATATGTGCGCAAAGTTCAAATCTTCCCAATGAAGAGATTATAGTAAAGCTGAACAAGAATGAACTTGTTTTTGTTTATCAGGAAATTAGATTTGAAAGTAATCTGGTTTAGTTTATTATTGGTTTATTTCAAGTATATAATGCTTGTATAGTTCATATATGATATGCCATTAAAAGAGAAAGAATGTGTTACTATGAGTAAGTAGAGTGATAATGGGTTTTTTAATTAAGCCATACGATTATCGAATTTTATGCTCTAAATTGCTTATCTGGTCGAATTTCAAGGTTAGAGACATCTTAATTTTTCCTTTTCTTTTTTCGTTTATAATTGATGGTTGTTGATCGAATTTTGGGCAAAAATGGTTCGAATTCTGGAGTTCTATGTTAGGTTCGGTTCAAAAGTTGTTTGAATTCTATGTTAGGTTCGGTTCAATTTCAACTAGTTGGGGGAGGGGGGGGGGGCGGGCTGGGGCAGGGGAGGGACAGAGGCTAGGGGCGGGGGTGGCTGTGGGGAATGCAAGGGCAGGGGGCAGTGGGGTGGCGGGGGGGGGGGGGAGTTATGATGTTGCTGATGTTGATGTTAAAACTGATATTATGCTAGAACAGAGCTGATGTTGTTCAAGCATAAAGGGGAAGCTATGATGTTGCTGATGTTGATGATGCAAAGAATAAGATGTTGCAGCAATCAGGTTATGAAGTCATTTGCCAAAAAAAAAAAGCAACCAAGCCCAAATCCCAGGCCAAGAGCAACGAGAACAAAAGCTTTTAACCCGCAACAGCCCGAAGATAATAAAATAAACAAAAACAGGAGCAACACAATCAGACACACAATCCAACATAGACAACCAGAAATAGCAGTGTTAGAACACTGAAAACCACCCAAAACCAGAAATAGCAGTGTTATAACAGAGCAGAATCCTAATCAATACTGCGTTGTGTTGTTTGTGTGTCCACAACCCCATCTACACAACTCAAAGTCAACCCAAAACCATAGCACAAAACAGCAACCAGCCACTGAAAACCACCAGCAACACACACTAGAAAGCACCAAAATTTCTAAGTATTAAGAAAACAAAAGTGTACTGACCTGATTAGTTATGGATCATAAAGCGGAGTTTGCTGCAGCTAACATTTCTGGTGAAACACGACAAATTTCCATAGCACTCAACAAGTCACTCATTTGTGTTGCCATTCTCCTTACAAGATTTGTCGTTTGTTTTTTGTGCCTTGCAAACTCAGCCTGTAGGTCCTGGTTTTTATTATTATGATTGGAACTAATGCCTCTTTTCTGCAGCAAAGCATGCACTCCCATCGCATCACTTCGCTTCACCCCAAAACCATAACCAATTGGTTTTTGATTAACTTTATCCTTGTCATACATGAGCTCATCAAAAACTTCATTCTCTACTCTGCTTTCCAATTCAAATTCACCCATAGAGACTTTGAACTCAACCCTCTAATTAATTAATTAGTTAATACAACTGAAATAAAATCATCTCTTTCAACTCTTCAGATATCATAATAATCAAATGATTTCATCTTAGCTAATTGGAGGAGAGCCAAATAGTTATCAAGTTCGATAATTCTAATGCCTTACAGCATTACTCTAGCTCACAACATCAACATCAAGTAATGCACAAACAGACAAACTGCATCTACATTATATAAAAAATAAAATCAATAATTTTACATAATATATGATAAAATCTGCAAAACAAAGTAGCAAACTATCTCAAGAAGTAGCATGCTACAATCAACCTCAAAATGCAATCGTACAGTCATGATTATAACATTGAAGAAAACTTAATCTCCAAAACAAAAAGAAAAGGGCAAGAGCAGACAAACAGTGAAATTTCCCTTGAAGTAAAAAATAGGTCAAAATCAGTCTCGAACACGGCAGCGTAACCGCTTGTAGGCAATGCAAAGGGTTTGCAGTTTAATATCTCGGTTCCGGTACACTCAAAATCCTTTACATTGCAGTTGCAATATAGTGACGCAGCCAAGATTTATGACCTTAGCTTGCAGCTGGTATTACATTAAATACTAATTATCTATTCATGCTACACTGAGGAACCTATTTGACAATAGAGCCAACATTCCTGGACCCTTTGTTAATTAACATTATTTTTTTTATAGTCATACAATACTTGAACTAAAATTATTGCAAACTTAAGAAAATTAATCCTGCTAAAATCTAAATTATAATAAGCAATACTCATCCCACCAAAAGAAGTTGGGCTACCTCAAGGGTTTGAGAACCTAGAGCAAGGATTAGGGCCTGGATTTTTGTCCCAAAGTTAGTCAAATATTTATTCAATTTTTTAATATCAAATCCCTAATTCTAGCATAAGTGCAGCAAGCCAGAACATCGATCAGAGTTCAATATGAACAAGTAATAATCTGCAACTTTCATTATTGAGATTCAAATTCATTTTTTCTTTTTTCATTGTCTTTTAATTTTTATTATTTTTTACAGATTTTAAATCTTTGAGCAAGTAATTCATCGCAATTCTAAACATAAGAACAACACATTTAAGGGCATCTCAATTCTAATCAATCAATACAATTCAAATAAAAATTTGATTGAGAAGCTAGTGTAAATTAAATTAAAACAGGGGGTAAATAAATAAAAAGAGGATTAGTCAAATGAATGATGTAAATTCTCAAAAAGAGATCTCATGCCAGCATTTCAATTTAACAGCACCCAGAAATTAAATCAAACCAAAACAAGATGGATGAAGTCAATATACTCACCCAGTAACAGTAGAAACCCATAAAACAATGCTAAAACGCACCTTTTTCTTCAACTAAACAAGCAATCAAGTGCTATGAGGCTGAAATGAACTCTCTTTTTTTTCCCCAGAAAAGAAGGAGAAAGAAGAGAAAATAAATGCAAACTCAACCCAATAAAAGAAATATATTTTAAGAATGACCACTACTTTGTGTGTGTTACAATTTATACAAATATCATTTGAAGTTGTTTTATGAGATGAGTGAAATGTTTTATGAATATTATTTTTTCCCCACATGTTTATATGTGTTGGTTTTACTTTTATTATTTGAAACTAGATTAGTCCCGTGCTATGCACGGTTTTATCAAATAATATCTGATAAATTTGAAATTTTGTTAGTAAGTCAATTGAAAACAAATACAGAGTATGTAATATAAACTCATTACTTCAATAAAAAGATTTTAGTATAAATTCTAAATGATTTGAAAATTAATAAAATAAAGAAAATATTATGATATTAAAAATATTATATTGGTCATTAATTGCATATGGAAAATAGAAGAATGGAGTTAATGATATTTAAATTTTCAAAGTATGTTAAATGCTGAGGAAAAGAAAAAAAAATAGAAGATGATGTCATAAACATTTTTGGAGGGAAAAAATTTTGATTGAGAAATTGACATATGTACATTTTTAGGTTAGGATGACGTCAACAACATTCTGTTTTAGTATATATTATAGATTATAGATTTATAGATAGATGTTTCTATAGGTTAGAAAGGGGTCTCCCCATATGCACTGACGTCGAACCGATTTTTGTTTTGGCAAAAATTCAGATTCTGATTTTCGAGATTGAATTGTCTAAAGTCTAAATCATACACTACCTTCATTAATTTTTATATATAATAAATTAGTTTACTCACATTTTAAAAAAGTGATATCAAGATGTAAAGAAAATAAAATTGAATTAACATCATTTAAATAAAAGCAGTACGGAGATTATACGTTACCAGTGTAATTTTTTAATAGGAGAGTTTCTTGTTTTTCTAGTTTGTTTTTTCGAATAATGTTTCTTCAAAATTCTCAAGGTTAATGAATTATTAATTTGTTTGTTTATTTTCCTGATCTGTAAAACAAAGTTGATATTTAATATTGTTTGATTTTGTTTTCTTGGTTTAATTTTGGATCATTTTGATTTCTTTATAGATTTTTGAAGAAGCACCATATCAAGGAGAGAAGAAATAACTGAGAAGCAAACTTATTTGCAGTGTTTTGTAGCTCTTTAATTTGTCATTCTCAATTATATTTTCTTATTTTTTTAGGTACTACATAATAGCAAATGTAAATCAATGTTTTTTAATACAGAATTTACAAGAAGTTTTCTTAATTGCCTGCTTGTTATAATAAATGAATATCAAAATTTTCATATGAATTAAACTTAGGGTGTTTTCTCTTCAACTTATTAGACCTGAATTTAACTTATATGAACTTATTAAACCTAAAACTTTTTATTTTTTTATGATGTATTTAGACCTTATTAGATCTAAACGTATCTTAATTTATCTAAACTTATTAAACCTGAAATCTTTTTTTTTTCAAGGTGAAGAGAAAGCACCCTTAATTGATCTTTGATTTCTTCAGTAGATTATTGTTGAGATTTATATGATTTAGAGTATAATGTGAATGTTTATGGAAATAAATAATACTAGACGTAGTATTATAAGTTGCAAGGTCATAGTTTTATACCATACTTTAATGATCTTAAGTCATTGAAATGATGTGAAAAGAAAGCAGGAAACAAAAAGGAGAGTCACGACTTGCGACCTGGGCTCGCGACCCGCAACCCTGTTGCAGTTGCCTCTCTTTTGTACAGTTTGTTCCCGTTGTGTACGTACCTTTTTATTAGTAACTGCTATGTGTCTCTCCTATGCTATAAATATGTTTTTCATTTCTGATTGAAGTGAGATTGATTCTATCTCTTGCATTACAAGTTACTTGCATAAACTTGTCTAAGTTTCTCCATTGTTACACTACAAAAACACTAAACTTGTCATTCGAAAATGAAATCCTTGTAACCTATCACTAGTACCAAATGTAACGACCTGGGTTTGTGTTATTTGCTTTTATAGTATTGCATGAATTTATAATTATTTTTGTGCATGGTCTAAATTTATTTTGGCTATTTTTGTTGCCTATGAGTGTGATTATTTTATTTTATTTTATGTTATTTTAATTTTAATTTTAATTTTATTTTAATTTTAATTTTAATTTTAATTTTATTTTACTTTATTTTATTTTATTAGTATTAGTTTGAGGGTAGTACTTTTTAAGGCTTTAAACCTTAAGTGCACCCATATTTGGACCAAAGGCCTTTTAAAGGCATGCCTTGAGTGGAAAGGAGGGAG
Organism: Salicornia ramosissima; assembly: GCA_951394345.1. Classification (NCBI taxonomy): domain Eukaryota; kingdom Viridiplantae; phylum Streptophyta; class Magnoliopsida; order Caryophyllales; family Amaranthaceae; genus Salicornia; species Salicornia ramosissima. Next base: position 36,399,048 of record OX596237.1, on the reverse strand, counting down.
GAGCCCTCATTACCTATAAATACCCCATAGGGCTAGTTATGTGGATTATTTTCCAAAACTCTTTCGCACACTTCACTTCTTACATTCCTCACTAGTATTATATTTAGCCTTAAGGTTCATAAGGGTGAACCAAAGACAAAAAAGGGGGGGGGGGGGAAGAAGCCAAGGGCCAGCTGTGTCTTTTGGGCGTGTGCGTGGCACGAGTTTGGGCAGCAAGTTTTCGTGTTTTTGGCAACCAAGATTCATCAAGGTATCATGCTTTTTCATCCTAGTTTGAATACCATGATCATAGGATAGATTTGGTGATCAAATTAGACCAAAAAGTTTGATGAATACGAGTGAAACTAACCCATTTTATGCGTGAATTCTGGGCAGTTTTTGGGAGTTGATTTTGTGATTTTTTGCTTTGTTTTCATGCATATTTTGATTACATATGATGGATACATGTTTGATTGTGTTTATGTACAATTTTCATGAAGTTTATATGATGTTTTGATGCTTAAACATGATGATAAAGTTGCTGAAATTGTCTGAAATATGCGTGTAATATGGCGTGTGTTTGGGCTGGTTTTGTGATCAAGATTTGATTATTTCATGCTTATGATTGATGATTATTATGTTATGATTGATTTTGATCATGAAAAGTATCCAAGATTGCATGTTTTATGATGAATCAAGGAAAGGTTTATGTATGAATGCTCATGGGGTTATGCGTGTACTTTGGTATTGGTTATGATAGTGTTCTTGATAATCATTGTAACGACCCGACTTTTTAAAATTGTCGATTTACGAAGGAAATCGACAAATGGATCATTACTAAACATAAACATAACAAAAATAACATATTCTAAGTATAACTGATCTTTTATTAACTAAAGGATTAACTACTAGTCTCAAAATTCTAAAGTACATATTGAAATATTGTTTAATCCCAACAGGCTGGGATAAATACTTAATAAATAAGAAATAAGTAACATAAACTAAACTAAGGGTTCTCTATCACTCAGACATCCCGAACCACCGCAAGCCCACTTACGTATCTGCGTCTTCACCTGAAACTGGGGGGTCCACTGTCAGTGGCGAGTAACTAGGCTGTCCCGCTTAAATGAGGGACCGCTAACCACATAATAGCATAGAATCAACCATGAAAACCATACATAAACATATAGCAATACGTACGAAAATACATACAGGATACGTATAAAAAAATATGTACAAAAATACGTATACATTGCGTATAAAAATACCTGCAAAATACGGTTAGAAATACGTACAACATACTGATACATACATACAACATACTTATACCAATACAAATACAGACGTACACAACGGAAGACTTATACAGATACATTAACATCATTTTGTACATTACGTTCCTGTCTTATCTTATCATAATATCATAATTTATCATAACATATCTTAGATACCTTCATAACTTATCATAACCTATCTTACCATATCATATCATAGCTTATCATAACTTATCTTATCACAGCGTAACATAAACATCTTATCTTATCTTCTTATTGGACCGGTCTTTATAGCTCGTTGTGGATCCCGTGTGCACCACAACTTTCCTAAAACATACCGGGATGGACTCGTGTATCCAACCCGTAGCCCTCCTTTGCGAGAACTGAGCCTAAGCTATGGCCATAACCCCTAAATAGCCCTCCTTTGCGAGAACTACCTAGACAACTACATATCCTAGAATCAAGAACTGCAGCAGATACCGCAGCCTGGCAGTGGCAACGACTTAACCCGATTAATGACCTTTGCACCATCAAAGGGGCGTCCGTAATACTTATTATCTTTCCTAAACTTGGAAGTACTAGGTGACCGTAATTGGAACTGAAATGTTCGAAGTCCCAGGAAAGAGAGGTGCGGCACGTATGTTGGCCACCTTAAATACCAAGTCTTTCCTAGCCAGAGATCGAAACAAGTCAATAACCTTTTACTCTGTTTCCTTTCTTTCCCTATTATTATCTTATTATATTCCCTTCTTATTGCAACTTATCCACTTCTTTAACGACTAACAAAATAATAATAATAATAATAATTTACCCTTTTGTTATATTATTACTTTCCTTCATATTGTCACTTATCCCTGATAATTCCTTTACTTATAATAATTACAATAATTCCTAAAATACTTTCTAACATAATTATAAGTCAAAAATTAAACAAAGATTGATCAAATCACATAAGGACCACATGGCATTTTAGTAACAACAATAATAATTAATTAAATTCATCAGTCATCATATAATTAATTCAATAAATTATATGAAAATACAATTAGCAACATAAATTACTCAAAACATGATAAAATTCCTAATTTTCATATTTTATACCACTCGAAAACTCCATGTCAGCAATCCTGAAAATTAACACAATTAATTAAATACAATCATCAATAATTAGCAATTTTAACTTAATAATATTAATTAAAAAATCATACTTTAAACATTAAAGTTATCAAGAACCAGATCAAAATCAACACTTTATATACATGATATCACACGGCATTCTTGCATATTAAAATTATCAAGATTAAATCCAAGAATTCAATAATAACATGTTTTAATAATTTAATCACACTATTTTACACAATCTGATTTTAAATAATTAAATTAAGAACCACCGTTAAAAGATCTTGAATAATCTGGAAATTTTGATGGAAGCTAGATACAGGTTCAAGGTTTAACGTGCATAAATTTCGTCCAAAAATAACGTCATTTACTATTTTTAAGGGATTTTATAACTAACAAATCAGATTAGGCTGAAATCAGTTTCAGATTTTTCTGCCATAGCAAACGAACTTTAAAAATTACGAAAAGTTAACACAAGCTGTAAAACACTATTACTGACTTCCACCTAAAATTTAGTAGCCATCTAAATTGATTAATTGTCTTGAATAATTCGTAAACTAAATCTGGACAGTTTTACCGGTTTGAAAGATTAAATTATTTCAAGCAAGAAAAAGGATGAATTTTGCCACGAAATAAATCATGATTCATAATGAAACAGTAAAGAAACTCCCACGAAAAATTCATCAAGAAATAATAAGATTTGATTAAGAAATAAATTCATACAAATAATTATTAAACAATTAAAGATTTCAAGAAACTACATAAAATGATCAAGAAAATTTCATAATAATTCATCACATGGTTCGAAATTCTTAACCTTAACATGATACTAATTCCTTTAATTTTCCTAAATGTTTTCATGATTTAATCCTAATTAACTATGTAATTAACTAACCCAAATCTAAGAGGAAAAGTCTAGTTACCTGATTCGCAAGAAAAAATCCAAGGAAAATTACCCTCTTTGGTAATGAATATACACGGCTAGGCTTAGGAGTTTTTAGGGTTCTTGAGGTTTCCTTTTTTTTGGAGTATGGAAAAATATGTAAAATAAATTTAGGTTAAAGACTTGTTCCCTATTTATAATGTATGAAACAAAAAGAAAAATAAATAAAAATAACAAGAAGGGAGGGGGTCCGTGGGAATAGAGAAGAAATAGGAAGGGGAGAAAAATTAGGGGACTTGGTAAATTGGTAGACCAAGTTTACTAATTCAAAACAAATTACAATAATTAATTAAATAAATACTTAAATTATTTAATTAACCATTATTGAAGAAAAAGAAAAGAAAATAATTGTTGGCCAACTTATAACAGGGCCGGCCAAGCTAGAGGGGACGGGGCATGGGACCCGGTTCCCGGATAAAATTAACGAAATAAAATTAAACAGTCCAAAGTATATATAGGCCTTTTGGACCTAGAATAATAAAATATTTAGGAGAAAAGAAAAAGAATAAAGGGACAATAGGCTCCCTTAATAGTAGGAGGAAAATAGATGGGCAAGGATATAAAAATAGAATTTTTGGAAATAGGGTCAAAATAGATAAAGAATTAATAACATCTGTTAAACAAATTAAATGGAAGAATAAAAAGGAAATTAATTAAGGATCGGAAGCAGTGTAACAATGAAGGGAAAGGGTTGTTTCCTTCCTAAAATCTAGTAGTGAAAATAGATGAACAAAGGTTAAGGCTTAGTCAACAATAGGTAAAGGTTAAATATTGAATAAAAGAAATTAATGGAACAAAGAAAGAATAAAAGGATGGACTGCGTAACATATTGATCAAAGGAAACAATTGGGCTCGGGTTTTGGCAAGATAAAAAGGTTAGGGCCAGGCTCAAAATAACTAGATTGCTACACAAAATAATAATTAATTAAATAATAATCAATTAAATAGTTAATTAATTATACATTTAATTAATTAAATTTTTTTTTTTTAAAATATCCCAAATTTTCGGGGTATTACAATCTTGATGGGTATTATGTGAATCTTGAATTGATAAGTGATGATTTAAGTTAAAGATTGTGTTCAAGAATGTATACTTGATGTATAATTAATGATGGTTGATGTTTCTTGGAATTTCTTGATTGTTTTATGATGATTCTTGATTTTCTTGATTATGGTTATATAGTCTTTAAGTATAGATTATGTGGTCATAGTTAAGTTTGGTCAAGAAAGTTAAAGATAGTTAAAGAAAGTCTAAAGAGTGACTAATGAGGTTCAAACAAAGTGATGTACATAGTTATACTCAAGTAAAGACTTAAGAGGTAGGCTTGAGAATAACCAAGATGTAATGAATTATAAGATTAGCTTGAATTTGCATATGAGACGCCTAACCATAGAGTAAGATTCTAAAACTTGGGTTAAGACGCTGCCACTATCCTAACCGCGGTATTGGGATAGTTTATACTTATTGTGTCATTTTTATGATATGGGTCCGTAAGATGGGTTCATGGGTATGGGAGTAAGATTCTCATCCCTGGCATAATAAGAATTTCGATCACGTAAGATGTGTTCGTACGAGCAAAGTCCGATCTAATATGTAAATGATAGCGACAAAGATATTGTAAAGTTTAAGGTCAGGTAAGCTTTGCTTGTTTATATGCGTGATTGTCTGATTTGTTTATCTGGTCTGTTTTATGTTCATATGTATCCACTTTAGGGTGGAACTGTTATGACTCGCCACTGATGGTGGATTTATATTTTCAGGTAACTCTGATGGTGACGGTGATGCTTAGCTTTGGGATTGGGCGAGCGTCGTTGTACTTTCTCTTGTGTAGTTTATTTTCTGTTACTAGGATTTAGACTATTAGTATTTTGTATACTCTAACTCTAACGTCAGTTTTGGAGTTAATTCTTTAGTATTGTCTTTTGAGGTTTTAGTCATGTACAAACTTGTGGTAATTGTACGTTTGGATTTTTAGTAGTATAATTTGAAGTTTGGTTTTTGGTTTAAAGTATGTTTGTTGTTAGTATGACAATTCGACTCGTCGGTTCCTTCCGCGGCCGATTTACAAGAGTCGGGTCGTCACACAGTAGAAACGAACCAGTTAGAAGACATTAGAGTTAAGGTGAATTTCCCTCTTGAAACCGTATTAATCATGTAATATCCCTAATTTTGATGTGGATTTTTGAGTGACTTATTGTGATTTTTATTTCATGGCTTTGGTTTATTTTTATTTGGTTTTTGGATTGTTGATTTATGTTTTTAATTATTGATCGTTCATCGTTCATTCGTTGTTGATTGTTGATCTTGTGTTAATCCGGGTAATTCGATGTTCAAACTCGAATTTGGTAGTTAAGTTAACATATATTAACATAAGATTGAATTGAATAAAATGATGAAAATAATTCTCATGTTTGGCCATGTTATGAGTATGTCTTGATTAATTCATGTATGGTTTGATGATCTAAGGTTGATTTGAGTAATTAGATTATAAGTATTATGTTTACTTTGATTTAATTATGTTGTTGAATTAATTATACATGTTAAGTTGGTTTATGTGTGTATTATGATAAGTATGAGTTCTTGATGAGTTCTTTAATTTCTGTAAATTCTTGAATAAGTATTTTATGGTTTAATTAATAGCTTTTCGAATTTATTTTTAATTAAGTTATTTCTTGAAATTATATTTAGTTTTGATTAGTTTTTGTCGATTCTTGGTATTCTTGGTTTTCTTGAATAAATCTTGAATTGGTCGGTTTCTTGGAATTTTTTTGTAAAGATTAGTATTTTCGAAATGTTTTGGATTTATAAGTTTGAATATTGATCTTTACGGTCATGTCGCTATTTTTTCGTATTTTAGAAGTCACTTATCTTAGTAACGCATTGGTTGCTATTTTGGGTTAAAAACAGAGCCGCTGCCCTGTGTTCGATAATTGTGTGATAGTTCTTGGTCATAGGATGTGTTGTCTTCTAGGTTATTGACGCATTAGCTGCTAGCTTATATTAGGAGTCATGGCCATTACTTATACATAGTACTCGCATTGGAGTGCTACGGGATTTGGACGCATTGGTTCGTCCCGGTATGTGTTAGTAATGTTGGAAGGTACATAGTTCGACCAACGAGCTAAGACTAGATTGTCGGTTGTTTTCGAGGTTGCATTAGGCTATCGGTTTTTAAGTCGCATTGGACTGTCGGTTTGGACTTTCGAGTCTTCGATTTTAGTTTTGATTTCAATTTGATTTCGGTTTCGATTGAGATTTCGGATTTTTGGATTTGGTTTTCGGTTTTGTCTCGATTTTGATATGTGATTGTATGTTGATTCGCTGCGATTGGACGCCAGGTACGCTATTGTGTGATGATATTGATTCATGATGATTGATCTGTTGTGTTGGTTGTTGATTATTCTATTTGATGATATTTTATGTTGTGTATGTGGCTTAAGTCCAACATTTGGGTTGAACAACCTAGTTACTCACCACTGACAGTGGATATATATAACTTTTCAGGTAATGATGACGAGTAGCTGTCTACTTGTGCTTGGGCTGGGATTGAGTGCGGGAGACTTGTGGACTCTACTTTGTAATAGATTAGTTTTGTTTTCCGCATGTTATAGTTTTGTACTCAAACTTTGGTGGTGTGGTTGATAGGCCGTCGTCGAGCCTACCAAAAGTAAATTACATAACTCGGACTTACTAATTCTAGTAAGAGCAAGTAAGGGTTGAACCCTAGAGAATAACGTTTGCTGACCAAAGACAATGAGCATAGACAAACTAAGTCGATATTGGATTAAAAGATTGGTAATCAATTAACTGCAGAACACTAATATAGGGGTCTAAAACAAGATATAAAATACTAAGATTAGGGGATTAACGACTCGATACCACCATGGATTATGGATCGGTCAAAACTTAGACTTAGGTCGTGGTTAAAGGGGAGGTCATTCTATGATCACACTACTCTTTCGAGCTAGTGTGACGACCAGGAAGACGTATACTACTTACTTTCGTAATAGACACACCTAACTAGTCATAAGCACAAATCACGAAAACCAGTAACTTTCCCTTGATCGAAGGCCCAACTTTCGTGGTGCTTCCATCAATCGGGCGAAGGGAGTTATCACCCACGTTCACCTTTCGGTCCTTAGGTGGGGATTCTCTTATGAATCTAATTCTAGCTAAACAAGAGACTCAACATCATCGAACCTTTGGTACCGACATTAACACAATCATTACCATGAATTGACTAAAACATAAACATGGAGGATTTTGAGAGGTTTCACCCCAAACCCTAACAATCAAACTACTCACACATGGCTAGAATAATAAAGGAAAACATGATGAACATATTAAAAACAACACCAAGCATGAAAATAGATACAAACTATGAATTTAAGCAATATTCAATCACAAAACATCAAAGCATTAACTAAGTGTAAATAACAAAGGAGAGAGTAGAGAAGTGTTACTAATGAAGAAGCTTCAATATCAATAAGTAGAACAATGAGTTGATCAATGTAGATTCCAAACCAAAAGTATGAACTTCAACAATTATACTAAGCTTTGAAAATGAAAATCTATGAAAACTTAAGAGAGAGGAGAGAGAAAACTAAGAACTAGGTTATATTATCTATGAAATGTAATGTATATTACAAAAAAGGAGAAAAAAGGTATTTTTACCTCCTCCAAAAACTAAAACAAAAGAGCTAAAAATCACTAAATAATACGTACAGATGCGATTCAGCGGGCGCTGAGGCGATGACAGCGCCCACGAAGACTTATGGCAGCGGGCGTTGAGTTAGGATCAGCGGGCGTTGAGTTAGGATCAGCGGCCGCTGCAAGTCTTTGTGAGTTCACTGCCTCAAAACAGGGGAGGGGGACAGCGGGCACTGAGTTGGGGTCCGCGGCCGTTGTTCTTCACTTTATGCTTGTGGTAGCCTGGCAACATCAAAATCAGCGGCCGTTGCATGGCCTTCAAAACCTACTCTCTTTTCAGCCAAAAACAACCTCGAGCCCAAATACATCTCAGCGGATGCTGAGGAATTCCCAGCTCCCACTAAGGCCTTCTTAGTATAAGCAATGGCATATGAACTCTAGGGCTTCCTCAAGGTTCCCGACTCGCTTCCTCAGGTTCCGAATTAGACTCGAGACCTGCAAAAGGGGAAGAAAACGCAGAAACCAAACAAAATAGAGGATATCACATAGAAAAAGGGGAAGGGGACTACCGAAACAAAACTAAACTAAAAAGCCTAAAAATGCTAACAAAAGCTAAATAAAAATTAAAAAATAAATTAATAAAAACTACGAAAAATACTACCTAAATATAGACTGTCAAACTCCCCCACGCTATCTGGTTGCTTGTCTCCAAGCAACTATCGCACGAAGAGTTCGACAAATCCCTCAGGAGAGGAATTCTGCAAGGGACAAAGGACTCCTATTACAGTCTTAAGACGCACAAATCCCAATGCTAGGAACTAACTAAACTAAGGACTGAAACCTTTCACACATGAGAACCTTAAAGGACTACGAGGTATCTAAGCATAAACAACCCAACAACCGTCAAACACCTTTGAATAATCTCAGACATGAGTCGGTAGCGGGAAAAATACACCGTGAGGGAGTCATTAAGAAAAAAGGAAGGCAAGGGCACTCACGTCTCGCCGGAGTTAGCGTCTCTCGAAATTTGACAAGTGAAGTCGCATACCAAAGATGAGACCTTTCAAGAACATGAAATCAATAGGGCTTAAGGTATGTGGAAAGTGGAGTGGAAAAGTGGATGAAGTATGGTCATAGCATCTTATATACATGGTCCGAAACTACAAATAACTACTGACCGACCATTAGGATAATATACAATAGAACACCGATCGGCTAAGAAAACTGCTATCTCCTTCTTTAATTATGTACATTTTTTTTTGAAATGAAAGCAAGTGTAGAAACGATTACACTTGTTTAGAACTTAAAACACAACATAATAAACAATTTTTTTAGAGAAGGAGATACAATACTCCAATAACTATACAACTAGAATAATTACAAGGACCGAAAACAAAACTCGATGCTATGACGTATAAGGTGGGAATGCGTCCACGGTTTGAAAACCGAGGAGCATAAGGGAAGTTAGAGAGTGGAAAAATAATAATAAAAATGGGATGCCTAAATCATGTTCCAAGTCTCGAAAGGGCGGTAGCAATTCACAAGTAAAAACCTGATAAACTAAAACCGACGAAGTATAAAATGTGACATTCGAAAATGAATAACCCTAAAAGGGCCTAATTAAAGCAGGGGCTCTAAAGCTCACCTAGGTTCGAATACCACCGACTCAACGTCAACTAAACAAGCGACAACCTCGTACCACAAACCGACATGGATACACATCTTGTCCTAAAGGGTTATCCTAATAGGGAAAAGTATTCTATCCTAAGAGTTAGTAAAAAGCATTGAAAATTGTGCGGACTCGAGACTCTAAAGGAAAGAAAAGTCCCTAAAAGGATTCCCCTAGTTTCGACATCGGGAGACGACTAAACCTAGAAAAATAAAAGGGATAAAAGAAAATAAACTACGAAAATAAGCTACATGCAAAAATGGACAAAAAATAAAAGAAAATAAACTACGAAAATAAATTAATATGCAAAAATAATAAAAAGAAACTAAGGAAAATAAGGAAAGAAAAATAAAATACAAAAATAAACTAATATGCAAAGCACTAAAATGCATTTGGATTTTCAAAACGGGAGCAAGACCTGGAAATTGCCCCAATGACCACTAAAACATATCACACCACACTATGAAACACAACCCTAAGCAAGCACAATAAAAAATACCCCAAGAGCAGCTCCCCCAAGCTAGCTCCTCTATCCCAAGACCACGACTATAAGAACGCATAAGCGTTCTAAACCCCCAGGTTCACTTAAATACAAGTGAGAACTTACCTGTAGAGGACATGATTCGGTTTGTCGGGAAACATGTAGTCCAGGTGCACCATCGAAACTATTAAAGCTCCTTTAATGCTACCGAAATCATGACTCAATCGAGGCTCTAGTGCTTCACCCTCAATAGCTACGGGTCCTACTAAACACAAAAAAGTAACCTGACCTAAAGGGTGTAAACCCGCCAAGCTAGGACGAAAGCATCGTCCCGAGGCTATGGGTGGAGAGGTCTAGATGTCGGGGTCATCCTGGGGGAAGGGAAGGGTGACGGAAGAAACGACCTACCGACACATGATAGTCGTACATCTGGTTAGTCTGTATACGGAGACGGCTCAAGTCAGAACGCATCTCCGTAATGTTAGCATTAATGGACGCAAAGGCAGTGTTTTGCTGCTGGGACAGGGCCTCAAAGGCGGCAACAAAGTCAAATTGCGACTGGGGTGTGATGGGTTGTGCTTGTGGAGTTTGTGGTGGTTGTTCAACTTCCTCATGAACAACAACCGGGGCCCCTAAAATAAGACTATGTCACGCTGGGCTACGGGCTCTGCGGGGATTATGAATGGTTTTCCCAATCTAACCTGGTTATCTCGGGATTAGGCAAGTAGTGGTGGTGTCTCCTGTGGACAAGGACACTTAGTCTGTCGTCTTGGCCGGTGTTCTAAATGAAAGCTTGGTTGAGGAAGTCATATTTGTCACAGTATCGGGTTTCAGAATTTTTTTCCAATTGATCAATGTAACACGAGTACCCCAGTTTCCTAGCTATGATGGTCACAAAGCAACTCGGCCTTGTTGATCTTCCCAAACTCCTTTTTGGATAAGATTGAGTAGGTCAATAACTTATGGAACAGCCTTAGGGCAAGGTGATGGATGGCGTTGGCGACCGGAACATCCTTAGGGCAAGGTGATGGATGGCGTTGGCGACCTCCCAGGTAGAGTCAAAACGATCCTCACCCGTAATCGCATGCCAAAAGGCAAGCGGGTTAAAGTCAGGAAAGTTTTTAGCACTAAAATCAATGATTGGGTTGGCCCGGTCACAACCTAGAAATGCATTCAGCTGGGAAATGGTTATGGTATGACGGTCATTGACTAATCGAAAAGAAAGTTGGTATTCTGGTACATCAGTGGTGGACGCTATTTCGGTGTAGGTCAAAGTACTAAGGAACTCACAGGCCAAAGGTGGGTAAGTGTAATCGGCCATGTTGGGGTCAGTCAAATTTTTCCACCCGAAGTTTGTAAACAGGGTTTGCATTGCCCTGGTGATTTGCAGCGCCATACAAGGGCGTGCTCATAAAATCGGGTAGGGCGAAATGTCCACTTCATTAGGTTGTCATACTTGGCCCTATTGGCCTGTGGAATCCTAGTGGGGGTGGTGGTTGTGGTGCATCATCCTGTTGGTTTTGGTCTGAGGTACCGGGTCGATCATTCCTCTTCTTTTTACGGGGCTCAGACTTGATTGATCAAATTAGGTCCAAAAAGTAACTAAAAAAAATTTCAGCTAGTTTACTTCCCTAACCAGTCAATGAACAAGAGGCCTGAACCCAAGTGCCTCAAGTTCACAAAATCACTACAGAAAAATCACACAATTCCAAGTCACAAAATCAACCAACACAAAACAAAACCACAATCTAAGACAACAAATAGGGACTTAAATATTCAACAAAACAATTGAGCAAATGAAAATTCACCCTAAATTCGAACTGAGTTAAAAAGAAACTAAGCAAGAAATTAGGGTTTCAAAAAATACCAAACTTAGAAACAAGCCCCAAATGTACCTAGAACCGTGCCTTGTTCGTGCTTTTCCCGGTTTTTTTTTTTGAAATTTCGAGCCTAGGGTTCGAATTTGAGGAGAGAAAAGGAGAGAGAAATGTGATGGAATGGAAGAAATGGAGTAATGGAGTGAAGATGTAATACCCTGAAAAATCCCTACTCGAAAACTCTAAACATTACTTAAAATTATGACATAAAATACATTTGAAAGAAATTTCCAAAGTATTACCGCCACGTGTGAAAACGTTTCGGCTTATTCAGAATTTTGCAGCGAAAATACTTTAACAATTATTTAAACCAAATAACGTAAATTAAATAAAATTTTAAACTAAGTTCAAATACAAGAATTGTTAATGTAACACCCCCAAATCTACCTCTACGAAAATACTAGGATAATACAAATAAAATATCGTAGAGATAGACTTGGGCGTATTACCTCCACGTGATAACGTAAGGCTATACTAAAATACTATTAAACTTTTGCAGCGGAACCTAAAAGACTTTATTATTAAAAACAACTAAATGGTTTTCTCCAAAATATAATATAACTTGAAATTAAATAAAATCCTAAAGTAGGTGAATGACGCCCTTGTCCCCCCGATGCAACATGCAGTCCACTCCAATCATCATCACCTATCTACTTATCAATAAATGATAAGTAGGGCCAAGCCAAAAACAAAAATGAAGTACGAGTTAGCAAAATATGCTAAGTACATAAAAATGCGAGATAAGTAAAAATATTTATTATGCAAACATACTTTCGAAGACTCAAGTCATATTACATGACAACAATTATTTATCCAAAATGGTCCTTTTTTCAAAATATTTCAAACCATGAATATATATTGAATGTTAATATTCAAATATTGAAAATAAAATTTTCCTATACCCCAATTCCTCTCTAAGTGTGCACACCCCCAAGGTAGTATCTTTCTGTATAAAGGTTATCCTTGAGGAAAGACTAGGCCATACAAAGTCAATGGTCTTATCAACCAAATCCACATAGCGGGATTACATAACAATAAATAAGCTTGTAAAGCTTATGGGGTCACAAATAAATTTTTAATATAATAAGAGTTGAGTATAAAGAAAATATACTCATATAACTATAACCTTCCAAAATTCCTTATTTCCTTAATCTTTCAAAATGATATGACAATATCAGTAAAATATTTAGTTATTCCAAATCTTTTCATAGTATATTTTCTATGATGATTCAAATCTTTCCATAAAACATTATTTTCAAAATATAATAAGATGATTCAAATCATTAATATTATTTCCAAAATCTAAAAATTTCATGACAAAAATATAAGGCTAATAAAATATAAAATAATTTTGTCATCAAACTTTAAATTAACATAATACAAAATTAATTGAATCATAAATTATATCATGTATCATATAAACACGTAACAATCATGTAAACACTTTAATAAAGTATCTAGCCACTTAACGTACCATTATCAAGTCACAAATAAATTTGATCCGAAAGACCTAAGAACTTCATCTACAAGAACACCCTACATACAAATATTATAACCTTAATTAATATAAGGCCATTCAAACATTCCAAATTACTTAAATAGGCTAATATGTGCATGATCTTTATAAAACGTTTTATATAAAAACTTGTGTTTTTATAAAAAGATCGATTGAATATTAATTCATAAATGAAACCATAATATTATTGATAATAAAATGTTTATTACTTATACTACATAATTGAAATAATCCTAACATAAAAATAATTTTATGATTTTATTGTTTATAAACTTTAAGAGTGATTAATTAATATTTTAAACCGTGATAAAAGTAATTATTTTCTAAAATAAAATGTGAATGCAAAAAGAGAGGAAGAGAAGAAAACCAAATAGGAGGAAGTGGCGGCACGGCTGCCCGAGGTGGCGCACGGTGGTGGCCTGGTGCACAATGGTGGAGAGAGAGAGAGTGTGTGTGAGAGAGAAAAGATAGGAGAAAATTGTGTTTTGGTGTGAGTTTGTATTGAAAAGAAGGGGGTATTTATAGGCTCAAGTATGTAAGAATTTAGGTAATTTGGTGTATAAAAATTATGGTAAGTTAAGATATTGTGGTGCTTGATGATCAAGCTATTTGATCATGAACTCAAAAGATGGCAAAAATATATTTTGTTGAATAATTCATGATCATATATTTGCTAGAGGAAAATTTTAGGAAAGAAAACTTGTAAAAACAGTTTTAGTCAAATAATCTCTTCCTAATGACCCTAGCTAGTTGGCCGTGAGTTTTGGGCTCCTAATGCCTTCTTTTTTTCTCTTTTTTTTTTATTGGGGTACTTAATTGGTCTATTGGGTTTAGTTTGGGTTTTTGCAAATTCATAAATAGCATTTGGACTTAAGACTATGGACTCCATGATTAGTCAAAGAAATGATTGTGATCAGATTAGATAATGGTGAGATGCATGATAGTTATTTATTTATTTAAGAGATTGGATTCACATCGAACGGGTTTCCAAATTAAAGATAATAAGTTTTCTGTCAAGACGCCCCCAGGGCCACACTCGGTTGCAAATCGAGCGGATAAATCCACCATAAGGAGGGTGGGATCCCAAAAATAAAAATGAAAACAAGAGTGTCCAACGTCTTGTACCACTTGTAGGATGCTAGATAGCCTCCCCCATATGTTCATATTCAAGGTATATACGTTCCAAGAGTTTTGGTGCGAATTCTCTTTCACTTTATGTGGTTTACAATATTATGAAGAATCTGATTTAATTCAATTTCCCTAAAATCTACAACATAAACCATTACACTTGAAATCACACAATTGCAGGTTTATTTATCTTTTCATTTAGCGATCACATAATTACCAAGTCCTTTAATGCCCATGGCCCCACACAATGGTGGTAAAATAATATTGATGCCTAATGGCCCCACATTACGTGGTATAAAGGTTCATAATTGAACTCATATTCCAAACTGTGATAAAATACCCAATCTAGGACAACATGCTGTAACAATATATATTTTCCTTCTTCCACAATCTTGGATAGAACATACAACCAGTCATCACAGTTAAAATCATGCCTTAGATGTGGTACTACATGCAGACAGCTTACTGAGTACATACGTACCTGGTGTAGTATACCCTTCTAGCTACGGTTAATTGAATTCTCTGAATTTAAAGTCTCCTACAATAAAATATGGACTAATTAATTCCCTTGAACATATAAACTGTCCAGAGTATATATTACAAAATCCCAGCCTCTAAATAAAATTTCAAAAGTATTTTTAATCCCTTCTTTTTAACTCAAAGATTACACCATTGTGCTCTTTAATTAAAATACTAAGCGAACACTAAATTAAATATTTGAAATGCCGTTTTAGCGAAATTTCCAGTCTAAGCGTGTAAATACTAAATTTCCGGTCTATATCAAATTGTTTAGAACATTTCAAAACATCCCGAACGTGAAAATTAAGATTCTAACTACAGCCGATAGATCTTAAATTCTATTGTAGACAAATCTATACTACTAACAATTAAAATTTATTAAATTAAGTTACTATTGCGAAATCACAACAATAAAACAGTGAATAAAACCTTCTAGAATCATTTCAAAACATGTTTCTAAATCCCAACTTCCATGTGTTAAGCACTAGAATTCTACAACACAAATCTTTAGCCAAAAATAATTAAAACTCACTAAAATACATGAATTTTCATAAAATTTCAGAATATTATAACCTTTTTAAACACCTTTAAAACATCACCAAACCATAACTTAAGCCTTAAAATTTTCAAGAAATCATTCTATATTATCCATACCTAAGTCCTAATATTCAAAACAACAAAATAATTCAATTAACAAGGTTTAATTAGGGTTTGAACATACTTTATAAAAATCTAAAATTTATACTCAAAAGACAATAAAATCTGAATTTATATTATTTATTTTAAAATCAAAATCTTGAGTATAAAACATGATTAAACAACAAAATTAAATCAGAAATTAATTAAGTATAATAATTTATAAGATGAAATCAAGAATTAAAACAAATAAACAAAAACTCTCTCTTTATCTTTTCAAGAAGACTCACGCAAGGGATCAGAAGAACACGCAATGGCAGTGGCTCGACGTTCGGGCACCGGAGCACGATAGCAGTGGCGGTTGCAGCGGGACACGGGTGAGGTGGTAAGTCAGCGGCGCGGCCTCCAGTGGTTGCTTGTGTGGTGGTTTGAAGAGGAGAAAAGGAGTTTATACATATATATATGACTCATGGGCCACGGCACCACAGGTGGCAGCGGCAAGGGCAGCAACCTGCGGGGCGGCACCGGCTGGGAGGGGCGACTGGAAAGGGAGGCTGGTGGTTGCTGTGGTGGTGCTTGGGTTGCGGTGGTTTACGAAGGTTCAATGGAGTTTTTTTCTTTATTTTTCCTTTAGTTGAATGCTACGTGAACCAAAAGAGCAAAAAGGTTTATTTGAGTTTTTTTTTCCTTTTAGGGTTTTGACCTATTTTTGTTTACGCCACGGGTATTTATATGGCTTGGGTCTGATTTGAGTTTCTTACCATGTTGGGCTTGCGACAATACGAAAAAATACTTTTACCCTTTTTTAAATCGGAATATTTTATTTTATAAACGATGCCCAATATACATATTTAAAACCTTTGTTATTATTTTCAAATATGATTTATAAATATAAAGAAATTATTTAAATATTCAATTAATAATATTTTCGTAAATATTTACTTTAAAATATTTTATTAATTCTAATTCATAAAACATATAAAATATTCATTTAGGCGTATAAATCAAGTACACTAGTGCTTAAAATACGTATAAAATACTATTATTAAAGTATAAAAATACGGGGTATTACAGTCTACCCCCCTTAGAAGAAGTTTCGTTCCGAAACTTTGGGCAATCTTAATTTAATATTCCAATTAGAGGCGCACGTTTTTATCCTATAGCTAGAAATTGCAATACCACTTAATACTAACTATGCACATATTTGTGCTCACCAAATCATAAAAATCATGTTGGCGATACATTCTTTACTCATAATTAACAAAATATGTAAAAAACCTCAAGAGGAGTGTAGAATTTCCTTGAAATGAACAAATTTATGTTCCAACTCTTAACTTATAATAGCATCTTTGACTCTATTGCTGGAATTGTAACACTGATTAACTAAACTATGCACAAAATTTGTGCTACCTTGCAAACTAGCTGAGACATTGCAACAAAGTTGAATAAATTAACGTAAGAATATCTAAGACTTTTGCAAAAACATTGTCATTTTATGATTAATTTACTCATAAAAGAAAGAAGCGGAATTTATCGCACTCTACCACCCTTACAATGAGTTACGCCCCCATAACTCGCAACATAAAACGATTTGTTATTTTTGAAAACAAAAGACATCTTTTTAAAATTTATTGACAAAACAATTTATATCCTATAATATGTATTTCGACCTTCTATTAGATCCTTAAATTTGTAAATCATTTGATTCATAACCTACAGGCTTCTTATTCTTAAAAACCAAATTTGTCTGATCTCCTTCCTCAAGGGTAAAATTTTCATTTTGTTATCTTATCCATCCTTAATAAAAATCACTTATTATTAATATCTCCTCAATAAACACAAATTCTCACGTCCGTATATTTAAATAGCACCCAAATAAACCATATTTATCCAATAATTCTTAAATTATATATATCCAAACTCTCTTTTTGAGAACTCTTATCAACTTTTTTTTTCCTTCAATTAAATATTATATTCTCAAATGAAAAACACTATAAAGTTTCAAATTCGTCCATGACACATATCATAAATGGCAATGTTATACCTAAATGTACTTCCCATCAAATAATTTATAATTATCATATACAATTCCCCAGTATCAATTATTGGTGACCACCTGTAGGGGTCGTTTTTACCCGGCCGCCTATGTCACACGAGTTATTTTGAATTCTTGTTAACGCCATACGTGAATACGGTCTAGTAGGAGTCGCCATCGTGCGTTTATACGGTCCACGGATAGCGAAGAAGTACCGGTGCCAGGCGCAATTGGCCCCATATGGTCGTGCACCAAAGTATGGGTTCGGGTACAGGTTATGGGCCAATCGTTCATTGGGCCCTCCCACCTGTAAGCGGTCTCTACTAGGTGATCTCTTTTTGTGGCCGTAGTATTATTATTCCCAAATACACAAATATCTCATATTATACCCTAAGGTACGCATATTAAAGTTGTCGGGTTTGAATTATTACAAGTCAATACTAGTTTATCGTGACCACTTTGAATTAAGTCAGTGTTAAAAATCTTAGAAAATAAAACAGATAAAACATGAATAAAATAAAAAAAGCAATAAAAAAAGCAAAATAAATATGTGCAGGTTCAAAGTGTGTTCCAGGAGAAGTGGTTTGATGTGTTGTTCAACCAATAAAAACATATATGAATTACTTATATGCGACTTTTAATACTTAAAATAGATATCATATCAACGTTAATGACAATAATTGTAATTTCATTCATAATCAGGCCAGATCTAATATGACTCATAAATTAATCAGGATTATTATCATAATAATTATTTGAAATATTCAATTTAATAAATCAATCATTATATTAAAAATAAATTAATTAACGGTAAAACATATGATAACAGATCTGATCAATATGAGTCATAAATTATTCTACATCAATAAAAAATTGTAATCTACGACCGATTTGATTAAAATAGCAATTAAAGTGTTAACATTGATATGACATACATGAATTTAAGTACTAAAACTCACATAAAACATTCAGATCAAAAACCGCGTTAACCATTATCAAAGATCATCATTTTGATTGATTTATAAATATAACAACAAACTTAGAATGAATAGATTTGAAGTAGAGACTTCAGGAATTGTACCTAGTTATGCCTTGATCAAACAACCAAAGAGAGATCAACGATGATGAATATGAAATGCTTGTTTAAAGTTGATTGAGTTGATGATTTGTGATGTGTTTGGATGATGTTTTGAGGGTTGTTTGATGGAAGAGAAAGGTGTGGGATGTAAGTATGCAATGCAGAAGGGTGGTTCGTGGTATTGGCGTGTCTTAGAATGCTTGGAAGGACGACGTGTATTAATAGGCCAGAAGGATCAACGAAGGACCCGGAAGGACCAGTGACCTGCACCTAGACGCAGGTCTTGTAACATGGCATGCGTTTAGAAGCAGGTTTATTCTGATCCGGGGTCCCGGGATGCTCCGGGATGTCCCGAAATGTTCTAAAAACCTCCAGAAACTCTAAAAAATTACAGAAAAATTATTAAAAATTATGAAAAGTATGAAAAACATTAATATGCTTAGCGGAACAATTTTCAACATTCGGAAATGACGAAAATGCCCCTAGGTATGCAAAAATGCTAAAAAATATATAAAAAGCTCTAAAAATATAATAAAAATTATAGAAATATATGAATAAATTATAAAATTATTTTTATGATTTTTAAAATTATTTTATGATGAAACATGACATTTTTTAATTTTTTTATGAATATAAAACATTGAAAAATGCATGCAAAAATATAAAAAATATCTAAAAATCAAGAAAAATTACGAATCAATCCCGTAATCATCGTGAACCCTAATAAATTCTTCCAAGGCAATTTAAACATGGTTTAGACAATTTTTTGGGGTGTATTATGCATTTTCGTCATCAATTCCCCTTAGTTGGACCTTATGGCAATATGGTACATTCATCATTAGTCTCTACATTGGGGAGACACTTTTAGGTGTCTACACCACCCAAATTTACACTATTTCTTTCTTATTACTTGTACTCTTATCCTCGTATAACAAACTTTATCCTTATTGAACCATTTGATCTAAATAGTACTTTTCATCAATGCACATCCATATCCTTAATAGCAACATTTATGTCATCTCTTATAAATGTAGCCTTGTAAGCACCTCATAATTACAAAAATTACAAGACTTACATATTTCTATCCTCCGACCTCAAGATTCTCTTAAATGCACAAATAACATTTAAAATATTCATAGCTTCGCTCATCCTTAAATATAACCTAATTAAATATTTATGAACCTCAAAATTTCAATTTAAACTACTCAACTTTATAACATTATTTTTTTTACGTACCTTCCTTAATTTCCTTAATAACTTTATTTTAACTTCCCTTAACTCTTTTTTTTTTCATAAGCAAATTTCAACAATATAAATCCTTTCTTGTTTCCGCTTAATTAATAGTTTCTTTTCCATATAAAAACATCTACAAAATCTATAAACTACCAAAATTTATGTACATCCACCCCTCATTTATTGGTGTCCTATCTCAAAATATTTGTCGCCCTAAATGGCTTTTCATTAAGTAACCCCATAAAGATTTCATCTACAAGTAATAATCTCATCACTATATTATCAATTAAAATTCCTTATCATCAATATATCTAATCCTTTCAAACTCATCCTAAAGTATAATATATGCAATTGAATTTTCTTTTATGGTCAATCTATGCACGTTCCCTTTGCCTATAAACTTTAACCTTATCAATTTTTACTCCACTAAGCTAAGTCTATCTATTTGTACAACTTATTTCCCCATCGCCAAATATAACAACTCTCCTTTTATTGTTTTAGAGAACTATGAAGAGTATTGTAGTTGATATTTAAAAAAAAATTAAATTGGAAAATAAAATTTCAAAGGATTTGAAATATTAATAGATAAAACATTGTTAAAATAATAACAATTTATTCATCGCACTCTACCTCTTGTGATAAAAAGTGAAATAAGAAAATAATCACACCATAAGAATAAAAACATCCTAATAAACTTTTATTACTACCTCACAATAACCAAAAAATATATATATATATTATGACAAATTGTGACTCCTCTTTTAAAGAAAACTTAAATTGCAACCTTGCTTCCCAAACTTATATAACTTTCAATAACATCAATGTCCCCTGAATAATAACCCATTTTAATTCTCAATAAAATCCAACTTGACATGATATCGATTAAATCCCATCGAATATGTAATCTTAGTCTTAATCAATTCTATAACCTCAAATGGGAATAAATGAACGAATAGAAATATTATGCTAACTAACAACATATAACAACAAAAGAAAAAGAGTAAAAACCATTCATATAAGTGGCCTAACAATTCACATGCAGAGAAAACACAACTATTCTCTACTTTCGGCATCAAATGGTAATAATTATCACTGTCAGAATCAATAACATACAAAATGATACATGATATAAATGCAGAAATGTCTTTTCTATCTTATATTCCCTTTCTAAAATCTACCCTTTATCACCAAAATGAAACGAAAAGTTTATTCAAAATATTTTAAAACTTTAAAACATAAACTTCAAAATTTCAGAAATTGGAAAATCTAATAAATAACAAAATTTGATTTTAAAAAAACGTTTAGGATAAACAAAAACTTACGTTAGATATGAAGATCCTAATGTATTTTCATAATCGACCTTGCTAAAACTGATACCACTTGGTAATACCATGAAAATTCCCTACTTTAAAACTCTAAACATTACCTAAAATTATGACATAAAATACATTTGAAAGAAATTTCCAAAGTATTACCGCCACGTGTGAAAGAGTTTCGGCTTATTCAGAATTTTGCAGTGGAAAAACTTTAACAATTATTTAAACCAAGTAACGTAAATGAAATAAAATTTTAAACTAAGCTCAAATACAAGAATTGTTAACTCTCGAATCACTCTTATCCCACAACAATGCATGTGCCGAATGCTTGAACTTCACATCATTAAGCTAACCTTCGCATTTCTGCTCCCCAATAATAAAAGTGTATAAATTGGTTCATCACAGGGTCATTAAGGCGAGGGCCATGACCTAAGAAGACACACACACAAAAGCACGTAATAAGCAAAAGCCGAGTACATATATACAACAGGGCGAGAAATAAACAAATAAATAAATAACTTGTTGTAACTGAACTAAGACTATGGACTCCATGATTAGTCAAAGAAATGATAGTGATCAGATTAGATAATGGTGAGATACATGATAATTATTTATTTATTTAAGAGATTGGATTCACATCGAACGGGTTTCCAAATTAAAGGTAATAAGTTATCTGTCAAGACGCCCCCAAGGCCACACTCGGTTGCAAATCGAGCGGATAAATCTACCATAAGGTGGGTGGGATCCCAAAAATAAAAATGAAAACAAGAGTGTACAACGTCTTGTACCTCTTGTAGGAAGCTAGATAGCCTCCCCCATATGTTCATAGTCAAGGTGTATATGTGGTTTACAATATTATGAAGAATCCTCTTTCACTTTACGTGGTTTACAATATTATGAAGAATTTGATTTAATTCAATTTCTCTAAAATCTACAACATAAACCATCACACTTGAAATCACACAATTGCAGGTTTATTTATCTTTTCATTTAGCGATCACATAATTACCAAGTCCTTTAATGCCTATGGCCCCACACAATGGTGGTAAAATAATATTGATGCCTAATGGCCCAACATTACTGTTATTCCTGTAGGAACACTACAAGAGGGGGGGTGAATTGCTGTGTGGAACTTATAGCACAGATTTTCGTCAGAATTGAAAACCTAAAGGAACTTTGAGAAAAACGAAATGTAAAGAGTCAAATTTCAACGAGAAAAACTTCCTGGCCCACGGAAGAAAAACTCCACTTTTATATAAAGGCCTTGTAAACTATTACAATCCTAAATTTCTCTCTGGACCTCGTGAGTTCCTGTAGGAACTTACGATTCTATTCTCTTTCTCTCTTTCTTTTTCTTTCCCTTTCTCACGACTCTTTCTTCTCTGTTCTCTCTAAATTCTCACACACTTCTCTTCTCTTTTCTCTCAATTACAACTCAAATAATAACTCTAGTATATTGAAATGCATGTAAAACTGAATTGGAACTTAGGAACTTTTGACACAAACTCTAAGTAATATAAATCTGAAAGTGTGCTCTCTTGTTGTGTGTGTACTAAATCAGAATTGTATATGTGTATATATAGAAAGAATAGTTATAAAATTGCTTGAAGAAGAAGCCTAAATAACCACCCATAACCCCATATACACGTCCACCACTCTCACTCACACACCACTAACTTTGACTAACTTAAACAACCCACTAACTTAATAACAAATAAAAATAAAAACTAAAAACAGGTTTTTTTCTTTTTTTTATTTTTCTTTTTTTTTTTAATTCTCAACCTTTAAATTAATTTCTAAACCAGAAATGAATTAAAGAAAATCAGAGTTAAAACAACTAACCTAATCCTAAAATTAAGGACACCAAGTTGACTACTAACTAATTCAAAAACACCTACCCACTATTCCTAAAAATTGGGCTGCACTAATCCAGTCAGTTTTTGACTGTTTTAAACTGATTAAAACAGTCAAGGAGTGATGTAAACAGTCCCTAAAAATTAGCAACTGTCGTGGACTAAAGTAACTAACAGATTCGACACAAGTTCCTCTGGGAACATGACCTAGAGTTCCTCTGACAGACACGACTAAGTTCCAACCAGACTTAAATGCATTAATATACTTACATTTATCCTAGAACCTTACATTATAACATTCATGGATGATTCTCTTCTCTTCAACAAGTAATTCGTTGGAATACTTGAAGTTCTTCTCATAACCGGCAGCATAAACCGGCAGCTTGTTAAGTAAAACCGGCAGCTTGTTAGGTAAAACCGGCAGCATAAACCGGCAGCATGTGAAGTCCAAGACCGGCAGCTTTGAACCCTAAAACCGGCAGTCGTAAAATCCATGATGGCATCTTCAAGACGGCAGCTTCAAGATGGCAGCCACATCTTCAAAACTGGCAGCCTATTGACAGCACCATCTTTGATTCATGATTCGAACCTCCACTTGAATCTTCAATGCTTATTTATCTTCAAGATCTAAAATTCTCCAAGAACTCAAAGATACTTATTAGTAATTAAGTTTGAGGTTTATGTCATCATCAAAACATAAAAGGAATATGTCAACAATTTCCCCCTTTTTGATGATGACAAACCCAAGCAAACTTAATTTAAAACTAAACCAAATATACTCGTTGAAAAAGGATTTTTTAATTTTTTGTGTTTTTTCCAAATTTATAAAACATAAAAACATTCAATTAAATATTTTGGAATTTTCAATTTTTAAAATTAAACTAATTAAGAACTAACGTATACTACCCAAGTTATATACATCTTAACTCCACATGGAATCAAGAAAGTTAGTTAACTATTCACAAGTTAGTAAATTATTCACAAGTTAGGAACTTCATTTCATATGAGAATAAGATGAAAAATAAGACGAAAAAGAATAAAGTTCGTTTGCCAATTATTCTTCCCCCTTTTGGCATCATCAAAATCAAAATCAGCACGCCGCAAACATTTTTCATCACAGCACCATTAAACCAGTAATGGCAGATACCTGATCTCTAGAATAAGAAAACAACTCAAGTAGCAATCTAGCAATATTAGTCATCATAATAGCATCAAAGATGAAAGTGCAAAATAGAGCATAGATATGTTCCAAGGACAAAAGAAAAATAGAAAGTAGCTACTACCCGACTACTAAGACGCAAAAGAAAGAAAGAAAATGTCAAAGAAGAAAATAAAAGAAAACCTAAACCATGTTTAAAATAGTACAACCATATCGAAAATGTTCGAATGAAAGAGAAAAGAACAAGATCAATCGCTGTCCGGAGGAGCATCACTATAAAATCCAGCAATGTGTCCCAGAGAAGTTCCTTTAGGAACAGCAGAGGAAGTTCCAGCAGGTGTAGGGACACGAGTTCTGACAGGAATCCCCATAGGAACAGATGCTGAGCTCTGAAGAGATGCAAGCCGTGACATAACCTCAACATGATTCTGATTAGTAGATGCCCGTAGCTCAGCTACCTCGTGGCGAGAGGCGGTGGCTCGTTCTTCCAAGACTTCGATTCTTTCCCTAAAATGTTGAATCTCCTTCAAAATATGAAGAAGAATGTTTTCCGTGTTAGCAGCCATGTTCTCAGTCCCATCATCCTTGAGCTCCTCATCATCAACCAAATGCACATGTGGAACTTCACCCGGAACCTTAGGTTTAGATGAGATTCGCCTACTTTTACGCACCGGTTCTGTCACACCAACCGTGCTTTTCCCTTTACCCATGACCTCCGCCGCCTTGGCTTTCCTCTTAGCCTCATTTGCTTGTTTAATTTCCGACAGAGTTGCAGTACGACCATCTAATACCCCCAAATGCCAACCCGCAAGTGTACTCCCTTGTATAAATTGTTCCTTCTTTAGCCTTAACTTCTCATACCCTTCAAGTGGGACCTTAAAATACTTAAAAATTTTGGTCATAAAATTCCCGTATCCCACTTTCTTTCCGCTTGGGATAGTGTCAAGCATGTGAGAAATCATTAGGCTAGGGAAGTTAATGGGGATATCATTTGACAAACAATACATTAAAGAACAATCATGCAAGTTTGCTTCATTTCGCTTTGATGACCGTGGCACTAACGTCCTCCATACAAGATTAAACAATACTTTATGAAAAGGCATTAAAGAATTAAGGTCAATCTTGTTCTTCTTAGCATCACCATTTAAACTCAACAAAATGTCAGATTTATCTACTCCACTAATCTTTAAATTGTAAGGTCCCTTGAAATATTTATCAAACCCATCATTAGGAACCTCAAAAACAGTAGTCAACACATCAACATCTAATTCAATAACTACTCCATTCACACGACTCTTGATTACCCTTTGTTGGGAATCAAAATTGGCACAAAATTCTTGCATTGCCTCTGGGTACATGAACTCTATATAGTCACTAAACAATTTATCCCAATTTTGAAATTTAAAGACATGCAAGAGTTGATCATACCCTTGTTTGGAGCACCATTCTTGGTTCAGAACAAGAACGGGGACGAAGTGACTGGCCACTTGTTCGAGTTCCTTGGTAACATCAGTACTAACTACTCCCATCTCCAAGTTGTCAAGAGTTGAAGCTTCTTCGTCCTCCTTGCGTGCCCTCTTTTTCGAGTTTAGGGTTTGAGTTTTTGGAATGTTGGAAGGAGTTTGGTGAGTGGGGGATGCAGTGGAATCTTTTGTTGATTGGGTGTTGGAAGCATGTGAAGCCATGGTTGAAGAAGAGTGAAGATTGGTAATGGAGAAGAAGAGAATTGGAGAAGAAGATGAAAGGGGGTGCCGTGTGAGGAGAGAGAAGAAAAGAGGTTGAGTGTTTTTGGAAGTCTGAAATTGGTAGAGTGGTGTTGAGTGGTATAGTGGGTAAAACCCATGTGAGGAGTTCATCATTTTTTTTTTTTTTTTTTTTCATTTTAAAATTTGGATATATCCATAAACATGGTGACACTCTAATTTGGATTCACTTAATGGGTAGTTTGCTTTAGCTACAAAAGAAAAATAATTTGTGGAAAATAAAAATAATTTGTGGAAAATAAAATAAAAATAAATTAATTTGAGGAATAAATTAATTTATGTAAAAAGAAGAAAGAAATAAAATAAAAACCATAGGAACATATTGATGCACACATTTAACTCATCATCCAAATAGCAATCATGAAAATAAGAGTAATATTGATAGACATTTACGAGTATAAATCTCAAATTCCATCAGGAACATGCTTTCGCACCATAATTGCAATGAAAATTATTCTAGGAACTTTAACAATTGAGTTGACGTACCTGGAGGAACTTCTTAGCAAATTACTTTAATTTGATCATCCCAAGTTCCATCCGTAATTTCTCATATCTTTCTCTATTCAATGGCTTAGTTAATATGTCAGCAATTTGATCTTCAGTTTGACAAAATTCAAGTTTTATCAAGCCTTTTTCTACATTATCCTTTAGAAAATGATGACGTATGTGAATGTGTTTCACACGTGAATGGTGAACTGGATCCTTTGATATACAAATGGCACTAGTATTATCACAATATATAGGAATACAATTATAATTAATACCAAAGTCCCTTAGTTGTTGTTTTATCCAAAGCAGTTGTGAACAACATGCAGCAGCTGCTACATATTCGGCTTCTGCAGTGGATAGAGCAACTGTGTTTTGCTTCTTGGAACTCCAAGAAACTAAACACGTTCCAAGGAACTGAACCATACCTGAAGTGCTTTTCCTATTCACCAAATCACCGGCATAATCTGCATCAGCAAATCCCTTGAGTTCAAACGTGTCATTGTGAGGATAGAACAAAGTTAGATCATCAGTTTCTTTCAAATATCTCAATATCCTCTTGACTGCCGTGAGATGTGACTCCTTTGGATTTGCTTGGAACCTAGCACATACACCAACACTAAAAGAAATATCTGGTCTACTAGCAGTTAGATACAATAAGGAACCTATCATGCCTCTATATTGCTTTTCACTCACACTAGTTCCTTTGGGATCTTCATCCAATCTGGTGTTAGTTCCCATAGGAGTGTGATTTATTTTGGATGTTTCCATCCCAAATTTCTTTAGAAGTTCCTTTATGTATTTTTGTTGATGAATATAAATTCCCTTTTCAGTTTGCTTTATTTGCAAACCAAGAAAGAAATTTAACTCACCCATCATGCTCATCTCGAATTCCTTGCTCATTAAATTTGCAAATTCCTGACACAAAGATTCGTTAGTAGCACCAAATATTATATCATCTACATAAATTTGGACAATAAGAAGATCAATTCCTTTTGATTTTAAAAATAAAGTTTTATCAACTTTTCCTCTTTTAAATTTATTTTCCAAAAGGAACTTGGACAACCTCTCATACCATGCTCTAGGAGCTTGCTTCAACCCATAAAGAGCCTTGTCAAGCTTGTAGATATGGTTAGGAAATTTAGAGTTTTCAAAACCAGGAGGTTGTTCCACATAAACTTCCTCATTTAAAAATCCATTTAAAAAGGCACATTTAACATCCATTTGATATAATTTAAAATCCATGAAAGAAGCAATAGCAATTAAGATTCTAATAGCTTCTAACCTTGCTACCGGAGCAAATGTTTCTTCATAATCTATTCCCTCTTGTTGATTGTATCCTTTTACAACTAACCTGGCCTTGTTCCTGACGATCGTGCCATGTTCATCTAGCTTGTTCCTGAACACCCACTTCAATCCAATTACCTTTTGGTGTTCGGGCTTTGGTTCAAGGTGCCATACCTTGTTCCTTTCAAACTGATTGAGTTCTTCCTGCATGGCTAGTATCCAATCTGCGTCCTCAAGTGCTTCTATGTGATTTCGAGGCTCAATGATGGATAGGAACACACTATGGGCACAGAAGTTCCTGATTTGAGTTCTGGTCTGAGTTCCTTTCCCTATATCACTTATGATAAGATCAAGAGGGTGGTACTTCTGATATTTCCAAGGTTTTGGTTCAAAGTCTCTGATTGGAACTGGTCTTTCTACAGTCTCTTCAGGAACTCTGATCTCTTCTTCTAAGTTCCCCTCAGTCTCTGGAACTTCCCCCTGAGTTCCTTCAGGAACTGGCTCTTCTTGTCTTTCAAGATGAGGTCGTTCTTCTTGGATATTTGCTCTTTCTTCATTATTGGATGTTAACTCTTCTTCATCTGGATCCTTTCTAACCAAGCCTATCTCTAAGTCCTCAAGTTCCTGCAAAAAGTTAGTATCACTATTTACATAAGGGTTAGTTTCATCAAATAAAATATGTACACTTTCCTCGACACTTAATGTCCTCTTGTTATAAACTCTATATGCTTTACTATCAGTGGCATATCCTAGGAACACGGCTTCATCACTTCTCTCATCGAACTTCCCTAAGTTCCTTTTACCATTATTGTGCACGAAGCACTTACAACCAAAAGATCTCAAGTGAGAAATGTTAGGTTTTCTTCCGTTCATTAGTTCATAGGGAGTTTTGTTTGTGATGGGTCTTAACATGATTCTATTGATTATATAACATGCCGTATTGACGGCTTCAGCCCAGAAGTTCCTAGGTAATCCACTTGCAATAAGCATTGTTCTTGCCATGTCTTCTAAAGTCCTATTTTTCCTCTCCACAACACCATTTTGCTGTGGTGTCCTAGGAGCGGAAAAGTTATGATCCATGCCATTTTCCCTGCAAAACTCATCAAACTTTTGATTTTCAAATTCAGTTCCATGGTCAGATCGTAAGTGAATTAGTTGACAACCACTCGACTTTTGTATCTTCTTAGCAAAGCAAACAAATTCTTCAAAAGTCTCATCTTTGCTATGAAGGAACATTGTCCAAGTAAATCTTGAGTAATCATCAACTATGACTAAGACATACAATTTTCCACTTCTACTTTGGACTCTCATGGGCCCACACAAATCTATGTGAATAAGTTCCAATGGTTTTGTGGTGCTCACGAGCTTTTTGCTTTTAAAGGAACTTCTAACATGCTTGCTTTTAGCACATGCATCACATAATTTATCACATTGGAACTTGATGTTTGGTAAACCAACAACTAGTTCCTTTGTTCTCAATTTATCCAGTAGAGAAAGGCTAGCATGTCCCATTCGTTTATGCCAAAGTAATGGATCATCCTCAATGACACTTAGACAAGTAAGAGTAGTTTTAGGAATTGCTTCGAGGTTCACAGTGTATGTGTTCCCATTGCGTTTCCCTTCAAGAATAATTTTATTAGTGTCATTGTTGATGATTCTACAACACTCATTAGTAAAATGTACAGAGTTTCCTTTATCATAAAATTGTGAAATACTAAACAAGTTATGCTTCAAACCATCTACAAGAAAGACATTATCTATGCTATGGGAACTTGACTTACCTACCTTACCTACGGCAATAATATTACCTTTCTGATTGTCACCGAATGTCACAGTTCCCCCTGAGTAGGCTACTAGTGAGAGAAAGTTTGATTTGTCTCCGGTCATGTGCTTGGAACATCCACTGTCGAGGTACCATGTGGTGTTCCCCCTCACTAGTTCCTGCAAGAATAATTAATGGTTAGGTTGAGGAACCCAGGTTTCCTTGGGTTCCTTTGTAGACATATCATCATAAGTTTTTTCAATCCATTTAACATGTCTATGATTCTGATTCAAGCTGTTGTTCCTCTTGGAACACTGGTCTTTCAGATGACCTGAGTTCCCGCAGAACAGACAGACTTTGCTGCTTGGAAGTTCCACATACTTTTTCTGATTGCTCCCTTTTTGTTTATAATTAAAACCTAGACCTTCGGTCCTCTTTGCTTGGGTATTCAGAATCCATTGTGGAACTTCTCGTTGATTATCTTTATCCCTTTTTATTTCAGTAAGTTCCTCTGTCAATTTCTTATTATCAGATTTTACTTTTTCCAGATCAGTCTTGAGTTTCTTCAGATCAGAAACCCTAGAGGAACTTTCATTCGTATTTTCAGATTTCAAACTAAGATTAATCAACTTATAGCAGTTAAGTTCCATTGTTGTTTGGCTTAATTCTTTTTCAAGATTTTTAACCTTAGTCATTAGAACATTGTTTTTATCAAATAGGTCAAAGAATCTATTTTCAGTTTCAACTTTATTACCCTTAAACCAATCACTATGTTCCCTACTTACTTTGAGTGCGTTCTCACACTCATTCTTTTCTTTCTTAACAGTCATCCAGTTTTTATGAAAATCAATAACTAAATCAACAAGTTTTTGTTTAGGCAGAGAATTTAAATAATAAGGATTTAGGCTTACCTTCTCGTCGAGTTCCTGTGGGAACTCTGGCACATCAGATCTTGCCATTAAACACAATTGGGCCGTTTCCTCTTCAGGCTGTTCCTCCACCTCTTCTTCTGATTCAGAATCACCCCATGCAGCTATCATCGCTTTTCGAACATCATTTTTGGAAAACGAGGGCTTGTAGTATTTTTCTTTGTTGTAATCCTTCTTTTCCTTAAATGATCCCTTCCCTTTGGACTTTGTTTTCTCATTTTCCCATTGTGGACATTCTTTGATGAAGTGATCAGTGGAGCCGCACTTGTGACATCCAAATTCCCTTTTGGAACTCGTCAGTTTCTTTCCTGAGTTCCTGAAGGAACTTCGGTTTCTGTTGAAGGCTCTTTTGAATCTTCTAACGAGCATAGCAGTCTCGTCATCTTCTTCAGTATCACTTTCTTCTGCCTTCAATGCTAACCCCTTGTTCTTAGAACCTTCTCCGCTGGTTCCCAGGTGTAATTCATGAGTTAGCAAGGAACCCGCCAATTGTTCAATGTTGAACTTTGTCATGTCCTTTGATTCCATAAGTGCTGTTACTTTAGATCTCCATCTATCGTCTTGTGGTAGACTTCTTAAGATCTTTCTAACCTATTCATCAATGGGTATTTCTCTTCCAAGGGAAACAAGCTCATTTATGATGTTAGTAAAACGAGTAAGCATATCTTGAATAGATTCCTTAGACATCATCTCGAACCTTTCATATTTAGAGATCAATAAATCAATTTTAGACCTTTTAACTTCATTAGTACCTTCGTGAGTTATTTGTAGTAAATCCCAAATTTGTTTTGCACTCTTGCACCCCATAATACGATTATGTTCATGGGGTCCAAGACCACAGTGAAGCAATTTTATGGCTTTTGCATTAATTTCCATTTTTTCAAAGTCTTCACGTTCATATTCAGAAATTTCCTTAGGGACTACCTCATTATTAGCATTAATTTTGGTTACCTGATAGTCACCGACTTCCACGACTCTCCATACCTGATAATTTTCGGCTTTGATGTAGATCTCCATGCGATTTTTCCAGTATGCATAAAATTTCCCATTAAACATGGGAGGTCTCTGAGATGAGTACCCTTCTTCCAATTTTTCGCAAGTGTTCATACTGCCCGGATCTCTCGTCAAGGTGTCTTGAACGGTCTGAGTTCCTGCTCTGATACCAATTGTTATTCCTGTAGGAACACTGCAAGAGGGGGGGTGAATTGCTGTGTGGAACTTATAGCACAGATTTTCGTCAGAATTGAAAACCTAAAGGAACTTTGAGAAAAACGAAATGTAAAGAGTCAAATTTCAACGAGAAAAACTTCCTGGCCCACGGAAGAAAAACTCCACTTTTATATAAAGGCCTTGTAAACTATTACAATCCTAAATTTCTCTCTGGACCTCGTGAGTTCCTGTAGGAACTTACGATTCTATTCTCTTTCTCTCTTTCTTTTTCTTTCCCTTTCTCACGACTCTTTCTTCTCTGTTCTCTCTAAATTCTCACACACTTCTCTTCTCTTTTCTCTCAATTACAACTCAAAGAATAACTCTAGTATATTGAAATGCATGTAAAACTGAATTGGAACTTAGGAACTTTTGACACAAACTCTAAGTAATATAAATCTGAAAGTGTGCTCTCTTGTTGTGTGTGTACTAAATCAGAATTGTATATGTGTATATATAGAAAGAATAGTTATAAAATTGCTTGAAGAAGAAGCCTAAATAACCACCCATAACCCCATATACACGTCCACCACTCTCACTCACACACCACTAACTTTGACTAACTTAAACAACCCACTAACTTAATAACAAATAAAAATAAAAACTAAAAACAGGTTTTTTTCTTTTTTTTATTTTTCTTTTTTTTTTTAATTCTCAACCTTTAAATTAATTTCTAAACCAGAAATGAATTAAAGAAAATCAGAGTTAAAACAACTAACCTAATCCTAAAAGTAAGGACACCAAGTTGACTACTAACTAATTCAAAAACACCTACCCACTATTCCTAAAAATTGGGCTGCACTAATCCAATCAGTTTTTGACTGTTTTAAACTGATTAAAACAGTCAAGGAGTGATGTAAACAGTCCCTAAAAATTAGCAACTGTCGTGGACTAAAGTAACTAACAGATTCGACACAAGTTCCTCTGGGAACATGACCTAGAGTTCCTCTGACAGACACGACTAAGTTCCAACCAGACTTAAATGCATTAATATACTTACATTTATCCTAGAACCTTACATTATAACATTCATGGATGATTCTCTTCTCTTCAACAAGTAATTCGTTGGAATACTTGAAGTTCTTCTCATAACCGGCAGCATAAACCGGCAGCTTGTTAAGTAAAACCGGCAGCTTGTTAGGTAAAACCGGCAGCATAAACCGGCAGCATGTGAAGTCCAAGACCGGCAGCTTTGAACCCTAAAACCGGCAGTCGTAAAATCCATGATGGCATCTTCAAGACGGCAGCTTCAAGATGGCAGCCACATCTTCAAAACTGGCAGCCTATTGACAACACCATCTTTGATTCATGATTCGAACCTCCACTTGAATCTTCAATGCTTATTTATCTTCAAGATCTAAAATTCTCCAAGAACTCAAAGATACTTATTAGTAATTAAGTTTGAGGTTTATGTCATCATCAAAACATAAAAGGAATATGTCAACAATTACGTGGTATAAAGGTTCGTAATTGAACTCATATTCCAAACTGTGATAAAATACCCAATCCAGGACAATATGCTGTACCAATATATATTTTCTTTCTTCCACAATCTTGGATAGAACATATAACCAGTCATCACAGTTCGAATCATGCCTTAGACGTGGTACTACATGCAGACAACTTACTGAATACATACGTACCTGGTGTAGTATACCCTACTAGCCACGGTTAACTAAATTCTATGAATTTAAAGTCTCCTATAGTAAAATATGGACTAATTAATTCCCTTGAAGATATAACATGTTGATCGGTCCATTTTGGACCCATTTTTCGGCTTCATTTCACTTGTCTTTCGGGCCTTTAAGATTTTATTTCTTTGGTTTTTAGTCTTTTAGTATAGAATTAGCTTATTTCATGGTTTCCTTCAATAATGTTGTGTTTTATATGTTTTCTTGAATAATTGGGCTAAATTTGGAAGCCTTTCAAGTGCTCTTGCATATATAGTCTGATTCAAAGACTCATATATTTTTTTATATAACTCTTTTTCAGGTGATTCCACTTGGAGAAGATTCCTTATTCCAAAATCTTTAATTTCATATATTATATGCTCAATTACCCTAAGAAACGAAGGATATATGAGCATTTGAAGACCGAGTGCGCAGATTTGCACGACCGTGCAGCTTCCCTTCCTTTGAGCACAATCGTGCAGCTTATTACTGCACAGTCGTGCAGCCACTCGTGAAAAGGTCATAGTGACCCTTTTGGAGTGCACTATCGTGTAGTAATAAGTTGCACAATCGTACAGCAAGACCTTCGTTTCGCCACGATCGTGCAAGGTTCAACTGCACAATCGTGCACGACCTGCAACAAGTGAAATTTTCTGATTTTAGCCGTGTATTTTAGGGAACTTTTAGAGATTAGTTTGGAGGGGTTATTAGCTATGTTTTTAGACACTAAGTTTCAGATTTTAGATAGAATTAGATTGTACTCTAGATACTCTAAAGTAGAAAAAACACTCTCTCAAGAATTTTTAGTTTTTCCAATAATCAAAGTAGATTAGCATTTGTTCTTCAAATTCATTGTTCACCATTGATTTTCAAGACTCCATTGAATTCCAATCCAGGTTGTTGTTTTTGTTTTCCATTTTTGATTAGATGGTAATTCTTTAATTCTTGTTGTCATTTTAGTTTTAATAGAATTAGTTTTAATTTATAGAATAGATTTAATTGAATTTCTTGAGTTTTGCTTTAATGGCTTCCATTAGTGAGCAGTTATTTTTCTAGGGATTGGATGACTTGATGTTGTTGATTTTGGGGGTTTATCATTGATTGGATAGTGTTTAAATAATCTTGAATGCATTTTCTCTAGAATTCTTGAACCTTGCATGAAACCTTGGTGAAGTGCTCATGTTGAGCTTGGTGATGATTGATGTCTTTGATAATTGCTTTCAAGGCTTCCATGAGAATTTCTTAATTGCTAGAGATAGTAATTAGGATTGTGAATTGATAAAAGTATTTGATGAACTCGATTTTGGGTTTCGCTAATTTGGCTATTCGAGAGAGGTTAATTTAGCGTCTCCTAGAATTTCCTATTGCCTAATCGAGAGAGGGTATTGGGATTGAGTTCGTTAGTGCTTTTGAATATTCACTTTGCAATTGAGATAATCGAACATGAGTTAATTCAATGATTGTAATTCCTCCGATTGGGATAACGTTAGGGAGTCTAATCCTTAGAGTTTTAGTCATTTGGTTATTCAATTCGTTTAGTTTTCGATTCAATTTCACTATTCTTTAACAAGATTAAAAGACCCTTGGATCATTGTTGATCACGACTAATTCCGCGGTAGTTCTTCGTGGATCGGCCCTAGCTCCACTAATACTACGTATTAGTTTGTTAAGTTGTTATAAATTGTATATTTGATAGGTGTCTAGGGCCGCGACACCCTAGGAGCCGATCAAATTTTGGCGCCCTTGCCAACCAAGTGTGAAAAAGGTGATGTCTTCATTAAATTCAAAAAAAAAAAGAAGAACCATTTCAATATTAGGAGAAAGAATGAATTTATTCATTAGAAATTTCAATTCAAAAAAAAAGAAAAAAAAAATCAAAAATCAAAAATTTCAAAAGCTTCCTCCTTCCATTTCTCACAATGAGGACATTGTGTCCTTCAAGCTTGGGGGGGAGAAAGTTAAAGAAAAAAAAAAGATTTTTTTTTTCTTTCTTTTAGGACCTTGTGAAGTTTTTTGGTCCATTTGGTGTGAGATTATTTTTTGAATAAGCTTGGGGGAGGTTATCCCCGGTATTTTGGTTTTAGTGTGATCCCTTGTGTTTTGTACTTCACTTTAGGGCACCACCACATAGCCAAATTTTTCCACACCCATACCCAAGCCTTATGTTACATCCATAAGAAGTCCTTCCGACCCATGCGGGGTTGAGTCCTCCTTGTCTTTTGGGGAACTAGCCAAGTATATTGAGCGGGCGAACAAGGGGAGTGATGGGGGGTTAACTTTAGCTCCAAAATAAATGATCCATTCACAACGGATCCGTTTCCCTTTTCTTTCCGTTTCCTTCGCGGAATCATGAGACACTCCTAGTTAGGTGGATTTGAACTCTTTGGTTGGTTTGTGGTATGTTTGGCAGAACTAGCTTTGGGACTATTAGGTTGTGCAAAGTTTTCTTAGTTTTCTTTCTTTCTTCCTTTTGGGTCAATTTCTTAGGTCCTTTGCATGCCAAGTTTGGTAGATTTAGGAAACTTTGTCTTCTCTTATGCAGATTCTCTTATTTCGGCGAGAGAGTTTATTTATTCTCCTTCTTTTCTGTTTAGGATTAGCTTAATTTGTAGTTGGTAAGAGGTATGGGTTAAACTCTTTGGAAACCCTTACGAGAGCATACTCGTCCTCATTGGCGACTTTGGGGTTTAAATGGCTTGTTACTTGTGCTAAAAGTGACCGTGATTCCTACGAAACTGAGTTAGACTTTTTGTTTCTTTTTTTCTTTAGTTTTCTTTGCTTGAGGACAAGCAAAAGGCAAGCTTGGGGGATTTTGATCGGTCCATTTTGGACCCATTTTCCAGCTTCGTTTCACTTGTCTTTCAGGCCTTTTAGATTTTATTTCTTTGGTTTTTAGTCTTTTAGTATAGAATTAGCTTATTTCATGGCTTCCTTCAATATTGTTGTGTTTTATATGTTTTCTTGAATAATTGGGCTAAATTTGGAAGCATTTCAAGTGCTCTTGTATATATAGTCTGATACAAAGACTCATATCTTTTTTTTCTATAACTCTTTTTCAGGTTATTCCACTTGGATAATATTCCTTATTCCAAGAGCTTTAATTTGATATATTATATGCTCAATTCCGCTAAGAAACGAAGGAGATATGAGCATTTGAAGACCGAGTGCGCAGATCTACACGACCGTGTAGCTTCCCTTCCTTTGAGCACGATCATGCAACTTATTACTGCACGGTCGTGTAACCACTCGTACAGAGGTCAGAGTGACCCTTTTGGAGTGCACGATCGTGCAGAACGTGCAGCAAGACCTTCGTTTCGCCACGATCGTGCAAGGTTCAGCTGCATGATCGTGCACGACCTACAGCACATGAAATTTTCTGATTTTGGCTGTGTATTTTAGGGAACTTTTAGAGATTAGTTTGGAGGGGTTTTTAGCTATGTTTTTAGACACTAAGCTTCAGATTTTAGATAGAATTAGATTGTACTCTATATACTCTAAAGTAGAAAAAACACTCTCTCACGAATTTTTAGTTTTTCCAATAATCAAAGTAGATTAGCATTTGTTCTTCAAATTTATTGTTCGCCATTGATTTTCAAGACTCCATTGAATTCCAATCCAGGTTTTTTTTTTTGTTTTCCATTGTTGATTAGATTGTAATTCTTTAATTCTTGTTGTCATTTTAGTTTTAATAGAATTAGTTTTAATTCATAGAATAGATTTAATTGAATTTCTTGAGTTTTTCTTTAATGGCTTCCATTAGTGAGTAGTTCTTTTTCTAGGGATTGGATGACTTGATGTTGTTGATTTTGGGGGTTTATCATTGATTGGTTAGTGTTTGAATAATCTTGAATGCATTTTCTCTAGAATTTCTAGAATTCTTGAACCTTGCATGAAACCTTGGTGAAGTGCTCATGTTGAGCTTGGTGATTATTGATGTCTTTGATAATTGCTTTCAAGGCTTCCATGAGAATTTCTTAATTGCTAGAGATATTAATTAGGATTGTGAATTGATAAAAGTATTTGATGAACTCGATTTTGGGTTTTGCTAATTTGGCTATTCGAGAGAGGTTAATTTAGCGTCTCCTAGAATTTCCTATTGCCTAATCGAGAGAGGGTATTGGGATTGAGTTCGTTAGTGCTTTTGGATATTCACTTTGCAATTGAGATAATCGAATATGAGTTAATTCAATGATTGTAACTCCTCTGATGTGTCCAGTTTGTACGAGTTATTTAACTTCTTTTTAGTTCCTTTATGTAATTAGTTTAGCATAAGATTTCACATTTTGTTACTTTTGAGTTTAAACGAGAGTTTGGCTTGAAATGTAAAGTTGTAGTGTAATTTACAGTTTTTAATGCTTTTTAGGATAAGTGTAGTTTGTAGTTGCGGTTTGGTTTTACGTGTTCTTGTAGTCTTGAGCTACGAAACATCATTAGGAGCATTTTTGGAGTCATTGATCATGTGCCAAGCACACTTAAAGAAATCATTAAGCATTAGAGGGAAAGAAAAGCCTTATTGTGAACCTTCAAATGCAGTAAGTCCAACTTCAAATGGAAATATCTCCCAATCTACTCATTGGATTTATGTGATTCAAATTGGAGGTTGTAGCTCTCTTCAATAGCTTTCCAACGGTAGGTGATAAGCCTTATTTCGTTAAGGAACAAGAGAGTTATGGCTATTTTAGTCTGAGCTGCACAGACAGTCTACAGGGGCGCGCACCGCGCCTCAGAGGGCGCTGCCAGCGCCCCCATTGCAGTGAGCATCAAGAGGAAAGCGCGCCCAGCGCCCTTTGGGGCGTGCCCAGCGCCCCCATCACAGTATCCCTCCAAGGAATGGCGCGCCCCGCGCCTATGGGGCGCTGCCAGCGCCCATGTTACAGTAGTACTTCCAAGGAGGGGCGCGCCCCGCGCCTTTAAGGGCGCTGCCAGCGCCCATCTGCTCTGTTCTGCACGCGGCTTCATCCACTTGATTTCTAGGTTATAATTTAGTTTAGTATAAATAGAAAAGTGGTTTTTCATTGTGAAAATCTAGTTTTTCATGTTCAAATAGTTCCTTAGCTTAAATTCTCTCTAGTTTCTCCTTAGATTACATAAAAACTATTAAATCTTTAGTTTGTAATTTTGATATTTAATCATGGAATCAATGAAGAATCTTTGTTCATCAATGGAAATGGTAGCTTAAACTTGTTCTTGGGATTGGTTTCAATGATTCCAAAAGGCTCCTTGTGAGGATTCTCTAACTCTAAACTATTTCTTTACTTCAATTATTTACTTGCTCTTATATGAATTGTTATTGGTTTTGTTGAATGTTTTAGCTTGATCTTTGTCTTGTTATTATATTTTACAAAATCATTACTAGGGTTTGAACACAATCGATTATTGTGTTCAACCTCGAGTAGCAACTATCTTGTTCATGCTTAAGCGTATTCTTATTGTGAACAATTTAGTAGAGCTTGTTTAAACGTTAATTGTTTATTGCGTATTCTCTAAACAATTGCGTTCTTATTGTGTCTCCGTTCTTAAAGCTTTTGTTCACTGCGTGTTCTTTGAACATTAAGGGTTTTAGGCAATTTACGATTTATCTTGTCTAGCTAATTAAGGGGACTACAAGAGTTTACTCTTGTCAATAATTAATTGAGTATTGAAATGGTTTGGTAATTGAGAGTCTAATTCAATTAGCCGAGTCAGAGTCGTTGTAACCGAATCCTAAGATTCTTTAAAACTAGAATTTTACCGCAATCAATTAGTTGTTAGTTTATTTTATCACTAAAATCTCCAATTTCCCCCCCTTGTTACCAATATCACTAAGGAATTAGTGATTCTCCCCTTTAATAATCCAAATACATATTAACACAATTAAATCAACATAAATCCGTTCTCTGTGGATACGAACCTTACTTGCCCTTTACACTAGTTGTAATTGGAGAGTAGGAGAAAATTACTTTTGGTAAGTCTTTTATTTTTAACGACATAAAAGACCTACCAAATTTTTTCCGATTGGGATAACGTTAGGGAGTCTAATCCTTAGATTTTTAGTCATTTGGTTATTCAATTCGTTTAGTTTTCGATTCAATTTCACCATTCTTTAACAAGATTAAAAGACGGGGATCATTGTTGATCACGACTAATTCCGCGGTAGTTCTTCGTGGATCGACCCTAGCTCCACTAATACTACGTATTAGTTTGTTAGGTTTTTATAAATTGTATATTTGATAGGCGTCTAGGGTCGCGACACCCCAGGAGCCGATCAACTGTCCTAAGTATATATTACAAAATTCTATCCTCTAAATAAAATTTAAAATTATTTTTAATCCTTTCTTTTTAACTCAAAGTTTACACAACTTTGTTCTTTAATTAAAGTATTAAGCGAACACTAAATTAAATATTTGGAATACCGTTTTATCTTGTAAATACTAAATTTCCAGCCTATGTCAAATTGTTTAAAACATTTCAAAACATCCCAAACGCGAAAATTAAGGTTCTAACTTCATCCGATAGATCCTAAATTCTATCGTAGACAAATCTATACTACTAACACTTAAAATCCCAACTTCCATGTGTTAAGCACTATAATTCTACAACACAAATCTTTAGCCAAAAATAATTAAAACTCATTAAAATACATGAATTTTCATCAAATTCCAGAATATAATATTATAACCTTTTTAAACACCTTTAAAACATCACCAAACCATAATTTAAGCCTTAAAATTTCAAGAAATCATTCTATATTATCCATACCTAAGTCCTAATATTCAAAACAACAAAATAATTCAATTAACAAGGTTTAATTAGGGTATGAACATACTTTATAAAAAATCTAAAATTTATACTCAAAAGACAATAAAAGATGAATTTATATTATTTATTTTTAAATCAAAATCTTGAGTATAAAACATGATTAAAAAACAAAATTAAATCAGAAATTAATTAAGTATAATAATTTATAAGATGAAATCAAGAATTAAAACAAATAAACAAAACTCTTTTTTTGCAAGAAGTCTCATGCAAGGGATCGGAAGAACACGACAACGGTAATGGCTCGTCGTTCGGGCACTGGAGCACGGTAGCACTAGCGGTTGGAGCGGGACACTGGTCTGGGGGTGAGTGGGTAGCTGCCTCCAGTGGTTGCTATGGTGTGGTGTTTTGAAGAGGACAAAAGGAGTTTATACATATATATATATATATGACTCATGGGTCATGGCACTACAGGTGGCAGCGGCAAGGGCGGCAACCTATGGGGCGGCACCGGCTGGGAGGGGGAACTGGAAAGGGAGGCTGGTGGTTGCTGTGGTGGTGCTTGGGTTGCGGTGGTTTACGAAGGTTCAATAGAGTTTTTTTTTTTTTTTTCCTTTAGTTGAATGCTACGTGAGCCAAATGAGAAGAAAGGTTTATTTGAATTTTTTTTTTCCCTTTTAGGGTTTCTGATTTGAGTTTCCTACCATGTTGGGCTTGCGACAATACAAAATAATATTTTTACCCTTCTTTTAACCGGAATATCTTATTTTATAAACGACGCCGAATATACATATTTAAAACCTTTGACTTTATTTTCAAATATGATTTTATAAAATTCTTTTATAAATATAAAGAAATTATTTAAATATTCAATTAATAATATTTTCGTAAATATTTACTTTAAATATTTTTTAATCTAATTCGTAAAACATATAAAATATTCATTTAGGCGTATAAAACAAGTACACTAGCGCTTAAAATACGTATAAAATACTGACATTAAAGTATAAAAATACGGGGTACTACAGAAGAGGATGATTAATGATGAAGATTTGAGTGAGTTGAGTGAGAATGAGTAAGTTTGAGAGTTAGGGTTTGAGAGAAGAATGGAGAAAATTCGAGTGTCTGTGTTTTTGTTCGTGAAAAATGAGAATCCCTGACCTCTCAACTTTTATATTAATCGACTTGCGGTCGCTGACTTATTCCAAGAGGCCGCTATCCCATTTCAAAATGCTACTGACTTTCTCAAAAAGCCCCATCAGCGGGCGTTGAAAATGGGCCAGCACCAGCTGTAACCAAAATTTTGGTTACTGGAAGATTTTGACATGCCTCATCAGCGGCCGTTGAAAATGGGTCAGCACCCGCTGCAAGCAAAAAATTTGCTACTGGAAGAATTTGACCATTATACAAGCGGGCGCTGATGGAATTTCAGCGGCCGCTGCACTTGACCTGTAGCCAATTTTTGC
Source organism: Salicornia ramosissima (assembly GCA_951394345.1). Classification (NCBI taxonomy): domain Eukaryota; kingdom Viridiplantae; phylum Streptophyta; class Magnoliopsida; order Caryophyllales; family Amaranthaceae; genus Salicornia; species Salicornia ramosissima. The sequence continues at coordinate 36,357,275 of OX596237.1, read as the reverse complement.
AGCAGATTAAACCCAAAAATTTTACCAGAACTTCTGGTTTAGAACATCTTCTCTTGATTGTAAACCAAGGGATACATCAACATGTATAGTAGCCCAAAAAGGCCAAAAGTACACTCGATGAATTCGGAAGTTGCAATCAAGGAAATCTCTCGTTTTCTTTTAACTCACCCATGATATTTTTTTTTCGAGTGCTCCCTTTTTCTAGCACACATTCATGGATACATGTAACGATCACATGCATGCACAAATGTGTGAAGGCACTACTCAATCTTTTCTCTTATCATTTTTTTTATTTACAATGTAAGGAAATAAACTATCCTAAAAAGCAATAAATTAAGGGTTGCCTCCCACAAGCGCTTGTTTAATGTCCCGAGCCTGATGAAATGACCGAGTCGGCCCTACTTCTCAACGAGAGTAACATCGAACTCGTCTAAGTGAATAACAAGGGTAGCTTCCGGAGGTTGGCCTCCATAGTAGGCTTTTATGCGTTGCCCATTCACTTTGAAAGGGGCGGTTCCATCATTTCCAATCTCAACCGCCCCATAGGGTTAGACCTTCTGAACCGTAAAAGGACCAATCCACCTCGACTTGAGCTTTCCGAGGAACAACCTAAGCCGAGAATTGAACAATAGGACCTTGTCCCATTTATGAAACTCCCTATGGAGAATATGCATGTCATGCCAAGACTTTGTGCATTCCTTGTAGATTCGAGCATTTTCATACGCATGAAGCTTAATTCCTCAAGTAAATGAAGGTCGAGCATCCGCTTCTCCTCTGTAGATTGGAGATCGAAGTTGAATGCTTTGATTACCTAATGTACGCGATGTTCAAGCTCAACCGGTAGGTGACAAGACTTGCCATAGACCAACTTGTAAGGGGTTGTGTAACGACCCTGATTTTATTGGTATTTATGTCGTATATTTGTTTGTGTGTATGTGATTTTATGTATGGTCCAAAATTTATTTTGGACTATTTATTTTATTTTATGTGAATAATTTCGATTAAATTCGAATTATTTTATTTTGATTGATTATTATTTATTTTAATTATTATTTAATTAATTAGAATTTTTATTATTTAATTTTCTAATTAATTATTTAATATTGTTGGGCCAAAAATGATTTAAGCATGATTAATTATGTAAATTTGTTTTTAGCCCAATTGCTCACTAAGGCCCATTTTAGCCTAGTATAGCCGGCCCCCCTTATGCATGGCAAGTTTTGCCACTTGCCTTGCTTTCACACCTAACTAACTTCTATAAATAGAAGTAGTAGTAAGGCATGAGGATTCATTTGCTCATTTGCCATCCTTTGCCATCCAAAGTTTAAAACACAAAACTCCCTCCATTAGCCATCAATCACACGCCATTTTTGACTCCAAACACCAAATCATTTTTCATCCATCTTTTCAAATCCAAACTTAAAGAGTCATTGTCCATTGATCTTTAAGTACCAAACCACAATTTATTTCTCAATAATTTCATTCAAGATCCCTTGTTCGGGCTTATTTTCGGGTTGGTTTGTGTGTGGGTTTGGGTCCGTGTGGTGGCACGTGTTCGAGGGTGATCGTGCGTGAGGTGGCCGTGTGGATCGTGGTGGCAGCTGTGCAGCAGGACCGTGCAGAAGACGGTGTCCGTGGGGTGGTCTGTGAAGAGGTGCCGTGTTCGTGTGGTGGTGCACCGTGTGTGTTGACCGTGTGGTTGGGGCCGTGTGTTTTCATTTCCGGACAGCAAGTTTGCGTGTTTAATTTGCTTGTTCTTCATTAAGGTAAAATACTATCTCAATCTAATTGGTATACTATGTTTCATAGTATATATTAAATGATTAGATTAGACTAGTTTGATGTTATGTAACCATGTTTATGTGTGGGTTATAATCTGAATTTTTGGATGATGTTATATGATGATTTCTATTTGATTATATGGGTTTCGTGATTTATTATGTTGATATTGTATTTGATGTTATTCATGTTCAAGTTTTATGAAGTTTTGATGATCTTAAGTTGAGGAATTTTATTGTTGAAATTGTTGATTGCGTGTAAAATGATGAGTTGGGTTGAGTTCTTGAATCTTGAATGAGTTCTTGGTTGAAGTTCTTGAATCTTGAATGAGTTCTTGATTGAAGTTCTTGAATCTTGGATGAGTTCTTTATGTGTTCTTTGAGTTCTTTATGAGTTCTTGGTTGAGTCTTTAAAGTTAAACAAAGTTAGTAGTAACTAAAGAAAGTTAAAGAAAGATTAAAGAAAAGTTAAAGAATGTTATAAGAGGTTCCAAGTTTGTTTGTTTACATGTTATTTCTTGAGTCAAGGCGTAAGATGCAACTTAAGAATTAACTAAGAATGTAAACTTCGATTTAAAGTTTAAGATTAGCTTGATTTAAAGTTTACAAGTTTGTTTGTTTACATGTTAGTTGTGTAAGTATGATTTAATTGATGTTGTACGTTAATGATGGTATGGTATGATGATTCGCATGAATTGATGTATGTTGGTTTGTTTGATTTAGTTGTTTGGTTGTGCTATGTTCATGTGTATCCCCGTTAGGGTGCGACGGTTATGTTACTCGCCACTGACGGTGGACCATTGTTGTTTTTCAGGTAACTCTGATGATGAGGTCCTTGCTTAGCTTTTGGTTGGGCGAGTGCCGTTGTTATTTAGCTTTCATGTTGTTGTTTTACGATATATTCTAGTTTTAAACTTTAGTTTTAGTACTTGTATATTTCTTTAACTCTGACATATATTCGGAGTTTACGTTTGATAGTGGTAGTAACATTGACATTTGGAATTAGATATGTACAATTTTGTGGGTATTGTACTTTTGGTTTAGTAGATATATACATTTTTGTGGTTTTGTTTTAATTTTTAAGTATTTTAGTTTGTTAGATCTGACTATTCGACTCGTCGTTTTCTTCCGCGCCGGTTTAAGCGAGTCGGGTCGTCACAGGTTGTGCCTATAGGAGTCTTGTATGTTGTCCTATACGCCCAAAGAGAATCATGGAGCTAAGTTAACCAATCTTTTCGAGATCGATCAATGGTCTTTTCAAGGATCATTTTGATTTACCGGTTTGAAATTTCGGCTTGCCCGCTCATTTGAGGGTGATAAGCCAAGGCAACCTTATGCTTAACACCATATTTTGAGAACAAGGATTGGAGTGTCCGCTTGGCAAATGTGACCCTCCATCGCTAATGACAGCTCGGGGAACACCAAACCTCGGGAAAATGATAGTTTAAACAACTTAGTAACTACCTTTGAATCATTGGTGACCGAGGTAATGGCTTCCACCCATTTAGACACATAGTCCACCGCGACCAAAATGTATAGGTTGCCATAAGATGAGGGAAAGGGTCCCATGTATTCGATGCCCCAAACATCGAAGATTTCAAGTTCAAGAATGCTGTTAAGAGGCATCTCATGTCGGTTTGAGATATTGCCTGTAAGTTGGCACCGGTTATGTAATGTCCCGTATTTCGACGACGTTGTTCGGAGAAAACAACAACACGAAACAATATTAACCAATACTATTTATTTATAAATCAAAGAATTACAGCGGAAGCTCTAAACTTAATCCTTTTTATTAATTAAACTCTTGAATTGTTCCAAAAACCTTGGACTTAACTAGTCCTTATTACAACTGAAACTGTTAAAAAGGAAAACAATGAAAAAAATAGGGGCGCCTAAACACTCGCCAAACACTCATCCCAACTTCAAGTCTTACACTAATCACCTGCAAGATAAAAATTGGGGGTCCACCGTCAGTGGCGAGTAACTAGACTGTTCCACTTAACAGTAGAACCAAACAACATAAAATATTAAATCAAATAGAAGTCACACCAACCATACAAATTAAATATATACAACATTTAGATTCATACAACAGAGATCACAGCAGCGGAAGACTTCATTGTACACAATTCATAAGTAGCATATCATTCATCAACAGCAACATCCATAAGAGTTAAACGACACGACCGAAGCCGATACAACAAATAATATCCTCGACACGATTCATCACAGATGAACCGATACATACGACACGACGCAAGGCCATTACAGCAAACAAGTTCCCGACACGGCACAAGGCCGATACAACGACACGGCGCAAGGCCGATACATCTTACAAATCCCCGACACGGCACAAGGCCGATACATACGACACGGCGCAAGGCCGATACATCTTACAAATCCCCGACACGGCACAAGGCCGATACAACAAGCAAATCCCCGACACGATCCATCATAGATGAACCGATACTTACGACACGACGCAAGGCCGATACAACAAACAAGTCCCCGACACGGCGCAAGGCCGATACAACAAACAAGTCCCCGACACGATTCATCACAGATGAACCGATACGACACGACTCGACAAAACTCAAAGACGCCGATGATAACATCAATCTGATCAAGGTACACGCATAACCCATAATAATATTAATAAACATAACTTCATGCTTCAAAGTACACTGATAAAATACAACCAAATAGCAAACCGTGGTCAACGCACACTTCTAAATTCAACAACAAAGCAATATACACCATTCTTCACGGCATGATACAAACAATCATGGGTAAGCGAGATTAAGCTAAAACTTCATGGGTAATTAGTCTTGAAATAATTCAATAATACAATTTAAAAACCCAAGCTTGCAACCCCCAAAAGACACGCAAGACCCATGACACAAGAGATCAAGACTTTGCCCTACTACGACACGCATGACATCAAGCAAATCAAGCCCTTCAAGATCTAGTCATCAAGATTCAAGATTAACATTTTAATATACACAACTAAACAATTCTAAAAGAAAACCCATGCTTGAAATTAATAATACGCACAACTTCATCAAGAACAATGCCAGAATAAATAAATTATAGCAAGATTCATACAAGACTATCACCAAAGATTTAAACAATTCATAAACTTTCCAAGATTTATCAAGGAGCAATTTAATCAATCAAAGAAGGCAAGATTTACATAGAACCATCATAAAAGATTAGACTTTACACAAACATATCAAGATTGATCAAGAAACAAGTATAACAAGTAAAGAAGCCAATGAATTTCATCCTAAAACACACGGCAATTTCACATGCTACAATACTAATAACAATAATCTATCTAATCTAATATCTTATATTGGTTGATCCTATTACTAAGTGAAAGAGCTAGTTACCTTTAGATTAATCGGAAAGGTTGAAAGTCGAATCTTGTGAGAGTTTCCTGGAGGGTCGTGAGTTTTCAAGAGGGATATATTGAGTGTTTGTTGTTGTTTTGATCAATAATAGTTAAGGGTTTAAAAAGGGGATTTTTATATAAAAGGTTTACTAGGGTTTAGGAGTTAGTTTAGGAAAGAATTATAAGGGAAAAATAGGGAAAGGGGGTCGGCTATATGGTGAATAATAGGGAGTTTAAGAGCTCCTAAAATGTAGGAGAGAATTTTGGGATAATAAAAATAGGATTTTTAATTAGGGTCAAAATAGATATGATTTACTAATTAAAGTTAAAAGGAAAATAAAACAATTTAGTAAAATTGTTTATTAGGGGGGCCGGCTATGGAGGGGTTCAATAGGGCAATTGGGCTAGCTCTTCAAACATTAAATTAAGTCTTTTAGGCCCAAATCGAATGATTTGGTCTTTAAGGCTTAATTTTGCACGAAATTTTACGGCCCAAAAATCCGGGTCGTTACAGGTTATACATCTTCACCATGCTCCAAGTGTCCTTGAACATAGTAGGCCAAAAAAACCCAGATTGCAAGATCTTTGATGTAGTCTTGTCAGTACCCATGTGTCCTCCACAAGGAGAAGAGTGGCACATGCTAATAACACTTGCAATCTCATCATCGAGGATGCACCTCCGAAAAAGTCCATCAACGCCTCTTTTGAACAGAAGAGGGTCGTCCCAATAGTATTGATGAATGTCATGCAGGAAACGCCGCCTTTTTTATACCCCCAATCGGAGGGCATAATCTCACAAGCAAGATAGTTAACATGTACGCATACCATGGAGCAGGGATTGCCAAGGATACAAGGAAGTGGTCATCAAGAAATGAATCGTTGATCGGAATGACCTCATCCTCCTCGCATAAAGGTAGCAGAGAGAGATGGTCGGCTACAACATTTTCGGCCCCGACTTTGTCTCGGATTTCAATATCAAACTGTTGTAGCAACAAGATCCACCGGATGATCCGAGGTTTAGCGTCTTTCTTGGTCATCAAGTACTTCAAGGCTGAGTGATCGGCGAAGATTATGAATTTGGAACCGACCAAGTAAGACCTAAACTTTTCCATAGCATGGACAATTGCAAGAAGCTCTTTCTCCGTAGTGGCATAATTGCGTTGAGCTTCATCTAGGGTCTTGCTTGTGTAGTAAACGGCATGCATCTTGTCATCCTTCCGTTGTCCGAGCACTGAAGCTACAGCATAGTCCAATGCATCGCACATTAGCTCGAAAGGAAGCTCCTAGTCCAGGGGCTGAATGACAGGAGCAGTGACGAGAGCTTGTTTAAGTTCCTGAAATGCTGAATAACAATCATTAGAAAACACAAAAGGGGAATCCTTATGCAATAATTGAGTCAAGGGCTTGGACACTTTTGAAAAGTCTTTGATAAAATGGCGGTAAAAATCCGCGTGTCCAAGAAAGCTCCGAACCCCTTTGACAGTGGTGGGGGGTTGGAAACGCTCAATAACATCAACTTTGGACCTATCGACCTCAATGCCCCTAGCCGAAATTACATGTTCGAGAACAATGCACTCTTCAACCATGAAGTGGCATTTTTCCTAGTTTAGAACAAAGTTCGCCTCTTAACACCGTTTTTAACACATTCACCAAGTTAGCAAGACAGGTGTAATGACCCGACTCGCTTAAATCGGCGCGGAAGAAACCGACGAGTCGAATTGTTATAAACTACAACTCAAATTACTTAAGAATTAAAAACTAATTCCACAATTATTATTATTAAACCATAAGAGTACAAATACCCACAAGTTTGTACACAACTAGTCCAAAAGTCAAACTAAAAATACTAAAATACGAGTGACTCCAACCATACGTCAGAGTCTAAAACAACGTATAAGAGTCCATACAATACTCCAATACTATCTAAAAATAACAGTAATAGAAAATACATCAAATAACAGAAACAATAAACGTCGCTCGCCCAACCCAAAGCTAAGCAAGAGTATCGTCATCAGAAATACCTGAAAAACATACAACAGTCCACCATCAGTGGCGAGTAACATAACTGACTCACCCTAATGGGAATACACATGCACATAGCATAAATCAAATAAACAACATCAAATCAATAAACCGGAGTACAAGATCAACCCAAACGTGAACTCGACTCAAAACATCCTAACCAACTATCTTTGGCGCAATCATTCATATACTAGACCGGACTGTGCTCGTACGAACGCATCTTACGCAATCGAACTTTCTAATATGCTCGGATTTGAGAATCTTACTCCCAAACCCCATGAAACCAATCTTACTGGAAATCCATGTCCTTTGAAACCAATCTTACTGGAAATTCAAAAGGATCACATAGTATGACTCCAACTATCCCAATACCGCGGATGGAATAGGGGCAACGTCTTAACCCAAAAACAAAGAATCTTACTCTAAGTTTTAGGCGTCTAGAAATGAAATCAAGCTAACTTATTACTAATCATTTAATCATCTTATTCAACTTAATCATAACTAAATTAATTTCAAGAATTGCCTTTGCGCCTTGATTCTCGAAAATAACTTAGTTAAACATCGAAGTTATACTCAAGATTGCCATTGCGCCTTGATCTTGAGTCTAACCAACCATAATCCATCATTCATTAACCATTCTTTAATCAAATTAGACTCAAACTTTAACTTTCTTTAACACTTTAATCATTTTCTTTAATTTTCAAGATTCAACCAAGAACTCATAAAGACTCATCAAGAACTCATAAAGAACTTAAAGAACTCATAAAGAACTCATTCAAGATTCAAGATCTTCAATCAAGAACTCAATCAAGATTCAAGAACTCAATCAAGAACTCATCCAACTCATTCAATCCACACGCATAACTCCAAAGAATCATACGAAAATCCCACTTAAATTCATCCAAAATTCATCAAACTTTAACACAATAATCATGATCATAAAACAACATATAATCAATCATAAAATCATGAAAACCATCATCAAAACATCATATAAACCATATAAAAATCAGAATATAAACCATACATAAAATCATGGATATTCATCATCAAACAACCCAAACATGCATTTAATCTATACTATAAACATAGTATACCAACAAGGTTGAGTAAGTATGTTACCTTATTGAAGATAACACACAAAAATTAACACACAAATGCAGCCCGGAAACACGACACACACAGACAACAACACGGCACAAGCACGAACACCTGGTTCTTCAACACGGCACCACCGCACGAGCACCACGAACCACCTTGCACGGCTACTGCACCACGCACACACGGCCCACGAACACCACTGCCACGGACCCACTGCACAGCCAGGGTCTTCACACACGGCACCCACTCGAACACCCACACGTGCACACGAACACGAACCCAAAACCAATCCCGAACTAGAGATCTTGATTGAAATGATTGTGTTTAAGATTGTGTTTGAATACCTAAAGATCAATACACTTTGAATCTTTAAGTTTTGGGCTAGGAAAAATGATGAACAATTGATGGGTTCAATTGCTCCAAAATGGCGTGTGAGGATGAGCAAATGGGAGGGAATTTTGTGTTTGGAATTTTGATGGCAATGTGTTAGGATGGCAAATGAGCAAATGGATCCTCAAGCCCTTACTAACTCATCTATATATAGAGTTAGTTAAGGTGTGAACACAAGGCAAGTGGCAAGCCTTGCCATGCCCACTAAAACCGGCCAAGAGAGGGAATGGGCCTAAAAATGGGCTCTCGTGATCCATTGGGCTAACTTACATAATTTACATGATTAATCATGCAATAATCGATTTAGCCCAAAATATTAAATAATTAATTAGAAAATTAAATAATAAAAATTCTAATTAATTAAATAATAAATAACATAAATAATAAAAACTGAAAATAAATATTTCGAATTAAATCGAAATTATTCACATAGAATAAAATAAATAGTTCAAAATAGATTTGAACTAGCACAGAAATACACAGAAAGACACATAATTATCGGCAAAAATACCAATAAAATCTGGGTCATTACAACCTCCCCTCCTTAAAGAAATTTCGTCCCGAAATTTCAAGGTGCAGGAGATTGCTCCCCATCGAACAGCTCCGGGTACTTCTGCCGCATGGACGCTTCCGTCTCCCAAGTCGCTTCTTCGTGTTGTTGATTTCTCCACAACACCTTGACAAGCGGTACCTGCTTACGCCGCAGGGTCCTCTCTTCCCGATCCAAGATCTGGACGGGTCGCTCCTCGTAAGTCAGATTCGGCTCGATCACGACCGGATCCACTGTAATCACGTGAGTAGGATCATGTACATATTTCCTTAGCTGGGAAACATGGAATACATCATGTACATTAGCTAAACTAGGTGGTGATGCCAATCGATATGCCACCTCCCCAATTCGTTCAAGTATCTCGTAAGATCCCACATATTTCGGTCGGAGTTTCCCCTTCTGACCGAAGCGTGCCACTCCTTTGAATGGTGAAACCTTAAGAAAGACTTTGTCACCTACCTCGAAAGCCAGCGGTCTACGTCGATTATCGGCGTAGGATTTCTGACGACTCTGAGCGGCCTGTATCTTAGACCGGATGACTCGGACCTTCTCGATAGTATCGCGTACCATCTCAGGTCCCAAAGCCACAGAATCACTGATATCATTCCAACATATAGGACTCCGACATTTCCTGCCATACAGGGCCTCGTACGGAGCCATCTCAATGCTGGAGTGATAGCTATTATTATAGGAGAACTCTATCAAGCAGAGCATACGTACCCAAGACTGGTGATACTCCAGAGTACATGCTCGAAGCATATCCTCAAAAGTCTGGATGGTCCTCTCAGTCTGACCATCAGTCGCCGCATGAAAAGCGGTGCTCAACTTCAGCTTCGTCCCAAAGGCTTCCTGAACTGACTTCCAGAAACGAGATAGAAACCTCGGATCTCGATCAGAAACAATCTCCCTCGGAACTCCATGAAGTCGGATAATATCCTCAGTGTACGCCTCCGCCAAACGCTCCATCGACCAGGTCATCTTTATCGGAATAAATCTAGCGACCTTAGTTAACCTATCCACTATGACCCAAATAGAATTCAAGCCATTACATGTGGGTAAGCTCACTACAAAGTCCATAGACACCGACTCAAATTTCCAGGTCGGAATAGGTAGTGGCTGCAACAGACCTCCTGGTCTCTGATGCTCAATCATGAACCTCTGACAGGTCAAACACCGAGCAACAAACTCCGCTACATCCCTCTTCATCTTAGGCCACCAGAACTAGCCCTTAAGATCCTGGTAAAGCTTATTATCACCGGGATGAACAGAGTAGGGCGAGTTATGTGCCTCGGACATGATTCTGTTCCTAAGGTTAGAGCAGTCCGGTACACACCACATCCCTTGAAAGCGCATACCACCATCAGAAGGGATCTCGAAACCTACGGCTTTACCTTGCTGTAGAGCCTCTCGAATCCTAGCAAGCTGCGGGTTGTTCTGTTGACCCTTGCGCAGTTCCCGAATTAAATCAGGTTCGGCACTCATCGATGTCAGATGAAGTCTGACGGAACCACGGCTTCTATTGAAGCTCAAGCGATGCTTGCGGCTCAGCGCATCCGCAACTAAGTTCGCCTTGCCCTCGCAATAGTTGAGCGTCAGGTCGTAGTCGTCCTTGATCAACTCAAGCCACCGCCTCTGCCTCATATTGAGGTCTTTCTGAGTGAAGATGTACTTGAGGCTCTTGTGATCCGTGAATACCCTACACGAACTGTAATGACCCAGATTTTATTGGTATTTTTGCCGATAACTATGTGTGTTTATGTATGTTGTTGTGTAGTTCAAATTTTATTTTGAACTATTTATTCTTATTTTATGTGAATAATTTCGAATTAACTCGAAATATTTATTTTCAGTTTTTATTATTTATGTTAATTATTATTCAATTGATTAGAATTTTGTTATTTAATTCTTCTAATTAATTATTTAATATTTTGGGCTAAATCGATTATTGCATGATTAGTCATGTAGATTATGTTAATTAGCCCAATGGATCACGAGAGCCCATTTTGAGCCCATTCAAGGCCCTTGGCCGGTTTTTACAAGGCATGTCATGCCTTGCCACTTGCTTGGTTTTCACACTACTCCAACTTCTATAAATAGAAGGGATTAGTGAACCTTAAGACTTTTGCTCATTTTCCATCTAATGCACTTGCTTCAAGGTCAATCATCAAAAACTCCCTCCACTACTCTCTTGCCTCACACCATTTTTGAACAAGTTGAAGCCATCAATTGTTCATCTTTTTCCTAGCCCAAAAACCTAAAGATTCAAAGTTCATTGATCTTTAGGTGTCCAAACACAATCCTAAACACATTTATTTCAATCAAGATTTATTGTTCGGGTTAGTTTTGGGATCGTGTTCGTGTTGCACGTGTGGGGTCCGTGTGGTTGGTGTTCGAACCGTGCAGTGGTGCTCGTGGTGGTGCCGTGACCGTGCGGTGGTGTTCGTGATTGGAAGCAGCCGTGTGCAGTGGCCGTGCAAAGTGGTTCGTGGTGGTTCGTGTTGGTACCGTGCAGCAGCCGTGTGTGCGTGTTGTGTGTGCCGTGTTGGTGCTTGTTCCGGACTGCTTATTTGTGTTGAATTTGTGTGTAATCTTCAATAAGGTAACATGCTTTCTCAACCTATTTGGTGTACTATGTTTATAGTATGAATTAAATGCATGTTTGGGTTGATTGTTGATGAATATCCATGATTTTATGTATGATTTTATAATCTGATTTTTATGTGTTTACATGATGTTTTAGTGATGGTTTTGATGATTTTATGATTGAATATATGTTGTTTTATGATCATGATTATTATGTTAAAGTTTTATGAATTTTGGATAAGATTAAGTGGTAGTATTCAAGTATTTCATGAGGTTATGCGTGTGATGATGAATGTGTTGGATGAGTTCTTGGTTGAAGATCTTGAATCTTGATTGAGTTCTTGGTTGAAGATCTTGATTCTTGAATGAGTTCTTTATGAATCTTTAATGAGTTCTTTGAGTTCTTTATGAGTTCTTGATGAGTTCTTTGAGTTCTTGATTGAATCTTGAAAGTTAAAGAAATTGATTTAAAGAATAAAGAAAGTTAAAGAATGTGTTTAATTCGATTAAAGAATGGTTGGAAGTTGATGAATTATGATTGGTTAGACTCAAGATTAAGGCTAGAGGCAGTTCTTGAGAATAACTTCGGTATTTTAACTTGTTAGTTTCGAGAATCAAGGCTAGAGGCAATTCTTGAACTTAATTTAGTTAAGTTGGATAATAATGATGATAAAATGATTAAGATGATTAAATAAATTGATTAATTAAGATTAGCTTGATTTCATTTTTAGACGCCTGATACTTTGAGTAAGATTCATTGTATTCGGGTTAAGACGTTGCCCCTATTCCATCCGCGGTATTGGGATAGTTGGAGTCATACTATGTGATCTTTGTGAATATCCAGTAAGATTGGTTTCACGAGACATGGATTTCCAGTAAGATTGGTTTCATGGGGTTTGGGAGTAAGATTCTCAAATCCGAGCATAGTAGAAAGTTCGAATGCGTAAGATGCGTTCGTACGAGCACAGTCCGGTCTAGAATATGAATGATTGCGCCAAAGATAGTTGATTAGGATGGTTTGAGTCGAGTTCACGTTTGGGTTGATCTTGCACTTTGATTTATTGACCTGATATTGTTTATTTGATTTGTGCTATGTGCATGTGTATTCCCATTAGGGTGAGTCAGTTATGTTACTCGCCACTGATGGTGGACTGTTGTATATTTTTCAGGTATTTCTGATGATGATACTCTTGCTTAGCTTTGGGTTGGGCGAGCGACGTTGTTATTACTGTTATCTGTTGTATTTATTGTTTTGCGTTGTTTTAGATAGTGATGGAGTTATATAGATTTTGTATGTTGTTGAATAGACTTTTATACGTTGTTTTAGACTCTGACGTGTGGTTGGAGTTACTTGTGTTTTAGTATTTTTAGTTTGACTTTTGGACTAGTTATGTACGAACTTGTGGGTATTTGTACGTTTTGGATTGATTAATAATATTTCGAGGAATTAGTTTTAATTTCTTAAGTATTTGAGTTGTAGTTTATAACTATTCGACTCGTCGGTTTCTTCCGTGCCGATTTAAGCGAGTCGGGTCGTTACAGTTGGTATCAGAGCCGAATAGGTTTTAAGTGAAGTTTTAGGATTCGAGTTAAACCCGAGAGTTGAGAGCTGTATGGTCCCCGAGTGATCAACCAAATTCTAGTTTAAGTAAAGGGAGAAGAGTTGGGTAGACAGACCGGGATAAGACCTTTTCTATTTTCTTCCTTTAGTTTGCTTACTTGTTCTTGGTGGGGTATATGACTAACATTGTATTTTTTTTATGTCTTTTGTTGTGATGCGTGGCAGCATGTCTACACCTCGCCGGTTGAGTACTGGACGACAGAGGTTGCGGGCACTCGAGGAGGCGATCCTTACATTGGCGCACCATAGTCGTCATCCGCCGAGTATGCAGTCGACGTTCGATCGTATCGCACGTCATCGACCTCCGACTTACGACGGGGTTGCCGACCCCACTACTTTGGAGAGCTGGATCCGCGAGATGGGGAAGCTCTTCGACGCGACGTTTTGTCCCGATCACGAGAGGGTGCTGATCGCCGCATATTACTTACGTGGAGAAGCTGATAATTGGTGGACGTTAGCGAAGGACGCGTACCAGCCGTTGCATGCGATGACTTGGACCGACTTTATCGATAAGGTCCAGGAGCGTTTCTACCCCGACGAGTTGCGGTGGCAGAAACAGGAGGAGTTTCTTACTCTTGCACAGGGTAAGATGTCTGTCCAGGCGTACACCGACCGATTTACGGAGTTGTCGAGGTTCGCTACATCTGTGTTTCCGTCAGAGAAGGACCGGGTCAAGCGCTACATCAAAAAGCTAGATCCGAGGATTCGAGTTCACGTGATCAGTAGTGGAGCGACGACGTTCCAGCAGGCCTACGAGGTAGCACTCGAGACACAGGCATCGATTACCGAGGAGGATTCGAGCAAGAAGAGAACTCCGGTTCCGACGACTACAGCTTCGTTTAAGAAGCCCCGGTTTGGCACATCTAGCACTACCCCTCCGACCACGAGTTCACGTAAGGGTAATGATGGCTCGAAGTGTAGAGGTTGCGGCCGAGACTTCCATCCAGGGAAGAAATGCGACGGTTCTCCGATCACTTGTTTTACTTGCGGGAAGGTAGGCCATAAGGCGTCGACATGCCCCGAGAGGAAGCCAGATTCTGAGGTTAAGCAGCTTCCAGCACCGCCGAAGACTCCGGTGAAGAACCGAGTCTACTGCATGACCGAGGCGGAGGCCGAGGTTCAGCCTGACGTCGTATCAGGTAGATTTCTTGTCTCTGGTATGTTAGCTTTAGTTCTGTTTGATTCTGGTGCTACTGTTTCTTTTGTGGCTAGTAGTTTTGTCTCGAGGTCTCATCTTCGAGGCAGCCTTCCTGTTAGTTCAATTATTACTCTCCCTTCCGGAGAGGATTTTGTTTGTCAGCATGAATTTCGAGAAGTGCCTATAGTGATAGCTGGGGAGCAAGCGACGGCCGATCTGAAGGAGTTTCCATTGATGGAGTTTGATGTCATACTTGGTATGGACTCGCTATCAAGGTATCGAGCGATAATTCGTTGCCAAGATCAGTCAGTATCATTACGAGGATCTCAGGGCAACCGAGTTACCTACTCTGGGTTCGTCCTTAAGAAAGGAGTAAAGGTAATGTCTGCCTTGAAAATGAGGAAACATCGCCAGAAGGGCGATTTAGTGTATCTCTGTCAGGTACGAGACTTGACTGATGAGTCTCTGTTGGACGATATACCTGTAGCGAGGGATTTCAGAGACATATTTCCTGATGAGCTACCAGGCGTTCCACCTGAGCGCGATGTCGAGTTTCATATCGACTTAGTACCCGGGACAGCGCCGATCTCGAAGGCACCGTACCGGATGGCACCATCTGAGTTATTGGAGTTAAAGACACAAATCCAGGATTTGATCGATAAGGGCTTCATTAGGCCAAGTGTTTATCCGTAGGGAGCTCCTGTGCTCTTCGTGAAGAAGAAAGATGGTAGTATGCGCCTGTGCATAGACTACCGAGAGTTGAATCGGGTAACTATCAAGAATAAGTACCCATTGCCTAGGATTGAGGACCTGTTCGATCAGTTGCGAGGAGCAGGAGTGTTTTCGAAGATAGATCTTCGGTCTGGATATCATCAGATTCCAGTCAAGAAAGAAGACATCCCGAAGACTGCTTTTCGTACTCGATACGGCCATTACGAGTTCGAGGTGATGCCCTTTGGCCTCACTAATGCGCCAGCCGTGTTCATGGACCAGATGAACCGGACGTTTCACCACTTACTCGACAAGTGCGTCGTAGTATTTATGGATGATATCTTGATCTATTCTAGAGATGAGTCCGAGCATACGGAACATCTCCGGATGGTACTCGAGATATTGAGGAGTCATAAGTGGTTCGCGAAACTCTCCAAGTGTGAGTTCTGGCTTCGCGAAGTAGCTTTCCTAGGTCATGTGATCAGCAAGGAAGGCATTAAAGTAGACCCAGCTAAGATTAAGGCTGTGGTAGATTGGAGTAGCCCGACAAATGTGGCGGAAGTTCGTAGTTTTCTGGGTTTGGCCGGATACTATCGACGATTCGTCCAGGACTTCTCCAAAATAGCTAGACCGATGTCTAGTCTCCTGCAGAAGGAGGTCCGATTCGTTTGGACAGAAGCTTGTGAGCAAGCATTTCAGGAGTTGAAACAGAGATTAGTCTCTGCTCCGATTCTTACTCTTCCGAACGATGAAGAGGGCTTCGAGGTCTATCGTGATGCTTCGAAGTGTGGCTTAGGTTGTGTGCTCATGCAGGGTGGGAAGGTCATCGCTTACGCATCGAGGCAACTGAAGGTGCACGAGCGTAACTATCCTACGCATGACTTAGAGTTAGCGGCTGTGGTGTTCGCGCTCAAAATTTGGAGACACTATCTCTATGGTGGTTCGTGTAGAGTATTCACGGATCACAAGAGCCTCAAGTACATCTTCACTCAGAAAGACCTCAATATGAGGAAGAGGCGGTGGCTTGAGTTGATCAAGGACTACGACCTGACACTCAACTATTGCGAAGGCAAGGCGAACTTAGTTGCGGATGCGCTGAGTCGCAAGCATCGCTTGAACTTCAGTAGAAGCCGTGGTTCCGTCAGACTTCATCTGACATCTATGAGTGCCGAGCCTGATTTATTTCAGGAGATGCGCGAGGGTCAGCAGAACGACCCACAGTTTGCTAGGATTCGAGAGGCTATACGGCAAGGTAAGGCTATAGGTTTCGAGATCCCTTCTGATGGTGGTATGCGCTTTCGAGGGAGATGGTGTGTACCGGACTGTTCTGATCTTAGGAACAGGATCATGTCCGAGGCACATAACTCGCCTTATTCTGTTCATCCCGGTGGTAATAAGCTTTACCAGGATCTTAGGGGTCAATTCTGGTGGCCTAAGATGAAGAGGGATGTAGCGGAGTTTGTTGCTCGGTGTTTGACCTGTCAGAAGGTCAAGATTGAGCATCAGAGACCTGGAGGTCTATTGCAGCCACTACCTATTCCGACCTGGAAGTTTGAGTCGGTATCTATGGACTTCATAGTGAGCTTACCCACTTGCAATGGCTTAAATGCTATTTGGGTCATTGTGGATAGGTTGACTAAGGTCGCTAGATTCATCCCGATGAAGATGACCTGGTCGATGGAGCGTCTAGCTGAGGCATATACTCAGGAAATAATCCGACTTCACGGAGTTCCGAGGGAGATTGTTTCTGATCGGGATCCGAGATTTCTGTCTCGTTTCTGGAAGTCAGTTCAGGAAGCCTTTGGGACGAAGCTGAAGTTGAGCACCGCTTTTCATGCGGCTACTGATGGTCAGACTGAGAGGACCATCCAGACTTTGGAGGATATGCTTCGAGCATGTACTCTGGAGTATCACCAGTCTTGGGTACGTATGCTCTGCTTGATAGAGTTCTCCTATAACAACAGCTATCACTCCAGCATTGAGATGGCTCCGTATGAAGCCTTGTATGGTAGGAAATGTCGGAGTCCTATAGGTTGGAATGATATCAGCGATACTGTGGCTTTAGGACCTGAGATGGTACGCGATACTATCGAGAAGGTTCGAGTCATCCGGTCTAAGATGCAGGCCGCTCAGAGTCGTCAGAAATCCTACGCCGATAATCGACGTAGACCGCTGGCTTTCGAAGTAGGTGACAAAGTCTTGCTTAAGGTTTCGCCATTCAAGGGAGTGGTACGCTTCGGTCAGAAGGGGAAACTCCGACCGAAATATGTGGGACCTTACGAGATACTTGAACGAGTTGGGGAGGTGGCATATCGATTGGCATTACCACCTAGTTTGGCTAATGTACATGATGTATTCCATGTTTCCCAGCTAAGGAAATATGTACATGATCCTACTCATCTGATTACAGTGGATCCGGTCGTGATCGAGCCGAATCTGACTTATGAGGAGCGACCCGTCCAAATCTTGGATCGGGAAGTGAGGACCCCGCGGCGTAAGCAGGTACCGCTTGTCAAGGTGTTGTGGAGAAATCAACACCATGAAGAAGCGACTTGGGAGACGGAAGCGTCTATGCGGCAGAAGTACCCGGAGTTGTTTGATGGAGAGCGATCTCCTGCACCTTGAAATTTCAGGACGAAATTTCTTTAAGGAGGGGAGGTTGTAATGACCCAGATTTTATTGGTATTTTTGCCGATAACTATGTGTGTTTATGTATGTTGTTGTGTTAGTTCAAATTTTATTTTGAACTATTTATTCTTATTTTATGTGAATAATTTCGAATTAACTCGAAATATTTATTTTCAGTTTTTATTATTTATGTTAATTATTATTTAATTGATTAGAATTTTGTTATTTAATTCTTCTAATTAATTATTTAATATTTTGGGCTAAATCGATTATTGCATGATTAGTCATGTAGATTATGTTAATTAGCCCAATGGATCACGAGAGCCCATTTTGAGCCCATTCAAGGCCCTTGGCCGGTTTTTACAAGGCATGTCATGCCTTGCCACTTGCTTTGTTTTCACACTACTCCAACTTCTATAAATAGAAGGGATTAGTGAACCTTAAGACTTTTGCTCATTTGCCATCTAATGCACTTGCTTCAAGTTCAATCATCAAAAACTCCCTCCACTACTCTCTTGCCTCACGCCATTTTTGAACAAGTTGAAGCCATCAATTGTTCATCTTTTTCCTAGCCCAAAAACTTAAAGATTCAAAGTTCATTGATCTTTAGGTGTCCAAACACAATCCTAAACACATTTATTTCAATCAAGATTTATTGTTCGGGTTGGTTTTGGGATCGTGTTCGTGTTGCACGTGTGGGGTCCGTGTGGTTGGTGTTCGAACCGTGCAGTGCTGCTCGTGGTGGTGCCGTGAACGTGCGATGGTGTTCGTGATTGGAAGCAGCCGTGTGCAGTGGCCGTGCAAAGTGGTTCGTGGTGGTTCGTGTTGGTACCGTGCAGCAGCCGTGTGTGCGTGTTGTGTGTGCCGTGTTGGTGTTTGTTCCGGACTGCTTATTTGTGTTGAATTTGTGTGTAATCTTCAATAAGGTAACATGCTTTCTCAACCTATTTGGTGTACTATGTTTATAGTATGAATTAAATGCATGTTTGGGTTGATTGTTGATGAATATCCATGATTTTATGTATGATTTTATAATCTGATTTTTATGTGTTTACATGATGGTTTAGTGATGGTTTTGATGATTTTATGATTGAATATATGTTGTTTTATGATCATGATTATTATGTTAAAGTTTGATGAATTTTGGATAAGATTAAGTGGTAGTATTCAAGTATTTCATGAGGTTATGCGTGTGATGATGAATGTGTTGGATGAGTTCTTGGTTGAAGATCTTGAATCTTGATTGAGTTCTTGGCTGAAGATCTTGAATCTTGAATGAGTTCTTTATGAATCTTTAATGAGTTCTTTGAGTTCTTTATGAGTTCTTGATGAGTTCTTTGAGTTCTTGATTGAATCTTGAAAGTTAAAGAAATTGATTTAAAGAATAAAGAAAGTTAAAGAATGTGTTTAATTCGATTAAAGAATGGTTGGAAGTTGATGAATTATGATTGGTTAGACTCAAGATTAAGGCTAGAGGCAGTTCTTGAGAATAACTTCGGTATTTTAACTTGTTAGTTTCGAGAATCAAGGCTAGAGGCAATTCTTGAACTTAATTTAGTTAAGTTGGATAATAATGATGATAAAATGATTAAGATGATTAAATACATTGATTAATTAAGTTTAGCTTGATTTCATTTTTAGACGCCTGTTACTTCCAGTAAGATTGGTTTCACGAGACATGGATTTCCAGTAAGATTGGTTTCATGGGGTTTGGGAGTAAGATTCTCAAATCCGAGCATAGTAGAAAGTTCGAATGCGTAAGATGCGTTCGTACGAGCACATTCCGGTCTAGAATATGAATGATTGCGCCAAAGATAGTTGATTAGGATGGTTTGAGTCGAGTTCACGTTTGGGTTGATCTTGCACTTTGATTTATTGACCTGATATTGTTTATTTGATTTGTGCTATGTGCATGTGTATTCCCATTAGGGTGAGTCAGTTATGTTACTCGCCACTGATGGTGGACTGTTGTATATTTTTCAGGTATTTCTGATGATGATACTCTTGCTTAGCTTTGGGTTGGGCGAGCGACGTTGTTATTACTGTTATCTATTGTATTTACTGTTTTCTGTTGTTTTAGATAGTGATGGAGTTATATAGATTTTGTATGTTGTTCAATAGACTTTTATACGTTGTTTTAGACTCTGACGTGTGGTTGGAGTTACTTGTGTTTTAGTATTTTTAGTTTGACTTTTGGACTAGTTATGTACAAACTTGTGGGTATTTGTACGTTTTGGATTGATTAATAATATTTCGAGGAATTAGTTTTAATTTCTTAAGTATTTGAGTTGTAGTTTATAACTATTCGACTCGTCGGTTTCTTCCGCGCCGATTTAAGCGAGTCAGGTCGTTACACGAACCGCCATAGAGATAGTGACTCCAAATCTTGAGCACGAACACTACAGCCGGTAACTCCAAGTCATGCGTAGGATAGTTACGCTCGTGCACCTTCCGTTGTCTCGATGCGTAAGCGATTACCTTCCCACCCTGCATGAGCACACAACCTAAGCCACTCTTCGAAGCATCACTATAGACCTCGAAGCCTTCCTCATCGTTCGGAAGAGTAAGAATCGGAGCAGAGACTAATCTCTGTTTCAACTGCTGGAATGCTTGCTCGCAAGCCTCCGTCCAAACGAATCGGACCTCCTTCTGTAGGAGACTAGACATCGGCCTAGCAATCTTGGAGAAGTCCTGGACGAAACGTCGGTAGTATCCGGCCAAACCCAGAAAACCACGAACCTCCGCCACATTTCTCGGGCTACTCCAGTCTACTACAGCCTTAATCTTAGCTGGGTCTACTTTAATGCCTTCTTTACTGATCACATGGCCTAGAAAGGCTACTTCGCGAAGCCAGAACTCACACTTGGAGAGTTTTGCGAACCACTTATGACTCCTCAATATCTCGAGTACCATCCGGAGATGTTCCGTATGCTCAGACTCATCTCTCGAAGAGACTAAGATATCATCTATAAATACTACGACACATTTATCGAATAAGTGGTGAAACGTCCGGTTCATCTGGTCCATGAACACGGCTGGCGCATTAGTGAGGCCAAAGGGCATCACCTCAAACTCGTAGTGGCCGTAACGAGAACGAAAAGTAGTTTTTGGAATGTCTTCTTTCTTAACTGGAATCTGATGATATCAAGATCGAAGATCTATCTTCAAAAACACTCCTGCTCCTCGCAACTGATCGAACAGGTCCTCAATCCTAGGCAATGGGTACTTATTCTTGATAGTTACCCGGTTCAACTCTCGGTAGTCTATGCACAGGCGCATACTACCATCTTTCTTCTTCACAAAGAGCACAGGTGCTCCCCACGGAGAAACGCTTGGCCTAATGAAGCCTTTATCGATCAAATCCTAGAGTTGCGTCTTTAACTCCAATAACTCAGACGGTGCCATCCGGTACGGTGCCTTCGAGATCGGCGCTGTCCCGGGTACTAAGTCGATATGAAACTCGACATCACGCCCAGGTGGAACGCCTGGTAGCTCATCAGGAAATACATCTCGGAAATCCCTCGCTACAGGTATATCGTCCAACAGATACTCCTCTGTCAAGTCTCGTACCTGACATAGATACACCATATCGCCCTTCTGGCGATGCTTTCTCATCTTTAAGGCAGAGATTACCTTCACTCCTTTCTTAAGGACGAACCCAGAGTAGGTAACTCGGTTGCCCTGAGAACCTCGGAATGTTACTGACTGATCTCGGCAACGAATAATCGCTCGATACCTCGACAGCCAGTCCATACCAAGTATAACATCAAACTCCATTAGCGGAAACTCCTTCAGATCGGCCGTCGCTTGCTCCCCAGCTATCACGATAGGCACTCCTCGGAACTCGCGCTGACAAGTAAAATCCTCTCCGGAAGGGAGAGTAATAATTGAACTAACAGGAAGGCTGCCTCGAAGGTTAGACCTCGAGGCAAAACTACTAGCCACAAAAGAAACAGTAGCACCAGAATCAAATAAAACTAATGCTAACACACCAGAGATAAGAAATCTACCTGATACGACGTCAGGCTGAACCTTGGCCTCCGCCTCGGTCATATAGTAGACTCGGTTCTTCACCGGAGTCTTCATCGGTGCTGGAAGCTGCTTAACCTCAGAATCTGGCTTCCTCTCGGGGCATGTCGACGCCTTATGGCCTACCTTCCCGCAAGTAAACAAGTGATCGGAGAACCGTCGCACCGCTTCCCTGGATGGAAGTCTCGGCCGCAACCTCTACACTTCGAGCCATCACCACTCTTACACGAACTCGTGGTCTGAGGGGTACTGCTAGGTGCGCTGAAACGGGGCTTCTTAAATGAAGCTGTAGTCGTCGGAACCGGAGCTCTCTTCTTGCTCGAATCCTCCTCAGTCATCGATGTCTGAATCTCGAGTGCTACCTCATAGGCCTGCTGGAACGTCGTCGCTCCACTGCTGATCACGTGAACTCGAATCCTCGGATCTAGCTTCTTGATGTAGCGCTTGACCCGATCCTTCTCCGACGGAACCACAGACGTAGTGAACCTCGACAACTCCGTGAATCGATCAGTGTACGCCTGGACAGACATCTTACCCTGTGCAAGAGTAAGAAACTCCTCCTGTTTCTGCCACCGCAACTCGTCGGGGTAGAAACGCTCCTGGACCTTATCGACAAACTCGGTCCAAGACATCGCATGCAATGGCTGGTACGCGTCCTTAGCCAACGTCCACCAGTTATCGGCCTCTCCACGTAAGTAATATGCGGCGATCTGTACCCTCTCGTGCTCGGGACAAAACGTCGCGTCGAAGAGCTTCCCCATCTCGCGGATCCAGCTCTCTAAAGTAGTAGGGTCGGCAACCCCATCATAAGTCGGAGGTCGATGACGTGCTATACGGTCGAACGTCGACTGCGTACTCGGTGTATGACGACTATGGTGCGCCAACGTAAGGATCGCCTCCTCGAGTGCCCGCAACCTCTGTCGTCCAGTACTCAACCGACGAGGTGTAGACATGCTGCCACGCATCACAACAAAAGACATAACAAGAATGCAATGTTAGTCATATACCCCACCAACGTTAAGTAAATAACATAGGGAAAGAAAGAAAATAGAAAGAATCCTATCCCTGTCTTTCTACCCAACTCTTCTCCCTTCACTTAATCCTAGAATTTGGTTTGATCACTCGGGAATAGTAAATCTCTCAACTCCCAGGTTTAACTCAAATCCTAAAAACTTCACCTAAAACCTATTCGGCTCTGATACCAACTGTAACGACCCGACTCGCTTAAATCGGCGCGGAAGAAACCGACGAGTCGAATTGTTATAAACTACAACTCAAATTACTTAAGAATTAAAAACTAATTCCTCAATTATTATTATTAAACCATAAGAGTACAAATACCCACAAGTTTGTACATAACTAGTCCAAAAGTCAAACTAAAAATACTAAAATACGAGTGACTCCAACCATACGTCAGAGTCTAAAACAACGTATAAGAGTCCATACAATACTCCAATACTATCTAAAAATAACAGTAATAGAAAATACATCAAATAACAGAAACAATGAACATCGCTCGCCCAACCCCAAGCTAACCAAGAGTATCGTCATCAGAAATACCTGAAAAACATACAACAGTCCACCATCAGTGGCGAGTAACATAACTGACTCACCCTAATGGGAATACACATGCACATAGCATAAATCAAATAAACAACATCAAATCAATAAACCGGAGTACAAGATCAACCCAAACGTGAACTCGACTCAAAACATCCTAACTAACTATCTTTGGCGCAATCATTCATATACTAGACCGGACTGTGCTCGTACGAACGCATCTTACGCGATCGAACTTTCTACTATGCTCGGATTTGAGAATCTTACTCCCAAACCCCATGAAACCAATCTTACTGGAAATCCATGTCCCTTGAAACCAATCTTACTGGAAATTCAAAAGGATCACATAGTATGACTCCAACTATCCCAATACCGCAGATGGAATAGGGGCAACGTCTTAACCCAAAAACAAAGAATCTTACTCTAAGTTTTAGGCGTCTAGAAATGAAATCAAGCTAACTTATTACTAATCATTTAATCATCTTATTCAACTCAATCATAACTAAATTAATTTCAAGAATTGCCTTTGCGCCTTGATTCTCGAAAATAACTTAGTTAAACATCGAAGTTATACTCAAGATTGCCATTGCGCCTTGATCTTGAGTCTAACCAACCATAATCCATCATTCATTAACCATTCTTTAATCAAATTACACTCAAACTTTAACTTTCTTTAACACTTTAATCATTTTCCTTAATTTTCAAGATTCAACCAAGAACTCATAAAGACTCATCAAGAACTCATAAAGAACTTAAAGAACTCATAAAGAACTCATTCAAGATTCAAGATCTTCAATCAAGAACTCAATCAAGATTCAAGAACTCAATCAAGAACTCATCCAACTCATTCAATCCACACGCATAACTCCAAAGAATCATACGAAAATCCCACTTAAATTCATCCAAAATTCATCAAACTTTAACACAATAATCATGATCATAAAACAACATATAATCAATCATAAAATCATGAAAACCATCATCAAAACATCATATAAACCATATAAAAATCAGAATATAAACCATACATAAAATCATGGATATTCATCATCAAACAACCCAAACATGCATTTAATCTATACTATAAACATAGTATACCAACAAGGTTGAGTAAGTATGTTACCTTATTGAAGATAACACACAAAAATTAACACACAAATGCAGCCCGGAAACGCGACACACACAGACAACAACACGGCACAAGCACGAACACCTCGTTCTTCAACACGGCACCACCGCACGAGCACCACGAACCACCTTGCACGGCTAATGCACCACGCACACACGGCCCATGAACACCACTGCCACGGACCCACTGCACAGCCACGATCTTCACACACGGCACCCACTCGAACACCCACACGTGCACACGAACACGAACCCAAAACCAATCCCGAACTAGAGATCTTGATTGAAATGATTGTGTTTAAGATTGTGTTTGAATACCTAAAGATCAATACACTTTGAATCTGTAAGTTTTGGGCTAGGAAAAATGATGAACAATTGATGGGTTCAATTGCTCCAAAATGGCGTGTGAGGATGAGCAAATGGGAGGGAATTTTGTGTTTGGAATTTTGATGGCAATGTGTTAGGATGGCAAATGAGCAAATGGATCCTCAAGCCCTTACTAACTCATCTATATATAGAGTTAGTTAAGGTGTGAACACAAGGCAAGTGGCAAGCCTTGCCATGCCCACTAAAACCGGCCAAGAGAGGGAATGGGCCTAAAAATGGGCTCTCGTGATCCATTGGGCTAACTTACATAATTTACATGATTAATCATGCAATAATCGATTTAGCCCAAAATATTAAATAATTAATTAGAAAAATTAAATAATAAAAATTCTAATTAATTAAATAATAAATAACATAAATAATAAAAACTGAAAATAAATATTTCGAATTAAATCGAAATTATTCACATAGAATAAAATAAATAGTTCAAAATAGATTTGAACTAGCACAGAAATACACAGAAAGACACATAATTATCGGCAAAAATACCAATAAAATCTGGGTCATTACAGCAGGGGTTAAAGGACGAACCATAAATAAAGAAATCATCCATGAAAACTTCTAAGGATGTTTCTAACATGTCAGAAAAATAGCCATCACACATATTTGAAAAGTCGAAGGTGCATTACATAGCCCAAATGGCAACCTTCGATATGCGAAGGTACTAAAGGGGCATGTAAACGTGTTGATTTTTTGATCATCGGGATGGATTGGGATTTGGAAAAATCCCGAGAATCCATCCAGAAAGCAATAACAGCTATGATTAGCCAATCTTTCCGAAACTTGATCAACGAACGGAAAGGGAAAGTGATCTTTACGGGTTGATTTGTTTAGTTTTCTATAATCAATACACATTCTACAACCCATAACTGATCTTGTCAAAATAGTTTCACCCTTCTCGTTCTTAATGACGGTCATGTCTCCCATTTTAGGGATGACTTGAACCATGCTAACCCACTAACTATCTGAGATAGGGTAGATTATGCCCAAGTCAAGCAATTTAATAACCTCACCTCTCACGACTTCCTTCATCAAAGGGTTTAGCCTTCGCTGATGTTCAATCGAGGAGGCATGATTGTCATCTAGCAAAATACGATGCATGCAAAGGGTGGGACTTATTCCTTTAATGTCGGAGATGTTATACCCGATGACACTTCTTAATTTTCTCAGAACAACCAAGAGTTTGTGAAGAGAAGTGTCATCGAGTTTAGCATCGACAATAACGGGATAAGCCTTATTGGCATCCAGAAAAACGTACTTAAGTAAAGAGGGAAGGGGTTTCAACTCTACCTTCGGAGGAGGCGCGTAGTCCTCTCCTCCTTACCCTCGTTGCGGAGGACCTCGAGCTCATCATCAATGCTAACCGGGGTGTCATCAAGAATTTTTTTATACCCCCATCTTTCATCAGTGTCGAAGACTGCTCCGTCAGAGATCAACGATCGCAATGGGTCTGTGACCTCGATCATTTCAGAAAATTCCACCGTAGTAGTATCGACGGTGTCGATGCGAAGGATTGCATCCGCAATAGGCATTTAATCGCCTTCGAGAATGAGAAAGTGATCTTTTCATCCCCGACATTCAGACTCAGACGACCATCCTTCACATCGATAACGGTGCCCGCCATTTTTAAGAAAGGCCACCCCAATATCAAGGGAACCTTAGCATCCTCCTCCATATCCATTATGACAAAATAACAAGGGATAAAAAGTAGTCCCACTAGCACCAGGACATCTTCTAGAACTCTTAGAGGTAATTTTACCAAGCGATCGGTAAGCTGAATAGACATCCTTGTTGGCTTTAGGCCGCCCATATTGAGCTTATGGGCCATACTCAAAGGCACAAGACTCACACTTTCCCCCAAGTCGCATAGAGCATTTTTTATTTGAAGATCACCGATTTTTACCGGTATAGAGAAACTACCAGGATCACCAAGCTTCTCGGGAAGCTTGTTCTGAAGAATAGCACTCACCTCCATAGGAAGCGAAATGGTGGCATGCTCCTTTAATTTGCTCTTGTTAGAAAGAAGTTCTTTTAACAGTTTGGCATAAGCCGGCATTTGGGAGAAGACATGAAGAAAAGGGATGTTTACTTGAAGACCCTTCATGACCTCGAGAAACTTATAAAATTTTTCACCTAACTTCTTCTCAACGATCCGATGGGGGAAAGGAACTGGGGGCACGTATGCTTTAATCGGTGCCTTTACAACAACATTCTCTTTTGCAATCGGAACACTATCCTCACTTTGTGGCTCGCTCTCCATCGCTCCGCTCTCAAAATCAATCGACATATCATCAACAAATCCCTCTTTACTCACTTTTGTGGAGCCCTCATCTAAAACCATGGATGGACCCACATAATTCTTTCCAGATCGCAGTGTTATTGCCTTTACTTGCTCCTTAGGATTAGTGATCAGTTGCCCCGGAAATTGAGAACTTGAAGAATTATTGGAATTCCCCACTTATTGGGCTATTTGATCAAGTTGAGTTTCAATCATTTTGTTATGTGTTTGCAATTGGTTGATCGAAGTACTCATTTTGTTCATCTTCCGATCACTATCAGAATTTGCCTTAGTCTGGTGTTGTATAAAGTTCTCCAGGACGGTTTCAAGGCTAGACTTTTGAGGAGCGGGAGGAATATGTGGTGGCCTTTGAGAAGAAGTACCCTGATTAAAACTCGAAGGATGGTAAGGTGCCGAAGCTTGTTGGTCCCTCGATTGGTAGGGTTTTTATTGGCGGTATTGTTGTTGAAAGGTGGTTGTTGTTGATTATTGTTCTTCCAACTGAAATTAGGATGATCCTTGCAACCGGGATTGTAGGTTTGAGAGTATGGATCGTTCAGCGCTCCCATCATGGCAACTTGCTCCATTGAGGAGCTACAATATGAAGACAAGTGGTCGTTGATAAGTGGTATTTTGGTAGTTATTTTCTTAGTTTTTATTAGTTTATTTTCTTATTTTAATTAGCTTTCGTTAGCGTTTTTAGGCTTTTTAGTTTAGTTTTATTTCGGTAGTCCCCTTCCCCTTTTTCTATGTGATTTCCTCTATTTTGCTTTGTTTCTGCGTTTTTTCCCCTTTTGTAGGTCCCGAGTCAATTTCGGAACCCGAGGAAGGGAGCCGAGAAGCTCGAGGAAACCACAAGTTCTCTACGCCATTGTTGGTGCTAAAAAGGCCTCAGTGGGCGCTGGAAATCCCACTGAGGGCCTTGCAGCGGCCCCTGATCCCAACTCAGCGCTCGCTGATTTTGAAGCTGCCAGACCACCACAAGGACAAAGTGAAGAACAACTGCCGCTGACCCCAACTCAGCGCCCGCTGTCCCTCTCCCCTGTTTTGAGGCAATGGAATTCCAAGGGCTTGTAGCGGCCGCTGATCCCAGCTCAGTGCCCGCTGCCATAAATCTTCAGTAGCCTGTAGGCATGCGAAAGTAGGCCTCAGCGGCTGCTGGTTCAATTTCAGCGCCCGCTAATACGCTACTGCACGTTTTGTTTAATGTTTTTGGGCTGTTTTGCTCGAATTTTTTGGGGAGATGTATAAATACCCCGCTCTTCCCAATTCATTACATAGCTTAGGTTAGAGGCTCAAAGTTTGGGTTAGGTTAGTTTTAAAGCTTTCTTCTTCAATTTCTCTTATAATTTACATTTTTTTCTTTAATTTATGCATGTAGCTTAGTTTTTCTTCATCTTCTTCTTCTTCTTCTTCTTCTTCATTTAAAGGTATTTATTGATTTCCTTTACTTGCTTTTCTTATGCTTTGTGTTGTTTTAGTTGTTTATATATGTTAGTTTGTGTTCTTGTTGTTGTAATTTATTTAGCTTGTTTGTTTAGTTTTCTTCTAGATTTCTAGGTTTCGGTTTTTTTTTTTATGGTTCATAGTTTAGGGGTTAGTTTATGTATGTAGTTTTAGTTTTAATCATGTTTTTATTAATTAGTTGTGGGTAGTTAATTTCTAGGGTTTGAGCGAAATCTCTCACATCTTCCATGATTGTGGTTTACTTGTTTCTTGGACTTAGTTTGTGGTAATGTTGGTACCAAACACTAGTGGAAAAAATGGATTTTGCTGCGCTTCATTTGCTGCGGTTATTTGGGCTTATCCAAATAACCGCAGCAAATAAATACATGTGCAATTTGCTGCGGTTATTGGAGTAAGCCCAAATAACCGCAGCAAATCAATTAAAAAAAATACGGTGCTTTATACCAGGCTTTTGCTATTCGACACTTAAAAAAAACGCGGTGCTTCATTTCATCTCATTCAAAATTACAAAAACCCGCTGCTCTCTCATCTTCCATTAAAGCTCTATGCAACGCCCTAAAACTGCTACCACGAAGCTCGGCGTCGACGACCACGAAGCCTGTGGTCGACAGGAGACAGCGAGCCACCATCACCACCACGAAGCCCGGCTTGAGAACTGCAACCACGAAGCCCTGCGAAATTAAAAAAACCCGTTGCTCTCTCATCTCCCATTAAAGCTCTGTGCAACGAAGCCCTAAAACTGTTACCACAAAGCTCGGCGTCGACGACCACGAAGCCCGCGGTCGACGGAGACAGCGATCGAGCCACCATCACCACCACGACGCCCGGCCTGAGAACTGCAACCACGAAGCCCTGCGAAGTATATCGACGACCACATCAGTCGAACACCACCTACAGCTCGCCCTACTGAGAAGCTCGCCCTGCTGCAAAGCTCGTCCTTCTGCGAATCGACCACCAGTCAGTCAGTCCCAAGGTAACCCTCTTCTTTTTTTTTGAATTTTTTTTCTGATTTTTTTAGCCCTAATGTATGAATGTGGTATTTGCCTTGTGTTGTTACTAATTTTTGTATTTTTTCAAATCTAAATCTTTGTTTATAAGTTATTTTAGTTGATTGTTTCAACTATTTCTTGATTAATTTGATTTTTGTGAACATTAGGGTTCATGAGTTTTTTAATCAAATTTGGGTTTTTGAGTTGATTGATTGATTAAATAAAATTAGAATGTTTATAACTTAGTTTTGGTGATGTTAAGTCATTCGATTTTAATTTATTTTTATAGTTTGTGAATGATTAGATTAGACGATAAACATACATGAAGAATACTTCAAATTAGACATTGGATTTCATTGTTTTGGATGATTTGTTGATTACATTTTATACCTAAAATTAATTAGAATCTTGAAAAGAATGATTAGATGATAAACATATAGTACACAATTATATTTTGTAGATTCAAGAATAAATACTTAATAAGCATATCTAGAATATAAAATTAATTGAAAAAATTTATGCCTATTGATGATATAAGAAGATTAGATATTAACTATCTAGTATATGAATATGAGAATTTGAGATCATTTTAATTTTTAAAATGAATATAAATATAATTTTTTTTTTGGTTCTTTTGTCTTTGAATTATAAATATTTAGAGAATTTTTGGTGTTCTTTGTACAGTTCATACCAATATAAAATATAAATAGTGCTAGTTTGTATGAAATTACAACTCTGATTAGAAATAAGTTCTATCGTCTCTTATTAGATAAACAGGATATCAAAAGATCGTTCTTGGATGTATAATTGCACGGACAAATCAAAATTTGTTGATGGGGTGTTTGAGTTCTACGAATACGCTGTCGCTTCTGAAGAAAGAAACAAAACAGGGGGTTTTTACTGTCCTTGTTCCAAGTGTGCGAACGACCACAAATTTGAAAATATTAATGAGGTAAGGGTGCACCTACCTTGTAATGGATTTCGACCTGATTACCAAGTGTGGAGTTATCAAGCTGAGACGAGACTCCATCGTGGTAATCATGAAGGTAGTCATCAACAACACGAGGACTTCATTCATACCACCAATGATGATGTCCTTGCAAATGATGACTACGAAGACGGTGATGATGTTCATGGTGTTGAACAAATGATGGAGGGCCTTGACGATGGACGTGGTTTTGAATCCATTTCAGAGGCCTCTCAAAAGCCTTTGTACCCAGGGTGTGCTACATGGACCATTGATCGGGGCTTAGGGGTCGTTAATTCCTAATCCGGTCAAAAATAATACCCTAGGCTAACCTGATGAATAGTATAGGAAAGTAAGGGGTCGAACCACAACAAACTAGCGGATTACTTAGTCAAGTTATTAAGTGAAAAGGGGGGTTTTTAATAAAGAGGAAAGGTGACTAAACTACTTTAACAAATTAAATGTAATGCAAATAAATTAAATTAAAATGGAGTAAAATCAACGATTAAAGGCACTAGGGAAAGGGGGAAAATGTGATATTCCAAAAATCAAGCACGGAGCAACCACATAGCAAGCATAAAATCATTTGTTTCAAGCAGGGAGATTAGTTTATGCAAGGGGGCTTAGATTTCTCAGCCGACCCACTCACACAAAATCGCTCGGTAGACTAGATCTCTCATTCTCCACCTCGCTCACAACCCGGTTCGAATTACTCTAGACCATTCCTAACATGTTGTCTCTAACCTCATGCTTAGATTTCTCAACCACACTTGGTTAGTCCAAGATTCTATCCTAGAAGTTGGCCAAACTCCTAATCTAGCATTTCAATCCATGTTAGAAAACAAGCATCAACAAATTATTTCATACCAAACTAACAATTACTCCATGTTCAATAATCAAAATACCATCATTTTCCCCCTCCCCTAGCTAGAAATCTAGCCTAGGAGAGGGATTCATACTAACAAAAGCCATAAATAGACCAAAAATGATAGAAGAAGTAGAGAAACTAATAAACATGGAAAATAACAACTAGACTTGCAAATACTACTTCAAAGATTTAAACTTAGAATCACAAACACAATGAACAAGAGATTATAGCTAATGACAAGTAATAACTCAACAAATAATAACATACAAATGATGAACAAATATCAAAGAAAGAATGATAAGAAATGTTACCAAACTACAAGATTGAATAAATGGATTGATTGCAAATGAAGAAGAAATTGTTGATGATTACAAGCTAGAACTATTATAACTCTTGTGTTTCTCTCTCTAAAAATACTGAAAATAAATGCTAAGTTCTTGATATTTTTCGTGGTGTCCCAACCTAGAAAAGTTGGGGTATTTATATATTACATGAGAGAGAAGGGGAATATTCAGAATAAATGAGCCGGTGCAGGTAGGAGCGGACGCTCTGAGGGTTGTGAGCGGACGCTCCACTAATACGACAAATGGACGTGCTGAGGCTGGGCAAGGGGAGCGGACGCTCCAAGGGTTGGAGCGGACGCTCCATGCATGGGCGAGCGGACGCTCCATGTGTTGGAGCGGACGCTCTGGCACCTCCCAGAAGCTAATGCCTTCTAATCATGGGCAGAGCGTCCGCTCTAAATTAGAGAGCGTCATGTCAGAGCGGCCGCTCTCATATTTAGAGCGTCCGCTCTGAGAAGACTGCGCAAAGAGCTGATCTTGTAAGGCTCATAACTTTTGATGTAGATCTCTGATTGGAGCGTGTAATATACCGTTGGAAAGCTTTTGAACTGTAGTTTCCAACACAATAGGTCCCGCATCCAAAAGATTTCTAGAAAAGAATTTATGCCCAAAATAGTGGAGGGTGGTCAAAACCGGCTTCGACCCATCTTTCTCCTCTTCTTTTACACCCAGGGTCCGTTTACTAGAGCGAAAAATATTTTCCTTGAAAACAATTTTCCCACTTTACATCGTTTACTTTGGGTGAAAAAAATAAAATGTAAAACTTTGGGTGAAAATCATTTTACACCCTATTGATTGGAAACATTTTCCTCCAAATTTGGGAGTAAAACTTATTTTCCGCCTAAGTAAACATTGGAAAATTTAAATGAAAATGAGTTTTCCAACGTAAAATGTTTTTCATGGAAAATCATTTTACATCGAAAATGTTTTACACCAAAGTAAACGGACCCCCAATGGTTCCATACTTTATTTTTCCTTCCATGACTCACCCGGTTTTAGAGTCGTTTCCTTGATTTTGCTTGGATCATGGGTCCTTGGATGCTCTTGTTTGTTTTCTTGGCTTCCTAGGCCATCATAGAATGTTCATGTCCTTCGAGGGTACTTAAGCATTGTTTTGAGGTCTTAGCTTTGTGTCATGCTTCTTGAAGCTTCCCGGGACCTCTCACGATCCTTGTCGGCTATCGAGAATCATTCGGTAACACGCAAAACACCTGCATGAAAGAACGCATGGCATAAGCAACACAAAAATGCTCACTTATTATAAAAAAACAAGAAAACGCATTATTCGACAAAAACACAACATAAACATAAACTAAGCTAAAAAAAGCCTATAACTAAGCCTAAAAAGCATTGAAAACGAACTAAAAGAGCCGGGAAAGTCGGTCCAAAAAGGGCCTGATCAAATTCCCCCAAGCTTGCCTTTTGCTTGTCCTCAAGCAAACAAAAACAAGAAAAACTAAAAAGCAAAATACTAACTCACTTTCGTAGGAATCACGGTCATTTTTAGCGTAAATGACAAGCCATTTAAACCTCAAAGTCGCCAAAGAGGACGAGTGATGCTCTCATAAGGGTTTCCAAAGAGTTTAACCCATAACTCTTCCAAAAATAGATCAAGGCATAGGTTAACGAAAACAAAGAAAAGAAAAACAAAAGGAAGAAAAATAAAACAAAAATCCCTAGTTGGACTTGTAAATGGATCAACGATCAATGAATGCAAACCTTTCTAAGAACTAGCGGAAAACATGCTCAAAGATGTCTAAGGTGGATAGTCAAATAAAACATGCTACATAGAAGAACTAGAGAGGAACAATCCCCTTTTCGCTCTACAACCAAACAATCACAAGCTAAGCTAGTGTCTTCTCCACCCTTTGAGGTAGCTCCTCATGACTCCCCGAAGGAGCCGGAAAAACAAAAAGGAGAAACAATTTAGGCTACCCGACATCTCATCATAACAAAACCACTCAATATGCTTGAACCATGACTTCCTCCACCGACTATGACTCAACTCTCTAGGATCAAGAGGGCTTAAGGGTTGTAATGTAGGGCTAGGGTAAGGTAGGAATAAATTTGGCTTGTGGTGCTCAAAACTTAAATAGTGAAGCAAATAAGCGCCAATGAGCAACAAATAGCAAACAAACTCCTAATACGCCACACACATACACACAAAATCCCCCAAGCTTATTCAAAGAAATAAACAAAATTTGAAAAATTTTACACAATTTTTCAATATTTCTCCTCCCCCAAGCTTAAAGGACACAATGTCCTCATTGTGATAGAGAAAGGAATAAATGCTCGCTATTTTTTTTTTTTTTTTTTGGCAATTTTTTTTAATTTTTTTTCAATTATTTAACACGACCTTGCCTTTTTCAGCTTAGGTCGGCTTTTGCTTGCAACTATGCAAATCAACACGTTTGCGCTTAGGAAAACTCCTAACTTCTCCACAAATTTCCGATACAAAGCAATTACAAACCACAATGCTCCAATTGCTTCACTATACCTAAAAGGATATAAGACAAAACAAGGGGCATACAAGGCTAGTAATGTGGCTAGAAGAAAGGAAAGGCCAAGCTCAAAAGGTTCCAAATGATAAATGCAAAGCAAAAAAAACTAGAAAAATGAAAGAAGCAAGACAAATAAAACAAAAAAGGGAAATGAAAAAGGAAAAAAAAAATGGAACATAACTAGAAAAATGAATGCCTCTGTCCTCCCCTAGAGTAGCTCGGTCGCGGTCTCGACGAGTCATGAATCAAGTTCTTGATCAAGCTAAGTTATGACAAGGATCCTATCGCCACTCAAACAAAATAATGTTGAAGGCTTGAAAGATTTGACACTTCCTCACATGTTAAGGGTAGTGGATTGCAAATACTACCTCCAGGGATTCAACTAGCTAGCAAAGCATCACCAATCATTCCACAACCCAAGAGTTTAAGTTTCATGAACTCTAAAGCTCTAAAACCTAGCACATGATATTTGAAAATCTACCCCAACATCTCAAACCATGTGGACTACTAACCATTAGGAAGGAATGCATTCAATGTCCAAGACTCTAAAGTGAACAAGTCCAAACTAAAAACAAAACAAAAAATACACTTTGCCTTGAAAAGAAAAGAAAAGAAAAAGAAGCGGAAGAAAGGAAAAACAAAATAAGAAAACTATCCAAATGTGAGGAAAACAAAATCCAAGCATGAATGACTCTCAAATAGGCAACCGAGCATCAAACAAATAAATAAATAGAGGCCCAACGCCATCGATATCCAAATGTCCTCAAGGGCTTAAAAGCCAAAATTAAAAGCCAATCATCCTCAAACAATCATCTCCTCCTAAAACTAACCCTAAAACTAAGCAAACAAGGAAAATAAAAGGAGAGTAGGGAATGGAGCAATCTCACCAAAATAAGTCTTGAAAATAAGCAACAAAACCTTGTTTTCACTTATAAGTACCACAAATGATCCATTTGAGTTGCCTTATCATCAAACCATAGTTTGGTTGAACTTGCCCTGGGTTTATACCCATGTCCCACTCATATGTGTCTTGAGCTAACCAATTGTAGTAGTCCCAAGCATCCTTCAAAGAAAGAGCTTGGAATCGTCCATCATGCATATACTCAACCACATATCGAGTGAAGTTGTTCAATCCGGTATAAATAACTTCACATATCTCCCGTAGCCCACGACTACGGTTGTTTGGAAGTACATCACACACCCTATTGAAATACCTCCAAAATGGCTCATTCTCAAATTGAAGAATTGAGAAACTTGCCATTCTTGAAAATGTGCAACAAGATTTACAAACTAGTAAAACCAAAACTAAGCAAAGAGTAAGCAATGGCAAAAGAAAATGAAAAGAAAATAAAACTAAAATTAAAATTAAAATAAACAAAACAAAACAAAAATCAAAACAAAAAATAAATCAAAATAAAAAATGAAAATGAAATAAAAGCAATAACTCAAATGACAAATATAACTCAACAACAATCTCAATCAAGCCGTTCAATTAGTGTTGGTTGGTTTGCACCATCGCACAAAGCTCCAAGAATCGGTTGAGATCCTTAATAGGGTCTTCATGTGCCATCCCCGTAAATTGATTTTGTAAGACCATGTTAGTGTAGTGGGGATGTATGGTGAAATTAGTGTTGGTTGTGGGAAGGAGAAGCCCGCTTGTGAGCTCATAGTTGTCCGGAGCCCCAAAGTCTCGGAACAACGAACCGGGATTTTCATCACCCATGCCTTCGGTTGATGTGCTCGACGTGTCAGGAGGGTCTTGCCCAAACTCGCCTAACTCTCGATACAAGTTTCGAACCCCACGCAAAGTACGGTTGATATCAAGGTTAAGAGAGTATTTGGGAGGCCCTTGGGACCGCTCAAATACATCCAACACTTGCATCAAACACAAGTAAGCATGGCATTAGCAATTGACAACACCAACCACAAATAACAACACCAATTTAATGATAGAGAAAATACGCAAAGAAAATAAAGTGCAAAAATTAAAAAAATAAAAAAAATAAAATCAAACAATAACGAACTAAATAACATTGTAGTTCCCCGGCAACGGCGCCAAAATTTGATCGGGGCTTAGGGGTCGTTAGTTCCTAATCCAGTCAAAAATAATACCCTAGGCTAACCTAATGAATAGTATAGGAAAGTAAGGGGTCGAACCACAAGAAACTAGCGGATTACTTAGTCAAGTTATTGAGTGAAAAGGGGGTTTTTAATAAAGAGGAAAGGTGACTAAACTACTTTAACAAATTAAATGTAATGCAAATAAATTAAATTAAAATGGAGTAAAATCAACAATTAAAGGCACTAGGGAAAGGGGGAAAATGTGATATTCCAAAAATCAAGCACGGAGCAACCACATAGCAAGCATAAAATCATTTGTTTCAAGTAGGAAGATTAGTTTATGCAAGGGGGCTCAGATTTCTCAGCCGACCCACTCACAGAACATCTCAACCTAGACCAAACCAAACACCATGGATCGAATCGCTCGGTAGACTAGATCTCTCATTCTCCACCTCGCTCACAACCCGGTTCGAATTACTCTAGACCATTCCTAACATGTTGTCCCTAACCTCATGCTTAGATTTCTCAACCACACTTGGTTAGTCCAAGATTCTATCCTAGAAGTTGGCCAAACTCCTAATCTAGCATTTCAATCCATGTTAGAAAACAAGCATCAACAAATTATTTCATACCAAACTAACAATTACTCCATGTTCAATAATCAAAATACCATCATTTTCCCCCTCCCCTAGCTAGAAATCTAGCCTAGGAGAGGGATGTTCATACTAACAAAAGCCATAAATAGACCAAAAATGATAGAAGAAGTAGAGAAACTAATAAACATGGAAAATAACAACTAGACTTGCAAATACTACTTCAAAGATTTAAACTTAGAATCACAAACACAATGAACAAGAGATTATAGCTAATGACAAGTAATAACTCAACAAATAATAACATACAAATGATGAACAAATATCAAAGAAAGAATGATAAGAAATGTTACCAAACTACAAGATTGAATAAATGGATTGATTGCAAATGAAGAAGAAATTGGTGATGATTACAAGCTAGAACTATTATAACTCTTGTGTTTCTCTCTCTAAAAATACTGAAAATAAATGCTAAGTTCTTGATATTTTTCGTGGTGTCCCAACCTAGAAAAGTTGGGGTATTTATATATTACATGAGAGAGAAGGGGAATATTCAGAATAAATGAGCCGGTGCAGGTGGGAGCGGATGCTCTGAGGGTTGAGAGCGGACGCTCCACTAATATGACAAATGGACGTGCTGAGGCTGGGCAAGGGGAGCGGACGCTCCATGCATGGGCGAGCGGACGCTCCATGTGTTGGAGCGGACGCTCTAGCACCTCCCAGCAGCTAATGCCTTCTGATCATGGGTAGAGCATCCGCTCTAAATTAGAGAGCGTCATGTCAGAGTGGCCGTTCTCATATTTAGAGCGTCCGCTCTGAGAAGACTGCGCAAAGAGCTGATCTTCTAAGGCTCATAACCTTTGATGTAGATCTCTGATTGGAGCGTGTAATATATCGTTGGAAAGCTCTTGAACTCTAGTTTCCAACACAATAGGCCCCGCATCAAAAAGATTTCTAGAAACGAATTTATGCCCAAAATAGTGGAGGGTGGTCAAAACTGGCTTCGACCTATCTTTCTCCTCTTCTTTTACACCCAATGCTTCCATACTTGATTTTTCCTTCCATGAATCACCCGGTTTTAGAGTCATTTCCTTGCTTTTGCTTGGATCATGGGTCCTTGGATGCTCTTGTTTCTTTTCTTGGCTTCCTAGGCCATCATAGAATGTTCATGTCCTTCGAGGGTACTTAAGCATTGTTTTGAGGTCTTAGCTTTGTGTCATGCTTCTCGAAGCTTCCCGGGACCTCTCACGATCCTTGTCGGCTATCGAGAATCATTCGGTAACACGCAAAACACCTGCATGAAAGAACGCATGGCATAAGCAACACAAAAATGCTCAATTATTATAAAAAAAACAAGAAAACACATTATTCGACAAAAACACAACATAAACATAAACTAAGCTAAAAAAGCCTATAACTAAGCCTAAAAAGCATTGAAAACGAACTAAAAGAGCCGGGAAAGTCGGTCCAAAAAGGGCCTGATCAACCATACTTTCAGCTGTGCTGGAATTGTTTAACATGAAAACACTGTTCAACTAGACTGACATAAGTTTCACAACCTTGTTAGAGAAGCTGAGTACCATGTTTCCAGACTGCAATGAGCTTCCTAAGTCAACCTACTATGCTAAGAAGCTAATGTGTCCATTTCGGTTAGGGTATGAGAGAATACATGCGTGTCCCAATGATTGTGTGTTGTATCGAAAAGATTATGAATACTTGGACAAGTGTCCAAGGTGCGGGGTACCGCGGTACCAGCGTGAAGGGGCACAAGGTAAAGTTGGCCCGCCGTCTAAGGTTTTGTGGTATCTCCCCATAATACCTAGATTGAAGAGATTGCTTTCAATTAGTAAGGATGCTAAGAATCTAAGGTGGCATGCAAAAGGTAGGAAGAAGAAGGGTTTGCTACAACATCCGGCTGATGGTGCTGAATGGAAGACTATTAATAGGAAGTATAAGACTTTTACGGATGACAATCTTAATTTGAGGCTAGGGTTATACACCGATGGAATGAATCCTTTCGGTACTCTTAGTTCAAAACATAGTACATGGCCAGCGATTCTTAGCATCTATAATCTACCCCCATGGTTGTGCATAAAACGAAAGTACCTTATGTTGTCTCTACATATTTCTGGTCCTAGGCAACCGGGTAACGACATTGACGTATATCTGGCACCACTTGTAGAGGACTTGATAAAGTTGTGGGATGAAGGGGTGTTAGTCTACGATTCTCATGCGAAGGAGACTTTCACATTGCGTGCATTGCTTTTGTGCACCGTTAATATTTTCCTGCTTATGGTAACTTATCAGGGTATAAGAAAAAAGGGATGAAGGCATGCCCCATTTGTATGGACGACCAGGATTCTACATGGGTGGGTAAGTACGTTGATTAGTGCAATCGAAGGTTCCTTCCACCTCATCACCCTTTACGTAGGAAGAAGAAGGCATTCAATGGGAGAATTGAATAACGTGGTGCTCGTCGTCCTTTAACTGGTCATGAGGTTTATTCGAAGGTTAAAGGTTGTCAGTGTGTCTTTGGTAAACCGAACATGGAATGTTCGGGTTTGTGGAAAAAAGAATTTATCTTATGGCAGCTTCCTTATTGGAAAGATTTAGAAGTCAGACATTGCCTTGATGTCATGCACATTGAGAAAAATGTTTGTGATGCCATACTTGGAACCCTTTTTATCATTCCTCACAAGACTAAAGACACTAAGGCCTGTCGTGAGTTTTTGCAAAAGATAGGAGTTCGACCAGAGCTCTGGCCTCAGGTAAAGGAGACTAGGAAAAGGAAAAAAACTGAGCAAGATGGTCATGGAAACAAGGGTAAGGGGAAGCAAAAGGTTCAACACAGTGGAAATGAAGTGAAAAAAACTTACTATTTGCCTCCTGCTTGCTATACATTGTCAAAACAAGAGAAGAAGCTTTTTTGTGAATCATTGTACAACATAAAGGTACCATCAGGGTATTCTTCTAACATGAAAAGATTTGTTACCTTGGATGGAGAGTTGATGTTATCTAGCATGAAATCACACGATTGCCATTTAATGATGCAAGTTTTTCTACCAATTGCAATCCGTGGGATTCTACCAAAACATGTTAGATACACTATCATAGAATTATGTTCCTTCTTTA
Organism: Salicornia ramosissima; assembly: GCA_951394345.1. Lineage (NCBI taxonomy): Eukaryota > Viridiplantae > Streptophyta > Magnoliopsida > Caryophyllales > Amaranthaceae > Salicornia > Salicornia ramosissima. The sequence continues at coordinate 36,317,055 of OX596237.1, read as the reverse complement.
ATACAATATGCTATAAAGTGCTAGATCCCACAAAGCTCAACTCCCTTGAAGCACGTGTTATTGAGACTCTGTGTAAGTTTGAGATGTATTTTCCGCCTCCTTTCTTTGACATAATGGTTCACTCAATTCATCATCTTGTGCATGAAATTAAGCTTCTGGGTCCCGTCTTCCGGAGATGGTGTTATCCTTACGAACGACATATGGGGGTGTTAGGAGACAAAGTGACGAATCCAGCAAGACCAGAGGCTAGCATGGTTCAAGGAGTTGTTAATGAAGAGATTGGGAATTTCATAGCTGAATACTTAGCGAGTGCAAATCCTATTGGTTTGCCTACATCTCGCCATGAAGGAAGGCTTGATGGAAAGGGTACAATTGGGTCAAGATCAGTTTTGGCCAATACATATGTCCTCCTCCAAGCGCATTTGTATGTGTTGCATCATGTTCCAGAAGTTCATCCTTTTTTTAAGAACATTGGCAGCTTTTGAAAGTTCAACATCCAAGGAAAGGGGATAATTAATTGATAATCTTGCATAATAAGACATTTGTTGATTGGTTTTATAAGCGAGTAACTCTTGAAAATATGGAGGGCGTCTCTGAAACGGTGAAGTGGTTGGCTTTTGGACCTCGGGAAACTGTTACCAATTACGAGGGCTACGACATCAGTGGGTATACATTTTGGACCACTTTTCAAGATCAAAAGTCATCATTGTCGCAGAATAGTGGTGTTTCTGTTTTGGCATCATCAACCTTTCATTCTAGTGCAATTGATCCTAAGTTAATGTACTACGGGAGAATTTCTAAGATATGGGAACTTGAGTATAGCACTTTTACAGTTTGTCTTTTCAAGTGCAAGTGGGTAGATAACAATCGACAATCATTAAGAAGTGATGACCCATGCGGCTTTACTCTTGTTGACTTGAGTCGCATGCGTGAGGGTCTTGAACCTTTTATACTTACATCTCAAGCTAAGCAAGTATTCTATGTAAATGATCCCGCAAACTCTAAATGGTCAATTGTGATACCGGGAAAAAGAAGCATTCTTGGTATCGGAGATGTTGATGACGAGGAAGAGTATGATGCATTTTAGGATTCCCCACCTTTTACTTCTCCTCAAAAAACTGTCGCTGAATTTGCTACTAATGATTAAGATTACATGCGTGACGATCACACCGAAGGAATTTTTGTTTTTGATACCTAATGGTAATCAACTATTTATGATATTTATTTGGATGCTAATATAATTTAAACATTATTAAATAAAAATAAATAAAGACAACGCTTGTTGATCATAGTTGCTTCTTACTTTGTTTTAATTGTTTCATACTTTGTTATTGCCTTGTCATGTCTTAATTGTTTTTTACTTTATTATTGTCTTGTCATGTATTAATTGTTTCATAATTTTTTAGTGCAGGGTGCCTTTAATAATGCCATATCCAGTTGTGATAATGATCATAGCAGCTCTCAGGACTTAAGTTCTGATTCAGATCCAGAATTTGATGTTCGTTTGGAGGGAGATAAAAATTGTGATGATGGTAGCTCCAACGACTTAAGTTCTGATTTGGAGCCAGAATTTGATGTGATTGTGGAAGGAGATAAAGTGAGTCTTAAGGATATAGAGTACGAAAGGTATATTGATAGTTTGTTTGATCAGTTTGAAAAAATGGCTCATGATGCCCCTCCCAACCTTGATAATCTGGACATGGCTCCCTCAAATGAAAATCAAACAACAGAAGCTGTGCCTTCAACAAGCAAAAAGGCAAAAAATTCATCCGGTAAAGAAAAAACACGGGGTCCATCTAGGGGTTTGAGACCTACGGAAGCCATGTACTTGGAGTTCAATCAGTATGGTCAACCATGTGGGAAGTGGCGACAACAATATGGGAGACATATAGGGGTATGTGTGAGGAAGATTTTTATTTTGCAGAAATGGAAAGATGTGGAGGATGGTTCGAAAACTGCTATATGGGAAGATACAGTGGTGCGTAAATCCCTTATGTTCTTACTTACACAATTTTTTTTAAATGCATGTTCGAAAACCATACGAGCGAGCTAAAGAAGGATGGAAAGCTGATGGTTTTTATGATCAAGTGTTCTCATCTACTTCTTCAACAGCTGCTGCATCTTCTTCATCAGTCACGGCACTCATCGGTGACCGTGCGATTGATTGGTATTGCTCTTTACAAGGTAAAGACGCAAGTGGGAATCGTGTCATAACAGACCCCGGGGTGAAGAAGTTGGTTGATTCCGTGGTACGAAAAAAAATATAGTATTAAAATTAACCTTGTATTCATTATTAAGGAATTGCTAACATAATAGTGGTATTCATTCTCTGATGTGTTTTTTTTTAAATAGATTGGAATGAAAGATAAGGAAATCCAAAGCAATGCAGAAGAATTAGGGAAGAAAGATGCCCTAGCTTTAGTTGTAGGAGACGATGATCCAGGTCGGGTGAAAGGAGTAGGAGGTGTACGACTTGGAAAGAGGAAAGGTTTTGGAAAAGATCCAAATACAAGTCATAATTCCAAGTCCAAATTGGAATTAGAAATGGAGAAGAGGGTGGAGGAGTTAGTTGCTAAGAAATTCAAAGCCCTCTGTGAGAAAATGGGAATGCCTGATCTTGAGTCGTTGTCACAGGTAGACGTTTGTGACAGATCAAGCCAACGCAAAGGAAACAGCAAGTCCGCTCGAGAATCATCTGAACATCGCATTCCTGATGTAGAAGTAATACTAACCAAATAACCCTATATGCATTTATATTATTAAGTCTTCATGGTTGAAAATTTTAAATTATTTACTTCATTTTTTGCAGGAGGAGACCCCTTGTGAAATGATGCTACCTGATCCTAAACAAAAAAGTGGGGACTTAGTTGTAGTTGCATTTGGAAATCTACAACCACCGGATCAGGGGGAAAAGTCTCATTGTGAAGCAATTGATGCAGCTAATTGTTCTGTATCCCTTGATTTAGTTGTAGATGGATGGAAAGATATGGCACTACCTATTCCACGTCCGAATTGGGGATTAATGATTTTGGCTGATGCACGAGGGACTTTGGTGACATGGCCGCGAAAATGGGTGCGGTTTTCGGAAGAGGTAGGATCAACACATTACAATTTGGTTAATAATTGCCTATTTTTATACTTTTTATACAATTTAATATAATAAAAAGTAATTGAATTTGTTATTAAAATACGCGGTCGAGGCACAACCTAAGGAAAAAGAGCTGGGCAAGAACAATGGGAGAAAAAAAATAGGACCCACTACATCGAAGGAAGTTAATTCACATAACAAGAAGGGAGAATCACCAAAAGATCATGATGATCTACAGAGGAAGATTTCGTCAAAGGGTTCAAATCTTGGAAATGAAATATCATTGTTTGTCACGAGTCAATGGTTGCATACAAGTGTTCAAGATGAGCCAGATGACGTCCCTTTAAAAGTAATGTTGAATAAATCACAATTTCACTAGTTTGAGGATGCAAAAACTTATGTTACCAAGGGAGATATTAGTGAGTTTCTTGCCGGGGATATGTTGGTCATTTCGTTATTACAAGCTTTCATGAGGTTAGCACTATATATAAAATTACTAGAATTCTTGTTGATGTATAGTGTAACAATTCTTTTGATGACAACTCTTTTGTTTGTTGTAGTTCTCTTTAATCCGATTTGGCCGGATGCGATGCTACTCTAAAGGTTGGGTGGTTGTGCCCTCAACAGATATATGATCTATGATGTGCCAAGGACAGAACTGAAGTGCGAGAGTACCTTGAAACTAGTATAGAGGAAATTCGAGCAAAGAAGAAGTTCATTCTCGCTGCTTACCTTCAGAGGTAACCCTTCATAATTACCTTGTCCATGTTAGACACGGGTGCTTATTAAATTCCTATAAAATCATTCACCGACCATCGACTTTGTTATGATGGTAGTTCACATTGGGTGCTTCTCTTGATATCACCTTCAACATACACGGTGTATCAATTTGATTCTTGTCGTGTTCAGCCGCCACGTGATTTGATGATCCTGACTTGGTTGAATCGGTATGTTACTAAAGTAATTGAAATGAGTATTCCATTAACTTGATTAACAACTACTCGTATTTACCATCACCTTAATTTTATTATGATTCGTAATTTTGGTATAGTGTGATGAAAAAGATACGCTCAAGCATGATTACTCCAAATTTGATATCAATTAAGGTAAATTAAATATCCCAATCATGTTGACTCAAGTTATGTGCTTCTTTCCATATTATGAACATATTTTGACTATTCTTGCCTTTTTTATGTGCTATGTAATTCAAAGTGTGCGCAACAACAGAATGGTGTTGATTGCGGATACTATGTGATGCGCTACATGTATGATATCATCTCTAGCTGTACGAACTCAGATGATGTGGAAACGGTAAGTATTTTTTATTAATTCAAGTGAGTCATAGAGTGTATTTGATTAGTGCTAAGATGGGATTGAAAACACCCAAAACAAACCAAAAATGACCTATTTGGCTTGTTTTTGTTCCAAAACTCTATAACTTTGCCCGAAATCACACAAGTGAGTCATAGAATGTTTATTTCAATGTTATAGGACATCTATGAACCTTAAAAACATGATTTAGGTTGATTACAAGCTAAGATGGGATTGAAAACACCCAAAACGAGCCAAAAATGACCTATTTGGCTTGTTGTTGTTCCAAAACTCTATAACTTTGCCTGAAATCACACAAGTGAGTAATAGAATGATTATTTCAATATTATAGGACATCTATGAACCTTAAAAACATGAGTTAGGTTGATTACAAGCTAAGATGGGATTGAAAACACCCAAAACGAGCCAGAAATGACCTATTTGGCTTGTTTTTGTTCCAAAACTCTATAACTTTGCCCGAAATCACACAAGGAGTCATAGAATGTTTATTTCAATGTTATAAGACATCTATGAACCTTAAAAACATGAGTTATGTTGATTACAAGATAAGATGGGATGGAAAACACCCAAAACGAGCCAGAAATGACCTATTTGGCTTATTTTTGTTCCAAAACTCTATAACTTTGCCAGAAATCACACAAAGAGTCATAGAATGTTTATTTCAATGTTATAGGACATCTATGAACCTTAAAAACATGATTTAGGTTTATTACAAGCTAAGATGGGATTGAAAACACCCAAAACGAGCTAAAAATAACCTATTTGGCTTGTTTTTGTACCAAAACTCTATAACTTTGCCTGAAATCACACAAGTGAGTCATAGAATGTTTATTTCAATGTTATAGGACATCTATGAACCTTAAAAACATGAGTTAGGTTGATTACAAGCTAAGATGGGACTGAAAACATCCAAAACGAGCCAGAAATGACCTATTTGGCTTGTTTTTGTTCCAAAACTCTATAACTTTGCCCGAAATTACACAAGTTAGTCATAGAATGTTTATTTCAATGTGATAGAACATCTATGAACCTTAAAAACATGACCTAGGTTGATTAGTGCTAAGATGGGATTGGAAACACCCAAAACGAGGGAAAAATGACCTATTTGGCTTGTTTTTGTTCCAAAACTCTATAACTTTGCCCGAAATCACACAAGTGAGTCATAGAATGTCTATGTGAATGTTATAGGACATCTATGAACCTTAAAAACATGATTTAGGTTGAGTACAAGCTAAGATGGGATTGAAAACACCCAAAACGAGCAAAAAATGACCTATTTGGCTTGTTTTTGTTCCAAAACTCTATAACTTTGCCCGAAATAACACAAGTGAGTCATAGAATGTCTTTGTGAAAGTTATAGAATATCTATGAACCATAAAAACATGACCGAGGTTGATTACAAGCTAAGATGGGATTGAAAACACCCAAAACGAGCCAGAAATGACCTATTTGGCTTGTTTTTGTTCCAAAACTCTATAACTTTGCCCGAAATCACACAAGTGAGTCGTAGAATGTTTATTTCAATGTTATAGAACATATATGAACCTTAAAAACATATCTAGGTTGTTTAGTGCTAAGATGGGATTGAAAACACCCAAAACGAGCCAGAAATGACCTATTTGGCTTGTTTTTGTTCCAAAACTCCATAATTTTTCCCGAAATCACACAAGTGAGTTATAGAATGTTTATTTCAATGTTATAGGACATCTATGAACCTTAAAAACATGACCTAGATTGATTAGTGCTAAGATGGGATTGAAAACACCCAAAACGAGGGAAAAATGACCTTTTTCGCTTGTTTTTGTTCAAAAACTCTATAACTTTGCCCGAAATAACACAAGTGAGTCATAGAATGTTTATTTCAATGTTATAGAACATCTATGAACCTTAAAAACATGACCTAGGTTGATTAGTGCTAAGATGGGATTGGAAACACCCAAAACGAGGGGAAAATGACCTATTTGGCTTGTTTTTGTTCCAAAACTCTATAACTTTGCCCGAAAGCACACAAGTGAGTCATAGAATGTCTATGTGAATGTTATAGGACATCTATGAACCTTAAAAACATGACCTAGGTTGATTACAAGCTAAGATGGGATTGAAAACACCCAAAACGAGCCAGAAATCACCTATTTGGCTTGTTTTTGTTCCAAAACTCTATAACTTTGCCCGAAATCACACAAGTGAGTCAATGAATGTTTATTTCAATGTTATATAACATCTATGAACCTTAAAAACATGAGTTAGGTTGATTACAAGCTAAGATGGGACTGAAAACATCCAAAACGAGCTAGAAATGACCTATTTGGCTTGTTTTTGTTCCAAAACTCCATAACTTTGCCCGAAATCACACAAGTGAGTCATAGAATGTTTGGTTCAATGTTATAGGACATCAATGAACCTTAAAAACATGACCTAGGTTGATTAGTGTTAAGATGGGATTGAAAACACCCAAAACGAGCCAGAAATGATCTATTTGGCTTGTTTATGTTCTAAAACTCTATAACTTTGCCCGAAATCACACAAGTGAGTCATAGAATGTTTATTTTCAATATTATAGGACATCTATGAACCTTAAAAACATGACCTAGATTGATTAGTGCTAAGATGGGATTGAAAACACCAAAAACGAGGGAAAAATGACCTTTTTCGCTTGTTTTTGTTCCAAAACTCTATAACTTTGCCCGAAATTACACAAGTTAGTCATAGAATGTTTATTTCAATGTGATAGAACATCTATGAACCTTAAAAACATGACCTAGGTTGATTAGTGCTAAGATGGGATTGGAAACACCCAAAACGAGGGAAAAATGACCTATTTGGCTTGTTTTTGTTCCAAAACTCTATAACTTTGCCCGAAATCACACAAGTGAGTCATATAATGTCTATGTGAATGTTATAGGACATCTATGAACCTTAAAAACATGATTTAGGTTGATTACAAGCTAAGATGGGATTGAAAACACCCAAAACGAGCCAAAAATGACCTATTTGGCTTGTTTTTGTTCCAAAACTCTATAACTTTGCCCGAAATAACACAAGTGAGTCATAGAATGTCTTTGTGAATGTTATAGAATATCTATGAACCATAAAAACATGACCGAGGTTGATTACAAGCTAAGATGGGATTGAAAACACCCAAAACGAGCCAGAAATGACCTATTTGGCTTGTTTTTGTTCCAAAACTCTATAACTTTGCCCGAAATCACACAAGTGAGTCGTAGAATGTTTATTTCAATGTTATACAACATATATGAACCTTAAAAACATAGCTAGGTTGATTAGTGCTAAGATGGGATTGAAAACACCCAAAACGAGCCAGAAATGACCTATTTGGCTTGTTTTTGTTCCAAAACTCCATAATTTTTCCCGAAATCACACAAGTGAGTTATAGAATGTTTGTTTCAATGTTATAGAACATTTATCAACCTTCAAAACATGACCTAGGTTGATTAGTGCTAAGATGGGATTGAAAACACCCAAAACGAGCCAGAAATGACCTATGTGGCTTGTTTCTGTTCCAAAACTCTATAACTTTGCCCGAAATAACACAAGTGAGTCGTAGAATGTTTATTTCAATGTTATAGAACTTCTATGAACCTTAAAAACATGACCTAGGATGATTAGTGCTCAGATGGGATTGGAAACACCCAAAACGAGGGAAAAATGACCTATTTGGCTTGTTTTTGTTCCAAAACTCTATAACTTTGCCCGAAAGCACACAAGTGAGTCATAGAATGTCTATGTGAATGTTAAAGGAAATCTATGAACCTTAAAAATATGACCTAGGTTGATTACAAGCTAAGATGGGATTGAAAACACCCAAAACGAGCCAGAAATGACCTATTTGGCTTGTTTTTGTTCCAAAACTCTATAACTTTGCCCGAAATCACACAAGTGAGTCAAAGAATGTTTATTTCAATGTTATAGAACATCTATGAACCTTAAAAACATGAGTTAGGTTGATTACAAGCTAAGATGGGACTGAAAACATCCAAAACGAGCTAGAAATGACCTATTTGGCTTGTTTTTGTTCCAAAACTCCATAACTTTGCCCGAAATCACACAAGTGAGTCATAGAATGTTTGCTTCAATGTTATAGGACATCAATGAACCTTAAAAACATGACCTAGGTTGATTAGTGTTAAAATGGGATTGAAAACACCCAAAACGAGCCGGAAATGATCTATTTGGCTTGTTTATGTTCTAAAACTCTATAACTTTGCCCGAAATCACACAAGTGAGTCATAGAATGTTTATTTTCAATATTATAGGACATCTATGAACCTTAAAAACATCACCTAGATTGATTAGTGCTAAGATGGGATTGAAAACACCAAAAACGAGGGAAAAATGACCTTTTTCGTTTGTTTTTGTTCCGAAACTCTATAACTTTGCCCGAAATCACGCAACTGAGTCATAGAATGTTTATTTCAATGTTATAGGACATCTATGAGCCTTAAAACATGATTTAGGTTGATTACAAGCTAAGATGGGATTGAAAACACCCAAAACGAGCCAAAAATGACCTATTTGGCTTGTTTTTGTTCCAAAACTCTATAACTTTGCCTGAAATCACACAATTGAGTCATAGAATGTTTATTTCAATATTATAGGACATCTATGAACCTTAAAAACATGAGTTAGGTTGATTACAAGCTAAGATGGGATTGAAAAAACCCAAAACGATCGAGAAATGACCTATTTGGCTTGTTTTGGTTCCAAAACTCTATAACTTTGCCCGAAATCACACAAGGAGTCATAGAATGTTTATTTCAATGTTATAAGACATATATGAACCTTAAAAACATGATTTAGGTTGATTACAAGCTAAGATGGGATTGAAAACACCCAAAACGAGCCAGAAATGACCTATTTGGCTTGTTTTTGTTCCAAAACTCCATAATTTTTCCCGAAATCACACAAGTGAGTTATAGAATGTTTATTTCAATGTTATAGGACATCTATGAACCTTCAAAACATGAGTTAGGTTGATTACAAGCTAAGATGGGACTGAAAACACCCAAAACGAGCCAGAAATGACCTATTTGGCTTGTTTTTGCTCCAAAACTCTATAACTTTGCCCGAAATAACACAAGTGAGTCATAGAATGTTTATTTCAATGTTATAGAACATCTATGAAGCTTAAAAACATGACCTTCATTGATTAGTGCTAAGATGGGATTGGAAACACCCAAAACGAGGGAAAAATGACCTATTTAGCTTGTTTTTGTTCCAAAACTCTATAACTTTGCCCGAAATCACACAAGTGAGTCATAGAATGTCTATGTGAATGTTATATGACATCTATGAACCTTAAAAACATGAGTTAGGTATTATGCTTTGTTTTTAATATCCATTTTCTGCGGTTATTTATAAAAAAGTGCTGCAAAAAATCAATTTGCTGCGGTTATGTATAAAATAGTGCTGCAAAAGACATCCATTTGCTGCGGTTATTTACAAAAAAGTGCTGCAAAAAACAACAATTTGCTGCGGTTATTCATTAGAACCGCTGCAAAAAGGTAAAGTATTTGCTGCGGTTATATTAAACAACCGCAGCAAATAGCTTATCTTTTTTTTTCTGCGGTTCAACCGCAGCAAATGAGAAATTGGGAATTTGTTGCACCCTTGATTTACTGCGGTTGATAACCGCAGCAAATACCCCTAAAAAACCGCAGCAAAAGGGGATTTTTCCACTAGTGAAAGGTTCGATCATGTTGAGTTTCGTGTCTAGCTTGTTCGACGCTCATGCCTAGACTAGTGTGACGTACCTTCCCCGTGTTCCACACCCCCACTCTTACTACGACAAGGGTTTTTATTTGGTGAGAAAACCCCTTCTATCAAATTGGCTCCGTTGCCGGGGAAGGCAATGCCATTAGTTTAAGTTGAGTTGAATGGTTCTAGGTCTTTCTTTTTCTTTATTTTTGTGAATATTTAGGCCTTATGGCCACTTCTTTGATCGATCCCCAATATGAGCGTGAACCGTTTTCGATGTATTATGATAGGATTGGTAGCTCTCTTCCTCCTAATCATAATTTTGATAAGTGGGATATATGTAATGTAATGTATGAGGGCTTGAATTATTAAACGAGAAACTAGGTTGAGTTTCTCGCTTATGGCGATTTCTTAGCTTTAGACTTGAATAGAGCTTGGCTTTTATTCGAATGTCTAGCTAAGGAAACTTATGAGTGTGATATGACTACCCAAGGGATACATGACTTTAGTAACGAGCCTAGCTTATTTTCGGAATATGGCTTTAATCATCTTCCGATTCATACCCCTATCTTGGATGTTGATCATCAATATTTGCAAGAGCATGTTCTTGATGAGTTTTTACAAGGTGGTGGTGTGAATTTCGATGATTCATCGCATATTCTTCAAGTCGAGCCCGTTGTTTGCAACGTTAGTTATGATTTTGATCCCTCTCATCTCGTTGTGGTACAACCCATCCAAACTCACATAGACGTTGAGTTTCCATAGCAATGTCATGATGAAAATGTTTCTCTTCCAGAAACCAAGGCAAGGGAGGTGTTTGGGGATGTTCCTTCTCTTTTATTTGATGTTTCTTTTAGTAGTTTTTATTTTGATTTACCTCCCTATGGGCACTTACTCCCACATAAGCATTGGATGCCGATTTTCAAACCGTTCCCTTTGCTTTATTTGATCATTTCTTATGTGGTATTCAGTGAGTTGAGTACCAGTGCATTTGATAAGCTCTTACGAGCTTTGCGGGGCTATTTACTAAGCCCCGGCGATTGGTCCCGCTGGATGACTTTGACATATTTTTTTCTCTTGTATGTCTTAGTCCCTATGTCCAACTCCTTGTCAAGCTTAAGACGTTAAACAAGCGCTTCTCGGGAGGCAACCCATGTTCTTTTTTTTTTTAATTATTTATTTTATTTTCTTTTTTTCTTTTGTTTTTATTTTGTTTTTGGAGTTTGGTTTCTTTTCTTGTTTTTTTTTTGCAGGTTAAATGAATAAGCAACTCTCATGGACATGTATGGAGCTAAATCACAAAACGGAGGTTGTATGCTTATTTTATAGCATGTTTTGGTGAGATCATTCCATATTCCCTTTCTTTTATTTATCATCGTGCACCGAAATGGGGCCGGAGCTTAGTTGTAGGGTTAGTTTTAGGAGGAGATGATTGTTCGAGGATGTTTGGCTTTCAATTTTTGGCTTTTAAGCCCTTGAGGACATTTGGATATCGATGGCTTTGGGCCTCGATTTATTTATTTGTTTGATGCTTGGTTGCTTGATTGAGAGTCTATCATGCTTGATTTTATTTTCCTTCCCTTTGTTTAGTCTTTATTTTTATTTCCCCTTTTTCCACTTTGTTTTCTTTCCAAGGCAAAGTGTGTTTTTGTTTTGTTTGTAGTTTGGACTTGGTTCTTAATTTCTTGGACTTTGAATGCATTCCTTCCTAAGTGTTAGTGGTCCACATGGTTTGAGATGTTGGGGTTGATTTTCAAGTACTACATGCTAGGTTTAAGAACTTTGGAGTTCATGAAACCTAATATCTTGGGTTGTGGTATGATTGAAAAAGCTTTGCTAGCTAGTTAAAGACCTTGAGGTAGTATTTGCAATTCACTAGCCTTCATATGTGAGAAAATTGTCAAATCTTTCTAGCCTTCATCATTTTGTTTGAGTGGCAGTAGGATCCTTGTCATAGCATAACTTGATCAAGAACTTGATTCATGACTTTCCGAAACTGTGACTGAGCTAATCTACGGGAGGACAGAGGCATTCATTTCTTAGTTATTTTCCATTTTTCCTTTTTATTTTAGCATCTTGCTTCTTTTCACTTTTATAGATGTTTGCTTTACATTTATCCTTTGAAACCCTTTGAGCTTGGCCCTTCCTTTCTTCTAGCCACTTTAAAAGCCTTGATTCCTTGTTTTATACCGTTTAGGTGTAGTACAACAATTGGAGCTTCTTGGTTCGTATTTATTTTGTATTGAAAATTTGTGAAGTAAGGAGTTCGCCCAAGCGAAAGTGTGTTAATTTGTATGAATTAGAGCAAAAGCCGACCTAAGTTGTATAAGAGGCAAGGAATAGTTCGAGAAACAAAGAAATTTTTTTTATTAATTTGTTGTATAAATTATAGTTTTTTGAATAAGCTTGGGTTTTTTTTTTTGTATGTATGTGTGCGAATTTGAGGAGTTCGTTTGCTATTTGAAGCTCATTTGTACTTATTGCTTCACTATTTAGGTTTCTCCCCAAACCATAGCAACGAAACTACTCACACATGGCTAGAATAATAAAGGAAAACATGATGAACATATTAAAAACAACACCAAGCATGAAAATAGATACAAACTATGAATTTAAGCAATATTCAATCACAAAACATCAAAGCATTAATTAACTAAATGTAAATAACAAAGGAGAGAGTAGAGAAGTGTTACTAATGAAACTTCAATATCAATAAGTAGAACAATGAGTTGATCAATGTAGATTCCAAACCAAAAGTATAAACTTCAACAATTATACTAAGCTTTGAAAATGAAAATCTATGAAAACTTAAGAGAGAGAAGAGAGAAAACTAAGAACTAGGTTATATTATCTCTGAAATGTAATGTATATTACTTAAAAGGAGGAAAAGGGATTTATACCTCCTCCAAAAACTAAAATAAAAGAGCTACAAATCACTAAAAAGTACGTACAGATGCACTTCAGCGGGCGCTGAGGCGATGACAGTGCCCACAGGCACCTATTATACTAGGCCTGCAGGTACTGAAGACTTATGGCATTAGGCGCTGAGTTGGGGTCAGCGGTCGCTTCAAGTCTTTATGAGTTCACTTCCTTAAAACAGGGGAGGGGGGGGGGGGACAACGGACCCTGCTTCGTCTTACCCTGTTGGTCTCTCACAATGCATTCGCAGGTTCCTGGAGATTCCCGAGAAGGACCAAATTTTCCCCAGGGTGCACCCTCCTCCCTGCTTCACATTTCACAACCATTATATTGGCTTGATGGGTAAACTGCTTGGTTATATTTGTTCATTCCTTCTCCTTCCTTGCCTACTTTATGATTCTTGATCTATTTGACGTTTTTCCATTTTTTTTACAGCATCATGTGGCTTTACTGGTACTGCTGATGAAATGATGCAAAGGGCCCAAAAGCAAAGGTTGAATTGAGGGGCTGCTAATACTTCAAGTACTGGTGACACTACTATTGCTACGGGTAATTGTAACAACCCGTATTTTAGCAACGTTGTTTTCGGGGAAAACAAACATACAAATCGTCAACAAATAAAAAGGTTGCAATAATAAATTAATTAAATACAGCGGAAGCTCTAAACTTAGTCATTTTATTTAATAAACTTTAAAGCCAATCCAAAATAATGGAATCGACATGGTCCTTATTACAACTTAAACTACTAAAACAGGGAGATAACAGGGAAAATAGGAAAATAAACGGGTGTCTAATCTGCTCGCCAAACACTCAACCCAACTCTAAACTCTATCCTGGATGCCTACAAAATAAAAATTGGGGGTCCACCGTCAGTGGCGAGTAACTAGACTATCCTACTTAGCAGTAGGACCAAACCACATAGAACAACAGGTTAGAAAACACGGGAAACAATACGATACAACGACGATCATAAAAGCAAGCAATTTAATTATCAAATTATGCAGCGGAACAACATAATCATAACCAAACATCATCATTCAATAATTCCATCATAACCCAATAACATGTTATCTCAAGTTCAAATCACAAAACCGTATCAAGGTTCCGCTCGGTCTACAACCGATAACATGACCAACAACAAACAAACTTGCCCCGCTCAGTTTATCACCGATGAACCGATAGACCCGCTCAGTTTATCACAGATAAACCGATAGACATGACCCGCTCGGTCTTTAACTGATAGACACGACCCGCTCGGTCTTCAACCGATAAACATGACACGATTCTGAATCTCAAGCAAACACACAAGACTTGCCCCACTCAGTTCATCACTTGATGAACCGATAGACCCGCTCAGTTTATCACAGATAAAACGATAGACTTGACCCGCTCGGTCTTCAACCGATAGACATGACACAACTCGATAAGACTCAAAAGCCACCATACAAAACATTAAACAAACTCAAACCGCGCATCATCAACCATCAAGACAGAAATCAAACGAAAGCATAATCCAATTTGACAACTCAAATACACGCATGAAATATAAAACAAAAACTTGTTTCTTCCACTGAATATGAATACATGGTCAATGCTTTATGCTTATACATCACGGTTATGCGTTTGCAAAAAAAGAAAAAGTTTCATGCTTTGCTCTTCCAATACACACGTCACCAACATCATCACTCAAGAGTTTATCAAGCTAACAATTTATAAATCAAGAAACGAAAAATCATGCTTTACACACATAACACTAGCAATGATGCAAGAGGTAAATATTTTGACTTGATTCACAAATAGAACATCACAACGGAAATAAGATATGCAGTAAAAATCAATGCTTGGGAGGTTCATGGTTCACGCATTAAACAAGTTAAAAGGTGGAATTCAAGAACTCATCTTTTCACTTTAAGAATCATAAACAAATCATCAAATACAGATAAAACTAGACAATATCATATAAAGATTCACCAAAATACAATAAAACAAGTAAAAGAATGAAAGGAAACGTCTTATACTACTAGTCACACGCATTGCAAGAACAACAAACATCAAATTATCTAACGATGATTATCCTAGGCAATCTAATCCTAATCCTAAGTAGAATAGCTAGTTACCTTATTGAAGAACAATCAAGAAGCGCGCCCAATCCTCACGGTTTACTAGCAGGAAAACAGTTATAATCTGCAAAAAGGTTTAAACTAGTTATATTAAGAAAGAAAGAATTGAAAAGAAAAGAGATTGAGAGGAAAGGGCCTAGGGCCGTGTATTACAAAGGGGAGAGAAAGAATGTTTTTGCTTGAGTTTTGGTCATATGATTAGTAATTAAATGGTAGGTTTTTAAAGTATAAATAGGATGATAGGTTTGCTAATTAATAGGAGTTAATTTAAGAAAAGAAATTGAAGGGGAACAATAAGGAGGCCGGCTAGGGTAGAGTAATTTTAGGAGTTAGTTTCCTAAAATGTAGTAGGGTGGTTAGGGAAATAAAAATAGGATTTTTAGGTTAGATAAAATGAATACATATATTTGGGTAATTTAAAATAGATAAAATAGAAATAAAAATGAGTAAATTAGGATGTAGAGGGTCGGCTATGGGAATGAAGTATGGGTTGGGGCTGGCTTCATCAATTATCAAATTAAGTCCGTTGGCCCAATTTAGGAATTTGGGCTTTAAGGCTTAATTTCTCACGAAATTTTCCGGCCCGAAAATCCGGGTCGTTACAGTAATAGTACTGGGACTGGTTATAATACTGGTTGGGGAACCTCTTGACGTAGCTCCCCTTCGATCTGCTCCTCCTACTCCCTTTGCCAAACCTACTAATCCTCGCGTTGTCCAAGCTCCTTCTGACTTCCTGTCTGGCCATGGTGTGGATCAAGGTATAATACCTGCTGCTTCTCAGCTCCTATTCCCTTCTGTAGAAAAACGACTGCATACATATGACATTGAGGTGTTGGTAAATCGAGGGATTGTTCACCAGCTCCAAGTTCGACCTTTTTTCTTTACTTCGTTGTGTTCATTAGATTGGTTGTCTTGCTTTTCATGTAGAACCTGAATAACAGCCTTGTCATTGCCAAACTTGTGAAATAAATGTTGGAGTTCGGGTCTACTCTACTAGCGAAGTCCAACCAGGTGAACCAGGACGTTACTAAGCTGAAGGCTGAGAATGAAGGGCTGAAACCGACCCTGAACCAGTATCAGAGGTCAATAAGGCTGAATTCGAGAAGTTGAAAGAAGGGTTCTAGGTTCAAGCTGATAAGGCGGATAAGAGGATTGGCCGTTTGCAGAAGGATTTGGACAATCACTCAAAGACAATCGAAGAACTTAAGGAGGAGGTGAAGGATATAGAAGCTGAAACTACTCTATTTGTGAGGGCTCGGGTAGCTTATAAGTGTCTAATTCAGAAGGTCCCTGAAGCTAAGATTTGTGCCTATATCGATGCTTATCTTGAAATTGGTTCTATGGGCGACCCTGGCCCTGCCCCTTTGCCTATGACCGTAACTGAGATTCAAGAAGATTCAAACAAGAAGAGAGGAGAAAGTGATTCCTCTCCTCATCCGGAGGAAGATGTCGAGACAACTGATGGTGTAGGATCGTGTCAGGCATAGTGGTTGGTGTCCTCCTGGTTTCCAGCTTAGGTTTTAGAACTAATAGCTTGTTTTGTGGATACTTCTATGTAGGTTTGGGTTATCTTTAGATACTTAAGTTTATTTATGCTTTAAACTCTTTTAACATTGGTCAAGGGGCCAACGTGTTTGTTTGTTTCTTTATTTTTGACTTTTGCGTGTGTGCGTGACTTACTTATTCCTGGTTACTGTTGTTTGTTATTTCTACTTCACTGTAATGGCTTTATTTTGCTTCTCATGTTATGTGTTAGAAGTTGATGCTTCACATTCTTTACCCTGCATCCACACTGGGTTAGGGGTGACCGTTGGTGACCCTCCGATAATTAAGTCAGTAATGGTTTTAACGAAAGAGTAAATTGAAATTAGGTAGTGTAAGAGATAATTTACTAAATACTGAATCAACCAAAGTTGATTTGGCAAACTTGGCTCTTATCAAACCTAAGTTACACGACTTCTAGGTCTTTGGGACCTACATGATAACACAGGATAGGAACGACCGTTGGTATTTCCGCCCATCTCCCTTTTTTGGCCTACTTGTAGCCGACCTGGGTGTGGTCCTGTAGCCGACCTGGGAGTGGTCCTGTTGGCCCATAATAATAACACGGGGTCTTTCGCAGCCATAAACTAGGCAGAAAGGAGTCTTACCTGTAGCCGACCTGGGTGTGGTCCTGCTGGCCCATAGGATCCTAGGTAGTTCCTCCACCCATCTCCCTTTTTCGTCCTACAATATCTTTTTGATGCCATTAATGATGACTTTGTTGTTGGATTCTGCTTGACCATTCTCTTGAGGGTACTTGGGGGTGGAGGTGTGTAAATCTATATTCCACTCTTTGTAGAAGTCTCTGGTTTTGTCACTGATGAACTGAGATCCATTATCAGATATAATCTCGGATGGGATTCCGAATCTGTAGATGATTTTATTCCATAAAAATGATATAACCTTTTTGTCCCTTATCTGAGAGTATGCCTCTGCTTCAATCCACTTAGAAAAGCAATCCACTACTGCGAGCATATAAGTTTTCAACCCTGGTGTTGCTGTTAGTTTATCAACTATGTCCATTCCCACCTCATGAAGGGTCATGTCGTGAGGAATGGATTTAATTGTTGTGTTGGTTGGTTGGACAAGTTGCATGCTTTTAGCACTTAACGCATTTAAAGATATACATGTGAGCGTCTTCTTTGATGGTGGGCCAATAGTATCCATAGGTGAGAATTCTGTTCGCTAATGATATCTCGGCTATTTATGATCCACACTGACCATCATGGAATTCTGAGAGGATTTGGCCATTCAACTTTTGGTAAACCTCTCTGCATTATTCCTTTGGCCGATTTTTTTAATAGGACACCTTCCCGTAATTCTTAGCTGGTTGCCTTCACTTTTATCTTTTTGGCTTCTAACTTATCTTGTGGAAGAGTTCCATTCTGCAGGAAGTCTAAAATAGGTTGGACCCAGGATATGTGTTGTTAAGTGGAATGTATAATGGAGGTATCCAGTTCTGGCTTGGATATAGCAGGGCTCATTAGGTGTATCAATGGGACATTTTTGAAGTTGCAGCTTTTGAGTGTCGTTCCGAGATTAGCAAGTGCATCGGCTTGGGTGTTCTGGTCTCTGTGTATTTGTGTGATGGTGAAAGGATAAATTTTTTTGGTTTTTTCATTGGCTACGGTGAGGTAAGCTATCATTTTGGAATCTTTGGTCGCGAATTCAGTTTTGATCTGACTTACAACCAGCAGGCTGTCACTGTAAATGTCCAAACCTATAGCTCCAGGATCTTTTGCTAATGTCATTCCTGCAATCAAAGCTTCATACTCTACTTCGTTGTTAGTAGCAGCAAAGTCGCAGGTTATTGATTGTACTATCATCTCCCCTTGTGGTGATTTTAGTACAACCCCTATCCCTGCACCTCTGAAATTGGACGAACCATTTACATATAATTTCCAAACTTGAGGACCCGAAAGCTGGTTCATTTGCAACATTTCGTATTTTGCATTGGGTTGTAAGTTTGGACTAAAATCTGCCACAAAGTTAAATCAGCCAATGACTGCGACTTTATGGCTGATCTTGGTTGGTGTCTTATGTCAAAGCTGCTTAGTGCTATGACCCATTTACCCATTGATAGTATGTATTTAGGTAGTGTTTTAAGTAGTTTTTATTAATTTATTTTCTATTTTTATTTAGTTTTTGTTAGCATTTTTAGGCTTTTTAGTTTAGTCTTGTTTCGGTAGTCCCCTTCCCTTTTTTCTATGTGAATTCCTCTATTTTGCTTTGTTTTTCTGTGTTTTCTTCCCCTTTTGTAGGTCCCAAGTCAATTTCGGAACCCGAGGAAGCGAGCCGGGAACCTCGAGGAAACCACAAGTCCTCTATGCCATTGTTGGTGCTAAAAAGGCCTCAACGGGCGCTGGGAATCCCTCAGCATCCGCTGGGATGAATTTTTGTTCGAGGCATTATTTTGGCTGATAAGGGTAGTAACTTTTGAAGGCCATGCAGCGACCGCTGATTTTGAAAGCTGCCAGACAACCACAATCACAAAGTGAACAACTGCAGCCGCTGACCCCAACTCAGCGCCCGCTGTCCCTTTCCCCTATTTTGAAGCAGTGACACACCTTATGCTTGCAGTGGTAGCTGACCCCAACTCAGCACCCGCTGCCATTAGTCTTCATGCCTGCAGACCTAGTATAGTAGGTCTCAGCGGGCGCTGTCATCGCCTCAACGCCCGCTGTACGCTTTTGTACATTTTATTTTATTATTTTTCAGCTCTTTTGTTTTGGTTTTTGGGAGCAATATACATACTCTTCAGCTCAAGGGCTTAGGTTAGATTAGTTTTTTCTCTCTTTTCTCATGCAAACTCCTGTGTTATTTAATTTATGCTAGTAGATTAGTTTGTTCTTCTACTTGTTCTCCATCTTAAGTATTTTATAACTTTCATTTACTTGTTTTTCATTGTTTTATGCACTTCATTGATTGTCTTTTCTAGTTTGTTGTAGATATTAATTGTTAATTTACTTGTCAGTTTAGTTGTTTATGTTAGTTTAGTTTCTAGATTTTAGTTATTTATTTGATGTTAATAGTTTTAAGGTTTTAATTATATACTTAAATTTAGCTTTGGTTGTAGTTTTAATTATGCTTTTGTTAATTATGTGTGAGTAGTTAATTTCTAGGGTTTGAGTGAAACCCCTCAAAAACCTCCATGTTTGTGATCTAGTTGTTTCTTTGTTTTGGTTGTGATAATTTCGGTACCGAAGGTTCGATGATGTTGAGTCTCGTGTCTAGCTAACATTAGATTCATAGAAGAATCCCCACCGAAGGACCGAGAGGTGGACTTGGGTGATGACTCCCTTCGCCCGATTGATGGAAGCACCACAAAAGTTGGGCCTTCGATCACAGGAAAGTTACCGGTCTTCGTGATTTGTGCTTATGACTAGTTAGATGTTCTACTACGAAAGTAGGTTTGTGTATGTATTCCCGTTCGTCACACTAGCTTGAAAGAGTAGTGTGATCTTAGAATGACCTCCCTTTATCCATGACCTAAGTCTAAGTTTCGATTGATTCATAATTCATGGTGGTATGAGTTGTGGATCTCTTACCCTAGTCCCTTTTATTCTTGTTTTCATAGTGTAGTTTTAGTTAGTTCCTGTAGTTCTCTCCGCCTCTCGCAACCATCACTTGACCTAGCTTGTTCGACGCTCAAGCCTACATTAGTGCGATGGACCTTCCCCGTGTTTGACACACCCACTCTTACTACGACGGGGATTTTTATTTGGTGATTTTGCTAAATTGGCGCCGTTACCGGGGAAGGTAATGTCATTAGTTTAGGTTGAGTAGAATGGTTCTAGTTCTTTCTTTTTCTTTATTTTTGTGAAAAGTTTGCTTGATGTCCACTTTTTTAATCGATCCCCAATATGAGCACGAACCGTTTTTGTTTTAGTATGATAGGATCGGAGGCTTTCTTCCTCCTGATCATAATTTTGGTAAATGGGATATATGTAATGTAATGTATGAGGGCTTGAACTATGAAACGAGAAACTGGGTTGAGTTTCTTTCGTATGGCGATTTCTTAGCTTTAGATTTGGATAGAGCTTGGCTTTTATTCGAGTGCCTAGCTAAGGAAACCTATGAGTGGGATATGACTACCCAAGGGATACATGACTTTAGTAACGAGCCGAGCTTGTTTACGGAATATGTCTTTAATCATCTTCCGATTCATACCCCTACCTTAGATGTTGATCATCAATACACGCAAGAGCATGCTCTTGATGAGTTTTTATAAGGTGATGATGTGCATTCCGATGATTCATCACATAATCTTCAAGTCGAGCCCGTTTTTTGCGACATTAGTTACGATTTCGATCCATCTCCTCTTATTGTTGTACAAACAATCCAAACTCACATAGAAGTTGATGTTTCATTGCAATGTCATGATGAAAAATCATGACCCTCTCGTCTTGTCATGTGATGTCGTATTGGATGAGGCCTTTTTAGTTAAGTCGAGTGAAGTTGACAAGGTCATTATTAATGTAAAGGTTGTGGTTATAGCACCTTCTCTTGTTCCCTTGTTAGGAGGATTTAGCCTTGTTTATTCACATCCCACTCCCATTCCATCCATACTCATATCACCCCATTCGAGGGCTCCATCTCTTGCCTTAACTCCAATGTTTCTCTTCTAGAAACAAAGGCAAGGGAGGTTTTTGGAAGTGTTCCTTCTCTTTAATTTGATTTTTATTTTAGTAGTTTTTATTTTGATTTTCCTCCCTGTGGACACTCACTCCCACATAAGCATTGGATGCCGGTTTGTAAACCGTTCCCTTTTCTTAATTTGATCATTGCTTATGTGGTTTTTAGTGAGTTGAGTGCCAATGCATTTGATAAGCTCTTGCGCACTTTGGGAGGCTATTTACTAAGACTCCGAAAGTTGGTCCCGCTGGCTGACTTTGACATAATTTTTCTTCTATGTCTTAATCCCTGTGTCCAGCTCCTTCGTAAGGATCAGGACGTTAAACAAGCGCTTGTGGGAGGCAACCCTCAATTTATTGCCTTTTAGGATAGTTTATTTCCTTGCATTGTAACTAAATTTAAAAAAAAATTGATGAGAGAAAAGATTGAGTAGTGCCTTCACACATTTGTGCATATATGTGAGCTTTTCATGTATCTATGTGTAACGACCCGCATTCTAGCAACGTTGTTTTCGAAGACTCGAAAACAATAACACGAATCATTATTAACTATAAACTTTCAATATTAAATTAAATAACCACAGAGGAAGCTCTAAACATAATCAATTTATTTAATAAACTTTAGATAGTCCAAAACATTATAGTAAACATAGTCTCTTATTAACCATAAAAACTACTAAAGTCCATGAAAATCAATACTAAAAAGGCTAGGATATTCTAATGGGTAGCTCGGCTACTGAACTTGCTTGCTCTCAATCCCAACCCTCGCAACACCCAACTACTCTTTATCGTTACCTGAAAAAAAAGAATGGGGGGTCCACAGTCAGTGGGGAGTAATTAGAATTTTCTACGTAATCATAGAACACAATCAAATATATAATCGACAGAACATAACACACTCAATTTCATAAATCTATAGGGAACATCACTCAATCAGACATGCAGCGGAAAAACATACCATAATTAAATTATACTCTCTAGCTAGGGTCACCTCAAGCCTCTAGACTCCATAGACCGTGACAACTTAGCTTTCATTATTCAATTTTATTATCTTTCATCACTCCAACTTCAACGTACAACAATCACACGCCATCGGTTTAATGTTCCAACTTCAACGCACAACAAATGTGCTTCATCGTCCCATCGGTTCAACTTCAGATACGACTATTGCACTCCATCGTCCCATTTATCCTTTAACTATCTTTCATTGGTCAAACTTCAACGTACAACAGTTGTATTCCACCGTTCCAATGGTCCAACCTTAACGCACGGCAAATGTGCTTTATCGTTCCATTGGTTCGACTTCAACATACAACTATAACACTCCATTGTTCCATTATTAATATCATTATCTTTGATTATTCAATTCCTTTACTTTGACTCTAAAGTGAACCTAACTCAACGACCCGTCAACTCTAGGTCAAACCTCATCTTAACTTTGACTTCTAGACACATCACATGACTTAGCCAACTCTATCATATTCATTCGAAACTCAACATTTAAATTCATACAACACAATTCAACGATTTCATACATCGATTTCATACACAATTCCTAGTCGGCCCTATCTTTTTTATTTAATTTGACTTATTTACCTTAAATACCTAATTAGATCTATTTTATTTAAAACCTAAAAACTCTACTTTTATTTCCAAATAACCTTACTAAAATTTAGGAGCACTAAACCCTTATTTAGTGCCCTTTGGCCGACCCTCTTCCTATTATTTCTCGTTTAATTCACTTCCTAAATTAACTCCGAAAAACTAGTAAACCATAACCTATTATCTAGTAAATTTTAACCTTAAAAGTCCATCCTTTTATTTCCATTATTTCATTTAAAAACCTCAAAGTAAAACCTCTTCTTTCCCTTCCTTGTGTTCTCCACGGCAACTACCACACCAAAACACAAAATCTAACCTTTACTCCTCAAACCTAAACAAACATCAAAGATTGGTTAAACCTTCTACCCATCATCAACCTTTGAACCTTGGACGTGATCGGTCGAACAACGGTGGCGGTTGGGCAAGCGTCATAGGCGTGCTTTTGTGTGTTTTGCTTCAATTAAGTTAACTAGCTCTTCTACTTAGGAATAGGATTAGATTGCATAGGATGATAGTATTAGATAGTTTGTGGTTGTTGTTCATGTTTTTCGTGAGGATAGCCGAGTAGCATAGGGTGTTTAATTTCCGTTTCCTTAGAGTTATATGATGAATCTTGATTAATATTTTTATGCTAAATTGTTCTACGATCTTTTCCTGATTTCTTGTATTATTTTCTTGCAATTTCAACGTATTCTTGATCGGTGTTGGATGGTGTTGTGCAAGTGGATGTAACAAGTAAAAATATGATTTTTAGTTCATTTTGTGTTCAAATCTTGATGAATTGTTTTCAAGTGATTCCGTTGATGAATCTTACATGAAGGTTTTGTGGGTTTTGATTACGTTTGGAAGATGTTAGTAAACCGAAGCTTGAGAATCATATGCATGTGTCATCTTGATTTAAGGGCATGATATTTATTTTGTTCTAAGCATGGAATTGGAATTGGCGTAGCATGTTATTACAAGAGCTTTGACCATAAGAAGTTCTATTTTTTTTTAATGAAAGAAATAAGCATGTATTTTTTGTGCTTTTGTTGTCATGCGTGTAATGCTTGGAATTTAATGGCTGAATTTTCTTGTTTGTTGTTATTTTATGCGTGTAATTGGTTCATGGGATTATTTGATTGGTGTCTTTCGAGTCTTGTTGAGTCGTCTCATGTCGAGCGCTTGAAGACCGTGCGTCTATCGGTTTATCGGTGATAAATCGTGTGGGTCAATCGGTTCATCGGTGATGAATCGTGCGGGGCAAGTCTTGTGTGTTTGATTGTGTGTCAGTCGTGTCGAACGGTTGAAGATCGTGCGTCTATCGGTTTATCGGTGATAAACCGTGCGGGTCTATCGGTTCATCAGTGATGAATCGTGCGGGGCAAGTCCTTGTTGCTAGTCTTGTTATTGGTTGTAGACCGAGCGTTGTCTTGATATTGAAACTGTATTTATGCATGTTGAAAAGTGCGTGTGCTGGTTTGATGTGAATGATGTTGCAATTAGTGAACGTTATGTTTCCGCTGCTAATTACGATGATTGAACTTGTAACCTGTAATTGTTGTTGTCCCTGTGTTTCTAACCCTATTATTGTATGTAATGCGGTCCTACTTTTAAGTAGGAAAGTCTAGTTACTCGCCATTGATGGTGGACCCCCAATTTTTATTTTGCAGGTTAGCAGGTTAGAAGCTAGAAGCGGGATGAGTTGATGAGCGTCTAGGCCCCTATTTTATTTCCTGGCTTTTGCGTTAGGATTTATTTCTAGTTTTAAGGCTTGTATTAAGTTTAGTTTAACCTCCTATAATTAGGATTCCATTACTATTATAATAAATACCTTTTTCCATGAGTTTTAGTTATATTTTATGTTATAAATCAATTGGTAACTGCCTGTTTATGACGTTATCACTAATAACGTCGTTGTTAAAATGCTGGGTGTTACAATTATTGTTGTGACTCACTTGCTGGTTCGTAGCGCGATTTCTTCTCGGGCACAGATTGTTGACTTGCAAAGACTCTCTTCCTTGTCGGTTCTTCTTCGGCCAAGGATGCATGGATTTCCAAGGCCACCTCATAAGCTCGCTGAAATGTAGCAGCTCCACTACTAATTGCGTGCACTCTAATGCGGAGATTCATCTTCTTAACGTACCTCTTCAATCTTTCCGCTTCTGAAGGGATTACTGCCGTAGAAAATTTGGATAATTCTGCAAACTTATCCGTATAAGCTTGCACCGACATGGTTCCTTGATTGAGCATAAGGAACTCCTCTTGCTTCTGCCAATAGAGCTCGTCCAGGTAGAAACCCTCCTGAAGTTTGGTGATGAACTCTTCCCATGGCATACCTTTCACCGATCTTCCTTGGGGTTTAACTGTCATCCACCAGTTGTCAGCTTCTTGTCTCAAATAGTAACTTGCTATTTGAACTCGATCTTCATCAGGGCAATCGGTCGCATTGAACAACTTTCTCATCTCCCGTACCTAGTTCTCAAGTACTATGGGGTCCGGAGTGCCATCATACGTAGGAGGTCGATAGTGAGCAAATCGATCGAACGAGGATTGGCCACTTGACGATTGTGCTCCTCTTTGGGCCAGGCTAATGATGGTGTTCTCCAACATACGGCGTCGGTCACGATTTCCTAAAGATGGCCTTGGGCTTGCCATTCTTCAAAATAGTACACGAGTTAAAGAAAATAAAAGGAAACTAAAAGTTAGGAATAAATGATCGCAAAAAGTCAAAAATTATGTTATCCCGTAGCTCTACCCGAGTCAACACTCACTGAAGTTCTCGTGGTACAGCTAACTATGTCAAATTCTCGGAATAATAAACCACACAATCTCACGGGTTACTTATGGAGAAGTAAACAAACCTAAAGTTCAGCTCTGGTACCAACTGTAACGACCCGCATTCTAGCAACGTTGTTTTCGAAGAAAAACACCAATACAAATCATTATTAAATACAAACTTTCAATATTAAATTAAATAACCACATCGGAAGCTCTAAACTTAATCAATTTATTTAATAAACTTTATATAGTCCAAAACATTATAGTAAACATAGTCTCTTATTAACCATGAAAACTACTAAAGTCCATGAAAATCAATACTAAAAAGGCTAGGATATTCTAATGGGTAGCTAGGCTACTGAACTTGCTTGTTCTCAATCCCAACCCTTGCGACACCACACTACTCTTCATCGTTACTTGAAAAAAAGTAATAGACAATCAAATATATATAACACATTCGAATGTTCTACGTAATCATAGAACACAATCAAATATATAATAGACAAAATATATATAACACACTTGATTTCATAAATCTATAGGGAACAACATTCAATCAGACACGCAGCGGAAAAACATACCATAATTGAATCATACTCTCTAGCTAGGGTCACCTCAAGACTCTAGACTCCATAGACCGTGACAACTCATCTTTCTTTATTCAATTTCATTATCTTTCATCGGTCCAACTTCAACGTACAACAATCGCATTCCATCGTTCCAATGGTCCAACTTCAACGCACGACAAATATGCTTCATTCTCCCATTGGTTCAACTTCAACATACGACTATTGCACTCCATTGTCCCATTTATCCTTTAACTATCTTTCATTGGTCCAACTTCAACGTACAACAGTTGTACTCCACCGTTCTAATGGTCCAACTTCAACGCACGACAAATGTGCTTCATCGTTCCATTGGTTCGACTTCAACATACAGCTATAGCATTCCATTGTTTCATTATTAATATCATTATCTTTCATTATTCAATTCCTTTACAATGAATCTAAAGTCAGCCTAACTAAACGACCTATCAACTCTAGGTCAAACCTCATCTTAATTTTGACTTCTAAACACAACACATGACTCAACCAACTCTATCATAGTTATTCGAAACTCAACATTTAAATTCATACAACACAATTCAACGATTTCATACATCGATTCATAAGTTATACATAATTCAATAATTAAAATTCAAACATCAAATTTATAAAATAGAAGTCGAATCATAGTCCATAAACCCTTCATTTTATTCGGCCCTCAAGCATAAGTCACTCCAAAATCTTCTTTATAACAAATTTTAATTAATTAAATAATCAAAACAATAATAAACCTTTAAATTAAACCAGTTATCTTAATTCCCTGAATGAGTTCAAAATCTAATCTTTTATCACTTTAAATAATAAAAATCATTTCTTTATTCTTTTCAAACTTCACGGCAATTTCAAGGATCGAACAATTATATTTCAAGATTGTAATTAATCAATTCCAAAATAATAGTAGACAAAAATATAGTATCATAATAACCTAATAAAAATTCATGCTTTAATATAAGTTCAAGATTTTCGAATTATCTTATCAAAATATCATCCATTCGACATTCTTTAAATAATAAACAAAAATTAGCACTTTAATTCAAGAATTCATGCAATTAGCAATATTAAATCAAGATAATCTTAAAGAAACATGGATTGAACAAGATTATAACAAAATCAATTCTTGAGCCATGCCATCACACACAAAAATATTCAAGATCAATCCATAGCCATTCGACTTTCATGCAAGAAAATAATTCAACAAATTGCACATCAAAATTCATGGCAAGAAACATATTATGAACATAAAATCGTGAGAAAACATTAAATAATAACAACATAAAATTTTATGATCAATTCGGCCAACCAATAATAATCATCAAACATGTAATTTTAATCTATTTTAGATAATTCTAAGCAATTCTAAACTAGTTCTATGTATTATATAGTTAATTGATTCTAAGATTAGGTAAAAAATCTAATTACCTTAGTTTGAAGGACAATGGTTCGAGAGCTTTGGGTTGTCCGTGATGGTGCACGAGTTGGCTTAGTTTCTTGAACTACTTACTTTAATCTTGAGTGGTTTCCTTGCTTAGAAATTGTTTTGAGAGCCTTTAGGATTTTTTGTAGTTTTATGATTGTAGAGGAGGAAAGGAGAAAGAATTATATTGATTGATTTCTAAAGTGGGTTCCATGAATGAGGAGCAAGGAAGGGGTTAAAATCCTTTTACTAGGTTGTTGGTGCAATCTCCTGAAATTTAGGAGGGCAAATAGGAAAATAAAATTAGGATCTTTTCTAGATTAGCTCTTTAATTAATTAATAGAATATAACAAATTAATTAAAGGGAGAGAATGAAAGGTTGAGCCGTGAGGAATTAATGGGCTAAGGCTAAATTAGCTTTGGCCCTAAATTGACAAAGCAAGTTAAAAAGTTTGGGCTCGGTTTTTCATTCGGGTTTGAACCTTGCCCAACAAAATAAGTAATTAAATAATAAATAAAAAAATTTATGGAAATTCCATATGGTACCATCATACTTTTGGCTTTTCTCTATGGTACCACTATTTTTTGAGAATTTTACATGGTACCACTGTACTTTAGTCTTATTCTCCCTCGTAACATTCTATTAATTAAAATTTTAATTAGGGGTTAAGTAGGGTTAGGATTTTGTCTCGATTTGTATATTTTGATATGGGTACAAGGATATTAGCTGGATAAAAGTTTGTAAGGGTCATTTTGGTCTAATTATTGGTCACAATTAACAAACACCATTATTGTTAATTTTGACCATGAATTTGATCCCTAAGGGTCAATGTAACCCTCAAGACCTGATTCAAGCATCTATTTTAGAGCAAGAAAACCAAAACACGTAAAAGGATACAAACCCTTAACCCTACTTGACTTATAGATTAATATTTTACTTACAGGAATGTTGTGATATGGAATAAGATCAAATGACAATGGTACCATATATGTAGAATTCTGAAAAAAATAATGGTACCACATAAGCCAAAAGTACAGTGGTACCATATAGAATATCCCAAAAATTTAAAATAGCCCAAAATTTTGGGTTATTACAGTCACTCCTCTTAAAGAAAATTGTCATTTTTCATGAGCAAAGCACAGAAAAAACTCGAATTCTCTGATTCTTCTCTCAAACCCTACTCTCAAAATCACTCATTCTCACTCAAATCTCACTCAAACTCACTCAAATCTTCATCATTCATCATCCTCTTCACTCCATTAATTCATTTCTTACATTCCATCACATCTCTCTTTGTTTTTCTCTCCACAAATTCGAACCCTATGTTCGAAATTTCTAAAAAAAGGGAAAAACACAAACAAAGACACCATTCTAGGTTTCTTTAGGACTCATTTCATCAACAACTACAACAAGAGGCATCATCTAGAGTATTTTCATACTCTAAGTTTGGTATTTTGTAAACCCTAATTATTTCTTACTTAGGTTCTTTTTAAACTCAGTTCGAATTTTAGGGTGAATTTTCATTTGTGCAATTATTTTGTTGAATTTTTGACTCCTTATTTGTACTCTTGGATTGTTGGTTTGTTTGTGTTGTTCAATTTTTGTGACTTGCATTTGTGTTGGTGATTTTTTTTCTGTTGTGCATTTGTGAACTTGAGGCACATGGGTTTAGGCCTATTATGTATTGACTGGTTAGGGAAGTAATCTAGCTGAATTTTTTTAGTTAGTTTTTGGACCTAATTCACTTAATCATGTTTGAGCCCCGTAAAAAGAAGAGGAATGACCGACCCTGTACCTCAGACCCAAACCAACAGGATGATGTACCACAACCACCACCCCCCCACTAGGATTCCACAGGCTAATAGGGCCAAGTATGATAACCTCATGAGGCGGACATTTGCCCTACCCGATTCTACAATGCACGCCCTTGTTTGGCGCTGCAGATCAACAGGGAAATAAGAACGCTATTCACGAACTTCAAGTGGGAAAATTTGACTAACCCCAACATGGTCGATTACACTTACCCACCTTTGGCCTGTGAGTTCCTTAGTACTTTGACCTACACCGAAATAACATCCACCACTGATGTACCGGAATACCAACTGTGTTTCCGACTGTTCAATGACCGTCATACCATTACCATTTCCTAGCTTAATGTATTTCTAGGTTAGTGACCCAACCAACTCCATAATTGATTTTAGTGCTAAAAACTTTCCTGACTTTAACCCGCTTGCCTTTTGGCATGCGATTACAGGCGAGGAACGCTTTGACTCTACCTGGGTGGTCGCCAGCGCCATCCATCACCTTGCCCTACGGCTGTTCCATACGTTGTTGACCTTGTCAATCTTCTTCAAAAAGGAGGTTGGGAAGATCAACAAGGATGCGTTGCTTTGCATTTACTTAATGACAACTCCATCTCCGATGGGTAAGGTGAACACGGGTCACTTGATGGTCAAGCGTATGCTTACCCAAAGAAGAGACCCCAAGATGACCGTTGATATCACTTTGGGTGGCTTTGTGACTATTATAGCTTGGAAATTGGGTTACTCGCACTTCATTGACCAGTTGGAAAAATTTTCTGAAACCCGGTACTTCAACAAATATGGCCTCCTCAACTAAGCTTTCATCAAGAACACCAGCCGGGACGACACGCTAAGTGTCCTTGTCAGCGGGAGACACCACCACCACTTGCCTAATCCCGAGATAACCACGTTTGATTGGGAAAACCCATTTATAATCCCCGCGGAGCCCGTAGCCCAACGTGACATAGACTTATTACAGGGGCCCCTTGTTGTTGTTCATGAGGAAGTCGAACAACCAGCACCACAACCACCACAAGCACAACCCATCCCACCCCAGCCGCAATTTGACTTCGCGGCCACCTTTGAGGCCTTGTCCCAGTAGTAAAACGCTGCCTTTGAGTCCATTAATGTCAACATTACGGAGATGCGTTCTGACTTGAGCCGTCTCCGTATACAGACCGACCAGATGTACGACTGCCATGTGTCGGAAGGTCATTTCTTCCGACACCCTTCCCTCCCCCCCCCAAGGATGACCCCGAGATCTAGACCTCTCCACCCACAGCCTCAGGACAATGCTTTCATTCTTGCATGAGGGTTTAGACCCTTTGGGTCCGGTTACCTTTTTTGTTTAGTAGGACCTGTAGCTAGTGAGGGTGAAGCACTAGAGGCTCGATCGAAGCATGATTTCGGTAGCGTTAAAGGCGCCTTAAAAGTGTCAATGGTGAACCTGGACTATAGGTTCCCGAAAAACCGAATCATGTCCTCCACAGGTAAGTTCTCACTTGTATTTAAGTGAACCTGAGGGTTTAGAACGCTTATGCGTTCTCGTAGTCGTGGTCTTGGGATAGAGGAGCTAGCTTGGGGGAGTTGCCCTTGGGGTATGTTTGATTGTGCTTTCTTGTGGTTGTGTTTCATAGTGTGGTGTGATAATTTTTAATGGTCATTGGGACAATTTCAGGTCCTGCTCCCATTTTAAAAATCCAAATGCATTTTAGTGCTTTGCATATTAATTTATTTTCGTAGTTTATTTTCCTTTTCTTATTTTCCTTAGTTTCTTTTTATTAGTTTTTGCAAATTAGTTTATTTTCGCAGTTTATTTTCGTTTATTTTTCTCCATTTTTACATGTAACTTATTGTCGTAGTTTATTTTCGTAGTTTATAATCTTTTATCCCTTTTCTTTTTCTAGGTTTAGTCATTTCCCGATGACGAAAATAGGGGAATCCTTATAAGGACTTTTCTTTCCTTTAGAGTCTTGAGTACGCACAATTTTCAATGCTTTTTACTAACTCTTATGATAGAATAATTTCCCCTTATAGGAGAACCCTTTAGGACTAGATGTGTATCCATGTCGGTTGTGGTACGAGGTTATCCATTGTTTAGTTGACGCTGAGCTAGTGGTATTTGAACCTAGGTGAGGTTTTGAGCCCTTGCTTTGATTAGGCCCTTTTAGGGTTATGCATTTCTAAGCGTCACATTTTATACCTCGTCGGTTTTAGTTTATCTGACTTATGACTTGTGAATTGCTACCGCCCTTTCGAGACTTGGAACATGATTTATTCCATTTTTATCGCTTTTCCATCCATCTTACCTCTCGTTCATACTTCGGTGTTATTCCATTTATTCCAATTTTATCAATTTTAGGGTTTTAATTATGTACTTAAATTTAGCTTTAGTTGTAGTTTTAATTATGCCTTTGTTAATTATGTGTGAGTTGTTATTTTACAGGGTTTGAGTGAAACCCCTCAAAATCCTCCATGTTTATGATTTAGTTGTTTCTTGGGTTTGGTTGTGATAATGTCGGTACCGAAGGTTCGATGATGATGAGTCTCGTGTCTAGCTAACATTAGATTCATAGAAGAATCCCCACCGAAGGATCGAAAGGTGAACGGGGTGATGACTCCCTTCGCCCGATTGATGGAAGCACCATGAAAGTTGGGCCTTCGATCACCGTAAAGTTATTGATCTTCGTGATTTGTGCTTATGACTAGTTACATGTTCTGCCACGAAAGTAGGTTTGTGTATGTCTTCCCGGTTCTCACATTAGCTTGAAAGATAAATCTATTTAGCGCAGCTACCCTGCCAGTTAGTTTTTGCACCTCTTTCAGGTTAGTTGGTGATTGGATGTTCAAGATAGCTCTTATCTAGTCGGGGCATGCTTTGATGCCCCATTTTCTTACTATGTACCCGAGGAACTTGGTTGTTGCCATGCCAAATTAACATTTAGTTGGATTCAACTTCATGTTGTCTTTCCTGAGTATTTCAAATGTCTCAGTTAAGTCTTGAATGTGATCTTCAGCTTTCATGGACTTCACCACCATGTCGTCGATGTACACTTCCATAGTATCTCCAAGTTGATCTCTAAACATCTTATTCAGCAGACTCTGGTAGGACGCATTTGCATTTTAAAGACCAAATGACATTACCTTGTAACAAGATATACCTTTATACGTGATGAACGTCGTTTTTCTAGGTTGTCGACATGCATCAGGATTTGGTTGTAACCGAAGTATGCATCTAGGAATGTCAGCATCTCATGACCTAATGTTGCATCGATCATTGAATCAATATGTGGCAAAGGGAATGGATCTTTTTGACATGCTTTATTGAGGTCGGTGAAATCGATGCAGACCCTCCATTTGCCGTTATTCTTTCCCACAACTACGATGTTGGTCAACCACTATGGGTATTTGACTTCTCTAATCTTCCCTGCTTCTAGGTGTTTCTTGATTTCTTCATTAAATATTTGATTTCTCTCTGGTGCAAACTTCCTCCATTTTTGCTTTACTAGTTTCATATTTGGATCTACATTCAACTTGTGCGTAATGATTGTATGGTCGATTCCGATCATATCTTCATGTGACCAAGCAAAATTGTAATAACCCTGAATTTTGGGTTATAACATTTCATGTTTATTGGTGTAGTTTAAGCCTATTGAACCCAAATTCAATTAAATTTGGGCCAACTGTCTTAGACTCTTATTTGATTAGTGAATTTAGCCCAAAAAATTGCCCTTATTTCCCCTCATAACCGGCCCCCTCTTAAACCCATCCCCATATTGTTGCTTCCCTTCTAAGCCCACAAATAATCTTAAGCCTATTTTCTACTTCATAAAAACCCCTCTATCCTAATCCAATTCTATTAATAAGATCATCAAGAACTAGAAACTAAACCCCTTCTCCCTCTCTAAACTCACGGACATCCATACCCTCCATCCAAAAATCTTTGCTTTTTACTTCATCAAAGCAAACACAACCATTAAAGAGCAATCAAACTCTCACAACCTTCAACAACCTTGAAGATTATTGCTTTGTTGAGAGTGATTCTTGCGTTGCTGGGTTTGAATAAGACGAGTGGGAAAACAAGGAAAGGCTTGATCTTTGTGCTTGAATTCAGTAGGTAACTAGCTTTCTACATAGCAATAGGACTAATCTACATAGAATAACTAGATTAGATAGAACCTTGTTGATAATTGTTGCTATGCGCGTACTAGCTGAGTTGCTTAGGGTGTTTTTCTTTGTTTGTTTGCTTGTATAATTCGTATCGTGATGAATCTTTAAATGTTTATGCATTATTTGATCTTCATATGATAGTTTGATATGAATCTTGATGTGAATTAATTAATGCATTCTTGAATTGTTCGTTTGATGAACTTATGCGTGCGGTTATATGGTTTTAAAGCATGAATTTTTATTTTTTTTAAATGCATATCTTGATGATTATAGCATGAGTCTTTATGCGTGCGGTTATATGGTTTTAAAGCATGAATTTTTATTTTTTTTAAATGCATATCTTGATGATTATAGCATGAGTCTTTATTGATCTTGAATGTGTATAATCATGTTAGAAGTATAAAGTTTTTATTTTTATTTTTGAATTATGCGCTAATCTTGGTTTTGATGACCAAGATTGAATCTTTATAGTATTCTTGCTTAAGTCTTGAAATCTTGTTTAGTTTTATGAAGTTTCTTGATTTTTCCCAAGTGTTTTAAATGATAAAAACTCAATCTTGAATTTATTTCATGATGGCCGAATAGTATATTGAATTTCTTGAACTTTCTTTATTTATCTTCATCAAAGTTGCAATCTTTATTGGATTCTTGAATTTTTTTTTGTTTCATAATTTTTTTCTTGGATTTGAACTTGAGTTCGTGAAGGCCGAATGGCTTTATTTCCTGGATAAAGTTCGAACCTTTCGATCATATAAAAATCGAACCTTTATGACTATTTCATGTTATTCATGTGTTGGTTGGTCAGTCTGTAAACTTTCATGAAATGCTTGTATGAATGTTGAACTTAATGAGTCTTTTTGTGTGAGTCATGCGTGAATAGCTAGTACTCGTTTGGGTTTTTGGGTTGTGTCGCATGTTTTATTGATTTTGGGTCGTGTCAGTCTTGTTTTGGTTGAAGACCGACTTGTTTGTTGTGTTCGATTGAAGACCGATTTATTGTGTGCGGTTGAAGACTGGTTTGTTTTGTTCGGTTGAAGACTGGTTTGTTGTGTTCGGTTGAAGACTGATTTGTTGTGTACGGTTGAAGACTGTCTTGTTTGTTGTTTCGGTTGAAGACTGACTTGTTTGTTCTTACGGTTGAAGACCGTCTTGTTTGTTGATTTGGTTGAAGACCGACTTGTTTGTTTTTACGGGTGAAGACCGTCTTGTTGAATGATTCGGTTGAAGACCGACTTGCTTGATGTATCAGTTGAAGATCCTGTTGGGGATAGTGTCGTTGCTTATTAATGTTGATATTTGTATTGGTTGACTTAACTTTGTGATTGTCTAGTATGTCAGTTTTATGATCATGTTACTGTTCCACTGCCTTTGTTCTTGTATTCGTGTATTATCCTGTTCATTGATGTTTTGATTAATAATTGTATCGTTATTTCATTGCCTTCTATTTAGTCTATTATTTTATGTTGCTTGGTTCCACTGTTAAGTGGAACAACCTAGTTACTCGCCACTGACGGTGCACCCCCCTTTATTTTTCAGGTGAGCAGGTCGATGGTTAGTGCCGGGCTAGAGTGTTAAGTGATGAGTCGTAGGCACCCGTTTACTGCTTTCTAGGATAGTTTTATTATTTTTGTTATAAACCCTCAGTTTTAAGTTGTAGAATTTTTCCTTTAGATTTGGAGTATTGTTTTCTAGTTGTCGAACCCAGTTTTGGGATTTTATTAATAAGAATTTTTCCCATTTTCCTGATTTTTTAGTGTATTCTTGATAAATCGATTGGTGACAACCTGTTTTTTGACGTTAGTTCCGCTAACGTCGTTGCACAAAAAGACGGGTCGCTATAAATACATTCTGCATTTTGTCTTAGAAAAGTGATGATTGCTTCTTTTTGTTGTAGGGTCAGAGTGGCCCCTACCAGAACTTTATGTTCAAGTTTGGATGGGTCTAGCTTCACTTCATCCAGTAACATTTCACTAGGTGTTGCTGGAGCTGGACCTTGCTGTAATTGCTAGATGGACTACTTTTTTGGTTTCAAGCAGCTAATGTAGCATTCTATAGTTGCTTTTCTCTCGCCTTTGATCTCTTGAACCCCTTGGGTGTGGGGAATTTCAGAACTTGGTGGAACGTTAATGGTACTGCTTTCATTTTCTGTATCCAGGGCGTGCCGTATATGATGTTGTAAGCCGATGGTCTGTTCACTACATTGAAGATGTTGGAGATATTGATTCATCCTGCCCATGTATGTAAATTCACTTCTCCGACAGTTTGCTTGGTCTGTCAACTGAAGCTGGCAAGAGTTTTGGTATCCTTCACCACGTTTGCTTCTTCTAGCCCCATTGCTTCAAGAGCTTCCAGGAAAATGATGTTAGCTTTGCTCCCGCCATCTACTAGAAATCTGCTGGTGAGGAAGTTGCTAACGTACAGTGATATGATAAGACAATCATGATGTTCCGCTGCTTCCAGGTTGTCTACTTCAAAACTGACGAGAATTTGTAACAACTTCTTTTCTGCTTCGGATACTAGCCTTTTGGATATTTTGGAAACCGACCCGGTTTCTGATAAGCGGCCTTTATGACCTCTTTTATACCCCATTTTCTCCCAAATTAAGGCCTTTATTGGTCCATTTTATTTCCTTCCAGCTTAGTTTTTCTCTTTTTAGGCTTTCTAGTTGTCTTACTGCATTTTGAGTCATTTCGGTGGTATTTTGCCCCATTATTTAAACTGACATGAGTCTTTGGCATTTTTACCTTACAAGATCAGTCTTTGGTATATTACACGCTCCAATCCGAGGTCTACATCAAAAGTTATGAACCTTACAAGACCAGTTCTCTCTGCAGCCTTCTCAGAGATGACGCTCTGTATGACGACCCGACTCGCTTAAACCGGCGCAGAAGAAACCGACGAGTCGAATAGTCAGTTCTAACATACCAACATACTTAAAAATTAAAACAAAACCTCAAATTGAATATATGCTAAACCAAAAGTACAACACCCACAAGATTGTACATATCTAAATCCCAAATATCACTACCACAGTCTAATACTAGAAACGAAATACAATCTAAACAAATGAAACGAACATCGGCACTCGCCCAACCCAAAGCTAAGCAACACCGACATCATCAGAGTTACCTGAAAAATTAACAACAATCCACAGTCAGTGGCGAGTAACATAACTGTCCCACCCTAACGTGGATACACATGATCATAGAATACATCAAATCACACAATTAGACATCCAACATACGATCATGCCAAACAACATATCAAACCAACAATAATAACGTTAATGATAACGACATTCAACAATAATACCCAAACTCGACTAACTCCCGATACTCGAATTAAGACTTATCTTTACTTAATCTTTGGCGCAATCCTTTACATATTAGACCGGACTATGCACGTACGAACGCATCTTACGCGAACGAACTTTCTACTATGCCAGGATTAAGAATCTTACTCCCAAGCCCATAAAACCCATCTTACGGGAAATCCATATCAAAAGATGACATAGTAAGATCTCCAACTATCCCAGTACCGCGGACAGGATAGGGGCAGCGTCTTAACCCAAGCCTTAGAATCTTACTCTAAGGTTAGGCGTCTAATAGTAAAATCAAGGTAATCTTTAAATCTTTAATCTTTAACCTTTTATTTACATTCTTAGTTAATCTTAAGTTGCATCTTACGCCTTGACTTAAGACTAACATGTAAATCAATCAAAGTTATCCTCAAGACTGCCTTTTTGCCTTTTCTTGAGTCTAACCATAAACATTTCTACTTCTTTAATCAATCTTAATAATTTCTTTAACTTTATTTACTTTCTTTAACTTTTCTTAACTTTCTTTGAACCTCTTTTAACTTTCTTAATCTTATCTTAACTTTCTATAACCAAGACTTTATAATCTACACTTAAGACAACATAATCATGATAAAAGAAACCATGAATCAACCAAGAACTCATAAAGAATCATAAAGAACTCAACCAAGATTCAAGAAACCAATCAAGAACTCAATCAAGATTCATCAACATCATAAACACGCATACCACCACAAGCTCAATAACAATTTCATCAACTTATGATCATTAAAACTTCATGAAATTAAAGTTAAACATAATCAACACGAAATTATTCATAATCAATTATATAACACATAGAATCAAGACATGAATATCACATAAACATCACCCCAACTCAACCTAATATACACGCATAAAATAGCCCATAATCATCATCATACTATCCCAATTTGATCACTTAATCTATCCTATAAACATAGTATACAAATTAGGATAAGAAAGTATGTTACCTATTGAAATATAAACACGAACATACTCAAAAATTTGCTGCCCGGATTCGTATCCACACGGCCCAACCACACGTCAACACGAACACCGCACAGCTTCGACCCACACGAACACGACCCTTACGCACAGCCACCGAACCCACCGTGTAGTACCACTCAAACTTCACGAGCAAGCCACGAACACCCTCTTCAATCCCACGAAAAAACCCAACCAAAACCCGAACTAAACTTGAAGTTCTAATTAAAGGCAATGAAGGCTAACTAGTGCTTTAATCACTTAAAGGTCAATGGATGTTGAATCTTTAAGTTTGGGTTGAAAAGAATTGGATGAACATAGGATGGTGATAAAAGACCAAAAATGGCGTGAAGGAAGTGGATGGCAAAAGTGAAGAGAGTGTTTGATTTTACTTGTGGGAAAAAGGATGATTGAATCTTTAAGTTTGGGTTTGAAATGGAAGATGAACAAAGAATGGGGATTACTTAGCCAAAATAGGTGTGCGGTTATGATGACAAAGATGGAGAGAGTGTTTAGTGTCTAAAGGTGGCAAAGGATGATTAAATGGGAAAAATGATCCCATGCCTTACTAACAACTTCTATTTATAGAAGTTAGTCAAGTGTGAACATGAGGCAAGTGGCAAAAACTTTGCCACATGACATAAGGGGTCGATTGGGCTTAGAAGGAATAGGCCAAAATGATCATTTGGGCCATT
Organism: Salicornia ramosissima; assembly: GCA_951394345.1. Lineage (NCBI taxonomy): Eukaryota > Viridiplantae > Streptophyta > Magnoliopsida > Caryophyllales > Amaranthaceae > Salicornia > Salicornia ramosissima. Next base: position 36,278,335 of record OX596237.1, on the reverse strand, counting down.
TGCACTAAATCACGACTAATCATGATTAAATTTGTACTTGACCCAAACTTAATTAATTAATTAGAAAATTAAGAAACAAAAGTCTAATTAATGAAAATAAAATAAAATAAAATAAAATAAAATAAAAGAAATAATAAATCATACAATAAAATGGTCACATTCAAGCAATAAAAATAGTCCAAATAAATTTAGACCATGCACAAAATAAAAATAATTACAAAGAAAATAGCCCAAAATCTGGGGCGTTACACTCTATGCCTTAAAGCGGATGCTCTCCTTATTAGATTGAATGCTCTGGTTCCCTTGCTGATGGCCCATTTTTGCCGAGACTTTAGAGCGGACGCTCTAAATTTCAGAGCGTCCGCTCCGATGCTTCAGTGGATTACATACTTTTTGTCAAGGTCTTAGAGCGGACGCTCTAAATTTCAGAGCGCCCTCTCTGAGTTATCAGGACAACTATTTTCACGGGCTTTTAACTGCACTTAGGGCTAAATTTTTGGTGGTATAAATACCCACTCTTTTCCCCTTGATGCACTAAGCACATTTTAGAGACATTTTCAGATTCATTATCACACTATTAGCTTAGGGTTTTCACTTTTAGAGAGTTTGGTAGGAGAGAATAACACAATAACTCCATTCTTCTCACTTGTAATTAGATTGAGCTTCTCTTAGTTGGTAATTTCTGATTTCTTTCTCTTGTTTTGTCATTTATTCACTTGTTATTGCACTTTATTCTAGTTTTTAGTTGTTGTTCTTGCTTGTTGAGTAGTTTAGTTTTAGTTTAATCTTCTTTGCTCTTCTTTTTGCTCATCTTTTCCATGTTTATTTCTAGTTCTTTATTTTCTATTTCCATTGTCATTCTCTTTTGTTCATTCATGTCTACTTCCTTTTTAGGCTAGATTTTTAGCTAGGGAAGGGGGATAGTGAAGCATTATTGATGAGAAATTTCTGATTTTGGTTTCAATGTGTTGATAAATACTAGTTGCTTAATCTAGGAATTTATTTTGTTGAGTTTGGATTTTGGCCATTTCCATGACTTAAAACCCCAATCATTTATGTGTTGTACGAGAGTGAGCACATAAGTGGTGGAAAGCTAGATTAAACATGATTATGACCATCTTGGCATGGTTGGGTTGTCAATGCCCTTGAGTGAGTGAGAACGACTCTTTGGTATTAAGGATTCGAACGGGATTAGAAGGTGTGCGAGAGTAACCTCCTGATGCCGGGCGAATCACCCCCTTTATGATTCAACCTTGTTACCATGATTAGGATTTTGGATTAATATTTGTTTCATGATCCCCCCTATCCGTAGTGCTTATTTTCTCGATCTATCTTTCAATTTTCTAACCTTATTTTTTTACAATTCTTAGCATTAGTATTTTAGTTTAATCAAATTTAAACTCCCGATTTTTATAGCCAGCCAATCGATTAGCTTTCAACTAAGTTCATAAAATTTGCTTCTCTGTGGATTTCGACCCCTACTTACCATTTGCTATCTTTCAAATTAGTGAGTATAAGCTAGGGTACTTTATCCTTGATTCCGAATCCTTGGGAACTAACGACACCTAAGGGACGGATCAAGTTTTGGCGCCATTGCCGGGGAAGCAACGAGTTCTTTCTCTTAGTTTATTTGCTTTTTGACTGGTTTTATTGCTTTCATTTTATTTTAATTCTTTATTTGCCTAGTGATTGTCATTGCTAACACTCTCATTAGCCTTGTTCAATGCTAAGGAGATACCGGGACACTCTAAACTCATCCATTAATCCTGAAATTTCCCGAACTCTATGTCAGATTCGGAGGGTATTTCGTCAGTATAGTCAAGAGGAGGAGGAGTTAAACTCGGTTTCTTCTAGTGAGTTTGGTGAGGTCATGGCGGATGATGGCAATGACGTTCTCTTTAGGGATTTTGGCAATCCCGGTTCTTATGAGCTCACCGGTGGAATTTTTCTCCCAACTACGGATACAAACTTTACAATCCATCCTAATTACACTCAAATGGTTCAACGGGATCAATTCTCCGGAGTCGCTCATGAGGACCCCTATGAGCATTTGGAAAAGTTTTTGGAGATTTGTGAAATGCTCCATACAAATCAAGTATCCAAGGACTATATCCGGATGCATCTTTTCCGGCACTCTCTCACCGGAAAAGCATATCGGTGGCTCAAGAACCTCAAGCCCAACTCTCTTAGAACTTGGGGGGAGGTCACCGTAGCTTTTCTAACCAAGTTCATTTCCGAAGACAAGACGGCAGAGTTAAGAATAAAGATTTCTACTTTTGAGCAAGCAAGGTATGAGTCTTTGGGGGAGGCTTGGGACCGTTTCAAGGAGTATGTTGGCGCTTGCCCACACCATGAATATAGCAAGCCACTTCTCATCCGGTTTTTCTATGATGGGCTCAATGATGTACCAAAGGCTACCTTAGACTCCGGATGTGGTGGAAATTTGAGCAAGGTTCCGCAAGCTCGATTGGAAGACACCATAGAAGAAGTAGTGTGGAACTACTCAAGGAGCGGCGGAAGAAGAAGTGAGGAGAAATCAACGGGGAAATTCGAACTTGACCAAGATTCCCTAAAAACTCTCGTGGAGCAAGTGATTGATAAAAAGTTGAGCAAGAAGCAAGCATCATTATCCTCCACTCAACAAGTACATTCATTCTCTTGTGACATTTGTGGGGGAACTAACCATGACACATCCTATTGCGGCGGTTTGACTCCCGAGCACGTTGCCGCTATGGGTTACCTTGACAACCAACGGGACCAAAGAAGCAATTGGAGGGGTCCCAACCCCAATTTCAACTCAAGGTTTTGTGATCAAGGTGGTCCAAGCAACTTCAACAATCAAGGAGCACCCTATATCCATCCAAATGCAAGAGGCAACTTCCAAAGCAAACCTCACCCACAACACCAATTCCCACCACCAAACACCAACTTTCAAAACATACACTTCCCATCCCCACAAAGCAACCCACCTCAAGACACACTCCTCATTTTAGATCAACTAAAGAATGTAACTCAACAATTTGAGCAAAAGTTGGGAAACATTGACCGAAAGGTGGAACAAAAATTCCAAGAGGCTAGCTCCCACCAAAAGATCCTTGACAACCAAGTTGCCCAACTTGCCGAGAAAGTATCTCAACTTTCTAATGAGAAACTCCCTGGTCAACCCACTCAAAATCCGGCCACCTCCCGTCATCATGCGAAGGCAATCTATCTTAGGACCGGGAAATCTTATGATGGTCCAAAGAGAAGTGATGAGGAAACTTCAAGAGAGAATCACGAGGATGGCGAGGAGAAAGGAGAGGAACCGGTTGTCAATGAAGGAAAATCCCAAGAGGAGGTGTCTAAGGGGAAGCAAGTTGAGGGTCCAAGGCATCAACATTCATCCCAAAGCAACCAAACTTCGAGGTTCGACCCTTCCATGCCATATCCAGAAAGAGTTGTGGAGAAGAAACTTAATGAGAAATACCACAAGTTCATCGAGATGATGAAGGGTCTCCAAATCAACATTCCATTTCTTGAAGCAATGTCTCAAATGCCTTCCTATGCCAAGTTCCTAAAGGAACTCCTCTCAAATAAGAAGAGACTCAATGAAGAACGCATCACACTACCTCATCAAGTAAGTTCCCTTGTGCAATGCCAACTTCCACCGAAACAACGTGATCCGGGTAGCTTCACTCTTCCGGTCAAGTTGGGGGATCTAGAGACAAAGGGGGCATTGGCCGATTTGGGGGCAAGTGTGAGCTTTATGCCGCTCTCAATTGCCAAGTTGCTCAAGTGTGAGATGGTTCCATCAAGAAAGACCATTCAATTGGCTGACCGCTCTATCAAACTACCATGTGGAGAACTAGAAGATGTTCCAATCCGAATTGGGAACCTATTTGTACCATGTGACTTTGTTGTGATGGATATGGAGGAAGATCCTCATACTCCTCTTATCCTTAGAAGGGAGGCTCTCAAGACTATGGGTGTCGTGATCAATTGCAAGAACAGCACAATCACATGTGAGGTACCGGATGAGAAGGTCGTGTTTGAGTTCTCACGGACTTGGTAGAATCCGAGCTTGATGAATGTGAAAGGGTGCAAATACAAAGGAGAGACGCACTCTATGAGGCTCTCCAAGGCGAAGAAGGGGTAGAAAAATCGATGGAAGCCATGGCGGTTGAAGCCATGCTAGACTCCGCTCTCCCGGAACCCGAAGAAGTCCGCCATGAGCTCCCATTGATCCAACAAGAAGGCAAAGTGGAGAGTTCAACGCCTCCTCACAAGGTAGAGTTGAAACCCCTTCCCCCCTCTCTCAAATATGCCTATTTGGATGATAAGTTTATTTGCCCAATTATCGTCAATGTTAATCTAGATGACCCCTCTATGAAAAAATTGGTTCACCTATTCAAAAGCTATAAGGGTGTCATTGGATATAGCATTGATGATCTCAAGGGTGTTGAACCATGTTTGATTTAAATGATGACAAACCAGTTCTCTATACTTGATATCTATGCATATTTTTGTATGAACAGGTTGAATCAAGTGAGGACTCATCAAGGCAACCATGAAGGCCTTGAGATACTTGAAGATCAGAAGCCAAGAACTTGGAGCTATTCATTTTTTATATTTCTAGGATCTTCTTGTAAAATAGGCTTAGGAAAATATTCTTAGTGTTTTTAAGTAAAGAGCAAAAAGACTTTAAGTTTACATCCAGTAAAGAAAACAGGCCAAGAACAAGCTAAGAACAGGCAAAGAACAAGCTTGTAATAGTTCCCTTTATCAAATGTAGACTTAGTAGTACTGAGACCACTGTGGGAACAGACCTCAGTATCACGCACGTGATCCGTACAAATTTTAGTGTTCAAAATTATTTTTGAAAATTTATTTGAAAAATTTGGATCACTTGTGTTTTGGAAATCTGCCAAATTGATCTACAAAATCAGCTTTGAAATGTACTTGTTTGGACTCTAGTGTACTTTCCACTACATGTAGTGGAAGGAGACAAAGGTCTGAAATAGGTGCCTTTCTACTTGTGTCAGCTGAGCTTGTTTGCACAATTTAGGCAAGTCTCCAAGCACACTTCTAGAGGATGGTTTTTCCTTGCCTATATAAACAATCTTTGCAAAAAAAAACCCAGAAGACTTTTGCTCTCCAAAGAAAACCAAGTCACATTTTCTGGGAGTCTATCCTTAGTGCTAAACTATCTCCATATCCATCTTTTATAGAAAAACTTACGGAGATTTAAGTTTGTAATATTTGAACCACTAAAAGGGAAGTGGTTGGGGAGTGTTTTGAACACTGAGTGAACTATTAGAGTTAACAGTTGGGGAATTAAGTGTTACATAGTTGTAGCATTTAATTGAGTGTGTAACCTTGTTATTATTCTGAGTTGATTAATAATATTGGTGAGAGAGTGGAGGACGTAGGCTTGTTTAGAAGCCGAACCTCGTTAAATATTTGTGTGCCTACTCTTTATGTACTGTTCTATCGTTGTTCTCACAAAAATATAAGCAAACCTTGAAAACGATTGAAAAAACACACATACTCAATTCAACCCCCCGCCCCCCCCCCCCTTGAGTATACATTGAACTTACAATTGGTATTACAGCCTAACTTCTCAAAAGGTTAACTACCTAGAGGAGCAAGAAGATGTCTACTCAAGAATCAAACAGTTCAAGACTCCCCAATTTCAATGGCACTAACTACTCTTGGTGGAAGAATTGCATGAAAAAACTTATCATTGGGATATATTATGAATGTTGGATGATTGCCAAAAATGGACCCACGTTCATCCACAAGAAGAATCAGGAAGGGCTCATAGTTCCAAAGTAAGAAGAAGAGTACACAAGTGAAGACTACAAGAAGCTAGAGAAAAATGCAAAGGCAATGTCACTTGTTCAACAAGGAATTGCAGAATGTGAGGTAAATCGAATTCTAGCTTGTTCTTCTGCAAAGGAAATATGGGATACACTAGAGCTTGTATATGAAGGCAACTCTGAGGTGAGAAGGTCAAAAATTTACATGCTTATGTCAAAGTATGAGGTTTTTGAAATGACTAGGGATGAAAACATAACGGACATGTTTACAAGGTTCATGACCATTGTAAATGAACTAAAGTCATTGGGAAAGACCTTCTCAAGTGAAGAGTTGGTGAGGAAAATGTTGAGAAGCTTATCAGGGAAGTGGATGCCCAAGGTTACAGCCATACAAGAAGCAAAGGATCTGACCTCACTATCTCTAGAACAACTTATTGGTTCCTTGATGACTCATGAGATGTTGGTAGATTCAAAGGCTGAATCTAGCTCAAAAAACAAGGAAATGGTCCTCAAAGAAGAGGAATCTGAGGAAGATAAAGATGATGTAAGTCTTATAGCCAGAAGGTTTGAAAAATACCTTAGGACAAAGTCCAAGGGTAAGTTTGCAAAAGGAAGGAACACTTCTGGACAGTTCATGAAAACCAGTTCCAATGCTGGTTGCTTTAAGTGTGGTGAAGTGGGGCACAGAATCAAGGAGTGTCCAACGTGGAAAAATCCCAAGGGAAATCCTGGAGTCCAGGCTGAGAAGAAAGTTTTCAAAAGAGCTATGTTGGCTGCAGTATGGGGAGATTTAGAATCAGAGAATGAGGAAGATGAAGAAGAAGAAAATCTATGTCTAACTGCTTTCACATGCACAGACCAGTCTGAGGTCTGTTTGTAAGAAGAAGAAGTTCTCTGTCTCATGGCTGGTGGAAGCACTTCAGATGACAACCAGGTATGTTTTAATGATTTAAAGGCAAATATGCATAACCTAGATAGAAATGAACTACTTAACTATCTTGAATTCACCATTAACAAATGCATTAGTGTTGGGTCTGCTTATCAGAACAACAAAAAGAATCTAAAAGAAACAGTTCGAGAATATGAAATAAGTGGTGCTAGATTTGCTGAACTTGAGCTTATTTGTGAAGAACTTAAAGAAAAAATTTCTGAACTTGAAGTAACAGCAGATCAGCATAAAATGGAGCTTGAAACATGTACCTTGAAAAAATTGAAAAGGGGTTTAATGAGCTCAAGAAATTCATCACACATAATTCAAACTTTGAACTGCTAAAAGAGACATGTACCTTGAGTAAATCTGATGTCATACTTGCATATGACCATTTATTCAAAAAACATGAAGATTTACACAAGGAACATAGTGAGCTTAAGGGTTCTGAAGAGACTGGTTCTCCCACTGCCTTTGATGAGGTTTTGGATGTTTTACATGATGAGTGCATAGCTACGATATGTGATCCTGAGGCTGAACTCATCCTGCTAAAACAAGAAAACATCAAGAAGACCAGTGACGAACTAGATCCCTCCCTAGTCTCAAGACTACAGGATGAACTTCAAAAGACTAGACTTGACTTAAAATCTTTTGAGAAACAAAATGAAGTTCAACTTAAGAGGCTTGAGATCAAGGAAAATGAGCTAAAAGATTGTATGATCCAATTGAACAAAATGTTAGATGCTCAGAAAACCCTAAACATCCTCACATCCCAACCTAGAAATTCTCAAAGGTTTGGTTTAGGGTATTCTGGATCTAGTTCTACAACTTTTCTAGGCAGAGACAACACATGGTTGAATGAATTCAAGAAAGGCAAGTATATATTTGCCAAGGATATGCATGTTTGTACCTATTGTGATAAGAGTGGTCATGTTGCTAACAAATGTTTCACTAAAAAGAAGCATGACAAGAAGAACAAAACCTACATTAATAAGTGTGGGTTAGGAAGGTCAAGATTGAAAATGTTTCAAAGAACAAGGAATCCAAGCTGGTCTGGGTTCCTAAAACTAACCTTTAGTTTTCTTATGCATGTACGAGTGAAAGGAAAGCCATATTGGTATTTGGACAATAGTTGCTCAAGACACATGTCCGGGGATAAAGAACAATTCCTCTCACTCACTGCATTCGAGGGAGGGCACGTGACATTTGGTGATAATAGCAAAGGACTTATCAAAGGAGTAGGTAAGGTTGGTAAGTCACTCTCCCAAGCAATTGACAATCTTTACTATGTAGAAGGTTTGAAACATAACCTTTTGAGCATATCTCAACTATGTGACAAGGGAAATAAAGTGAATTTTGAATCAAACACTTGTCACGTAGTGAACCCTAAGACAGGGGAACTGGTCTGTGAAGGAACGAGGCATAACAATGTGTATATTACATACTTAAGTCAAATTCCACAGAACAGTGCCCTCTGCCTTAGTGTTGTAGAGGATGACCAATGGCTTTGGCATAAAAGATTAGGACATGTTAGCTTCACTTTGCTTAACAAGTTGACAACACAAGATTTGGTGATAGGTTTACCTAACATCAAATATGTGGCAGACCAGCTCTGTCAAGAGTGTGCAAAGTGCAAGCATGTGAGATCGTCTTTTAAACCAAAGAAAGTGGTTAGTTCCTCTAGACCATTTGAACTTGTACACATGGATTTATGTGGACCTATGCGTGTACAAAGTAGAAATGGCTTTAGTTATGTATTTTTCTTAGTTGATGATTACTCTCGTCTCACTTGGACCATATTCTTGAAATACAAAGATGAAACTTTTGATGAATTTGAAATTCTAGTGAAACAGGTCCAAAGCAAGATCAATCATCAGTTAGCATCTATCAGATCTGATCATGGATCAGAGTTTGATAATGCTAGCTTCATAACTTATTGTATGGAGCATGGAGTTTCTCACAACTTTTCAGCCCCCAAAACTCCACAACAAAATGGAGTAGTTGAAAGAAAGAATCGCACTCTAGAAGAAATGGCTAGAACCATGCTTGTAGAGAGTGGTCTGTCCAAGAAATTTTGGGCTGATGCTGTGAGTACATCATGCTACATACTCAATAGGGTTATGCTAAGACCAATACTAAGAAAAACACCTTATGAACTTAAGGGGTCGAAAACCAAACATTGAACATTTGAGAATTTTTGGTTGTAAGTGTTTTGTACATAACAATGGTAAGACCAGTTTGGACAAGTTCGACCCCAGGAGTGATGAAGTTGTTTTTATAGGGTATTCTCCTCATAGCAAGGCATATAAAGTTTTCAACAAAAGAACCTTGTGTGTTGAAGAGAGTATCCATGTGTTATTTGATGAAACTAACATGTTCAACAAGCCTGTGCAGGTAGATGATGATGAAGGCTTTGATATTGGGATGACAAATTTCACTAGAGCTGAACTAGAGAACACTGCTGAACCAGACCCTCCAACTCCTCCTGAAAACACCAATGAGTCTAGTGCAGCAGAGGCAAATGCTAAAAAGGTTGTTGAACTCAGTGACTCTCCTGCCCATCTAACTGAACATGAAGTGGGAGAGAACACTGAAGAAACTGGTCCACCCTCTCAAAATGAAAATGAAATAGGGGGAACCAGTACAGAAATTGGTTCTAACTTAGGTGACTCAAATGCTGTAAGAAAGAGTATGTTTAAGCAAAGAAGCTCTCATCCTTCTGATCAAATCATTTGTGATTTATCAAAAGGAGTCCAGACTACAAATTCTGTTTGGAAGAACTTCTGTGCTTACTTCTCGTTCTTATCTCACATAGAACCAACTGACTATAAGATTGCACTAACTGATCCTGATTGGATCTTGGCCATGCAAGATGAGTTGAACCAGTTTGAAAGAAATCAGGTTTGGCATCTTGAACCAAGAACCAATGACATGTCAGTTATTGGAACAGAAATGGGTCTTCAGAAACAAAATGGATGACTCAGGTACTATAGTCAGAAACAAGGCCAGGCTAGTGGTTCAAGGGTTTAACCAACAAGAGGGAATAGACTATGATGAAACCTTTGCTCCAGTAGCTAATCTTGAGGCAATAAGAATCTTAATTGCCTTTGCTGCCCACATGAGCTTTAAACTCTTTCAAATGGATGTTAAAACTGCTATTCTAAATGGTTATTTGAAAGAAGATGTGTATGTGGAACAGCCCCCTAGCTTTGAGGATAGAGTTTGTCCAGATCATGTCTACAAGTTAGACAAAGCTCTTTATGGCCTCAAACAAGCCCCTCGTGCTTGGGATGAGAGACTCTCTAGTTTTCTCATTGAAAATCATTATGAGAGAGGTTCAGTGGACAAAACTCTATTCTTAAAGAAAAGGGGAACAGAACTGTTAGTGGTCCAGGTATATGTTGATGATATTTTGTTTGGGGCTACTAATTCTGTTTTGTGTGATGAGTATGCAGACCTAATGAAGAGTGAATTTAAGATGAGTATGATGGGAGAACTTGGCTTCTTCCTAGGGCTCCAAATCAAGCAAGTGGATGATGGAATAATGATCCATCAACAAAAGCATCTCAAGGAGCTGCTCAAGAGATATGGTCTGCAAAATAGCAAGTCCTATGACACACCTATTCCTACCTCTTCTAAACTGAGCCTAGATGAGAAAGGAAAGGATGTTGAAGATAAGCTATACAGAGGTATGATTTCAAAGCTAGTAGACCAGACATAGTGTTCTCATTTGGGTTGTGTGCAAGATTTCAAAGCAACCCAAAAGAGTCTAATCTAAAAGTTGTTAAGAGAATTTTTAGGTACCTAAGTGGTACAGAGGACATGCGCTTGTGGTATCCAAAGGGAACTAATTTTGATCTTTTAGGATACACTGATGTTGACTATGCTGGTTTTAGTGTGGACAGGAAGAGCACTTCAGGTATGAGCCACTTCTTAGGTTCTTGTCTCATATCATGGGGATCTAAGAAACAAAATTCAATGGCCTTATCCACAGCTGAATCAGAGTACATAGCTGTTGCTTTGTGTTGTGCTCAATTGCTTTGGATAAAGACGCAACTTAAGGATTTTGGGGTATGTTTCGGAAGTGTTCCCATATTGTGTGATAACACCAGTGCTATAAACATTTCTAAAAATCCTGTCCAGCACTCTAAAACCAAACATATTGAAATCAGACATCATTTTCTCAGAGACAATGTTGAAAAAGGAAATGTGAATCTTGAATTTTGCAGATCTGAAGAACAATTGGCTGATATTTGCACTAAACCCCTAAGCAGGGAAGTGTTTGTCAAACTCCGCACATTAATTGGTATGGTAAGGATTAGATCCTAGTTCCTTAGGACTTATCTTTCCCTTTTTGGCTATGTTTGAATTTTTTTATCATTAGTATACATAAGCAGGGCTGGTTAACTTTTAAATGTCATTTATGCAAGTGGTCTCAAAGTTCTTATGTTGATGTTGTTCCAATGTGTTGTATCTCTAAGTTGCCTAACTGAAAGATGCCTTAAGTTTTTAATATATATAGATCAGCGTCAGACCATCGTCAGACCAGTCCCTTGCAACGGTTATATCAATTTATTGTTGAACCCTCAATTTTAAAATTGAGGATTTAATTGTTCTGACACATGACCGTTGTCAACAGTGTAAAGTAACTTATATCTTATCTGTTCTAATAATTGCCGGTTTTCTTCATCTTAATTCATTATTTCACATTGAATTCCTTCTCTAACCATCTATTTCTCTCTCAACTTACTCCTCTCTCTCAAACCCTAAGCACCATCATCAGAATCTTCTTCAAGAATTCGAAATCAGTTTCTCTCTCTCTCTCTTATCAAACTTTCTGATTAAATCAAAATGGGAAGAAAGAAGAACAAAGCTGCAAGGAATAAAAGCAGAGGACTAAGTCAATCTCCTGGTTTCACACCCTCTAAGGTTGAGAAGGAATCGATCACAGCAGTGGTTGCTGAACACCACCAAACAGAAGAAAAGCAAGAAGAGGTCATGATCAAGCCACAATAGAAACAGTTACTAAATCGAAGGCTGCATGTAAGCCTAAAGAACACTAGTAGAAAGAAGGCCATTTGCTTTGGGGTATTTAAGCCTTAGTGTTGCGGTTTTGCCCCGCAGCAAAAGCAGGTGCAGTAGTTGGAAAAAAGTGTATATGATGTGGGGTGATCCGCATCAGATAACAAGTTATCTGATGTGGTTCTTCAAGAACCACATCATATACAGGTAAAATTTTTAAAAAAAAAAGTTTTCTGATGCGGTTCTTAGAAAAACCGCAGCATATAGGGTGTTATATGCTGCGGTTTTTTTAAGAACCGCAGCATATAGAAGCCTAAAATTTTAAAAAAAAATTTTTTTTTTTTTGCATGTTTTATGCTAAAATGAAGCCAAATATATTACATATATATAAAAGTATCAAATTACATTATAATTGTAGTTATTATTACAAAAAAAGTATAAAATAATACAAAGATTTACAAAGTAGAGAATCAATCCAGAAGTAGTACGGCATCAGGTGCATCTTTTGCAGAAACCAGAAATCCTCTACAACATGGATTTATTACGAGAATCAGATTGTGCATAAAGAAAGATAAAAATGATTTTCTCAAAACAAATTCTAAACATTGAGGTCAGCAACACAATCATTAATATAAATATAAAATTTAATAAGTTCATCAAAAAGTAGCGAAAGTGCAAATAGCATTTGTGGCCATAATCAAATATTAATCAACACTGACTTGATTGATTTCTTAATCAAGTTTCATATTACGCAAGCTAGCAAAATTGCAAAGCAGTAATAAACAAGTTAAATAATTATATAATCAGTCAAAAATATAGTCAACAAAAACAATACAAAAAAGAAACCCAAATATAAAAAAGAAACACAAAAATAAAAAAAAAATAAAAAACCAAATAGATGTATGTATGTGCTTTTGGTTTTTTTTTTCTTGTAATTAGTAGCTTGTTTTCATGATTTTGGGTAAAGCTAGGGCGTTTCGGAATGAAAACGAGCCAAATAGCTCATTTTGCGTTAGTTTTGGGTGTTTTTTCTCCCATCTTTGCACTAATCAATCTAATTCATGTTTTTAAGGTTTATTCACGTCCTATAATATTCATGTAACCATTCTACATCTTATTTGAATGATTCTGGGCAAAGCTATGGCGTTCTGAAACGAAAACGAACCAAATAGCTCATTTTCGGTTACTTTTGGGTGTTTTTTCTCCCATCTTCTCACTAATCAATATAATTCATGTTTTTGAAGTTTATTCATGTACTATAATATTCATGTCAGCATTCTAAATCTTATTTGTATGATTTTGGTCAAAGCCATGGCGTTTTAGAACGAAAACGAGCCAAATAGCTCATTTTGGATTACTTTTGGGTGTTTTTGCTCCCATCTTCGCACTAATCAATATAATATTCATTTACACATTCTGCAACTTATTTATATGATTTTGGGCAAAGCTACGGTGAAAGCTAGGGCATTTTGGAACGAAAACGAGCCAAATAGCTCATTTTGGGTTACTTTTGGGTGTTTTTGCTCCCATCTTCGCACTAATCAACATAATTCATGTTTTTGAAGTTTATTCATGTACTACAATATTCATGTAAGCACTCTACATCTTATTTGTACGATTTTGGGCAAACCTAGGGCGTTTTGGAATGAACACGAGCCAAATAGCTCATTTTGGGTTACTTTTGGGTGTTTTTGCTCCCATCTTCGCACTAATCAATATAATTCATGTTTTTAAAGTTTATTCATGTCCTATAATATTCATGTAATCACCTCCCTTAACAGACTATGCAGAGCACATTGGCATGAACATCATAATTGAACTTGTGATTAGCTTTGTGATTGCGCCTCATCTAGGGTCATCACCTCCCTAGATAGCCTACGCAGAGCACGTCAGCTTGAACATTGTAATTGAACTTGTGATGATTGAGGTGATAAAGCACATTTTGATTGCATTTGTTATTGTGCCCCATCTAGGGTCAACAGCTCCAATTTTACAATATTGTTGCTTTTTTTTGTAATTTTTTAGTTGAGTTGTTATTTTTGAATGCTTATGTTAAGGTGACTTTTTTAATTGTTCAAGTTAAGGTAGATGTTAAAAAACTCAATGCCATCTAAATGTCTTGATCAAATCACAAAAAAAAAAGAACTTATGTCAAATAGCAAAAAAAAAAAAAAAAAAAAAAAAAGCAAAGTGGCTACTAGCCTTTAGTAAAGTAAATCAAAGAAATCAGCAAAAGAAATCAAGTGAATCAAACCAAAGGCAATCAAGTTAGACACATAATTCCCAAAATCATCAAATAAGGTTATGGCACAACACCATCAACCATCCAGTGTCCTCATGTCGGGAACCTCATGCCCCTAACAAAGCAAACATCCTCAAACTATCGTCTCAATCCTATATCTAATCCTAGAAAACTAAGCAAACCAGGAAATAAAAGGGGAGTTGGAAAGAACTCACCAAGGCAAGCCTAGAAGGGATCAATGTTACCATACGAATCCAAGTGATGTTTATGTATGTAATGTCATCTAACCAAGCACCTACAAGAGTTACACTGCGACAAACTCTATAGAATAATTAGCAAACCCAAAAGAAATACAAAAGTCAACCATCGATATAATTATTTTTAGCTAATTAAGTTAAATTTGCTCTCATTTCAAGATTATAAGCTGCAAATACTAAAAAAATTTGACAAGTACCTAAATGAAAGCATAACAAATTATGATCAACACAAACCAAACCACTTAATTCATGAAGATTAGAGATAAGCAAGAAACTTACTAAATCATTCCATGTATGCAGTTCTAACTCCATGTCATGATGATTCTCAAGCCTCTGTAAAAAAAACAAAGTTGTGAGTACGAATGACTTACTGGACAAATTCAATCCAGATGACCATAAAAACACTACATCAATCTCATAAGAAACTGGATCATAGGATCAATTACCTCACAATCTCCAATGTTAAAATGGATAATTTACAAAAGATAAAATGGATATACAATATCATACCCCAAAACTGGCTATCTCCAATGATAAATTCCACATATCCAAAATGAAAAGTCCACATTAAACAAAAAAAAAAATTTAATTAATCACAATATAGAGAAAAAAAAATAAAATACAAACTTAAGGAACAAAACGTAGGCAATGAATAAAACAAAACATACCTCGCAAGAGATGAACAAATCATTGCATCAACTTGAAAAATGAAAACCAAAAGTAAATCCTTGAGTTTTCAGATCGATGTAAAACCTGAAAAAATTCATCAAAAATTTATCAAATCCAAATAAAAATTAGTTGATTTCTCACAAAGACATGCCGCTACCGCTACCAAAAGTCAACCATCGATATAATTATTTTTAGCTAATTAAGTTAAAATTTCTCTCATTTCAAGATTATAAGCTGCAAATACTAAAAAATTTGACAAGTACCTAAATGAAAGCATAACAAATTATGATCAACACAAACCAAACCACTTAATTCATAAAGATTAGAGATAAGCAGGAAACTTACTAAATCATTCCATGTAAGCAGTTCTAACTCTATGTCATGATGATTCTCAAGCCTCTGTCAAAAAGAATAAAGTTGTGAGTACGGATGACTTACTAGACAAATTCAATCCAGATGACCATAAAAACACTACATCAATCTCATAAGAAACAAAAGACAAAATAAGAAACTAACACAAGAAGATTAAAAAAAGGTTTAGTTCTGCTTACTAGTGTTGCTACTAATTAATTACCTCTTAAATTTTTTTAGTTTATTTAACAATGAGAATCTAAAAGATGTAAAATATAAATTACAAAATAAACTAGATCACAGGATCAATTACTGAATTACCTCAAAATCTCCAATGCTAAAATGGGTAATTTACAAAAGATAAAATGGACATCATACCCCAAAACTTGTGAGTGGATCCGAAACTAGTAAGCATATCCCAGACAAGGTACAGCAAGAAACATCTAAGAGAAACTAAAATGCCAATTAGATGGAACTAAACTAAAACAGCAATTAGATGAACTACACTAGAATACAAATGGATCATACATCCAACACAAGATATAACGTGCCATGAGAAGATGATCTATTCGCTTCAGGGCACATCATTGGCTTCAAATTCAATAATTCAATAAAAGTATCTAAAACTCGACGATTAACCATAAATAAAAAGATTTTAACTTTCCAAAAGAGTCTGGTACACATACAACCATACTCCCATCTTATCACTTATCACCATTTAGAAGCAACCATCAAGACAGAATCAAATTCTTGATTTAATGTAGTAATAGTTGTTGCCTACACCCCCTTTTAGATAAAGCTCCTAACCAATCAACCATCATTAACTACAAAACAACCCCCCCCCCCCACCAAAAAAAAAAAAAACAATTCCATCTTGCTAACTTCTCCTTCGTTCATTTTCCAGCTAAGAGTGAATGTCACTTTCCCTTCAACCCCATTTATATAATATGAAGGGAAAGAAAGGGAAATAAACCCTAATTTGACCTTAAATACATCAAATTCCATACTCGTTCCCACTAAATAAGTTTTTAAGTCAGTGTTGCACTCGTTCATCGAAATCTAACCATGTTTGATTTGAATGGTGACAAACCAGTTCTCTATACTTGATGTCTATGCATATTTGTGTATGAACAGGTTGAGTCAAGTGAGGACTCATCAAGGCAAACATGAAGGCCTTGAGATACTTGAAGATCAGAAGCCAAGAGCTCGGAGCTATTTATTTTTTATATTTCTAGGATCTTCTTGTAAAATAGGCTTAGGAAAATATTCTTAGTGTTTTTCAGTAAAGAGAAAAAAGACTTTAAGTTTACATCCAGTAAAGAGAACAGGCCAAGAACAAGCTAAGAACAGGCAAAGAACAAGCTTGGAATAGTTCCCTTTATCAGATGTAGACTTAGTAGTACTGAGACCACTGTGGGAACAGACCTCAGTATCACGCACGTGATCCGTACAAATTTTAGTGTTCAAAATTATTTTTGAAAATTTATATGAAAAATTTGGATCACTTGTGTTTTGGAAATCTGCCAAATTGATCTACAAAATCAGCTTTGAAATGTACATGTTTGGACTCTAGTGTACTTTCCACTACATGTAGTGGAAGGAGACAAAGGTCTGAAATAGGTGTCTTTCTACTTGTGTCAGCTGAGCTTGTTTGCACAATTTAGGCAAGTCTCCAAGCACACTTCTAGAGGACGGTTTTTCCTTGCCTATATAAACAATCTTTGCAAAAAAAACCCCAGAAGACTTTTTCTCTCCAAAGAAAACCAAGTCACATTTTCTGAGAGTCTATCCTTATTGCTAAACTATCTCCATATCCATCTTTTAGAGAAAAACTTACGGAGATTTAAGTTTGTAATATTTGAACCACTTAAAGGGAAGTGGTTGGGGAGTGTTCTGTGAACACTGAGTGAATTGTTAGAGTTAACAGTTGGGGAATTAAGTGTTACATAGTTGTAGCATTTAATTGAGTGTGTAACCTTGTTATTATTCTGAGTTGATTAATAATATTGGTGAGAAAGTGGAGGATGTAGGCTTGTTTAGAAGTCGAACCTCGTTAAATCTTTGTGTCCCTACTCTTTATTTACTGTTCTATCGTTGTTCTCATAAAAAGATAAGCAAACCTTGAAAACGATTGAAAAAACACACATACTCAATTCAACCCCCCCCCCCTTCTTGAGTATACATTGAACTTACAAAGGGCATAAGCCCAAGTTTGTGTATGCATTGTATCCATCTTGAGGATGATCATGCCACCTCCATTGAACCTCAAAGGCGGGTTAATCTGACTTTGAAGGAAGTAATAAAGAAAGAGGTTTTCAAGCTCCGTGAGGCGGGCATCATCTATGCTATCTCCGATAGCAAGTGGGTGAGCCCGGTTCACTTAGTGCCTAAAAAGGGTGGCATGACTATCGTCAAGAATGATAAGGGGAATGATATCTCCACCCGAACTGTAACGGGTTGGAGAATGTGCATTGATTACCGAAGGCTCAACAAGGCCACAAGAAAAGATCATTTCCCCTTACCATTTATTGATCAAATGCTAGAAAGGCTAGTCGGTCATTCACATTATTGTTTTCTTGATGGGTATTCCGGATTTTTTCAAATTCCCATCCATCCGGATGACCAACCGAAAACAACTTTCACTTGTGACTCTGGGACCTTTCAAAGGTGTATGACCGCTATCTTTTCTGACATGATTGAGGATGCGATAGAAATATTTATGGACGGTTTTAGTGTGTGTGGTTCGTCTTTTGACATATGCTTGAGAAATCTTGAACATGTGTTGAAAAGATGTCAAGAAACGAACCTTGTCTTGAATTGGGAGAAATGTCACTTTATGGTTGAGGAGGGCATTGTCCTAGGCCATAAAATTTCTAGCAATGGTATCGAAGTAGACTCGGCAAAGGTGTTAGTGATCGAAAAGTTACCCCCGCCCACTACGGTGACCGGGGTGCGTGCCTTCTTAGGGCATGCCGGCTTTTATCTCATCGCAAGACCTTTGACGAGCCTACTTCAAAAGGAAGCGGAGTTCCAATTTGATGAGTCTTGCACTAAGGCTTTTGAGACATTGAAAAATGCTTTGGTGAATGCGCCAATTGTGTAAGCTTTGGATTGGGAGCTCCCATTTGAACTGATGTGCGATGCTAGTGACTTTGCAGTGGGAATAGTGCTTGGGAAAAGAAAGGAGAAAAGGCTGAATGTGATATCCTACGCAAGCCGCACTTTGGATGACGCACAAAAGAAATACACCACCACCGAAAAGGAGATGTTAGCCGTGGTTTTTGCATTTGACAAGTTTCGACCTTACCTAGTTTGTAACAAGACCATTGTGTACACCGACCATGCGGCGGTGAAATATTTGATGACTAAGAAGGATGCAAAACCCCGGTTAATTCGATGGGTCCTACTTCTCCAAGAGTTTGATGTGGAGATTCGAGACAAGAAGGGATGCGAGAATCAAGTAGCGGACCACCTCTCTCGATTTCCGCTTGACCACCCATCCTATGCAAATGAAAAGGAGAAGGTCCCAATCGATGATGAGCTATGTGATGACACTCTAATGGCTATCATCTCTAACACCATTCCTTGGTATGCCGATATTGCTAACTTCCTAGCAAGCGGAGTGGTGCCCCATGACTATAATTCTCAACAAAAAGAAGAGGTTTTTCAAGGAAGCAAAACGTTACTTTTGGGATGATCCTTTCTTGTACAAGAAATGTAGTGAAGGTTTATTCCGGAAGTGCGTGCCTACTCATGAGATTAATGGAATTCTTGAGCATTGTCACACCATGGCCTATGGTGGACACGGTGGGGTAGATAAAACGGTGGCGAAGATTCTTGAGTGCAAGCTTTGGTGGCCTAGAATGCATAAGGACGCTCACAAGTTCA
The DNA here is from genome assembly GCA_951394345.1 of Salicornia ramosissima. Taxonomy (NCBI): domain Eukaryota; kingdom Viridiplantae; phylum Streptophyta; class Magnoliopsida; order Caryophyllales; family Amaranthaceae; genus Salicornia; species Salicornia ramosissima. Next base: position 36,259,180 of record OX596237.1, on the reverse strand, counting down.
TCCAACAATGTGATCGTTGCCAAAGGATGGGGGGAGCACCAAGAGAAATGAAATTCCCCAACAATCCATACTTGAGGTTGAGCCTTTTGACGTTTGGGGTGTAGACTTCATGGGTCCTTTTGTCTCATCATGTGGAAACATGTATATCCTTGTGGTCGTTGACTACGTGACTAAGTGGGTGGAAGCGATTGCATCACCAACGAATTCGCATAGGGTGGTTTTGAAGTTGCTAAAGAAGATCATCTTTCCACGGTTCGGAGTACCGCGATGCTTGATAAGTGATGGTGGTTCACACTTTGCTAAGAAGCAACTGGAGAACCTCTTGAAGAAATACGGTGTGTACCACAAGGTAGGACTCCCATACCATCCGCAAACCTAAGGTCAAGTAGAAGTGTCGAACCGAGAAATAAAAATCTTGCTTGAAAGGATGGTGAACAAATCAAGGAAGGATTGGTCTCTTCACTTTAAAGACGTCTTATGGGGCTTGAGAACGGCATACAAAACCCCGATTGGTACCACTCCTTATCGTCTTTTTTATGGAAAGGGGTGTCACCTCCCGGTGGAACTTGAATACAAAGCTCAAGTCAAAGTGGTCCGGCCCATTCCTCATCACCAAGGTAACCCCATACGGTTCATTCGAGTTGGAAGGAAATGATGGCGGAAAATTCATGGTGAACGGCCAAAGGATCAAGAAATACCATGGCAATATTGATGATAGAAGTGTTGGATGTCTGATGCTCGAGTCGGCTCAAGCCGTCTCAATCACTTAGCTCGCTAAATTTGGATGGACGGTCAAGCTTATGACCATATATAAGCACGCTTTTGTAATATAATTTTAGATTTTAGGTTGAACAATTTTATTTTCCTTTTTTTCTTTTTTTTTTACTTGGTTGTATTAGCACTTGGCAAAAATCCGGAGGATTTTTCCCCATGGGGAGGGGTGAGTAGTAAGTAGCAATTGTGGGGCACGGCCGCTCAGGACCACCAAGCAATGGTGGAGTCAGGTTTTGGGCCACACCCCATATTTAGCCTCGGTTAAGCTAATTTATTGAGGTTTATGTGCTATTTTTTTTGTGTGATTGCAGGTGAGAGATGATGAAAATAGCTGAATTAAGGCCTCAGAGCGGACGCTCTAGAATTCAGAGCGGACGCTCTAGCCTGATGGTGAAAAATGTTGAATTTGCTGATGAAAGTCGAGAGTTTAGATCGTCCGCTCTAAATATTAGAGCGTCCGCTCTAAAACTTTGGGCAATCACATGGAGAAAGCCGAGAGTTTAGAGCGTCCGCTCTAAACTATTGGGGAATCAGGTGCTGAATGTCGAGAGTTTAGAGCGTCCGCTTTAAACTCCGTCAAATATTGCTGCACAATGTCGAAAGTTTAGAGCGTCCGCTCTAAGCTTCGTCAAAATTTTCAAGAAAATGTCGTATGATCAGAGCGTCCGCTCCAAATGCCCAGAGCGTCCGCTCCGATATACACAACCTGGATCTACGACTTATTTTTCACCAAATTCTTTTCATCCTTTCATTATTTTTTCAAATCTCTCTCACTCATACCCTATCTCCCTCAACCCCTCTCTCACCCTAACCTCCATCTACTGCAACCTTCATCTCAACCTCCATTAAACCTCTCAAAAACTTCACAACTCAACCCTAACCTCCAATTCTAACACTCCATTGGCCTAAAAATCCAAAAAAAAACCCAACCTCCATTGCTACATCATTAAGGTCCGAAATTTTTGGCTTTGGAGAAGGGTTCGAAAAGTGCGAATTTTGGTCTTCTCATCTCCAACCTTGGTCCTAACACTCACTTGGTATAATCTTTCCTCTCTAAGTTCAATTCTTTTACTTGAAAGTTAGGGTTTATTACTTTTGGGTGTGATTTGAATTTTTGGAGTGCTAGATTTGTTTAGGTTGTGTATATTTGTTCATTTGTGAAGTCTTGGGTTGAATTTTTGTGGGATTTTGGAAGTCAATTGTGAGTTTTGTTTGTAAAAGTTTACAATTGTGATTGTTGGTGTTATTATTGTTTTGTTGGAGTTTTTTTTGAAGGATCTTTGTCAATCCTTTTTGGTGATTTTGTGCTGGATTGCTGCCCAAATTTATAAAAAAAATAAATAAATATCAGATTACACGTGGTGGTGGAATAACTTTATTGTCAAGTCTTGCTATTTGTTGTTGGTGAAAATTATTACAGGTGAAATGGCACCTAAAAGAGTATGTAGCGAAGACTCGGGAAGTGGTAGAGGGGAAGAGAATGTGCGACCCCAACAACCACCTTACCGAATTAACCTCCCTCATGGTTGGCAGAAAACTAAGCTGGCCAGTCTGGATAGGCAGATGGTTAAACCGTCACTCTTCTACTGTCCATTCACCTGTCAAAGTTTGGGGATAGATGAAACCATAATCAGATTGAGCAGGAACCTGGGGTTCGAAGGGTTCCTTGATTGCAGAATGCCGAATGATTGGGTGACATCAGATCCAACCTACAACGTTCCCAGCCAACCCACACTAACATATAGACACCTCACCCTGGAATTCCTAGCAAGTTTTGAAGTGAGGAAGGACGACAGTAGGGAGGGAATAGATGCATTCTCCCTCAAGTTTAGGATGTTCAACACCACCCACAGCAAATCCTTGAGGGAGTTCAACGAGCTTTTTGGGTGGGATCCAGAAGTTCGTATCTTGGGCCTCTCGGGAGATGAGGTGGAATAATACAACGAACAAACCTGGTGGAGCCGGATCACTGATGGGACTCGGAGTTTTCTCTCCAACTCCTCCAAAGCTTCAGAGATACAACATCCGGGGTTGAGATACTTCCATCGGATATTAGTGTTCTGTTTCTTCTCCAGGCAAGAATTGGGGAAAATGAGTAGTGTCGAGTTGTTTCTTTTGTGGACGGTGACCGACGGAGAAACCCTTTACAACCCCTCTCTACCCGAAAAAAGAGTTAACCTCGGCTATCTTTTGGCGCAGAGGATACTGGTGATTCGCGATGACCTTCGGTCGACTGGACCGATCTATTTAGGAGGCTTAGTAACTTGGTTGGCCTACCAGTTTGACTACAAGGATAGGGTAGTGTCAATGTAACCCGAGAGTTACTCAGCCTACCTGAATGAGGAGCGAATCAAGGTGATGAAGTTCATCTCACCTGCCTCCGGGTCAAGAGGCAAGGCATACATTTGGAAGGTTAGGTAGCTATCATGGTGCTACATGCCTTGCGACTTCATGATTCGACCCCCCGCGGACATTGAAAACCCGTGGCGGGTTCCCATGGAGGAAATTGACCCGGCGGAGCTAAGCGCCGCCGAAGAGGAGAGGAGAAACAGATTAAGGGGCGGTGGACAACCGCAACAGCAGCAACAACATCAACACCAACCACTCCAACCTCCAATGCAGCAACCACAACAACCAGGTAATTTTAATATTGAGCAAGACTTTGCAAATTTAAGTTTGCAAATCAACCAACTCGCGCAGGCACAACAAGTGCCCCCGGCGCCACATCCCAAATCAGGATACTCTTTATTCCAGAGTCAGATTTATGACTATCATGTTGACTAGGGGCACATCACACCGTACCTAAACTACCCCAACTACCCTCCCCAATCGGGACCCGTCCCAAATTTGGAGGAACCTTCGGTAGATTCTAGTGGTTTACCCCTGCCGTGAGTTGGTTGCACTTACCCCTACTGGCAAGGACCCGGTACCTTGCATGACCATCCTAGGAGCTTTCCCCCATACAACTACACCCTCCCGGGCGGGGCTGACTTTCGTGGCGATCCCACCTACCCTTGGGCAAACCCCAATCCTCCGCCACTCGCCCCCACTCCTAACCATCAGCACTAGGACCCACTCCCCGAGTGGCAGGTCGACCTATTCCGCAACTGGGGATTTCCCCCCGGCTACAATGGCGGATGGGAGCCCTATGGTCCTCCTTGCAATGTTGGTTATCGATGGGACCCCGAGGCGGAGGAGGAGGACATGGAGGATGATTAGCTCCTTTTCTTTTTGCCCCACCCCCCCACCCGTGTTGCCTACTTTCCATCCTCCGAGACGGAGTCTGATTTTAGTTGGGGGGGTGCCTTTACATTTCCACTCTTGAGGGCAAAAAGAAAACAATACCTAGGTATGTGACCTTGCTCCGTGCTTTTCATGAGCTTGGTGTGTCGTATATTCTTCTGCTTGCATTTGTAGTGCTAGTTTTATTTTTTTTTATTTTATTTTTTTTATTTCTCTTACTACTGATCTTTGGCTTGGAGTTTGGCATTGTCTCATTTCTTTTGCAGGATGTATGATTTTGAAGGAGCCGTGGACTAAAAGTACCGCAATGGTTTCACTTTTGTATTCCTGTTTTAGCACAGCTCCGGTGAGACCTTTCCAAACCCCCCTTTTATTTTCCTTGTGTGCATAGTTGTCAGGGTTAGTTTAGGACTAAGTTGATATTCGAGGTTGTATGCGATAACTAAGGGACTTGAGGTTACCGACCTGAGGCCACTGGAGGAACGTTAGCGTTGTGCCATGTTCCATTGATTTGATTGATTATCTTGGGATTTTTGTGGTTATTTACCTCTGATGTTCAGCTCTAGTCCTTGTTCTTTTTTTTTCTTTATTTATTTTTATTTATTTATCTTTTTTTTAGTTAGCTTATTTGGTTTTATTTTATTTTCGCTTTATTTTCTCTTCCTTTTTTTTATTTATTTATTTTTTCCTTTATTTTATTTTATTTTCATTTTCTAGTTTTGTCTTTGTCTTCGACCATCATGATGTTTGGCTATGATAGAAATTTTAGGGTGTACATTGTGGAAACTTTTGATTTCTTTCCTTGAACAGATAAGGCATGCTTAGGACCTCCTTTCTCGACCTCTTAGGAATTAGGAGAGTATCCTAGAACTTTTTGCAAATTCTATGAGTATCTTGCTAAGTGGCTGTGGCATGTTTTGGCTAGACCATTTGGGGATTTGAAGCCAACTCTAGGTACTAGATCCCTTTGGTGAGGAATTTGCTTGTTCTAGCCTTCTACCGTTAGACTTGAGCGGCGGGATCCTCTATCTCTGGAGCCCAGATCGAGAGTTTGTCCGTGGATTCCCAAAATTAAGCGACCGAGCCACCTTAGGGGAGGACGAAGGCATTCAGTTCATTAGGAATTATTTTTTCTTCTTTTTCTTCCCTTTCTTTCTTATTTTTCCACATTTATGTTGCTAGGATCTCTTACTTTATTTTCACTTGGATCCCGCTTGAGCTTATGCCTTTCTTGTGTAGTCACGTTATAAGCCATGATCCCTTTTGTTTTTATTTTTACCTTGTCGGTATACTTAAGCGATAGAGGACTTGTTGGCTTGTGTCGATTTGAACTTCTCATTCATCGGGAAAAACAAGGGAAGCTTGGGCTCATATGGAAATTCTCCATTGTCTATATATCATAGTTTTGCTTGTGTACAAAAGCCTTAACTGAAATAGTCTTGGTCAACAACACTCCCTTCACACACATTTTTGGAAGTACTAAATTGCTAGTTGGGGGGTCTATTCATCATGTAAAAAAAAAAGAACAAAAAAAGAACAAAAAAAAACGAGAAAAAAAAAATATTTTCATTTATTTTCTTGAATAAAAGGTTGTATTGTAGTTTAGAGGAATCTGGAAAATGGTTTTAATGTCCACATTGGTTTTTTTTGGAAGTTGAGTATTGTAATTGCTTGCAACACTCTACTACTCACCTTGAGCACCGCATAGCCAAATTTTTCCACTCACCCTTACCCTTAGCCTCGCGTTACAACCCAAAAGTCCTTCCGATCCTAGGGGGTTGAGTCCTTCTTAGTAGCGGGAATCCTAGGCCAAATATATTGAGAAGGCAAAGGAGAGGAGAAGTCGAGATTTTAGCCTCACATATCATATCAAAATGCTTCCCCTCTTTCTTTCCGGCTCCTTCGCGGAGTCACGAGATTTGGTCCATTTGGTAATGGTTGTGGTTGAATGGCAGGACTAGTTGGAGACCTCTTAGTTATACCTAGTTATAGGGATCGCTTACTTAGTTCCTACTTTGGTCGATTTCCTAGATCTTTTGCATGCCTGGTCTGAGAAGGTTAGGAAGCTCTTGGATCTACTTTGTACATTCTTTTGAGCCGACTTGATGATCCACCCTTTCTCTTCGGTGTGTTTTGCGTCTCGAGTCCTTTTCTTCTTTTGTTCCGAGAGTTATGGGTACAACTCCTAGGAAACCCTTAAGAGAGCATCACTCGTCCTTATTGGCGACTTTGAGGTTTAAATGGCTTGTTGTTTATGCTAAAAACAACCGTGATTCCTACGAAAGTGAGTTAGTGTATATTCCTGGTTTTTGTTTGGTCTCCCTTACTCGAGGACGAGCAAAGGGCTTAGTTGGGGGGAGTTTGATAAGCGGTCTTTATGACCTCTTTTATACCCCATTCTCTCCCCAATTAAGGCCTTTATTGGTCCATTTTATTTCCTTCCAGCTTAGTTTTTCTCTTTTTAGGCTTTCTAGTTGTCTTAGTGCATTTTGAGTCATTTCGGTGGTATTTTTCCCCATTATTTAAACTCACATGAGTCTTTGGCATTTTTACCTTCTTATGACTTGCGAATTACTTATTTCAGGTCCCTCATTCGGGCTACACGTGGGAGGCAAGTCAAGGAGGAGAGCGATGGGAATCGAAAGAGAAGCGAGATGAATTGAAGCCGACTATTGGTCGCCCTCTGCTATCTTGGGCACAACTTGTGTTATAGACATCTTTTGGGTTCGGGGTCGATTGCGTTGGAAACTAGAGTTTGAGAGCTTTCCATCAGTATATTACACGCTCCAATCCGAGGTCTACATCAAAAATTATGAACCTTACAAGATCAGTTCTCTCTGCAGCCTTCTCAGAGCGGACGCTCTGTGCTTTAGAGCGGACGCTCTCCTTATTAGAGCGGACGCTCTGGTTCCCTTGCTGATGGCCCATTTTTTTCCGAGACTTCAGAGCGGACGCTCTAAATTTCAGAGCGTTCGCTCCGATGCTCCAGTGGATTACATACTTTTTGTCAAGGTCTTAGAGCGGACGCTCTAAATTTCAGAGCGCCCGCTCTGAGTTATCAGGACAGCTATTTTCACGGGCTTCTAACTCCACTTAGGGCTAAATTTTTGGTGGTATAAATACCCACTCTTTTCCCCTTGATGCACTAAGCACATTTTAGAGACATTTTCAGATTCATTATCACACTATTAGCTTAGGGTTTTCGCTTTTAGAGAGTTTGGTAGGAGAGAATAACACAATAACTCCATACTTCTCACTTGTAATTGGATTGAGTTTCTCTTAGTTGGTAATTTCTGATTTCTTTCTCTTGTTTTGTCATTTATTCACTTGTTATTGCACTTTATTTTAGTTTTTAGTTGTTGTTCTTGCTTGTTGAGTAGTTTAGTTTTAGTTTAATCTTCTTTGCTATTGTTTTTGCTCATCTTTTCCATGTTTATTTCTAGTTCTTTATTTTCTATTTCCATTGTCATTCTCTTTTGTTCATTCATGTCTACTTCCTTTTTAGGCTAGATTTTTAGCTAGGGAAGGGGGATAGTGAAGCATTATTGATGAGAAATTTCTGATTTTGATTTCAATGTGTTGATAAATATTAGTTGCTTAATCTAGGGATTTATTTTGTTGAGTTTGGATTTTGGCCATTTCCATGACTTAAAACCCCAATCATTTATGTGTTGTACGAGAGTGAGCACATAAGTGGTGGAAAGCTAGATTAAACATGACTATGACCATCTTGGCATGGTTGGGTTTTCAATGCCCTTGAGTACGTGAGAACGACTCTTTGGTATTGACGATTCGAAGGGGATTAGAAGGTGTGCGAGAGTAACCTCCTAATGTCGGGAGAATCACCCCCTTTATGATTCAACCTTGTTACCATGATTAGGATTTTGGATTAATATTTGTTTCATGATTCCCCCTATCCCTAGTACTTATTTTCTCGAGCTATCTTTCAATTTTCCAACCTTGTTTTTTTACAATTCCTAGCATTAGTATTTTAGTTTAATCAAATTTAAACTCCCGATTTTTATACCCAGCCAATCGATTAGCTTTCAACTAAGTTCAAAAACCTTGCTTCTCCGTTGATTTCGACCCCTACTTACCATTTGCTACCTTTCAAATTAGTGAGTATAAGCTAGGGTATTTTATCCTTGATTTCGAACCCTTGGGAACTAATGACACCTAAGGGACGGATCAGTTTCCCTTGCTACTCTTTTGGCTGCAGAATATGTTAGTCCACAACTCCAGACTAATCTGATCCACCAATGATAGAATTGATTACTTTGCTAGATGGTGGTGGTGGAGGAAGACCTTCAAATTAGTTGATCTGTAATAACCCGAAAATTTGGGCCAGAAAATTCCGTGGTAAATTATTATTATTTTAATAATCTAAGTCCAAAAGGCCCGCTTATTTGGACTGCTTAATTCTTATTTCCTTTCCTTATCTTGAATTTGGGCCCAATGACCAAAATCCTTCCTCTTGGCCGGCCCCTTACAAGATGACCAAGGATTTTTTTTTTTTTATTGTTATTATTTAATTTAATTCCTAAATATCTAGTTTTATTTTTGATAATCCTAGTCAACCTAAAAATCCTATTTTTCTCAACCACCTTGTGTACCACCTAAATCTACTCCATCTCCTCCTACTTTTACTCATTCGACACGGCCCCCTTCTACTTTTTTTTTCTTTAATTAATTCTTTAATTCTTATAATTATACTTAAAGGACACTACTTAAAAACCTTTATTTTTCCTAACTTCTCACTTCCAAAATATTCACAAAAATTCACCAAAAAGAACCCCTTGTGCTGTGTGGATTTTCGAACCAAACCAAAAAGAATTTCATTAATTTCTTCCTGATTCTAGGTAACTAGACTAACCCCCTTGAATTTGGATAGTTTTCTATATAATTGATTAGGATTAAGCTAGGAAAAATTTTCGAATTAGTATCATGATAGGAGCATATAGTTCGAAGCATATGATGATAGTTATTCATGTTATTTTCTTGATATTATTATGTAATCTTTATGAATCTTTAGTATTTTAATTCATTCTATGCATGAAAATTATTTTAATTTACATATGTTGCCTTGAATAATTGTATGGTAATTCTTGATATTCGTTCTTGATATATATTTTCGTGTGTATGTGGAACCATGCTACTAAATTTTATGATGATTCTAGGATGTTTTCTTGAATTAAATTGATGATTATGAATTATTTAAGTGTTTAATTAAAGTCTTGAATTAAAATTACAATTGTTGTTCTTCTTGATTGTGTCGAACGGCCTAGGGGATATAAAAGAATTAAAAACTTGATTTTTCTTGATTAATCAGGTTGCAAGTCTTGAATTATTGTTTAATCTTGAATTTAATCTTTAATTTAATTATGATATGATAAGTTCTTAAAATTAATCTTGATATTATTTTAGCCCCATGAAAGCCGTGTGATATATGTATGAAGAGTATTGATTTTGATCTTGTTCTGGTTCATGTTTGATAATTCCATGTTTAACTTATGATTTTATTGTTTATTATAAAGTTTATATGATTAATTTATGATAATTGTGTTTAATTAATTTAAAGTATAAATTTTTGTTATTTTAATACAAAATCTCGAGTGGTTCAAAGTAGGAAAAAAGGGATTTTTATCATGTTTCATGCAATATTGATTGATAATTGTTAGTTTATATGTTTAATTGATTTATTAAATTGTTTATGTAATTATTTAAAGAATTGATTTAATTTCCTAATTTATTTAAGTGAATGTCGAGTGATATGAGAGTATTATGAACAATTTAATTTAATTTTTGGCTTATAATAATTTAGTTTATGATTTAAGAATTAATTTAATTAAAGGAATAAAAGGAATTAATAAGATAAGTTGTAATATGAAGGAAAGGAATAATATGATGATAAGATGATAAGAAGTATTGGTCTCACGATGGCCATGTCGATAAGATAAGATAAGAAGTGGACGCCTGTTTGGTGATACACGGGTCACCAGATTAGGTTAAGTCGAAGCCACTGCCCTACTGCGGTCTCTGGACAGTTCTGGATCATAAGATGTGTAGTCGTCTAAGTAGTAGTACACGGGCTACTATTTAGGAGTTATGGCCATAGCTTAGGCTTAGTTCTTGCAAAGGAGAGCTACAGGTAGAATACACGGGTTCTTCCCGGCGCATTTTAGGAAAGTTGGGATGTACACGGGCATCCTTACGAGCTATAATGACCGGTCCATGAATTTAAGAAGATGGTTAAAAGAAGGGTTTTGGGTAATAATATGATAAGATAAGTATTTCACGGGTTGGGATATGATTGTTATGACAGTTATGCATTTATGTATTTATTTGAGTATTTATGAATTTAATTATGTATAATTTAAGTATGTTAAGTCTTCCGCTGCATACGTCTGACAGGTATGTATTTATGTGTGTATATGGGTGTATTATTATGCGTATTTTATATGTATTTGTATACGTAATTGTATGTATTTGTGTATGTATTTTAAGTGTATATTTATATGTATTTTATGTGTATTTTATACGTATTTTATAAGTATATTTATATGTATTTTATAAGTATTTTCATACGTATTTCGTATGTATTTTTATACGTATTGCATATGTATTTTTATACGTATTTCGTATGTATTTTTATACATATTTTGTATGTATTTTTATACGTAATTCGTACGTATTTTTATACGTATTTTGGTATGCATTTTATACGTATTTGCATGTAATTTCGTACGTTTTCTTGGTTGATTCTATGATATTATATGGTTAATGGTTCCACATTTAAGTGGGACAGCCTAGTTACTCGCCACTGACGGTGGACCCCCCCCCATTTCAGGTGATAATGCTGAAGAATAAGTGGGCTTACGTATGGTTCAGGTTGAGTGTTTTGGCAAGATTTATAGAGAGAACCCGGAGTCTACTTTATTGTTTTTCAGTAGTTTATTTATTAGTTTTGCCCAGCCTGTTGGGAATAAACAATTTCAGTTGTATTTTGGTAATTAATAAGGATTTATGGACATTTTACCTTTCCATTAGTTAATGATTAATTAAATAGACTTTTGAAATTAATAATGTTTAATATGTTTTATTTGGTAATGATCCATCCGTCGATTTCCTTCGTAAATCGACAACTCATAAAAGTCGGGTCGTTACATGATTACCGCTTCTTTCGTATGTAGTAGGTGGTCCAGATGTCCTTTCTTATGCAACCAGGCTACCTGCTTCTTAAGCTGAATACATTCCTTGGTTATATGCCCGTGGTCCTAGTGGTTGTAACACCCCAATAATTCTCATCAAATTATAAATGCTATTTTCAAGAAATATTGAGAATTATTAAAGTGTTATCGCCACGTGTGGAAACGTATCGGCTTACTCAGAATTTTGCAGCGGAAATAAAATAGTACTAAATTTAAAATAAAACTAAATCTTATTACAACTTGGAACCATTAAGGCCCTGAAATTATTGAATCAACTTAAACGAAATAAATCCAACTTAATAAATGAAAATGTCTAAAATATCCCAAACTAAAATGTTAAATCAAATTTAGAAAATATTTCATAAAGTAAATAAATGTTTCAGAAATACCACTCGTCACTCAAGCCCATAATCGTCCCTGAATTCCTGCACAAACTTACCTTGACCCTGAACGACTGCTCACCAATAATTGGGTCATCACAGAGTCAAGATATTAACAAGACCAAATTTGTACGGCGTCAGCAAAGCTGAGTACGGCAAGTAAATAAGCATACAGATCTATTGCATATAAAAATCATGTCAAAAACTTAAATGTTATATATGGTGAGTAATTAGTTATTATTCCTTGTTAAACACATTTATTATTGAGTGGCCCTCTAGAGCCGAAGCCAGTGTAAGCACCAGGCGAGTTGTCTATGCCTAGAAGGTGCCAATGGGAGCTACCCACGTCACAAATAAAGGAATGAGCTCAATCCGCTAATAGAACACGTGGATCCTACGGTTCCCTTAAAGTCACGAGTCCTGCCGTGACCCCAACCCACATCTATGCAATTTGTAACGACCCGACTTTTTGAGACATGTCGATTGACAAAGGGAAATCGACAATCGGATCATTACCAACTTAAATAACAATAAATCAGATTAATTGAGTAGATGAATTAACTTTTATTAAATAACCTACCAACTATCCATAACAATCCAATAGCCATAATTACATATAAGGTCTTAAAATACTGTCCCAACATGCTGGGACCATAAAATAAACTAAATAAATGTCATAAATCATAAATCATCTAATTAAACCGTTTAACTAAGTTTCTCAGCTACTCAAACCCATCCACGATAGCCCGTTATTCAGCAGCGTCTTCACCTGAAACTGAGGGGGGAGTCCACCGTCAGTGGCGAGTAACTAGGCTGTCCCATTTAATCGAGGGACCACCAAACACATAATAGCATAGAAAAATATCATAAAAACTGTAAAGAATTCAATACATGCTTTACATATAAATACACAAGTTCCGTATAAACGTACGTATATGAATACGTATAGAAGTACGTATAAAATACGTATACAGATACGTATAAAAATACGTATAAATACCCCTGCAGAAATACGGTTAGAATACGTATAATTACGTATAAAATACGTATAATCAACCCTGCAAATACGGTTAGAATACATACCAAATACATACACCATCCGTATAATATACACACACGTTACATATTCGTATAAATTCAGGAAATACACAGCGGAAGACTTACAATACACTAACTTATACTTTATACTATACATCTTCAATCCTTAACTTATACTTAACCCTTCTTAAGTTATATCATTAATAAATCATAATTATATCTTATCATCATAACTTATCATATTCTTATCATCATGACTTATCATATTCTTATCATATCATATCATATCATCATAAATCATATCTTAATCATATCATATCATGTCTTTCTTATCACATTAGATCATAACATATCTTATCATCTTTTGAAATCATCTTATACTTCATCTTATGATTTCATCTTATCAAATCGTATGATCGTAATATAATATCTTTGTTGGACCGGTCACTAATAACTCGTTATGGATCTCGTGTTTCACCATAACTCCCTAAAACATGCCGGGAGGAGCTCGTGTACTCAATCCCATAGCGGATCCCGTGTTTCACCGCTAAGTCTAAGCTATGGCCATAACTTCCTGGTAGCGACTCGCAGATACGGTTACCAGACGACTACATGTTCTAAGGTCAAACTACTCGGGGGAACTCATGTGTTCGTCCCATTGAGTAGTGGTTCTGACTTAACCCACTAATGACTCGTGTATCATACAGGTGGGTGTCCATATTGTATCTTATATCTTCAATTAATTTAATCGTATCATATATTAGGATAATACTAGGTGACCGTAATAGGAAATGAAATGTTCGGAGTCCCAGGAAAGGGAGGTGCGGCACGTATATTGGCCACCTTAAATACCAAGCCTTTCCTAGCCAGAGACCGAAACATAACATGTATAGCTATTACTCTGTTTCCTTTCTTATCCCTAGTAATATCTTATGCAACTTCAATTCTTATAATATACTATTCTTAAAATATATATATACTTATAATCCTATCCTTTCGGATACTAACCTTAATATTACGTCATATACCAATTTGTAACAATATTCGAAAAATATTTATATTAATAGTACTAATATTATTTCGGTCCTCTTAATAATAATACTAATAATATCTTTTTATCCCTTCACTTTACAACTTATCCCTAATAATTATTTTGTCCATAACTTTTATTATTAATTATTTCCTAAATTAATAATAATTCAAAACTAACCAAAATATAATAAAAATCCTATTTTTCCTACTTTCACCACACTCGACATTTTATATCAATAATAGCCAAAATTATTCAATTAATTTATATGAATTCAATCATCAAGAATTAAATAATTTAACTAGTTAATAAACATAAAAATCATATTTTTCGACAACATTCATCAAGATTAACATAAAAATAATATTTTTAACTCTTCTTTTAATTTCTATACACTTGACAATTAGAAGGTAATAACAAGATTTAATTTTTAATTCAAGATTTATCAATATAATTCAATACTATCAAGATTCATCATAAAAATCATATTTTTAGTTCCCTTTTAATACTTAGGTCACTCGAAAATTCAAGAATGAATAATAGCATATTTTAATAATTCAATTGCCCTATTTTATACAATCTGATTTTTAAAGAATTAAATTAAAAACGACCATCTAAAGATCTCTAAAAATCTGGAAATTTTTATGGGAGCTAAATATGGGTTCAAGGATTAACGTGCATAAATTTCGTCTAAAAATAACATCTTTTACTATTTTTAAGTGATTTTATAACTAACCAGTCAGATTAGGCTGAATTCGGTTTCAGAATTTTATGCCATATCAAACGATCTTTAAAAATTACGAAAATTTAACACAAGCTGTAAAACATTATCACTGACTTCCATATAAAATTTCGTAGCATTCCGAATTGATTAAGTATACTAATAAATTCGTAAACCTATTCTGGACAGTTTTACCGGTTTGAAAGATTAAATTTTTATAAATAATAAACGGACGAATTTTGCCACGAAATAAATCATGGTTAATAATCAAACAGTAAACCAGATACCATGAAAAATTCATCAAGAAATAACAAGATTTGATTGATAAATAAATTATACAAGATCATACATAAAATCAAGAAAATACATAAAAATCAATCAAGAAATTCATGCTTCATGCTCGACATGTTCATATGAAAACAATATTAAACTTCCTACAATTTTCATGCTTCAATTCCTAATTAACTATGTGAATAGCTACCCGTAGATTAAATAGAAAAGCAAAGTTACTTGGATTCGCTTAATAATTCCAAGGCACGAAAAATTCACTCTTGGTGAATTTTTCTCAAGGGTTTGGCTTTTGAGAGAAAGGAAGAGGAGAGGAGAAAATATGTATTTTAGGGTTTTTGATAACTTAACAATTAGGACCCAAAAGAGGTGATTAGGTCCTATTTATAAGAAAACAAGCAACAAAGAGGGCAAACCCTATTATGTACTTAGGGTTAGCCGTGTACATGGGAGGAGCAAAAAGGGGAGGACTTAGCTAGTTTGTATAGGTTAGAATATTTAAATTAATTAAATTAATTTTATTATCCACAAAATAATAATTAATTAAATAAAAAAAAACAAGGTTGGCCCATAAACAAAGCAAGAACCGGCCAAGATTACTAAAAGGAGAGAATTGGGTCTTTGGCCCAATTTGGAAGAAAGGATTGGGTTATAAATAAAAACAGTCCAATTAATATGGCCTTTCGGACTTAGAATTAAAATAAAACATTTAGGAGAAAAGAAAATAAATAAAAGGACGGACTGCGTAACAAATGGATCAAAGGAAACAATTGGGCTCGGGTTTTGGTTAACAAAATAAAAAGAGGCTCAAAAAGTATTAAATTGTTACACAAATAATAATTAATTAAATAATAATCAATTAAATAGTCAATTGATCATATATTTAATCAATAAATAAAAAATTTAAAATATCCCAAAATTTCGGGGTATTACACAATTACTCCAGACGTGCACCTGTCGAGAGTTTTAATGCTTACCCGAATCTTTCACTTTAAGTGATTAGTGTCTTGAGAGTTGTTACACATAACAAGCACACACATACAATTCACATAACACTTGTTTTAATTTGTTGTTCAGATAAAACACATTGAACTCTTGTCTATTTAGCGAGATTCCCATTAAGAACTTATGCCTTAAGTGGTATCCCAAAGCTACTAAAAGGACATGGAATATTCGGAGAATCTATTCATGCATTACTAATAAACTTGAAAGGGACAACATGTCCATATGTAAAATAAATTGCTACTAATGAAGCATGAAATATTCAAAGAACCTATTCATGCAATATTCTCTTTTATAATCGGAACATGAAATAATCCTTCCTATTCTTTTCTTGATTGGTTTGCAAACACAGGTTATACAAACAATTAAATTCACCCCAAACAGTCATGTTCCACAAATTCACATATCTTGACAATCATGATAGAAATACGCAATGTCCTAACATGATACTACGTCTGAAAACTTATCAATCACGCGTACCTCGAATAAACTTGGCGGTACTCCACCCTTTCCTTTAGAATACGCCTAAGTAATATTCCTTGCCTATAATATAAAAGACAATAATATTAAACTTGAGTCTTAAAAATATCCAGCAGCTCTAACCTATCCTAGACCTCCCATAAATAATTAGATGATAATAATAATTACTTGTATGTATAAATACATTCCTTAATCCAAGATTTTAAAAGAAATTTTAAAAAGATAATTAATAAAGAAAATCTTTTTTTCTTTTTATATATGTATATACGTATACATACATATACCCATATATACATGCATACTACCTGCGGTGACCGTGACTCGGCGGATACGATCAGACGGCACTCCGGCAACGCGACGGCGAGTGCTGGTGGTGCGTGAAGGCTACGTTGTGTTTTTGTTTTTTTTTCTTTAAAAGAGAGCCACGCACAACAGCAGGAAGGACGGCGGCGACCGAATCCGGCGAGGAAGCAGCACGAAGCGGGAGAATCAGAGGACACGGTGGTGTTGGTGGTTGCCGCGGTGGAGAGTAGTTCTTTCTCTCTATTTTTTTTTTCTTTTTTTCTTTTTTTTAAAACCAAGCCACGAACCACCACGAAGGGCTGGTCGTGGCAGGTGGTAGCGACGGCGACTAGCTGATGAGGATGGGTGGTGGTTATGGAGGTTATATGGGTGGTGGTTATGGAGGTTATATGGGTGGTGGTTATGGAGGTTTAGTGGTTATGGAGTTTGGAGTATTTTCAAATTTTGATTTTCTTTCCTTGTTATGTGAGAGAGAATGAGAGAGTGTATGAGGGTTTGTGTTTTTTTTTCCTTTTGACCTGTTTTAGCTCACCCTAGGGTATATATAATGATAAAAGCTGAAAAATTAGGGTTTGCCATTAGGTCGGGCTTGTGACAGAGGGCCTAAAACTTTTATACTTTTTCAAACTAAATATATATTTTTATATATACTAAGTATATAATTTTATTTTTTTTGTGTACAACACCCAAAACAGATAATTAAAACCTTTAAACTTAATTTAAAGACGCCCCAAAAATTTCTTATAAAAATAATTTGAGACATTTAAAATATTAATATTTCCATAAAATAAAATAATTAAATTATTTTATAAATCCTAATCCAGAAAACGCATAAAATATCTGTTTAATGGTATAAAAATCGCATATTTATGTATAGATAATTCTATATTAGGGTATAAAAATACGGGGGATTACAGTGGTAGCTACACCATATGGATTGGTCATTTTCTGGATCGGGTTGTTTCTTTTCTTGGGCCATCTTACCCTTTCTCCGATTCACCTTAGAGCTTCGACTAGGCCCTCCACGTCAGTGTTAAACTGGTATACCTAAAACACCTGCAGCAACAGAAATTAAGTGATCAGATATCAATTGATTAGGTGCAGTAGAGTTTATCTGATCCTTCTTTGGATATGGTTGGTGCCTCCAGACACGGTTTTGTTGCTTTCTAGGCTTTTGTTCGCCAATTCGAGGTGTTTCTTCTTCTCCGAAATGGATTTCAGCCATGGCCTGACGTCTCACATCCTCGAAGCTCGTAGCAGGGTACCAGGTCAACTCCTTATATAGCTTAGAAGTTGGAAGGAGTCCCCTTCTAAAGGCTTCCACGCAGGTACAAGCATCCACATCAAGGATCCTGATCATCTCTTTGTTAAAACGATCAAAATAATCTCGGGTTGGTTAGGCGTTGTACAATCTGGTATATATAGCTAGAATGCTTTTCGAGTGCTTGGGTACTGGAAAATTGGCTACAAAACTTGACCGCCAAAGTTGGAAAGTCAGGGAATACAGGGATTTATCCTGCTTTCAGGTTAATCAACCGTTGTAAAGCAGGTCCATCCAAGGTCCCTCCAAAGGTTTTGCATAAAGTTGTATCCAGCTTGTAAGCAAGTATTGGTAAATACATCATCTTTTGCCTATAATGATTCACGTGGTTGACAGCATTCATGGTGCCATTATATAGGTTATTCCAGGAAGGAATGTTGATTTTCTTAGGTGGTATGTTCTCGACTATCTCAGCAGTGATTGGGCTGTGAAAATAGGAGTTCTTCTTTTCGAACACTTCTGGTTCATGGAACCCCGAAACCTTGGACATCATCTTCACCATTTTCTAGTATTGCATTTATATGGCAAGCATGTCCTTCCAGGTAAGCGAGGTCTCTGGCTCGTCTTCACCTTCTTTCTCTTCGTCCAGTTTGCTCGGTGTTTTCTCCTTATTTTCAGGGGTGAATTCTTCAGCTTCGTCTTCGTTGAATCATCACTCAAGATGAAGTTTAGGATATTGTGGGTGTTGACTCTTTTTTTTCGTGGGGATTTTGCTTTTCATTGACTCTAACTCCTTTTGCAGGATGGCGACAGTTTCATCCTTGGATGCTTCCAGCATTACTTTTAGCTTTTCCTATGTTTCTTTCAGGGCTTGGGACATGGCTTCCATTTTCTTTGGATCAGGGGTATTGTTTGGGGTTTTGGAACCAGATGCCATACTACGTATATGTATAATTTTTATAGGTTAGAGAATCAAATATGACAATCAAGCTATGGCCCCACGATGGGCGCCAAATTATTTTTGCTAAATCTCCACTTAGGTATGGGACTAATTAGCTGGTACGAGTCACAAATGGATTGTCAGGTTAAGGAAAGTATGGTAAACACGAAACAAATAGAGAGAAACGAGAAAAGACACAAAGAGATGATGACGCAGAAACCTCGAAGCTGAGGGAAAACTGCAGGTAGCTTTGAGTCTACCAATCCACTATGTAAAAAATGCTTCAAATTACAGTGTACAATGTATATTTGTAATGATGAAAAGTAAATTTAAACAAATTGTTGTAATATTGTAAATGTTTTTTTCTCAGTATATCGAATGATGCGCCTTCGAATTTCTGCCTACCCCTATTTATAGTAATTACAACTTCTAGTTTGTTATAAGCTAATTCCTATTTTCATGCTAGCGAGCAATGGCTACATTGACATCTTCCTGATGACGTCATCATAAACACGTATAGCTAATTTTTAGGAGGTAGTTATTCTCCCTTGGTCTGTTTACACGTACAAATTCATGGAACTCTTCTAGAACTCTTCTTCGAACTTCATTGACTTTCCACACTCTTGCTAAGCACCCGGGCTTACTTACTTCTCAACTTGTTCTACTTCTCGGCTATCAACCCGTACTCGGGTTAATGAAAACAGACCATAACAATAACCATCGTCGTCAGCCGCCACCGATTAATTTTTTTAAATCTGAAGATTCAAGAAAAAATAGTGTTCACCAGATTAAAAACCAGTACCATAATATTTTCTAGGTTTGACACAAACTTATTTCTACTAGATTTAAAAAAACAGATCATGGTGGTGATGGTTGACAAATGTTGGTGATGGTTGAAAATTTTAATAGTAGCCTATGTATTTAAATAAGAGCATTTCATCTTTTTAAATTTTAATTATATTTTTTTAAATAAGATCAATTCATTGATAAATGAGTCATATGACATCTACAAAAAAATCAAGACCGACAAATACAAAGCAAATTGAAGCAAATGAAATCCAAACTCAATAAAATTACGATCGTCGATGAGATATGATATTGATGAATTCCCTCATCTTTCACATCAATTTTCTTTGCAGCCTTCTACAAGGGGGTCTTGCGATCTTTTGTAGTCTTTTAAATTGAATACGACTTAACCTAATTGATTGCACATGTAGATTTGAGATCTGATTCGATACCGCATAAGGCTCCATCAACGAACTAATTTTTTAAAAGAACCCAAACTTTGGGTAAAAACTCTCATAAAGAGAGAGAAAAGAAATATTAATAAAAAAACAAAAAATTCAAAAGGCTAAAAATAAATTAGGGGTTACCATCATAAAAAAATGATGATGGTAGCCTCTTAGGTTAAAAAAGAGGATAGGGTTGCTTTAGAAAGGGAAAAGGGGAGAGAGGAGAGAAATTTTAATTGTAATTAAACGCACGTAGTTTTACTACTACTGCTACTACTAATTAAGTTAATCATGAGCTGTATCTCCACTGTCTCTTCCTCCATTATCATCAATGGCAAACCTTCCTCCCCTTTCTTTCCTACTAGAGGAATTAGACAAAGTGATCCTCTTTCTCCTTATATTTTCATCATGTGTATGGAAAGACTTTCTCTCCTTACACATGAAGTAAGTAGGGATAAGAGTTAGATACCTTTCAAAATGGCAAGAAATCAATTAGCCATTTCACATTTACTTTTGCTGATGATTTAATTCTTTTTGGATAATGTTATAAGAACACCATTAATTTTGTCCTACACTGCCTGGATTTATTCTCGTCAGCTTCAGGACAGACTGCAAACTCTGCAAAAAGCCAAGTTACTTTTTCACCTAACACTTTTATAGCAGACATCTCTTACTTTCTTTCCTCCTTTCCATGTAGGAGGACAAAGGAAAAAGGACCTAGGATCTTATCTTGGCTTTTCCATTCTCCATAAAAGACCTTCTAAAGCCAAATATCAATTCATAGTTGAGAAAGTGAGGTCAAGATTGGCTCAGTGGAAGACTAACTTCCTTTCAAAAGCAGGCAGGCTTTGTCTTATCAACTCCACTCTCACCTCCACCCCCTCCTACTATACTATATTGCGTATAGTAGGACCCCTGCCTCAATAATTTCCTCTATAAATTCTATTGTAACCAGTTTTCTTTGGGGTTGCTATCATAGTAGGGGAGTTCATTTGGCCAATCTTTCTTTCATTTCTTCTCCAACTTGGGTTGGATGTATAAAGATTAAAAACTTAAACCTCTATAACAAAGCCTGTCTCATTAAACTATGTTGGGAATTAATCCACTTCCCTGACAACCTAGCCTCCAGAGTCTTAGTAGCAAAATATTTTGGCAACAAATCTTCCACCATCTGTTTACATAAAGGATCCCATATTTGAAAGGACTGTGGTTTTGTTTGAAACCTTCTAGCCAGATTACTGGTCCCTTGGGGGAAATTTAAGGCAATATCTTCATGGTCCTTTTGATCGCAACAGTTCTCACATCACAATAGCTGATTGTATTCATCATGGACAATGGGATCTGTCCCCTCTTGATTTTACCCTTCCTCCTCCTTTGCTCGAGCTTGTCATGGCTTCCCCTATTCCTTCTTCTTCCTTCACTGATTTCCACTATTCCTGTTTCCTAAATAAGGGGAGTTTCTTCATTACATTGGCTTACAACAAATTTTTTCTCAAATAACTTTGACAAAGATTGTGACTACATCTTCATTTGGTAATTAGACCTTCCCCCCCCCCCCCCCCTAAGATTAAATTCTTCTTGTGGCAGGTTTGGTGGGAAAAATTGCCTTCCAATAGTACCCTCAGTCTAAGACCTTTTGGCGTAAGTGGATGCTGCACTTTCTACCAAAATATCTCTGAATCAGCTTCCCATTTACTTTTTTAATGCCATAGAGCAATCCAATTCTGGTCTCTCCTCCACTAAATCCTTATTCCTCCTACTCCTACCCTTTCTTGGCTTAGTGAGCAACTTCTCCAGGTCTCTGACTATAATGGGTTACCTTTTAATCTATTCTGCTCTTAATGTTTTTGGTGCCTATGGAAAACAAGGAATTCTGGGGTCTTTAAGAATGATAACTATCATGCAAATGATTGCTTAGTCCAAGCCCTTATCCAATCCTGGGAATTCCATCATACCCCTCCTTCCCCAACTGCCAACCACTCCTATAACATCCCTCGACCTTCACTCCCCTCCCAAAACCCCCCATCTCTCATCCTTCATCTCCCTTAACAATTTCCTTTCTCTTCACCATTCCTCTACTTGCTTCATTGATGCCTTTTGGGATATTATCACTTAGTAACACAAGGATTGAATTTTTTATTTTGAACAATACAAGTACTTGGATTAAAGGACAATAGGGTCACTGTTACTCCTCTTAGCCCTATTGGCAGAATTTCTTGCCATCAGAATGAGTTTTAAGTGGATTAGTAGTAATAGCTTTCAAGGGTGCAGGTGTAATGACCCGACTTTTATAAGCTGTCGATTTATGAAGGAAATCGACAAATGTATCATCAACAAACAAAAATATTCTAAAAAACATTATTAAATTTAAACAAGTAAACTTTGTTATAGCCAAAATTCTTGTCCCACTTGATTACGTAAAGCCCAACAGTGAGAAGATCCAAACAGTAGCCCAAGACTGGTTAGCCCATCATAAATTATCCAAAAGGCCCTCGGAGACCCAACTGAATCTTTGAGTAAAGGTCCACGTGGCAAGGCTCTACTAGTTCACATGGCAAGATATAAAAGGGCCACGTGGCACCACCCTACTCAGACACGTGGCAACTTGGATTTCAGACATGAAGATAGGCAAAACTTCACTTATTGAACTATGTATATATGTATAGCTATCCCACATTGAAAGTTTACATTGGGACATGAAAAGATTCTTGTATAAAGGTATTAATGTAATGATTGCAACATAGATCCCAATATTGGCTGATTTGACAACACATAACTTGTAATTGTCAATTAACCTTAATCAAATCCTGATTAGCAGCCAATTGAGTTATTATTATCTTTTGCGCATTTACTTATTTATTTCTGCATTAATTATCATATCTTTGGAAAATTCTGTAGCATAGAAGTGTTAGTCCTCTCCTTAATCTCAAAAAACCCTAAAACAAACTTAATTTCGAAAAGTACTTTATTAATTAATTAACTAATGGAAGGTTCAAAATGAATTATTATCCAAACTTACTATTAAACAACTATATAAAAAGGTCTAATCCCAACAAGTTGGGTGAAACATAAAGAAAATAAACTAAATAGTAAAGTAAACTCGGGCTTTCACTAAGAATCTCGCATAAACACATAACCCGACCCAAGCGATAGCTCAATCAAGCCTCAGCATCGTCACCTAAAATTGGGGGTCCACTGTCAGTGGCGAGTAACTAGGCTATCCCACTTAAATGTGGAACCATAAATCATATAATAGATAGAATCAAAGCATATAACATGTACTATCAACAAGTAATCAACAAACATCATCGTAAAATAGTAACATAAATCAGACATACGCTGCGGTAAACATAACATAACATGCATAATATATAACAAGCCATAAGAAATACCATAAACATCCCGATGATTACTTATCTTTTCATGTTATTACCCAAAATACCATCTTTAACTTATCTTTAATAATTCATGAACCGGTCACTATTGCTCGTAAGGATGCCCGTGTACATCCCAACTTTCCTAAAATGCGCCGGGTAGAACCCGTGTATCCTACATGAGCTCTCCTTTGCAAGAACTAAGCCTAAGCTATGGCCATAACTCCTCAATAGTAGCCCGTGTACTACTACTTAGACGACTACACGTCCGAGAATCCAGAACTGCACAGAGATCGCTGTAGGGTAGTGGCTTCGACTTAACCTGGTTTGGCAACCCGTGTATCGCCAAACAGGCGTCCACTTCATAACTTATAATCATTATCTTATCTTATCTCCATGGCCATCGTGAGACCAATAATCATCTTATCATCTTATCGTCTTATTCGTTTTCAATGTCAACTTTTATTCTTAATAATTCAACTTAATTTCTTATTTCCATTTTATTCTTTAAATTAAACCTATCCATTAATAATAAACTAAAACTATTATAAGTTAAAATAAAATAAAATTATCCTTATTAATAAACCCGAAAATATTCGGCCACTTCAAAATCATAAACAAAATTGATCGTTTTTATTAACACATAAATAATTCTCGAATTAAATAATTAACCAAAAACAAATCAAATAATTAATTAATTATTCAAACAAGATCAAAATTACTCCTTTTTAACAATATGCAATTCGGCCAACTCAAGAAAATTATCCAAAAATTCATACTTTGAATATTAGCCACAATTACCATAATTTAATCATTTAAAACAATTAAATTAATTCTAAAATCGTAAAATATATATTAATCATACAATTATAACTTAACATGGATTGAAAATTATTCTTTTTAATGCTAAAAAAAACTCGGCCTTCATGATTAATACAAGATCAAGATTAGTTTTCAAGATTTTAGTTAATTATATCATTAAATCATTAAATTACTTTTAGATCATAAATTAATTAATAAAAAAACATTAAGATTTTAATATGAACATAACTTAATAAGAAAAATTGAAACTTAGGGTCACTCGACATTTTCAAGAATATGAACCAAAAATTATGAATTTAATTCAAGACTTCTATTAAACAATTAAATAAATCATGATCATGCTTTTAAACCAAGAACTCATCCTAAAACATCATAAAAATTATGCTTGCGCACAAAATGGGTCACGCATAATTCAAGAAAAATAATTCAAGATTATCATGCAATTATTCTAATTAAAACATGTAATTTAAAATACTAATTCATGCATTGAAATAATAATATAACAAAGAATTCTCAAAAGATCATGCAAAATATCAAGAACTAGCATGAATTTTCATATAGCATGGTTCGAAAATTATCAAGAACTTCATGACATAAATTATACTTTTCCTAATTTAATTCTAATCAACTATATGATTCAAAAATCCATTACTTAGGGCTAGTCTAGTTAACTTGAAAGAAGAAAGCAAAAATTAAACAAAAATAGCCTTGAACTACTCGGCTAGAACACGACACACACACACAAGTTTTGAAGAGTTTTTGAGAGGAAAATAGTATAGTTTAGAATTAGTACCCCTTATATAATTATAAAGAGTAATAAAAGAAAATTAATAAAATATAAGGGAGGGGGTGCCGTGAGGAAGAGAGCAAAAGGGGGAGGTGGTTGAGAAATTTTAGGAGGGAAAAGCTAAGGGTGAAAAATTATCCATTTTTAGATGGGGGGATAATTAGTAATTAGGAAATTAAATTTATAGATATAGAATTATCCATATATTTAATGGACTTAAAATAAAACATGTAATAACCCGGAATTTTGGGCCAGAAAATTTCGCGGTTATTAATGTGATTTCCTTAGAATATTGTCTCATAACCGGCAGCCTATGAAGTCCAAGGCCGGCGGTATAGAACCGGCAGCCTATGAAGTCCAAGACCGGCGGTATAGAACCGGCAGCTTGTGAAGTTCAAGACCGGCGGTATAGAACCGGCAGCTTGTGAAGTCCAAGACCGGCGGTATGGAACTGGCAGCTTGCGAAATCCAAGACCGGCGGTTTATGTAGATCAAACCGGCGGCTTTGAAGCCTCAGCTTTTAAACTGGCAGCTTCGTCTTGAATTCTCAATTGGGCCAAAGACCCAACTTTTCCCTTATGTGGCCTTGGCCGGTTTGTTCTGGGTGTTTGGGCCAAGGTTTATTTGATTTAATTAATTAAGGATAATTATTATAATTTAAATAATTAAATTAATTAAATTAGTTTAAACACTCTTTACTTATTCAAATGTTGTTGATGACCAACAACTAATCCTCCCTTTTTTCTCTCTTGTTACACGGCCAGCTTGTAGTTCTAGGGCTTGCTTGTGTTTTTTTTTTTTTTTTTTTTTTTATTCTCCTTATATATATAGGACCCCTTCACTTCTTTTGGGTCTTATTTTGTTAATTGCTCCATAAACCCTAAAGTTTTTCTCCTCCTCTTTCCTCCTAAAAACAGCCGTGCATTGGGTTGCCTTGGATTAAATTTGCGATTTAAGGTAACTAGCTTTCCTCTTTAATTTATGGGTAGCTTTCACATAGTTAATTAGGAAATGAGATCATGAAAATTTTAGGGATTTAATAGTGTTTTACCTATGAATGTTGAACGGATGCATGACGAGTTCTTGATTTATTTACATGTATTTCTCATGAATTATGTATGAATCTTGCTTGTTTTATTAATTAAAATTTGCATAAATAAATCCATGGAGCTTTCTTCTAATCTTGCTTTGACAATTTTTGTTATGAATTGTCGTGGAGTTTGAGTAGTATCGCATTGAAAATGAATTGGTGCTGTACGTGTATGTTTATAACCAAAAGCATGATGTTTAGTTTCTTGATTTGTATAAGTTGACTTGATTAAGCTCGAGTAATGATGATGATGTCGCATGATTGAAGTGGATTACAGCAAGAGACTTGTTTAGCATGCAAGCATGATCTATTTGTTCATTATTAAGTTTATATGATTAATTATCGATTATTGTATTTGATTAATTAAAGATGTAATTTTTGGTATTATTGATCATGAATGTCGAGTGCCTTGATTTTAGCAATGAATTTTCGCTTGGTTTCTTGATTATTAAAAAGCATGATCGTGATGTATTTAATTAAATAAATTTATTTTTTGTATATGTAAATCTACCTACTCTCGGGATTTTTCCGAGTGAGCTAAAGATTAAAGAAAAGACTAAAAGTATTATTTTATCCTTATTTTGGTATTTTAGGTAATTAAATTGATTAATTAAATTAAATTAAGAATTTAATTAATTATTGTTAGTTATGAAAATGCCGTGTATAAGGGATGGAAATGGTCTTATTTTAATTAATTTTGACTTATTAATAATTTAGGGATTATTAATAATAAAATTTACGGATAAATAATTATTTGGGAATAAGTTGTAAAGTGTAGGGATTAAAAGAAACAATACTGCTAATATATATAATAGGGCCGAATGTTATAGTGTTGTTATTATAATTGTATTACTTTGGATAATGTCACAATTTATATATTTTGTTAAGGTTAGTATCCGAAGGGATAAGATTATAAGTATAAGTTATATATGTTATATATTCGAAGGATAGTATATATATTATAAGAATTTGAGATACATAAGATATTATTAGGGGTTAAGAAAGGAAACAGAGTAATAGCTATACATGTCATGCTTCGGTCTCTGGCTAGGAAAGACTTGGTATTTAAGGTGGCCAATATACGTGCCGCACCTCTCTTTCCTGGGACTCCGAACATTTCATTTCCTATTACGGTCACCTAGTATTATCCTAATATATGATATGATTAAATTAAATGAAGATATAAGATACAATATGGACGCCCACCTGATGATACACGAGTCGTTAGTGGGTTAAGTCAGAGCCACTGCTCAATGGGACGAACACACGAGTTCCCCCGAGTAGTTTTGAATCTTAGAACATGTAGTCGTCTGGTGGTGGTACACGAGCCGCTACTAGGAGTTATGGCCATAGCTTAGACTTAGTGGTGAAACACGGGATCCGCTACGGGATTGAGTACACGAGCTCCTCCCGGCATGTTCTAGGAAGTTATGGTGAAACACGAGATCCATAACGAGTTATAGTGACCGGTCCAACAAAGATGTTATGTTATGATCATACGATTGATATGTTAAGATGAAATCATAAGAAGAAGTATAAGATGATTTCTAAAGAAAGATATGTTATGATGTAATATGATAAGAAAGACATGATATGATATGATTAAGATAAGATTTATGATGAAGGGAATGTGACGAATTTATGGTTACGATTTATTTAAATGATATAATTCAAGAAGGGTTAAGTATAAGTTAAGGAATTGAGATCATTTAAGATGTATAATATAAAGTATAAGTTCGGTATATTATAAGTCTTCCGCTGTGTATTTCTGTAACTATATGAGTATGTATGTGTATGTATAAGTATACGGTTGTGGTATGTATTCTAACCGTATTTGCAGGGTTGAATGTACGTATTTTTATACGTAATTATACGTATTCTAACCGTATTTCTGCAGGGGTATTTATACGTATTTTTATACGTATCTCTATACGTATTTTTATACGTATTTGTATACGTATTTTATACGTACTTTTATACGTATTATTATACGTACGTTTATACGGAATTTGTGTTTTAATGTGTAAAGCATGTATTGAATTCTTTATAGTTTTTACGATAGTTTCTATGATATTATGTGTTTGGTGGTCCCTCGATTAAATGGGACAGCCTAGTTACTCGCCACTGACGGTGGACCCCCCCCTCAGTTTCAGGTGATGTTGCAGCAGATTAGAGCGGGCTTCGCCGGATGGGCTTGAGAGTTTAGGTCTTTATTTTTAAAGTTTCTAGTATTGCCAGAACAATTTAACCCTTTATTCAGTTTATTATATGTTCCCAGCATGTTGGGACAGTATTTCAGACATTTGATGTAATGACAATTAGTGGTTTATTCCGGATTTTAGCAGTTATATTAATAAAGGATACTTCTTCCATTTAATTTGTTTAAGTTATTGTTAATATGATTAAGTAATGATCCGAATGTCGATTTCCCTTCGTAAATCAACAAGCTAAAAAGTCGGGTCGTTACAGTTGGTATCAGAGCTCAGGTTAGACCCTAAGTTACTTCTTCACAAGTGACTTTGTAAGATGAGCGCTTTATGAACCCGAGCGAACCCTAGCCTAATATGGAAACCTTAGATGAGAGGAACCATGGGTAGTAGCCTGGGTTAAGACGTTTTACCGCTTTGTTTCCGCGTTGATGCTGTTTCTGTGTGCCGTTCGTGTGCTAACTTGTTTGTGTTTTCAGGATGTCGACCCCTAGACCACCGAATTTCCGTCTTCGTCGTCGCAACTTGGAGGATGCGATCCTCACGTTGGCTCAGAGCAGCGTCCGGGCTCAGAACAATCAGTCGACCTTTGACCGCATAGCCCGGCTTCGTCCTCCGACTTATGATGGTGCAGCTGACCCAACCATCCTCGAAAACTGGATTCGAGAGATGCGTAAGATGTTTGATGTTTTAGCTTGCCCCGCAGCTGAACGGGTCCCCATAGCTACATTTTACCTTCAGGGTGAAGCAGACAACTGGTGGAGTACACTCCGATCTAACCCCGACACAGATCTGAATCTGAGTTGGGAAGACTTCACCAAGAGGCTGCAAGATCGTTTCTACCCCGAGGAACTTAAGTGGCAGAAACAAGAGGAATTCCTCACATTCACCCAAGGTAATTTGTCCGTCCAGGCTTATACGGACAGGTTCACCGAGCTCTCCAGATTCGCATCAGCAGTGATTCCCTCTGAAGCCGAGCGAGTTAAGAGGTACATCAAGAAGCTGAACTCCAGCATCCGTGTTCATGTGGTTAGCAGCAGGGTGAAGACTTTTCAGGAGGCATATGAGGTGGCTCTTGAGGTTCAGTCTTCAGCATCTGATGAAGACACCGGGAAGAAGAGGGTTACTCCAGCTCCAGCTCCAGCTCCGGTTAAGAAGACCAGGTTCGAGCCTTCTTCGAAGCCGCAGCAGAGATCTCGACCAGCTCCGAGTCAGGGTCCGAGAATTTGTCGAGGTTGTAAGAAGGAGTTCCACCCGGGAAAGAAGTGTGATGGGTCTCCTATAGTGTGCTTCGATTGTGGTGAAGCGGGTCACAAGTCTATCTTCTGCCCTAAGAGACAGCCAGCAGCAGCAACAGTTACAGGTAGTCAGGCTCCGGTCAAGAACAGGATCTTCTGCATGACACGGGAAGAGGCAGATGCTCAGCCCGATGTAGTCACGGGTACATTTCTTGTTCATGATATGTCTGCGTATGTTCTGTTTGATACTGGTGCCACTGTGTCCTTTGTTGCTAGTTCTTTTATTGCTAAAGCTAACCTGATGGGAGAGTCTCCTGTCAAATCTATCATAACTCTTCCTTCGGGAGAGGACTTTTCTTGTCTTCGGGAGTTCAGGGACGTGTCCATTGTCATCTCGGGGGTAAGGTTCGAAGCCAACCTGAAGGAGTTCCCTATGATTGAGTTCGATGTAATCTTAGGGATGGATTGGTTAGCTAAGTATCAGGCGACCTTCCGGTGTCAAGACCAGGCTGTCACTTTGCGAGGACCGGACGCAAAGAGGGTAACTTATGTCGGGAAGCCGATAGGCAAGGGGTTAAGATCGTGTCCGCTATGAAGATGCGCAGGCTGCAGCGCAAGGGTGAGACAGTGTTTCTATGTCAAGTCAAGGACTTGACTAAGGAGGAACAGCTAGAGGCCATTCCAGTGGTTCGAGAGTATGCGGACGTTTTTCCAGAGGAGTTGCCAGGGATACCACAGGAAAGAGAAGTGGAATTCAACATCGATCTGGTACCTGGGACTGCTCCGATTTCTAAGGCTCCGTATCGCATGGCTCCAGCAGAGTTGAAGGAATTGAAGACCCAGTTGCAAGAGTTGATCGACAAGGGTTTTATCCGGCCTAGTATGTCGCCATGGGGTGCTCCGGTATTGTTCGTGAAGAAGAAAGACGGCAGCATGAGATTATGTATAGATTACCGGGAGCTGAACAAGGTGACGATCAAGAACAGGTATCCTCTGCCCAGGATCGAGGATTTGTTTGATCAGTTGAAGGGAGCCAGTGTCTTCTCTAAGATTGATCTCAGATCCGGTTATCATCAGATTCCCGTGAAGCCAGAGGATATACCGAAGACTGCTTTTCGCACGAGATATGGGCATTATGAGTTCGAGGTTATGCCATTTGGTTTGACGAATGCTCCGGCAGTGTTCATGGACCAGATGAATCGGACCTTCCATCATCTTCTAGATGTGTGTGTGGTAGTGTTCATTGACGATATTCTCATTTATTCGAAAAATGAACAAGATCACACTCGGCATCTTCATCTGGTGTTGGGTATTCTGCGGGCTCAGAAGTGGTTCGCGAAATTGTCTAAGTGCGAGTTCTGGCTCAAGGAGGTTGCCTTTCTAGGGCATGTGATTAATGCGGAAGGTGTCATGGTGGATCCAGCCAAGATTAAGGCAGTGGTAGAATGGCACAGTCCGAGGAATGTGGCCGAGATTCGAAGTTTTCTTGGCCTAGCAGGTATATTTAAGTTTTTTATAGCTTTTATTAATGTCTATGCAAGAATACTTACCTGTGAAATTTGTTTGTATCAGGTTACTATCGGAGATTTGTGAAAGACTTCTCCAAAGTAGCAGCGCCTATGACCAAGTTATTGCACAAAGATTGCAAGTTCGTGTGGACCGAGCAGTGTGAAGAAGCCTTTCAAGCACTCAAGCAAAGTCTTGTGTCTGCACCAGTTCTTGCTTTGCCGACGGAGGGTGTAGGTTTTGAGATCTACAGCGATGCGTCGAAGAAGGGTCTAGGTTGTGTTCTGATGCAAGAAGGAAGGGTGATTGCATATGCTTCGAGACAGCTCAAGGTTCATGAGCAGAATTATCCTACTCACGACTTAGAGTTGGCAGCGGTGGTGTTCGCTTTGAAGATTTGGCGACATTATCTTTACGGGGTGTCCTGCAAGTTGTTCACCGATCACAAGAGTCTGAAGTACATTTTCACCCAGAAGGAACTCAACATGAGGCAGCGACGGTGGCTCGAGTTAATCAAGGATTACGACCTCTCGGTTGATTATTGTGAAGGGAAGGCTAATAAGGTAGCCGATGCCCTTAGTCGTAAGGATCGTCATTCTTGTAACAGAGTGGCGGTTTTACCTGAGGAAATCTGTTCCGACCTTCGCAAGATGGAGATTGAGATGGTTACACCAGGCAGCACTAGAGTGTATTTGAGTGCTATGAGTGTCGAGCCCAGTTTGTATCAGGAGTTACGGGAAAAGCAGAAGGAAGACCCGCAACTCGAGAAGATTCGTGAAGCTAAACTTCAAGGCAAGGCAGAAGACTTCACGATTGAACCCGATGGTAGTTTGAGGTTCCGTAACAGGTAATGGAGCTATTGTTTATATGAACTAATTTGCGCCTTGTGGAAACTAATCTTTTGATCCGTAACAGGTGGTGTGTGCCCCGGGTTTCGAATCTGAGAAATCGGATTATGGAAGAGGCTCGCAATACTCCGTATTCGGTGCATCCAGGTGGCGGAAAGCTCTATAAGGACCTAAGGGAATGTTTCTGGTGGCCGAGAATGAAGCAAGAGGTCGCGGAATTTGTGGCACGGTGTCTCACGTGTCAGAAGGTTAAGATCGAGCATCAGCGACCAGGTGGTTTGTTGCAACCATTGTCGATACCCACGTGGAAGTTCGACTCCATATCCATGGATTTTGTGGTAGGTTTACCCACGACATCTACGGGTTTGGATACAGTTTGGGTGATCGTGGATCGTTTGACCAAGGTGGCTCGTTTCATTCCTATGAAGATTACTTGGTCAATGGAGAAGATGGCGGAAGCGTACTCGAGGGAGATTATTCGGTTACATGGTGTGCCGAAGGATATCGTGTCCGATCGAGATCCCCGGTTCTTGTCACGGTTCTGGAAGTCTTTGCAAGAGGCTTTTGGGACTAAGCTTAATTTGAGTACGGCCTTCCATGCAGCTACTGATGGGCAGACAGAGCGGACCATCCAGACACTGGAGGATATGCTTCGAGCTTGTGCGTTGGATTTCCAGCAATCTTGGGTTAAATCTCTGAGTTTGGTGGAATTTTCGTATAATAACAGCTATCACGCCAGTCTTCAGATGGCTCCTTATGAGGCTTTGTATGGGCGTAAGTGTCGTAGTCCTACTTGTTGGAGCGACATCAGTGATGCTTTGGTGATTGGTCCCGATCATATCCGGGATACAGTCGAGCAGGTGAAGATCATCAGGGCGAGACTACAGGCAGCTCAGAGTCGACAGAAGTCTTATGCGGATCGTCGTCGGAAGCCGCTAGAGTTCGAGGTTGGAGACAAGGTTCTACTTAAGGTGTCTCCTATGAAGGGTGTGGTCCGGTTTGGTCAGAAAGGGAAGCTCAGACCTAAGTACGTTGGACCATACGAGATTCTGGAGCGAGTTGGTGAGGTCGCTTATCGGTTGGCGATGCCTCCGGATCTATCGAGGGTTCATGATGTATTCCATGTGTCGCAGCTACGGAAGTATGTCAATGATCCTTCACATATCATTCCGGTTGAGTCATCAGAGATCGAGCCGAACCTGACATTTGAGGAGAAGCCAGTTCAGATTTTGGACCGACAGGACCGGATGTTGCGTCGCAAGGTGGTGCCTCTGGTTAAGGTTTTGTGGCGTAGCCAGAAGTTCGAGGAGGCTACTTGGGAGACCGAGGCTTCGATGAGGGAGAAGTTTCCCGAGTTGTTCGAAGCAGGTACGGGTTGCTTTTGTTTTTGTTTCCTGTTTGTTTGTGTGTTTGTTGTGCTTGTTTTTGTTTTTCTGTTTGAGCTCCGTCGAGTAAATTTCGAGGTCGAAATTTATTTAAGGAGGGGTGACTGTAATAACCCGGAATTTTGGGCCAGAAAATTTCGCGGTTATTAATGTGATTTCCTTAGAATATTGTCTCATAACCGGCAGCCTATGAAGTCCAAGGCCGGCGGTATAGAACCGGCAGCCTATGAAGTCCAAGACCGGCGGTATAGAACCGGCAGCTTGTGAAGTTCAAGACCGGCGGTATAGAACCGGCAGCTTGTGAAGTCCAAGACCGGCGGTATGGAACTGGCAGCTTGCGAAATCCAAGACCGGCGGTTTATGTAGATCAAACCGGCGGCTTTGAAGCCTCAGCTTTTAAACTGGCAGCTTCGTCTTGAATTCTCAATTGGGCCAAAGACCCAACTTTTCCCTTATGTGGCCTTGGCCGGTTTGTTCTGGGTGTTTGGGCCAAGGTTTATTTGATTTAATTAATTAAGGATAATTATTATAATTTAAATAATTAAATTAATTAAATTAGTTTAAACACTCTTTACTTATTCAAATGTTGTTGATGACCAACAACTAATCCTCCCTTTTTTCTCTCTTGTTACACGGCCAGCTTGTAGTTCTAGGGCTTGCTTGTGTTTTTTTTTTTTTTTTTTTTTATTCTCCTTATATATATAGGACCCCTTCACTTCTTTTGGGTCCTATTTTGTTAATTGCTCCATAAACCCTAAAGTTTTTCTCCTCCTCTTTCCTCCTAAAAACAGCCGTGCATTGGGTTGCCTTGGATTAAATTTGCGATTTAAGGTAACTAGCTTTCCTCTTTAATTTATGGGTAGCTTTCACATAGTTAATTAGGAAATGAGATCATGAAAATTTTAGGGATTTAATAGTGTTTTACCTATGAATGTTGAACGGATGCATGACGAGTTCTTGATTTATTTACATGTATTTCTCATGAATTATGTATGAATCTTGCTTGTTTTATTAATTAAAATTTGCATAAATAAATCCATGGAGCTTTCTTCTAATCTTGCTTTGACAATTTTTGTTATGAATTGTCGTGGAGTTTGAGTAGTATCGCATTGAAAATGAATTGGTGCTGTACGTGTATGTTTATAACCAAAAGCATGATGTTTAGTTTCTTGATTTGTATAAGTTGACTTGATTAAGCTCGAGTAATGATGATGATGTCGCATGATTGAAGTGGATTACAGCAAGAGACTTGTTTAGCATGCAAGCATGATCTATTTGTTCATTATTAAGTTTATATGATTAATTATCGATTATTGTATTTGATTAATTAAAGATGTAATTTTTGGTATTATTGATCATGAATGTCGAGTGCCTTGATTTTAGCAATGAATTTTCGCTTGGTTTCTTGATTATTAAAAAGCATGATCGTGATGTATTTAATTAAATAAATTTATTTTTTGTATATGTAAATCTACCTACTCTCGGGATTTTTCCGAGTGAGCTAAAGATTAAAGAAAAGACTAAAAGTATTATTTTATCCTTATTTTGGTATTTTAGGTAATTAAATTGATTAATTAAATTAAATTAAGAATTTAATTAATTATTGTTAGTTATGAAAATGCCGTGTATAAGGGATGGAAATGGTCTTATTTTAATTAATTTTGACTTATTAATAATTTAGGGATTATTAATAATAAAATTTACGGATAAATAATTATTTGGGAATAAGTTGTAAAGTGTAGGGATTAAAAGAAACAATACTGCTAATATATATAATAGGGCCGAATGTTATAGTGTTGTTATTATAATTGTATTACTTTGGATAATGTCACAATTTATATATT
Source organism: Salicornia ramosissima (assembly GCA_951394345.1). Classification (NCBI taxonomy): domain Eukaryota; kingdom Viridiplantae; phylum Streptophyta; class Magnoliopsida; order Caryophyllales; family Amaranthaceae; genus Salicornia; species Salicornia ramosissima. The sequence goes on along the minus strand of OX596237.1, from coordinate 36,224,179 downwards.
TTGTTAAGGTTAGTATCCGAAGGGATAAGATTATAAGTATAAGTTATATATGTTATATATTCGAAGGATAGTATATATATTATAAGAATTTGAGATACATAAGATATTATTAGGGATTAAGAAAGGAAACAGAGTAATAGCTATACATGTCATGCTTCGGTCTCTGGCTAGGAAAGACTTGGTATTTAAGGTGGCCAATATACGTGCCGCACCTCTCTTTCCTGGGACTCCGAACATTTCATTTCCTATTACGGTCACCTAGTATTATCCTAATATATGATATGATTAAATTAAATGAAGATATAAGATACAATATGGACGCCCACCTGATGATACACGAGTCGTTAGTGGGTTAAGTCAGAGCCACTGCTCAATGGGACGAACACACGAGTTCCCCCGAGTAGTTTTGAATCTTAGAACATGTAGTCGTCTGGTGGTGGTACACGAGCCGCTACTAGGAGTTATGGCCATAGCTTAGACTTAGTGGTGAAACACGGGATCCGCTACGGGATTGAGTACACGAGCTCCTCCCGACATGTTCTAGGAAGTTATGGTGAAACACGAGATCCATAACGAGTTATAGTGACCGGTCCAACAAAGATGTTATGTTATGATCATACGATTGATATGTTAAGATGAAATCATAAGAAGAAGTATAAGATGATTTCTAAAGAAAGATATGTTATGATCTAATATGATAAGAAAGACATGATATGATATGATTAAGATAAGATTTATGATGAAGGGAATGTGACGAATTTATGGTTACGATTTATTTAAATGATATAATTCAAGAAGGGTTAAGTATAAGTTAAGGAATTGAGATCATTTAAGATGTATAATATAAAGTATAAGTTCGGTATATTATAAGTCTTCCGCTGTGTATTTCTGTAACTATATGAGTATGTATGTGTATGTATAAGTATACGGTTGTGGTATGTATTCTAACCGTATTTGCAGGGTTGAATGTACGTATTTTTATACGTAATTATACGTATTCTAACCGTATTTCTGCAGGGGTATTTATACGTATTTTTATACGTATCTCTATACGTATTTTTATACGTATTTGTATACGTATTTTATACGTACTTTTATACGTATTATTATACGTACGTTTATACGGAATTTGTGTTTTAATGTGTAAAGCATGTATTGAATTCTTTATAGTTTTTACGATAGTTTCTATGATATTATGTGTTTGGTGGTCCCTCGATTAAATGGGACAGCCTAGTTACTCGCCACTGACGGTGGACCCCTCCCTCAGTTTCAGGTGATGTTGCAGCAGATTAGAGCGGGCTTCGCCGGATGGGCTTGAGAGTTTAGGTCTTTATTTTTAAAGTTTCTAGTATTGCCAGAACAATTTAACCCTTTATTCAGTTTATTATATGTTCCCAGCATGTTGGGACAGTATTTCAGACATTTGATGTAATGACAATTAGTGGTTTATTCCGGATTTTAGCAGTTATATTAATAAAGGATACTTCTTCCATTTAATTTGTTTAAGTTATTGTTAATATGATTAAGTAATGATCCGAATGTCGATTTCCCTTCGTAAATCAACAAGCTAAAAAGTCGGGTCGTTACAAAACATATCCCTTGGCCATGAAACTAAGAGGGTCGGCCAAGGTGATGAGACATTGGGCCATTGGGCCCAATTTCAAACGAGGAGAGAATTAAGAAAACCCAGCCCAAAATCCAGGATTCGGACTTAGAGCTATGAAATCATATCAAATAACTGCGAAATTTTCTAGCTCGGATTTTCGGTTTATTACAGCAGGATTGTGTCAGATTGCAAGATAACAATTGATAGCATCAACAGACCTGACTATGCAATTCAGTATATTCATTTGGCTAACTTGTTCCATAATTGTAGGGAGCTCCTGGATTTTTGTATAATGAAAATGTTCTAAACAATTATATTCTAAATAGGAATATTTGATTTTAATAATCTAACCTTTTAACTATTCGCAAATAATAATCCAACCGTTTGATTATTCCTGAATAATCCAATCTTTGTACTAAATTTCTTAGAGTAAACTAAAACCAAATTTTAGGTGTGATATTGGGGCTAATTTAAGTGTTGTTTTTGTCTTTAGGTAAGTGGTTAACAACGTTAGCGCTAAACTACCGAAACACTACTTAAATCAACCCCAAAACGACACCCAAAATTTGGTTTTGGTTCACTCTATAAAATTTGGTAACAAAATTGAATTATTTAAAAATAATCAAAAGATTAGATTATTATTTGTAAATGGCTAAAAAATTAGATTATTAAAAATAACTATTCCTTCTAAATATCCCCAAACTCTTTTATTTAAGTTAAAAAAAAAAAAGTAATCTCCCCTTTTAACCCAAAAAAACAACAACAAAAAATCGGAGCAATAAACTTCCCGAACTTTTCACTTCTGCGTTGCACGAACTCTCTCCCCCCCTCAATCCTAGATGAAGATGGCTATTGAAGCATACATGACGATATCCGTTGAAACGGCTTGAGTGTTTCCTCTCCTCCATTGAAGCAACTTTTGAGGTAGGATATTTTTTTTTTAGTGGTCGAATTTCAAGTTCACGATCTAGGGTTTCCTCTCCTCCATTGAAGCAGCTTTTAAGGTATGTTGTGCTTGTACCTAATGTCGATTAATCTGCAAGCTTTGTAAACATCCAAGCCTGTTCTTTTTCTCAATTTGTATATCCCTTGTGTTACAGGTCATGCTATTGAGACTGAAAACTAATTTAAGAATTTGTCAACAAATACTACAAACATTGGAGATACCACCCCTCCTAGCTGTTAGTAACTGCTACTCCATAGTATTATTTACAATGAAGGAAATTAGATCAATCAACCCTTGTGTTTTATCGAGTAGTGCATCTGATGGGGAACACCAGAATCAGGCATCTGATTTGTCAAGTGAGGATAGTTCTATATCTACCTGTGTGCAGCACACCCCTGAGATCGAAAAGACTTATGTTCATCAGGTTTATGATGCAATTGCTCCCCACTTTAGTTCAACCAGATTTGCAAAATGGCCAAAGGTTGCATCATTTTTAGAATCCTTGTCTCATGGATCTCTTGTCCTGGATGCAGGATGTGGCAATGGGAAATACCTGGGTTTTAATCCCAATTGCTTTTTCATAGGATGTGATATCAGTTTGGCTTTAGTTAGTATATGTGCAGAAAGAGGGCATGATGCTTTGGCTGCTGATGCTGTAAACTTGCCTTACAGAAGTGGTTTTGGTGATGCAGCAATCTCTATTGCTGTGTTGCATCATCTAAGTACTGAAAGCAGAAGGAGAAAAGCTATTGAAGAGCTGGTTCGTGTTGTTAGGAAGGGGGGCTTAGTGTTAATAACTGTTTGGGCTGTGGAGCAGGAAGACCCAGGTTTGTTAAGTAAATGGACCCCATTGTCCCAAAAGTACCTAGATGAGTGGATTGGACCCGGTAGTCCTCGTGTGCAGAGTACCCGGTCGTTTAATTTGGAAAGCATTCCTGAAAGTGAAGAGAACAACACTCGAGACTCCTGCAATGCATCCAATGAGTCTCTTGTTGAAAAGTTGGACAGGACCATGAAGATTAACGAGCAAAAAAAAGAGAATTCATTGAATTCTGATAGATGTAAAGAAAACCAAGAGTATTTTGTTCCATGGCACTTGCCCTATCATCGCGCTGAAGTGAGTGGCGTGTCTGCTAGTGCTGTTACAAGTGGTCTGGCAAGAAAAGATGACAAGAAGGGTGCTGTGGTATATAACCGTTACTATCACGTGTTTAGCGAGGGTGAACTTGAAAGGTACAACATTACTGCCTTAATATGATTCTCACCTTTGGTTGTATATTTCTTACTTGCCCATAATGTGCTGTGAGTTTTTCCTTCTACTTCAATCATTTGGTTTTATGTGAATTTCTAGTCTCTTAAATAAGGTTACTGCTTTGTTTCACATCTAGACCTGTTCAATGGGCTGGGCACCCATTGGCAGCCCTAGCCCAACCCTTACCTAAAAGGGCTAAGACTTTATGTTTCAAGATGGCTAGGCTCATAATAGGCTTATATTCCAATGTATTGGGTACGGGCTGTAGGGCTCTTAGTGGGTGAGCATGGGTAATCTAATACTTCAATATTTAGTTATTCACCCATTCTTTTACTCCTCACTTACTAGTTGTTTTTTTTAATAACTTTTTGACTGTTTTTGCTAAATCAAAATAACAAGTAGACAGAAATGATGATCAAAATAATTGAGACTATTTTCGTAATATGCCGACAATTAACCAGTAGAAAGAAATGATGATCAAAATAACAAGAAAGTGCAGCGAGAACATTGTTTGAAAACGCATGCCTAGGTGATAAGCGATTGGGGATGGGCGCTTAATTTTGCCAAGAAGAGGCGTTTGTGGCTGGGTGATTCTGCTCATACTAGAAATTAGAAATTTAATTAACTGTTTCTGCTCATACTAGCTCAATTCATTGGCTGACATTTATAACAATTTTATGCCATTTCTTGCTGTGATTCTAGTTGGGCTGGGCTTAATTTTCAATATACTGTAGCAATTAGAAATTTAATTAACTGTTTTTGCTCATACTTGCTCAATTCATTTGGCTGACATTTATAACAATTTTATGCCATTTCTTGCTGTGATTCTAGTTGGGCTGGGCTTATTTTCCTTGACTCTTAATTTCCGCTTAATTTTTCCTGGTAGCCTTCATCAATTCCCCCAGCGGTGAAGAGAAGGTTCTTTCTTAGCAATTAACATAACGTGAAACGAACCTGAGACTAATTTCAAATTACGCAGTTGAAACAATTATGAGTCAAATTTTGAAGAACTTAAGATTTGATGAACATATGTAGTCAAAACCTTTTCTAGGATTTAGAGGTTTTCAGAAATTCATGGTTGATGAACCTATTTCTTAACTTTTGTTGCTGCCATTATTTAAGGCCAGATTACCCTACATATGCGCTCATTTGAATTCATTTTATATACCTGGTCTCCATACATCATCCTTGCGTACTTTTGGAAACAAAGATCATTGTTTCACCTAAAATATTCTGCTTTTGTTAGCACAAGTGTTACCTAGTTTGCCTTTTAGTTTGTTTTTATATTTTGCGGTTCGCCCAAAATGGGCCAAAAATAGCTAAAAACCGAGCATAATTCTCTTTTTTCGGTTCGTAATTGATAGGGAGTTTAGGGAACTATGTAACACTGTTTAGTATTCTTATGCTTGACAGTTGACATCATTGCTGTTGACTGCCCACTTGTTTTTCTTGAAGCCTTCAAGTCTCAACTCTCAATTGAGCTTTTGTTTAGTTATTCTCATAATAGATTTAAATCTATTTTTCTGTTCAGCTTGCTGACAAATTGACTGCATTTCTAGAAGTACATAACGATCCTTCTGCTTGGCTCCTCACGTCCTAATTTCAAGCATGCCACATTGACATCAACCAAAGACATGATACAAACTAGGGACTTCTGGATGAACTGTTTGTAATGTTCCGACGTAAAAATTTTGGAGCTGCCGTAAGCCTATTTAGCTACTTATACCGGAGGTCTGGACTCTGGAGCCCTGGCATTAGATGATAAAACTACGGCTCTGTTTGTTTTGATGGAAAACATTTTTCCGGAAAATGATTTTCCTCCCTCTTTCCATTTTCCTTTGTTTGTTTTGGAAAGGGATGAAAAACAATTTTCCTTGAAATGGAAAATGTCACTTTGGAAAAGGAAAACCATTTTCCTTTTGTGGGGAAAGAATGCCACATTTTCCTTCTTACTCTTTACTTCTCCCTTATTCACACTCCTCCCATCTTTCCTTCATTTCTATTTCATTTTTTTCTTTCTTTCACAAGCTTTCCTCTAATTAAACTAACAAAGGAAAACTTTGTTTACATCTATGTTTTCCATTGAAAATTGTTTTCCTTAGAAAATGATTTTCCATGAAAATTGATTTCCTCCAAAACAAACGGAGTCTACGTCATAGACTCGCAAAATTAAGTCTATGATACAGTTATTAGATACTCCTTAAGATTTATTCTTTTTGTGTTCACCCAGTCACCATTATGAGCATGTAGATAATTAGAATCCCTTAAATTGGGGGTTCACTATGGCTCTTTTTGCACTTTTTAGTACCCAACATCCAAATCAAAGAGCTCTGTGATGAATTATTTTGAAACTGAGGAGCATACTCTTTGTTGTTTGAAACTTCGTGGTGTGAATATAAATAGTTAATTGTTCCATCAGTTAATGGTCAGATCTGTAAACTATTCCATCAGTTAATGGTCAGATCTGTAAACTATGATTAGGTTACTCTGTTGCTGTAATCATTGTAACTGTAATGGGTAGTAGTTTTGAAACTCTAGCTTGTGCAGATTCTTTAAATCTGGTTTAATGACGTTAATGTTTTTATTTATATTTTATGAGTATTTTTGGATGAATTTTAGCCTATATCCTGAACTGCCTGTGATATGGTCCTGGTTTTCAATAACTCACTATATATATTTCAATTGTGATAAATTTGCAGATTAGTGTCGGGAATGAGCGATGCTGTAGTCGTGGATCGCTTTTTTGATAAATCGAATTGGTGTATTATTCTTGAGAAAAAACATTGACGAAATGAAGACATACCATCATGTATGTCCTACTCTGTTGCTTAGACAAATTCAATTGAGTGATAACAGTTTGAGTGATAGACTGGAAACTCTTACTCATCTTTAAAGGTGCGGAGTAAATAGCAAAAGTTGTTCTCTAAAATGGAAGGTTGAGCTTTTAGTAATTGTATTTCTTTGTTGTATTTTATCACTTTTAGGACATTGTTGATTATGGAAAGGAAAGAGATAAAGGAGGTTCATGCGGATGGGTTTTTTTTCTATTAATATACTCCATCCTTTTTTTATTAGTTGTTACATATTGTTTTTTACACACTTGTTGAGGCATAATTTTGACCAATAATATTTTTAATTGTATAATTGTTGCAATCATAAAAAAATATATTTGGATGGTGTACTGTGATGAATACAACAAGATCTCATTTGCCTATTTCGTACCTTATGCCTAATAGCTATTAGTAATCGAAATATGTTGGATGAATTGTGCCAAAAGTTAATAAGTTATATCTTTAAAAAATTGAGGGAGTTCTTTTAGCCATAAAAAATAAAAGTCGGATAGGGGTTGTTTGGCAAAGAGTTTTTGAGGGGAAATAGAGGTTTGAAGAGAGCTTAGAGTTTTGATCATCCAAAACTTTAATTCGGGGGTTTGGAAAGATACGGTTTTAAAAAAAGGTTTTGTACCAAAAATTGTCATCTCAACTCTTATATGGAGTTAAAAGTTTGAGCAGCTTTGGAGGAAGAAAATTTTATTGACTATTTTATCCATATATTTAAGGTTAGAAAAACTTCAAGCAAACGACTATAGATTACTAAACACCTTTACCCATTCATTATTTAAATCATAAATCAAATTCTCTGAACAAAAAGTAATGATCTATATACAAACGCAAAACTAAAAACTCTAATTAACAAACAGGGCTATAATCTAGCTGTGGAAATTTTCTCCACATGAAACTGCGAATATTCATTCATTTGAACTGTCCAAAAATTTAAGAAAATGTTTGGTAATAACAATAGTAACTTTTTTTTTGAAATACTACCTCAGTTTTTATTTAATCCTGCAGCAAAAACTTTTGCACGTTTTTTGAGAAATAAATTTAAGGGTGTTAATAGACTAATTAATTTTTAAAAATTGAACATCGGTAACTTCTAATCTCTCTCTTGCTTGTCTTTAATTTATGTTAATTAATTTGTACATTTATATCCTTAAATCTTTTTTTTTTAAATACGTGAAAAACAGTTTGTTGCAAATAAAAAGAAACGCAGGAAGTACTAACAATATAAACTTTACGGGGGTAACACCGAAACATTGTTTACATTTTATTTTTGGCAAAGACATTTTATACATCAGAATACAACTAATGTATGTAGCACTGTCAATTCAGGTCAACAGTTTAGTTTTGGTTTTAACCAATTAGTTTGGGTCGTTTTCAGTTCAGTTAATTTCAGATAATTTTTTTCAGTTCAGTTTCAGTTAATTGTTCAGGTTAACCAATCAATTAAATATTAAAATGGGTGCAATTCAATTCAGTTCAAAATTTGGTTACAGTTTTTTTTGGTTCGGTTAGCTTTAGTTCAGCTCATTTGAGATTATAATTTTGTAACAATTAATTTCTAGTTTAGTTTTTATTTCAATTTCAGTTAATTTTTTTCCGGATATAACGTTGTAGTTGGTCTTCGATTTTACCCGTACAATTTCAATTGTTGTTAGTGCATTGTGAACGGTTGATATAAGAGTTCTGATTGTATTCAGTTTACGTTTGGTTAAATACGGTTCTATCCGTACGATTTCAGTTATTATCAGTTAATTGTAAATAATTATATTCCGTTACACTATGGTCATTTTTAGTTTTGTAAGGACATTTTTAACAGTTTTAATCAAGGTAGATATCGAGTATTAATGGGTTTACCCGAGTTTTCACGTCCCCCCTAAATAATATGGTCGGATCATATTCGATTTAGTTGTTGAAGTGTTTTGCCTTACAACGGGTTAATTTATTTGTTTATTTAGTTAAGGTGTACGTTAATGTTATTTATTATGTTTCAATTTTTATATAGATCAATTTATCCTTGTATTAATATTAAGTGTAAATGTGTAAGCGTGCATCGAGTATTAATATCGAGTACTAACATTAATGTCAGTCAAGATGATGATGGGTGATACTGAATTGGCAATAACAACGATCATAACAATAAGGATAGCAATTAGCAACAACAACAATGAATTGATGATGGCACCGATGATAATGGTGATTGATCTGATATATTTGAATAATATAATGACAATAATAGTAGTATCAATATCGAGAACAATAATAAGATTTGAGCCTATTTTTAATCTAATACAAAGTTAATAATATGTGATATGTATAATATGTGATATGCGTAATAGAGTTGAGGTCTGAAGATATTGTAGCCGTATACTATAATGCGTTCAATTTTAAATTTTTCATTAAAGTTTGGGAGCGAAGGTTAATTTTTCATTGAAATTTGGGAGATAAGGTTAATTTTTCATTGAAATTTTGGATGGAAGTTAATTTTTTCATTGAAATTCTTGAGGGAAGTTAATTTTTTTATTGAAATTTTGGAGGGAAAGTTAATTTTTAATTGAAATTTGGGAAGGAAAGTTGATTGAAATTTTGGAGGGAATGTTAAATTTATAATTGAAATTTTGGTTTAGTTAACCAACAATTTAAACAATTTTCAGTTCATTTTGGTTCAGTTAACAAATTATTTAAAACATTTTTCCAGTTCATGTCGGTTTAGTCAACTAAAAATGTAAACAATTTTAAGTGAAGTTCAATTTAGTTATGATTAGTTTAAAAGTGTTTTAAATATTCTAACTTTTTCAGTTCAGTTTCAGTTTAGTTAAGTGCAGTTCATTTTGTTTCAGTTGGTATTTCAGTTATGAATCATTTGGCTCTTTGTTCATTTCACTTCAATTGCGTTAGGTTCAATTTCAGTTAGATTCATTTATCATTTTTTCAGTTAAGTTTTAGTTAGCTTCAGTTATCCTTTTTTCAGTTCAGTTCAGTTAATTTCAGATACTTTTCAGTTCAGTTATTTTCAGATACTCGATTTTCAGTTCAGTTATTTTCAGATATTTAGCAGTTAACTTCAGTTTTAGTTGGCTTCAAATTCAGTTCAGTTCAGTTCGATATTTTTTAGTTGCATTTCAGTTATCAGTTCATTCAGTTCAGTTCACTTTCAGTTTCAGGTAATTTCATGTCGACCCAAAACAGTTCAGTAGTTAATTCAATTCAGTTAAATCAGTTATGATCCAATCTGACAGCACTAAATGTATGTTAAAAAAATTTGAAAAAGTTAAAGTGGCCAAAGTTATTTTATCAAAAACTACTCATGCAGAGTTTGTATCTAAAAATTAAATCCAAAGCCGGTGGGTTTAGCTAGACCTAACAATTGTATCATTTTAGAGCAAAATATCTTTGGATCATTTTGGAGCAAAATATTTTTGGATCATTTTCATGTCAATTTTGATAATTTTGGATTCAAATTGTAGATGGTTAGTTTTTAGATCGAGATTTTGGAGCAAGTGGTTGCAAATTGAATTACTTCAGATTGGATAATGTCAGCCCTAATCGAATGAAAATAAATAATCGATCGGATAAGATATTTTTTTCAATAATTTTATACTATTTTTATGAGTTATTAATTTTATTATTGACTTTTATGAGTTGTTGTAATAACCCCAAAATTTGGATTAGAAAATTTCGTGAATAACCCGTCTTAATTATTCCAATCCAAGCCCAAACTTAGGAATTTGGGTTGGGTTCTCTTATTCCATCTTTAAACTTAATCCAACTTGGGCCCAAAGACCTATTAGTGGGCTATGATGGCCGGCCACTATATAGCAAATCCTTCCTTTATGGGCCACTAATCTTAATTAAGAGGTAAAGTCCAAAAGCCTAATTATTTTCTTATCCTTTAAAGCCTACCCTTATTTATATCCCTCCTAGCTTAATTTATTGATCAAACACTCATATTAACTCCCTATCACCACCGTCCCACTTGTCTATTCCCCTCTAAAAATCTCTCTTTTCTTTTCTCATAGATTCAAAGGTGATTAAAGATTGTATTCTTTAAAATCTTTAATCATATTTTCCTTTATCTATTCTTTGATCTAAACTAATCAATCTTGCATCTTGTAGGTGGTGCTGGCCATGTAGAAGCCGAGTAGCAAAGGCTAATTTTCGGTCTAGGTTCTTCTTAATTAGATAACTAGACTTACCACTTAGATTTAGGATGATTAATTTGCATAATTTGATAGAATATGATGTTAATTGTAGAATTTTGATCATGAATTTGCTAGCATATGTTCGAACCATGCGTGTGTTTTCTTGAACATGTTCTTGATAGTTTCTTGAATTATTTACATGTTAATTTGTGATTTATTTAATTAAATATTGTTTATTTTATGATTAATGAATGTAAATTGCATGTTTTGATTTAAAGAATTGCATTAAAACTATTGTTCTTGCCTATGATCCACTCGACATTTTCGAGTTTTATGCAAGTATTGATTTTTATTATATTCTAGATGATTCCTGATGTTTTCACATGATTCTATGTAAATCTTTGATGTTTATTTATTATAATTCATGATTTAATATTTAAATTTGAATGATTCTTTAAATTTATTTGTAGAATATATATTATTAGGTAATCTTGATCTATTCGAACCATAGTATTGTGCAAGCATGAATTTTTACTGAGTTCTTGAAATAAATCTTTAATTCTAAAGCTTGTTTATTTGATTTAATTAAGTTTAGAATGTTAATCGTGAATTATATTTGTTGCTTTTTCTTGCTTGAAATGTCGTGACTTTCTTGATAATTATGTGTTAAAGTTTCAATTTTTATTGTTGAATTAATGATAAAAATCGAATCTTTAATATTAGAGTCTAATTGCATGATCGTTTGAAGTTATGATTTATATTTGCATGATGATTTCTTGTTGAACTAGCATGATCTTTTTGTTGCTTGCTTTCTTGTTCGTGCATGGCTGCGTGTATTCCATGATGAAAGGTTAGTTTTTTATTTCTTATTTGTATTGCTAAGTATGATTACATGATGATTACTTGATTACAATATGATTTATTATGTGGCTTTGAGTATTATCTGAACTATTTACGTGGTAGAGTCAATTACATGACTTACATGAGGACCGAATGATAAGTCCCTTGAATACTTACCATTCTTTTCTGAAGCAGTATATTTTATGTGAAGAAAATGTACGTGTTTAAGTTTATGCAAGAGTCTAATTATGTATTATTGACATCGATCATGGCGATTATGTGTTATCAACTTCGGTCGTGGCGATTATGTGTTATCGACTTCGGTCGTGGCGATTATGTGTTATTAACTTCGGTCGTGGCGATTGTGTGTTATCGATTTCGATCGTGGCGATTATGTGTATCGACTTCGGTCGTGCCGATTGCTTGTTTAGATTCTAGTTGAGTCAATTGTATGATTAGAATTCAGTTGAGTCGATTGTATACTTAGAATTCAGTTGAGTTATTGCATGATTATTACTTTAAGTCGAGCATTGATAATCATGAATTGATATGACGTTTTGAATGATACTTTTTCCTTTTATTGCTAAGTCTTTCGCTGTACTTTGGATGATATGATTGAAGCATGATTAATCGTTGTTTTTCGCTACGTAATTTTGATTTTTGAGTTGAATTGTTATGAATGTTGGAATCCCCTGTTATCATGATTGTTATGATGTGATTGCCCTGTTCTTTCATTTTATATATTTTATGGTTCCACTTCTAAGTGGAACAGCCTAGTTACTCCCCACTGACTGTGGACCCCATTTCAGGTAATGAAGACGAAGTGTAAATGGGCCTTGGTGTAGTTTTGGTTTGTGAGCGGTGGCGAGGATTTTAGTTCGATTTCGTTACCCTTAAACTTTTGTCTTTAGTATTCCCTTGTTTTCACCCAGCCTGTTGGGCCAGGATTTCTTTAATTATGATAAGTTTAAACTGTTTTTCCCTTAATAGTTGATTAGAGGATTCCATTTATTTCTTTTCCATTAATAAAAGTTAAACTTTGAACTCGAATTAGTAGTTTAATTATTAGTTATTAACTTTTAAGTAATTGGTAACAAACCGATTTGTCGATAAACACGAGATCGACAACGTACGAAAAGTCGGGTCGTTACAGTTGTTAACTTTTTGAGTTTGCTTGGGGCATTGAGTATATAGTTTATACCAAGGATAGCCCTAAGGGCTTGTTTACTTCAGATTATATTCAGTTCAGTTCAGTTCAGTTCATCTCTATTTAGTTCAATTAATACACTTCTATTCAGTTCAGTTCAGTTCAGTTCAGTTCAATTCAGTTCAGTTCAGTTCAGCTCTATTCAACTAATGTAAACGAGCCCTAATTATTAAAAAAAAGGGATGGAAATTGAAACATGTACAAAATATTGTGAATACAGTAAAGGTGAGGTCTTGCATAGGTGATGAAAGTGAAGTTTACTGGCAAGTCAACTGATGGCAATATTGGCTCGCTAAGAATGATTGAATATGATCAAGAGGAGGCAACTAATTTCTTGATAAGTATTTCACAACCGAGTTGCATAAGATTCTATCTCATAATAAAGAATGATATTTGAACTGGTGTTGATATCATGCCGCAATTCAAAGAGGGCAAGTTGGGTGGTGTTGCAACTTTTTAGAGACATTGGCTTGTGTTCCTGATCTGGAACCTCAATATACGGCCAAATGTGTCTTATGTATTTAATTTGAATCTATCGTGCTCTTCGTTGGGATCTAACCTACAAAATACGGAAATGTCACTAACTTGAGGGTGGAACCTGAGAACTCCCTTCTAATGCTTAAGTCAGAGATCGGAAAGAAAATGAATCAAAACTGTAGAGTAAGAGAATTGTGAATGAGATACCTAAAAAAGTGATTTGATTGGTCCTTCTATATGCATATGTCACCTGGTTAGGGTATGAGGTAAGTCGGTCAAAATTGTTGCGTGAGCTAGGCCCATGACACATGTCATCGCTTTATTTGCGCATTTGTATCTGATAATTACCTAACTCTAATTTTATTAGGCTTAGGTTTGTTTTTAGGTTATTTCGGGCTTGCCAACGTGGCGGGAACAATTAACCCCACGCTGTACATCGGATGGAAGTCTTCAGACATGAGTCGTTGCAAAATCACTATGATGAGTATTATCTGTCATGTAGAACCCACATGAGTTTGCTCCCCTCGAGGCACTAAGACTCCTAGATGGGTGCCCAGATGCAAGACGGGTTTGCCTCGATGGATGTTCTTCTTGATAGCTTTCTATCTCTCAATGGGGTCCAGCTTGATGGTGACGACCTCCTTTGCTAAAGTCCCAAACTCCTCGATGGCTACTACCCCTGGCCTATGATGCCTTGATGGGTGTCATCCTCGATGGAGTTCTTTCTTTCCCTCAATGGGAGTTTCATGGTATTGATGCACTTTTTCCTCAATAATTACATTCCCTCGATGGTGGGTTACTACCATCGAGGGCCTTTCCATGAGGGTTTTTCCATCGAGGGCTCTTTTTTATGATTTTTTCTTTCTTTTGATGGCAAGGTTCAAAGTCCGTGACCATTCAATATTCTACGATGTGGGTTCTCTTTCCTTTTTACCTCGATGAATGACTTTCCGCGAAAGTGTAATTTCCGTGATGAATACCTCTGCCTTTTTTCCTCAATTGATGTCCCCGTAGAAGGATCCCATTTCCCGCGATGGTTATTTGCTTTGAAAATCGTCCATCGAGGTATTTTGGGAATGTTGGACCCTAAGGTCTCTCATTTTCCCTCGATGGTGGTATCATGCTGTTGAAGATTTTTTTTACCAAGTGTTTAGATCCCCAATGCTAGTGTTCTTCGATCGATGATTGGGTATTTTCCATGATGACTATCCTCTCACCTAACATCAATCAAGGTAACTTGGGAGCGTGGACATATGGGCTTCCCATTTTCCTCGATGGATACCCTTTCTTAATATAAATCCCTTTACGTCGATAGGTGATTCCAACGTCTAGCCCCAGAATCAACCATCTTCATTAGTGGATCCATTTCACCTCGATGGGTACTTTGTGCAGGTGTCAGCCACACTCCTATGGAGAGATTCCCATTTACCTCGATGGATATCAGTTACCTGGCCTCGATGGTGATACCATGAGGATTTCCTCTGTTTTAATTTCCTCGATGGATTCCATCACCTAGATGTGATTTCTCTTTTACTTTGACATCTTCTTCTCTTTGTCATTTAATGTTTGTACCCAGTGCTTAACCAATCTCTTCGAGGGGGTATTTTTACCTCGATAGTTGTCCTTAAAACTATGACCTCCAAATTTCCTCAAGGGATATTGAAGGGTTGAATAATATAGTTTCCAGTTCCAACCTACACTTATCAAGTTCAGCCACTTGATCCTTTAGATGATGGCACACCATCTCTAGGTGATCACAACTAGCAATAACAATTCCATACTCATCACGTTTCTCCTTAAATATAGTCTTGTTAGTTATGTAAGCCTCACCTAGTTTATAACATTCATTTAACAAAGAATCAATACATTCAAGCATATTTTCTCTATCATAACCATGCACATCTTCACGAACCTGTTCAAGATTAACCTTATGTTTTAGGAGAACATCATCCTTTTCCATAAAACAGTTATCTGTCGAGCTGATTCCCCTTCTGGTTCTGAAGATATATTGTTTCCTCTTAGCTTTGCCAAAGAAGTCATGTATTTTTTTGAATCTTGGGTTTCCTCTTCCTCGTGGTCAGATCCAGAGTTAGAGTCACCCCACATAGATGCTAACATATATAACATTCTTAAATGCCCTTTGGCAATCTTATTGGACTGCTTATCCTTCCACTCGGGAAAGTCACGAATGATGTGTCCCATGTCTCCACATTTAAAATAACCCAAAGTAGAAGAGTTAGTTTTCTAGAAATTTTTACCTCTTATGTTTTTTATCTGTTCCCTTAAGTTCTTTTCCAACCTCTTATCCATCATAGCAATATCATCATCATCTTCTTCTTCTATTATTCCCTTCAGCGCAATACCCTTGACTGGTTCCTTTTCAAACTTTGATTCAATCAACATCTCATGGGTCATAAGGGAACCAATCAAATCTGCCTAACTCAGTGTGGAAAGATATTTGGCCTCATATACTACTGTTACCTTGGCTGTCCATTGATCTATCAAGCTACACAATACTTTTCTCGCAAGATTTTCATCAGAAAAACTTTTGCCAAGAGATTTCAACTTAGTTACTATGACCATAAATCTACAATAACAATCATTAATTTTCTCATTTTTCTTCATAGTAAACAATTCATATTTTGACATAATTAACATGATTTTGAATATTTTTACCTCGGTGGTTCCCTTATAAGCAAGTTCGAGAGTATCCCAGATTTCTTTGGCACTTACACAAGCAGAGATTCGATTTATCTTATTATCTGCAATTGCTTGTTGTAAAATGGACATCGCCTTGGCATTCTTCTCCAATATCTTGAAGTCAGCAGAAGTGTAATCACTTTCTTTATTTTGCACAATGTTTCCATCAGCGTCTTTCTCAGTCACGGTTAGAGGGCCATTTTTACAACAAACTAGCATTAATAATCAATCCCAATGATTATTATGTTCTTCATTCTTTTCTTCCACTAGGCATAATTTTTCCATTGAATTTGGGGGTTTTTTTTGTTGTTCCCTATTGCATTCATTTCTTGAGAATTTATGATCTACTCCTCTAGGTGTTACCCTTACGAGAAGACGAGGCTCCGATACCAATTGAAGGGTTGAATATACTCAAGAGGGGGTAGGGTTGAATTGAACTAGAACTAGTTATGGTGGTTCCTGCAGCGTAGTTATTTGTTACACAATAAAAACAAGAACACCAAATTTAAC
Source organism: Salicornia ramosissima (assembly GCA_951394345.1). Classification (NCBI taxonomy): domain Eukaryota; kingdom Viridiplantae; phylum Streptophyta; class Magnoliopsida; order Caryophyllales; family Amaranthaceae; genus Salicornia; species Salicornia ramosissima. The sequence continues at coordinate 36,207,662 of OX596237.1, read as the reverse complement.
GAGGTTTGGCCAAAATCAAGGCGTACATCCTCCTACCCTATGCATCTTATTAATTCAACTCAGAAATAACAAGAGTACACACTCAACTATTGCAAACTCTTGGAACCAGTTCCCCACACTCAACTCTGAATGCGATCTCACCCGTGTTTGAACTGACAAACACTTCGCAATCTTCAACCCCATTGTTGTAGAAAAATTACAATGTTTTCATTCTATTTTTAATTTCTCACAAAGCTTGAAGAGTAAATTGAAGCTCTAAAGAATGTGTGTTTGTGTTTTATAGAAAGTGGAATGCCTTTCGTGTTTTTGCTCTTAAATCTTTTTGCTTAATATTTTTTTAGGAGCGACAGTCCACTTGATTGAGATGTAAATACCCACTATTTATAGACTTAAAACTAATACAAAACCCACCACAAAAGAGGGGAAAATCAGTTTTAAAAAACCATTGAAAGAGTGGGAAACAATTTGTTTTGTTCACAACAACCCTTTCAAGAAAGTTTGTTATGCCCAAAAGATCTTCATATTTTTTCAAGTAGCTGTCATAATTAATTAACATTTACCAACTGCCAATGAGGTGTTAAAAACCTAAAAAACCCTTTTTAAGATCTTTTAAGAAATACCCTATTTCTTTCGAAAAATGACAACAACTCATAGAGCAACTTGTCCCTAGACCATTACCCTAATTCATAGTGTAATATCCTAAAATTTATGATATTAATTTTGAATTTTATTTGATTTTTGGGGTTTTATTTCGTAATTAATTAATTTTGGGTCAAGTCCAAAATTAATCATGATTAACCATGCATAAGTGCAATTGGCCCATTAGCAATTTTTGGCCCATTTCTAGTAAGCCCAACCGACCCCCTCTTCCATATGGTAATTGCCACTTGTTTTGTGTTCACACCTAACTAACTTCTATAAATAGAAGGTGTTAGTAAGGCATTAAGATCATTTGTGCATTTAATCACCATTTGCTCACAATAAAAAATTCTAAACACTCCATTCTTACTCCATTCCACACGCCATTTTTGGCTATTCATCACCAACTTTGTTCATCAAATTTCTTCAACCCAAATCTTAAAGATTCATCCTCCATTGATCTTTAAGTATCAAAACTCAAATTAATCCTCATTAATTTTATTCAAGGTCACCTGTTCGGGTTTGGTTCCGGGTTGGTTTGAGTTGGGTGATCGTGTTTGTGGGGTGCTCGTGTGGTTCGTGGTGGTGCATGGTGGTTCACGGCTGAAGTAGGTTCATGTGCGGTAGTCTTCGCAGCAACGTGCACGTGTGAACGGTGGAACCGTGGTGGTGGCTGGTCATGTGCAAGACTCGTGGTCGTGCGTGGGGCCTTGAGTGGTGGTGCGTGTTCGAGTGGGTTGCACAGTGGTCTCGTGGTGGCCTTGGGTTGTTCGTGCAATAAGAGGATCATAATCGTGTAAGCACCTATGACCAAGTTGTTGCACAAGGATTGCAAATTCTTGTGGATGGATCAGTGTGAGGAAGCGTTCCAGACCCTCAAGCAGAGCCTTGTTACTGCGCCAGTTCTTGCTTTGCCAAATGAAGGTATGGGATATGAGGTTTACAGTGATGCGTCCAAGAAGGGTCTAGGTTGTGTTCTGATGCAGGAAGGCAAGGTGATTGCATACGCTTCGAGGAAACTCAAGGTTCATGAGCAGAACTATCCTGCTCACGACTTAGAGTTGGCAGCTATAGTCTTCGCTTTGAAAATTTGGCGACATTATCTCTATGGAGCAACTTGCAAGTTGTTCACCGATCATAAGAGTTTGAAGTATATCTTCACTCAGAAGGAGCTCAACATGAGGCAGCGACGATGGCTCGAGTTGATCAAGGATTATGAGCTCTCAGTTGACTATTGTGAAGGGAAGGCCAATCGGGTAGCAGATGCCCTCAGTCGTAAAGATCACCATTCATTCAATAGGATGGCGGTTTTTCCTAAGGAAATCTGCGTTGATCTTCGCAGAATGGAGGTTGGGATGGTGATGCCAGGTAGTACGAGAAGATTCGTGAAGCCAAACTTCAAGGTAAAGCAAAAGACTGTATGATTGAATCAAATGGCAGTATCAAGTTCCGCAACAGGTAATGGAGTTAAAAGTTTTTAGCTAAACTGTTTTGACCTAATGGATACTAAAATTTGCTCCGCAACAGGTAGTGTGTGCCCCAGAATTCGAGGTTGAAAAACAAGATCATGGAAGAGGCTCACACTACTCACTATTCGGTGCATTTAGGTGGTGGAAAACTCTATAAGGACCTAAAGGAATACTTTTGGTGGCCTAGGATGAAGCAAGAAGTCGCGAACTTCGTTGCACGGTGTCTCACCTGTCAAAAGGTCAAGATTGAGCACCAAAGACCGGGTGGACTCTTGCAGCCATTGCCGATACCCACGTGGAAGTTTGATTCCATATTCATGGATTTTGTAGTGGGCCTACCCGCGACATCTACGGGTTTGGATACTGTTTGGGTAATAGTTGATCGTTTGACTAAAGTCGCCCGATTCATTCCGATGAAGGTAACTTGGTCGATGGAGAAGATGGCGGAAGGTTACTCGAGGGAGATCATACGGTTACATGGTGTGCTTAAGGATATCGTGTCTGACTGAGATCCCCGATTCTTGTCACGTTTCTGGAAGTCTTTGCAGGAAACTTTTGGAAAAAAGCTTAACTTGAGTACAACATTCCACGCAGCCACAGATGGCCAGACGGAACGGACCATCCAGACGCTAGAAGATATGCTGCGGGCTTGTGCGTTAGATTTTCAGCAGACTTGGGTTAAATCGTTGAATTTGGTGCAATTTTCGTACAACAACAACTATCATACTAGTATCAAGATGGCTCCTTATGAAGCTTTCTATGGGCGCAAGTGTCGCAGACCTACTTGTTGGAGCGACATCAGCGATGCTTTGGTGATTGGTCCAGATCATATCAAGGAAACGGTGGAGCAGCTCAAGATCATCAGGGCGAGGTTGCAGGCAGCTCAAAGTCGACAGAAGTCGTATGCCGATCGTCGACGTAAGCCGTTAGAGTTTCAAGTGGGTGACAAGGTGTTGTTGAAGGTTTCCCCTATGAAGGGTATGACTCGATTTGGCCAGAAGGGTAAGCTCAAACCCAAGTATGTAGGGCCATATGAGATTCTGGATCGGATTGGAGAAGTAGCTTATCATTTGGCGTTACCTCCGGATCTATCGTAGGTTCACGATGTATTTCACGTATCTCAGCTATGGAAGTATTGGGTTAAGACGCTCAGACCCAAGTATTTCACAATGTATTTTCTCCCTTGTCTCAAAATTGGGCCCAATGACCTAATATTGTTCCCCCTTGGCCGGCCCTCCCCTTTATTTGGCCAACGATTATTTTCTTTTTATTGTTTTAATTTTTTAGATAATTCTATATCTAAATATCCAATTTTTATAAATATCCTATTTAATCTAAAAATCCTATTTTTTCTTAACAACCTAGCAAACCCTCCTAAAATCACTCAATTCCCTCCTATTACTATTCAAAATACACATCCCCTCTTTCTTTCATTTAATTAATTAATCCTCTTGTTCTTTATAATTATATATATAGAGAACAATACTCGTAACTTTTATCCTAACTTCCACACTCTAAACTCCTAACTAAACTCTAAAAAGTGCTCTAGTGGTGCTGTGTGTGTGTGTCGAACCCCAACAAGTAATTTCTTTGTTTTTCTTGTTTTCTAATTAAGGTAACTAGACTAACCCTCTTAAGTTTGGATATTTTATCATATAGTTAATTAGAATTAAACTAGCAATTGATAGAATTAGTATCATGTTTAGTCTATAATTTTCGAACCATGTTACTTAATTATCCATGTTGTTCTTGATATTTTCGCATGATCTTTTATGAATCTTTGTATTTTAATTAGTTCTATACATAATCTAGTACCTTAATCTATATGTTTTAATTAGAATAATTGCATGATAAATCTTAAATGGATTCTTGAACCATGCGTGTATATGTCGAGTATGTAGACTAATTTTCATGTTGATTTTATGATGATTTCTTGATTTAAAAGCATGTATATGATTTATTTAATTTATTAATAAAAGTCTTGAATTAAAGTTACAATTTTGTTCTTGTTCTTTAAAAATGCCGAGTGGTCTAAGATAGTGTCAAGAATTAAAGTTTCAATTTTTCTTGTCCAATTATATTTCTAATCCTGATTTATTAATTAATTAATAGTTTAAAGTTAATTTAATATTATGATAATATGAATTTATGAGTTATTGAAGTTAATCTTGATCTTTCTTTTTACCAATGATGGCCGAGTATTTTAAGTGCCAAAAGGAACAATTTTTGATCCATGTTGAATTATAAGTATATGATAAATTGATATTTTATCACTTTAGAATTAAATTAATAGTTTTAATAATTAAATTATGATAATTATGTGTAGAATTTAAACTATGAATTTTTGACTCTAAATATTGAAGAAGACCGAGTGCTATTATAACAACAAGGAGTGAATTTGATCTTGTTTTGATTAATTAATTTATGGTTTGATAATTCAATGATAATTCAATGATTTTATTATTTATTTAATAAGTTTAAATTATTTATTTATGATAATTGTGATTAATATTTTAAAGTGTCAATTTTTGTTATTTTTTTATGATGGCCGAATGGTGTAATGATGGAAAAAGGGTATTTTTATCATGTTTGATACAATATTATTTGATAATTGTTAGTTTTTATATTAATTTGATGATTTAATTGATTTATTGAATTTTCTATAATTATTAAAAGGAATTGATTTAATTATTTATTTTATTTATGTGAATGTCGAGTGACTTAAATAAGAATTATGACCAATTTAATTTAATTTTAGCTTATACTAATTTTAGTTTATGATTTAAGGATTTATGTTAATTAAAGGATTAAAAAGGAAATTAGAAGTTAAGTCGAATTACTAAGAATAAGGATGACTTTGATAAGAACAAGAATAAGAATATGATGATCAGTTGTTTATTGGTCTCATGATGGACATGTCGATAAGATAAGATAAGTATAAGAAGTGGACGCCTGTTTTGTGATACACGGGTCACCAGATTAGGTTAAGTCGAAGACACTGCCCTATTGCGGTCTCTGGGCAGTTCTTGATTCTAAGATGTGTAGTTGTCTATGTAGTAGTACACGGGCTACTATTTAGGACTTATGGCCATAGCTTAGGCTTAATTCTTGCAAAGCAGAGCTACGGGTAGAATACACGGGATCTTTCCGGCGCATTTTAGGAAAGTTGGGATGTTCACCGGCATCCTTACGAGTAGGGTCGGGCAAAACCGGATATCCGAAAACCGTATATCCAATTTTTCGGATCACTTTTTTTCTGATCCGGATAATTCGGATATCCGAAAATCCGGATATCCGAAAAACCGGATTCGAAAAACGGATATCCGGATCCGGTTTTAAATTGGAAAAAAAAATTAAACTTGACAATAAAAAATATAAAACAGAAAAATAAGTTACATAATAAATAATCAAAGCATCAAAACATAAAAAAGAAAAACCTAAAGTTCTTTAAAAAAAAAACTAAACTAAAAGCCTATAACCGAAAAAAACTAGAAAATCTAAAAAAAATAAATTACAAAGAAAACAAGAACATAAATGAAAGCAAATTATATGATAAGAACATAAACTAAATTATCATAGAGTGGAAAGCCAATTTTTTTTTTAAAAAAAAACGGATACCGGATAATCCGATTTTTAAAAAATGTGATCCGTATCCGGTCCGGTTTTCATTTTTTAAAACCGGATATCCGGTACGGTTTTAAAAAGCCGGATCGGATATCCGCTTTTTCGGATAAAAAAAAGCGGATAACGGATCGGAAACCAGATACGGATTTTTTTGCCCGGCCCTACTTACGAGGTATAATGACCGGTCCATGGATTAAGAAAGATGATTAAAAGATGGGTTTTTGGGTAATAATATGAAAAGATAAGAATTCATTGGGTTGGTAAGGTATTTATGTATTTTATTATGTTATTTATATGCATGATATGGTAAGTCTTTCGTTGCGTATGTCTGATTTTGCTTGGTATTTTATGATGTTTATTCTTGTTTTATATGAACCTGGTTGATTCTATGCTATTATATGATTTATGGTTCCACATTTAAGTGGGACAGCGTAGTTACTCACCACTGACGGTGGACCCCCCCCCATTTCAAGTGATGAAGCAGAAGATTGAATGGGCTTTCGTATAGGTTAGGTTGTGCGTTTTAGCAAGTTTATTAGAGGAAACCCGAACTCTGTTTTATTTTCTAATTTATTATTTTCTAGATTTTACCCAGCTTGTTGGGCCTAGATCCTTTTTGTAATAGTTTTGTTAGTTAATTTGGACCTTATGATCATTTAACCTTTTCCTTAGTTGTTAATTAATACAGTAAACCCTTCAATTCTGTTTAACAGTTCAAGTTTAATATTGTTTAATTTGGTAATGTTTGGTAATGATCCATTTGTCGATTTCCCTTCGAAAATCGACAGCTTATAAAAGTCGGGTCGTTAAAAGGATAGTGGTCGCGTCTTAACCCAATTCTTAGAATCTTGCTCTAAGATTAGGCATCTCATATGCAAATTCAAGCTTATCTTATAATTCATTACATCTTGGTTATTCTCAAGCCTACATCTTACGTCTTTACTTGAGTATAACTATGTACATTACTTTCTTTGAAATTCTTTAACCATTCTTAGACTTTCTTTAACTTAGACCACATAATCTATACTTAACGACTAATTAATCATAATCAAGAAAATCAAGAATCATTATATAATAATCAAGAAACTTCAAGAAACATTAACCATCATCAAATTATTCATCGTGCGCATATTCTTTAACTTAATTCATCTATTATCAATTCAAGATTCACATAAAACCCATCAAGATTATCAAGAACACCATCATGAACAATACTCAATACACACGCATAACACCATGAACATTCATGCATAAACTCCCCCTTGATTCATCATACAACATGCAAATCTTGGATACTTTTCATGATCAAAATCAATCATAACATGTCACAAAATAATATCATCAATTATAAGCATGGAATAATCAAATCTTGATCACAAAATCAGCCCTAACATCACGCATAACACACGCATAATTCAGACAATATTCAGCAACATTTTAGTCAACTTTAAGCATTAAATCATCATATAAACTTCATGAAAATTGTACATAATTATAATCAAACATTTAACTATCATATGTAATCAAAATATGCATGAAAACAAAGCAAAAACATCACAAAATCAACTCCTAAAATTGCACAGAATTCACGCATGAAATGGGTTAGTTTCACTCAAATTCATCAAAAGTTTTGGTCTAATTTGATCACCAAATCTATCCTATGATCATGATATTCAAACTAGGATGAAAAAGCATGTTACCTTGAAAAAAATTGATTGCAAAAGATAACAAAAACTCGCTGCCCAAAACCTTGCTCTTCATGGCCCAACCACACGAACACCCACCAACACGGTGCTTCAACCCACACGAACCATACCCAAAAACCAAACTAATCTCGTTGTCTTGATTAATGGCAATGAAAATTATCTTGTCTTTATTTACTTAAAGAATAATGGAGGATGAATCTTTAAGTTTTTGGTTGAAGAGATTTGATGAATAAATGTTGATGATGATTTAGCCCAAAATGGCGTGTGGAATGGAGTAAGGAAGGAGTTTGTTTAATTTTTGATTGTGAGAAAATGGTGATTAAATGAGCAAATGATCCTAATGCCTTACTAACACCTCTTATTTATAGAATATAGTTAGGTGTGAACACAAAACAAGTGGCAATTAAGCCAACCAAAGGAGGGGGCCGGTTAGGGGCAACGAAAATGGGCCTTCATGCTCTCATGGGTCATTTGCACTCAAGCATGATTAATCATGATTAATTTTGCACTTGACCCATAATTAATCAATTAGATAATTAATAATTTTAAATAATAAAATAAAATAACATAAAATAATCACACTCAAGCAACAAAAATAGCCCAAATAAATTTAAACCATGCACAAAATTAAATATGAATTCAAGCAACACTATCAAAGCAATTATAACACAAATCCGGAGCGTTACAGCCGCTGCTTTGCGTACTACTACTATTGGGTAACTCCAATAATCATATTTCTGGTACCCTATAAGTAGAGATTAATCATGGTATTGCTTTAGTCCCTCCGCCAAGTGATAGGGAATACAGAGTTTAGGGGTAGGGGAGTATCATTGCTAGATCTTTGCTACAAGGGGCTAAGATTAAACTTTATTTGGCCTATTCTTGTTGTTGCTGTGTAATCTTAGGGTCTGTATTGAATGATGCATCTCCCTTATTCTTGTTGTTGTTGCTGCTAGCGCCCATATCACAATAGGAATCCAAGAAGGGGGCGCACCCCGCGCCTATGAGGGCGCCGCCAGCTCCCCCTCTGCTCTGTTTTATACGTGGCTTCATCCACTTGATTTCTAGGTTATAATTTAGTTTAGTATAAATATAAAAGTTGATTCTCATTGTATTTCAAGCTACTTTTTCATGTTCAATTAGTTTCTTAGTATTAATTCTCTCTAATTTTCCTCAAGAACTCTTTAATCTATAGTTTGTAATTTTGCTCTTTTATTATGGAAGCAATGAAGAATTCTTGTTTATCAATGGAAATGGTAGCTTAAACTTGTTCTTGTGATTGGTTTCAATGATTCTAAAAAGCTCCTTGTGTAACGCCCCCGGTTTTGGGCTATTTTCTTGGTTATTTTGTTTGTAATTATTTTATTTTTGTGCATGGTCTAAATTTATTTGGACTATTTTTATTGCTTGAATGTGACTATTTTTATTTTATGACTAATTGATTTATTGTTTCTTCTATTTTAATTTAATTAATTAGAATTTTAATTTTAATTTTCTAATTAATTAATTTAGTTTTGGGCCAAGTGTGAATTTAATCATGATTAGTCATGAATTAGTGCAAATGGCCCAAGTGATCAATTTGGCCCAATTCCTTAGCCATAACCGGCCCCTCTCTCTTTTGTGAGGCTTGGTTTGCCACTTGCCTTGTTTTCACACCTAACTAACTTCTATAAATAGAGGTTGTTAGTAAGGCTTAAACACCATTTGCCCATTTAATCATCATTTGCCACAATGAAAACCAAAGCACTCTCCCTCCATTTGCTCTCCATTTCCACGCCTATTTTGGCTTATGAACACCCATCATTTGTTCATCATTATTTCAAAACCCAAACTTAAAAATTCAAACTCCATTGATCTTTAAGCGAATAAAAACACATTATCCTTCATTGTTTTTATTCAAGACTTCTGGTTCGGGTTGGGTTTTTGGGTTTCACTCGTTTGGTTCGTGTGGTTCGTGGCTGGCCGTGTTGAAGGCCGTGTTCAAGAGGGTGTTCGTGTTGAAGGTCATGCGTGGTGGTCCATGCAAGGGAGCCGTACTCGTGGGGTGGTGCTGTGGCCGTGTGCTGCGGGATTGTTGGGGCCGTGTGGTTTGGTTCCGGGCAGCGAGTTTTTTGTATTTTTGTGTTTAATCTTCAATAAGGTAACATACTATCCAAATCCTAGTTTGTATACTATGATTTATAGGATAGATTAGATGACTAAATTAGACCAAAATTGATGATTATGACCCTTGTTTATGCGTGAAGAATAGGCTGATTTATGGTGGTTGTTTATGATATTCTTGTCTTCTTTTTATGTGGATTATGATTGATTATGATCGTTTTACATTTTTTTATGATCATGTTCAAATTTCATGAAGTTTCGAAGCTTATGAGTTGATGGAATCGTTGTTGAATTAAGATGTTGATGTGCGCAATTTTGATGATGATGATGATGATGATGAGTTCTTTACGAATCTTGATGAGTTCTTTACGAATCTTAATGAGTTCTTTACGAACCTTGATGAGTTCTTTACGAGTTCTTGGTTGAGTCTTGAATTCTTGAAGTATCTTGATTATGAATGATGATTCTTGGTTTCTTTATCATGATTATGTAGTCTTAAGTGTAGATTATATAGTCTTGGTTAAAGAAAGTTAAGTTAAGTTCAAAGAAAGTTAAAAGAGGTTTAAAGAAGGTTAAAGAAAGACAAAGAAATGTTAAAGATTGATTAAAGAAGTGTTAATAATTATGGTTAGACTCAAGAAAAGACGTAAGAAGCGATCTTGAGAATAACAAAGTTGTAAAGGATGTAAAGATAATGATAGCTTGATTTTACTATTAGACGCCTAATCTTAGAGTAAGATTCTAAGAATTGGGTTAAGACGCTGCCCCTATCCTATCCACGGTATTGGGATAGTTGGAGATCGTACTATGTCGTCCTCCTGATATGAATTTCTCGAAAGATGGGTATCATGGGGTTGGGAGTAAGATTCTCAATCCTGGCATAGTAGAAAGTTCGTTCGCGTAAGAGGTGTTCGTACGAGCATAGTCCGGTCTAATATGTAAATGATAGTGCCAAAGATTAAGTAAAGATAAGTCTAAGGTGGAGTGTTTGGAGTTAGTCGAGTTTTGGATATTATTGTTGGTTGTTGTTATTATTATCGTTATTAATATGATTATTGTTGGTATGATATGTTGTTTTGCGTTATCGTGTGTTGGGTGTTTGATTCGGTTGTTTGATTTATTCTATGGTTATGTGTATCCACGTTAAGGTGGGACAGTGGATTGTTGTTAATTTTTCAGGTAGCTCTGATGATGACGGTGTTGCTTAGCTTTGGGTTGGGCGAGTGCCGATGTTCTTTTCGTTGTTTAGATTGCGTTTCGTTTCTAGTTTTGGATTTAGTAATTGTAGTTCATATGTTCTAACTCTGATATTGTTTGGAGTTACATTCTAGTATAGAATACATTTGGGTTTAGTATTGTACAAGTTTGTGGGTATTGTACTTTTGGGTTATAGTAATAATGTTTTTGAGGTTTTGTTTTAAATTTTTAGTAAGTTTGTTTGTTAGATCGACAATTCGACTCGTCGGTTTCTTCCGCGCCGGTTTAAGCGAGTCGGTTCGTTACAGTTGGTATCACAGCCGAATAGGTTTTAAGTGAAGTTTTAGGACTTGAGTAAAACTCGGGAGTTGAGAGCTTTGCCATTCCCGAGTGATAACTCCAATTTAGGATAAGATTAAGGGAGAAGAGCGTCGGGTAGAAGAATCCGGGATAAGACTCTTTTTCCTATTCTCTCTTTATGTGTATACTTGACTGTGGTGGTTGACTAACACTTTTGCTTCTATCGTTGTCTTATGACGTTTCAGCATGTCTACACCTCACCGGTCAAGTTCGGGACGACATTGATTTCGAGCGCTTGATGAGGCGATCCTTACTTTGGCGCACCATAGTCGTCAAGCACCTAACTCGTAGTCAACGTTCGATCGTATCACTCGTCATCGACCACCGACTTACGATGGGGTTGCCAACCCTACGACTGTGGAGAGCTGGATCCGTGAGATGGGGAAGCTCTTCGATGCTAAGTTTTGCCCCGAGGACGAGAAGGTCCAGATCGTCGCCTACTACTTGCGAGGAGAGGCCGATAACTGGTGGAGCGTAGCTAGGAACGCGTGGATGCCCCTGCATTCGATTTCTTGGGCCGAGTTCGTGGCTAAGGTCAAAGAGAGGTTCTACCCCGACGGGATACAATGGCAGAAATAGGAGGAGTTTCTTACTCTCACCTAGGGTAAGATGACGGTTCAGGCTGTAGACACCTAATTCTGGCACCTTAGTTAGCTCCCAACGGTCTATGATGAATGTACCCTGTTGCACAGGTCTGGTCTTGAGCTAGTATGCCAAAATTCCATCTCTTTACCCCTCTCATACCACTCTCACACTTTCTATAGGCGTTTTAGAGGCTCACGACTCGTTTTAGGATTTTTCAGACATTTCTTAGGTTTTTTATTAATTTATTTTTATTATTTTTCATGCGTATTTATTTTCTTAGGGCATTTTAGTGATTTTAAATTGCATAAAATAATTTTCCTAGGTTAATAGCATTTTTCTAGAATTTTTGGTAATTTTTCCAAAATTTTCCGAGTTTTTATCCATGAATTTTTGAAGCATTTTCCATTCTTAGGGGCATTTTAGTAATTTTACACCTGCATCGTCAAATTTTTCTCCACTTTTCACTCATTTATATTTTTCTAGAATTTTTCCATTTTTTTTGGCATTTTTAACATATTTTTTGAAAATAGTCCGAAAAACCCGAAAACAGCCGAAAACAGTCTAGATTAGCCCGGATTATTCCGGAACCTCGCGAAATCTCCGGAAATCTCAAATATTATGATAATATTACGTATGATTCCCGTAATTGTATCATAATCGCATAATATCTCCAAGATTCACGCGCAGAATAAGCAAAAAAAATCGACCCGGACACAGCTGGACCTGCGCCTAGACGCAGGTCCATATTACAGGAGCTGCGCCTAGATGCAGGTCACAAATACTGACCTGCGTCTAGACGCAGGTCTTGTAACTGGACCTGCGCCTAGGCGTAGGTCTGGTGCCATTCCGGGACGATTTTTTCCTCTGCTCGCCTATAAATACGACCCTTCATTCGACCTAAAAAACCACAACAATATAACACGAAAAAAATTCATACTCTCTGCTCTGCTCTACTACATATTTTCTCTATACAAAAGCTCTGTCAAAATCAATATTAATCACATATAAAATACATTCAAGCATTTTCAATCACTGAATCCGGCATTTGGCATGCTAATTTCAGGGCCGTAATCGACCGCCGCACACTCTGGTACACATTTCTGAGACCCTTTTTTCTATTCAACGTCAATATGCTTTCTTTTCTTTTAATTTTCATTTTAATTTATGATTTGCGTGATTCATGATAATATGCGATTTTTCCTGTTCCGTTCATGCCGATCTATGTTTTAATTCATACATACATACATACATATATATATATATATAATTTCTTTTATCTTCAATTTGTAAACCATGTCATGCCTTAATTTTCACATATTTCATGTCGTCTCCATGTATATTTTCTATGCTTATTTTTAATTCGCATAATTCCGTTAACTTTTTATTTATTTATTTATTTTGATTGCACGGGATTCGAGGTACATTCTCTTTTTCCATGCCATCATCATGTTGATTTGCTTTTTTTTTTTTTATATATATATGATTTTTTTTTTTATTTGAATCTTGATTTCTCATCCGGATTTTTGGCTTTATTCTAGCATTTTAATATTGATTAATTCCAAAGTGGTCACAAAACAATTTTAGGTTAATTTGTGCATTAATCTGAACCGACTTAGTAATTCGCAAATTACGGCTAAAACTGAGTTATCTCTGTTACTCTTAAATTGAACAATGATCTTACAAAAGAGACCTAGTAGAGACCGCTTGCAGGCGGGCGGGCCCAATGCACGATTGGCTCGTAACTTGTCCCCGAACCCATACTCTGGTGCACCACCATATGGGGCCAATTGCTCCTAGCATTGGTACTTCTTCGGTGTTCGTGGACCGTATTAAATGCACGGTGGCGACTCCTACTAGTCCGTATTCACATATGGCGTTAACGAGCATTCAAATCAACTCGTGATGTAGGCGGCCGGGTAAAAACGACCCCTACACAGGCCTACACCGATAAGTTTGTTGAGCTATCGATGTTCACTATTTCTGCAGTTCCATCTGAGGAGGAGCTGGTCAAGCGCTACATCAAGAAGCTAGATCTGAGGATTCGCGTTCACGTGATCAGTAGTGGAGCGAATTCATTTAAGCGAGCTTACGAGGTAGCACTCGAGATTTAGGCGTCAGTTATCGAGGAGGATGCAACCAAGAAGAGGACCCTGACCCTAGTGACATCGCCATCATTTAAGAAGCCTTGGTTCAGTGCTCCTAGTAGTACCCCTCCGACCGCTAGTTCGTCTCAGGGATCAGGGAGTTCGAGATGTAGAGGATGTGACAAGGACTTCCATACAGGGAAGTGTTGCGACGGGACGCCCATTTCGTGTTTCATCTGTGGGAAGGAAGGCCACAAGGCGTCAGTTTGCCCCGAGAAGAAGCCAGGCACCGAGACCAAGGAACGTCCAGCACCGGCTAAGACTCCACTGAAGAACCGAGTCTACTGTATAACTGAGGCAATAGCAGAGGTCCAGCCAATTGTAGTCTCAGTTCCCCTATTAGTTCGATTATAACTCTCCCTTCTGGAAAGCATTTTGTTTCTCAGCGAGAGTTCCGAGGAGTGTCCATCGTTATAACTAGAGAGCAGGCGACAACCGATCTGAAGGAGTTCCCGCTGATGGAGTTCGATGTCATTCTTGGCATGGACTGGCTGTCGAGGTATCGAGCGATCATTCGTTGCCAAGATCAGTTAGTGACATCCCGAAGACCGCTTTTCGTACGAGATACGGCCACTACGAGTTTGACGTGATACCCTTTGGTCTCACTAACGCACCAGTCGTGTTCATGGATCAGATGAACCGGACTTTTCATCACTTACTCGATAAGTGTGTAATAGTCTTCATCGATGATGTCTTAGTCTATTCGAGGGATGAGTCTAAGCTTGCAGAGCATCTTCGAATAGTGCTAGAGATATTACGGAAGAATAAGTAGTTCGCGTAAGAAGCGATCTTGTGAATAACAAAGTTGTAAAGGATGTAAAGATAACGATAGCTTGATTTTACTATTAGACGCCTAATCTTAGAGTAAGATTCTAAGAATTGGGTTAAGACGCTTCCCCTATCCTATCCACGGTGTTGGGATAGTTGGAGATCGTACTATGTGGTCCTCCTGATATGAATTTACCGAAAGATGGGTTTCATGGGGTTGGGAGTAAGATTCTCAATCCTAGCATAGTAGAATGTTCGTTCGCGTAAGAGGCGTTCGTTCGATCATAGTCCGGTCTAATATGTAAATGGTAGCGCCAAAGATTAAGTAAAGATAAGTCTAAAGTTGGGTATTTGGAGTTAGCTAAGTTTTGGATATGACTGTTAGTTGTTGTTATTGTTATCATTATTGTTATGATTATTTTTGGATGATATGTTGTTTTGCATGATCGTATGTTGGGTGCCTGATTTGGTGGTTTGATGTATTTTATGATCCTGTGTATCCATGTTAGGATGGGACAGTTATGTTACTCGCCACTGACAGTGGATTTGTTGTCACTTTTTCAGGTAACTCAAATGATGACGGTGTTGCTTAGCTTTTGGGTTGGGCAAGTGCCGATGTTCTTTTCGTTGTTTAGATTGTGTTCCGTTTCTAGTTTTGGATTTAGTAGTTGTAGTTCATATGTTCTAACTCTGATATCGTTTGGAGTTTATTTTCTAGTATTGATACATTTGGGTTTAGTATTGTACAAGTTTGTGGGTATTGTAAGAGGCATTCGTACGAGTATAGTCTGGTCTAATATGTAAATAATAGCGCTAAAGATTAAGTAAACATAAGTCTAAAGTTGGGTATTTGGAGTTAGCTAAGATTTGGATATTATTGTTGGTTATTGTTATTATTATCGTTATTATTATGATTATTGTTGGTATGATATGTTGTTTTGCGTGATTGTAAGTTGGGTGCCTGATTTAGTGGTTTGATTTATTCTATAATCATGTGTATCCACGTTAGGGTGGGACAGTTATGTTACTCGCCACTGACGGTGGTTTTGTTGTCACTTTTTCAGGTAACTTTGATGATGATTGTGCTGCTTAGCTTTGGGTTGGGCGAGTGCCGATGTTCTTTTCGTTGTTTAGATTGTGTTATGTTTTTAGTTTGGACGTATAGTTTCTGTATTTAGTATATTTTGACTCTAACAGCATTTGGAGTTGCTCATTAGTATTAACACATTTGGGTTTATTATTGTACAAGTTTTTGGGTATTGTACGTTTTTGGGTTATAATAATAATCATTTCAAGGTTTTGTTTTAATTTTTAGTATGTTTGTTAGATCGACAGTCCGACTCGTCGGTTTCTTCCGCGCCGGTTTAAGCGAGTTAGGTCGTCACACTTGGTATCAGAACCGAATAGGTTTTAAGTGAACTTTTAGGACTTGAGTAAAACCCGGGAGTTTAGAGCTTTGCTATTCCCGAGTGATAAACCCAATTTAGAATAAGTCTAAGGGAGAAGAGCGTGGGGTAGAAGAATCCGGGATAAGACTCTTTTTCCTATTTTCCTTTTATTTGTGTACTTGATTATAGTGCAGATTGTTGACTCACATTTTTGTTCTTTTTGTCCTTGTCATATTAAGTTTCAACATGTCCACACCTCGCCAGTCAAGTGCAGGACGACAGAGGTTACGAGCGTTCGAGGAAGAGATTCTTACGCTAGCGCACCATAGTCGTCAGCCATCGGGATCACAGTCAACGTTTGATCGTATCACTCGTTATCGACCACCGACTTACGATGGGGTTGCCGATCCTACGACGTTGGAGAGTTGGATCCGCGAGATGGGGAAGCTCTTCGACGCTACGTTTTGTCCCGAGTACGAGAAGGTCCAGATCGCCGCCTACTACTTGCTAGGAGAGGCCACTGGTGGAGCGTAGCGAGGAATGCGTGTATGCCCCTGCATTCGATGTCTTGGGCCGAGTTCGTAGCTAAGGTCTAGGAGAGGTTGTACCCCGACGAGTTACAATGAAAGAAACAGGAGGAGTTCTTACTCTCACTCAAGGTAAGATGACGGTTAAGGCCTACACCGGTAAGTTCGCCGAGTTGTCAAGGTTCGCTACATCGGTTGTTCCATCCGAGTAGGAGTCGGTCAAGCGCAACATCAAGAAGCTAGATCCGAGGATTCGCGTTCATTAGCAGTAGAGTGAAGTCGTTACAGCGAGCTTATGAGGTAGCACTGGAGATCCAGACGTCTGTAATCGAGGAGGATGCAAGCAAGAAGTGGACCCCGGCCCTGGTGACGTCGCCATCATTTTAGAAGCCCCGGTTCAGTGCTCATAGCACACTAGTGGAAAAAACCCTATCTACCACTCCATATCTGCTCCGCGATTTTAAAAAAGTGCAACAGAAAGTAAAAAACCCTATCTACCACTCTATATCTGCTCCAAATAGCGGAGCAGATAATGGTATATTTTTTAAAAAAATAAGTATCTGCTCCGGATTTTTATTATAGCGGAGCAGTATGTACAATAAAAAAATATCTGCTCCCCTAGTATACGACACGGAGCAGATAAGTGGAAAAAAATAAAAATTAAAAACGTGATTAAATTACTAAACCACGCCCTTTACTTACAAAAATTAAAAACAAAGTTGTCAAACGTCAGACCCAGTAAATTAAAACAAACCCCGCCCTCTACTTACACAGTTACACTGCTACTAAAAGCAACCCTAAGCTGCGCTATCGAAGAATTGACCACCGCGAAACCACCGCAAAGCCACCTCAGCCGTGCGTCGCTTCTGCTTCTGCTCATGCCCTGTTCTGCTTCTGCGTCTGCTGCGCTCGTGCCCTGTTCTGCTTCTGCTTCTGCTCGTGGTCATGCCCGGCCTGTTCTGCTTCTACTTCTGCTCATGTTCGTGCTTTGTTCTGCTTCTGCTTCTGCTTCTGCTCGTGTTCGTGCCTTGTTCTCCTTCTGCTTCTGCTCGAGGTATTTCACTCTCCTCCCACTCTTCATTTCAATTATTCTGATTGATGACCATTTGTTGTAAATTTTAGAACCCTAATCTGTTAATTTGTCAAGATTGATTAATCTTTTTTTTTTTTGTGCTTGGTATGATGCTATGTATGCCTTTATTGTAATTATTCAATTGTTTTCTTATGTTGCAATTTTGGGTGTTTTTTGGTATTGTTGTTGTTTTTTTTAATTAGATTTTGTTTGAATTTTATGTTATTTGGGTAAATTTCAGAAATATCTTTTATAAAATTTTCAAAATTTCGTTGTTCTTTAAACCCAATTTGCTATTAATTTATTATATGATCATTACTTTCATATGGAATGAAACTAGAAGCAATCTAATTTGTGTGTTTTACTAGACTATTCATTAGCAAAAGTGTTTCATTAATTTGTCACTTTCGGAATATGAATAATATGGATTATGGTAATTCATTGTAATATGGGGAGTATTTGATTAAGTTCAAACTTTGCAGGGATAGAGTTTAAACTTTGCAGAGTTAATTTAGTTTTTATAAAATTATATGTAGTTGATTGTTTTTAATCTTGCCTACACAACATTGCAAATTAGAAGTAGAATAACATTCAACTAGAGGTGCTTATCAAACGAATTGAGACCGAGCACCACTAAGCTTGTCTCGGCTCGTAAATATTCTTAGAGCTCGGTTTGTGAAAATTATGGTGGCTCAATATCAAAAAGAAAAAAATGGGGTGGCGCTTCCTAGTTTGTGATTTTTTTTATAGGTCATATGGGGATTGCACTTTGATTGTGTTATACTACAGCATAAATTATTTGATTTGATATTGCTATCACTTTAGTTATTTAATTGATTGTGATATTATCTTGTCTTGTACTATAGTATAGGTTATATGATACGTTTTTGGGGAGGGAATGTTGGTCATATCCTTGATTATGTGGGATTTTTTTTTATTGTATTAGGTTACATATTATTGCAACTAATTTCACTAGTTTTTGTAGATATCATGTTTAAATGTAATTTATAAAACATTAATTTGAAGATAACATTTTTAAATGTATATATAAACAATAATTAAAAGCTTGTATATTTGAAGATATCAGTGCAGTTAGCAGTACCCCTCCGACCGCTAGTTCGTCTTAGGGATCAGGGAGTTTGAGATGCAGAGGATATGGCAAGGACTTCCAACCAGGGAAGCGTTGCGACGGGACGCCCATTTTGTGTTTCATCTGTGGGAAGGAAGGCCACAAGGCGTCAGTTTGCCTCGAGGAGAAGCCAGGCACCGAGACCAAGAAACTTCCTGCATTGGCTAATACTCCAGTGAAGAACCGAGTCTACTGTATGACTGAGGCAGAAGCAGCGGTCCAGCCAGTTGTAGCCTCAGTTCCCTATTAGTTTGATTATAACTCTCCCTTCTGGAGAGGATTTTGTTTGTCAGCACGAGTTACGAGGAGTGCCTATCGTTATAGCTGGAGAGCAGGCGACGGCCGATCTAAAGGTGTTCCCACTGATGGAGTTCGATGTCATTTTGGCATGGACTGGCTGTCGAAGTATCGAGCGATCATTCGTTGCCGAGATCAGTCAGTGACATCCCAAAGACCGCTTTTCGTACGAGATACGGCCACTACGAGTTTGAGGTGATACCCTTTGGTCTCGCTAACCCACCAGTCGTGTTCATAGATCAGATGAACCGGACTTTTCATCAGTTACTCGATAAGTGTGTTGTAGTCTTCATCGATGATATCTTAGTCTATTCGAGGGATGAGTCTGAGCATGCAGAGCATCTCTGGTTAGTGCTAGAGATATTAAGAGAGCATGAGTGGTTCGCGAAAGTCTCTAAGTGTGAGTTCTGGCTTCGCGAAGTAGCATTTCTGGGTCACGTTATTAACAAGGAAGGCATTAAGGTAGACCCGGCAAAGGTTAAGGCTATAGTTGAATGGAGTAGCCCGAGAAATGTGGCGAAGGTTCGTATTTTTTTGGGTTTGGCCGGATACTATCGACGATTCGTCCAGGACTTCTCCAAAATTACTAGGCCAATGACTAGTCTTCTATAGAAGGAGATCTGATTCGTTTGGACGGAGGTTTGCGAGCAAGCATTTCAGCAGCTGAAACAGAGATTAGTTTCTGCTCCTGTTCTTGTCTAGCTAACTAAGGGGACTATAAGAGTTTACTATTGTCAATAATTAATTATTGAAGTAGTTTGGTAATTGAGAGTCTAATTCAATTAGCTGAGTAAGAGTCGTTGTAACCGAATCCTAAGATTATTTAGTACTAGAATATTCCCGTAATCACTTAATCATTAGTTTCTTTTTCTCATTAAAATCTCCAATCTCCCCCTTGGTTACCAACATCACTAAGGAATTAGTGATTTCCCTTTTTTTTAATCCAAATTCATTTTAACACAATTAAATTAACATACATCTATTCTCTGTGGATACGAACCTTACTTTCCCTTTACACTAGTTGTAATTGGAGAGTAAGAGAGATTTACTTTTGATAAATCTTTTATTTTTAATGACATAAAAGGCCTACGAAATTTTGGCGCTGTTTCTGGGGAACAGTGTTGTTTTGGTTTGTGTTTAAGATTATAAATTAACTTTACCTAAGGACTTTTATTGTTTTGGTTGGTTGTTTATGGTAGCAACTCGCTCCACGAACAGTGAACCCTTACAATATAATCCCAAGTTAGAACTAATTCTACTCAGATCCCGATGGGAGATATGTGACCAGTTCCCTGTTCTACCTTTTGATCTTGATTTGCCCGAATTGCCTTAAGGTACAAACTTTGAGTTGAAATCCGGTGTAATCCATGCACTGCCAAGTTTTCACAATTTACGGGGTGAAGACCCTGACCGGCATCATTCATAATTCCATGTGTTGTGCGCAAGCATGAAACCAAATGGAGTTACGGAAGAACAAATAAAATTGTGTGCATTCCATTTCTCTTTAAAGGATGCCGCAAGTGATTGGTTATACTATTTGCCTCCAGGTTGTATTACATTCTGGAATGAATTAAAAAGGCGGTTCTTGGAAAAGTATTTTCCGGCTTCAAAGTCTTGTACTATGAAGAAGGAAATTTCCACCATTGAATAGGGCCTAGATGAGAACCTTTACGAATATTGGGAGAGGTTCAAGCAACATTGCGCCCGATGTCTGATAAGTCCATTTTTGTCACACTATTCTACTTGTTTTTGTTCGTTCTCTATGCAGTTTTATTAGATTTTCCTTTATTTTTCTCTCATTTGTATTATTTCTTTAGTTTTTATTTTATTTTGCCAGTTTGAGCTATTTTAGTCCTATTTTTGTGAATAAATGAATTTAGTACGACTTATAGTTTTTTTCGTATTATTTTTATTGTTCGTTCTAGGTAGTAATAGCTATTTTTAGCTTATTGGTTAAGTTAAATAAACGTGGTTGAGTTAATTGTTTAAACTTATATTTGAGCTTAAGTTGATAAATCATTGCATGAGTTTAAACGATTTTGGTTTATGTTTGTCGTAGAAACATTATAATACGAAAATGCTTCCGCGAGGGCTCGATCTCTTGACCTTGTGGCATACCAACAACAACATCAACATGTCAATAATTAAAACTTGAGAAATGCTGCTCCCAAGGATCGATCTCCCGACCTCAATTGCATCTCGTGCCGAACCAACAACCCCTTCATGTCCCACTCACCATCCACCACGGCACAACCACCAGCAGCAACAACACGCTACTAACGCACCGCAAACCTCCAGCCCGCCATTCTCCACCACCAACTGCAGCCCTAATCCACCGTTAAGCCACCACCACCGTGCACCACAGCCCCATTCAACCTCCATTTCAGCCCATAGAATCACCCAATTTAGCCGCCAATTCAGCCGAGCACCAGCGCCATAATTAGCCTCCACTGCCCAGCCTTCAGCCACTCAACCACAGACCATCGCTGTCCAACAACTGCAGCACCGCCGCTCCTTCAATCGAGCACCAAAACAAGCCCCAATCGAGTAACAAGTTTGAGAATTCGGAGCGTCCGCTCCCAAATTTGGAGCGCCCGCTCCGTAATTTGGAGCGACCGCTCCCTCTGTTTTGTGATCGAATGGCTGCGATTGGAGACGATCGAACGGTGATAGTGTGATTATGACGATCTTGCGATTGTTGTGGATGATATGTTGCTGATGATGATGCGATGATGATAAATGATGATGAATGGATGATGTTGGAACTTGGATGAAGCTTTGATGAATGATGATGATGCGATGATGATGAAAACTTTGATTAATTAGATGTAAGCCTCATTTTGGGACTTCTTCCCCATTTTGAGAGCCTTCATTTTTCTCTCCATTTTTAGATCTAAGCTTAATTAGTTTTAGGAGTTTATTCATTTTCTCTCCATTTTTGTACAAGCACTCTCTCCAATTAATCAAAGTTTTCATCTTTTTAGGTAATTTATTCTCACTTTGTTTATTTTATTGCAAATCTTAGTTAGATTGTTAATTGTTTTCATTGTTTTAGTAGTTGATTATTATCTTTATGCTTAGTTTGTTAGATTCATGTTCCTAGTGATTGTTAGTTTAGAAGGCTTGTTCTTTTCACAACTTTTAGATGTAGTTTTAGAGATTTAATGTTTATATCATGTTATTGGTAATTTAGTGTTTAGATTTTAGTTTCTTTGTTAATGTTTATTGGTTGTAGCCCTGTTTTATTGTTGTTTCTTTCAATTTCTTGATCCTCTATTATTTCTTTCATGATTTTCTCATTCTTAGGTTAGATTAGTAGCTAGGGAAGGAGAATAATTTGGTTTTGTGATTGAAATTTGATGATTGTTGGATTTTCATTGTAGTTGGGTTATGAATGTTGATTAGTCTAGGTTTTGATGAGTAAGGTTTGAAGAGTAGCTAACTTCATGCCTGAAACTTGAGCTATTCATGAGTTGTGCGAGAGCGAGCTCGTGTGTAGCGGATAACTAGACTAGGATTGACCACGACCACCGCGGCGGGGTTGGGTAGTCGGGCTATAGGAGTGCACGAGAGTGACTTTTTGATGTTTGACGATTTGGATGAATTTAGGGAGTGTGCGACAGTGACTTCCCAATGTAGTGCAAATCACCCCTTTTATGAGCCAACACTTGGATTTCCATGATCGTTTGATTGAAATTGCATTAATCCAAGTTTCCCCCTCTCCCTAGCGATCGTTTTAATGCTATATTATAGTTTTTAGCGATTTTACTTTCCTTTAATCAAGTTAGTTTTATTTTATTAATTTATTAGTTGAATTTCTTAATTTTTCAATCTTCAAGAAAATCGCAAAAAAAAAGTAGACCCTCATTAGGTGAATATAATTTTAAAGACAATTCTCACTCACCTACCTCCTTGTGGATTCGACCCCTTTCTTCATTATACTACCCTTTTAGGTTAGTTAGAAATTTGGGTTTTTATTCTTGATTCCGACTCCTTAGGAATTAACGACACCTAAGGGACCGATCAAGTTTTGGCGCCGTTGTCGGGGAAGTACGGCTTGATTGAGATTGTTTTTTATTTATATTTTTCATTTGAGTTATTGCTTTTATTTTATTTTCATTTTTATTCTGATTTAGTTTTGATTTTGATTTTTGTTTTGATTTGTTTATTTTATTTTAATTTTATTTTCTTTTCATTTTCTTTTGTCATTGCTAACTCTTTGCTTAGTTTGGTTTTATTAGTTTGAAAATTTTGTTGCACATTTTCAAGAATGGTTAGTTTCTCAATTCTTCAATTTGAGAATGAGCCATTTTGGAGGTATTTCAATAGGGTGCGTGAAGTACTTCCAAACAACCGTTGTCGTGGGCTACGGGAGGTATGTGAAATTATTTATACCGGATTGAACGAATTCACTCGATATGTGGTTGAGGATATGCATGATGGAGGATTCCGAGCTCTTTCTTTGAAGGATGCTTGGGACTACTACAATTGGTTAGCTCAAGACACATATGAGAGGGACATGGGTACAAACCCAAGGCAAGTTCAACCAAACTATGGTATACCTCCTCCCTTTGCTCCTAATTGTAATACAATGCATTCTATCTATAATGGTTCACATGTTTCAAATGATTGCATGAATTACAATGATGACCCTTGTGTTTATAATGCTAATTCTCACTTGTCCACTCTTGATGTGAAGCTTTTCTTGGAGACCATGAATAGTTTGTTTGGGAATCTAGATTCTAGTCATGATGCTTGCTCTACCCCTCCCCCGCATGCTAGTCCTTCACCCATTCCTAACGATGAGGTGCATTCTTTGAGTTTTGATACAAAACTTATTTTAGATTGCATGAATGAGGCTTGTGAGGCTTTGAGGGTCGAAAAGGAGAAATGTATAGAAATTGATGTTTGGGATTCTATGACTTCGATTGATTTTGATGGGTGCATCCCTTGTGAAGAAGGCGCTTTAGGTAAGAGTGATGTTTCCTATGATAATGGAACATGGAGTAGTGATGAAGATGAGCCATCCTTAGGTTTGGTGAGCCCGACTTATGATAAGGAAGATGTTATTTTTGAGGATGTTTGTGTTTACTTAGCTCCCCTTTTTACATCTCCCTCTCCCATTGACTCTATCATTCACTCTCTTCCTACCCCTCCTCAATCAAGTGATGATATAGATTGCATTGAAAGTGAAGATGATGACTCTTGTGATAGTGATAATGATGAGTTATGCTTAGAGTTTAAAAACCCCCTCTTTGAGGATATTTATGAAACTCGTAACTATCACAACCCTCTATTTGAGGATGACGATGATGTAGGTGATGAGTTGAGAGAGGAATCTTTCAGTGAAGAGCTTTTGAGTGATAGTGCTCTTGTTAGTAAGCTTTGTGATGTGAGTGAGAGTTTTTGTGAGGAAAATGTTCCCATTCGTCCTTCTCATGTCATTTTTTCCAAGAGACTTGATATTATTCCTTCTTTCCCCATCTCTCTTCCTCACTAAGTCATGTGTCCACCACTTGAGGAGTC
Source organism: Salicornia ramosissima (assembly GCA_951394345.1). Classification (NCBI taxonomy): domain Eukaryota; kingdom Viridiplantae; phylum Streptophyta; class Magnoliopsida; order Caryophyllales; family Amaranthaceae; genus Salicornia; species Salicornia ramosissima. The sequence continues at coordinate 36,183,128 of OX596237.1, read as the reverse complement.
TTCTACTTTTAGTGTCTCCCATGATTCTCATGCTATTACCATTGATGCAAAGTTGTATAGTAGTGATGACTTTTCTTCTTTTTATTTTAATTCTTCTTTTTGTTTCGATTCTTCTTTTTTTTTATTATTTATCCTTTTATTTTTTTTTCATTTTTCATTTTCATCAACATTTAGGCGTAGAGTTTTGCTTTGCCTATTGTCTACTGTTAGTTCAATGTATACTCAAGAGGGGGGGGGTTGAATTGAGTATGTGTGTTTTTTCAATCGTTTTCAAGCTTTATTTATACTTTTGTGAGAACAACGAAAGAACAGTAAGTAAAGAGTAGGGACACAAAGATTTAACGAGGTTCGACTTCTAAACAAGCCTACGTCCTCCACTATCTCACCAACATTATTAATCAACTCAGAATAATAACAAGGTTACACACTCAATTAAATGCTACAACTATGTAACACTTAATTCCCCAACTGTTAACTCTAACAGTTCACTCAGTGTTCACAGAACACTCCCCAACCACTTCCCTCTAAGTGGTTCAAATATTACAAACTTAAATTTCCATAAGTTTTTCTCTTAAAGATATCCATGGAGATAGTTTTGGACTAAGGATAGACTCTCAGAAAATATGACTTGGTTTTCTTTGGAGAGCGAAAGTCTTCAAGGGTTTTTTGCAAAGATTGTATTTATAGACAAGGAAAACCGTACCCTAGAAGTGTGCTGGAAGCTCCCCTAAATTGTGCAAAAGGATCAGCTGACACAAGTGTACAGTTACCTGTTTCAGACCTTTGTATCCTACCACTGTTTGCAGCAGTTAATACCCAAAAGTCCAACAAGTACATTGCATTTAATGAGCTGATTTTGCAAATCAATTTAGCAGATTTCCAAAGTACAAGTGATCCAAATTTTTCAAATAAATTTTCAAAAATGATTTTGAACTCGAAAATCTGTACGGATCACGTGCGTAATACTGAGGTCTGTTCCCACAGTGGTCTCAGTACTACTAAGTCTACATCTGGTAAAGGGAACTTTTCCAAGCTTGTTCTTTGCCTGTTCTCTTTACTGGATGTACACTTAAAGTATTTTTGCTCTTTACTTAAAAACATTAAGAATATTTTCCTAAGTCTATTTTACAAGAAGATCCTAGAAATATAAAAAATAAATAGCTCCAAGCTCTTGGCTTCTGATCTTCAAGTATCTCAAGGCCTTCATGGTTGCCTTGATGAGTCCTCACTTGATTCAACCTGTTCATATACAAATATACATAGACATCAAGTATAGAGGATTGGTTTGTCATCATTCAAATCAAACATGGTTCAACAATTTCCCCCTATTTGATGATGACAAACCATGAAGTTCCCCCTGAGAACAATAACCAATTGTTTCAAAATAAAACAATTGTTCAGAGGAACTGGTCTTGCACTGTGCCTGTAGTCAGATTCATAATCTCAGAGAATAAAAAATATACAGCAGACTAAAGCACAATTAGACTGATTACAATGGTCAGTCACTCATCACATTACTCAATTTATTATTGAGTTTCAGCATTAAACTTGTAACCTGCAAGACTTATCAGTTATCAAATGTAGCAAGAGAAATTTCAATTTCACTTGGAAGAATTTCTTCCAGTTGGGATGGGTAGGAGCACTTGATCTGAATTCAAGATAATCCTAGGCAAAAAGTTGGGGCATCTCTTAACAAGGTCTGAACCTTGTTCAAGTTGCTACAATTGATACTAGGAACTTCACCTGTCCTATTCCCCCTTTTGGCATCATCAAATGACAAAAACAATCACAGCATAAAAATTAGGAGCAGGCAACAAGTAATGTTATAAGCATAATATACACACAACATTCTAGAGATGCTGTCCCACATGTGAGTACCTGCAACTCACAATCCCAAACTGTTCAAGAACACACAAAAGTTTAAAAATTATACAGACCAGGACCATTCTGCATAGAAATTGTTTAGCAGAAATGGTCAAAAACTAAAGATGGAATTTGTTCAGAGAAATTAAAGTTTGAAAGAAATGTTAGTAGGGAAAGGAGGTAGGCTAAGAAGAAGTGGAGTCAGCATCATCATCAGAATCCTCAGTAGAATCCTCCTCAGGAACTGGTCTTGCAGTGGTCTTGGGCTTGAAGCTGGAAGAGGAGGCAAGCTTTTCTTCATGGGAGTCCAGTCGTGCTAATATGTTCTTTATAGAGCCATCCAGAGAAGTACACAGAGCATTGGCACTAGCCATCATCTGTTGAAATAATTCCCCATGTGTCTGCACCTGTCTGGACAATGACCCAATAGCTTCCTTAGATCTGGAACTGCTTGTCCTTCTGGCCCCTGTGACCCTGTCTTCATCCCTCATTTTGAGCATGCCACCCTCAAAGGTCATCCCCTTCTGACCTAGGATCTGGTTGGTGAGGACATACATTTTCTTAACCTCACCACTCAGATGAACCTTTCTACTTTGGAAAACAAAAGTAAGCCAGGCACCATAGGGTAGAGAGTGGTTGGACCTTTCCAGAATGCTAACCATGTGAGCTAGCATCAGACCAGGGAGACTCAACTTAATTTTCTCATATAGACAGTAAATGATCACAACATCCATCTTCCTAACATCCATTCTGCCCTAAGCCCTGGGGAGTACTATCTTAGAGGCAACTGTATGGAACAACCTCATTACTGGTTCCCTTAGTTGGCCAATAGCATAGCCAGCACCATCATGTGGAGAACCAGTAAAGAGAGTGGTCTGTATGTGTTCTGTACTGACCTCAGGAATAGTTGGCCAGTTGTCTTTGGAATAATCACAGAACCCACCCCTTGGTACACCCAGTACCTCCCCTAGACTCTTCTTTGAAAGAGTGATGTCGACCCCCTCGACCTCACTCCAGACCTTCCCTTTTTCTAACTTTCCCAGTTTTGAGTAAAATTCTTCAACACAAGTTTCAAAAACATCAAGCCTCTTATCAAATAGCTCTTCCCAGCCCTGGAACTCTATGGCCTCCTTAAACTCCTCTAAAAATGTTTGACTCATCCAAGACTTAGGACATGAAAAACCAAATAAGACACCCCTACCACTTAATTCATACAGTGGTTCAGAAGTGGTCTTACCTTTCTTCTTGGCAGGAATCTTGTCAGAGGCAGAGGCAGCTTTCCTCTTCTTTTCTGCTGGCAGTTTGGTTGCAGGCCTGGGGCTCTCAGAGGCTTTGCCCTTCTTGGCAACACTGTTTATCCTTTTCTTCTTTTCATCCTTCTTCCCTTCTGGAACCTCCTCAACAAGTTCATTTTTGATCTCTTCCTTGCAAACCCTTGTCCTCAAGGGCCTGGTTCTCTGTCCTGTTTCCTTTTCCCCTTGTACTACCCCTGTGATCTCGACATCCATGTCATCTTCTTGCTTTTCTGTTTCTTCCCTTTCAACTTCCTTTTCTTCAGTGCTTGGCACTGTTTTCTGTGTGGTCTGAGGTGATGGTTTGGGTGTTTTTTGTGGATGTGGAGAAGATGATGGGGTTGTTTCCTTTTGTGGTGAAAGGGGTAGTGGAGTTTTGGTCTTTGCTGGTGATGGTGATTTTTGTAGAGGGGAAGGGATAGCAGTTTGTGGAGAGGGTTGGTTAGGTGAAGGAGGGGTTGAAGGTTTGGATGGTGATGGAGTTTTCTGAGGTTGAGGTTGTGGGGATTTTGGTGAAGATGGTGGTGATGATTTAGAGCTTAGTGGAGGAGTAGATTTCTCATCGGGTTTGCATGTAGCCTCAGATTCAGCAATTGTTTCTGTTGTGATTTGGTCCTTTATTTCTTCTTGTTTTTCTTCTGCTTGGTGGTGTTCAGCAACCATAGCAGTGTTTGACTCCTTCTCAACTTTGGAGGGTGTGAAACTAGGAGATTGGCTTAGTCCACAGCTTTTCTCCTTTGCAGCCTTGTTCTTCTTTCTTCCCATTTTGATTTGATCAGCAAATTTGATGAAGGAGAGAGAGAGAAACTGAATTCGAGTTCTTGAAGAGGATTTTGATGATGGTGCTTAGGGTTTGAGAGAGAAGATTAATTTGAGAAAGACAGACTATTTGAGAGAGAAATCAGTGTGAAAAAAGTGAATTAAAATGATGACAAAAGGCAGTTATTAGAACAATTAAGGCAGAAGTTACTTTACACTGTTCACAACGGTCATGTGTCAGAACAATTAAATCCTCAAATTCAAAGCTGAGGGTTCAGCAATAAACTGACATAACCGTTGTAAGGAACTGGCCTGGCGATGGTCTGACGCTGATCTGTATATATTAAAAACTTAAGGCATCTTTCAGTTAGGCAACTTAGAGACACCACACATTGGAACAGCATCAACATAAGAATTTTGAGACCACTTGCATAAATGACATTTAAGAGTTAACCAACCCTGCTTATTTACACTAATGATCAAAAAGTCAAACATAGCCAAAAAGGGAAAGATAAGTCCTAAGGAACTAGGATCTAATCCTTACCATACCAAGTAATGTGCGGAGTTTGACAAACACTTCCCTGCTTAGGGGTTTAGTGAAAATATCAGCCAATTGTTCTTCAGATCTGCAAAATTCAAGATTCACATTTCCTTTTTCAACATTGTCTCTGAGAAAATGATGTCTGATTTCAATATGTTTGGTTTTAGAGTGCTGGACAGGATTTTTGGAAATGTTTATAGCACTGGTGTTATCACACAATATGGGAACACTTCCGGAACAGACCCCAAAATCCTTAAGTTGTGTCTTTATCCAAAGCAATTAAGCACAACATAAAGCAGCAGCTATGTACTCTGATTCAGCTGTGGATAAGGCCACTGAATTTTGTTTCTTAGATCCCCATGATATGAGACAAGAACCTAAGAAGTGAGCCATTCCTGAAGTGCTCTTCCTGTCCACACTAAAGCCAGCATAATCAGCATCAGTGTATCCTAAAAGATCAAAATTACTTCCCTTTGGATACCATAAGCACATGTCCTCTGTACCACTTAGGTACCTAAAAATTCTCTTAACAGCTTTTAGATGAGACTCTTTTGGGTTGCTTTAAAATCTTGCACACAACCCAAATGAGAACACTATGTCTGGTCTACTAGCTGTTAAGTAGAGAAGTGAGCCAATCATACCTCTGTATAGCTTATCCTCAACATCCTTTCCTTTCTCATCTAGGCTCAGTTTAGAAGAGGTAGGAATAGGTGTGTCATAGGACTTGCTATCTTGCAGACCATATATCTCTTTAGCAGCTCCTTGAGATACTTTTGTTGGTGGATCATGATTCCATCATCCACTTGCTTGATTTGAAGCCCTAGGAAGAAGCCAAGTTCTCCCATCATGCTAATCTCAAATTCACTTTTCATTAGATCTGCAAACTCATCACACAAAACAGAATTAGTAGCCCCAAACAAAATATCATCAACATATACCTGGACCACTAACAGATCTATTCCCCTTTTCATTAAGAATAGAGTTTTGTCCACTGAACCTCTCTCATAATGATTTTCACTAAGAAATCTAGAGAGTCTCTCATACCAAGCACGAGGGGCTTGTTTGAGGCCATAAAGAGCTTTGTCTAACTTGTAGACATGATCTGGACAAACTCTATCCTCAAAGCCAGGGGGCTGTTCCACATACACATCTTCTTTCAAATAACCATTTAGAAAAGCAGTTTTAACATCCATTTGAAAGAGTTTAAAGTTCATGTGGGCAGCAAAGGCAATTAAGATTCTTATTGCCTCAAGCCTGGCTACTGGAGCAAAGGTTTCATCATAGTCTATTCCCTCTTGTTGGTTAAACCCTTGAACCACTAGCCTGGCCTTGTTTCTGACTATAGTACCTGAGTCATCCATTTTGTTTCTGAAGACCCATTTGGTTCCAATAACTGACATCTCATTGGTTCTTGGTTCAAGATGCCAAACCTGATTTCTTTCAAACTGGTTCAACTCATCTTGCATGGCCAAGATCCAATCAGGATCAGTTAGTGCACTCTTATAGTCAGTTGGTTCTATGTGAGATAAGAAGGAGAAGTAAGCACAGAAGTTCTTCCAAACAGAATTTCTAGTTTGAACTCCTTTTTATAAATCACTAATGATTTGATTAGAAGGATGAGAACTTCTTTGCTTAAACATACTCTTTCTTACAGCATTTGAGTCACTTAAGTTAGAACCAATGTCTGTACTGGTTCCCCCTATTTCATTTTCATTTTGAGAGGGTGGACCAGTTTCTTCAGTGTTCTCTCCCACTTCATCTTCAGTTGGATGGGTAGGAGAGTCATTGAGTTCAACAACCTGTTTACCATTTCCTTCTACTGCACCAGACTCATTGTTGTTTTCAGGAGGAGTTGGAGAGTCTGGTTCAGCAGTGTTCTCTGGTTCAGCTCCAGTGAAATTTGTCATCCCAATTTCAAAGCCTTCATCATCATCTACCTGCACAGGCTTGTTGAACATGTTAGTTTCATCAAACAATACATGGATACTCTCTTCAACACACAAGGTTCTTTTGTTGAAAACTTTATATCCCTTGCTATGAGGAGAATACCCTATAAAAACAGCTTCATCACTCCTGGGGTCGAACTTGTCCAAACTGGTCTTACCATTGTTGTGTACAAAACACTTACAACCAAATATCCTTAAATGTTCAATGTTTGGTTTTCGACCCATTAGAAGTTCATAAGGTGTTTTTTCTTAGTATTGGTCTTAGCATAACCCTATTGAGTATATAGCAGGATGTACTCACAGCATCAGCCCAAAATTTCTTGGACAGACCACTCTCTAAAAGCATGGTTCTAGCCATTTCTTCTAGAGTGCGATTCTTTCTTTCAACAACTCCATTTTGTATTGGAGTTCTGGGGGCTGAGAAGTTGTGAGAAACACCATGCTCCATACAATAGGTTATGAAGCTAGCATTATCAAATTCTGATCCATGATCAGATCTGATAGATGCTAACTGATGATTGATCTTGTTCTGGACCTGTTTCACTAAAATTTCAAATTCATCAAAAGTTTCATCTTTGTATTTCAAGAATATGGTCCAAGTGAAATGAGAGTAATCATTAACTAAGACAAATACATAACTAAAGCCATTTCTACTATGTACACGCATAGGTCCACATAAATCCATGTGTACAAGTTCAAATGGTCTAGAGGAACTAACCACTTTCTTTGGTTTAAAAGATGATCTTACATGCTTGCACTTTGCACACTCCTGACAGAGCTGGTCTGCCACATATTTGATGTTAGGTAAACCTAATACCAATTCTTGTGTTCTCAACTTGTTGAGCAAAGTGAAGCTAACATGTCCTAATATTTTATGCCAAAGCCATTGGTCATCCTCTACAACACTAAGGCAGAGAGCACTGTTCTGTGGAATTTGACTTAAGTATGTAATGTACACATTGTTATGCCTTGTTCCTTCACAGACCAGTTCCCCTGTCTTAGAGTTCACTATGTGACAAGTGTTTGATTCAAAATTCACTTTATTTCCCTTGTCACATAGTTGAGATATGCTCAAAAGGTTATGTTTCAAACCTTCTACATAGTAAACATTGTCAATTGCTTGGGAGAGTGACTTACCAGCCTTACCTACTCCTTTGATAAGTCCTTTGCTATTGTCACCAAATGTCACGTGCCCTCCCTCGAATGCAGTGAGTGAAAGGAATTGTTCTTTATCCCCGGACATGTGTCTTGAGCAACCACTGTCCAAATACCAATATGGCTTTCCTTTCACTCGTACCTGCACAAGCAAACTAAAGGTTAGTTTTAGGAACCCAGACCAGCTTGGGTTCCTTGTTCTTTGAAGCATTTTCAACCTTGACCTTCCTAACCCACACTTGTTGGGTGTAGGTTTTATTTTTCTGGTCATGTTTCCTTTTGGTGAAACATTTGTTAGCAACATGACCACTTTTACCACAATAGGTACAAACATGCATATCCTTGGCATATATATACTTGCCTTTCTTGAATTCATTCAACCAAGTGTTGTCTCTGCCAAGAACAGTTGTAGAACTAGATCCAGAATACCCTAAACCAAACCTTTGAGAATTTCCAGGTTGGGATGTGAGGAAGTTTAGGGTTTTTTGAGCATCTAACATTTTGTTCAATTGGTTCATACAATCTGTTAGCTCATTTTCCTTGTTCTCAAGCCTCTTAAGTTGAACTTCATTTTGTTTCTCAAAAGATTTTAAGTCAAGTCTAGTCTTTTGAAGTTCATCTTGTAGTCTTGAGACCAGGGAGGGATCTGGTTCGTCACTGGTCTTCTTGGTGTTTTCTTGTTTTAACAAGATGAGTTCAGCCTCAAGATCACATATCTTGGCTATGCACTCATCATGTAAAACATCCAAAACCTCATCAAAGGCAGTGGGAGAACCGTTCTCTTCAAAACTCTTGAGCTCACTATGTTCCTTGTGTAAATCTTCAAGTTTTTCAATTAAATGGTCATATGCAAGTATGACATCAGATTTACTCAAGGTACATGTGTCTTTTAGCAGTTCAAAGTTTGAATTATGTGTGATAAATTTCTTGAGCTCATTAAACCCCTTTTCAATTTTTTCAAAAAGTTCATCCTCTTTAGGAACTGGTTTGGAGTTTAATGTCTCAAGTTCCATTTTATGCTGATCTGCTGTTATTTCAAGTTCAGAAATTTTTTCTTTAAGTTCTTCACAAATAAACTCAAGTTCAGCAGATCTAGCACCACATATTTCATACTCTCGAACTGTTTCTTTTAATTTCTTTTTGTTGTTCTGATAAGCAGACCCAACACTAATGCATTGATCAATAGTGAATTCAAGATAGTCAAGAAGTTCATCTCTATCTAGATTATGCATATTTGCCTTTAAATCATTAAAACATACCTGGTTGTCATTTGAAGTGCTTCCACCAGCCATGAGACAAAGAACTTCTTCTTCTTGCAAACAGACCTTAGACTGGTCTGTGCATGTGAAAGCAGTTAGACAGAGATTTGCTTCTTCTTCATCTTCCTCATTTTCTGATTCTGAATCTCCCCAAACTGCAGCCAACATAGCTCTTTTGAAAACCTTCTTCTCAGTCTGGACTCCAGGATTTCCTTTGGGATTTTTCCATGTTGGACACTACTTGATTCTGTGTCCCATTTCCCCACATTTAAAGCAACCATCATTGGAACTGGTTTTCCTGAACTGTCCAGAACTGTTCCTTCCTTTTACAAACTTACCCTTGGACTTTGTCCTAAGGTATTTTTCAAACCTTCTGGCCATGAGACTTATATCATCTTCATCTTCCTCAGATTCCTCTGCTTTGAGGACCATTTCCTTGTTTTTTGAGCTAGATTCAGCCTTTGAATCTACCAACATCTCATGAGTCATCAAGGAACCAATAAGTTGTTCTAGAGATAGTGAGGATAGATCATTTGCTTCTTGTATGGCAGTGACCTTGGGTATCCACTTCCCTGATAAGCTTCTTAACATTTTCCTCACCAACTCTTCACTTGAGAAGGTCTTTACCAATGACTTTAGTTCATTTACAATGGTCATGAACCTTGTAAACATGTCCTTTATATTTTCATCTCTAGTCATTTCAAAGACTTCATATTTTGACATAAGCATGTCAATTTTTGACCTTCTCACCTCAGAGTTTCCTTCATATGCAAGCTCTAGTGTATCCCATATTTCCTTTGCAGGAAAACAAGCTAGAATTCGATTTACCTCACATTCTGCAATTCCTTGTTGGACAAGACACATTGCCTTTGCATTTTTCTCCAGCATCTTGTAGTCTTCACTTGTGTACTCTTCTTCTGTCTTTGGAACTATGAGCCCTTCCTGATTCTTCTTGTGAATGGACATGGGTCCAGTTTTGACAATCATCCAGCACTCATAATCTATTCCAATGATAAGATTTTTCATGCAATTTTTCCACCAAGAATAATTAGTGCCATTGAACTTGGGGAGTCTTTAACTGTTTGATTCTTGAGTAGACATCTTCTTGCTCCTCTAGGTAGTTAACCTTTTGAGAAGTTAGGCTTTGATACCAATTGTTAGTTCAATGTATACTCAAGAAGGGGGGGGGGTTGAATTGAGTATGTGTGTTTTTTTAATCGTTTTCAAGCTTTGTTTATACTTTTGTGAGAACAACGAAAGAACAGTAAGTAAAGAGTAGGGACACAAAGATTTAACGAAGTTCGGCTTCTAAACAAGCCTACGTCTTCCACTCTCTCACCAATATTATTAATCAACTCAGAATAATAACAAGGTTACACACTCAATTAAATGCTACAACTATGTAACACTTAATTCCCCAAATGTTAACTCTAATAGTTCACTCAGTGTTCACAGAACACTCCCCAACCACTTCTCTCTAAGTGGTTCAAATATTACAAACTTAAATCTCCATAAGTTTTTCTCTTAAAGATGGATATGGAGATAGTTTTGGAATAAGGATAGACTCTTAGAAAATATGACTTGGTTTTCTTTGGAGAGCGAAAGTCTTCTAGGGTTTTTTGCAAAGATTGTATTTATAGACAAGGAAAACTGTCCCCTAGAAGTGTGCTGGAAGCTCCCCTAAATTGTGCAAAAGGATCAGCTGACACAAGTGTACAGTTACCTGTTTCAGACCTTTGTATCCTACCACTGTTTGCAGCGGTTAATACCCAAAAGTCCAACAAGTACATTGCATTTAATGAGCTGATTTTGCAAATCAATTTAGCAGATTTCCAAAGTACAAGTGATCCAAATTTTTCAAATAAATTTTCAAAAATGATTTTGAACTCGAAAATCTGTACGGATCACGTGCGTAATACTGAGGTCTGTTCCCACAGTGGTCTCAGTACTACTAAGTCTACATCTGGTAAAGGGAACTGTTCCAAGCTTGTTCTTTGCCTGTTCTCTTTACTGGATGTACACTTAAAGTCTTTTTGCTCTTTACTTAAAAACACTAAGAATATTTTCCTAAGTCTATTTTACAAGAAGATCCTAGAAATATAAAAAATAAATAGCTCCAAGCTCTTGGCTTCTGATCTTCAAGTATGTCAAGGCCTTCATGGTTGCCTTGATGAGTCCTCACTTGATTCAACCTATTCATATACAAATATACATAGACATCAAGTATAGAGGACTGGTTTGTCATCATTCAAATCAAACATGGTTCAACATCTACTCTATTCTATACTCTTGCCTATTTGATATTCATTGGGTCATTTGCGAGTGCATTTGACAAGTTTCTTCGAGCTTTGCGATGCTATTTAGTAGATGGCATCCTTCTTCCTTGCACATAGTTTTCCTTAAGTTTACCCTCTTTTCTTTGCTTTCTTTTTGTAATTAATTTTTCTCTGGAGTTTGGTTTTTTACTTTCTGTTCTTTTGCAGGTTTGATGATAAGGAAACTCAAATGGATCATTTGGGTACTTAAAAGTGAAAATAAGGTTTTTGTTGCTTATTTTCAAGACTTATTTTGGCGAGATTGCTCCAATCCCTACTCTTCCTTTATTTTCCTTTTTTGCTTAGTTTTAGGAGGAGATGATTGTTCGAGGATGTTTAGCTTTTAATTTTGGCTTCTAAGCCCTTGAGGACATTTGGAATTCGATGGCGTTGGGCCTCGATTTATTTATTTATTTATTTTGATGTTTGATTGCCTATTTGAGAGTCATTCATGCTTGGATTTTGTTTCCTCACTTTTGTATAGTTTTTTCTTTTCTTTTCAAGGCAAAGTGTATTTCTGGTTTTTTTTTTCAGTTTGGACTTGATCACTTTAGAGTCTTGGACATTGAATGCATTCCTTCCTAATTATTAGCGGTCCACATGGTTTGATATGTTGGGGTTGATTTTCAAATATTATGTGCTAGGTTTTAGAGCTTTAGAGTTCATAAACTCTTGGGTTGTGGAATGATTGGTAATGCTTTGCTAGCTAGTTGAATCCCTAGAGGTAGTTTTTGCAATCCACTACCCTTAACATGTGAGGAATTGTCAAATCTTTCAAGCCTTCAACATTATTTTGTTTGAGTGGCGATAAGATCCTTGTCATAACTTAGCTTGATCAAGAACTTGATTCATGACTGGCCTAGACCGCGACCGAGCTACTCTAGGGGAGGACGGAGGCATTCATTTTCTTAGTTATTTTCCATTTTTTCCCTTTCTGTTTTATTTGTCTTGCTTCTTTCATTTTTTTCTATGGTTTTTGCTTTGCATTTATCCTTTGGAACCCTTTGAGCTTGGCCTTTCCTTTCTTCTAGCCACATTACTAGCCTTGTATGCCCCTTGTTTTGTTTTATACCCTTTTAGGTATAGTGAAGCAACTTGAGAATTATGGTTTGTATTTGCTTTGTATCGAAAATTTGTGGAGAAGTAAGGAGGTTTCCTAAGCGCAAACGTGTTGATTTGCAAAGTTGCAAGCAAAAGACGACCTAAGTTGAAAAAGGCAAGGTCGTGTTAAATAAATAAAAAATTATAAAAAATTGAAAAAAAAAGAAAAAAAAGAAAAAGAAAAGAGCATTTATTCCTTTCTCTATCACAATGAGGGCATTGTGTCCTTTAAGCTTGGGGGAGGAGGAGTAGTGCGAAAAATTGCATAAAATTTTGTAAATTTTTGTTCATTTCTTTGAATAAGCTTGGGGGATTTTCTATGTATGTGTGTGGCGTATTAGGAGTTTGTTTGCTATTTGTTGCTCATTGGCGCTTATTTGCTTCACTATTTAAGTTTTGAGCACCATAAGCCAAATTTATTCCTACCTTATTCTAGCCTTACATTACAACCCTTAAGCCCTTTTGATCCTAGAGAGTTGAGTCATAGTCGGTGGAGGAAGTCATGGTTCAAGCATATTGACCGGTTTTGTTATGATGAGATGTCGGGTAGCCTAAATTGTTTCTCCTTTTTGTTTTTCCGGCTCCTTCGGGGAGTCATGAGGAGCTACCTCAAAGGGTGGAGACGACACTAGCTTAGCTTGTGATTGTTTGGTTGTAGAGCGAAAGGGGATTGTTCCTCTCTAGTTCTTCTATGTAGCATGTTTTATTTGATTATCCACCTTAGACATCTTTGAGCATGTTTTAGAAAGGTTTGCATTCATTAATCCTTGATCCATTTACAAGTCCAACTAGAGATTTTTGTCTTATTTTTCTTCCTTTTGTTTTTCTTTATTTTCATTAATCTTTGCCTTGATCTATTTTTGGAAGAGTTATGGGTTAAACTCTTTGGAAACCCATACGAGATCATCACTCGTCCTCATTGGCGACTTTGAGGTTTAAATGACTTGTCATTTACGCTAGAAATGGCCGTGATTCTTACGAAAGTGAATTAGTGTATATTCTCATCTATTTTTCCTTTTCTTGAGTAATATTATTTTTCTTATGTTTTCATTTTAGTTTGCTCGAGAACGAGCAAAAGGCAAGCTTGGGGGAGTATGATAAGTCCATTTTTGTCACACTTTTCTACTTGGTTTTTGTTCGTTCTCTATGCAGTTTTATTAGAATTTCCTTTATTTTTCTCTCGTTTTTATTATTTCTTTAGTTTTTAGGTTATTTTGTCAGTTTGAGCTATTTTAGTCCTATTTTTGTGAATAAATGAATTTAGTACGACTTATAGCTTTTTTCGTATTATTTTTATTGTTCGTTCTAGGTAGTGACAGCTATTTTTAGGTTATTGGTTAAGTTAAATAAAAGTGGTTGAGTTAATTGTTTAAACTTATATTTGAGCTTAAGTTGATAAATCATTGCATGAGTTTAAACGATTTTGGTTTGTGTTTGGGTAGGAACATTATAACACGAAAATGCTTCCGCGAGGGCTCGATCTCTTGGCCTTGTGTCATAGCAACAACAACATCAACATGTCAACAATTAAAACTTGAGAAATGCTGCTCCCAAGGATCGACCTCCCGACCTCCCTTGCATCTCGTGCCGAAGCAACCACCCCTTCATCTCCCACTCACCATCCACCACGGCATAACCACCAGCAGCAGCAACACGCTACTACAGCACTGCAAACCTCCAGCCCACCATTCTCCACCACCAACTGCAGCCCTAATCCACCGCTGAGCCACCACCACCGTGCACCACAGCCCCATTCAACCTCCATTTCAGCCCATACAATCACCCAATTTAGCCGCCAATTCAGCCGAGCACCACCGCCATAATTATCCTCCACTGCCCAGCCTTCAGCCGCTCAACCTCAGACCATCGCCGTCCAACAACTGCAGCACCGCCGCTCCTTCAATCGAGCACCAAAACAAGCCCCAATCGAGTAACAAGTTTGAGAATTTGGAGCGTCCGCTCCGGAATGTGGAGCGCCCGCTCAAGTCCAATTGCAATTCCATATCCAATTGCCGTGAGTTTGGAGCGCCCGCTCCGTAATTTGGAGCGTGGCTCCCTCTGTTTTGTGATTGAATGGTTGCGATTGGAGACGATCGAACGGTGATGGTGTGATTATGACGATCTTGCGATTGTTGTTGATGATATGTTGCTGATGATGATGCGATGATGATAAATGATGATGAATGGCTGATGTTGGAACTTGGATGAAGCTTTGCTGAATGATGATGATGCGATGATGCGATGATGATGGAAGCAGGGGACGGGGGTGAAGGGGGCTTCGTGGGTTTGCTGGGGTAGTTTTTAGGATTTGTTTTCATTTTTTTTTTCTTTTACTTTATATTTTATTTTTGTTTTAGGGCTCGTTTACATTAGATGAATAGAGCTTAACTGAACTGAACTGAACTGAACTGAATTGAACTGAATTGAACTGAACTGAACTGAACTGAACTGAATATAATCTGAAGTAAACAAGCTTAACCCTCACTTATCTCTCTCCCATATAAAAGACCCATCTTAGGGCAATTAGATGTAAGCCTCATTTTGGGACTTCTTCCCCATTTTGAGAGCCTTCATTTTTCTCTCCATTTTTAGATCTAAGCTTAATTAGTTTTAGGAGTTTATTCATTTTCTCTCCATTTTTGTACAAGCACTCTCTCCAATTAATCAAAGTTTTCATCTTTTTAGGTAATTTATTCTCACTTTGTTTATTTTATTGCAAATCTTAGTTAGATTGTTAATTGTTTTCATTGTTTTAGTAGTTGATTATTATCTTTATGCTTAGTTTGTTAGATTCATGTTCCTAGTGATTGTTAGTTTAGAAGGCTTGTTCTTTTCACAACTTTTAGATGTAGTTTTAGAGATTTAATGTTTATATCATGTTATTGGTAATTTAGTGTTTAGATTTTAGTTTCTTTGTTAATGTTTATTGGTTGTAGCCCTGTTTTATTGTTGTTTTTTTCAATTTCTTGTTTCTCTATTATTTCTTTCATGATTTTCTCATTCTTAGGTTAGATTAGTAGCTAGGGAAGGAGGATAATTTGGTTTTGTGATTGAAATTGGATGATTGTTGGATTTTCATTGTAGTTGGGTTATGAATGTTGATTAGTCTAGGTTTTGATGAGTAAGGTTTGAAGAGTAGCTAACTTCATGCTTGAAACTTGAGCTATTCATGAGTTGTGCGAGAGCGAGCTCGTGTGTAGCGGATAACTAGACTAGGATTGACCACGACCATCGCGGCGGGGTTGGGTAGTCGGGCTATAGGAGTGCACGAGAGTGACTTTTTGATGTTTGACGATTTGGATGAATTTAGGGAGTGTGCGAGAGTGACTTCCCAATGTAGTGCAAATCACCCCTTTTATGAGCCAACACTTGGATTTCCATGATCGTTTGATTGAAATTGCATTAATCCAAGTTTCCCCTTCTCCCTAGCGATCGTTTTAATGCTTTATTATAGTTTTTAGCGATTTTACTTTCCTTTAATCAAGTTAGTTTTATTTTATTAATTTATTAGTTGAATTTCTAAAATCCAAAAAAAAAGGTAGACCCTCATTAGGTGAATATAATTTTAAAAACAATTCTCACTCACCTACCTCCCTGTGGATTCACCCTTTTCTTCATTATACTACCCTTTTAGGTTAGTTAGGAATTTGGGTTTTTATCCTTGATTCCGGCTCCTTAAGAATTAACGACACCTAAGGGACCGATCAATGTCCCTACCATGGATATTCGGAGCAAGATTTGATAATCTACATATATAATGGTATGCAAGATGACGATAAGCGCATGATCAATGCGGCTAGTGGTGGTTCTATGTTCAATAAAACCCCCTCTGTCGTAAGAGCGCTTATCGAAGAATCCACAGAGGGTACTCGTCAGTTCAGTAGAAGGGTTAGTGCTCGAATGTCCAATTTTGAGAATTCGATTGTCGGATCTTCTAGAAATGATGGCAAACTCGAGGCTCTCACCTATATGATGAGGGACTTCATGGCCTGGTGAAAATAATAGATCACATGAAGTAAAATGTTGTGGGGTTTGTGCCAGTGACCACCCTACCGATTTTTTCCCTCAATCCAATGAGGAGCAAGGCGAGGAGGCTAAGGCCATGGGATTTCCCTACCAAGGTAATGCTAGAAGGTATGATCCATCTTCTTCTACGTATAACTCAGGTTGGAAAGATCACCCCAACTTTAAATATGGCAACCCACCAGCATCTCAACAACAACCCTATCAAAATCCAAATAACCAACCCTACCAACATCGACATAGACAAAATAACCAATATAATAGACCACCCCAACAACAGTACCAAAGGCCCAAAACCAATGGTCACAAGGTCAAAGTCTAATTCGAGCAACTCCTCTATGGAGGAGATGTTAAATATGTAGACCAAAAATGTGACGGGGATGCAAGGTAACATGGCCTAATTCAAAGATGAAACTAGATCGAGTATTAAGAACTTGGAAAGACAAATGGGCCAAGTGTCGGGTGTTGTGTCTAGGTTAGAGGGTAAGTTAGATTCAGGGAAGCTTCCATCCCAAATAGAGCTTAACCCCAAGTCTAATGTTAGTTCTATCACTCTAAGGAGTGGGAAGGAGCTCCAAGTGAGCGCGAGAGAGCTTGAGGATGAGGTGGTAGTAAACGAAGAACAAAGCAATTTACATTCTTTTTGATAAGTGGTATTTTGGTAGCTATTTTCTTAGTTTTTATTAGTTTCTTTTCTTATTTTATTTAGCTTTCATTAGCGTTTTTAGGCTTTTTAGCTTAGTTTTGCTTTTGTAGTCCCCTTCCCCTTTTTTTTATGTGATTTCCTCTATTTTGCCTTGAATCTGCGTTTTCTTCCCCTTCTGCAGGTCCCGAGTCGATTTCGGAACCCGAGGAAGCGAGCCGGGAACCTCGAGGAAACCACAAGCCCTCTATGCCATTGTTTGTGCTAAAAAGGCCTCAGCGGGCGCTGGGAATTCCTTAGCGTCCGCTGAGATGTATTTGGGCATGGCTGAAGGCAGTAGCATTTTTAAGGCCTTGCAGCGGCCGCTGATGGATTCCCAACGGCCGCTGATCCTGAAGTTGCCAGACCACTCACAAGCACCAAGTGAAGACAGCGGTCGCTGACCCCAACTCAGCGCCCGCTGTCCCCTCCCCTGTATTGAGGCAGTGGCTTCACAAGTGAAGAACAGCGGCCGCTGACCATTTTTCAGCGCCCGCTGTCCCTCTTCCCTGTTTTGAGGCAGTAGCTTGCTAAGAGCTATCAGCGCCCGCTGAACCATAGCAGGCTGAAGGCACGTGAAAGTAGGCCTCAGCGGCCGCTGATCCCATTTCAACGCTCGCTGACGTGCTACTGCACGTTTTATTTAGCGATTTTGGTCTGTTTTTGCTCGAATTTTTGGGGGGTTGTATAAATACCCCCCTCTTCCCATTTCCTAGATAGCTGATGTTAGAAGCTCAAATTAGGGTTAGGCTTAGTTTTCTTGCTTTATTCTTCTATCCTCTTGTAATTTTACATTTGTTCTTAAATTTATGCAAAGTTCTTAGTTTGTTCTTCTTCTTCTTCTTGTTCTCCATCTCAAGGTATTTTATAGCTTTCTTTTACTTGCTTTTTATTGCTTTATGTACTTATTCCTTATAGTCTTAGCTAGTTCTTGTTGTTTATGTTTGTTGCTCTTAGATTTTAGGTTTAGTTTATGTTATTAGTTTTAGTTTTAATTATAATTATTAGTTTAATTATGTTTTTATTAATTATGTGTGAGTAGTTAATTTCTAGGGTTTGAGTGAAACTTCTCAATTCCTCCATGATTGTGGCTTAGTTGTTTCTTGGCTTTGGTTGTGATAATGTCGGTACCTTAGGATTCGGTTATGTTGAGTCTTATGTTTAGCTAGCATAGAATTCATTGAAGAATCCCCACCAAAGGACCGACAGGTGAACGTGGGTGATGACTTCCTTTGCCCGATTGATGGAAGCACCACAAAAGTTGGGCCTTCGATCAAGGGAAAGTTACCGGTCTTCGTGATTTTGTGCTTAGGACTCGTTAGATGTGTCGCTACACGAAAGTGAGTTGTATATGTCTTTCCGGTCATCGTACTAGCTCGAAAGAGTGGTACGATCATAGAAAGACCTCCCCTTATCCACGACCTAAGTCTAAGTTCGATTGACTCACAATTCATGGTGGTATGAGTTGTGGATCTCTTACCCTAGTCCCTTTTACTCTTGTTTCCTTAGTGTAGTTTTAGTTAGTTCTCTCCGCCTCTCGCGACCATTATTTGACCTAGCTTGTTCGACGCTCACGCCTAGGCTAGTGCGGAGTACCTTCCCCGTGTTCGACACCCCCACTCATACTACGACGGGGGTTTTTTATTTGGTAAGAAAACCCCTCCTATCAAATTGGCGCCGTTGCCGGGGAAGGCAATGCCATTAGTTTAGGTTGAGTAGAATGGTTCTAGGTCTTTCTTTTTCTTTATTTTTATTTTTGTGAATATTTAGGCCTTATGGACACTTCTTTGATTGATCCCCAATATGAGCATGAACCGTTTTGGATGTATTATGACAGGATTGGAAGCTCTCTTCCTCCTAATCATAATTTTGATAAGTGGGAAATATGTAATGTAATGTGTGAGGGCTTGAATTATGAAACGAGAAACTGGGTTGAGTTTCTCTCTTATGGCGATTTCTTAGCTTTAGACTTGGATAGAGCTTGGCTCTTATTCTCGTGTCTTGCTAAGGAAACCTATGAGTGGGATATGACTACCCAAGGGATACATGACTTTAGTAATGAGCCGAGCTTGTTTGTGGAATATGGCTTTAATCATCTTCCAATTCATACCCCTACCTTGGATGTTGATCATCAATCCTCGCAAGAGCATGTCCTTGATGAGGTTTTACAAGGTGGTGGTGTGAATTCCGATGATTCGTCGCATAATCTTAAAGTTGAGCCCGTTCTTTGCGACTTTAGTTATGATTTTGATCCCTCTCCCCTCGTTGTTGTACAACCCATCCAGACTCACATAGACGTTGATGTTTCATTGCAATGTCATGATGAAAATCATGACCCTTCCGTCTCGTCATGTGATGCCATATTGGATGAGGCCCTCTTATTTGAGTCGATTGAAGTTGACGAGGTCATTATTAATGTGGAGGATGTGGTTATACCACCTTCTCTTATTCCCTTTTTAGGAGGATTTAGCCTTGTCTATTCACATCCCACTCCACTTCCATCCGTGCTCATATCACCTCCATCCGAGGGCATCATCTCTTGTCTTGACTCCCATGTTTCTCTTCCAGAAACCAAGGCAAGTAAGTTGTATGGAGGTGTTCCTTATCTTTTTTTTGATTTTTCTTTTAGTAGTTTTTATTTTGATTTACCTCCCTGTGGGCACTCACTCCCACATAAGCATTGGATGACTATTTTCAAACCGTCCCCTTTGCTTTATTTGATCATTGCTTATGTGGTATTCAGTGAGTTGAGTGCCAGTGCATTTGATAAGCTCTTACGAGCTTTGCGGGGCTATTTACTGAGCCCCGGTGGTTGTTCCCGCTCGATGACTTTGACATAGTTTTTCTTTTATGTCTTAGTCCCTATGTCCAGCTCCTTTGTCAAGCTTAAGACGTTAAACAAGCGCTTCTCGGGAGGCAACCCGAGCCCTTTTTTTTTCTTTTTTTTTCCCTTTCTTTTATTTGTAATTATTTTGTTTTTTGGAGTTTGGTTTCTTTTCTTTCTTTTTTGCAGGGTAAATGAATAAGCAACTCTCATGGACATGTATGGTAATAAAGTGCAAAACGGAGGTTGTATGCTTACTTTATAGCCTGTTTTGGTGAGATCATTCTAAATTCCCTTTCTTTTATTTTTCTTATGTGCTTAGTTGTAGGATTAGTTTTAGGAGGAGATGATTGTTGGAGGATGTTTGGCTTTCAATTTTTGGCTTTTAAGCCCTTGAGGACATTTGGATATCGATGGCGTTGGACCTCGATTTATTTATTTGTTTGATGCTTGGTTGCTTGATTGAGAGTCATTCATGCTTGATTTTATTTTCCTTCCTTTTGTTTAGTTTTTATTTCTATTTTCCCTTTTCCCTTTTTCCTCTTCTTTTTCTTTTATTTTCTTTACAAGGCAAAGTGTGTTTTTGTTTTGTTTGTAGTTTGGACTTGGTTCTTAATTTCTTGGACTTTGAATGCATTCCTTCCTAAGTGTTAGTGGTCCACATGGTTTTAGATGTTGGGGTTGATTTTCAAATACTACATGCTATGTTTCAGAACTTTGGAGTTCATGAAACCTAATGTCTTGGCTTGTGGTACGATTGGCAAAGCTTTGCTAGCTAGTTGAAGCCCTTGAGGTAGTATTTGCAATTCACTACCCTTCATATGTGAGAAAATTGTCAAATCTTTCTAGCCTTCATCATCTTTTTTGGGTGGCAATAGGATCCTAGTCATAGTATAACTCGATCAAGAACTTGATTCATGACTTTCCGAGACTGTGACCGAGCTAATCTAGGGGAGGACAGAGGCGTTCATTTCTTAGTTATTTTCCATTTTTCCTTTTTCATTTTCCTTTTTATTTTAGCATCTTGTTTCTTTTCACTTTTCTAGGCGTTTGCTTTTCATTCATCCTTTGAAATCCTTTGAGCTTGGCCCTTCCTTTCTTCTAGCCACGTTACAAGCCTTGATTCCCATTGTTTTGTTTTGTACCCTTTAGGTGTAGTGAAGCAATTGGAGCGTCTTGGTTCGTATATGTTTTGTATTGAAAATTTGTGAAGTAAGGAGTTCTCCCAAGAGAAAGTGTGTTAATTTGTATGAATTAGAGCAAAAGCCGACCTAAGTTGTAAAAAAGGCAAGGTCATGTAAAAAAAAAAAAAAAAAAAACACAACCAATTATTCCTTCCTTTTTCACAATGACGGCATTGTGTCATTCAAGCATGGGGGGAGGAATAGTTTGAAAAAGAAAAAAAAAATTAATTTGTTGTATAAATTTTTCTTTTTTTCATATAGTTTTTTGAATAACCTTGGGGGTTTTTGGTGTATGTGTGCGAATTTGAGGAGTTCGTTTGCTATTTGATGCTCATTTGTACTTATTGCTTCACTATTTAGGTTTGAGCACCACAAGCCAAATTAATTCCTACCCTATCCCTAGCCTTACATTACAACCCTAAAGCCCTCTCGATCCTAGATAGTTGAGTCCTTTTCGGTTGAGGAAGTCATGTTTCAAGCATTTTGAGCGGTTTGCTATGATGAGATGTCGGGTAGCCCAAATTGTTTCTCCCTTTTATTTTTTCCGACTCCTTCGTGGAGTTATGAGAAGCTACCTTTATGGGTGGAGACGACACTAGCTTAGCATGTGGATGCTTGGTTGTTGAGCAAAAGGGGAATGTTCCTCTCTAGTTCTCCGATCTAGCATGTCTTATTTGATTATCCACCCTTAACATCTTTGAGCATGTTTTCCGTTAGTGCTTAGAAAGGTTCGCATTCATTGATCCTAGGTCCTTTAACAAGTCCAACTAGTTGTTTTTATTTTGTTTGGTTTTCTTTTTATTTTCCTTTATTTTTGTTTTTCTTTTCTTTTGTTTCTTGTGAACCTTTGCCTTGGTTTGTTTTTGAGAGAATGATGGGTTAAACTCTTTGGAAAGCCTTACGAGAGAACACCCGTCCTCCTTGGCGACTTTGAGGATTAAATGGCTTGTTGTTTTTGCTAAAAACAACCGTGATTCCTACGAAAATGAGTTAGTGTGAATTATTAGTGTTTTGTTTTCTTTTCTAGTTTTACCTCCTATCAAGCTCTTCCATCACTTCTAGCTTAAGTATTGCTCGGGACGAGCAAAAGCTAAGCTTGGGGGAGTTTGATAAGTGGTATTTTGGTAGTTATTTTCTTGGTTTTTATTAGTTTATTTTCTTATTTTATTTAGCTTTCGTTAGCGTTTTTAGGCTTTTTAGCTTAGTTTTGCTTTTGTAGTCCCCTTCCCCTTTTTCTATGTGATTTCCCCTATTTTGCCTTGCTTCTGCGTTTTCTTCCCCTTTTGCAGGTCCCGAGTCGATTTCGGAACACGAGGAAGCGAGTCAGGAACCTCGAGGAAACCACAAGCCCTCTATACCATTGTTGGTGCTAAAAAGGCCTCAGCGGGCGCTGGGAATTCCTCAGCGTCCGCTGAGATGTATTTGGGCATGGCTGAAGGCAGTAGTATTTTTAAGGCCTTGTAGCGGCCGCTGATGGATTCCCAGCGGCCGCTGATCCTGAAGCTGCCAGACCACTCACAAGCACCAAGTGAAGACAGCGGCCACTGACCCCAACTCAGCGCCCGCTGTCCCCTCCCCTGTATTGAGGCAGTGGCTTCACAAGTGAAGAACAGCGCCCGCTGACGTGCTACTACACGTTTTATTTAGCGATTTTGGTCTGTTTTTGCTCGAATTTTTGGGGGGTTGTACAAATACCCCCCTCTTCCCATTTCTTAGATAGTTGATGTTAGAAGCTCAAATTAGGGTTAGGCTTAGTTTTCTTGCTTTATTCTTCTATCCTCTTGTAATTTTACATTTGTTCTTCAATTTATGCAAAGTTCTTAGTTTGTTCTTCTTCTTCTTCTTCTTCTTGTTCTCCATCTCAAGGTATTTTATAGCTTTCTTTTACTTGCTTTTTATTGCTTTATGTTCTTATTCCTTATAGTTTTAGCTAGTTCTTGTTGTTGCTCTTAGATTTTAGGTTTAGTTTATGTTATTAGTTTTAGTTTTAATTATAATTATTAGTTTAATTATGTTTTTATTAATTATGTGTGAGTAGTTAATTTCTAGGGTTTGAGTGAAACTTCTCAATTCCTCCATGATTGTGGCTTAGTTGTTTCTGGGCTTTGGTTGTGATAATGTCGGTACCTTAGGATTCGGTTATGTTGAGTCTTATGTTTAGCTAGCATAGAATTCATTGAAGAATCCCCACCAAAGGACCGAAAGGTGAACGTGGGTGATGACTTCCTTTGCCCGATTGATGGAAGCACCACGAAAGTTGGGCCTTCGATCAAGGGAAAGTTGCCGGTCTTCGTGATTTTGTGCTTAGGACTCGTTAGATGTGTCGCTACACGAAAGTGAGTTGTATATGTCTTTCCGGTCATCGTACTAGCTCGAAAGAGTGGTACGATCATAGAAAGACCTCCCCTTATCCACGACCTAAGTCTAAGTTCGATTGACTCACAATTCATGGTGGTATGAGTTGTGGATCTCTTACCCTAGTCCCTTTTACTCTTGTTTCCTTAGTGTAGTTTTAGTTAGTTCTCTCCGCCTCTCGCGACCATTATTTGACCTAGCTTGTTCGACGCTCACGCCTAGGCTAGTGCGAAGTACCTTCCCCGTGTTCGACACCCCCACTCATACTACGACGGGGGTTTTTTATTTGGTAAGAAAACCCTCCTATCACTTTTACACCACCACCACCTCATGTGGAGACACCTTTTCTGTCTCCATCTCCGTACTTACCGGAACCCCCATTCCCGAAAACAATGATAGACACTGGCACCAAAGAGTGTGATAAGGATATTTATGAGACTTTTCGTAAATGTGAAATAAATATCCCCCTTTTCGATGCAATTAAGAAAATCCCACGCTATGCAATGTTTTTAAAAGAACTTTGCACTAGTGTAAGGAAGAATAATCTTAAAGGGCATCAAAAAGTGAAGGTGAGTGAACATATATCGGCCATTTTCCAAAAAACGTTACCGTCCAAGTGTGGTGACCCGGGCATGTTCACTATACCTTGCACTATTGGTGATATCCTTTTTACTAACACCATGCTAGATTTAGGGGCATCAATTAATGTGATCCCCTTTTCATTATTTAAAGCTTTAAAGCTTGGTAATCGAAAGCCAATGAGTGTCGTGATCTAATTGGCCGATAGGTCCAACGCTTATCCTAAGGGTATAGTGGAGGATATATTGGTCAAGGTTGGGTAAATGATTGTCCCTGCTGATTTTTACGTCCTAGATATGGACCATGATGGCAGTGCCATTCCAATCTTTTTAGGGTGTCCCTTTTTGAAAACTACGCAGGCTAAAATCGATGTTCACACCGGATCATTGACTATGGAGTTTGATGGAGAGTGTCTTGAATTTAATACCTATAACTCCACGAAATTCCCTCCTGATGGGTAATTCCTGTTTTTCCATCGATGTCATTTATACAATGACACAAGGTATTTTTGACATAGATGGAGAAGATGATCTGTTAGTTTCGGTAGGAAATGCATTGGGTGAAAATGACCATGAGTATGTGATAAGTGCTAATGTGCAAGAAACCTTGTGCGACTTGGTACAATGTGATCGCTTACCCCTTTCTATAACTGCTGATGACTCGATTAGCTCACTTGGTCCTTTGGACAAGCTTGTACAATATATTTTGCAGGCACCTGCAGTTGAGCTTAAGAAATCGGGAGTGACTGTGGTTGAGAACAGGAATGGTGCCCTACACTACAAAAAATGTGTTTAAGAAGGACAATTAAAACTGCCCTATTTGATACAAAATTTTTCTTCTTAGGTAATAATGACAATTTTAGTATTGGCCTCATGTTGCCCTTGTAGCCCCGTTGTATTAGGTTTCAAAGACAATTATAGATGTTTTACCCTCTTTGATTCAATTCAAAAAGGGCAAACAAAATTGCCTTCATTGATCATCAACGAAGTCAATAAATTTTGTTTTCCTTGATTTAAACACTTTATTTATTGTCAAATAGGGCAAGTTACAAAAGTCTAAGGGGCAAAATAATCATATTGTCTTCATTGTTAATATCAATGAGTGCAAAAATAATTGCCCTTGTAGGCATCATTAAGTGAAACAATACTCATATTGCATTCTTTAATCATGATAAGTTTCCCTCGTTGTATGAGTTTTTTGTAGTGCTAGTTCTTTAATGGCCAAAGGCTCAAACCTTATTTTGAACCCTTTGTCCAAACTAGGGGGAGGAGGTTGATTTGGATGAGCCGGTTGCCGGTTCGTGCCAACGACGTTAAATAAATGGAGCTTTCGGGAGACACCTGGACTTTATTTTTTTTATTTCTGTTTAAAAAAAAGTTGTTTATATATTTATATATATTAATAATAATAATTTAATTAATTAATTAGTTAATTAGAGTAGTTTTCCTTTGGTTTAGAGGGAACGATTCAATCTAATGAGTTCTTTTCCTCGATACCAAAGTATTTTGATTGTTCTTGTTAACCCTTTGTTGAGCTTGTGTTAAGTTCCCAAAGGAGTTGAACAAGAACAAGAGGCTTAGTGAGTGCCATTGTGAATAAATAAGGATTCTTGCTGAACTACCAAGGTAACAGTAGGGCGCGCCCCGCGCCTTCGTGGGGCTACCAGCGCCTACAGATCAGTGGCCTCTATGCATATGGCGCTCCCCACACCCTTTAAGGCACTACCCACGCTTATTATGAGAATGCTACTGACTATAGGGTGCTCCCAGCGCGATTAGAGCGCTCCTCGCGCCTTGGAACTTAAAAACAAAAAGGAGATTAGGGTTCAGGTAGGGCGCGCGCCCGGCGCCTTCGTGGGCGCTGCCAGCGCCCTACCCTCACTACCTCGTGTTTTATGGGGTAATTCCCATTTCAGACTTCATTTCTTTTCTTTTGTTCACAAAAGTGCAACACTCTCTCCCCCTCTAAACAACCCTAACCTCAACAAAAACCTCAATTTTTACTCATTTCTCCTGTCAAATCTCCTCCATTTTCACCCAAATTCGAAAATCTCTCACATCGTCCCTGTGGTGTGCATTTTAGGGTTTCTTTTCCTCTTCTTTTGGCTATGTTAGGGCGCTACTAGGGTATATTTCTTACTTCTTTATACTTTATTTTTCTTGCTTGAAATTTGTGAATCTTGTTTTGTACTTTAATTCATGAATTTGTGATGATTTGAGGTTTAAATTAAAGTTTCTAATTGAGTTTTGAGTTTGAGTACTTTGAACACATACCTTTGCAAGTTGATACTTGGTTTTGTTGATGAAGTGTGTTCTTGTTATTGAGTTCGGCAATACTATAATTAAGTGTGAATATTCTGTTGAGTTTGAGGTTGAAATTTTTGATTTGAGCTTCCCATGGTTGAATTTTCTCTTGTGCTTACCATGGTTGTCATACCTCTTCAATGGTTAAATTTTTGATCTTGTGCTTTCCATGGTTGAAGTAACTCTTTGCCAAGTGATGAAGGGGTTTTTGGGCTCTTTCACCAAACAAATAAACCCCCCGTTGTGGTATGAGTGGGGGTATCGAACACGGGAAGCAAGTCGTGAATTTTGTTGCGCGATTTAGGTCGATTGAGGATCTTGGTTTTGTTGTTGAAATGGAAGCTAAAATTATTGCAGAAAATGGATGTGAAAAATAAAAAAATAAGTTCTAGGGTTGTCGAATCCAAGTTCACTTGATTTCGAGGGAATTACATCGAAAAGTCTTAAGAACGAACTAAATCAAGGGAGGGGAAATAAACCTCTAATAAGGTACCTAAACCTCCTCCGGGAGTGATTTCTGTTGTAATAGTCTCACTAACAACTTACTTGAAGTGGATTCCTAGCTCGACCACCGACTCCCGTTGTAATGGTCTCACTAGCAACATTGGGCGAGGAAAATCAAAGCATAATTAAGTCATAGACAAAGCCCTATTATACTTCCAAAATACCAAGAAATCAACTAATGACCTTTAGCTAATCTCTAAGCTCATTGAAACCAACATTAACCAACCATGAACACAATTCAACCAAAAACTAGATGAAAACCCCCAATTTCAAGTCATGAACCCATCACCTTGAAACCCTAGAAATTAACTACTCACTAAATATGAACAAGAGCATTACACTAATTAACAAGCATAAAAACATGAAATTAAACCAGCAACAAACTTGAAATTGCATGATTTAAACACTATTCTAATTACATTCATGAAATAAACAAGAATTAAAACAATGAAAAACTAGAAAAACCAAAGTAAATGAGAGATTGACAACTTATTGAATTGGTGAGAAATTCATTGGATTGGCCTTGTCACTTGAAAAATCCTTAAAAATCATTCATCTTCATCAATTAACTCTCAAAATCAAGAGCTAAAACTAGATCTAAAACTATGGAAACAAGAAACTACCATAAACCCTAAAAACTAAGGAGGAAGAGAGGATTTCTCTCTCCTTAAACCCTAAGCTAAATCTGAAATTTTTGGGACATATTTCTAATTTAAAGTGTTGTTTTTATGTTTAGGGACATCAGAATATATATATATATATATATATATATATATATACAAGAGGGGGAAGCAATGGGCTAAGCACCAGAAGAAGAACGAGCCAAGCACAACACAACACGAGCCAACGGCAAACACGGCCCAAAAACAGAGCTGCAGCTCCCAGCTCCGGCGCACACGCGCGGTAAGGTTGGCGCGGATGTGTAGCCGATGGCGCTGGCGCGACTATGGTGGTGGCACGGCCGCGAGTGAGGCCTCGAGCAGTTCTGGGAGTTGCTTTCTTTGGGTGTTGTCGCGGGTAATGTTTATTTAGCGTGGGCACACCTGCGGCTCTGTCCGCGACACTTCTTTGACCCAAATGCTTCCAACTTTTTCTCGGGCTTCTCGGGACCGGTTGGCACGCCTCCCGAGACATCCGGCCTTGGGCTCAATGAGCCTTAAAGATTACAAAAATGCCCTTTTGGAGGTACTTTGCCTTGTCTTGTGGTCTTGGATTTGCAGCATGCTTCTCTAAGCTTCTTGGGACCTCTCACGACCCTTGACGGCTTTCGAGAATTGCTTGGAAACCCACAAAACACCAACATTAAAGAAAAAAAGGCATAAGTAACACAAAATAGCTCAATTATTGACGAAAATAATTATAATACGACATTATTCAACGAAAACTTTAAATAAACTAAAACTAAGCTAAAAAGGCTTAAAACGTGGAAAACTAAGCATAAAATGCGCGGAAAACAAGCGAAATGAGCCGGGAAAATTGGTCCTAAAATGGACTAATCACCAAGCTAGTGTATATTTGAGTGGTTTGATTCAATTAAAGTTGTTTTCAAGAGTAGTGATGTTGTTCCCTAAATGAATTTAGTGTAAGAATTTGTTTCTAAACAATTTTTCTTGATTGAATTGAATTAGTGTTGTTGTGAAGTATGATAACATTCGTAGTTCACTTCTTATGTTGTCACCCAAATCACATTTTCATCAATGCGATTTTTCACTCACACTAATGGTTTTGTGTTATGATTGTGTTTAGGTATTTCGGGAGTGCTTTGGCTTAGCCCAAGCAAGCTCTTTCCAACCACTCTCAAAGAAGAAACCACTTTTCTCAACAAAAAACCCCCTTACCCACCACAAAAATTTAACTCGAAATGGCTTCAACTTCCGGTGCAAGAAAAAGGAAGATTGTAGCCTATATATATATATATATATATATATATATATACAAGAGGGGGAAGCAATTGGCTAAGCACAAGAAGAAGAACGAGCCAAGCACAACACAACACGAGCCAACAGCAAACACGGCCCAAAAACAGAGCTGCAGCTCCCAGCTCCGGCGCACACGCGCGGTAAGGTTGGCGCGGATGTGTAGCCGATGGCGCTGGCGCGACTATGGTGGTGGCACGGCCGCGAGTGAGGCCTCGAGCAGTTCTGGGAGTTGCTTTCTTTGGGTGTTGTCGCGGGTAATGTTTATTCAGCGTGGGCACACCTGCGGCTCTGTCCGCGACACTTCTTTGACCCAAATGCTTCCAACTTTTTCTCGGGCTTCTCGGGACCGGTTGGCACGCCTCCCGAGACATCCGGCCTTGGGCTCAATGAGCCTTAAAGATTACAAAAATGCCCTTTTGGAGGTACTTTGCCTTGTCTTGTGGTCTTGGATTTGCAGCATGCTTCTCTAAGCTTCTTGGGACCTCTCACGACCCTTGACGGCTTTCGAGAATTGCTTGGAAACCCACAAAACACCAACATTAAAGAAAAAAAGGCATAAGTAACACAAAATACCTCAATTATTGACGAAAATAATTATAATACGACATTATTCAATGAAAACTTTAAATAAACTAAAACTAAGCTAAAAAGGCTTAAAACGTGGAAAACTAAGCATAAAATGCGCGGAAAACAAGCGAAATGAGCCGGGAAAATTGGTCCTAAAATGGACTAATCACCAAGCTAGTGTATATTTGAGTGGTTTGATTCAATTAAAGTTGTTTTCAAGAGTAGTGATGTTGTTCCCTAAATGAATTTAGTGTAAGAATTTGTTTCTAAACAATTTTTCTTGATTGAATTGAATTAGTGTTGTTGTGAAGTATGATAACATTCGTAGTTCACTTCTTATGTTGTCACCCAAATCATATTTTCATCAATGCGATTTTTCACTCACACTAATGGTTTTGTGTTATGATTGTGTTTAGGTATTTCGGGAGTGCTTTGGCTTAGCCCAAGCAAGCTCTTTCCAACCACTCTCAAAGAAGAAACCACTTTTCTCAACAAAAAACCCCCTTACCCACCACAAAAATTTAACTCGAAATGGCTTCAACTTCCGGTGCAAGAAAAAGGAAGATTGTAGCCTATATATATATATATATACAAGAGGGGGAAGCAATTGGCTAAGCACAAGAAGAAGAACGAGCCAAGCACAACACAACACGAGCCAACAGCAAACACGGCCCAAAAACAGAGCTGCAGCTCCCAGCTCCGGCGCACACGCGCGGTAAGGTTGGCGCGGATGTGTAGCCGATGGCGCTGGCGCGACTATGGTGGTGGCACGGCCGCGAGTGAGGCCTCGAGCAGTTCTGGGAGTTGCTTTCTTTGGGTGTTGTCGCGGGTAATGTTTATTCAGCGTGGGCACACCTGCGGCTCTGTCCGCGACACTTCTTTGACCCAAATGCTTCCAACTTTTTCTCGGGCTTCTCGGGACCGGTTGGCACGCCTCCCGAGACATCCGGCCTTGGGCTCAATGAGCCTTAAAGATTACAAAAATGCCCTTTTGGAGGTACTTTGCCTTGTCTTGTGGTCTTGGATTTGCAGCATGCTTCTCTAAGCTTCTTGGGACCTCTCACGACCCTTGACGGCTTTCGAGAATTGCTTGGAAACCCACAAAACACCAACATTAAAGAAAAAAAGGCATAAGTAACACAAAATACCTCAATTATTGACGAAAATAATTATAATACGACATTATTCAATGAAAACTTTAAATAAACTAAAACTAAGCTAAAAAGGCTTAAAACGTGGAAAACTAAGCATAAAATGCGCGGAAAACAAGCGAAATGAGCCGGGAAAATTGGTCCTAAAATGGACTAATCACCAAGCTAGTGTATATTTGAGTGGTTTGATTCAATTAAAGTTGTTTTCAAGAGTAGTGATGTTGTTCCCTAAATGAATTTAGTGTAAGAATTTGTTTCTAAACAATTTTTCTTGATTGAATTGAATTAGTGTTGTTGTGAAGTATGATAACATTCGTAGTTCACTTCTTATGTTGTCACCCAAATCACATTTTCATCAATGCGATTTTTCACTCACACTAATGGTTTTGTGTTATGATTGTGTTTAGGTATTTCGGGAGTGCTTTGGCTTAGCCCAAGCAAGCTCTTTCCAACCACTCTCAAAGAAGAAACCACTTTTCTCAACAAAAAACCCCCTTACCCACCACAAAAATTTAACTCGAAATGGCTTCAACTTCCGGTGCAAGAAAAAGGAAGATTGTAGCCTATATATATATATATATACAAGAGGGGGAAGCAATTGGCTAAGCACAAGAAGAAGAACGAGCCAAGCACAACACAACACGAGCCAACAGCAAACACGGCCCAAAAACAGAGCTGCAGCTCCCAGCTCCGGCGCACACGCGCGGTAAGGTTGGCGCGGATGTGTAGCCGATGGCGCTGGCGCGACTATGGTGGTGGCACGGCCGCGAGTGAGGCCTCGAGCAGTTCTGGGAGTTGCTTTCTTTGGGTGTTGTCGCGGGTAATGTTTATTCAGCGTGGGCACACCTGCGGCTCTGTCCGCGACACTTCTTTGACCCAAATGCTTCCAACTTTTTCTCGGGCTTCTCGGGACCGGTTGGCACGCCTCCCGAGACATCCGGCCTTGGGCTCAATGAGCCTTAAAGATTACAAAAATGCCCTTTTGGAGGTACTTTGCCTTGTCTTGTGGTCTTGGATTTGCAGCATGCTTCTCTAAGCTTCTTGGGACCTCTCACGACCCTTGACGGCTTTCGAGAATTGCTTGGAAACCCACAAAACACCAACATTAAAGAAAAAAAGGCATAAGTAACACAAAATAGCTCAATTATTGACGAAAATAATTATAATACGACATTATTCAATGAAAACTTTAAATAAACTAAAACTAAGCTAAAAAGGCTTAAAACGTGGAAAACTAAGCATAAAATGCGCGGAAAACAAGCGAAATGAGCCGGGAAAATTGGTCCTAAAATGGACTAATCACCAAGCTAGTGTATATTTGAGTGGTTTGATTCAATTAAAGTTGTTTTCAAGAGTAGTGATGTTGTTCCCTAAATGAATTTAGTGTAAGAATTTGTTTCTAAACAATTTTTCTTGATTGAATTGAATTAGTGTTGTTGTGAAGTATGATAACATTCGTAGTTCACTTCTTATGTTGTCACCCAAATCATATTTTCATCAATGCGATTTTTCACTCACACTAATGGTTTTGTGTTATGATTGTGTTTAGGTATTTCGGGAGTGCTTTGGCTTAGCCCAAGCAAGCTCTTTCCAACCACTCTCAAAGAAGAAACCACTTTTCTCAACAAAAAACCCCCTTACCCACCACAAAAATTTAACTCAAAATGGCTTCAACTTCCGGTGCAAGAAAAAGGAAGATTGTAGCCTATATATATATATATATACAAGAGGGGGAAGCAATTGGCTAAGCACAAGAAGAAGAACGAGCCAAGCACAACACAACACAAGCCAACAGCAAACACGGCCCAAAAACAGAGCTGCAGCTCCCAGCTCCGGCGCACACGCGCGGTAAGGTTGGCGCGGATGTGTAGCCGATGGCGCTGGCGCGACTATGGTGGTGGCACGGCCGCGAGTGAGGCCTCGAGCAGTTCTGGGAGTTGCTTTCTTTGGGTGTTGTCGCGGGTAATGTTTATTTAGCGTGGGCACACCTGCGGCTCTGTCCGCGACACTTCTTTGACCCAAATGCTTCCAACTTTTTCTCGGGCTTCTCGGGACCGGTTGGCACGCCTCCCGAGACATCCGGCCTTGGGCTCAATGAGCCTTAAAGATTACAAAAATGCCCTTTTGGAGGTACTTTGCCTTGTCTTGTGGTCTTGGATTTGCAGCATGCTTCTCTAAGCTTCTTGGGACCTCTCACGACCCTTGACGGCTTTCGAGAATTGCTTGGAAACCCACAAAACACCAACATTAAAGAAAAAAAGGCATAAGTAACACAAAATAGCTCAATTATTGACGAAAATAATTATAATACGACATTATTCAACGAAAACTTTAAATAAACTAAAACTAAGCTAAAAAGGCTTAAAACGTGGAAAACTAAGCATAAAATGCGCGGAAAACAAGCGAAATGAGCCGGGAAAATTGGTCCTAAAATGGACTAATCACCAAGCTAGTGTATATTTGAGTGGTTTGATTCAATTAAAGTTGTTTTCAAGAGTAGTGATGTTGTTCCCTAAATGAATTTAGTGTAAGAATTTGTTTCTAAACAATTTTTCTTGATTGAATTGAATTAGTGTTGTTGTGAAGTATGATAACATTCGTAGTTCACTTCTTATGTTGTCACCCAAATCACATTTTCATCAATGCGATTTTTCACTCACACTAATGGTTTTGTGTTATGATTGTGTTTAGGTATTTCGGGAGTGCTTTGGCTTAGCCCAAGCAAGCTCTTTCCAACCACTCTCAATGAAGAAACCACTTTTCTCAACAAAAAACCCCCTTACCCACCACAAAAATTTAACTCGAAATGGCTTCAACTTCCGGTGCAAGAAAAAGGAAGATTGTAGCCTCTTCTACCACATCTTTCTTCAACCTAAAAAGACTCACACCCCCATAGAAAACCAGTTTCGCCTGGCTAAAAAAACGCAACGTCAAAGCCAACGCTTTCGCTTGTCACTGAACTCTCAAAAGGCTTGTGATTCTCCGACTTGTGACAAGGTTGCTAGGAAGAGTTGGTTTGGACGGCTTCCTAAATGAACATGCCCACACATACTACTCCTTCACTTTTGAATTCCTCGCCACGCTGCAAAAGAATATTGACCCCAGCAAGCCCAGGGGCGAGGAGTCACGCTACATAACCTTCAACCTCAATGATGAAACTCATACAATGTTCTATGATGAGCTTAAGGAGGTTTTTGGGTGGGAGTCCTCTCCTATCTGTAACTTTTCAAGCCCTACGGGCCGGGTTTTAATGCTCAACAGTTCTATAGAGGGATCACCCATTTCTTTAAGTTTGATCGAAATGCCCACATCAGCTCCATACCTCATCCGGCTCTTCGCTACGTCGCGTTCCTTATAGCAATTCCCATCTTTTGTCAAGTGGAGGCCAACAAGCTCCCTTTAACCACCCTTAAGGCCCTTTAGGCCATGACTCCCGAGGGAAATGATCACCCGCATTGGGCGGCATTGTGGGTTGATGCTTGCCTTGATTTGGTCGACGAGAGCAAGAAGGGAACAATAGCTATGGGAGGTATGGTGACTCTGATATATGAGTATTTGGAGCAGGAGAAGGGGAAGAGTAAGAAGGAAATTGAATACCTAATGGATGGGTCAGGAGTGACCCCTAAGGTTTTCTTACCTATTGGATTCTGTAAACTCGGAGTTTCATTTACATCTCCGATCAGCGTGAGACTCCTCGATTGTTCGTCTAGCATTTTGGACCGGGACACGAGGCCTACAAGAATTTGCCTCAACCGTAGCGTACTTCCATTAGGGGATGTACCCGGGATGATGATGAGTAGGAGTAGGAGTATGATGAGGATGATGATGATGATGAAAATGAAAATGATGGTGATGTAAACATAGGGAACCGCTGACCTCGGGTACGAGGTGGGATACGTATACAAGAGCTGGACCCTGCTTCTTCTGATCTGTTGGGGATTAATCTCCTCAATCAGCGGTTCGACTCTTTACAAGTCGAGGTAGGTGCCCTTCGGCACGAGGTACGCCAGATGGAGGACGTGATGTACCCCATGTCTTCCATGATTATAGCGATGCACGCACACCATGCCTCTTTATGGTACCCTTTATGTTGACCCGACTACAGATATTGAGCGGGAAAGACAGCAAAGGGAGGAGAGGAGGAGGAGGCCTCAGGGACTCACTTTTCCCGGTCGGTCCTCCAATGTTTGACATGATGGTGAATGTTTAACCCACAATGAGGACATTGTGTCGCTCAAGTGTGGGGGTATGTTCACTTGTATATATTTTTGGGTTCTTTTACTTTGTTTATAAAGAAAAGCTCGATAGGTTGAAAAACCGAAAGGGCAACCTATGCAAAACAAGAGCTAAAGAGTTAAAAAAATAATTAAAAAACAAAAGAGTGAGTAAGCCACGATGAAAACCCGAAAGGGCTCCTAGGGAAAATGAGAGAAAAGGAAAAGAGAGTTTGTTGCCCTTTGATTCAAGACCGGTTAATCTCATCTTCCGGAGTGCTGTGGTAAGAACACCTTCTTTTTGTTCTTTGTTTCCCCATTTTTGTTTTTGTAAGTTGTGTGAAGCATGCTTGAATTTTTGAAATCATTAGTTCACATTTGGTTTGTTTTTCCTTCTCATGAATTGTTTTAGGTCAAATCATAATTTTATTGTGTTTTGGTTTAGAACAAGTTCATTAGGAATTTTTGTTAGAGTTTAGATGTTTTGCGATCTTTTGGCTTATAACTCGTTATTACTGTCTTTTGATTTACTCGAGGTCGAGTAAAGACTAAGTGTGGGGGTATTTGATGTGTTCAGTTTGTATTAATCAATTAGCTCATTTTGATATATAGTTTGTAATAGTTTAGAACATGTTTTGTGATATTAATTAACTTTAAGCTTAAACGAAAGTTTATGTCTCGAAACTTAATTTAATATTGCATTTCATAATTTAATTGCTTTTTAGGACTTAGTTTACTTTTTGTGGTTACAGGCTCGTGTTTCCTTCCTTATTTTGTATATAATTGGGAAGACCTAGACTTGTTCGGGACTTAGAAAAAGTGTTTGAAGAAGGTAGAGCGCTGCCAGCGCTCTAAAGGCGCTGCCAGCGCCTATCTGATCTTGGAAGATTTGTTCTGATCTAAAAATCTCCTTGAATTGTGAGGATTCTCTAACTCTAAACTCTTTCATTACTTCAATTATTTACTTGCTCTTATATGAATTGTTATTGGTTTTGTTGAATGTTTTAGCTTGATCTTTGTCTTGTTATTATATTTTACAAAATCACTACTAGGGTTTGAACACAATCGATTATTGTGTTCAACCTTGAATAACAACTATCTTGTTCATGCTTAAGAGTATTCTTATTGTGAACAATTTAGTAGAGCTTGTTTAAACGTTAATTGTTTATTGCGTATTCTCTAAACAATTGTGTTCTTATTGTTTCTCCGTTTTTAAAGCTTTTGTTCACTGCATGTTCTTTGAACATTAAAGGATTTAGGCAATTTACGATTTATCTTGTCTAACTAATTAAGGGGACTACAAGAGTTTACTCTTGTCAATAATTAATTGAGTATTGAAGTGGTTTGGTAATTGAGAGTCTAATTCAATTAGCCGAGTAAGAGTCGTTGTAACCGAATCCTAAGATTATTTATAACTAGAATATTCCCGTCATCACTTAATCGCTAGTTTCTTTTTCTCATTAAAATCTCCAATCCTCCCCCCCCCCCCCCGTTGTTACCAATATCACTAAGAAATTAGTGAGTTCCCTTTTTTTAATCCAAATTCATTTTAACACAATTAAGTCAACATAAATTTGTTCTCTGTGGATACGAACCTTACTTGCCCTTTACACTAGTTGTAATTGTAGAGTAGGAGAAATTTACTTTTGATAAGTCTTTTATTTTTAACAACATAAAAGGCCTACCATGAAGATGCTGATCTGGGATTGGTTAGGGGATGCTCCTTGGGGGTTTAGGTGTTGAACATATTTAGAGCATAAAGAATATACTCATGTTTATTTTTGCTAATTTGTGTTGATATGGTGTAACGACTTAGCGAAATAATGATATTCGTACTATTACCTAGCTATTACCAAGCTCAAAAAATATTTTCGATGAAAAATAAGCTAAGTTGTAAAACTTAGGAATGTAAATAAATGCATCGTGGATAGGGAAATTTTGGGCATGCCCGCGTCATTTCTTCCCTCGCCCGCGACGAAGAAAACGAATCAGGTGGAAACGAGGTTGTTGCGCCCGCACCCAAGTGGTGTCGCGCCCGCGTCACTGGCCGCGCGCCCACGATGGCTCGTTCCTGCGTGGCCGCGATAATTCTTCAGAGTCGTTTGAATTAGCGGTTTTCTTGGTCAATGCATGTTGCTTGGTCTTAGTTTGAGGTGTACGTGTTTTGCTTCTGTTATTGGCTAGTTGATGAGTTGGTAGTTGAGTTTTGAATTATAAAACAACGTATAATTCATTCACGCAATATATTGCAAAAAAAAGTGAGTGGTTTTTCTCTTTAAGTTATCATCTTCAACCTTCACTAAAATACTAACTTACATTGGGTGTTATTCATTGAAAGCGTGAATCTCACTGTTTTTTTTTCGTTGTATCTCAAAGGTAGACTTTCGCGATACCCGAGCTTTCTTAGGGTCGAAATTCTTCTTTGAGGAAAGTGAGTACGCGACTCGAAGAATTTTTTCTGTTTCTTAACACATATTTGCTTATCACAAAAAAAAAAAAAACCCTACTTTCCCCAAAAAGCTAAAAGCAGAATCTTGTTCAACGATGAATGTTATAAAATTCGAGGGTGTTCATATTTTAAATATGGTAAAAGACGAAGTGTGAAAAGCAAGTATGGTGGAATTCTCTGATGGTTAATATGTGATCAATATGAAGACATTTCAAGTAAGCATTTTTGATTTAATAATATGTTTTATTATTAATTGTCTTATGATGGATAATTTTTAGACATGATAACACAAGGTTGATTGATAATGTCTTGATAATTAATAGAAGATGTGTTGCCATGAATTTGCATTAAAGATGATTGGGATGATTGGTAAAAATCATGATGGTTGGTTAAAATCATGTAAATTAGCATTGTTAATAGACCAACAAAATTTATTGTTCATGAAATAGGTATTGTCAATGTAAATTGATAATATGAGATTTGTAATTTAATTTTGATGATATAAATCTATGATAATTTAATCATAGAAATTTGTCAAAGGTAATACAAATTGGACATGATCCCGGGGTTGCTCATTTGGAAGTTGTTCTTCCCGATTGCAAACGGTTTGGATATAGCAATTTTTTTTTATCCTTTTTTGGTTGTGCCGGTTATTAACAATGCTTAGTGGTTTGATTGCTTTGTCATGGAAGCTAAGTTGTGGCAATGCATGCTGGAATTACCTGTCAGTTATCTTGCAATATGCATGGTTTCATGATGCCTCCAGTAGTAATTCCTTGCATGATGTGTTCGATTTTGGTCAGTTTATTGACTTGAACTGCAGGTCTACGTTATGGATGCTATGATGGTTTGCATTATGCAGGTAGTGGATCTTGTTAGTGGTTTGATTGTTTTCATGCACTAACTCCTTTGTGCAGGGATGTGACGGTTATGTTTTTAACTGCCCATTGTTTTCCTAACTTGTAGGTCTACATTGTGCGTGACATGCATAATGTGCATTTTGCTTTTAATGGTTCTTTGGATATTAATTAGCATTAACGGAATTGTTGTATTTTTTTTCGGATTCTTATGGTCCTTGGCAGTGGTTTAATGGGCAATGGTAGCTTTTTGTTTTCGGCTTTACCAAAATTGGCTTATTCGGTCTTGATAAATTGCTCTAAATAATATTTAACTAGTTTAAACAATTATTATTGTTATATGTAGTTAAATGAAATTCTCATTCTATTTATCTCTACTTGGTCTCCTTGGTATAAAGGAGGGATTAACATGTATTAATGATTAATTTGTTTTAAAAAGTTAATATTCTATGTCTTAATAGAATAAAATTAAAGGATCACAATGACATCCACTAATGTGTGGATATTGTATTATATATTTATTGCAATAATTAAATTATCCATGAAATTGTACTCTCTTTGTTTTAAAGGATTATGAGTTATATGTATTTTAATATGACATAGTAATAATATATATTTTGTATTACTACTAATTTTTACCAACCAATGGAAATATTTATGCGGTCAAGCATATGGAAAATTTTCTACGTTTCTTTGGGATGATTATTTAATTAGCTTAAAAAATTGTGTATAACAAAAATATTTTGTTAGATTGTTTTATCTAATTGATTATAGTTCTCATGTTAGTGCTTGTATGTTAATAACAAACGACATGTGCAAATGATTAATTTGGTTAAGTTATTATTGTATGGTTTAATAGAATAATAAGGATGATTTGAAATTCATGTTATAAAATATATATGCAAATGTTGCATGGTTAATACTACAATTAATTAATCATGAAGGTTATAATCTTTGGGTGTAGAGGATTATATAATTACGTCATTGTTCTATTTAATTATTGATGTAATCTATGGTGTAATAGAATTATTTGTTTGTTTCTATTGTTCACGTATTCTATTCAAATCATTTGAATAGTGCCAACCTCACTTAGGTCGTGAGTAATTATTCATCTAAAGGATGTATAGTGTATATATATTAGACGACAAGGATTATGTATTTTATTACAAGAAAAATTAAAAGATTTAGACTTGTTCAAGGCAGTGATTAACTTAATTCAAGTTTTCTAATATTTATAAATTATACATGAATTAAGTTTTTACAGTACAACATAGTGGTGTGTCTAAAAGAAAGTGATGGTAATTCCATATTAATAAATTCATGTTTAAGTTATGGTAAATGGGGTAAATAAAGTTGTCTTAATGACATGTTATATTTCAAATTGAGTTTATGATAAATTAAAAGAAATAAGTGAAAGTATTGGGTCAAACCATCTGACCAATACCAATTGTCATACGGCCTGACCCCCTCATCATCTTCCTCCCACAACCATCTTCATCGATCATCCTCATATGCACTCCCCAGACAATAAAGAAAATCACACAAGATATGAAAAGAGCTATCTAAATTAACTTAGACTATGAATCAAATGAAGAAAAACAAAAAATGAATTCATTAAATCCACATGGGCCGCCGTTTATCTTCGACTTTGGACGACGAAC
This sequence comes from Salicornia ramosissima, assembly GCA_951394345.1. NCBI lineage: Eukaryota > Viridiplantae > Streptophyta > Magnoliopsida > Caryophyllales > Amaranthaceae > Salicornia > Salicornia ramosissima. Next base: position 36,143,625 of record OX596237.1, on the reverse strand, counting down.
AACTAAACAAGTTCTTGTGAAGAAACCTAATGCGTATAATTTGGGTTTCACCCAAAAATTGTTGATTTTAGAACAACACACGTCTCAGTTGGTGAATATTAGCAATTGAAATTACCCACCTTCCCTAACAAGAAGGTATCGACCTTCAAATCTTCACCAGCAACAAACAATATAATGGAAAAAGGGAGAAGATGGAGTTTTTGTCCAGGTTAGTGTTGTCCACAGTCCAGGTCACTAATCATTTGTTCCAAGTTAGTTAAATTTTTGTCCAGGTCAGTATTCCAAGTTAGGGTTAGTTTGTCCAAATTTGCCCAGGTTTGTCCACATTTTTCGAGGTTTGTCCATATTTGTCCAGGTTTGTCCACATTTATCCAGGTTTGTCCATATTTGTCCACTTTTGTCCATGTTTGTCTAGATTAGTCCAGGTTTGTCCACATTTGTCCAGGTTTGTCTATATTTGTCCAGGTTTGTCCAGGTGTGTCCAGATTTATCCAGATATGTCTATGTTTGTCTAGATTTATCCAGATATGTCTATGTTTGTCTAGATTTGTCCAGGTTTGTCCACATTTGTCCAGGTTTGTCCACATTTGTCCAGGTTGAGTAGGACTGGTCTGATAGTTAAGGCTGACAAATCGGGTTGACGGGTCGAGTTCGGGTTCGGGTTGTCGGGTTATAAGGTCATGTACCCTCAAGCTGAACCCGACCCATTTAATAAACGGGTGGAGTTTTTGTAACCTAACTCGACCTGAAAATAAACGGGTCGGGTTCGGGTCGATCCATTTTTTTTTTTTACCCAAAATTCCTTCTACAATATGAAGTATTTACATTATATCCCAACAAGGAAGAATTTATAATTTCAACAAAGTTGAATATTAAAATCTAATTAATAATACGCTAGTGGAAAATAATTTAAGTGCTGCGGTTTTTTTACCATAAATAATGTGGTTTTCAACCGCAGCATTTATAGGCGTATCATTTGAAATTTTTCTAAATGCTGCGGTTTTTTAATCGCATCTTTTACAAACTAAATGCTGCGGTTTTTTAAAAAACCGTAGCTTTTAATTTTTAAAAAAATTCTCTCTAAATTAAAATCGCATCTTTTAAATGAAAAAACCGCATCTTTTGGTTTAATTAGAACACTGAAAAGCTATGAAAACCGCATCTTTTTGAAATATTTTTTAAAATAATAAATTTAAAATTTATATTATAAAAACACAAATTTAAATTCAACGATAAAAGGGTGATTCCTATTGATAGGGAACCCCATTCTCACACATCTTCGAGGATGCTATTCGGTGATCATTACGACATCATTACACGGGGTCGAATTAGAAGCCATAATTAAAAAAAAATCATACATATATATATATATACACGAAAATTACACACAATAATAACGTTTAATAATAACAAAGTAGTAATAATACAAGAAATCACAAATATGTATCAGTAACGATAACTGCACACTTGTCTCGAACTTCATTGATCTCTGTAGATGTGAATGGCCCTTGTCTTGGTGTGTTGAAAATCTGAGAAAATACATAACATAAATGACGTGATTAGTTTTCGCCACACTAAAAGCAAGAATTTGGGACCAATCAAACTATTTTGTGTTTTTAAGTGTCATTTACGTCCTATAATGTTCATGTAAACTTTATATGACTTTATTTGCATGATTTTGGGCAAACTTATTTGCATCTTGGCATCGATCAACCTAGTTCATGTTTTTAAGGTTAATTCACAACTCATAACATTGATATAAACATTCAATAACTTATTTGCATGTTTTTGGGAAAGGTTAGAGGGTTTGGGAACAAAAAACAAACCAAATAGGCTATTTTTAGCTCGTTTTGGTAGTTTTCGTTCCCATCTTCTCACCAATCAAACTATTTTGTATTTTAAAGTGTCATTCACGTCCTATAACATTCATGTAAACTTTATATGACTTATTTTAATGATTTTGAACAAATTTAGAGCGTTTTAGAACAAAAAACGAGCCAAATAGGTCATTTTGGGTCGTTTTTGGTGTTTTCGTTCCCAACTTGGCACCGATCAACCTAGATCATGTTTTTAAGGTTAATTCACAACTCATAACATTGATATAAACATTATATAACTTCTTTGCATGTTTTTGGAAAAGGTTAGAGGGTTTTGGAACAAAAAACAAACCAAATAGGCCATTTTTGGCTCGTTTTGGTAGTTTTCGTTCCCATCTTCTCACCAATCAAACTAATTTGTATTTTTAAGTGTCATTAATGTCCTATAATATTCATGTAAACTTGATATAACTTATTTACATGTTTTTGGTAAAAGGTAGAGGGTTTTGGAACAAAAAACAAACCAAATAGGTCATTTTTTGCTCGTTTTTGGTGTTTTCGTTCCCAACTTGGCACCGATCAACCTAGATAATGTTTTTAAGGTTAATTCACAACTTATAACATTGATGTAAACATTATATAACTTATTTGCATGTTTTTGGGAAAGGTTAGAGGGTTTTGGAACAAGAAACAAACCAAATAGGCCATTTTTTGGCTCGTTTTGATAGTTTTCGTTCCCTTCTTCTCACCAATCAAAGTAATTTGTATTTTTAAGTGTCATTGATGTCCTATAATATTCATGTAAAGTTGATATAACTTGTTTACATGTTTTTGGTAAAAGGTAGAGGGTTTTGGAACAAAAAACAAACCAAATAGGTCATTTTTGGCTCGTTTTTGGTGTTTTCGTTCCCAACTTGGCACCGATCAACCTAGATCATGTTTTTAAGGTTAATTCACAACTCATAACATTGATATAAACATTCTATAACTTATTTCCATGTTTTTGGGAAAGTTTAGAGGGTTTTGGAACAAAAAACAAACCAAATAGTCCATTTTTGGCTCGTTTTGGTAGTTTTCGTTCTCATCTTCTCACCAATCAAACTAATTTGTATTTTTAAGTGTCATTCATGGCCTATAATATTCATGTAAACTTGATATAACTTATTTACATGTTTTTGGTAAAAGTTAGAGGGTTTTGGAACAAAAAAAAAAAAAACCAAATAGGTCATTTTTGGCTCGTTTTTGGTGTTTCGGTTCCCAACTTGGCACCGATCAACCTAGATCATGTTTTTAAGGTTAATTCTCAACTCATAACATTGATATAAATATTCTATAACTTATTTGCATGTTTTGGGAAAAAGGTTAGAGGGTTTTGGAACAAAAAACAAACCAAATAGGCCATTTTTGGCTCTTTTTTGGTGTTTTAGTTCCCAAAATATATACACATTATTAATAAAATAATATGTACTCATACTAGAAAAGCAACCATGAAAAAACATACTCAAAAGAGCGCGAGAAAGAGAAAGTGTTACAGCTATATGGAGACGAGAATAATTTTTTTTTAAAAATATACCTCATAAAATATACTCAAAAGAGGACGAGAAAGAGGTGTTACAAATATACGTTTTCATAAAATTATCTATATCCTTCAAGACACCAAAATCCTACAATTTAATTATTAGAGTGATTGGCTACATGTTTATTAATTATTAGAGTGATGCGATCTCATGCCGCAACTACGCCTCCGTTTAAGAATTCAATCATTTACCATGTCAATCAAGCAAAATGGGCACTCATCCCCATTCATGATCGACATAGTTTGATTTAGATCCTTGAAACGGCTCACGCAAGCGACAATGAGATTGTGTAAAGCGATAAGCAAGAGTGTTTAAGATTAGAAGCAAGTGATTGGTTACATGTTTGTTAATTATTAGAGTGATGCGATTACAATCTCATGCCACAACTACGCCTTTGTTTAAGAATCTAATCATTTACCATGCCAATCAAGCAAAATGGGCGCTCATCCCCATTCATGATCGACATAGTTAGATTTAGATCCTTGAGACGGCCCACGCAAGCGACAGTGAGATTGTGTAAAGCAATAAGCAAGAGTGTTTAAAATTAGAAGCAAGTGATTGGTTACATGTTTGTTAATTATTAGAGTAATGCGATTGCAATCTCATGCCACAACTACGCCCCATTTAAGAATCTAATCAGTTACCATGTGAATCAAGCAAAATGGGCACTCATCCCCATTCATGTTTGACATAGTTAGATTTAGATCCTTTAGACGGCCCACGCAAGCGACAGTGAGATTGTGTAAAGCGATAAGCAAGAGTGTTTAAAATTAGAAGCAAGTGACTGGTTACATGTTTGTTAATTATTAGAGTGTTTAAAAAATATATATATATTCTAGAAGTTCTGTAGCTTAACCCAAAATATATATATTCTATATTTATCAAATTGGATGATACCACTTTTTATATTTATCAAAAAGTGAAATCTTCAAAAAATAGCTAATATATTATTGCTTATGATATATATATAATGTATTGTTGATTTTCGAGACGGCGGCACGGCGTGAAAACAAAATATCTATTGAAAATAAGAACAACCTTTTATTTAGCGACAATAATTTGCTAATATTCTATAAGTGATGAGAATTAGGTTATTAGAGACATTCACACAGTCATTGTTGTTTGGGTGTAGAAACTCATACCAAAAACTTGTAGTCCTGTTGAAGCAGAGGAGTAAAAGTAGTCAAAAATTACTCTATGTCAGCTTTGACGGTATCATCCCCAAGCACCTCCATCACCCCCGTTTAAGAAAGCCAAAAAAGCCATCAAATTGAGAAACCTGTATGAAACACATCATTTCATATAATGAATGAGAATATTGGCATGATGGTCAACCTACTTCATGTTTTTCAGGTTCATTCACAACTCATAACATTGATGTCAACATTCTATAACTTATTTGCATGTTTTTGGTAAAAGTTAGAGGGTTTTGGAACAAGAAACAAACGTTAAAACACTACATTAATCCAATAGTGAAAATAAACATTAAAACAAGCATGTAATGTAGTGAAACTACAACTAGACTTTACAAAACAAGCTAACCAAATGCAAGCAAGTAATGTAAATGCACCAAAAAAAGAAACCAAAGAAACTAATGGGACATTGAAGCTTCATTGACATCAAACCATAGCAAATGGGACCCCAATACTGCATCAATCTCAGACTATATAGTCACACCTTCATCACCAAGCCCATCCAACATAAGCCCCTTGTTGCTGCCCCCCCAGTCAGCAGAGCTGAATAGGCAGCAGCTGCTACATGCTCCTGCCCTTCCCCATGTCAACCAATAACTAGCAGGTGCAACAACATTCAGCAGGAGCAACAACAGCTAGCCCAAGTCAGCAACAAGATCAGCAGCCGAATCTGCCCAGCAGTCGTACCAGCAGCCTGCCCTCGTAGCAGCGAGCCTATCATCACTCAAGGCCACGACCCAAAAGCTGCCCAACAGTACCTCATACAGCAGCAAGCCCCAGCAGTAGGCCCTCAACCACCCACACAGTAGCAATAGTAACCAAGGGACATTAAAGCTTCATTAACATAAAAAAACTATACAAAAACTAAACTCTACTACTCAAATTTATAAATGATGGCATCATACTAAGCACATTCTTTCAACAAAAAAATTCCTTGCATATAACTATATCCAATGAGATCTTCAAACACATTAACAAAACTATACTAGTTTGTGTATCAAATTGAAACCTAAAAAAATAGGGCATAATTTACAACAATAACAGGGCTAAAATGCAAAAGAATGAGATTATAAAAACTCATCAAAGCAGAATTGAAAAAAATTAGGGGAAGCAGATTGAAAAAAACGAACAAGAGAGCAAGTTTGCAGCAATTATAGCTTAAAGGTTGAAATTATACCTTAATTCTAATGGGAGAGAGCAGCAGTAACGAATTGAAAAAAACGAGCAACAAGTTTGCAACAACGAGCAGCAAGTTCGCAGCAATGCGCGACAGAGGCAGAGAGCAGCGAGAGAGAGCAAAGAACAGCGAGAGAGAGCAGCGACGGTGGCGGCCGTAGGAATTGATGGTGGAGATGGAGAAGCTAGCTTCGTGTCGCAGAGGAGGAGAGGGAATTCAAGGACTTAGGTTTTTAATTTTTTTTTGAGGGTATATAAGAGCTCCCCAGCTGCAACATTTTTTTTTTTTCAAATGATGCAGTTTTTTATAAAAGCGCATCTTCTTTAACAATTTTTTTTTTTGGGGATTTTTGTATTTAAAAGATACGGTTTATCAAAAAAACCGCATCATTTGATATGCAGCAAAAGATTTTTTTTCTACTAGTGATAGTTAGTTTGTATTAGCTTAAAATTCAGTAAAATAGAGCATGTAGGTTAAAACAACCGCTTACAATTTAAAAACAACAGATAATCAGATTAAACGGGTTATAATCAGGTTAGAATTTTCAACCTTAACCCAACCCATATAATAATGGGTCGGGTTCGAGTTGACCCATTTAACTAAACAGGTTGAAAATTTCAACCCAACCCATTATTAATGGGTTGGATTCGGTTCAGGTTAGCGGGTTGGGTCTTTTTTTGCCGGCCCTACTGACAGTAAGCTTATTGTCAGACCTGTCTGACACAATACCTTCTCAAGAAATAAAGTAACCCCATATGAACTATGGTACTAAAAGAAGTTAAACATTAATTATTTCAAAGTTTGGAATCCAAATGTAAAATTTGGATAAAAGTGGAGTTGAGTGCATCATTATAGGATATGCGGTATAGCAAATTTTATAGGTTCTATTTTATAAAACAAATGGCATTTGGTCATTTTACACACTAGTAGAAAATAATTTAACTGCTGCAGTTGTTTTTAACGTAAATACTGCAATTTTCAACCGTAGCATTTATAGGTGTATCATTTGAATTTTTTTAGATGCTGCGGTTTACAAACCGCATCTTTTGCACATTAAATGCTGCGGTTTTTTCAAAAACCACAGCTTTTAATAATAATAAAAAAAACTATTTCTAAACAAAAACCGCATCTTTTGTTTATAAAACCCCATCTTTGGGTACCATTAGAACACTGAAAAGCTATGAAAACCGCTTTTTGAAATTTTTTTGAAAATAATAAATTTTAAATTTATATTCTAATATAAAAACATAAATTTAAATTCAACGGTACAAAGGTGATTCCTATTGATAGGGAACCCCAATCTCACACATCTTCAAGAATGTTATTCGGTGATCATCACCACGTCATTACGTGGGGTCGAAGTATAAGCGAGAATAAAAAAAATCATTATATATATATACGAAAATTTCATACAATAATAACGTTTAATAACAAATTATTAGTAATTATACAGGAAATCACAAATATGTATCAGTAATGATAGATGCACACTTGTCTCGAACTTCATTGATAATCTGTAGATGTGAATGACCCTTCTCTTGGTGTGTCGAAGGCTGAGAAAATACATAACATAAGTGACATGATTAGTTTTCTCCACACTAAAAGAAAGAATTCTATGCACAAATAGGACACTCAAATAAATTAAGGTTTAGGTATTTATTTGTATGATTCTACAAACTAGAAGCTCATTTTGGAGCGAAAAATGGCCAAATAGATAATATTTGGCTAAATTCTACCATTTCCGTTCCTATATTCGCTCCTACACGCCCATTTCATGTTTCAAAGTTGTTTTCATGTCATGTAAACATTTATAAATTATTTGCATGTTTTTGGGAAAGGTTAGAGGGTTTGGGAACAAAAACAAACCAAATAGGTCATTTTGGTCCGTTTTTGGTGTTTTCGTTCTCAACTTGGCACCGATCAACCTAGATAATTTTTTAAGTTTCATTTACATTCTATAATATTCATGTAAACATTATACGACTTATTTTCATGATTTTGAACAAAGTTATAGCTTTTTGGACCAAAAACAAGCCAAATAGGGCATTTTTGACTCGTTTTGGTTGTTTTCGTTCCCATCTTCTCACCAATCAAAATATTTTGTATTTTTTAGTGTCATTCAAGTCCTATAATATTCATGTAAACTTTATATGATTTATTTTCATGATTTCGGACAATGTTAGAGCGTTTAAGAACAAAAACCGAGCCAAATAGGTCATTTTTGGCTTGTTTTTGGTGTTATAGTTTCCATCTTGGCCCCGATCAACCTAGTTCATGTTTTTAAGGTTCATTCACAACCCATAACATTCATTTAAACTTTGTATGACCTATTTGCATGATTTTGGGAAAAGTTAGAGGGTTTTGGAACAAAATGAACCACATAGGCCATCTTTAGCTTGTTTTTGGTGTTTTCGTTCTCAACTTGTCACCGATCATCCTATATTATGTTTTAAGTTTCCTTTACATCCTATAACATTCATGTAAACATTATATGACTTATTTGCATGATTTTGGGAAAATTTATTGCTTTTTGGAACAATAACAAGCCAAATCGGCCATTTAGGCTCGTTTTTGTTGTTTTCGTTCCCATCTTCTCACCAATCAAACTATTTTGTATTTTTTAGTGTCATTCAAGTCCTATAATATCCATGTAAAATTTATATGGTTTATTTGCATGATTTCGGACAAGGTTAGAGCGTTTTAGAACAAAAAAGAGCCAAATAGGTTATTTTTGGCTTGTTTTTGGTGTTATAGTTCCCATCTTGGCCCCGATCAACCTAGTTCATGTTTTTAAGGTTCATTCACAACCCATAACATTCATTTAATCTTTTTATGACTTATTTTCATGATTGTGGGCAAGGTTAGAGGGTTTCGGAACAAAAATAAACCAAATAGGCCACCTTTAGCTCGTTTTTGGTGTTTTCGTTCTCAACTTGGCACCGATCATCCTAGATTATGTTTTTAAGTTTAATTTACATCCTATTAAATTCATGTAAACATTATTTGACTTATTTGCATGATTTTGGGAAAACTTATTGCTTTTTGGGACAATAACAAGCCAGATCGGTCCTTTAGGCTCGTTTTGGTTGTTTTCGTTCCCATCTTCTCACCAATCAAACTATTTTGTATCAGTGTCATTCACGTCCTATAATATTCATGTAAAATTTATATGACTTATTTGCATGATTTCGGACAAAGTTAGAGCGCTTTAGAACAAAACCGAGCCAAATAGGTCATTCTTGGCTTGGTTTTGGTGGTATAGTTCCCATCTTGGCACCGATCAACCTAGTTAATGTTTTAAGGATCCATTCACATCCTATAATATTTATTTAAACATTCTATGACTTATTTGCATGATTTTGGGCAACGTTAGAGGGTTTTGGAACAAAAATGAACCAAATAGGCCAAGCAGACCAATAACAACACCAAAGCAACCACAGAAAAGTAACAACGACAGAAGCGGACCAAGTAATAGTAAAGCAACAACAAGTGACAACAGCACCAGCCAACCAATTGCAACAATGACTGAGCACCATTAGCAGCATCAGACCAATTAGCAATAATAACTAAGTAACCACAACAAAGCAACAATAGCAACAGTAGCCTGATAGAAATAGCAAAGCAAAGCACCAAGAGTAGTAGTAGACCAATAACAACAACACCAAAGCAACAATAGCAGACCAACAACTTTTGAAATCATGACAAAACAACTGCTAACAGAACCATGCCCCCCCCCCCATCTAGATCCACGTCCACTCTACTCACACCCTCGCAACAACCCAGAGCCAAACCCACACCGAAGCCCCCACGAAATTCCCCACAAAATTTCCCCCAAATTGAAAAACCCTAATAATATCTAAAGTCTAATTAGCACTAATTCATAAACCTATAGGAAATTTCACAAACACAGTTCAAATCATGCCCTAAACATGCCACAGCATGCAAACAACTTCCTAAGTACATACATACCTTTGTAATATAATCTTGAAAACTGCTTTCAATCAAAAATCATCTAAAGAATCCTTCCCCTACAATCACATATGAATCAATTAACATTGATTCCTAACATGAAATTTTATCAATTACTACAAAACCCCTATATAATACTATTAATTTATGTTATAAAACTCCAATTAAAATTTATACCTTAAGGTATAATAGTACACTTTAAAATATTTTTATTAAATCTGACATTTAGTTTCATAGGTAAAAATAATCAATTTGCCGACAAAATCAATTAACAATAGAAATAATAGTAATTAATATACATCATTTCTCAAATTCGTTGGTTTTGGACAGCTCACACTAAAACAGTCATAACTTTTAGCACCGAACTCGGAATCACGAAATTCTTGAACCTAACCTCATTAACGTTTTCGAGACCTACAACTCTTTTTAGACAATATTTTTGCAAAATCATATTCTAAATTGATGAAAATTGCAAAACAGAATACGAGTTGTAGAGATCACCTTAAAAAATCAGTGTCCATAAAATTCTTTACTGCACAGTAGCTAGCAACACTGATGGTTGTCTTCAATACTCGTATAACAACAACATTTTAATGAAATTAAGCATCCCCAAGCACGAATTCAACTCACTAACCAAGAACTCATCTATCTCAACTATAAACCCATCTAATCACTCCAAAAACAACACTACAACAGTGGCTACAATAAATAATACCAATGAAGATGAACAAAACCAGAAATTCTATTTAAAATTATAATCCAAAAACATTTTCCCAAATTTCACAACATAAAACTATCAAACCAAACCCTAGAATCAAAGAGGGAAGCTAAGGAGTGTGGCTACCTTGGGTGGTGTGTATAGTGGTGAAGAGAAGGAGAGGGGATATCGGTCACCACCGGAGAAGGCGGCACACCGACGGCGGCAACGGCGCAGCAACAACAATAACACAACAACAATAACCAATTTCAGATTTCTCCTTTTGTTTGTTCAAACCCTAGACTAAGTAAGGACAAGAGATAAGGAAGAAGAGCAGATTACCTCCGGTGGTGGTGGGTCGCTGGCGGCTGCCATTTCTCTGGAAGAGGAGAGGCGGAAAATAAGGTGGCACGAGAGAGATAGAGGGAGATGAGAGAAGAATCAGAAATAAAAATAGTTTTGGGTGGGTTATAGTGTATATATACGAGGGTAATAATTTCTTTAACAATTCAAATGATGCGGTTTTTTAAAAAAAACCGCTTCTTATTAAATAATTTTTTTTGGGATTTTTGCATTTAAAAGCTACGGTTTTTCAAATAACCGCATTATTTGATATGCAGCAAAATATTTTTTTTCTACTAGTGACACCACCATATGGTCAAGGGATGCAACCGTTAATGTATATTATTATCTATCACTTTCTAAATTAAAGGATGATACTCCAAAGTAGTGGTGGCCACCGAACGGGCTAGAGACCGGGCCGGGTCGAAGACACCCAACCCATGAACCAGACCGGTGGGTTACCGGGCCGGGCCGAACCGGTCCGGGTTCATAGATAGGCGACCCATGAACCAGCCCACCTGGGTTGGCAATGGGTTGGGAATCGGACCGGGTTGGGCCGGGTTCATGGATTCGTGGGTTTGGGTTCATGGGCGCGGGTTGGGTTCGCGGGTTGGGTTCATGGGTTTAGGCCTTTAGGGGTTTAGAGGGGTTAAGGGGGGTTTGGAGGGGGTTAAGGGGGGATTGGAGGGGGTATGGGGGGTTTGGAGGGTTTAGGGGGGTTTGGACGGTTTAGGGGTTTGTAATGGTTTTGAGTTTTATTGTAAATTTGTAATATTTACTAGATTTATAGGGTTGTGTAATAATATATATATATATATATATATATATATATATATATATGAATATATGATGTATGAATATAATACATTAAAACAATTAAACAATTAACAATAATAAATCATAATGTTGACCAAAAAAATTAAGTTGCAATATATATTGAATTTATATTATAATTTACAAATTACAAGTATTAAAATGTAAAATTTAGAAAGTTAACATATTAATTACACAACTAAAATTCAAAACTATTAATTAATTTATTACAATTTACAAATATATAATTATAAAAAATAATAAAATTAAATCACTTCAACACACTCGAAAAAAACATCCAAATGATATTAGTTAATTACAATTTACAAAACTTATAAAATAAAAATAATTATTTTAATAAAAAACATAAAAATAATTACGTAAAAAGTAAGGCAAAAATATAGGAAACCTCCTCGAGGGTGGGGCGGGGGGGCTTGGACTTACTTTGATTATTAAAATTTAATTTTTGATTTAAATTTTAATTTTCAAAATAAGATGCCAACGTTTCCTTAAGTAAACTTAAGGAATCAAAGCCCATGTCGTAGTTCTTTTACGTACCTGAATGGTGGCCGTGGACCGTTGTTGTGACTTGTGACTTAGGTTGTGTCATTTCCGCTATGGCCTACATCGGATTCCGATGTATCCATCAACATCCACGGGTCATCTTCGTCTTGGTCATCTTCCTTCAATCCTTGTATCCTCTTTTCCACCTGATCCCAATCTTTCTTGCAAACACATATTTCTATGGTTTCAGGGTGTAGGCAAGATCTTTTTTCATCCAATACTCTTTTACCTGCACTATAAGCTAACTCGGAATCAAAAGTTGAAGCTGGAATTGCTAGGACATCCTTAGCAATTCTAGCTAGAATAGGAAATTGAACAGAATGGCAATGCCACCATTTAATAATCTGAAAATTTTCGTTAGTTTCAAATTGAAATGATAAATAATCATCTATACCTGAACCTTCATCTAGGGAAGGTGATGATGGTACTTTCGATTTCCCTTTCCATGGATAGATGCTTAAAAAGGATCTCTGCTTTTCGGCATTGGTTGTGAAGCCGTAGCAGGTTGATAAATACTAACATAATGTTCATAAAGTCTATCTAAAATTGTTTTATAATCATTTACATATTTATTAACATCATAATCAGTACCTAGACATTCGTAATAGAAGGTCAACAAGCTAGCTTTTCGAACCATCAAGCTTGAGACCCGGGTCAAGAATCACTGTAATGCCATAAATATAAGGGAATTCACTAAAATAGGCCATCCATTTTTCCTTTATTCTCTCCAGGATGTTCGAGACGGCAACAACTTCACTGTTCTTGCTGCCTTCGTTAATGGCGTGAACAATTTTAATACCTTCTAATACAACTAAATGTACATTAGGCTCATAAACATAAGAAAAAATGTTAGTAGCATATTCAAATGCAGCAAGTACATCACAAACAACCATTGCAACAGACCAATTGTAATTAGTTATCATTTCATTAGGCTCCAAACGAGTTTCATTATATAATTCAGTTAAAACGTCATGATATTTAATTGCGTCATTCAACAGCTTAAAAGTAGAATTCCACCGGGTTACGCAATCTATACCAATGCATTTTTTCTTATCCTCTTTCCTCACATTTTTTTAAGCCCTGCTCATACTACGATTGATTCTTATCCACTTTACTACACTCCTAATAGGTTTTAATGGGGGTTGTAACTCGGTAATACCTTCTTGCGCAGATAAGTTTAATATATGCGCACAACATCTAACCTGTAAAAGGCTACCATTAAGTAGCAAAGGTACGTCACTGTCTTGTTTTAAAAAATCAATCGCACGGGTATTAGCCGATGCATTGTCAAATGAAGCTGAAAAAAGTTTGTCAACCAAATGAAATTTTTTTAAATAATTCACAATACGAGTTTTAATGTTAAAACCCGTATGGCTTTCCTCCATTCCCTCAAAAAAAAAAATCCGTTTTTGTAAAAACCAGTCATGATCAATCCAATGAACAGTTACACAAATAAATGGTTCACCCACAAAAGAAGTCCAGCAGTCACTAGTTTTGCTAACCCGACCATCATAAGTACGAAACATTTCTATCAAATAACCTCGATAAGCATTAAAAAGTTTTATGGTGCGACGCTTAAGGGTGTTTCTAGGAATCCTTCTAAAAGCCGGTTGCATAGCAACTCGGTTAAAATATTCGAAATCGGGGCTTTCCCCATGAGTGAATGACAATTCATTAAGAATAACATATTTAGAAAATTCATCAATCATTCTATCACGATTATAAACAAAAGGCATACGTGCGTCGGGAGTAGTCGTTGCGTACCCATAAATTTGACCTTGTCTCGAATCATTTCTTTCCTCACCATCGGGCCCCAACTTGTGATCATTTTTTAAATGACAAGCCAGTGTTACGGTTCCATTGTTTTTCGTCCATTTGTAATTTTTAGGTTTTCTAACTTTGTTAACATCTCGATATATTTTGCAAATTGCAGTAAATTTGTCGGGATTATTTGTTGCCACTTTGTCATAATAAGGCCATACCATGAAGTATAACCTCTTTCTCTTTTACGTGTTGATGTTGTGTTACTAGTGGTACCACCTTGTTCACCTCCTCCGCGATCCTTAATTAAAAAAATGAAATATTAATACTTAATTTTCATAATATATCCATGTTTTTACATAAATAAACAATTAAATTATTTATAAACTGTTGAAAGTATTAATTTCAAGTTATATTAATTTCAAGTTATATTATTTACGTAAACAATTAATTTATATTATTAATTTCATGAATGTAAACAATTAATTTATATTATTAATTTCATGAATGTATGATAAATTAAAAAACTATAATAACTTCAAAATTAATTTGAATTTATACCTTCCACATTCTCCTCCGTTGTAGTTCCGTGACCGTACCCTCCGGCGCCCACCGGAATTTGAGGAGGTAGCATTGATGATGATTATTGATGGGATTGATATTAGTTGGGTTGGGGTGGAAGAGGGGGTTGAACATATTGATGTTCACTGCCTAATGCCCTAGCAGCTAATGATTCAATTTCATCGGTATTTATTTCATACGAACCGTAAAATTGATCATTAGCATTAGGAGAAATAGGAACATCACCTCTACCATCACCACTAGTGCCACCAATTCTACCACCACTATTCCATCCAGACATTGTTTTTTTAAAGTTAGAAACTAATAAAAAAGTTAAGAATTGAAATTTTAATATAAACTAGTAAACTATGAAATTTTCTTTGAATATAAACTAGTAAACTATGAAATTTTCTTTGAGTATAAACTACTACTCCCTCCGTTTTCAAATATCTGCAACAAATGGCTTATCACATTTCCCAAGACATTTTTTGTTACAGTAGAATAATAAGAATATTAGAGGGTAAAGTAAGAAGGAGAAAAAATGAGGTGTAAAGTAATTTTAGGGTAAAGTAAGGGAGAGAAAGAATGATAAGAATATTAGAGGGTAAAGTAAGAGTGAGAAAAAATGAGGTGTAAAGTAATTTTAGGGTAAAGTAAGGAAGAGAAAGAATGCCAGGGAAACACATTGGAGATAATATCCTCCTGGCCACTGAGCTTATGAAGGGCTAGAATCACAAATACATCTCACCCAGATGTATGCTCAAGGTGGACCTCAAAAAAGCCTAGGACTCAGTGGAATGGAGCTTCTTGAGGGTCATGATTGTAGAACTTGGTTTTCCTTGCCAGTTCATAGGATGGGTCATGGGTTGCATTACTTCAGTCTCTTACTCAGTGATGATTAATGGAAGCCCTAGTACCCCCTTCCCAGGAAAGAAAGGCCTCAGGCAAGGTGACCCCATGCCACCATTCTTGTTTGTAATTGGAATGGAATACCAATCTAGATGCCTAGCAGATCTTAAGATGAATGGAAATTTCAACTACCACCCAAGATGTGGAAAACTAGCAATCACTCACATGATGTTTGCAGATGATCTTCTTCTTCTTGCTAGGGGGGGATCTCACTTCTGCTCAACTCCTCATGGATGCATTCAACAAATTCTCAGGTGCCTCGGGCTCTCTGCAAACTTGGACAAAAGAGAAGTGTACTTTGGGGGGTTCTTAGATGACATGAAAGATGAAATCCAGGTGGTGCTAGGGGTTGCAAGAGGAGTCATTCCTTTCAAATATTTGGGAGCCCCTGTCTCCTCTAAAAAACATACAATCAGGCAGTGCAAACCACTAGTAGATAGAATAACTGATAGGATTAACAACCGGACTGCCAAAAAGCTCTCCTACAGGAAGGAATCAACTGATCAAAGGGGTGCTCTTTGGCATTCAAACCTATTAGGCTCAAATTTTCCTTCTTCCTAAGAAAATCATGAGAGAAATAGAGACTAAGCTGAGGCAATTCTTGTGGACAGGTAGTGCTGATCAAAGTAAAAAGGCTATTGTGGCTTGGGAAAATCTAAACCATCCAAAAGTCAGTGGGGAATGGAACATTATAGCTCTAGCTCAGTGGAACAAAGCAGCCATCATCAGGGTACTATGCGATTTGGCAATGAAAAGTGATAGCCTCTGGGTGCAGTGGGTACATACCTATTATTTCAAGCATAAGGACTGGTGGAGGATGGAGTGCCCTAAGAGCTATTCATGGTCTCTGAAACAAATCCTCAAGTGTCGAGAAGAAGTAGTGAATGTGGGAGGATGGATAAAGATGGAGTGCCAAGGAAAGTATAAAATATCAAAAATGTACCAGCTCCTAATGTAACGACCCGCATTTTAGCAACATTATTTTCGGAGAAAACAACAACACAGATCATTATTAACCATAAACTTTTAATATCAAAATCATTAATGACAGCGGAATCTCTAAACTTAATTCAAATTATTCAATTAAACCAAAAAATAGTCCAAAATAGCTAAATTACCAAAGTCCAATATTACTAATCAATTACGTGAAAATCCACTAAAACTATTACAAAGGCTAGAAAATGACATCAAGATAATTAAACTACTATTCTTGTTTACTCACAATCCCAGCCCTTGCGTAACCCAATTAATCATCTCTTGTACCTGAAAAAGGATTTTGGGGTCCACAATCAGTGGGGAGTAATTAGATTGTTCTACTTAATCAGTAGAACACAATTAGGAACATAATAATTAGAACAGATCAACATAACAGTCAAACAAGTCAACAGGAAAATCAATTAAAGGCATTCACATTCAAGTACGCAGCGGAAACCAATCATAACAGAATGTTCAAGCAAAACTCTCAAGACAAACTTAATCCAATTCTAGACTTCTAGACTCCACTATTGACTTTCAAGTTCTAGTTCAATTCAAGTGCTAATCCGTGACACAGTCATATGCTCGTAAGGGGTCAACCACGAAGGATTTACTTCCCCCAACTTTCCTTGTCTCATGCTGGGTCAACCACAAAGGATCTACTTCCCGGGCACTGGGATCCAGAACTGCCCCAAAACCGCAGAAGGGACAGTGGCTTCGACTATACTCATGTTCATGGCTCTTTAGCCACTAGAAGAACGGTCACTTCATAGGTTATTATATTTTCAAGTTCATCTTTCAAGTTCACAATTTGACTCTCAATAACAAGACTTGACTTCTACTCAATTCTAGTTCATCTTAACTTGACTCAAAACTCTAGATTCAAACTCGAACCACACGACCTTTGCCCCACAACCATTCGATTAACTACTCATGCAACAATATAATACAATTCATCAAGTTCGTACATAAAAGCATGCAACAATTATAATTCAACAATAAAACTCAATCATATATAAGAAATAGAAATCGAATCTTACCCATAGCTTAACATAGTCACACAGCCCTTGGAACACAATCATACAAGGATTCATATATAACCAAATCAATCATTAATTTAAAATACAAGTTCAATTAACTAAAATAATTTCAAGAACACAATAAAATTCTAATCATTTAATTAAGTGAACCATAAGAATCTAGTCTTTTGTACTTTTCTTCTCACTCGACATTTTCGAGTCATACTAGTGAAAATTATATTTTAAATCCAATTAAAATATAATCTTTTAATCATCAATTAAAATAATTTCAAGAATAGGTCCTAACACTAATCTTTTAGGAAAGATTTATAATCCCAACTATTGGAGGTCTTCCATTATTAATCCCAACTATAGGTTATTACACTATAATCCAAACTAAGGGGGTAGTTTCATGATATTAGTCCATACTAACTTTTGACCGGCTCCGATTTCCTTCATAGAAAGGGAGGAAGGTATAGTCAAGTACAATAAATAAGAAAAGAGGAAAGATAATGAATATTTTATGAATTAGTGACCGATTACAATAGGTTAAATAAGTCAATGGACTCATATCATAAAACAACCCCCAAAGTTTGTATTATACTATAATAACTAATAGTTGGGATTAATATTGGAAGACGTCCAATAGTTGAGATTATTTATATGAATTTTTCCAATCTTTTATCAAGAAACCAATTAAAAATCACTCTTTTATTTTGTTAATCCATTCGGCTTTTACATAAAATAAACACAAATTAATTCTTTCTTGGTAATTCAAGATAGATCAAGATTTAATTAATTATACTAAATTAATTAAAAATAAAAATTAGTACTTTAATCAAGATTTTCAAGTACAAGTTGTTTAAACTAAACTATAACACGGTTTTAGCAAAAGTAAAATCAAGATTAAATCTTTATGTTTCAAGAAATATACTAGATTAACAATTAATTCAAGATTATTATTAAAGACTAATGAAAGATCAAGATTTTAGCATAAAGATCATGTTCTTATCATGAAAATTATTCGAACCAAGGATGTAACACTCGACTATCTTTCGTCCATCAACCATACATCATTCAACAATTATTTCAACAATTCTAATAACCAATAAACATAAAACAAGCATAAAATATGGTAAAAACATGAAATAAACTTATCAAACAATCATGGAATATCATCATGTCACTCGACATTCAAGACTGAAATAATAATATGTAATTCTAAATTCAATACTATTGATTCTAAGCAATTCTACATAATTCTAAACCTATTCTAAAGATTATATAACTAATCAATCCTAAAGATTAAATAAAGCAATCTAAATACCTATCAAGAAGAATATGGTTCGACTTTCAAAGGGGCAAGACACGACTCTTGGCTCCTTTTTGCTATTCTTGCTTCAATCTTTTAGGGTTGAATTCAAGAAAGAGGGTTAGAGTTATTTGGGTGGATTGTGTTTAATCAAGGTTTTAGAGAAAAGAAATTATAGAAGTATTTCCTTTATTTAGTGTTGGCCGTGAATATTAAAGAACAAAGGAGGGTTTTTGGCTTCCTAAATTGTAGTAGCAAAAATAGGGAACAAAGGATAGATTTTTGGGTTTAGTCAATTTTAGATGTAAATTAATATTCTTTTGATAGATCAAATAAATTAAACAAAAGAATGATACACAAGGGGGCCGTGTATAATAATGAGTAAAGGGAAGATTTTTGCTTCCTAAATTTTAGTAGGGAGAATATGATAAAAGTTGGATTTTTTTGGTGAGGTCAAAATAGATATAGAAAAAGAATAAAATAATTAAAAGAAAATAGCAATAGGACCGTGAAGAGGATGAGGAGATATTGGGTTAGTTTGGACATAATAAGAAATCAAGATCTGGGCTAAAGTAAGGTTGTAAGATTAAATAAATAAAAGGAAGGGGAAAAGAATAGGGATCGCGGACAAATTTAATTAAAATGTATTAAAAGAAATTAAAAGGAATTGTTAAAATAAATAAATAAAATAAAACAAGATAAAGGAATTAAAGGAACATGAAAGGGAAGGTAGAGGGAAAAATAATGGAGAAATAAGATGATCCTGATCGAATTAATTATAAGGAGGAAAAAAGGTAACAACTTAGAGAAAATAGGGAATGAAATGATTAAAGGATATTATTGGTCTAACAAATAAAGGAAATAATTAGGATAAATGTGTAACCACCTTTAGAAAAATATGGGGTTACATCCATCAGAAAATATAATAGAATAAAATAGGATAATAAAATAATTAAAGTGATAGAAAACTAATCAAATGGAAAGAAGGGAAAGAAGTGGGCTTGAATTATTTTGGGCCAAGGTAAGAAGTATGGTCCAAACACTGAAATAGTTTTTGGGCTTGAGATGAATTCCTGAACTGGATTATTATTCTCAAAGCTAACTCTTAACTTGGGCCAAAAATCATATGAAAAGGCTATTCAAGTCCGGTTACCAAGAAGGGACTAAAATTACTTCTAACCCCTACTTAGCCAACTCGTCATTAATTCAACATTAAATTTGAGTCGGTCCACAACTTGAATTGCTTTAAGATGGGGTTTTAGGAACCTAACGGGTCGAGGCCAAATGACAGAATCTAGGATAGCCATCAAAAGGAAAATTTGTTTGACACATTTTATAAAATATTAATACCATAAATTCCCGGAAAATAATTTTAAAAATATTTTTCATTTATAAAACAGGGAATTCATTAATAGTTTTCGAAATAAATTTTTAAGGCACAGGAAAGACAAACTTATTATCTAAAATTCTAACCCAAAAAATACGGGGTGTTACAGTCACCCCTCCTTAAATAAGTTTCGTCCTCGAAACATCAAAATAAAATTACAACAGTTGAAATAACAATAAATATTCACTCCAATAAATATAATGCGAAAATAATCCTAACCCAGGCTACTACCCAAGTCACACTTTCTAATTTCAAAGGTTGGCTAACTATGTAAAAATCTCAGAATCATAAAGCGCACAATCTTTCGGGTTACTTATGATGAAGTAATCCTAAGGTTCAGCTCTGATACCAACTGTAACAACCCACATTTTAGCAACGAGGTTTTCGAAGAAAACAACAACACGAATCATTATTAACTATAAACTTTTAATATCAAATTCATTAATGACAGCGGAAGCTCTAAACTTAATTCAAATTATTCAATTAAACCAGCAAATAGTCCAAAATAGCTAAATTACCAAAGTCCAATATTACTAATCAATTACGTGAAAATCCACTAAAACTATTACATAGGCTAGAAAATGACATCAAGATAATTAAACTATTATTCTTGCTTACTCACAATCTCAGCCCTTGCGTAACCCAATTAATCATCTCTTGTACCTGAAAAAGGATTTTGGGGTCCACAGTCAGTGGGGAGTAATTAGATTGTTCTACTTAATCAGTATAACACAATTAGGAACATAATAATTAGAATAGATCAACATAACAATCAAACAAGTCAACAGGAAAATCAATTAAAGGCATTCACATTCAAGTACGCAGTGGAAACCAATCATAATAGAATGTTCATCTAAGACTCTCAAGAAAAACTTAATCCAATTCTAGACTTCTAGACTCCACTATTGACTTTCAAGTTCTAGTTCACTTCAAGTGCTAATCTGTGACACAGTCATATGCTCTTAAGGGGTCAACCATGAAGGATCTACTTCCCCCAACTTTCCTTGTCTCGTGCTGGGTCAACCACAAAGGATCTACTTCCCGAGCACTGGGATCCAGAACTGTCCCAAAACCACAGAAGGGACAGTGGCTTTGACTATACTCATGTTCATGGCTCTTTAGCCACTAGAAGAGCGGTCACTTCATAGGTTATTATATTTTCAAGTTCATCTTTCAAGTTCACAATTTGACTCTCAATAACAAGAATTGACTTCTACTCAATTCTAGTTCATCTTAACTTGACTCAAAACTCTAGATTCAAACTCGAACCACACGACCTTTGTCCCACAACTATTCGATTAACTACTCATGCAACAATATAATACAATTTATCAAGTCCCTACATAAAAGCATGCAATAATCATAATTCAACAATAAAACTCAATCATATATAACAAATAGAAATCGAATCTTACTCGTAGCTTACCATAGTCACACGGCCCTTGGAACACAATCATACAAGGATTCATATATAATCAACTCAATCATTAATATAAAATACAAGTTAAATTAACTAAAATAATTTCAAGAACATAATCAAATTCTAATCTTTTAATTAAGTGAACCATAAGAATCTAGTCTTTTGTACTTTTCTTCTCACTCGACATTTTCGAGTCATACTAGTGAAAATTATATTTTGAATCCAATTAAAATATAATCTTTTAATCATCAATTAAAATAATTTCAAGAATAGGTCCTAACACTAATCTTTTATCAAGAAACCAAGTAAAAATCACTCTTTTATTTTGTTAATCCATTCGGCTTTTACATAAAATAAACACAAATTAATTCTTTCTTAGCAATTCAAGATAGATCAAGATTTAATTAATTATACTAAATTAATTAAAAATAAAAATTAGTACTTTACTCTATTAATCAAGATTTTCAAGTACAAGTTGTTTAAACTAAACTATCACACGGTTTTAGCAAAACTAAAATCAAGATTAAATCTTTATATTTCAAGAAATATACTAGATTAACAATTAATTCAAGATTAACATTAAAGATTAATGAAAGATCAAGATTTTAGCATAAAGATCTAGTTCTTATCATGAAAATTATTTGAGCCAAGGATGTAACACTCGGCTATCCTTTGTCCATCAACCATACGCCATTCCACAATTATTTCAACAATTCTAATAACCAATAAACATAAAACAAGCATAAAATATGGTAAAAACATGAAATAAACTTATCAAACAATCATGGAATATCATCATGTCACTCGACATTCAAGACTGAAATAATAATATGTATTTCTAAATTCAATACTATTTATTCTAAGCAATTCTACATAATTCTAAACCTATTCTAAAGATTATATAACTAATCAATCCTAAAGATTAAGTAAAGCAATCTAATTACCTATCAAGAAGAATATGGTTCGACTTTCAAAGGGGCAAGACACGACTCTTGGCTCCTTTTTGCTATTCTTGCTTCAATCTTTTAGGGTTGAATTCAAGAAAGAGGGTTAGAGTTATTTGGGTGAATTGTGTTTAATCAAGGTTTTAGAGAAAAGAAATTATAGAAGTCTTTCCTTTATTTGGTGTTGGCTGTGAATATTAAAGAAAAAAGGAGGGTTTTTGGCTTCCTAAATTGTAGTAGCAAAAAGAGGGAACAAAGGATAGATTTTTGGGTTTAGTCAATTTTAGATGTAAATTAATATTCTTTTGATAGATCAAATAAATTAAATAAAAGAATGATACACAAGGGGCCGTGTATAATAATGAGTAAAAGGGAAGCTTTGTTCTTCCTAAATTTTAGTAGGGAGAATATGATAAAAGTTGGATTTTTTTGGTGAGGTCAAAATAGATATAGATTACCAATGGAATAAAATAATTAAAAGAAAATAGCAATAGGACCGTGAAGAGGATGAGGAGATATTGGGCTTAGTTTGGAAATAATAAGATTCAAGATCTGGGCTAAAGTAAGGTTGTAAGATTAAATAAATAAAAGGAAGGGGGAAAGAATAGGGACAAATTTAATTATAATGTATGAAAAGAAATTAAAAGGAATTGTTAAAATAAATAAATAAAATAAAACAGGATAAAAGAATTAAAGGAACATGAAAGGGAAGGTAGAGGGAAAAATAATGGAGAAATAAGATGATCCTGATCGAATTAATTATAAGGAGGAAAAAAGGTAACAACTTAGAGAAAATAGGGAATGAAATGATTAAAGGATATTATTGGTCTAACAAATAAAAGAAATAATTAGGATAAATGTGTAACCACCTTTAGAAAAATATGGGGTTACATCCATCAGAAAATATAATAGAATAAAATAGGATAATAAAATAATTAAAGTGATAGAAAACTAATCAAATGGAAAGAAGGGAAAGAAGTGGGCTTGAATTATTTTGGGCCAAGGTAAGAAGTATGGTCCAAACACTGAAATAGTTTTTGCGCTTGAGATGAATTCCTGAACTGGATTATTATTCTCAAAACTAACTTTTAACTTGGGCCAGAAATCATATGAAAAGGCTATTCAAGTCCGGTTACCAAGAAGGGACTAAAATTACTTCTAACCCCTACTTAGCCAACTCGTCATTAATTCAACATTAAATTTGAGTCGGTCCACAACTTGAATTGCTTTAAGATGGGGTATTAGTAACCTAACGGGTCGAGGCCAAATGACAGAATGTAGGATAGCCATCAAAAGGAAAATTTGTTTGACACATTTTATAAAATATTAATAAAATAAATTCCCGGAAAATAATTTTAAAAAGATTTTTCATTTATAAAACAGGGAATTCATTAATAGTTTTCGAAATAAATTTTTAAGGCACAGGAAAGACAAACTTATTATCTAAAATTCTAACCCCAAAAATACGGGGTGTTACACCTAAGACCATGCAAGGACAAATTCAAGTGGAGGAAAGCTATATGCAACAATAAAGCAACCCCCAAAAGTGTCTTCATCTTATGGTTAGCACTTCAGGGACGTCTCACCACTAAAGATAGGCTGATCAATTGGAACATGACAGTAGACCCGATATGTGGACTATGTGGGCAGGAGAATGAATCCCACCAGCACCTTTTCTTCAAATGCTCATACAGTAGCTCAATATGGTTACAGGTTATGCAGACCCTAAGGATACAATGTGAGGACCATCTTGAAGCTGCCACCATGCAAGCAACAAAATGTGGAAGGAAAAATACACCCAGAGGCAAGTTATTCATCATGTGCCTAGCTGAGACAGTCTACTGTATATGGATTGAGAGGAATAGCAAGGTCTTCAACAACACTTTCAAATCTGAAGATTTAGTTTATAGGAGGATTATTTATAATGTAGCTTGTAGATGTGATGAAACTAGTAGGCATCTACTTATTACTTAGCTAACCGTTGTTTTTTTAGCTAGGTACTTTGTGCTCTTTTTTATTCTTTTTGTAATTGTGTTGGGAGTGCAGGGGGTGGGTTAGGTATGCCTGACTCTACGGCTGCATTACACTAGGTGCTCTTTTTGTATAGCTTGGGATTGGTGGATTTGGGGTGATCATGTGGCTTTCCTACATTGATCAGCTGTAACCCCTTGCTTTTGAGCAGTGGTTGTTGTTTTGGATGTATAGCCTCCCCCCCCCCCCCCCTCTTTTTGGTATATATATATATATATATATATATATATATATATATATATATATATATATATATATATATACTTATTTACCAAAAAAAAAGGAAGAGAAAGAATGAGGTGTAAAATAATTTTACCAAATTTAGAAATATATAAATTGTTGCAGTTATTAGTTTACAGCTTTATTTGGAAATGTTGCGGATATTAGAATACAGAGGGAGTAAAATTTAAGAATTGAAATTGAGAGATTAAGAATTGAGAACAATGAGAACTTTGAGAAGTAAAGAGTAAGAGAAGAGAAGAAGAATGATGTTAATTGTGAAGAGTTTGGGGTAAATTGGATGGGTATGGGAAAAATGGGGGGGAAAGTAAATTTTTTTTTTTAAAAAAGCAAAGTAGCCGTTGGGGGAATTCGTCCGGGCGGGCCAAATAGGCCGGGCCTGGGTCACGGGCCAAACACGGGCTGGGTCACGGGTCGAACCGGGTTAACCGGGTTAACCGGGTTAAACGAACGGGCTGGGTTACGGGTTGGGTTATAAAACTCCGACCATGACCCACCCATTTAGTACCGGGCCGGGTCCGGGCTAAGCGGGCCTGACCCATCCGGGCCAAAAACCGGACCGGGTCAACCCGGCCCAGTGGCCGCCATTACTCCAAAGTACCAATGTTTAAGAAATTGATCAAACTGCATATGATCAAGACGTAGATGATCAAACTCAAATTGAGAATGATGCATCTACATCATCACAATTTGGCAAGATAATATGGCTAAGGAAATATTAATTAGTCTGTTTTCATGTATGTTTAAATTAAAGGATCAAAGTTTTATTTTGACATACGTTTTCGTATGTCTCATTGTGGAAGGTAATCCTTTAATTTGTTCGAGGCCATAAATTCTCAAAATGTTCTGTGCGGAATAGGAATGTTGGTGATAAGATATCCATCATTAGGAAAATATTTGATCTTGATTATTTTACTCCTAAAAGTAAACATGTTAGGGTGAAAATGAATTTTCAAGGAAAATTGAAAATTGATGACATATTACTCATGTGCTGTAAGCTCAGTTTGCGGCATTCACCCATTGCTAGTATCTTTATTATAAGTTATTTATAATTTATGTAGCTATTTATAATCTTTTGATCCATTAAATTGATGTCAAGATAGCATTCTTGAGTGGTGTGTTATATATATATAAAAGGTTTACATGCAACAAACGGTATAGTTTGATGTGTAAAAGTCAAGAACTTAAAGTTAGGTTGATTAAATCTTTGTATGAGCTTTAGTAAGCACCAACAATGAAGTCAAGAATTTGATGACATTGTGTTGTCTAATGAATTCTATGAACAATTCAAACAAAAAACTATATAATGAAGTAATGACTATGGTAGAGTAGCAATAATTTTACTATATATGTTGATGACATGTTTTTATTTTTTTTTTAAAAAATGATTTTTGTCCCTATGAAAGATCTGGGGGAGGTTAATGTCATCTTGGGTATAAGAATTAAACACCTAAGTATAATATAGTTTATTACCAAGTAAAAGGTAATGCAAGTTATAGGTTGTTAATGCAAGTAATGACGAATGTTATTGTATTTGCAGTGGACAAATTCTGGAATTCTACTAGTGATACTACTATAAACGTTGAAAGTGAATTATTCGTTATGTATTATAATCCTTAAGGAAACCACAGTTTTGGTTTGATTTATAGTAATATTTTCAATACGTTGGGTCTTAAGTTCAATAAGATTAATCTCCTTATTTGATGATTGGGAACTTGTTTATTCATCCAAGGTTAAGTTCAGAGATAAACTGTGATGTTGTAAGGTGGTCTCTTGTTTGTGCTTGGTCACAGGAGCATGTTTATTAAGTGACGGACCTATGTAAGTACGGAGTTTGGCCGCTTCAAGAAGCTAGTGGGCCTAGCTTTGATGTACTTATGGATAGATACAAACACTATGGTTGTTACGGTGTCAAATTATAATGTAATGAAGTAATTGATCTTTTGTATATAATATCTTCATCACTTTCATTTATGTATTAGATTAGAATTTTGTTGATGATGTTGCAAGTTTCTTTAATACTCTAAATGGGGGAGGATTGTTGAACATATTTAGAGCATAAAGAATATAATCATGATTATTTTTGCTAATTTGTGTGGATATGGTGTAACGACTTAGCCAAATAAGGATATTCATACTATTACCTAACTATTACCAAGCTCGGAAAATATTTTCGATGAAAAATAAGCTAAGTTGTAAAACATAGGAATGTGCATATATAAATGCGTTGTGGATAGGGACATTTTTGGCATTCCCGCGTCATTTCCCTCGCCCGCGACGAAGAGAATGAAGCAGGTGGAAATGAGGTTGTCGCGGCCGCGACGCGTGCTGGTGGCGCCCGCGATGGCTCGTTCCTACGTGCCCGCGATAATTCTTCAGACTCGTTTGAATTAGCGGTTTTCTCGGTCAATGCACGTTGCTTGGTCTTAGTTTGAGGTGTACGTGGTTTGTTGCTGTTACTGGCTAGTTGGTGAGTGGGTAGCTAGTTGAGTTTTGAATTATAAAACAACGTATAATTCATTCACTTAATATATTACAAAAAAAGTGAGAGTGGTTTTTCTCTGTAAGTTATCATCTTCAACCTTCACTAAAATACTAATTTACATTGGGTGTTATTCATTGAAAGCGTGACTCTCACTGTTTTTCTTCGTTGTATCTCAAAGGTAGACTTAGGGTCGAAGTTTTGCTTTTAGGAAAGTGACTACACGCCTCGAAGAGTTTTATTGTTTGTTCATACATCTTTGTTTGTCACAAAAAAATCCTCCCAACATTAGGTTGGTAAAGCTACTGGTTAGAGGTGAATAAAGGGATGCATTTTTGGTACTATAGGTTCTAAATGTTTAAAGGGCTTTGGTGCATTGGCGAACCCACATGAGAACATGGGGGGACCACCATGTTCGACAAAAAAAATCAGGAAAAAATGCAATATATATTAAAGTGTGTAACCTTTAAACAAGAATAATGTTAAGCTCAGTTAGTGGAAGCACATGAGGGCCTGTTGAATAAAAAGCACCTACTCAAGGGTTCAATTCTCCTTACCACCAATTTGCTTCTTTCCCCTTAGCCTTCATTTCTTTCATCCATTATTTTATTTCTTATGACCATAGGCTAACTCAAACCACGAACCGACAGTCCAACACCAGACACCCACCCCATCCAACGCCGAACACTACTGGTCCACCACGCCACCACCGGTCCACAACCCAACAGCTAGCGATTATGTTATTTTTTATGTGAATGTTTTTTATTTTTTAATACCCTATTTTACAAAATTTAATTAAATAATCATTAATATGTGAATTCATCAATTATCAATGTTTTAATGTTTGTGAATTAAAACTTGATTTGTTTAATTATTTTGTGAATTGAATTGTTATGGTCAATTAGTTTGTGAATTGAATTATTATTTCCTAGTGAATTTGGGATAGTTATTTTGTTAGTCAATTTACTGAATTATGGATTTATATTTCGTTATTGTTATTATTATTATTTTTTTGTGAATTGAGTTGTTAGAAAGTAGTTTGTGAATTGAATATTGAATTGTTAGCCAATTAGGTTATTGAATATTGATTCATATTTTTTTTAATTAATAGGATATGTCAAATTCAATTTATTTATAACTTTGTGTGACGACTCGACTCTTATAAATCGGCCACGGAAAGAACCGACGAGTCGAGTTGTCATACTAACTACAAACATACTTAAAATAAAAAACTTTAACTTCAAATTATATTTCTAAAATCCCAAATGTACCATTACCACAAGATGTACATAACTAAACCTCCAAAAAGTCACTGCTAATGGTTTAACTCCAAAAACTGTAATCAGAGTTAGAAAATACAAACTAACAATAGTCAAAATCCCAACGACGAAATAGAAACTATATAGAAACAAGTACATCGACGCTCGCCCAATCCCAAAGCTAAGCATCACCGTCACCATCAGAGTTACATGAAAATATAAATCCACCATCAGTGGCGAGTAACATAAAGTCCCACCCTAAAGAGGATATATAATACCCCGGAATTTCGGGATATTTTAAATTTTTCTTAGTTAATTAATTATATAATTAATTAATTATTTAATTGATTATTATTTAATTAATTATTAAATTAGTTGTAGCAATCTGATTATTTTACCTTAGCCCAATCCTTTGATCTCATCTTGTTAGAACCCGATCTCAATTTCCTCTTCTCTTGATAAACCTCAAGGCCTCTTTTCTCTTAATTAATTTATTTATTTTTTTTTAGCTAATATTATTAAATAATATATCTATTTTGACCTATATTAAAAATCCTATTTTTATCCCAACGTCTCTTACCTTCTCTACTAGATTTTAGGAACTTCTAACCCCCCTTTTCCTCCCATTACATACGGCCCACCCCTTATTCCTTCCTTTTTATTTATTTCTTTAATTTGTTTTAAACTAATAATATTAATTTATATCTATTTTGACCTTTTCC
The DNA here is from genome assembly GCA_951394345.1 of Salicornia ramosissima. Lineage (NCBI taxonomy): Eukaryota > Viridiplantae > Streptophyta > Magnoliopsida > Caryophyllales > Amaranthaceae > Salicornia > Salicornia ramosissima. The sequence goes on along the minus strand of OX596237.1, from coordinate 36,114,454 downwards.
TAAAAATCATATTTTTAACCTTTGCTCCCTAACTACCCTACTAGATTTTAGGAGATCAAAACTCCCTAAACTATACCTATTTTAATCTTAAACTACAAATAAAAACAAAACCACAAATAAAAAGTACAAATAAAAACTCCTCCTTTTCCCCACACAAATACTTCTTTCACTTCATCAATTCAAACACCTTCATCACAAAAAGTTCAACCTTTAGCCTTTGAAGATCGAACCATTCACTATCAATATTAAGTAATTGGATTGCTTTTACTTAATCTTTAGGATAGATTAGTTTCATAGTCTTTAGAATTTGATTTGGAATACTTTAGAACAACGTAGGATTGCTTAGAATCATGTTGATTTGGTTTTGAATTGATTAATTGTTTATTTAGAGGATGGTCGAGTGGTTTATATGGGATTCTATGATGATTTGATGAATTATTTGCATGTTTCACTACTAACCTATGCTTGTTTCATGATTCTTGCTAGTGTAGAATTGTTGTATTGAATTATTGATTGATCTTGAATGTTGTATGATGTTAAGCCGTGTACTCTTTATGAATGTCGAATAGTTTCTTGGTTTAAAAATATGATTTTTATGTTTAATTCTTGATCTTTAAGTTGAAATCTTGATATGTGATTGTTCTTTAATGATAGTCTTGATTTGAATCTTTGATTAAAGAATGATATGTTGGTTTCTTGATTTTGATCTTGTTGTTATTGTTATTAATATGAACCGTGTAGTATGATGTATGAAAGGTTTGGTTTTGTTCTTGTTTTAGTCCTTGTATGATGATTATATGCTCATGTTATGATTCTATGATTTATTGTTAAGTTATATGTTTAATTCATGGTGTATATGTTAATTTGATTTAATGAATGATTTTTATGTTGTTCTTTGATGGTTGTCGAATGGTTGTGTGTGGGAAAAATATGATTTTTATTACGTTTTAAGCAATAACTGTTGTTGATTGTTAGTTGGTACGATTAAGGGTTTGTTCTATTAAGCTATAAGATTGATATTGGGTTTATTTAAGAGTATGAGTTGATTAGTGTTGCAAAAAGGGGTAAATGTCGTGTGGTAAGGTTAATGGAACAACAGAGTGCTATTGTTGTATGTTGAAGTTGAACCGATGGGACGATGAAGTACATTTGTTGTACGTTGAAGTTGAACCATTGGAACGATGGAGTGCAACGGTGGTATGTTGAAGTTGGACCAATGAAGAGATTGACGGGACAATGGAGTGCAATAATCGTATGGTTAAGTTAGACCAATGGAACGCTGAAGTACATTAGTTGTACGTTGAAGTTGGACCATTGGAACGATGGAGTACGATTGGCGTACGTTGAAGTTGGACCGATAGAGGTTATAGAATGGAGTAATGAAGGATAAGTTGTTTCAGATTGAGATGTTGAGATGTGATCGCTGGAAGGTATAGTTTAGTTATGTTAAGTATGTTCCGCTGCGTATCTGATGTGTTTGCCTTGATTTATTTGCATGATAACTTGTTCGACCGTTCAGATGATCTATTCTGATTATTATGTTTCTAATTGCGTTCTACTGATTAAGTAGAACAATCTAATTACTCACCACTGACTGTGGACCCCACCATTCTCTTTCAGGTACAGGTGGTGATTAAGTTTTGGCTACGCATGGGCTGGGATTGTGAGTTGGCCAGCTTAGAAGTGACCTGAAGACTAACTTAGATTATAATCTTGTGTTTCAGTAGTTTATTCTTCTTTTTGTAATAGTAATGGATATTGGTTTGATAACTATTTTGGGATTAAATAACAGTTCTAATGAATAATATGACTAAGTTATAGAGCTTCCGCTGTAGTTTATGAATTTAACCCTGAAGTTTTTAGAAGTTAACGAACTGTGATTGTTGTTTTCTCTGAAAACAACGCTGCTAAATTACGGGTTGTTACAGGATACATATGAACATACAACAGATCAAACAAACAAAACAGACAATCATACAAATAAACAAGCAAAACTTAATTAATAGTGCCAAGAAAACACTAATCATAACTTACTTAAAGTTTACTTAATCTTAACTACATCTTTGCCGCTATCATTTACATATCAGACCGGACTATGCTCGTACGAACACATCTTGCGTGATCGAACTTCTTCTTATACCGGGAACGAGAATCTTACTCCCATACCCATGAACCCATCTTACGAACCCATATCATAAAGACGACATAACAAGTATGAACTATCCTAATACCTCGGTTAGGATAGTGGCAGCGTCTTAACCCAAGTCTTAGAATCTTACTCTAAGGTTAGGCGTCTCATATGCAAATTCAAACTAATCTTTATTAATCATTACATCTTGGTTATCTCAAGTCCACATCTTACGTCTTAACTTGAGTATAACTATGTACATTACTTTCTTTGAACTTCTTTAATCATTCTTTACACTTTCTTTAACTTTCTTTAACTATGACCACATAATCTATACTTAAAGATTAAATAACCATAATCATGAAAAGCAAGAATGCTTCCATAGAGAGCCTCGTACGGAGCCATATCAATACTGGAGTGATAACTGTTATTACACGAAAACGTGATCAAGCAAAGCATCTTAACCCATGACTGATGATACTCTAGAGTACATGCTCGCAACATATCCTCCAGAGTCTTGATGGTCCTCTTAGTCTGGCCATCCGTTGCCGCGTGAAATGCGGTGCTAAGCTTTAACCTCGTCCCGAAGGCCTCCTGAACTGATTTCCATAAATGAGACAAGAATCTTGGATCTCGATCAGAAACCATCTCCCTCGGAACTCCGTGAAGTCAAATAATGTCCTGGGTGTAAGCCTCAGCTAGGCGCTCCATCAACCAAGTCATCTTCATCGGTATGAATCTAGCTACTTTAGTCAACCTGTCCCCAATTACCCAAATGGCATTCATCCCATTATAAGTAGGCAGGCTAACCACAAAATCCATGGATACCGACTCAAATTTCCAGGTCGGAATCGGTAGTGGCTGCAAAAGACCTCCTGGTTGCTGATGCTCGATCTTAACCTTCTGACAGACCAAACATTGAGCTACGAACTCTGCCACATCCTGCTTCATCTTAGGCAACCATAATTGGCCCTTAAGGTCCTTGTACAACTCATTACCTCCAGGATGAATAGAGTAGGGCGAGGTATGTGCCTCAGACATGATCCTGTTCTGAAGATCAGAACTGTCCGGTACGCACTATCTCCCCTGAAAACGCAGACTACCGTCGGACGAATCCTCAAAGCCATCGGCTTTTCCTTGAAGCAAAGCCTCTCGAATCCTAGTGAACTGCGGGTCGATCTTCTGCCCTTCACGCAATTCCTGGAAAAACTCGGGCTCGGCACTCATAGAAGTTAGACGAACTCTGACGGAACCACGACTTCTACTGAAGCTCAATTGATTCTTGCAACTCAGTGCGTCAGCAACTGAGTTCGCTTTGTCTTCACAGTAATTAAGCGTCAGGTCATAGTCCTTAATCAGCTCAAGCCATCGTCGCTGCCTCGTGTTGAGGTCCTTCTAGGTGAAGATGTACTTGAGACGGGTTCAAACGTATGTTACTTATCAGATCAGCCTTAACCGAAGTAATCTTTTCTTCCAACTTGCTTATTCGTCCATCCATTGCCTCGAGCTTATCCATAGCATTTCGAACCAAGTCTTGAAGTTGTTTCAATTCACGCCCTATTGTACCACCACTTGTGAGCAATACCCAGTCCATGTTTTGAGGCTCGGTGGTGATACCCTCCATCAGTGCCTTGCCCTTGGCTATTTTGGGATCAGCGGAACCACTGGCTAAATTTTCTTTGATCATAGTGGGTCCAGCCCAACCACTAGCAGAAGTACGAACAAGATCCCTTCGAATTTTCTCTTCTTTCGAAATGACCTCCCCAGCATCCATGAAAAGCCCATGCCTCTCAGCCATACCCTCATCCAAAATGTCTTCCTTTTTAAGAGGAAACGAAGGTATTGGGTCCAAAGAAATGTTTAAGCATTTGAAAATCTTGGTAAATATATTCCCATATCCTAACATATTCTTTTGAGAGATTGTATATTCCATTTGCTTAATAAACAAGGAAGGAAAATTAATGGGAATGTAATTAACAAGACAATACATGAGACATAAATCAAGCAAGTTTGCACGACAAAGTTTTTGTGGACGGGGGTGGAGAAATCTTTTGATAAACTGAAAAATCATTTTATGAAATGGAATAAGCAAGTCTTGTGGAACCGAATTGATTTTCGGATTTCCACCAAAAAAATTCACAATTTCAGCATTTTTCTTTCCATTAATGTTCACTCTATCCTTACCTTGCACTGTGTTATCAAATCCTTCTACCGGAACCTCAAGCCAAATACCCAAATCTTTAGCAGTAAACGTATGAATCTGTCCTTGAACTAGCATGATGACCATATCATTTTTCAAATTAAAGACTCTTTCAACATCACTCATCCCTTTCTCATATAAACCCTCATTTGCATGGGTATCCACAAGTTTGGTCCATTTTTGTTTGGAGATAATTTTGTAAAATTCGAGCCAATGTTGCTTTACCCATGGGATATCTACTCTACAACCAACCAAAAAATTAACAGAGCGTTTGGCCTTACCCATTTTCGTGGAAGTGCCATCATCATCCTCTTCTTGCATGTTCGAATTGTCTCTCGATCCTTCATCGGATGGTGGTTTGGAGATGGATTCTTGAGGAGATGGTATTTGTTCTACTTCTAGCATTTTTTCATCATCGCTTTCAGGAATAAGAAATTTTCTTCTTGTGTTTCTTTTGGAAGATGGAGATGGTGACTTTGGTAAATTTTGTCATTCTTTTTGGTGCCATGGATGGGTTCTTGAGGTTGAAGATGAAGAAGAAAAGCTGAAAATATTTGGAGGAGAGAGAAAGATATTTTCGGTGATGGTGTGTTAGAGAAGCAAAGAAAATGTGAGGAAAGAGGGAGGAAGGCATGGTTATGGGGAAGTGGAAGTGATGTAATTATGTTTGTGTAAGAGTGGGATAGAGTGTATGATGGTGATGGGTGATGTAAGAAGGGGGTGACGTGAGGGAGTGGTGATTGTGTGGGTAAGTTGGCAAATTTTTATTTTCTATTGTTGTGGGATTATGGGAGAATATCATGGAGAATAAGATATTCAAGGGAATTTTTTTCCTATTTTCATGTACCCAATTTTGACCATCTTGCAAAATTTGAAATATAAGTGTAACTTCCCTTAATTTGTTGAACACGTTTTTTTTTATTATTATTTTAATATTACGGCAAAAGAATTATTTTTGCCACTAAATAAAGCAAATGAAAATAAAGAAAATTTGCTCATCAATTATCATGCAAGCATTATCAAATATTTGGACCATAAGGGTAATATTATAAAGACCTCTGCGAGATTTAAATAATCCATAAACTGTTATGAATTATAAAATTCACAGTTATATTGCAAGCTTATCCTAACCAATATATTTGACAACACTTAGAGAATTATTGTATGACAAAAAATAGTTAATGAATTTTAAGCATTCCTAACTCTAGTCGAATGCATTCAAATCTTTCTCTTGGTAATGACTTAGTAAAAATATCTGCAATTTGTTTTTCAGTTTCGCAAAACAATACTTTTCCCAAACCTTTCTCAACATAGCCTTTTAGGAAGTGATGCGTAATATGTATATGCTGCACTCTAAAGTGATGCACTGGATCTTTTGAAATACAAATAGCACTAGTATTATCACAATAAATATGGGCACATTCATATTTAATACCAAAATCGCGTACCTGTTGTTTTATCCATAATACCTAAGAACAACATGCAGCTGCTGCTGCATATTCCGCCTCAGCTGTGGACAAAGCCACTGTATTTTGCTTTTTCGAACTCCAGGATACTAAACTGTTTCCCAAATATTGTGCGATACCAGATGTGCTTTTTCTATTTACAAGATCCCCTGCATAGTCAGCATCTGCATAACTTTTTAGATCAAAAATATCGCTACGAGGATAGAAAAGACATAAATCATTAGTTCCTTTCAAATACCTAAGAATTCTCTTAACCGCAGTTAAGTGAGATTCTTTTGGATTTGATTGGAAACGAGCACATACACCTACACTAAAAGCTATATCAGGTCTACTCGCAGTTAGATAAAGCAAAGATCCAATCATACCTCGGTACTGTTTCTCATTTACCGACTTACCAGTTATATCTTCATCCAACCTTGTACTTGTTCCCATTGGTGTATGGTTTGTCTTGGATTTTCTAGTCCATACTTTTTCAAGAGCTCTTTTACATATTTTTGTGGATGGATCATAGTTCCCTTTTAAGTTTGCTTAATTTGCAAACCGAGAAAGAAATTTAATTCACCCATCATACTCATCTCGAATTCATTGCTCATGAGACTCGTAAACTCTTCACATAAAGAATCGTTAGTAGCTCCAAAAATAATATCATCAACATAAATCTGAACTACTAATATATCAGTTCCTTTAGACTTGAGGAACAAGGTTCTATCAACTCTTCCTCTAACAAAATTATTTGACAACAAGAATTTTGATAGTCTTTCATACCACGATCTATGGGCTTGTTTAAGACCATAGAGCGCTTTATCTAGTTTAAAAACAGAGTTTTAATTAATAAAGACCTGTAATTTACACCAACACATAATCCACAACTATCATAAACACTAATCAAAGGGACCTTGGTATCCAACGTCCTATCACAGGATCCACAATCATTACAATGAGTGTCCACTTTGGTACAACCATTATATCAAAATACAATCCCAAGCTTAACTACTAGTAATAACTAGTATTACATTAAAACTAGCACGCTAACCGACTTGCAATTAATTACATCATCTAGCTAATTAAATTCACAAGAACTTCTAGCTTGGCTATAAATCGAGTTTCATAGCATTCGCTTAAGTTCCAACTACCTGCACCTTTCAATCACAATTCTGCAAGAAGAACTCTGCCCCCACCAGGACAGGTCCGAAGACAAATACACGTAAGCGTACACAACCCAACTCGAAATAAATTTTTTGGTGGCTGAAACCAGATTTAATTTGCAAAATACATTCTCTGATCTATAACAAATTAAGCCTTTAATTACCATAAAAACATATAGTAAATTTATACACATATAATGCAAATTTTGCTTGTACGCCTTTGACAACTTATCCACTCTAATATAAATAAAAGCACATATACTCACACTTACTGTAAAACATACATGGAGCACTTCGTTTCACAAGAGTAACATCTTTGTACAAGCTCTAGTTCCCATTCCCCAATGCCCATCTTTTGTATCTTCGTATAATTTGGTCATTGAGACCCCTTAAGAGTGCCACATAGGCTTTATCCGGTGAGCTATATAGACTCTATCCGGTGAGCTACAAAGACTCATAAGGGTGAGCTACATAGGCTCTGGAGCTACATAAACTCTGTGGGTGAGCTACATGTATCAGTTCCCAAACTAAATTCTCCATCTTAGCTAATTAAGCTTTCGTTCTTTTAATTATAATAATTGATCCTCTGAAACTCCCGTTTGGTGCATCAGATGGCAACACGCCTTCTCGATTATATTTTCTATGCATGACCTACTTGGACGTAACTCGCATCGAGTTCAACTAATTTATTGTTTAGGAAAAATGCTTAGGTTAACAATACATGAGACCCTTATTTACGTATGACATTGGGTCTTGAATAATTCATTTCAGAAATTCTGTTCACACTAGAACTTGTCCAATGGACTTTGCTTTCTAGGCTTAGCCATCATGCCGTGCTTAAACCTATTCACATTTCGATGCTGAAAAAAACAAGTTTGTGCCGTGGTCGTTTAATGCCTTTGAATATACTTAATTGAACCCAACAGTAACCTTGAAGCTAGCTTAACATTAGCTAGCAGAACATTTTCCTTGAATAATTATTTTATTCCAACTCTCAACCCAAATGATGATACTTACAATCCTTAGTTTCAATGTTGTACCCAACCAGCTCAACTCTACATAACCTTTGCCCAAAGGGATCCTTAGTTCAAAATAAAACATGTTTACTTAGTCTTAGCTCATAATAAATCATAATTAACTATTCACATATTAATCCTTTTGTAATTGTTCTAACCCAAATACATACAACCTTAGCTTAAGATTGATGCTCAACCTTATATTACTTGTATCATAAATAGCCTAGCTTAAAGTAAAATAATCTTTACTAATACTCAGCCTGAAATAAACATAGCTTTGTTTAATAATAAAAATATATAACCTTTCGGTCAAGATTAACATATAACCTTGATTATAGTGAAATACATAACTTGGCTTATAGAATATATAAGATGACTTATAATAAAATATATAACATGGCTATTAAAATATATATAAGATGACTTATAATGAAATATATAACTTGGCTTATGCACTATATATATAAATAAATTTATAATAGTATATAGCTTGGCTTAAAAAATCATTATAACTTTTAGTTAAAATAAATATATATATAACTTGTACTCAAGATGATCACATATACCCTCTTACAACTGAGCCCAAGAAATAAACTTAGTAACCCATAGCTCAAGCATACTAATTACATACCAATTTGTCAATCTAGGTTCTATTTAACACCTGGGGACTTCCTAACTCAATATTCTCTCGGAATAATCCCACGGCTTAAGCGTTTGCTCACGTAACCAAAATACGTCTTTGAAAACTAACCCTTTTTCTAAATTCAAACCTACATTCATATAATGCCCATTCAATCTCATAACTCCACGTCACTCATAACATACTCTTTCTTGAGTAAATCTCAACACTATGGCATGAAGCTAATCCTATTAGCAACATACTTGTCAGTAAAATTTAACTTCCAACATACGACATACCATTTCATATAAATGAAAATTATTCTTTTTATTTTTTGGTAGCTAAATAATTTTGTTCATATTCAAACTAGTTGGAAAATAAACAAGATATATAGTGTATATCTAAACACATAGAATTCCCACCAACACGCCACAGCCGGGACAGCAACATGGCAGCAGGCAACATACGTCCCGTGGCCAGCAGCACCAGCCACTGTAGCACCCACCACCCACCAGGCAACAGCAGCGGTAGCCACCACCAGGCAGCAGGCGCCACAGGTGTTGGAGGCAGCAACGACAGGGACTGGCAGCAGCCACCTCTGTCTTGTGCTCGCGAGGTTGAGCTTCGATTTCTCTTTTTATTTTAAAAATAAAATTCTCCAATTTATCCAATTCATCCATAACTTTAAATATCACAAAGATTCAGAATTTCAACTAAGCTCAAACAAAAATAATCCAACACAACTAATCCAACATTCTCAATTTCAACCATGACAAAACTAGAGCATAAATTCAGAATTTCCCCAATTACAAAAGTCTTCATAGTCACAACAACTATAACACAGATAAAACCCATGCAAGGCAACAATTCACGGATAAAGTTTCCACCAACAAACATAACGAAAATCCCATCTCAACAACTATAATTAAATAGGGATAAAAACCACAAACCAGATTTTCCAATTAAAACCCGATTGAGTTAAATTCAAGTTTAGGGAGATGGATTGTGTACCTTAGCTATATGCTTTCGATTCACTTGTTTGAGTTCAACTACATATAAATATTCACCTCTATGAATTAGACCCTCAAATACATCTAAAACACCAATTAACTACTCCCTCCCTATTTTAATATCTGCAACGATTTAACATTTTTTCTCTCAACTTTAGGTCAAATCGTTGCAGATATTAAAATACGGAGGGAGTATTAAATTGACAAACCCTAACTCTTAACTTTGAGGAGATGCTTGAGTATGGAAACCTTGGTTTTGACCCTTCAAATTGAGCACACACAATTGCAAGTAGGAGTAAGGATGGTTTCCAAGCTTGCATGGAGAAAATGAGGAAGGAGAGAATCTTACCTTCTTGGAGCTTCAATGGAGGGCTTGCGTGGAGAGTGGAAGGAGAAGCTAAGCTACTGACTAGTTCCTTTTGAAAAGGAAATGTAGGAAGAAAAATAAAAAAATAAAAATAAATAGTAAAGAAGGAAGTGGTCTATGGCATTGGTGCCGTGTAATGGTATAATAAGGGATTTGTTTCTCTTTTTAATCCTTTAACCCAAATTCCACCTTCTTCCTATTAGACATTTGTGGAATCTATTTTATCAGTTTGGGTTTGGTTTGGGTTATTAATTTAACGGTTGATATATAAGTTCATGTTTGAACAATAGAAATATATAATATATTCCTATTGGCCTCATCAACTCAAGCATCTAGTCAAGTTGGCAATCCAACTTAAATTCTAATTTAAGCTTATTGTGATCGTATCGCACTACCAACGTTTTGTCGTATTATCAACCTCTGCTGACTTTTGACTTGAAAATCATTTCTTAAAATGTTTCCGAAGTTAATTTGTTCACCTAGTCAAATCCCACATCATCCAATTAAATCACCTTTAATCCCAAAATTTTAATTATCTCTGAAAATCGTCGTTCAAGACTTAATAAAAAATATTAGAAATGACGTCTTTTTAAATTATGGTACCAGATTATTTCAACAAATTTAGTATATGTGTATAATTTTACTATCATTAGGTGAGTAAAAATTCTTAGAAGTGGTATTCCTCATGTGACAAGTGTCCACTATTCATCCTGTTTTAACATATGTTGAGGTGATATTTGTTCACAACAATGTTTATGGGCCGAGAGCTAGTCCAAATTCACGTAAATGGGCTCGTCAATCTGCACGAAGAACAAACGTGAGCTACCCCCGGAGGTGTTCCGATGAAATACTCTCCGACGCTCAAGTCAGCAAAGTGTAAGAATGTAGAGAGAGAAAGTGAGGGAGAAGTTTGAGGTGTGTTTAGTATTTTTTGGATACCTTGACATTTGCATGGAGTGCAGTACTTATAGTACTGTGAGAACGTGGGAATAAAATACCCCTGGCAGGTTGGAATGGACCTGGTAGGCTAGACTGGACCTGGTCAGTCACCCTGGACCAGGTAGGTGTTCCCTGGACCTGGTAGATGTGATTTGGACCAGTGGGTGCTTGAGCCTGGGTTCAATGGATCAGACCTCTTGTCAAGATCTTGTCTTGTGTTTGGGCCTGATGATGTTTGTGGGCTTTCCTTGCAACATGACTCTTTCATATGTTAATGGTTGAATTGGGCCTTGGCTTTAGATGTGACTGGCCCAATAGCTAATGGGTGCATTATTCCCCATCAATTTGCCCCCCAAGTCCATAAAAATTATAAAGGAATCGTTATGGATTTTGTCGAGTGGGCCATGGCTGATAAGAGGCCCAGGTATCTTGGTGGCACTGAGGGAGGAAGCAGGAAGGGCAACGAGGTAGTAACAATTGATGATGATGATGAGGACCATGATGATGATGAGGAGGAGGAGGAAAGTCCAGGAGGAGATTGGCCGGCGTACTGCCATGGAAGACTTGGCCTCCGGACCTCCTATTTGTGGGGATGAGTTCCTTCTGGGGAGCCATTCGTCTAATGGGGCAGGGTTATCCAGCATGCCCTCTTACTCCCAGTTTTCTAGCAGGTGTGGGAGGTCCGCTGTGTAATACCCGTAATTTTTCAAGAATTTTCAAAAATAATATCTTCTATAAAGAGGCTTTATATTTTAAAAAGAGCTTATCGAACTATTTTCAAAGGTATTTATTATTAAAACAAAGTATTTTGCCGTAATATTATTTCGGAAAATAATAAATTATCATTGAAGTCGGAATATTTTCAAAATAAATAAATATGTATTTAAATATTTCGAAAATAATATATATAAATTGCGAAATTATTTTATTGTATGGAAAAATATTTTTGATAAATAAATATATTTTTATGGCTTCGAATTTTATTTTTAAAGGTCGTTTTATGCATGCCGTATTTTATTTGCCGCATAATTAGATTAATTAGCAAATTAGTCAACAAGTAATTAAAGCCTTGACAACACTCTTCCCAAGGCCACATCACCACCACTCACCCCCTATCCCCCTCCTCTCCACACGGCTCACACCACCACCACTCGCTACTTGTCCCACATGGAAAGTTTACAACTTTCCTCCACCCTCCCATCCTATAAATAACCCCCTTCACCACCCATCATACCTCACAATTCTCTCAACATTTCTTCCACTTCTCCTCTAATAAAAGAGGAGTAACAAGTGAAAAGTTTTCACGGAAGAATAACCGAGAGAATTGAGTTTAATTTTCTAAGGAGGGAGCGATCTTAAAGTAGCCTTCCAGACGTTGAGGTATGCTTCGATGTCTACCGCTTTCTTAGCCTTAGGTTCTTGTATACTTAGGATAGATTAGTTTATTTTTACGCTTTTGTTTTAGCATGTTTAGTTATATGTTCTAGCGTAGTTTTAATGCTTTATAGTTATGTTTATTTATGCTTTAGTAGAAGTTATATGCATGCTTAAGTAGTTGCTTTAGTTATTTTTTTTAAGGTTGTTTTGATGACATAAAATTATGATTAGTTGTGTGCATAGTGGTAGTATTTTTCGTGTGAATGCATGGGCATTCAAGGAATGTTTTTAGCCATGTTTTTGAGGGCTAATGTGATGGTTTTAAAGGCATTTTATGCCAAACATAGTTGCTGTGCAGATTTTTATAATGGTTTATTTATGCTTTTGTAATTTTCAAAAATCAAAATAACACTTGTTTTTGGACTAAGGGTTGTGTACATGTGTTTTAGACAGTAGAATTTATGTACCAAATACCCATTAGAAGTCCAAAAGAAGCTTATTTATTATAAATATAATTCTGCAATATTCGAAATATATTGTTATGGATTGAAAATATCGTTTTCTAATTTTCGGAAATATACTATGTATTTATATTGTGATTTTTGCAACTTAAAATTTCGAAATACGCTATGTAGTTTTACTTTCTTATTTTCGAAAATTACATAATATATGTACATATGAATTTTCGAAATTATAATACCCCTTCTATTTTCGAAATTATCTTCTATGCATATGCTTTCAAAAAGTTTTGACGCTCATAGCAATTCTTCGATTGTCAATGTTTAATGAATTCTTTATGTCATGGAATTTGGTTATGGATTGGTGAATGTTTTAACTTGCCTTGATTTAAGAAGTATAAGTGGTGTCTGTGAATGAACGATGGATCATTGAGTTGTTGAATTTGGATTGGCAAGTTGCCTTATGGTTTGATTTCTCATGGAAAATTCTTAAAGTGCGGAATTTTGGTTTGATTGATTTATTTTGAGGTTATTGTTCTCACTCAAATGATTTTCTAAACCAAATGAACCTAAAACTAAAGTGAAACAATCTTCAAAGGGGAAGGAGCCCGAACGGTGACGACCTATTAGGGTGATGAACGGTGTCTCATTGGGGAGTACCCAATGTGGGCCTATTGTCGTGGTGGACACACAATAGGTCGGACATATGTTTAATCGTCGTTGAATCTTTGTAACCGTTATAATCTTCTTTCGTCCTCCTCCTGAACTTCTGTCGCGCACTTGCGGATACGCATTAGTTCTGTGAGGGGTGTATACACTCGGGACACTCTGTCGACAAGCTGCAGGCCAGGCCGAAAAGTCCGTGACGGGATGAAACAGGCCCTATCGCGTTCACTTTCCCAAATAAATAATCTTGAATAATAATTGCTCTAAAATTTGTGAATTGGATAAATATTGGTTCAACTGATATTCTATGTCTCTTGTGTGTCAACTGTTTTTAAACTAAAACCGTTTTACGGGGTAGAGTCGATCATACTCTGTTTTTTCTGATTTTTATGTTATTGTTTGTTTGTTGTTTTTCCTTCGGGGTTTTGTGTAGGTGAGTAGTAAGGATGGCTTACTTGTTTGGGGCTGATGAGGAATCTCTGTTGGAATTAGCTAAACCCTTTGATCATAGGCTTTACGTTTTAGCAGAACATCTTGTAATAAGTTATTTTAACTTTTAAATATTTTGGATTTAAACATTGTACGGCTTTGGTATTTATGAATGAAATCCATTTTGGAATTTGAAAACATTACGATCCTGCTTTTACCTATTCGTATACCCATTTCTTATCAGAGGAGGGAGTATGAGTAGTAACTCTAGAAATTCGGGCTATGATTTTAGTAAAATTTAAGTTTTATAAAGGAAGGAAAAGGTCCGAATTTCCGGGGCTGTTACACGCTGAGGTACCTGGACCCCAAGGTTCTGTTACCCCTGCCCCCACTGTGGCGGCAGAGAAGTTACCTCAGGAGGCACCTGGTGCCTCCACAGCTGACAATCAAGCCACAAACACTATTGTAACACCAGCAACAACAACAGCTACAGCAACAACAACAATAACAACGATACCAACAACAACAACAACAACTGCAACAGCAACACTAGCAACAACAACAACAACCACACCAACAACAACAGCAGCAGCAGTAACAACAACAACAAATGAATCAACATAGCCCCCACCAACTTACAACACTCTGCCATCTTACATCCTTCCCCCAGAGTTGGCAGCTATATTTGGATCTGGCCTGCCTCTTCCCAATGAGGGGATGTATGATGCTGCCCCTGGTGTGTCCTCTGATAGGTATATCAGGGGGATGCTGCACCGGGATCTAGGTCCGCAAGACAAGCCTTCCAGCTCAGTGGCTGACCGTGGGATCACCCTGAGATGGGTAATTGGGCCGATATGGATCTTTTTTACTTTCTTTTTCTCTTGGTAGGCCTGCTATTCGTAGCTTACAACTTGCTTTTTCTCTACAGGTGGTGAAGTATGGCCTGGTGGCCAGTGAGTTCCTGACTTTTGGGCTGCCCTATCTGACCGAGATAGGGGAGAGGTTTCGCTCGCTGCAGGAGGAACTGACCCACACTAAGGAAAAGTATTTGTCAGTTCTCAAGGAGCAGAACTAGGGCTATGAGGACTTCCAAGCTCATGTCGATGCTGCTAAGAAGGCCAGGGACGAGGCCCAAGAGCAGCTTAAGGAAGCTCAGGAGCAGTTCACAGAGGTCAGGGGGCAGATGGAGCTGGTTAGGGTTCAAGCTACTGAGGAGAAGGATAATGCTGACCAGGTTAGGGAGAACCTTCAGACCAGGGTTGAGGACTTGGAGGAAGCTAGAAAGAGCAAGGATGAAAAGATGACCCAGCTTGAGCAGAGCAACCAGGCCAAGGATGAGGAAATCCAGGCCCTTAGGACCAGTAAAGAGGGACTGGCTGTTCAGCTGTAGGAGCTTGAAGAAGAGCTGGAGTCTAGGGTTCACCTGACCAGGACAAACTAAGAGTTTAATGATTATTTCTTTGATGTCAGGCTGTCTGCTTTCAGGTGTGTCAAGAAAAGGTATCTAGATGTGGACTGGGAGGTCGTGGAAGAAGATTACAGGGCTGGCCAGGGCTCAATACCCCTGGTTGGTGAAGTGCTCCCTTCTTCCATCCAGGAGTACCTGAATGTTATGACACCTGGTACCCCTGCCACACCGGCCACGGAAGATGCTCCTACTCCTGCTCAGCCTGCCATTACCGAGGAGCCTACTCGTCATGATGTTGAAGCCACTAAACTTGTTGTTTCCCAGCCCATGCAAGAAGAAGTTCACCATCGTGCAGCCCACAACTCCAACGTGCCCACTGCTGAAGTGGAGGATGGCCAAGGAGTGGATGACCAAGGCAAATCAACCATGGGGATGATCAGAGTGCTCCTGGAGACCAGGGTAGCAGGGGTTCACCCTCTACCTAAGAAGTTTGGTGATCACCTGGTAACCTGGGGAGTGCGTCTTCGTGTTATAGCACATCTGGTCATGCTTTTGGCTGATCTGTTCTGGAGCATGTTGGTGGTGTCCACAACAAGAAAATAAGCTTCAGCCGACCGCTTTTTACCGACCGTTAACGGTCGCTATTTAAACGTACCGACCGTCTTCGGTCGGAAAAATGCGGTCGGTGTGTACTTAGTCGGAAAAAATTTTTCACCGACCGACCATTCGTCGGAAACATTTTACCGACCGCTTACCGACCGTTGACCGACTAAATAAAAAAAAATTTAAAAAAATTTTGTGCAGCTATTTTCCGACCGCCTGGCGGTCGGTATTACCGACCGATATGGCGTCGGTCGGTACTACTGACCGCCAGGCGGTCGGAATCTAGCTCCTTCTAGCCATTTTTTTTTGGCGCTTAATAATTTACCGACCGTGCGTCGGTCGGTATATTAATTTTCGCGGTTTTTTAATTTTAATATTTGTCATTTTTCGCGGTTTTTTCTTTCTGGATACCGACCGTTTTTCGGTCGGCAAAGTGTTATGTCTTTTTTTTCCATTTCATTAAATAACAAAAAACCTTTATAAAAGAAATTAAATTATTTATTAATGAAAAACAGATTAAATATACGAAATAATATTTTATATTATTTATATAAATAATTCGTAATACACAAAAATTTGTAATACATATTACAGTTTCCAAAAACGTAAACTATAATAAACCGATATATAACAAACAACTACACTACGAAGGCTCCAGAACCGCCAGAACCGTCTGTGCGATCGTCGGGGGGTCGTCGGTGAATGGAAGACTGATCGCCGAATTGCCTCATGAAAGCGTCCATTTGCGCCTTCATCTGCTCGAGGTACTCCGCTTGCTTCTTTTGATCCTCCTCCAGACGACGCTGATGCTCCTCCCGTTGGCGGTCTCGCTCCTCCAGACGGCGCTCTCGCTCCTCTAACTGCGTCCTCGCACGCTCGGACTCCTCCAAACGTTCGGTCATCTTTGCCAGTTGAGCGGAAACTGATGGAGAGTAGGCAGATCCAACGTGCCGCCGCGAGGTTCTCTCATAATAGAGAGAAGCTCCGTCTTTGCCGAACCCTAGAACCTCGCCCTTCCGGAAGCCACCAACCGTATCAAAGAAGACCTGGTTGGGATCCATCTCTGAGCCACTAGCCTGAGACTCGGAAAGGTTATGGTTATATTGTTCCTGCAAATTATGGGCGGAGTTAGTTCAAACAATTCAAAATAAAAGAACAATAAAGTTGACATTATGAATAAAAGAACACTTGTCATTTTAGACTATTTAGTTTGGAACAAAACTAAATAGGCCATTTTAGACTATTTTATTCCCAACTTCGCACCGATCAACGTAGATCATGTTTTAAGGGTTAATTCACAACTCATTACATTATTATAAACATTCTATCACTTATTTGCATGTTTTCGGGAAAGTTTAGAGGGTTTTGGAACAAAACCAAACTAAATAGGCCATTTTTGGCTAGTTTTGGGTGTTTTCATTCCCAACTTCGCATCGATCAACCTAATTTGTATTTTTAAGTGTCATTCATGTCCTATAATATTCATTCAAACTTGCTATCACTTATTTGCATGTTTTTGGGAAAGTTTAGAGGGTTTTGGAACAAAAACAAGCAAAATAGGCCATTTTTGCCTCGTTTTGGTGTTTTCATTCCCAACCTCGCACCGATCAACGTAGATCATATTTTAAGGGTTAATTCACAACTCATTACATTATTATAAACATTCTATCACTTATTTGCATGTTTTCGGGAAAGTTTAGAGGGTTTTGGAACAAAACCAAACTAAATAGGCCATTTTTGGCTAGTTTTGGGTGTTTTCATTCCCAACTTCACATCGATCAACCTAATTTGTATTTTTAAGTGTCATTCATGTCCTATAATATTCATTCAAACTTGCTATCACTTATTTGCATGTTTTTGGGAAATTTTAGAGGGTTTTGGAACAAAAACAAGCAAAATAGGCCATTTTTGCCTCGTTTTGGTGTTTTCATTCCCAACTTCGCACCGATCAACGTAGATCATGTTTTAAGGGTTAATTCACAACTCATTACATTATTATAAACATTCTATCACTTATTTGCATGTTTTCGGGAAAGTTTAGAGGGTTTTGGAACAAAACCAAACTAAATAGGCCATTTTTGGCTCGTTTTGGGTGTTTTCATTCCCAGCTTCGCATCGATCAACCTAATTTGTATTTTTAAGTGTCATTCATGTCCTGTAATATCCATTCAAACTTTATGTAACTTATTTGCATGTTTTCGGGAAAGTTTAGAGGGTTTTGGAACAAAACCAAACTAAATAGGCCATTTTTGGCTCGTTTTGGTGTTTTCATTCCCAACTTCACACCGATCAACGTAGATCATGTTTTAAGGGTTAATTTACAACTCATTACATTATTATAGACATTCTATTGCAAATAATTAGACAAAAAAAATCCTATTCGTACTCTTCGTCTTTAAAGCCGGAATTCCGTTCTAAACATCAATTGCAAAAAATCCTATTCGTACTCTTCGGCTTTGAAGCCGGAATTCCGCTCTAAAAATCAAATTCATAGTAAAGAAGAAAGCATTACCATCACTTCCTTGGCCTTATGACTAATCGGAACCGGATCCTTCCCTGGTTGCTTCTTGAAGTGAGTATCAAGGAAGAGATCCGCAGCATCAGGCAGCTTCCCTCCTTTCGCCTTAGTCAACACAAACAAATGTGCGTAAGGGTAGGATATATAATCAAATGTTAACGAACGAGCATTAATTACAATAATTTAATGAAATAGTAGACTAACCAATTGCTTAGCTCGTTGAGTGGTGGAGACAGATCCCGCGCAGTGAGAGGCCTGGGCCTTGCCACTAGCGTCGCCGCCTCTCCTGTTTGCCTTCGCTCGAGCCGACCTTTCCTTGAATAGCTTATCATCGAGCCTACCCTTCATTGCCTGGTACATGTCATCACCAAGCCAATTTGGTCGGTCTTTCTGCTTGTGCACTGTGTCATTGAATATGTCCTTCAGCCGTAATCCAGCCTTGGTATCATACGCATCCCGCACAGTGCCCTCGAGCTCAGGCCTCCAAGTGTACTGTTTCTGCATTAGACCAAAGACAATCAAATATGTTAATGTAAGAGATTATATTTAAAAAAATATTGTATCAAATTACATAATTTGTCTTACTGACCTTCCACATGTTCCACCAATATACCTTGGTCGCCTGATCTACCTCAGTGTAGTTCTTCCAAGGATGATGGAAGTAGGACTTGATGACGTGTGTTATTGATCGAACAACAGCGCCCTTGTCAAACCTTGCACACAAAACATTGTAAGATTAAACAACATATGAATACAACTTAATTTCAATAGTGAAAACATTAAAAAATAACACAAAAACTCACCATAGGCCATCGGGATCCAATTCTCGAACCCCAGCTGTGGATGTAGAAGCTTCTCCCTGATCCTTGTCTCCACCCTCAACCTCACCAGTTTGTCTCTCGGGTTCTCGAGTCGGAGTAGTCTCATGCGGAGGAGTAGAGTGAGACAAAGGAGTGACCTCAGGCAACGAGGATGGAGTAGGCGGAGACAAAGGAGTGAGCTCAGACGTAGGACGATGCCGAGGACGAAGCTGTGGTATCGGAGGTAACCCCAACTGTGGTGGTGGAGGTAAGGTAAACGTAGGTTGAGTTGGACCGGAAGATGAACTCGCCGACCGTCTCCTAGACGACTCAACACGACGATGAAGGTCACCAGGACGCAATATCAGCCTAGGCCCAGTAGGACGAACCGAAGACTGAGAGGGAGAATCTTGCCGGGTCTGGGAGTTCTGACTCTTATCCTCCGAATCTGACATGTTCCTGCATAAAGTAATGAGTAAATTATTTGCACGATTAATAGTTATTGACATAAATCACAATCACAAAATGATGGTATGAAAACGTACCCCAATTAACTAATAATGAATACGCGAATAATAAAATTTATACATACAAAACTAAACAAAACAAAACTAAATTACAATGAATTGCTACAATTAAATTAAATTTAAATTACATCCTAATGAAATAAACCGATGTCGTCAACGTCCTCGTCATCATCATCAACCACTTCATCAATCTCATCACTTCTAAGCTCCTGTCCACTGTCGTAGTCATCTTCATCAAGACTTGGAATGACCTCATCTTCGTCATCATCACCCTGAATGATCTCGTAGTCTGGATCTCGTCCGGAGAACATACACCTACGGGAATAAGGGATGTTTCCTCTTGTAGAACATCCGAGTCCACCGGGGCATCAACCTCTGACCTAGCTTTTGTCTTGAACACAGCCCACCACTGCAATTTGTCCCTCTTCAGGCTAGGATAAGGAGCATAATACACCTGACTGGCTTGGTACGAAACAATGAAGGGGTCGTACCACGGTAGTGTCCTAGTGTGATTGACCTCTACAAGTCTATATTTCTCATGAATGTTCATGCCCTTGTCACAATCAAACCAACTGCAGTTGAACAATATTGTTTTGTACTCTGCGTCACTCCCGTGGTAAGACAATTGTAACACCTCTTCCAAGGTGCCTAAGTAGTCACCCCCTTCTTGACTCTCAACACACACTCCATAATTCATGGTTGGCTTGTTCCTACCATAGCTTTGTGTGTGGAAATTGTACCCATTGACGTAGAATTGATTCCAAGTTATCACTTCTTTCGAGGGACCCATCGCGAGAGCTCGTGTGACGTCATCAGCAGACTGTGTCCGAAGTACCTAGATTTGTTGAGTGAGTCATTAAATAAAATGATGGTATGTAATTAAAAAAAATTGGGGAATTAAGGGATTAGGGTTCCTCACTTGTGTCCTTAACCATGTTGGGTATTGGGATTCGCATTTGATCCAAATTTCCTCCCTCTTTATTTGGGGATTTGACTGCACTATGTGATCCTCAAATTGCCTATTACAATGCGCAAGTTCGATCTAAGTCAGCTAAGGCGGAATGCAATATTGTTTTGTAATCTAAGACAGTTAAACTAATAAAATTACCTTTCATAGTCACTTAATATTCCACAATTTACGAGGATGTACAGATGGGCTCGGACGTACTCCTTGTCTGTCAACCAACGTTTACTACCACTCGTTGTTGGTCGACCACAATCCTCCCTAAACAATTCAGGGACATTGACACCATGTTGGCTTTCCACAACATGATATGCATTTCTACCCAAGTCCCTCGACTTGGTATCAACCTCCAACTGAAAATACTGTGAGCAGAAATTGGATATCTCCTCAGCCAGGTATGCATTGCATATAGAGCCTTTAACCCTTGCCTTGTTCCCCACTTTACGCTTCAAGTTGTTAAGGTACCTGTCAGTAAATAAAACATGAGCAATGTAAATGTCACTTCATAGGAAATTAGTAAAGGGGTATAAACGATTACAATAATTCACCGTTCGAATGGGTACATCCATCTGTACTGAACAGGACCCCTAATATATGCTTCATGTGGCAAGTGTACCGGCAAGTGCTCCATGGAGTTAAAGAATGCCAGGGGAATTTTTTTTTCTAACTTACATAAGATCTCAGCAATGTTCTTATGTAGGCGGTCCATCTCACTCAAAGTGATAGTGGGAGCACACAAGTCACGGAAGAATTGGCTGATTTCGGTTATTGCCTTCCAAATATGAAGGGGGAGCAACTCTCTTAGGCAAACAGGCAATAACCGCTCCATAAATACATGACAATCGTGACTCTTCATTCCATGGAGCCTATTTTTTTTTTTTATCAACACATCGGCTTAAGTTCGAAGCATACCCGTCAGGAAACCTCAAGTCTCGGATCCATTCACATAACACCTTCTTCTGCTCCTTGTTAAGTGCGTAAGGTGCCTTGGGCATCTGCTCATTACCCTTACCATCATCAACGAGCTCCAACTCTCAACGCCTACAGACACTCTTCATGTCTTTCCTCGCACTTACAGTGTCAGACGTTTCGTCTTTCACAGCCATGACGGTGTGGATGAGCTGCTCGAAGAAGTTCTTCTCAATGTGCATAACGTCTAAGTTGTGCTGAAGCAGCAAATCCTTCCAATACGGCAGGTCCCACAAACAAGATTGCTTATCCCATCCCATTTTTTTCTTCTTCAATTGCTTCAAAGCATCAGGACCATCAGTTGCTTTCGGTAAGTCCTTCACACAATGCCACAGTTCCTCACCTGACATGATATGAGGAGCCGAGTCATTTTCAACTCTGTTCTTACAAAAAGCTATCTTATTCTTTCGGAAGGAGTGGTCGGAATCTAAAAACTGACGATGGCAATCAAACCATGATACTTTGCCACCATGTTGTAGCCAAAAGGCTTTGCTTTTCTCCATGCAATATGGACACGCCTTTTTACCGAACGTGTTCCAACCTGACAACATACTATATGCTGGAAAGTCACTGATAGTCTACAACAAGGCTGCGCGAAGATTGAAATTCTACTTCTTTGAGATGTTGTAAGTCAAGGATCCAACCGACCATAGATGCTTCAACTCATCAATTAAAGGTTGCATGTAGACATCCAAATTGTTCTTCGGATTTTTTGGCCCAGGGATAAGCAAGGAAAGGAAAATGAAAGGTTTTTTCATGCACATGGACGGTGACATGTTGTAAGGTGTAGTTAAAATAGGCCAACAAGAGTATTGCTTTCCAAACTTCCCAAAAACGGAAAAACCATCAGTGCACAACCCAAGTCTAACATTTCGAGGCTCGGACACAAAGTCCTTAAAGGTCCTATCGAAGTGCTTCCATGCTTCACTGTCACTTGGGTGAGCCATGTTCCCTTGCCCTCGACGATTTTCAGAATGCCATGTCATAGCCTCAGCAATGTTTCTAGTGGCAAACATCCTTTGCAATTGTGGTGTTATTGGGAAGTAGACCAGAAAACTTACTGGAACCAAATTGTCATTCGAAGTCTTCTTGAACCGATTCGACCCGCAATGACGACACTTATCAAGCTCAGCATCGTCCTTCCAAAATAGCATACATCCATTCGGGCATGCGTGTATCTTCTCGTGAGGAAGCTCTAATCCCTTGAGTACCTTCGTTGTGTCGTAATAGGTGCTACACTTAGTTTTTTGGGTGGTGGGGAGCGCATCGTTCACTAATGACCCAATACCATCTACGCACCTGAGTGGCAAGTTGTACTCAGACTTTAAATTGATCATTCTAGAAGCCATCTCCAACACAGAGATGTTGCTACCATCATACAAAGGCTGCTCGGCTGCCTTGAGCAAGTCGAAGAACATCTTCGCTTCCGCATTTGGTTCTTCTTCATCCGAAGTTGCCTCCTCAAGGAATGGTGGGTCAACGTTGTTCCCAAAAGCATCGACAACCATTTCCCGGTAAGGATTCAGATGAGTAGGAGACGAGGTGGACTCTATACTCACCCTTTCACCGTGACATAACCATTCATAGTAGTTCGGAATGAACCCCTTCTTAGACAAATGTACCTTTACGTTGGGCACATCCAAGTAATTCAAGTTTTTACACCGAACACACGGACATCTTATCTTGTCCCTATCATTAAGCTCGGGGTGCTGCTGAGAGAACGCAACAAACTCATTCAACCCTTGGATGAACTCATCCCGAAGTTTGTGGTCGTTATCGTGTCTCTTGTACATCCAATCACGCTCCTTCCTTTTCATTTCGATTATGCCTATTCTAAGCCATTAACACATATCAGTTCAAAGCATTCAAACATCCTTCAATGTCTTCACTCCTATCTTATTTTAGCCTTTCTTAATTCTTCTTAAAGCTTTCTTATCTAATGCACATGTATATATATATATATATATATATATATATATATATATATATATATATTTAAGTCATATTTAGTTCTATTTTAATTGTATTCATTCACAACAATTACAAAGATTCATAATAAATCAAATACAAAGGCAATTTTGTATTTGAAAATAAATACAAGTCAACTTTCAACCAACAATCATATTTCTTGATTTATCAACAAAAACAAAAACAAAATAAAAATAAAAACAAAAACAAAAATAAAAATAAAAACAAAAACAAAAACAAGAACAAGAACAAGCAAAACAAGAACAAGAACAAGAACAAAAATAAAAATGAAAATAAAGATAAAACGTAAAAAACTAAAAATTATTTCATTAACATTTTCAATTCATTTCGTTTCGTTTTAGTTCCATTCATTTAATTTCTGTTCGGTTTATTTCATTTCAATTTAGTTCATTTCAGTTGCTGTTTTCTTAGCCCAAAAGAACACGGCCTAAAATGTGTTGAGTGTTTTTTTGGGCATAGGTTGAGTGTGATATTACTAAGAACAAGTGTTGAGCACCCTAGCCATAGAGTAAGGCCGTTTTTTTAAAGCCGTTGTTTTGGACTAAATTAATTTGATTTGAACAAAATTTGTTTGATTAGAATATAATTAAACAAAATCTTAAAGTTAGCAAAGAATGAACTAAAATTTTCAATTCATACACACAAATACATATGTAATACATACACAATACATAAATAATAAATACACATACATACATAATACATACACATATACATACATAATACATACACATATACATACAAATACATACAAATACATACAAATAATAAATACACATACATACAAATACATACATAATACATACACATATACATACATAATACATACACATATACATACAAATACATATACATATATACACAATTGAATAAATTGAAAAACAAAAAAAAATAAAAAAAAACCCTAACCACAATTTGAGGAGCTGGGGCGGCAGCCGTGCGTCGGCGGAGGGACGGAGGGGCAGAGGCGGAGGGGCGGAGGGGCGAAGGGGCGAAGGAGAAAGAAAGAGAAGGAAAAGGAGAAAAGGAGAAAGAAAGAGAAGGAGAAAGAGAAAAGGAGAAAGAAAGAGAAAGGCCGGCCGGAGGGGTGGCGGACGCCGGTCACGGTGGTCGCCGGTTCGAGGGAGAGAGAGAGGGGGGGTCAGGGTTTGGGGGTTCGAGGGTTCGAGGGAGAGAGAGAGTGGAGAGAGAGAGAGAGAATGAAGCGATGAAATGGGAACCAATTTCCCCGACTGGGGTTTTAAAATTTTTTAAAATTTTCCGACCGTCATGACCGTCGGTAACGGTTGGTAGTTACCGACCGCCTATGTTCGGTCGGTAAATACCGACCGTTACCAACGGTCATGACGGTCGGAACTTTTTTTTCGACCGCACCTTCGGTCGAAATTTTTTTCCCGACTGTGTTCAGTCGGAATCGGTCGGTATTTGACGACTACGAAAATGTCGGTCGGTAAACTCGGTCGGGCGAACGAGATTTTCTTGTTGTGGTCTTCTTGTGCCCTCTCAGCTCATTTTGTTTTTCTTTAAATTGTCTTGGTTATTTGTAAGAACAATTTATTTTGGCCTCTTCTTGGGCATTTTTGAGCCAGGTGGTCGTCGTACCCATTAGCAAACAGTTTGTATAATTCTCTAACACTCTTTTACCATCCACCAGGGGGTAGATGGTTTATCTTGTTTTGAATGTTTGATTAACACTTTAACTTTATGAATATGTGATTTTTTGCATTAACTTTGAATTTTTGTCTCTACAAATAATTATATGTGTAATGACCCAGATTTTATTGGTATTTTTGCCGATATTTATGTGTAATTATGTGTATTTATGTGTTAGTTCAAATTTATTTTTGAACTATTTATTTTATTTTATGTGAATAATTTCGATTTAATTCGAAATATTTATTTTCAGTTTTTATTATTCATGTTATTTATTATTTAATTAATTAGAATTTTTATTATTTAATTCTTCTAATTAATTATTTAATATTTTGGGCTAAATCGATTATTGCATGATTAGTCATGTAAATTATGTTAATTAGCCCAATGGATCACGAGAACCCATTTTTAGGCCCATTTTAGCCCATGGCCGGTTTCTAGCAAGGATGGCAAGCCTTGCCACTTGTTTTGTTTTCACACTTAACCAACTTCTATAAATAGGAATGGTTAGTGATGCCTTAAGATGTTTACTCTTTTGCCATCTAATGCACTTGCCATCAAAGTTCAATCACCAAATTCCCTCCACTTCCTCCTTGCCTCACGCCATTTTTGAGTAATTGAAGCCATCAATTGTTCATCATTTTTCCTAGCCCAAAACTTAAAGATTCAAAGTTCATTGATCTTTAAGTATTCAAACACAATCCTAAACACATTCATTTTAATCAAGATCTGTTGTTCGGGTTGGTTTTGGGATCGTGTTCGTGTGCTCGTGTGGGGTCCATGTGGGTTGGTGTTCGAACCGTGCAGCAGACCGTGCGGTGGTGCTCGTGGTGGTGTAGTGGTGCTCGTGGTGGTGCCGTGTGCAGCATGGCCGTGAGTGTGCTCGTGTGGGTGCTAGTGGTTCGTGGTGGTTCGAGGTGCCATGTGTGTGTGCCGTGTGTGGCCGTGTTTGGTGTTAGTTTCCGGACTGCATTCTTGTGTTGATTTTGTGTGTAATCTTCAATAAGGTAACATGCTTTCTCAACCTATTTGGTATACTATGTTGATAGTATGAATTAAATGCATGTTTGGGTTATTTGATGATGATTATTCATGATTTTATGTATGGTTTGTATTCTGATTTTCAAGTGATTAAATGAGGTTTTGATAAAGGTTTTTTTTTATGGTTTTATGATTGATTATATGTTGTAATATGATCATGATTAATGTGTTAAAACTTGGTTAATTTTGGATAATTGAAAGGATGAGTTTCGAATGGTTTTTAGTGTTGATGATGCGTGTGATATGTATGAGTTTGGATGAGTTCTTGATTGAGTTCTTGAATCTTGATTAAGTTCTTGATTGAAGATCTTGAATCTTGAATGAGTTCTTTATGATTTCTTTATGAGTTCTTTGAGTTCTGTATGATTTCTTGATGAGTCTTGTTGAGTTCTTGGTCGAATCTTGAAAGTTAAAGAAAGGGTTAAAGAGTTAAAGAAAGTTAAAGAATGTGTCTAAGTTGATTAAAGAATGGTTAAAGATTGATGAATTATGATTGGTTAGGCTCAAGATCAAGGCGCAAAGGCAATCTTGAGTATAACTTCGATGTTTTAACTAGTTATTTTCAAGAATCAAGGCATAGAGGCAATTCTTGAATTTAATTTAGTTATGTTGAGATAATAAGATGATTAAATGATTAATTAATAAAGTTAGCTTGATTTCATTTCTAGACGCCTAAAACTTAGAGTAAGATTCTTTGTTTTTGGGTTAAGACGTTGCCCCTATTCCATCCGCGGTATTGGGATAGTTGGAGTCATACTATGTGATCCTTTTGAATTTCCAGTAAGATTGGTTTCAAGGGACATGGATTTCCAGTAAGATTGGTTTCATGGGGTTTGGGAGTAAGATTCTCAAATCCGAGCATGGTAGAAAGTTCGATCGCGTAAGATGCGTTCGTACGAGCACAGTCCGGTCTAGTATATGAATGATTGCGCCAAAGATAGTTGGTTAGGATGTTTTGAGTCGAGTTCACGTGTGGGTTGATCTTGTACTCCGGTTTATTGATTTGATGTTGTTTATTTGATTTATGCTATGTGCATGTGTATTCCCATTAGGGTGAGTCAGTTATGTTACTCACCACAGATGGTGGACTGTTGTATGTTTTTCAGGTATTTCTGATGACGATACTCTTGCTTAGCTTTGGGTTGGGCGAGCGACGTTTACTATTTCTGTTATTTGATGTATTTTCTATTTCTGTTGTTTTTAGGTAGTATTGGCCTATTGTATAGACTTAATACGTTGTTGGACTCTTTATACGTTGTTTAGACTCTGACGTGTGGTTAGAGTTACTCGTACTTTAGTATTCTTAATTTGACTTTTGGACTAGTATGTACAAACTTGTGGGTATTTGTACGTTTTTGGTTGATTAATAATATTCTTGAGGAATTAGTTTTAATTTCTTAAGTATTTGAGTTGTAGTTTATAACTATTCGACTCGTCGGTTTCTTCCGCGTCGATTTAAGCGAGTCGGGTCGTTACAATATGTGCTATGTATATGGTGTATACTCCCTGCCCCCCGGTTAGGAGGTGACAGAGTGGCCTTCTGACCAGATATTAGTTGTGTTGGCTATTTCATGGTTGCATGTGTTTTTGTATGACCAGGGGCCAAATAAACACATAGACTGACCAGGGTATTTGGGTGAGTGTGTTTACTTGGCAAACTTTTGCACCACCCTACCCACGACCAGGGCATTTCTCTCCTTTGCAGGGCACGTATTTTTGTATGACCTGGGGTCAAATAAACACATAGACTGGCCAAGATATTTGGAGAAGTGTGTTTGCTTAGCAAACGCTTTTCATTGCCCTACGTCAAACCAGGTCATTTGAAGCACATGCCTTTGTATGACCTGGGGCTAAATAGGCATAAGGAATGGCCAGGATACTTGGATAAGTGTGTTTAAATGGCAAACTCTTTGCACTACCCACCTAGGACCAGATCATTTGATGCATACACTTGTGTATGGCCTTAGGCCAAGCAAGTGCATGGACTGAGCTATGAATGAGACCAGGTGTGTCTGCTAGGCAAACATTTTTAACCTGCCCCCACCAGACTAGGACATTTTGACGCATACACTTGTATGACCTTAGGCCAAACAAGTGCATGGACTGGGCTAGGAATGAGACCAGGTATGTCTGCTAGGCAAACCTTTTTCACCTGCCCCCACCAGACCAGGACTTTTTGATGCATACACTTGTGGATGACTTTAGGCCAAGCAAGTGCATGGTGTAACGACCCGCATTTTAGCAACGTTCACGCGGATACATCTACAAAATATCTTTTTTAATAACAGTCTTTTAATACAACTACAAATATTTTATTAATACATCTACAAAATATTTTGTAACCTAATAACCACAATCTTTTAATAACAAATTCATTAATAACAGTGGAAGCTTTAAACTTAATCATTTTATTTATTGAACTTAGAATAAACCCAAAACAAAGGAAATATTAAAGTCTCCTATCAACAATAAAACTACTAAAGTCTAAAAAAAATAATGCAAAAAGGTTAGGACATTCTAATGGGTAGCTAAGCTACTGAACTTGCTTGCTCACAATCCCAACCACGTTCCCCTTGAGAACTCAAACTCCAACTTCATTACCTGATATGGGGTCCACAATCAGTGGGGAGTAACTAGGCTGTTCCACTTAGCAGTGGAACCATAAAATACATAATAAGCGAAAATAGAGCAATCATAGCATAACAATCATGAACAAAAGAGAGTTCCAACAATTATAACAACTCAATTCATAAATCAGAATCACGCAGCGGAAAACAGCAACCATTCATGCTTCAAACAAATCAATAAAGACCACGGAAGACTTAGCAACAAATACATAATAATATTAACATCATAACATAACATGCTTAACAATACTCGACTGAAAATAATAATCATACGATAACTTAGATAACTTAATCAAATTCTAAATAATCAACCGACTCAACGGAATTCAATCATACAATCGAGTCAACTGCAATCTAAAAAACAATCGCCACGACCGAAGTCGATAACACATAATCGCCACGACCGAAGTCGATACAGACACAATCGCCACGACCGAAGTTGATAACACATAATCGGCACGACCCAAGATGATAAACACACAATCGCCACGACCGAAGTCGATAACACATAATCGCCACGACCGAAGTCGATAAACACACAATCGCCACAACCGAAATCGATAACACATAATCGCCACGAACGAAGTCGATAAACACACAATCGCCACGACCGAAGTCGATAACACATAATCGCCACGACCGAAGTCGATAAACACACAATCGCCACGACCGAAATCGATAACGCATAATCGCCACGACCGAAGTCGATAACACACAATCGCCACGACCGAAGTCGATAACACATAATCGCCACGTCCGAAGTCGATAACACATAATCGCCACGACCGAAGTCGATAACACATAATAGACTCTTACTTAAATCAAACACATAAATTGTTCATAATACTCAAAGCTACATAATACATCATCTAACCATCATGTAATCAAATAATCAACATATATTCATGCTTAGTATTACAGATAACAAATAAAAAATCCAACCTTTCATCTTAAATCATACTCGGCCATGCATGTAAAACAAGCAACAAGAATATCATGCAAGTTCAATAGGAAAATCATCATGTAAATAAAAGTCATAACTTTAAACGGTCAAGCAATTAAACTCATAGCACAAAGATTCGATTTTTATACTTAAAACAATAATAAAAAATAGACACTTTGATTCTAAGACTCATGGGTTCACACGACAGTATCAATATTCAAACAAGAAGCAATTTTAATTTCAAGATTACATTCTAATATCAATTAAATAAAATGATCATGCTTTAAATCAAAGAATTAAACCAAGAACTAAATAAAAATTCATACTTTCAAACATCAATAGGTTCGGACATTATAAACATGGAAACAACCAAATTCTATAATCAAGAATCAAAGAAACATGCAAATCTAAATAATAACTCATGAATTACATTAAATAAACATCAAATATTTACATAGAATCATATGAAATCATCAAGAACATAATAAAGATCAATTCTTTAACAAAGCTCGAAATTGTCGAGTGGAACAAGGCAAGAACAAGAATTTCCATGCAATTCCATAAATCAAAAAGTAGAACAAGATCATAAATCATGAATAAGCAATGAAAAATTAAATAATCATAAGTTAAAGTGTAAACAATTCAAGAACCAACTATAACTTGTTCATCAAAACACACGCATAGTTTCACAACAAGACAAGAAATTTCAAGATCATTATTCTATAACTAGCAATCTATTCTAGCAAATTATGTAGATTAACAATCCTAATTCTAAGTGGTTAGTCTAGTTACCTTAGAGATTGGAAGGAAAGAAAAGAAAAAAGAAATCGTGGCACCACACTAAACCACACGGCACACACAAGCACAATATTAGAGTTTTTTTATGGAAGTTTTGAGTTTAGGAATTAGGATAAAAGGTTATAAGTAGTGTTCTTTATATATAATTATAAAGAACAAAAGAATTAATTAATTAGATACAAGAAAGAGGGGGGCCGTGTATGTGGAGTGGTAATAGGAGGAAGTTGAGTGATTTTAGGAGGTTTGAGAGGTGAGTGGTTAAAAATAGGATTTTTAATTAGTTAGGATAATAAAAATAAAAGATAGATATTTAGATATATTATATCTAAATAATAATAATATTAATAATAAATAATGGAAATAATTCCTTGGCCAAATTAAAGAGAGGGCCGGCCAAGGGGAATTATGTTGGGTCATTGGGCCCAATTTTGAGACAAGGGGAAAAATAAGATAACATAGTCCAATCAACTGGGCCTTTTAGACTTAGAATTTAGAATGCATATAAATTAACCACGAAATTTTCTAGCCCAATTTTTCGGGTTATAACACATTGACTTGGCTAGGAATGAGACCAGGTGTGTCTGCTAGGCAAACCTTTTTCACCTGCCCCCACCAGACCAGGACTTTTTGACGCATACACTTGTGTATGACCTTAGGCTAAACAAGTGCATGGACAGGGCTAGGAATGAGACCAGGTGTGTCAGCTAGGAAAAACTTTTTCACCTGCCCCCACCAGACCAGGTCTTTTTGATGCATACACTTGTGTATGACCTTAGGCCAAACAAGTGCATGGAAGGAATGAGACCAGGTGTGTCTGCTAGGCAAACCTTTTTCACCTGCCCCCACCAGGCCAGGTGTCACGACCCGACTTTTATAAGCTGTCGATTTACGAAAGGAAATCGACAAATGGATCATTACCAAACAAAAACATACTAAACAATATTAAACTTGAACTTTTAAACATAAGGGAAGTGTTTACTTTATTAATTAATAGCTAATGAAAAGGTTAAATGACCAAAAGTCTGAATCAACTACCAAACTTATTACAAAAAGAGTCTAATTGCAACAAGCTGGGTAATATTTAGAAAATAATAAACTAAAAAAGTAAAATAGAGTTCGGGTTTCCTCTAATAATATTACAAAAACATATAACCCGACCCATGCGAGAGCCCAATCAATCTTCTGCATCATCACCTGAAATGGGGGGTCCACCGTCAGTGGCGAGTAACTAGGCTGTCCCACTTAAATGTGGAACCATAAATCATGTAATAGCATAGAATCAAACAAGATACACGACATACAAGAATAATAATCGAATAATACACAAAAAATCAGACATACACAACGGAAGACTTACCATATCATGCATATAAATAACATAATAAATACATAAATACCGTAACAACCCAATGAGTTCTTATCTTTTTTATATTATTACCCAAAAACCCATCTTTTAATCATCTTTCTTAATCCATGGACCGGTCATTATAGCTTGCAAGGATGCCCGTGTACATCCCAACTTTCCTAAAATGCGCCGAGAAGAACCCGTGTATTCTACCCGTAGCTCTCCTTTGCAAGAACTAAGCCTAAGCTATGGCCATAACTCCTAAATAGTAGCCCGTGTACTACTACATAGACGACTACACATCTTAGAATCAAGAACTGCCCAGAGACCGCAGTAGGGCAGTGGCTTCGACTTAACCTAATCTGGTGAACCGTGTGTCACCAAACAGGCGTCCACTTCATATACTTATCTTATCGACATGGCCATCGTGAGACCAATAAAACAACTTATCATCTTATTCTTATCCTTATCAAAATCAACCTTATTCTTATTAATTCAATTTAACTTCTTATTTCCTTTTTAATCATTTAATTATATTAAATCCTTAAATCAGAAACTAAAATTATTATAAACTAATATTAAATTAAATTGATCAAACTCTTTTTTAGTCCACTCAACATTTTCGAATTAAGCAAAATAAATAATTAAATCAAATCTTTTTAATAATCACAAAAACAATTCAATAAATCAATTAATTTATCAAAACAAATATAAAGACTAACAATCATCAATTAATATTAGATAAAACATGATAAAAAATTACTCTTTTTTAATCCCATATGGTTCGAACTTTTCAAGAAATAAAACAAGATTCATATTTTCATCCATTAATCACAATTATCATAATTTAATCATTTAAACTTATTAAATAGATAATAAAATCATAAAATATTGTTTAACTGAACAATCATAACTTAACATGGATCAAATTTATGCCTTTTAATGAACAAAATATTCGTCCAACATGAAAGAACAACAAGAACAAGATTAATTTTTCAAGAACCTATTAAATTATAATTAAATTACTTTTAAACTATTGATTACTTAATAAATCAAGATTAGGAACATATTGAACAAGAAAAATTGAAACTTTAATTCTTTTCAAATTCTTGGACCACTCGACATTTTTAAGAAAACTTCAATTAATTTATATTTTGTTCTTTCATGTTGGACGAATATTTTGTTCATTAAAAGGCATAATTTTGATCCATGTTAAGTTATGATTGTTCAGTTAATCGATATTTTATGATTTTATTATCTATTTAATAAGTTTAAATGATTAAATTATGATAATTGTGATTAATGAATTAAAATATGAATCTTGTTTTATTTCTTGAAAAGGCCGAACCTTTTGGAATTAAAAAGGAGTAATTTTTTTATCATGTTTTATGCAATATTAATTGATGATTGTTAGTCTTTATAATTGTTTTGATAAATTAATTGATTTATTGAATTGTTTTTGTGATTATTAAAAAGAATTGATTTAATTATTTATTTTGTTTAATTCGAAAATGTCGAGTGTACTAAATAAGAGTTTGATCAATTTAATTTAATTTTAGTTTATGATTTAAGGATTTAACATAATTAAAAAGGAAATAAGAAGGTAAGTTGAATTAATAATAATAAGGTTGAATTTGAAAAGAATAAGAATAAGATGATAAGTTGTTTTATTGGTCTCGCGATGGCCATGTCGATAAGATAAGATAAGATAAGTTATATGAAATGGACGCCTGTTTGGTGATACACGGGTCACCAGATTAGGGTAAGTCCAAGCCACTGACCTACTGCTGTCTCTGGGCAGTTCTTGCTTTTAAGATGTGTAGTCATCTAGTAGTACACAGGCTACTATTTAGGAGTTATGGCTATAGCTTAGGCTTAGTTCTTGCAAAGGAGAGCTACGGGTAGAATACACGGGTTCTTCCCGGCGCATTTTATGAAAGTTGGGATGTACACGGGCATCCTTAAGAGCTATAATAACCGGTCCATGGATTAAGAAAATTGATTAAAAGATGGGTTTTTGGGTAATAATATGAAAAGATAAGAACTCTTTGGGTTGGTACGGTATTTATGTATCTATTATATTATTTATATGCATGATATGGTAAGTCTTCCGCTGTGTATGTCTGAGTTGTGTATTATTCGATGATTATTCTTGTATGTCGTGTGTCTTATTTGATTCTATGCTATTATATGATTTATGGTTCCACATTTATGTGGGACAGTCTAGTTACTCGCCACTGACGGTGGACCCCCCCCCATTTCAGGTGATGATGCAGAAGATTGATTGGGCTCTCGCATGAGTTGGGTTGTGTGTTTTTGCAAGATTCCGAACTCTATTTTACTTTTTAATTTATTATTTTCTAGATTTTACCCAGCTTATTGGCATTAGACTCTTTTTGTAATAAGTTTGGTAGTTAATTCAGACTTTTGGTCATTTAACCTTTTCATTAGCTATTAATTAATAAAGTAAACACTTCCATTATGTTTAAAAGTTTAAGTTTAATATTGTTTAGTATGTTTTTGTTTGGTAATGATCCATTTGTCGATTTCCGTTCGTAAATCGACAGCTTATAAAAGTCGGGTTGTTACAGTTGGTATTAGAGCATAGGTTAAGACCATAAAGTTCACTAGTAAAAAAATCACTAATTGTAACCCCCTTATTGTAACTTGCCTTAAATTTATTAGTTACAATTAATTCTTTTGTAACGAGCATTCTAAATGTTAGTTACAGTAAATCATAATTACCACATAAAAAACACGTATTGTAACTAGCCTTTTTATGCCCGTTACAATAAGTAATAATTATTAACGGGCTTTATGTGAGCCCGTTACTAATTATCACTTATTGTAACGGGCTTAAGTCAGCCCGTTACAATAACATATAATATAATGAACAACCAATATATGGCAACCTATTGTAACGGGCGGAAGATATGCCCGTTACAACAACTCATTTAATTTTTTTTTACACAAAAATGAAAATTTCAAAATTAATCTCCTGCCTTCATTCCCTCCCATCCAGCTGCAACCTTCAATTCAAACACGAAAAAAACCTAAGCTCGTCGACCACCTGCACTTTCCTCCAATTCAAACTCGAATGCTCGTCGACCACCACCCACGCACTTCGTCGACCGCCACGAACTCCACCGCAGACGCCTTCTTCGTTGGTGTTCGCCTGCCCCAGCTAGGGTACAACTTCCAATTCGCAATGGCTGCTTCGCTGGTACGAGTTCGCCACCACGCCACTGCAGCGGCTGCTTTGCTGGTGTTCGCCTACCCCATGACGCCACCGTTGGACCACCGCGAGCCTTCCCTTTGCTGCTCTGCTCATTGTTGCTCTTTAATTTGAAGGTATACCCAATCTTGTTTATAATTGCTACTTGTTGCTCTTGAATTTATCCATGCTTTTTTTGTTTTCAATTATAACCTTGTTTGTAATTGTTGTTTTAGGTTTTAATTGGTATAAAATCAATTTTTAGGGCTGAAATAAATTTTTTTAGGGCTGAAATTAAATTTTTTAGGGCTGAAATTAAATTTTTAGGGTGCGACTTCGCAGCTGCTGCTTCGCTGGTGTTCGCCTGCCCACCACGCCACCGCTGGACCACCGCGGCTGCTAGGCGAGCCTTCCCTTTGCTGCTCTGCTGATTGTTGCTCTTTAATTAGAAGGTATACCCAATCTTGTTTATAATTTCTGCTTGTTGCTCTTGAATTGATCGATGCTTTATTTTTTTTCAATTATAACATTGTTTATAATTATTGTTTTGAGTTTTAGTTGGTATAAAATAAATTTTTAGGGCTGAATTTCAATTTTTATGGTTGAAATTTAATTTTTAGGGTTGAATATAAATTTTAAGGTTGAAAATCAATTTTTAGGGCTGAATTTTAATTTTAAGGACCGAATATAAATTTTTAGGGTTGAATATTTTTTTAGGGTTAAATTGTATTTTATTTAGGGCTGTGTTTTTTTAAGGCTGAATTATGGTTTTTTTAGGGTTGAAACAACAAACAGGGCTGAATTTAAATTTTTAGTGATCAATATAAATTTTGAGGGTTGAATTTTATTGTTTTAGGGTTAAATTGTATCTTATTTAGTGCTGTTTTTTTTAAAGGCTGAATTATGGTTTTTTAGGGTTGAAACAACAAACAGGGATGAATTTAAATTTTGAGGGCTTTTTTTTTAAAAAAAAGGCTGAAATATGTTCTTTTAGGGTTAGGTTGGAGTGATAAGTGTCCCTTTGGCTGCATTCAATTTTAATAACATGTTATATAACGTGCAAATGAAATTTGTGTTTGATGTGCAAATTTGAATGTATGTTGAGTACTTTAGAACAATGATATTAAGATTGTAATACAATTATCATTTCGTAATTCAATTAAAGTGTTCCCCTTTTATATTTTTAGAGATGAATCGTAGTTGGATGTACGGTGATAGACGGGATAGAAAGTACCAAGATGGGGTTAGAGAATTCTGTAGTGCAGCGTTGGAGCATCAGAGGCTTACTAATGAGCCAACTATATTTTGCCCTTGTCGTGAGTGTGATAATGGGAGGAGATGGATTGATATTAGTAAGATATATGAGCACCTGATTTGTCGTGGGTTCACTAGTGATTATGAGACTTGGTATTGGCATGGTGAAAAGTTAAATTTTAAGGATAACAATGAATATGAGAATAGAGAGACTTGTCCTAATGAGGGTAATGAGCATGATGACGGGTATGCTAGTATGGAAGAAGATGGAATGAATGAAATGTTAGATGCGATGGCCGATGATGCCACTGAACAACCTCGTATGTTTGAGGATGTCTCAAAAGCTGCCGAGACTCCCTTGTATCCTGGCTGTAGGAAGTATTCAAAGCTTTCTGCAGTTTTGACCTTGTCTAATGTGAAAGCTAGATTCTGTTTGACCGACACGTGCTTTACTGCAATTCTCGAAGCTATACAAGACATGTTCCCTAATGAGAATGAGATGCCTAAATCGAGTTAATATGCTAAGAAATTGACAAACCCATTAGGTTTAGAGTACACCAAGATAGATGCGTGTCCTAATGATTGTGTGCTCTATCGAAAAGAGTATGAAAAATTGGAAGAATGTCCAGTTTGCGGAGAATCGCATTATAAGAAAGAGGAAGGTGTCCCAATAGATTTCAAGAAACGGTCTCCGTGTAAGGTTTTATGGTATCTTCCAATCATACCGAGGTTTAGGAGACTCTTTTCGATTAAGAAGGATGCTAAATATTTGGTGTGGCATGACGAGGAAAGGAAGAAAGATGGGTTAATAAGACATCCGACTGATGGTAAACAATGGAAGAAGATAAATGAGAAATTTCAAGTATTTGGTGGTGAGCCTAGGAACTTGAGGCTTGGATTAAGTACTGATGGGATGAATCCCTACGGGACTCTTAGCTCCCAACAAAGCACATGGCCGGTGCTGTTGACCATATACAACTTACCTCCTTGGCTGTGTATGAAGCGTAAGTATATCATTTTGTCGCTTCTTATATCAGGTCCTAAGCAACCTGGTAATGACATAGATGTATACTTAGCACCATTGAAGGAAGACTTGATGTTGTTGTGGAATGAGGGTGTGCTAATGTTTGATGCACATACTGGTACTAATTTCAACTTGCGTGCGATGCTTTTTTGTACAATAAATGACTTTCCTTCTTAAGGAAACCTAGCGGGATATAAAGTTAGAAGTGCAAAAGCATGTCCTGTATGTGATGATTCCATGAAGAAACAAAGGCTAAAATGTTGTGGTAAGAATGTGTACATGTATACTAGAAGGTGGCTCCCTCCGTCTCACCGGTACCGTAGGATGAAAGCACAATTCAATGGAAAAATCGAGGAGAGGGTAGCTCGTGGACCTTTGTCGGGAATCCAGTTGTATGAGCGGATAAAAGATGTGAGGACGGTGTATGGAAAATGTCAAGATGCTGCCGATTCCAACAAGGAAGAAGTGTGGAAGAAAAGGTCTATCCTTTGGTACCTACCTTATTGGAAGTACTTGTCCGTTAGGCATTGTCTAGATGTGATGCACATCGAAAAGAATGTTTGTGACTCAATCGTCTCAACTTTTTTAAACTCAGGAAACAAAAAAGATGGGCTCAATGTGCGAAAGGACATGATGATGCTAAACATTAGACCTCAGCTATGGCCACAATACAATCAAGATGGTTCAAAGGCATATTTGCCTCGAGCAGGTTACACTTTTTGTAAAGAGGAGAAAAAGAAATTTTGTGAGTGTTTGCATGGTATCAAGGTGCCAACTGGCTATTCTTCAAACGTGAAACGTTTTGTATCTATGGCTGATAAGAAGTTGATTGGCATGAAATCACATGATTTTCATGTTATGATGCAAGTGTTTCTTCCCATTGCACTTCGAGGGCTTTTGTCTAAGCATGTTAGGCTGACAATTGTGAAGCTATGCTTGTTCTTTAATAAGAGATGCAGAAAGGTCATTGATCCAGCAGAGCTTGACACTTTACAAGAAGATGTTGTTGAGACATTATGCAGGTTTGAGATGTATTTTCCACCTTCTTTTTTTGACATAATGGTTCATGTGGTTATACATCTTGTGAATGAGGTTAAAGAGTGCGGTCCCGTTTTTCTACGATGGATGTATCCCATTGAGAGATATATGGGGATTCTGAAAGGATTAGTAAAAAATCGGGCGAAGCCAGAAGGGAGCATTGTCACACGATATACAACAGAGGAGGCTTCTAGTTTTTGTGGTGAATTCCTTGCTATGGCGGAGGAAATTGGAGTTCCAAAGTCTCGACATGAGGGTACACTTCAGGGGTGTGGTACGATCAATCGAAAGGAGATTAGACCCCCTACAGAGCATTTTTACCAGGAACACTGGTGTGTTCTTCATCACCTTTCTGAAGTTCACCCCTACATAGAAAGACATATCAATGAGTTGAGACACCTTCATCCTAGAGTTACACCCTATGAATTGATGCAAGAACACAATCGCACATTTGTCAGATGGTTCCATGAACAAGTGCAACTTGAATTAAAACAACCTAATAACGATGTCTCCGACACACTTGCTTGTTTGTTGTCTGGTCCACAATCTTTTGTTACTTGTTTTGAGGGTTATGACATAAATGGATATTGTTTTTACACCAAGCGTCAAGATGGGAAAAGTGTACAGCAGAATAGCGGTGTTATGGTAGTTGCTTCTTCTACAGAGTATTCCACTCCCAAAGATAGTAGACCTATTGACTTTACAGGAGTATATTATGGGGTCATTGAGGAGATATGGGAACTTGATTATCTAGATTTTAAAATACCTGTTTTTAAGTGCAAGTGGGTGGACAACCGACGTGGCATGAAAATTAGTGATGAGGGTATGACTTTGGTGGATTCAAATCGGTTTAGTGATACTGGTGAACCTTTTGTTTTGGCATCCCAAGCTAAACAGGTTTTTTACATTAAAGACAACGTCGACCCTCGATGGTGGGTGGTTGTACAAGGTAAGAGAAATATAGTCGATGTTGAAGATGTAGTCGACGAACAAGAGTATGAACAATTTGTTGCTACTCCTCCTTTATCAATTAGGGTTCAACCTTTACCACATGGTGATGAGGTATATGATGATGATGAAGGAATTTATGTTGATGTGCCGTGCCAAAGGAATAGGTAAATGACGACCGTATACGTGCTTGTTTAACTGATGATCATATTTTAGAATTTTCATTTATTACCTTATTCTAATTGTTTTGTGCGATCTTTATAATCGAATTCATTGCAGTTCATTACCAACTGAAACCAACAACGATGAGTGATATAGAATCAGGTGAAAGTTGGAGTTCGGATGAGCAAACGAACCAAATGGGTGGAGGTTTAACAGAGTATGAGAAAGAAAGGGAATGCAGGATTGCTCAAAATAAGGCTAGAATGAAAGCTTTCGGTTTGGAACAAATGGCAAACCCATGGATGGATGTAGGAGGGAAGACAAAATCCAAAAGTCAAGTAAGAAAAGATAAAGAAGATGTTGATTATGAGCCTGACACGGAAGATGAAGGCGATGATGATTTAAGTGATGAGAGAAGTGATGATATGTCAAGTGAGGCTGTGAAGGATAAGAACAGACGAAAAAAGGTAGTTTTAATGATTTGGTAGTATATTGTGTTTTGACCTGTATAAAGTTGACCAATTTTAGTTGATTGCTATTAAATATTTTTTGTGTATTATTTTTGCAATATTGAGTTTCTATAACATATTTTGTAATTGATACTGATTTTTTATCATTGATTTTGCTGTAGGATTTTGCGGAAATGGATAGGGATGAAAATGCAAACTTAGAAGACCGTGATTTGAATCAACACCAAAATGCTTCTTCTTCTCAAACAACCAAAAGAAAGGGTAGAGGTCCAGCAAAATCTGTTAAGGCACCTGAACCAATGTTTCTCGAGTTTGATGAAATACATTTTCCGACTGGTAAATGGCAAAAACAATATGGGCAACAAATTGGGTATTGTGCAACCAAATTGGACATCAACCTTCGTGATTGGGGTGATGTAGCGCAAGACACAAAGGATATGTTGTGGGAGGATACAAAGGTATTTAATTCGTTTTGACTTTTACATGTAATATTTACATTTTTTAATTTTTAATAAAGTGCAAAGGGATATTGTGGTTTGATATTTTAATATGGTTTGCTTTTATTATTTTAATGTAGAAAAAGTTCCACATCAAGGAGGATCAAAATGGAAAGAGGAAGAGGAATTTCCTTAGAGCATTGGGTACTCGTTTTCGACGGCGTAAGTCATGGTTGGTGTCTCGTTTTGTGGAAAAGACTACTGGTCCCGCAAAAGATTCTCCAGATTCAAATAAACTGCCTTGGGAAGCATGCGAAGGAAAGTTCACACAGGACCAATGGAAGATTTTTGAGGCGTACGTTAATTCTGACGAATTTAAGGTAAATCCATATTATTTTGTTCTTTTTTTAAAAAAATGTATCCATCATTTGTGTTTAGTAGGTTTGTATTGATATGTGACTAATTATGTTTGGGGTTTGTCATAGGAAAAGAGTAGGAAGGGCAAGGAAAATGCACAACGCAATATCCACCGCCACACCTTAGGACAAAAAGGTTATTCGAGGAGAAGGCTAGAATGGATCAAGGAAAAAAGACTTCCAGTTTCTAGTGATTGTACTAGCGAAGGAAGCAGTGGTGTGGTCATAGAATCATCGGTTCAAAATCGTGCGCTTGAATGGTGTTTAGCTCATCAAAGGCGTTCAAAAGACGGAAAATGGGAAGTAAATCCAAACAAACCGGAAACCGCTCAAATTGTCGACCGAGTAGTAAGTGATTTTAAGATAAACAAAAATGACAAATTTATTTCATTTTTCTGCTATTTAATTCGAAGTTCAAATTTATGGATTAATATTTAAATGGTTGATATTATAGATGGAACACATTGAAATAGAGGACAAGGAAAAGGAGGAAGGGGGAACACCCTCCGAGAGAGGTGTTGATGCCTTGACTAAAGCTATGGGCAAAAAGGATCATCGAGGATATGTGAAAGGTTTTGGGAGGTATGGTGTTGGTGTTGGCCATAAACAAGCATTTGGGAAATTAGCTGGAAAAAGTAAAAGATCTACTTCGCGTTATGAGGAGGTAGAAACACTCAAAGCTTCCCTAACCGAAGAATTTGACTTAAAACAAGCAAGGATGGAAAAGGAATTAGAACAAAAGTTCCAACAATGGTTGCAAGAACAAGTAGCTATGGAAGTTCAAACTTATCTAGCCTCGTTGTCTCCATTGAATACGACTGTTGGAAGTAGCTTGGGTTTGCCTACTCCACCACAAGAACCACCAATTGTAAAGGTTAGTTTTTTTTTTTTTTTTTTTTTTTTTTTTTTTTTTTTTTGTAATAAACAAAATTCGCTACTATGTTATATTATTTTTAATTTGTTAGTTAGTATGTTATTTTTCTTAAAGAGCTAAGTAGTATGTTCTTACAACCTATTATATTTTTATATAATAGGAGGTTACAAAGTGTCGTCTAGCTGTGCATGATGAGGAAAACGAGGGTAACCTTGTAATTGTTGCTGAAGGTCAGGTGTACCCTGATTTGGGACCACATGTGCACAACTCATCTTAATTGTCGGGTCATTATAGGGTGAGTGTTGATTCACCTTATGAAGAACATTGGTCTGTGCTTGTTCCTGTCCCAGATGGTGATAATGTAACAACAGTGGGTGCAGCCAAAGACTGTTTTTTGCAGTGGCCTAAGTCATTGGTTTTGTTTGCGGACAAGGTGAGTACATAATTTAAGAGTAGATGTATGTGATGTTGAATAAAATTAAACATGTCTAAACTTGAGTGGTTGTATTTTTTCATTAAATAATAGATACGATTGTTGAAAATGAAGCCTCAATGGTCGCAAAAAAAAGAACGAGTGTCTAGTTGCGACATTAGGGTTGATAAGATGAACATTGATGGAAGCAATATTGCAAACCTCAGTGAAAATTGTGAATTACTACATATTGTGATGACTGATGAAAAGCATGATGCTATAAAAGTTGTATTAAAGGCACCATTTTTCTATTTTGAAGAAGACAAAGATGTTTGGGTCACATCTACTGATATCTCTGAATTTTTAAGAGGAGCATGTGCAAATATCTCTTTGATCCATGTTTATGTTCTGTAAGTATTGTTAAACTTTACTTTGATATTAATGATTTCCTATATATTATATTAAAAAAACTCTTTTTTTTTTAATTTTGTCTCTACACTTAGTAGCATGTTTTCTTTGATGAATTACAGATTTCTAGTTGAACATGTCATTCCCGCATCCGAAGGTGAAAATATTACCTTTTTATGCCCTCAAAGGATTTCAGGTGTTGAATGCAAGAGAGTTTTCACAGAAGTTACATCGTATGTGAAACATGCATTTTGCCTTGAAGCACAAAAGAAAGAATCCCAAAGCAAATTTGTCTTGGCGCCATACAATGAGGAGTATGTACTCATTCGTTTTATGAGATCTTTATGTCTACTGCATTTGTTCAATTTTTACAACATATTTTCCTTTATGGATTACTATCACGTCTTTATTTTTGTAGAAACCATTGGATTCTCATGGTCATTGACTTGCGGGTCGGTGTAGCATACTTGTTTGACCCTCTAACTCCACCAGCTACAAAAAAACGTCAATTAAGCTGTAGTAAGTGAATAATTAAGTGCATATATTTTATTAAAATTGAACATCATAGATAATATGTTGTCTCACACTTATGAATTGCATTTTTCAGTGCCTACAAGTCGTATAGGGCGAAGCTCAGAGGTTCTGTGCTGGAAAACAGTTCAAAAAATCTTGTTTTCACACAAATTGAGGTATTTACTTTCAATAATAACACACTATATTTGTTTAATATTAGAACTCTTTAGACTTATATTTTATTTCCTTATTATTTATATTAGTGCGCTCAACAAACTGGTGGGACAGAGTCTGGCTATTACATCATGAGATACATGTTTGAGATACTTACTAGGTATAAAAGTTGCAACAGTGATCTGAAAAAGGTAACATGATCCATTTGCTTTGTTTTTGTTCTAAATCGTCCTGTTTTTGCCAAAAATCATGCAAACAAGTCATTTTATGTTTAAATAACTGTTATAGGACTTTTTTAAACCTTGAAAACTTGAAATTGGTTGGTTCATGCTAATATGGGAGAGAAAACACTCAAAACTACCCAAAAATGACGCATTTGCCTTGTTTTCGTTCCAAAACATGCTATTGGTGCCCAAAATCATGCAAAAAAGTCATTTTATGCTTAAATAAAAGTTATAGGACTTTTTCAAACCTTAAAAACCATTAATTGGTTGATTGATAAGAAGATGGGCATGAAAACACTCAAAACTACCCAAAAATGACCCATTTGCCTTGTATTTGTTTCAAAACATGCTATTGGTGCCCAAAATCATGAAAACAAGTCATTTTATGTTTAAATAACTGTTATAGGACTTTTTTAAACCTTGAAAACTTGAAATAAGTTGGTTCATGCGAACATGGGAGAGAAAACACTCAAAACTAGCCAAAACTGACCCATTTGCCTTGTTTTTGTTCCGAAACATTCTATTTTTGCCCAGAATCATGCAAACAAGTCATTTTATGTTTAAATAAATGTTATAGGACTTTTTCAAACCTTAAAAATCATTAATTGGCTGATTGGTAAGAAGATGGGCATGAAAACACTCAAAAATAGCCAAAAATAACCCATTTGCCTTATTTTTGTTCCGAAACATGCTATTGGTGCCCAAAAACATGCAAACAAGTCATTTTATGTTTAAATAACTATTATAGGACTTTTTTAAACCTTGAAAACTTGAAATAGGTTGGTTCATGCTAACATGGGAGAGAAAACACTAAAAACTACCCAAAAATGACCCACTTGCCTTGTATTTGTTCTAAAACATCCTATTTTCGTCCAAAATCATGCAAATAAGACATTTTAAGCTTAAATAAATGTTATATGACATGTATAAAGCTTAAAAACAATAAATTGGTTGCTTGGTAGGAAGATGGGCATGAAAACACCCAAAAGTAGCCAAAAATTACCTTATCTCCTTGTTTTTGTTCTAAATCGTTCTGTTTTTACCCAA
Organism: Salicornia ramosissima; assembly: GCA_951394345.1. NCBI lineage: Eukaryota > Viridiplantae > Streptophyta > Magnoliopsida > Caryophyllales > Amaranthaceae > Salicornia > Salicornia ramosissima. The sequence goes on along the minus strand of OX596237.1, from coordinate 36,069,834 downwards.
AATCATGCGAATAAGTCATTCTACGCTTAAATGAATGATATAGAATATGTATAAACCTTAAAAACCATTAATTGGTTGATTGGTAAGAAGATGGGCATGAAAACACTCAAAAATAGCCAAAAATGACCCATTTGCCTTGTTTTTGTTCCGAAACATGCTATTGGTGCCCAAAATCATGCAAACAAGTCATTTTATGCTTAATTAAATGTTATAGGACTTTTTCAAACCTTGAAAACTTGAAATAGGTCGGTTAGTGTGAACATGGGAAAGAAAACACTCAAAACTAGCCAAAAATGACCCATTTGCCTTGTTTTTGTTCCAAAACATGCTATTGGTGCCCAAAATCATGGAAACAAGTCATTTTATACTTTGATAAATTTTATAGGACTTACTCAAACCTTGAACACTTGAAATAGGTTGGTTGGTGCGAAAATGGAAAAGAAAACACTCAAAACATGCTATTTTTTCCCAATATGATGCAAATAATTCATTTTATGCTTAAATAAATGTTTTAGGACATGTATAAACCATATTAAACATATAAATTGGTTGATTGGTAGGAAGATGGGCATGAAAACGCCCAAAACTAGCCAAAAATGACCCATTTGCATTGTTTTTGTTCCCAAACGTCCTATTTATGCCCAAACTCATGCGCACGAGTTTTTATTGATTAAATGAATGATATAGAATGTGATTATGTCCAAATAATAGTTGGATCATTTATATTTTATCATCATACAATTATTTTACTGTATAATAATTTTCGTAATTATTTGTTTTTAAGGATTATATTGGAAGATCGACTGCCTACAACACTGAGGAAATCGGCGAAATTCGAGAACAATGGGCTGATTTTTTTAGGATTAACTTTTTAGTGAGTTAATGTATAGGTTTTTATGTTGTTTTTTGATGTATATTACATAACATTAGCACGCATTAAATGTGTGGTTTTGGATTATATTCAATTGCTAGCTAGCGATATATATTTTAATGATGAATGAAGTTATTGACGGCTAAGCCATTTGATATTGCGATCGATTGTGGGCCTCGAAGCATAAATCATTATTATTAATAATATATATATTTTTATTTAAAAAAAAATAACACTATTTTAACGGGTTTTGCTACGCAAAGCCCGTTACAATAGTGTTATTTTTTTTTAAAAAAAAATCTTCATCATAACGGGCATCAGGAAGTGTTAGTTACAATAAATGGGTTATTGTAACGGGCACCTGATACGCCCGTTACAATAAGTCATTTATTGTAACTAACAGGTGCCCGTTACAATAAATAGTAGATATTGTAACGGGGCCAATTGTAACGGCAGATGACCGTTACAATAGGCCATTTTTGCCCGTTACAATAACTACTTTTTTTACTAGTGGTTATTTCTTCATAAGTAGCTTGAAAGATGAGTGCTTTATGAATCATGAGTGCAAATTAGCCTAAAATGGATAAGCTAAGTGAGTGAAGCCATGGGTAGAAGCCTGGGATAAGATATTTTAACATTTTTTTCCGAGTTTATCGACGTTTGTATATGTGTGATTTTAGTAATCAAAGTTGTTGTTTTGTAGAATGTTAACTCCGGAATGTAATACCCGCTTCAAACGCCGAGCTTTAGAGGATTCCATCCTCACTCTAGCTCAAAAGAGTGTTCAACCATCGAGCAGCCAATCCTCATTCGATAGGGTTGCACGTCTTCGACCTCCGGTTTATGATGGGGTAGCAGAACCGACTGTTCTCGAGAACTGGATTCGAGAAATGTGGAAGTTGTTCGATGCCTTAGCCTATTCCGATTGTGAAAGGGTCCCGATAGCATCTTACTTATAACGCCCTAGATTTATATTATATCTACTTTGATTATTTTGCTTGGATTTTTATTTAATTATGTGAATTTATATTTATTTCTTGCATGGTCTAAATTTATTTGGGCTATATTTGTTGCTTGAGTGTGATTATTTTATTTTATGTTAATTTTATTAATTAGAATTTTATTTTAATTTTTTAATTGTTTAATTATGGGCCAAGTACGAATTTAATCATGATTAATCATGCTTGAGTGCAATTACCCCATGTGAGCATGATAGCCCATTTTTGGTTGCCCATAACTGGCCCCCTCTTCCTTTGTTTGGCTCATTTTGCCACTTGCTTTGTGTTCACACCTAACTAACTTCTATAAATAAGAGGTGTTAGTAAGGCCTTAGGATCATTTTGCTCATCTAATCACCATTTGCTCACAATCAAAAGTTAAACACACTCTCTCTTTCCCTCCATTTCCACACGCCATTTTTGGCTAAAAATCTCCAACATTTGTTAATCAATTTCTTCAACCCAAAACTTAAAGATTCATATCCCATTGATCTTTAAGTGGTTAAACACCCACTTATCTTCATCATTTTGGTTCAAGATAATTAGTTTAGGTTGGGTTCCGGGTTGCTACGTTGTTGAGTTTGGTGTTCGTGTGGTTCGAAGGGTCTTGTGTGGTGGTTCGTGGCTGGCCGTGTAGTGGTGGTTCGTGGTGATCGAAGGCCGGGTGTCGTGCTCGTGTTGGGTGGCCGTGTTGCGTGTGGTGGTGCCGTGAGGACCATTTTCTAGGCAGCAAGTTTTCTTTGTCTTTAGCAACCAAGTTTCATTAAGGTAACATGCTTTTTCATCCTAGATTGAATACCATCATCATAGGATAGATTTGGTGATCAAATTAGACTAGAAAGTTTGATGGATTTGAGTAAAATAACCCATTTATGCGTGTAGTATGTGTAGTATGGACTAATTTTGGTGATCAAGGTTCAATTAATTCATGCTTAGGATTGATGATTATTATATTATGATATGTTATGTTTAATTCTGATCATGAAAAGTATCCAACATTTACATGTTTCATGATGAATCAAGAAAGTGTTTATGTACGGATGATCATAATTTTATGCGTGTAAATTGGTATTGTTGATGATGGTGTTCTTGATAACCTTGATGGTATTATTTGAATCTTGAATTATTGAATGATGATTTAAGTTAAAGAATGTACTTATGGTGTATCATATAATGATGGTTAATGATTCTTCAAGTTTCTTGATTGACTTATGACGATTCTTGTTTTTCTTGATTTTGGTTATTTAATCTTTAAGTATAGTTTATGTGCTCATAGTTAAAGATAGTTAAAGAAAGATAAAGAAAGTCTAAAGGATGATCAAAGAAGTTCAAAGATAGTAGTTTACATAGTTATACTCAAGTTAAGACGTAAGATGTAGGCTTGAGAATAACTAAGATTTAATGATTAGAATTTGCATATGAGACGCCTAACCTTAGAGTAAGATTCTAAGACTTGAGTTAAGACGTTTCCACTATCCTAACCGCAGTATTGGGGTAGTTCATACTTGTTATTTTGTCTTTATGATATGGGTCCGTAAGATGGGCTCATGGGCATAGGAGTAAGATTCTCATTCCCGGCATAATAAGAGGTTCGATCACGTAAGATGTGTTCGTATGAGCATAGTTCGGTCTGATATGTGAATGATAGTGGAAAAGATGTATTTAAGTTTAAGTAAGTTACGATTTGTGTTTTTTTGGTGGAACCGTTATGTTACTCGCCACTGATGGTGGATTTATTTTATTTCAGGTAACTCTGATGGTTATGTTGATGCTTAGCTCGGGAATGGGCGAGCGCCTATTTATTTTTCCTTGCTTAGTTTGTTTTCAGTCATTAGATTTTAGACTTTCAGTAGATTGTATACTCTAACTCTAACTACGGTTTTGGAGTTCATTCTTTAGTAATGACTATTTGAGGTTTTCGTTTTGTACAAACTTGTGGTATTTGTACGTTTGGGATTTTTAGTAATACAATTTGAGGTATTGATTTTTGGTTAAGAGTATGTTTGTTTGTGAGTTCGACAATTCGACTCGTCGGTTTCTTCCGCGACCGATTTATACGAGACGGGTCGTCACATTACTACTTGAGGGGCGAGGCTGATAATTAGTGAAGTACCTTGAGAGTCAATCCCGAGACAAAGTTAGTCTTGGACTAGGAAGACTTCACTAGGAAGATCCAAGATCGGTTATGCCCAGATGAATTGAGGTGGCAGAAATAAGAGGAATTTCTCACCCTCACTCAAGGCAGCATGTCCATTCAGGCTTATACGGACAAGTTCACTGAGCTATCTCAGTTTGCCACTGCAGTCATCCCTTTAGAGGCCGAGAGAGTAAATAGGTACATAAGGAAGATGGACCCTCGCATTCGGGTTCATATGATTAGTAGTAGAGCAACAACCTTCCATAGGGTGTATGAAGTAGCTCTGGAAATTCATGCGTCGATCGCCGAGGAGGAAGCCACAAAGAAGACGGTGTCTTCGGTTCCAGCGCCAGCACCAGCGAAGAAGCCTCGGGGTTTGAATCTACTCAGAAGCCTTAGCAGAGTGCTCGACCAGCTCCCGGTCAAGGCCCGGGGATTTGTCAAGGCTGTAAGAAGGAATATCACCCGGGCACGAGATGTGACGGGTTACCGATCGTGTGCTTGGAATGCGGTCAAGAAGGTCACAAGTCGGTGTTCTATCCTAAGAAGCGCCCAGCTGCAACAATTAATCAGGCACCGGTGAAGAACATAATCTTTTGCATGACTCAGGAGGAGGCGGATGCTTAGCCAGATGTTGTCACGGGTACCTTCCTTGTCCATAATTTTAATGCTTATGTTTTGTTTGATACGGGTGCCACTGTGTAACGATCCTGATTTTATTGGTATTTCTGCCGGATGATTATGTGTATTTATGTGTTGCTATGTATGGTTCAAATTTATTTTTGAACTATTTATTTTATTTTATGTGAATAATTTCGATTTAATTCGAAATATTTTATTTTGATTAGTTATTATTTATTTTAATTATTATTTAATTAATTAGAATTTTATTATTTAATTTTCTAATTAATTATTTAATATTTTGGGCCATTTTCGATTTAAGCATGTTTAGACTTGCAAGAGAGAAATTAGCCAATTATTGATCGAAAGCCCATTTTGGCCCAATTCCCCTTGCTAGGTCGGTTGGCCCTTGTATTTGGTGGCAAAATTTTTGCCACTTGCCTCATGTTCACACCTTAACTAACCTCTATATATAGGAGGGTTAGTAAGGCTTAATAATCCTTTTGTCATTTAATCACCCTTGCCATCAAAAGTTTAAGACACAAACTCCCTCCATTTGCTCCCATTCCACACGCCTATTTTGGCTAATTGAAACCCATCAATTGTTCATTATCCTTTCTAAACCCAAACTTAAAGATTCATCATCCTCTGATCTTTAAGTACTCAAACACAAATTAAACTTCATTGCCATTGATAAAGATTGTGTGTTCGGGTTTGGTTTTGGGTCGTGTTCGTGTGGTTCGAGTGGGGATCGTGTTCTTGGCCATGAAGGTGGTCCGTGCTCGTGGTGTTGCAGCCGTGAAGGTGGGTCGTGCTCGTGGTGGTGCAGCCGTGCGTGAAGATCGTGCCAAGGGGCAGCAGAGACCGCGGGTCCGTGGCGGTTCGAGGTGGTGCCGTGTTGCTGACCGTGTGGTTGCCGTGTTACTTGGTCGTGCGTGTCACTTTCCGGGCAGCGAGTTTTGGTGATTGAATTGTGTGTAATCTTGAATAAGGTAACATACTTTCTCAACTTAATTGGCATACTGTGTTCCATAGTATAGATTAAATGAGTAAGATTAGTTTAATTGAAGTTTGATCATGTTTTTATGTATGAATTACAATCTGATTTTGGAATGGGTATATGATGATTTTATGTTGAATATGATGATTTTATGATTGATTATGTTAGTATTAAGTTAGTGTTAATCATGTTCAAGTTTGGTGAATTTTGGATACTAGAGAGTTGATGATTTCATGTGTTGAAATTGATGGAGTTATGCGTATATTTTTGATGATTTGGGATGAGTTCTTGATTCTTGGTTGAGGTTCTTGAATCTTGATTGAGTTCTTGATTGAAGATCTAAGATGTTGTAAGATGTTTGGTTTACATGTTATTTTCTTAGGTCAAGGCGTAAGATGCAACTTAAGAAGTAACTAAGAATGTAAACTTCGGATTTAAGAGTTAAAGATTAAAAGATTAGCTTGATTTCGTAGCTAGACGCCTAAAACTTAGAGTAAGATTCTTTGTTTTTGGGTTAAGACGTTGCCCCTATCCTAACCGCAATATTGGGATAGTGATTAGCACTATGTCGTCTTTGACATGGATTTCCAGTAAGATTGGTTTCATAGGGTTGGGAGTAAGATTCTCAATCCTGGCATAGTTGGAAAGTTCAATCGCGTAAGATGCGTTCGTACGTGCGTAGTCCGGTCTAGTTTGCGAATGATTGCGCCAAAGATAAGATTGGTTAAGTTGGTTGAGTCGAGCATGTATATTTGTATGATTCGCATGCTTTGATGTTATGTTTTGGGTTGTTTGATTTATGCTATGTTCATGTGTATTCCCGTTAGGGTGAGTCCGTTATGTTACTCGCCACTGACGGTGGACTGTTGTTTACTTTTCAGGTAATTCTGATGATGAGGTTCTTGCTTAGCTTTGGGTTGGGCGAGCGCCGATATAGTTATATAGTTGTATTTCTGTTGTTTTATCATTTTAGTTAGTTTGGACTATAGTAGCGATACTTGTATACTTTTGCTATAACTCTGACATGTGTTTGGAGTTACGTTTATTAGTAGTAGTAGTTGACTTTTGGATTAGTAATGTACAAACTTGTGGGTATTTGTACTCTTTGGTTTAGTAATAAAATATTTTGAGGCATTGTTTTAATTTTTAAGTATTTTAGTTCGTTAGTTCTGGCTATTCGACTCGTCGGTTTCTTCCGCGCCGGTTTAAGCGAGTCGGGTCGTCACACACTGTGTCTTTTGTTGCAAGATCATTTGTTATGAAAGCTAACCTGACTGGAGAATCTCTTGTCAAATCGGTAATAACTCTACCTTCCGGAGAGGATTTTGCCTGTCATCGGGGATATAAGAATGTTCCCATTGTCATCTCCGGAGTGCAATTTGAAGCCGATTTGAAGGATTTCCCTATGATAGAGCTCGATGTTATCTTAGGGATGGATTGATTAACAAAGTATCAAGCAGCTTTTCGATGTCGTGATCAAGCCATTACTTTGTGTGGACCCAACGCAAAAAGGGTAACCCATGTCTGGAAGCCCATGAGCAAGGGTCTGAAGGTGGTGTCTGCAATGAAGATGCGCAGCATGCAGCGCAAGGGTGAAGTAGTGTTCCTATGTCAAGTCAAGCTAAGGATGTGACCAAAGAAGAACAGTTGGAAGTAATTCCAGTTGTCCGGGATTATCACCAGAACGTGAAGTGGAGTTCAACATAGATTTGGTGTCCGGAACTGCGCCAATCTCGAAGGCTCCATATCGTATGGCCCATGCAGAACTGAAGGAGTTGAAGACCCAGTTGCAGGAATTGATCGACAATGGTTTCATAAAGCCCAGTGTGTCTCCTTGGGGTGCTCCGGTATTGTTTGTCAAGAAGAAAGATGGCAGAATGCGCTTATGCATAGATTACCGAGAACTTAATAAGGTGACCATCAAGAACAAGTATCCTTTGCCCAGGATCGAAGATTTGTTTGATCAGTGGAAGGGAGCCATCGTGTTCTCTAAGATTGATCTCAAGTCAGGGTATCATCAGATTCCAGTGAAGCCAGAAGATATACCTAAGACCTCTTTTCGCACCAGATACAGGCATTATGAGTTTATCGATGACATCCTTGTGTATTCAGAGAATGAACAAGACCACACCCGACATCTTCACATGGTGTGAGACGTCCTACGAGCTCATAAGTGGTTCGCAAAGCTATCGAAGTGCGAGTTTTGGCTCAAGGAAGTAGCCTTTCTATAGCATGTGATCAATGCGGACGGTGTCAAGGTAGATCCAGCCAAGATAAAGGCAATAGTGGAGTGGCACAGTCTTAATAATGTGGCCGAAGTTCGAAGTTTTCTTGGCCTAGCAGGTAAATCTTAAGCATTTAAGAAAGCTAGAACAACTATTTTGCATATCAACTTACCTGTGAATTTCATGTATCAGGTTACTATCGGAGATTTGTGAAAGATTTCTCCAGGATAGAAGCACCTATGACCAAATTATTGCACAAGGTTTGTAAATTCTTGTGGACAGATCAGTGCGAAGAAGCGTTCCAGACCTTCAAGCAGAGCCTTGTTACTGCGCCAATTCTTGCTTTGCCAAATGAAGGTATGGGATATGAGGTTTACAGTGATGCGTCCAAGAAGGGTCTAGGTTGTGTTCTGGTGCAGGCTGACAAGGTGATTGCATATGCTTCGAGGCAACTCAAGGTTCATGAGCAGAACTACCCTACTCACGACTTAGAGTTGGCACCTGTAGTGTTCACTTTGAAATTTTGGCGACATTATCTCTATGGAGCAACTTGCACGCTATTCACTGACCATAAGAGTTTAAAGTATATCTTCACTCAGAAGGAGCTCAATATGAGGTAGCGAAGATGGCTCGAGTTGATCAAGTTAATTATGACCTCTCAGTTGACTATTGTGAAGGGAAGGCCAATCGAGTGGTACATGCCCTCAGTCGCAAAGATCACCATTCATTCAATAGGATGGTGGTTTTGCCAAAGGAAATCTGCGTTGATCTTTGCAAAATGGAGATTGAGATGGTAATGCCGGGTAATACACGAGTCTATCTCAATGCTATGAGTGTTGAACCCGGGTAATCTCCATTTTGTATCAACAGTTACGGGAAAGCCAGAAAGAGGACCCGCAGCTCGAGAAGATTCGTGAAGCCAAACTTCAAGGTAAAGCAGAAGACTTCACGATCGATTCAGACGACAGTATGAAGTTCCGCGACAGGTAATGGAGTAAAATTTTTTAGCTAAACTGTTTTCACCTAATGGATACTAAAATTTGCTCCGCAACAGGTGGTGTGTGCCCCAGAATTCGAGTTTGAAAAACAAGATTATGGAAGAGGCTCACAATACTCCCTATTCGGTGCATCCAGGTGGTGGGAAACTCTATAAGGACTTCAAGGAATACTTTTGTTGGCCTAGGATGAAGCAAGAAGTCGTAGACTTCGTTGCATGGTGTCTCACCTGTTAGAAGGTCAAGATTGAGCATCGAAGACCAGGTGGACTCTTGCAGCCATTGCCGATACCCCACATGGAAGTATGATTCCATATCTATGGATTTTGTGGTGGGCCTACCCGCGACATCTACAGGCTTGGATACAGTTTGGGTAATTATTGAATATTTGACTAAAGTCGCCCGATTCATTCAGATGAAGGTAACTTGGTCAACGGAGAAGATGGAGGAAGCTTACTCGAGGGAGATCATACGGTTACATGGTGTGCCTAAGGATATTGTGTCTGACCGATATCCCCGATTTTCGTCACGTTTCTGGAAGTCTTTGCAAGAAGCTTCTGGAACGAAGTTCAATTTGAGTACGACATTCCACGCAGCCACAGATGGCCAGACGGAACGGACCATCCAAACGCTAGAGTATATGCTACGGGCTTGTGCGGTAGATTTTCAGCAGACTTGGGTTAAACTTTGAGTTTGGTTGAATTTCTGTACAACAACAGCTATCATACTAGTATCAAGATGGTTCCTTATGAAGCTTTTTATGGGCGCAAGTGTCGCAGCCCTACTTGTTGGAGAGACATTAGCGATGCCTTGGTGATTGGTCCTGATAATATCAAGGAGACGGTGGAGCCGATTAAGATCATCAGGGCGAGGTTACAGGCAGCTCAGAGTCAACGGAAGTCGTATGCCGATCGTCGACGGAATCCGTTGGAGTTTCAAGTGGGTGACAAATTGTTGTTGAAGGTGTCCCCTATGAAGGGTGTGACTCGATTTGGCCAGAAGGGTAAGCTTAGACCCAAGTATGTTGGGCCATATGAGATTCTAGATCGGATCGGAGAAGTAGCTTATCGTTTGGCGTTATCTCCGGATCTGTTGAAGGTTCACGATGTATTTCACGTATCTCAGCTACGGAAGTATTTGAATGATCCTTCTCATATTATCCCAGTGGAAAAGTCAGAGATTGAGCCGAATCTGACCTTTGAGGAGAGGCCAGTGCAGATTTTAGACAGTCAGGATCGTATGTTGCGTCGTAAGGTGGTGCCTTTGGTCAAAGTGCTCTGGCTCAGTGAGAATTTTGAAAAGGCTACTTGGGAGACATAAGCATGAATGAGGGATAAGTATCCCGAGTTATTTGGAGCAGGTATGCAGCACTTTTTATTTCTTCTTTTTGTGCCCTTATGTGTGATTCTGTGTGTTATTTGTGCTTCTTTAAGCAAAAATTCGAGGTCGAAATTTATTTAAGGAGGGGTGACTGTAATAACCCGAAAATCTGGACCAGAAAATTTCGTGGTTAATTTATATGTATTCTAAGTTCTAAGTCAAAAAAGGCCCAGTTAATTGGACTGTGTTATCTTATTTTCTCCCATATCTCAAAATTGGGCCCAATGACCCAATATTATTCCCCCTTGGCCGGCCCTCCCTTTATTTGGCCAAGGATTATTTTTTCATCATCATCATCATTATTATTATTATTTAGATATAATATATCTAAATATCTATCTTTTATTTTATTATCCTAATTAATTAAAAATCCTATTTTTAACTACTCACTTCTCAAACCTCCTAAATTTACTCAACTCCCTCCTACTACTACTCAAAATACACGGCCCCCCTTTCCTTTCTTTTTATTTAATTAATTCTTTTGTTCTTTATAAATATATATAAGGAACAATACCTTGTCCTATTCTCATATTTTCTTTCCTAAACTTTAAAATTCCATCAAAACTCTAAATTGTATGATAAATTAATCCAAATTCAAGAGGGTTAGTCTAGTTACCTTAAGGATTGGAAGGCAAAGAAAAAATAAAAGAAATTTGTGGCACTACACTATACCACACGGCACACACAAGAGCAATTTAGAGTTTAGAGTTTAGGAAAGAAAATATGAGAATAGGATAGGGTATTGTTCCTTATATATATTTCAAAAGAACAATAGAATTAATTAAATAAAAAGAAAGGAAAGGGGGCCGTGTATTTTGAGTAGTAGTAGGAGGGAGTAGAGTAAATTTAGGAGGTTTGAGAAGTGAGTAGTTAAAAATAGGATTTTTAATTAATGGATTTTTTGCCTTCAATAATACAACCTTTCGTTTTTTCGTGAGTAATACAACCTTGTCCTCAATTTTGCAACCAATGATACATATGACCTGCTACCTGTTATTCACGTTAAAATTAGAAAATAAAAAAACAAAAAATTTAATTGAAAAACAAAAATACCAGCCCCCCAGCCACACCCCCACTCCTCCAACGCTACCACCACTCTGCCACTGCCCCACCCCCGATTCCCCCTCTCTGCCACCGCCCCACCCTCGATTCCTCCTCCCTGACTCGCCCCTACCCCCGGTTCCCCCTCCCTGACTTGCCCCCACCCCCGATTCCCCCTCCCTAACTCGCCCCCACCCCCGATTCCCCCTCCCCTGAAACCGCCCACCCTCGAAACCCCCACCCCACCCTCCCTAACCCCTGAAACCACCAACATGAGATCCCCAACCCCTCGAAACCACCCCAACCCCGAAAACCTCCCTCCCACCTCCAGCCACCCTTCCCACCAATATCCCTACCCAATTCCGACCACCCTCGCCGCTCCCCCGGCGCTATTCGACCCCAGTCAACCCCCTCCCCCATCCATGGCCACCCTGCCGCCCTGCCCCCACCCATCCCCCGCCTAGCAGCCACCCCATCCCCTTTACTTATTTCTGATTTTTTTCCCCTTTTTTTAAAAATTTTACTCTGTTTTTTTTTATTTTTCCTTTTTAAAAAAAATATGCAACAACCAGTCAAGACTTGACACGTGTCTCAAAAACCTGTTTTATAAGTTAAAAATCAGTTTTGCATCATTGGTTGCAAAATTGAGGACAAGGTTTATTATTCACGAAAAAACAATAGGTTGTATTATTCTTTGCAAATTGGTGAAAGGTTGTATTATTGAAGGCAAAAAATCCTTAATTAATTCTGATAGTAAAATAAAAGATAGATATTTAGATATGTTATATCTTAATAATAATAATAATAATGATGATGATGATGATGAAAATAACCCTTAGCCAAATAAAGGGAGGGCCGGCCAAGGGGGAATAATATTGGGTCATTGGGCCCAATTTTGAGACAAGGGAGAAAATAAGATAACACAGTCCAATTAATTGGGCGTTTTTGGACTTAGAATCTATAATACATATAAATTAACCACATATTTTTTTGGCCCAGATTTTCGAGTTATTACACCAGGACTTTATGAATTTCCTTGAACAATAAGTTATAAAAGCAAACTTGAATTTTCATTGAAGATTGAAATTGTTTGTACATTCTTACAATGGTTCTTTGGAAATAATACGGGGAAAAAAATTTAAACATGATATTTCTTCAGTTGATCAGCATTCCATATGCTAGGAAGCTGATTTCCTTCCAGGTCCATGAGACGAAATGTTGATGTGGATAACTCTTCATAAACTTGGTAAGGACCCTCCCAGGTTGCTGATAACTTCCCATGAATTTTATCCTTTTGAACAACATCAACTTTTCTTAAGACTAGGTCACCTATTTTGATGGGCATGTTCTTAACTTTTTTTGCGGTAGTACCTGCTTATCCTATTCTGATAAGCAGCTAGCCTGACTGTAGCTTCCTCTATGACTTCCTCGAGCAAGTTCCGGTTTTCAGAAAGGACCTGGTCGTTGGGTTTAGCCTCATAGAGGTGGGCTCTTAAAGAGTTGCTTCCTACTTCTATAGGCAACAGTAACTTAGTTCCAAAGACAAGATTGAGTGGTGTCCTGCCTGTGGATTCTTTGGAGGTGGTTCTCAGTGATCACAATGTGTTGGGGAGTTTTCGTAGCCACCTCCCTTTTTTATCATCCAGCCTCTTTTTCAAAGCATTCCGAATCTGCTTGTTTGCTGCTTCAGCCTGGCCATTGGACTGAGGATGACACACTGCAGAGTAAGCAAATTTGATGTGGAACTGGGTGAGGTAATCTCTGAGAGGCTCGTTGTCGAACTGCTTCCCATGATCAAAAACCATGCACCTGGCACCCTATATCTGGTTATAATGTTCTTCCAAATGAACTGCCGGACATTGCTCTCTGTAATAGTTGTCAAACCTCCTGCTTCTATCCATTTGCTGAAGTAGTCAATACACACTACTAGCCATCTCTTCCCCCCCTGGGCAGTGGGAAAGGACCTAGCTGGTCCATGCCCCATTGAGCAAACGGAATAGGGTTGAGGATGGGACAAAGGTCGTTTGCTGGTTGCGATATGGTGGGTGAGATTTTTTGGCACTAGGAACATTTTTTTACCAGGCCCCTTGTATCTGCCAAAATGGTTGGCCAATAATACCCAGCTCTGAGGGATTTGTGGGCCAGGGTTCTGCCCCACATGTTGTGACCATAAATGCCTTCATGAATCTCTCTAAGGACATAATTTCCTTCATCCATGTTAACACATTTTAGCAGGGACTGGTCTGTGAACGATATTATGTACAGTTCCCCATCAACCAGGGTGTACCTGGTGGCCTTTCTCCTGATCTTCCTTGTTACGACCCGACTCGCTTAAACCGGCGCGGAAGAAACCGACGAGTCAAATAGTCGATCTAACATACAAACATACTAAGAATTTAAAATAAAACCTCAAAAAATATTAATACTAAATCCCAAAAGTACAAAACCCACAAGATTTGTACAATACTAAACCCGAAATAGTCAATACTAGGAATTAACTCCAAAACATTACCAGAGTTAGAATATACGAATTACTACTAAAAGTCCGAACTAAAAACAAAATACGAACTAAGCAAATAAAAATACAACGGCGCTCGCCCAACCCAAAGCTAAGCAACACCGTCATCATCGGGGTCACTTGAAAATGAACCACAATCCACCATCAGTGGCAAGTAACACAACAGTCCCACCCTAATGTGGATACACATGATCATAGAATAAATCAAATCAGCATATCAAGCACTGAAACATACCAACCATGCGATATAACATCACAATAATGACATTAAAAACGATAACCACAATAAACAATGATAATATCCAAACTCGACAACTTTAATACTCAATCTTGTCATTACTTAATCTTTGTCGCTATAATTTATATATTAGACCGGACTATGCTCGTACGAACGCATCTTACGCGAACGAACTTTACTACTATGCCAGGAATGAGAATCTTACTCCCATGAACCTCATCTTACGGAAATTCATATCATAAATACGACATAGCAAGTAATCACTATCCCAATACCGCGGTTAGGATAGGGGCAACACCTTAACCCAAGTCTTAGAATCTTACTCTAAGGTCAGGCGTCGAACAGTAAATTCAAGCTATCTTTACGTTCTTTACATTCTTGGTTAATCTTAAGTTGCATCTTACGCCTTTACTTAAGAATAACTATAAAAACCATAATCTTGGAACCTCTTTAATCAATCTTTATAACTTTCTTTAACTTTCTTTAATTATCTTTAATTACTTGTAACTTACCTTTAACTTTCTTTAATCAAGACTACGAGATCAACACTTAAAGACTACATAATCATAATAAAGAAAATCAAGACTCATCATAACACAACCAAGAAACTTCAAGATTTCAAGAAACATTACCAAGATTACAATCTTTAACTTAATTCATCAACTCAAGATTCAAGAAACATAAAGAACTCATCAAGATCATCAAGAATCATCATCATCAATACACACCAAGTACACGCATGACATAGACTAATTTTATCAACATAACTATCAATTCTATATACCTAAACTTCATGGAAATCGAACATGAACTTGATAAAACATGGAAATCTGACCATAACATGCACAAATACTACACAAAACATCACGAAATCATCTCCCAAAATCTGCCCAAATTCACGTATGGACATAGGGTCATAATCATCAACTTTTGGTCTAATTTAGTCATCTAATCTACCCTATGAATCAAAGCATACAAACTAGGATAGGATAGCATGTTACCTTAATGAGATTTAACCGCTTAAACCCACAAAAACCCGCTGCCCAGAAGTGATTCCACACGGCCCAACAATCACGCACACCCACACGGCTTCACCATGAACACGGACTCCTCTTGCACGGATCCAAACGCACGGCCAGCCACGAACCCACACTCGTACACGACCCTCAACCCACACGAACACGACACCACCGCTTGGCCAACCACGAACCACACGAACCCACTCAAAACCGAAACAAAACTAGTGATCTTGAATGAAGCTATTGGGGTTTAATGTGTGTTTTGATACTTAAAGATCAATGGAGGTTGAATATTTAAATTTGGGTTTGAAAAGATGATGAACAAATGATGGAGATGAATTGGCTAAATAGGCGTGGGAAATGAAGACCAAATGGAGGAAGTGCTTGTGTTTTGATTTGTAAGCAAAGGATGGCTAAATGGGCAAAATGATGTTTAAGCCTTACTAACCCTTCTATTTATAGAAGTTAGTTAAGGTGTGAACACAAAGTAAGTGGCAATCATGCCACATCATAAGGGGGCCGGTTGAGCAGGGCTTAAATGGGCTTCTAAGTTCAATTGGGCTAATTACACTTAAGCATGACTAATCATGTCAAAATTGCACTTGGCCCAAAATTAATTAATTAATTAGAAAATTAAAAATAAAATTCTAATTAGTTAAAATAAAATAAAATAAATAATAAAACAATTAATCATCAAATAAAATAATCACAATGAATCAATAAAACAAAAATAAATAGTCCAAATAAATTTGGACCATGCATAAAAATGAACATAATATAGACAAATAAACAAAGCAGAAAAATACCGAAAAACTGGGGCGTTACAACCTCCCCTCCTTAAAGAAATTTCGTCCCGAACTTTAAGGCAAAGGAGATTGTTCACCCTCAAACAGCTCCGGGTACTTCTGCTTCATAGACGCCTCTGTCTCCCAAGTTGCTTCTTCATGATGTTTATTTCTCCACAACACCTTGACTAGCTTAACTTGCTTGCGTCGGAGGGTCCTCACTTCGCGATCAAAGATCTGAACTGGTCGCTCCTCGAACGTCATAGTTGGCTCAAACGTGGTGGAATCCACTAGAATGATGTTGGTAGGATCATATACGTATTTCCTTAGCAGGGAAACATGGAACACATCGTGAACGATATACAAACAAGGTGGTAATGCCAACCGATACGCCACCTCCCCAACCTATTCTAGTATCTCGTAAGGTCCCACGAACTTCGGTCGGAGTTTCCCCTTCTGGCCAAAGCGAGCAACTCCCTTAAATGGTGAAACCTTAAGCAAGACTCTGTCACCTACCTCGAATGTCAGTGGTCTACGTCGGTTATTGGCGTAGGACGTCTGACGACTCTACGTGGCCTGCATCTTAGATCGAATGACTCGGACCTTCTCTATGGTATCTCGTACCATCTCAGGTCCCAAATCCACGGTGTCACTGATATCATTCCAAAAAATCGGACTCCGACATTTCCTGCCATAGAGGGCCTCGTACGGAGCCATATCAATGCTGGAATGATAACTGTTATTATACGAAAATACTACCAAGCAAAGCATCTTCACCCAAGACTGATGATATTCCAGAGTACATGCTCGCAACATATCCTCCAGAGTCTGGATGGTCCTCTCATTCTGTCCATCCCTCGCCGCGTGAAATGCGGTGCTAAGCTTCAACTTCGTCCCAAAGGCTTCCTGAACCGATTTACAGAAACGAGACAAGAATCTCGGATCACGATCAGAAACTATTTCCCTTGGAATTCCGTGAAGTCGAATGATGTCCTGGGCATAAGCCTCTGCCAGGAGCTCCCTCGACCAAGTCATCTTCATCGGTATGAATCTAGCGACCTTAGTCAACCTATCCACAATCACCCAAATGGCGTTCATACCATTACAGGTAGGTAGGCTAACAATAAAATCCATAGATACCGACTCAAATTTCCAGGCCGGAATCGGTAGTGGCTGCAAAAGACCTCCAGGTCTCTGATGCTCGATCTTAACCTTCTGACAGACTAAACACCGAGCTACAAACTTTGCGACATCCTACTTCATCTTAGGCCACCAGAATTGGCCCTTAAGGTCCTTATACAACTTGTTACCTCCAGGATGAACAGAGTAGGGTGCGTTATGCGCCTCAGACATGATCTTGTTCCGAAGATCAGAACTGTCCGGTACACACCACCTCCCTCGAAAGCGCAGACTACCGTCGGAAGAAATCTCGAAGCCAACGGCTTTTCCTTGCCGCAAGGCCTCTCGAATCCTAGTCATCCTTCTGCCCTTCGCGCAATTCCTAAATCAGGCTCGGCACTCATAGATGTCAGATGAACTCTGACGGAACTACGACTTTTATTGAAGCTCAATCGATTCTTGCGACTCAGTGCGTCAGCGACTAATTTCGCCTTGCCTTCACAATAATTGAGCGTCAGGTCGTAGTCCTTAATAAGCTCAAGCCATCGTCGCTGCCTCATATTGAGGTCCTTCTGAGTAAAGATGTACATGAGACTCTTATGATCCGTGAATACCTTACACGAACCACCATAGAGATAGTGTCTCCAGATCTTAAGCGTGAAAACCACCACTGATAGCTGCAAGTCATGCGTGGGGTAGTTACGCTCGTGCACCTTCAACTGCCTCCATGCATAAGGGATGAACTTCCCTCCTTGCATCAACAAGCAGCCTAGGCCACTCTTAGACGCGTCATTGTAGACCTCGAAATCCTACTCATCGTTCGGAAGGGTAAGAATAGGAGCAGAAACTAATCTCTGTTTCAAATGCTGAAATGGTTGCTCGCAAGCCTCCGTCCGAACGAATCGGATCTCCTTCTGTAGGAGACTAGAAATTAGCCTAGCAATCTTGGAGAAGTCCTGGACGAATTGTCGATAGTATCCGGCCAAACCCAGAAAACTAGGAACCTCCGCCATATTTCTCGGGCTACCCCATTCAACTACAGCCTTAACTTTTACCGGGTCTACCTTAATGCCTTCCTTACTAATAACGTGACCCAGAAATGCTACTTCGCGAAGCCAGAACTCACACTTAGAGAGCTTCACGAACCACTTATGCTTCCTCAATATCTCTAGTACTATCCGGAGATGCTCTGCATGCTCAGACTCGTCTTTCGAATAAACGAGGATATCATCGATAAAGACTACGACACACTTATCGAGTAAGGGATGAAAGGTCCGGTTCATCTGATCCATGAACACTGCTGGAGAATTAGTAAGACCAAAGGGCATCACCTCAAACTCGTAGTTGTCGTATTTCGTACGGAAAGCTGTCTTCGGGATGTCTTCTTTCTTGACTAGAATCTGATGATATCCAGACCGAAGATCTATCTTCGAGAAAAATCCCGCTCCTCTCACCTGATCGAATAGGTCCTCAATCCTAGGCAACGAGTACTTATTCTTGATAGTTACCCGATTCAATTCTCGGTAGTCTATGCACAGGCGTATGCTACCATCTTTCTTCTTCACAAAGAGCACAGGTGCTCCCCATAGAAAAACACTCGGCCTAATGAAACCCTTATTGATCAAAGCTTGAAGTTGCATCTTCAACTCTTGCAACTCCGATGGTGCCATCCGGTAAGGTGCCTTTGAAATCGGCGTTGTCCCGGGTGCTAAGTCGATATTAAACTCGACATCCGCTCGGGGAACTCCTGGTAGCTCATCAGGAAATACGTCTCTGAAATACCTCGCTACAGGTATATTATGACGACCCGACTCGCTTAAACCGGCGCAGAAGAAACCGAAGAGTCGGATTCTCAGTTCTAACATACTAACATACTTAAAAATTTAAACAAACCTCAAATTATTACTTTACTAAATCCAAAAGTACAACACCCACAAGATTGTACGATTCTAAACCCAAATATCAACACTAGATAGTTAACTCCAAAACACAATTAGAGTTGGAAAATAGAAAATAGTACTAATGTCCATACTAGAAATGTAAAACAAATTAAACAAGTAAAAACAATCTCGGCGATCGCCCAACCCAAAGCTAAGTAAGAACCTCATCATTAGAGTTACCTGAAAATTAACAACAGTCCACCGTCAGTGGCGAGTAGCATAATTGTCCCACCCTAACGGGGTTATACATGATCATAGCATAAATCAAGCAACCAAATCAAACATATAATATACAATCATGCGAAACAACATATCATACCAACAATAATGAACCACAATCATAATATTACTTGACTAACCCAAATACTCGACTTAGACTCAAATAATCAACTTAATATTATCCTTACTTAATCTTTGGAACTATCATTTACATATTAGACCGGAATACGCTCGTGCGAACGCCTCTTACGCGAACGAACTTTCCTACTATGCCAGGACTGAGAATCTTACTCCCAACCCCATGAAACCCATCTTACGGGAAATCCTTGTCAAAGACGACATAGTGGTAATCACTATCCCAATACCGCGGTTAGGATAGGGGCAACGTCTTAACCCAACCTTTAGAATCTTACTCTAAGGTTAGGCGTCTAATAGCAAAATCAAGCTAATCTTTAATCTTTATTTACATTCTTAGTTAATCTTAAGGTGTATCTTACGCCTTGACTCAACACTAACATGTAAATTATCATTCTTGGAACCTCATAAGTCATTCTTTGTACTTTCTTTATCTTTTCTTTGAACCACTTTCAACTTTCTTTAAACATAACTTAATTTCCTTAATCAAGACTCGACCAACAAATCATAAAGAACACATCATGACTCATAAAGAACTCATCAAGATTCATAAAGAACTCAACAAGATTTATAAAGAACTCATCAAGATTCATCATCACCAAAATCACGCATAATAACAACCAAGTTCAACAACAATTCATCAACTTATGATCATCAAAACTTCATGGAATTGAACATAAATATAATCAAATATGAAATTAATCATAATCAATCATAAAATACATAGAATCAATGGAAAACCATCATGAAACAACCACCCAAATCAACCCCATAATTAACGCAGGAAATGGGTACAAAACATCGTTTTTGGTCTAATCAAGTCATCTAATTTACCCTATGAATCATAGTATACCAACTAGGATTAGGTTAGTATGTTACCTTATTAAATACAAACACGAAAATACTAAAAAACTCGCTGCCCGGAACGACTTTACACGGCTCAGAAAACACGCAGCAACACACGACCTTTATCACGAGCATGGGCTAGCCACACGGCTTCAACGCACAACCGTGCTGCACCACGAACCAGCGTGCACCTCTCGACCACCACGCAGCACCACCATACGAGGCACCACTCTCGAACATGTCCCAAACACGAACCCCAAACCCAAAACTGGACCAAAGACCCAAGTCTTGAATAAGGTAATGAAGGCTATTTGTGAATTTAGTCACTTAAAGACCAATGGAGTTGGAATCTTTAAGTTTGGGTTTGAATTGATGATAAACAATGGTTGGGTGTTTTAGAGCCAAAAATGGCTTGTGGGATTGATGGCAAAGAGGGAGTGTTTGAATTTGATTATGGCAAGTGATGGTTAAAATGAACAAATGATCACAAGGCCTTACTAACTCTTCTATTTATAGAAGTTAGTTAAGGTGTGAACCTGAAGCAAGTTGCAAAACAAGCCACATAATCACAAGGGGGCCGGTTGGCTTAAGGAGAATGGCCAAAATGCTCACTTTGGCCATTTGCGCTAATTCATGACTAATCATGATTAAATCCGCACTTGGACCAAAACCAAATTAATTAATTAGAAAATTAAATAATAATATTCTAATTAATTAAATAATAAACAATAAATCATCAAATGAAACAAATCAAATCGAGCAAATAATTAATAATAAATAGTCCAAATAAATTCGGACTATACATAAAATCACATCAATAAACTAATAAATCAACGACAGAAATACCGATAAATCTGGGTCGTTACAACCTCCCATCCTTAGAGAAATTTCGTCCCGAAATTTAAAGCAAAGGAGATTGTTCACCCTCAAACAGCTTTGGGTACTTCTGCCTCATGGACGCCTCTGTCTCCCAAGTCGCCTCCTCATGGTGCTGATTTCTCCACAACACCTTGACTAGCTGGACTTGCTTACGCCGGAGGGTCCTCACTTTGCGATCCAAGATCTGAACTGGTCGCACCTCGAACGTCAGATTCGGCTCAAACGTGGCCGATTCCACTGGGATGATGTGGGTAGGATCATGTACACATTTCCTTAGCTGGGAAACATGGAACACATCGTGAACATTAGACAAACTAGGTGGTAATGCCAACCGATATGCCACCTCCCCAACTCGTTCTAGTATCTCGTAAGGTCCCACGAACTTCGGTGGGAGTTTCCCCTTTTGAGCAAAGCGTGCCACTCCTTTGAATGGTGAAACCTTAAGCAAGACTCTATCACCTACCTCAAAAATCAGTGCTCTACGTCGGTTATCGGCGTAGGATTTCTGATGACTCTTCGCGGCCTACAGCGTAGACCGAATGACTCGGACCTTCTTTACGGTATCTTATACCATCTCAGGTCCCAAAGACACAGTATCACCGATATCATTCCAACAAATCAGACTCCGACATTTCCTGCCATACAGGGCCTCGTACGGAGCCATATCGATGCTGGAGTGATAATTGTTATTATAGGAAAACTCTACCAAGCAGAGCATACGTACCCAAGTCTGATGATACTCCAGAATACATGCTCGTAACATATCCTCTAGAGTCTGGATGGTCCTCTCCGTCTGACCATCTATAGCCGCGTGAAATGCAGTGCTCAGCTTCAACTTCGTCCCAAAGTCTTCCTGAACCGATTTCCAGAAACGAGATAGAAATCACGGATCACGATCAGAAACTATCTCCCTCGGAACTCCGTGATGTCGAATGATATCCTGGGTATAAGCCTCTGCTAGGCGCTCCATCGACCAGGTCATCTTCATCGGTATGAATCTAGCGACCTTGGTCAACCTATCCACTATCACCCAAATGGCATTCATACCATTACAGGTAGATAGGCTAACCACGAACTCCATAGATACCGACTCCAATTTCCAAGTCAGAATTGGTAGTGGCTGCAAAAGACCTCCAGGTCTCTGATGCTCGATCTTAACCTTCTGACAGACTAAACATCGAGCTACGAACTCTACTACATCCCTCTTCATCTTAGGCCACCAGAATTGCCCCTTAAGGTCCTGGTACAGCTTGTTACCTCCAGGATGAACAAAATAGGGCGAGTTATGTGCCTCACATATGATTATGTTCCTAAGATCAGAACTGTCTGGTACACACCACCTTCCTTAAAATCGCAGACTACCATCGGAAGAAATCTCGAAACCAATGGCCTTTCCTTGCCGTAAAGCCTCTCGAATCCTAGCCAACTCTGGATCATTCTGTTGACCCTCGCGCAACTCCTGAAATAATTCAGGTTCAGCACTCATAGACGTCAGACGAAATCTGACGGAGCTACGGCTTCTACTGAAGCTCAATCGATTAATTCGACTTAGTGCGTCAGCGACTAAGTTTGCCTTGCCCTCGGAATAATTAAGCGTCAGGTCGTAGTCCTTAATAAGCTCAAGCCATCGTCTCTGCCTCATATTGAGGTCTTTCTGAGTAAAGATTTACTTGAGACTCTTATGATCCGTGAATACCTTACACGAACCACCATAGAGACAGTGCCTCCAGATCTTAAGCGCGAATACTACAGCTGCTAGCTCCAAGTCATGCGTGGGGTAGTTACGCTCGTGCACCTTCAGCTGCCTCGATGCGTAAGCGATGACCTTCCCACCTTGCATTAGCACACAACCAAGGACACTCTTAGAGGCATCACTATAGACCTCGAAATCCTCCTCATCGTTCGGAAGGGTAAGAATAGGAGCAGAGACTAATCTCTGTTTTAACTACTGAAATGCTTGCTCGCAAGCCTCTGTCCAAACGAATCAGATGTCCTTCTGTAGGAGCCTAGTCATCGGCCTAGCAATCTTGGAGAAGTCCTGGACGAATCTTCGATAGTATCCAGCCAAATACAGAAAAATACGAACCTCCGCCACATTTCTCGGACTGCTCCATTCAACTATAGCCTTAACTTTTGCTGGGTCTACCTTAATGCCTTATTTACTAATAACGTGAACCAGAAATGCTACATCACGAAGCCAGAACTCACACCTTGAGAGTTTCGCGAACCACTTATTCCTCCGTAATATTTCTAGTACCATCCGGAGATGCTCCGCATGCTCAGACTCA
Source organism: Salicornia ramosissima (assembly GCA_951394345.1). Taxonomy (NCBI): domain Eukaryota; kingdom Viridiplantae; phylum Streptophyta; class Magnoliopsida; order Caryophyllales; family Amaranthaceae; genus Salicornia; species Salicornia ramosissima. Next base: position 36,046,580 of record OX596237.1, on the reverse strand, counting down.
TCTCTCGAATAGACTAAGATATCGTCTATAAATACTACGACGCACTTATCCAGTAAGTGATGGAAAGTCTGGTTCATTTGATCCTTGAACACGGCTGGTGCGTTGGTGAGGCCAAAGGGCATCACCTCAAACTCGTAGTGGTCGTATCTTGTACGAAAAGCGGTCTTCGGAATGTCTTCTTTCTTGAATGGAATCTGATGATATCCAGATCGAAGATCTATCTTCGAAAACACCCCCGCTCCTCGTAACTGATCGAACAGGTCCTCAATCCTAGGCAACGGGTACTTATTCTTGATAGTTACCCGATTCAACTCTCGGTAGTCTATGTACAAGCGCATATTACCGTCTTTGTTCTTCATAAAGAGCACGAGTGCTCCCCAAAGAAAAACGCTCGGCCTAATGAAGCCTTTATTGATCAAATCTTGAAGTTGCATCTTTAACTCTTGCAACTCCAATGGTGCCATCCGGTAAGGTGCCTTCGAAATCGGCGTTGTCCCGGGTACTAAGTCGATATGAAACTCGACATCGTGCTCGGGTGGAACTTCTGGTAGCTCATCATGAAATACGTCTTAGAAATCCCTCGCTACAGGTATATCCTCCAACAGACGCTCCTCAATCAAGTCCCTTACCTGACATAAGAACACCATATCGCTCTTCTGGCGAAGTTTCCTCATCTTCAAGGCTGAGATTACCTTAACTCCTTTCTTAAGGACGAACCCAGAGTAGGTAACTCGGTTGCCCTGCGATCCTCGGAATGTCACTGACTGATCTCGGCAACGAATGATCGCTCGATACTTTGACAGCCAGTCTATACCAAGAATAACATCGAACTCCATAAGCTGGAACTCCTTCAAATCAACCATCGCTTGCTCTCCAGCTATCACGATAGGCACTCCTCGGAACTCGCACTGATAAATAAAATCCTCTCCAGACCGGAGAGTTATAACTGAACTAACCGGAAAGTTTCCACGAAGATTAGACCTCGAGGCAAAACTACTAGCCACAAAAGAGACATTAGCACCAGAATCAAATAAAAAAAGTGCTAACACACCAGAGACAAGAAATCTACCTGAGACAACGTCGGGCTGAACCTCTGCCTCTACCTCAGTCATATAGTAGAGTTGGTTCTTCATCGGAGTCTTAGTCGGTGCCGGAAGCTGCTTGATCTTGGTGTCTGGCTTCTTCTCGGGGAAAACTGACGCCTTATGGCCTTCCTTCTTGCAGATAAAACATGTTATGGACATACCGTGACACCGCTTCCCTGGATGGAAGTCCCTGCCGCAGCCTCTGCATCTCGAGCCATCGAAACCCTTATGCGAACTCGTGGCCGGAGGGGTACTACTAGGAGCACTAAATCGAGGCTTCTTAAAAGAAGACGACGTCACTAGGTCCTTGGTCCTCTTCCTGCTCGTATCCTCCTCGATAGTCGATGCCTGAATCTCGAGTGCTACCTCGTAAGCTTGCTGAAATGACTTCGCTCCACTGCTGATGACGTGAACGCGAATCCTCGGATCTAGCTTCTTGACGTAGCGCTTGACCTGATCCTCCTCAGATTGAACTACAGATGTAGCGAACGTCGATAACTCGGCGAACATGTCGGTGTACGCCTGAATTGTCATGTTACCCTGGGTAAGAGTAAGGAACTCCTCCTGCTTCTGCCACAGCAACTCGTCGGGGTAGAATCTCTCCTGGACCTTATCTACAAACTCGATCCACGACATCGAACGTAAGGGCATGCACGCATCCTTAGCTACACTCCACCAGTTATCTGCACCTTCTCGTGCTCGGGGCAAAACGTAGCGTCGAAGAGCTTCTTCATATCGCGGATCCAACTCTCCAGGATAGTAGGGTCGGCAACCCCATCTTAGGTCGGTGGTCGATGACGTGAGATACGATCGAACGTTGACTGCGTACTAAGCGTATGACGACTATTGTGCGCCAACGTAAGGATCACCTCCTCGAGCGCTCGTAACCTCTGTCGTCCTGAACTCGACTGGTGAAGCGTAGACATGCTGAAACGCAGCAAGACAAAGACACACAAAAGAAACAGTGCCAGTCAAACATCCACACTACAGTCAAGTACACTAATCAAAAGAAAAAAAAATAGGAAAAAGAGTCTTATCCCGGTTCTTCTACCCGAAACTCTTCTCCCTTATACTTAAACTTAATTTGGGTTCATTGCTCGGGAAAGCTAAAGCTCACAACTCCCAGGTTTACTCAAATCCTAAAACTTCACTTAAAACCTATTCGGCTCTGATACCAACTGTGACGACCCGACTCGCTTAAACCGGTGCGGAAGAAACCGACGAGTCAAATTGTCAGTTCTAACATACTAACATACTTAAAAATTTAAACAAACCTCAAATTATTACTTTACTAAATCCAAAAGTACAACACCCAAAGCTAAGCAAGAACGTCATCATCAGAGTTACCTATAAATGAACAACAGTCCACCGTCAGTGGCGAGTAACATAACTGTCCCACCCTAACGGGGATACACATGATCATAGCGTAAATCAAACAACCAAATCAAACATACAACATACAATCATGCGAAACAACATATCATACCAACAATAACGAACCACAATCATAACATTACTCGACTAACCCAAATACTCGACTTAGACTCAAATAATCAACTTAATCTTATCGTTACTTAATCTTTGGCACTATCATTTACATATTAGACTGGACTACGCTTGTACGAACGCCTCTTACGTGAACGAACTTTCTTACTATGCCAGGATTGAGAATGTTATTCCCAACCCCATGAAACCCATCTTACAGGAAATCCATGTCAAAGACGACATAGTGGTAATCACTATCCCAATACCGCGGTTAGGATAGGGGCAACGTCTTAACCCAAGCCTTAGAATCTTACTCTAAGGTTAGGCGTCTAATAGCAAAATCAAGCTAACCTTTAATCTTTATTTACATTCTTAGTTAATCTTAAGTTGCATCTTACACCTTGACTCAAGACTAACATGTAAATTATCATTTTTGGAACCTCATAAATCATTCTTTATACTTTCTTTATCCTTTCTTTGAACCTCTTTCAACTTTCTTTGAACTTAACTTAATTTCCTTAATCAAGACTCGACCAAGAACTCTTAAAGAACTCATTATGACTCATAAAGAACTCATCAAGATTCATAAAGAACTCAACAGGATTCATAAAGAACTCATCAAGATTCATCATCACCAAAATCACGCATAATAACAACAAAGTTCAACAACAATTCATCAACTTATGATCATCAAAACTTCATGGAATTGAACATAAACATAATCAAACATGAAATTAATCATAATCAATCATAAAATACATAGAATCAATGAAAAACCATCATGAAACAACCATCCAAAACAACCCCATAATTCACACAGGAAATGGGTACAAAACATCGGTTTTGGTCTAATCTAGTCATCTAATATACCCTATGAATCATAGTATACAACCTAGGATTAGGATAGCATGTTAACTTATGAAATACAAACACGAAAATACTCAAAAACACGCAGCCCGGAACGACTTTACACGGCCCAGAAAACACGCAGCAACACACGGCCTTTATCACGAGCACGGGCCAGCCACACGGCTTCAACGCATAGCGGTGCTGCACCACGAACCATCGTGCACCTCTCGAACACCAAGTAGCACCACCACACGAGGCACCACTCTCGAACACGTCCCAAACACGAACCCCAAACCCAAAACCGGACCAAAGACCCAAGTCTTGAATCAGGTAATGAAGGCTATTTGTGAATTTAGTCACTTAAAGACCAATGGAGTTGGAATCTTTAAGTTTGGATTTGAATTGATGATAAACAATGGTTGGGTGTTTTAGAGCCAAAAATGGCGTGTGGGATTGATGGCAAAGAGGGAGTGTTTGAATTTGATTATGGCAAGTGATGGTTAAAATGAACAAATAATCACAAGGCCTTACTAACTCTTCTATTTATAGAAGTTAGTTAAGGTGTGAACATGAAGCAAGTGGCAAAACAAGCCACATAATCACAAGGGGGCCGGTTGGCTTAAGGAGAATGGCCAAAATGATCACTTGGGCCATTTGCGCTAATTCATGACTAATCATGATTAAATCCGCACTTGGCCCAAAACTAAATTAATTAATTAGAAAATTAAATAATAATAAAATAAATAATAAACAATAAATCATCAAATAAAACAAAATAAATCAACCACAGAGATACCGATAAATCTGGGTCGTTACATATATCGTCCAACAAACTCTCCTCAGTCAAGTCCCTTACCTGACATTAGAACACCATATCGCCCTTCTGGCAAAGTTTTCTCATCTTCAAGGCTGAGATTACCTTTACTCCCTTCTTCAGAACTATCCCAGAGTAGTTAATTCGATTGCCTTGCGATCCTCGGAATGTCACTGACTGGTCTCGGCAATGAAAGATCGCTCGATACCTCGACAGCCAGTCCATGCCAAGAATGACATCGAACTCCATCAGCGGGAACTCCTTCAGGTCGGTCGTCGCCTGCTCTCCAGCTATAATGATGGGCACTCCTCGGAACTCACGCTGACAAACAAAATCCTCTCCAGAAGGGAGAGTTATAATTTAAATAATAGGGGAACTGCCACGAAGATTAGACCTCAAGGCAAAACTGCTAGTCACAAAAGAAATGGTGGCACTAGAATCAAACAATACAAATGCTAGAATACAAGAGACAAGAAATTTACCTGAGACTACATCTGGCTGGACTTCTACTTCTGCCTCAATCATACAGTAGACTCGATTCTTCACTGGAGTCTTAGTCGGTGCCGGTAGTTGCTTGATCTCGGTGCCTGGCTTCTTCTCGGGGCAAACTGACGCCTTATGGCCTTCCTTCCCATAGATAAAACACGAAATGGGCGTCCCGTCGCAACGCTTCCCTGGATGGAAGTCCTTGCCACAACCTCTGCATGTCGAACTCCCTGATCCCTTAAATGAACTAGCGGTCGGAGGGGCACTTCTAGGATCACTAAATCGGGGCTTCTTAAAAGATGGCGACGTCACCGGGGTCGGGATCCTCTTCCTGCTCGCATCCTCCTCAATAACAAACGCCTAAATCTCGAGTGCTACCTCGTAAGCTCGCTGAAATGACTCGCTCCACTGCTGATCACGTGAACGCGAATCCTTGGATCTAGCTTCTTGATCACTATAACTCGTCGGGGTAGAACCTCTCTTGGACTGTTGAACCTTAGTTTTGATGATGACAATATAATGAATAAAATAGATTTATGGAGAATCGACTAAAAGTGGTTTAGTTGAAATTAAATTTATTTTATACTTAATATATTTTATGTTATATATTTATAGAGAATAAATTAGATGAGATTCTAATTTGTATTAAATATATTTCATTTAATATATATTTGGTATTTTTTAGAGTATATTTATTAGAAAAAAAAATTAGAGGAGTATCTAATTTTGGGGTAAATATATCTTATTAAATATATCCTAAGTCCTATATGTTAATTTATTTTTATTGAGATAATAATCTTGGTGTTTAGTGCAGGAAATTTGGTTAGTCCACTAGTATAAGACTAGCATATAATTTTATGTCACTCGTATGATTCGAATCATATACTTAAACTAATATTGGTTTTTGTTTAGTTTTTGTATGATATTTGAGTGACTTATTATTAGTAGTAGTAATTAATTAAAATTATTTTATTTTAATAAAAACCGTGTTTTTTGAGTCAAAATTAAGTTAGAGTGTTTTTAGGAATTTGGTAAGTAAGTTGTTAGTGGAATAAATATTTGAAATTGAAAATTCAAATTATATTCAAATTATAGTGTCATACATGTAAGTAGTGTCCTACTTATTTGGTATGTGTTGTTGAGCCATTTTAGGATTTAGTTTGAACGTTAAAATTTAGTCTTTGGTCAAATCCCATTATAATAGGAGTGGTTAGTGTTCTTATTTTTTTCCTGTAACTATGCGTGTGACTAGGAGCATTGTTAGTTAGTTTTGAAATTTAAAAATTAGTTTTTCTTTAGTCAACCCATTAAAGTAGTAGTGCTTAGTGGGTGTTTAACTTGTCTTTGGTCATGCGTGTGTTTAGGAATAGAATTTTAAGGAGTTAGTTTTGTTGACTATGTTAGTTGTTAATAGGTCTTAATATTGGGATTTGGGAAATTCTTATATGTGGCCAGCCACATCATAAATTATTGGTGTGGCCAGCCACACCATAATTTAATCATGTGGCCATAAATTTTTTTTAAAGTACTCCAATTTTTTGTCATCTCATTCATTTCTCTCTGTACTTTTCAACAATGACAGACTTTTTTCTAGATTGATTCATTCATTTACTTTTTGCATTGGACTCCAAAATTTGTCACCAAAAATTTCAAGCTGCTTGTTTGATTAATCGAAGAAGAGTTTCTGTTAGAGGTTTTTTCTTCAATCTCTCTAACGGACCACTTCTCAAGGAAGTAGTCAAAGTTAAATTAAATTTTCTTCTTCTTTGATTTATAATTTTTTGTTTGAATTTCAACTTCAGTTAGTTACTGGATGACTTGAATTAGTTTACCGAATAATTTTTTGAAGGAGTGCATTTTAATTGATCAGTGTTCACCAATTTACTGACCTGATTTATTTTTATTATTTAAACAAATATTTATAGATTTTTTGCATTAGGACAACTTGAATTGCAGAAGCGCGGTTATAGATGCTCTAGAAGATATAATGCCTTCAACTTGTTGTAAATTTAAGGTGGGTGGTGGATACTCTTGCAACGATGTTTGGGATAATATGGCATATGAGTCATCGCTTCGGCTTTCAGGCTACTAGATATTGAAACGTAAATGCTTCAAATTGACTAAGATGTAGAAAGGTGAAGCCTCAGCTTTATCCTAGCTCATGGACATAGGTAGTGACATTCTATTAATCGTCTGTTTGTTTTTTTTTTGGTAATAAATTTGTATTAGCGGTTGCACATTTTTTTGTTACAATTTATTAGTAGCATTGATATAATGGTATTATTTCTAGTGGTTAAATATTGGACGTATTTGAGCTATAGTTTATTTCTTGTGCTTATATATTGGGGTCACAATTAAATTCAAAATACTTTGTGACACAATTTTACTAAGGGTCCATTTACTTGAGTGTAAAAAGTTTTCGATGTAAAATGATTTTTCATGAACAATTTATGATAGAAAAATAATTTTTATATAAATTTTCCAAAGTTTACTTGAACGGAAAATTTTGGTATTTTTATTTTGTATCACAAATAGTACTTAATATATAGTGTACTTGAGAAGTATTTTCAACAAACGACTAAAAAAAAGAAGAACATTGAACTATATTATCAAACATACGTCTTTAATGTAATTAAAAAAAGCTTGAAATCAATTAATTTTAGTGTAAGAAAAACAATTAAATTAATTTTTATACTTACATTAGATAACATCAATGTGGCGACCTGTTGAACCATGTTTGATTTGAATGATCACAAACCAGTTTTCTATACTTGATGTCTATGCATATTTGTGTATGAACAGGTTGAATCAAGTGAGGACTCATCAAGGCAACTATGAAGACCTTGAGATACTTGAAGATCAGATGCCAAGAGCTTGGAGCTATTTATTTTTTATAATTCTAGGATCTTCTTGTAAAATAGGCTTAGGAAAACACTCTTAGTGTTTTTAAGTAAAGAGCAAAAAGACCTTAAGTTTACATCCAGTAAAGAGAACAGGCCCAGAACAAGCTAAGAACAGGCACAGAACAAGCTTGGAACAGTTCCCTTTACCAGATGTAGACTTAGTAGTACTGAGACCACTGTGGGAACAGACCTCAGTATTACGCACGTGATCCGTACAAATTTTAGTGCTCAAAATTATGTTTGAAAATATTTGAAAAATATGGATCACTTGTGTTTTGGAAATCTGCCAAATTGATCTACAAAATCAGCTTTGAAATGTACTTGTTTGGACTCTAGTGTACTTTCCACTACATGTAGTGGAAGGAGACAAAGGTCTGAAGTAGGTGCCTTTCTACTTGAGTCAGCTGAGCTTGTTTGCACAATTTAGGTAAGTCTCCAAGCACACTTCTAGAGGACGGTTTTTTCCCTGCCTATATAAACAATCTTTGCAAAAAACCCTAAAAGACTTTTGCTCTCCAAAGAAAACCAAGTCATATTTTCTGAGAGTTTATCCTTAGTGCAAAACTATCTCCATATCCATCTTTAAGAGAAAAACTTACGGAGATTTAAGTTTGTAATATTTGAACCACTTAGAGGGAAGTGGTTGGGGAGTGTTCTGTGAACACTGAGTGAACTGTTAGAGTTAACAGTTGGGGAATTAAGTGTTACATAGTTGTGGCATTTAATTGGGTGTGTAACCTTGTTATTATTCTGAGTTGATTAATAATATTGGTGAGAAAGTGGAGGACGTAGGCTTGTTTAGAAGTCGAACCTCGTTAAATCTTTGTGTCCTTACTCTGTATTTACTGTTCTTTCGTTGTTCTCACAAAAAGATAAACAAACCTTAAAAACGATTGAAAAAACACACATACTCAATTCAACCCCCCCTTCTTGAGTATACATTGAACTAACACGACCCGAGTCACTTAAACCGGCGCGGAAGAAACCGACGAGTCGAATTGTCGATCTAACAAACAAACTTACTAAAAATTAAAACAAAACCTCGAAATTATTATTAATATAACCCAAAAACGTACGATACCCACAAGTTGTACAATACTAAACCCAAAGGTATCAATACTAGAAAATAACTCCAAATACCGTCAGAGTCAAAATACGCTAAATACAAAACTATAAGTCCAAACTAAAAACATAAAATAGTCTAATACAAGAATAATATAACAGCACTCGCCCAACAAGAAGCTAAGCAACACAGTCATCATCAGAGTTACCTAAAAAATTAACAACAATCCACTGTCAGTGGCGAGTAACGTAACAGTCCCACCCTAACAGGGATACACATAATCATGGAATAAATCAAACAAAACACATCAGACTACCAACTAACGTAATCGTAAAACTGACCAACTTTAAGTATGCCATTAATAATCTTTGTCGCTACCATTTACATTTTAGACCGAACTATTCACGTACGAACGCATCTTAAGCGAACGAACTTTCTTAGTATGCCAGGAATGAGAATCTTACTCCCAAACCCATGAACCCCATCTTACGGAAATTCATATCAAAAGACAACATAGCAAGTATACACTATCCCAATATCGTGGTTAGGATAGGGGCAACGTCTTAACCCAAGTCTTAAAATCTTACTCTAAGGTTAGGCGTCTAAAAGTAAACTTAAGCTAATCTTTAGTCTTTCATTACAACTTTGTTATTCCCAAGATCGCTTCTTTCGCATTTTCTTGAGTCCAACCATAAACAATACCACTTCTTTAATCAATCTTTATGGATTCTTTAACTTTCTTTGATCCTTTCTTGAACTTCCTTAAACCTTTCTTTAACTTCTTTAAAACCTTTCTTTTAACATCTTTAAAACCTTTCTTTAACTTTAAATAATACTTTGAAAAACATCAATAAACTTGTACTTTAAAGATCATAAGACCCACTTTCAAGATTTCAAAATTCAACCAAGAACTCATCAAGATTTCAAAGAACCCATCAAGAACTCATCAAGAACTCAACAAGAACTCAAACAAGAACTCGACTTCACAAGAAAAACCACACAAAAAACCCCATCAAAACATGCATGAAAACTTTAAGTAAATCATCATGAAATCAACATCCAAAATCCTACTTAAAAACCACACATGAAATGATAATCAATCATCAAAAACTCATCTAACATGATCACTTAATCTATACTATAATCATAGTACACATATTAAGGTAAGATAGTATGTTACCTTTTGATGAACATGTAATACTATCACACAAACTTGCAGCCCGGAAAAACCCAAAGTACACGGCCCTATCACGGTCTACACAGCACGGCTTGCACGACACACACACACGGTTTGAAAGGCACGACACGGCTTGGCTCGAACCACCACCACTCACCACCGTCCTCAGCACGGAACCACCACATGAACCACCGTCTTCACATGGTACCACCACACGAACCACACGGCCCTTTCACACGAACCACACGGACCTATCACGAACACGAACCAATCGAACAACCCCAAATTCCAAACCTAAACTAGAAGTCTTGAACGAAAACTAATGAGATTATTGTGTTTAAAGTTATTTAAAGATTAATAGAACATGAATCTTTAAACTTTGGAAATGATTGGATGATGAACAAAAGTTGGGTGTTCATACACCAAAAATGGCGTGTGGAATTACTAAGGCAAGGGAGAGTGTTTGGCTTTTTAATTGTGGCAAATGATGATCAAGGGTGCAAATGCTAGCAAAATGAGCTTCCAAGCCTTACTAACCCTTCTATTTATAGAAGTGGTTTAAGGTGTGAACATGAAGCAAGTGGCAAATAATCCACTTAACAAGAGGGGGGCCGGCTATGACATGGCTCAAATGGGCTTTTGGTGATCAATTGGGCTAATTGTACTCATGCATGATTAATCATGCTTAAATTGCATTTGGCCCAAAAATTAATTAATTAATTAGAAAATTAAAATAATAAAATTCTAATTAATTAAATATTAATAAAATAAATAATAAATAACCAAAAATAGAAATAATCGAAATTAATCAAAATTATTCACATAAAATAAAAAAATAAATAGTCCAAATAAATTTTGGACCATACATAAAATAACGCAAATAACCAATAAATCAACGACAGAAATACCGATAAATCTGGATCATTACATCAATGTAAAGATAAAAATTATCAAATAAGAAATATAAAAGTAATAACGGTTTAATAACTTATATTAACGTTATAGAAATATATATATCCGCTTAAAAATAATAACAAAGAAGTACTTAATCCGCTGGGTTGAACCTGGTTCGGGTCAAATTTTGACAGGGATTAATGGTTTTTAAATTACGGATTTGAACGGGTCAAAATATTAAAATAAATGTCAAACCTCGCTATTTATGGGTCAGGGTTATTGGGTTTTTTAGGTCGGAACCAAATTTGACAATACGTTATCGTAGAAATTTGATAGCCGATAGAGTATAATAAATAAACATTTCTTTTGTTCATTGTCGTGGGATGTTCAGATGAAAGTGAAAATCTTTTTTTTATGATTATAAATTATTTTATAATGATGCATATAATACTAATGCTTGATAGGGGTTTAAAACTATTGTCTAAACAAAAAGTGAAATACTAATGCTTGATAGGGGTTTAAAACTATGGATTATAAAATATTTTATATCCACCTTCACTTTTTTGTTTAAACAAATTAAATGATGCTTATAAAATATCATCAGTGCTTATGTATGGTAGTGAGTAACACTTATATATGGTAGTTAATTAGTAACCCCAGACAAGCATTAGTAACCCCTATAATTAGTAACCCCTGTTAAGCATATATAGTAACCCTTGTTAAACTTAGTTGATAACCCTTGTTGACCATGGTTATCAACCCTTGTTGACCATAGTAGTAACCTATGTTGACCATACTAGTAACCCCTCACCCTGTTCACCATAGTTAGTAACCGTTCTGACCATACTTAGTTTTCGGTGAGTAACCCCTGTTAAGCTTACTAAGTAACCCCTTTGAGCATATTAGTAACCTCTGTTAAACCATAGTTAGTAAACTCTGTTGATCATACTAGTAACCCCTGTTGACCATATTTAGTAACCCTATTGACCATATTAGTAACCCTATTAAGCTTAGTCGGTAACCCTTGCTAAACATCCTTTTGGCCATAGTTGTAACCCTATTGACAATACAAGTAACCCTTGTTAAGCATACTCAGTAACAATTGTTAATCTTACTCAGTAACCCGTTTTAACTATACTACCTGTTGACCATACTAGTAACCCTCATTGAACTTACTTAGTAACCACATATTGACCATACTAGTAACCCTTGTAGACCATAGTTGGTAACCCCTTATTGACCATAGTTAGTAACCCCTGTTGACCATACTAGTAACCCAACCATGTTAAACTTAGTTAGTAACTTAAACTTAGTCGGTAACCCCTATTAACTATTAAGCATCCTATTGACCATATTTTTTTTAAGAAACCCTTGTTGATAATACTAGTGACCCCATTGACCATACTCAGTAACCCCATTGACCATACTTAGTAACCCTCATTGACCATACTGCATACGTAGTCAGTGGGATTACTATGTGTGACTAGATAGGGTTATTAGACCTGAATTAGTGGGGTTACCATGCCAAGTTGAGTCAGTGGGGTTACTAGTATGGTTTAGAGGGCTTACTAACTCTAAATGAGTGGAGTTACCAAGAGTGAGTCAATGGAGTTAGTAGTGTGAATGGAGTCAATGGGGCTGCTAATAATAAGTAAGGATACCATCATGGTTTAGAGGGGTTACTAACTATGGGTTTAATTTGTAAAGTTATTTATTTTTATTTTTATTTTTTTATGCAATCAGTAAAGTTATTAAGTGTGACTCAGCGCGATTACTAGGACTAAGTTAAATAGTTAATGTGATTATACCAAGTATATGTCATTGGGGTTACTTATTTATGAGTTATCGGTTACTTTTTTATAATGAACTAAATTAATTATACGTATCTACAAAATATTTATATCGGGTTACTAAGTATGTTTATAAGGGGGTACCAAGTATTTAAATTGAATTACTAAGAATTTTATGGGGCTACTAAGTGTTTTAAAAGGGATAAAAATTTAATGTTATAAAACTATATCAATATGGGTCTCTATTTGTAGAGAATTAAAAAATATAAATTTTGGTATTTTTATTTATTTTTTTGGAATTGCATTTTTTGCAATATATGTATTTGAAAAAAATAACAAACATATTTTCTATCTCCTAGTAAGATTTGGAAAAGTGAAAAAAGTGTGAATTTGTTGAGTTGAAATCCCAAAGGTATGCCCACCATATTACAAATTTGTTGACGCGCGTGTTTTTTTAAATGTAACTGACAGCCACACAGATAAGATCCGTGTGGCTGGTTGTACCAGTGATCAGCTCTTGGGATTTAAGTTTAAACAAAAAAAAGAAAAAGTCTGATTTTTTATTTGTCCACCAAGTCACACGTTTCTTTGTGGCTTGACTAAGTGAAAGTGTATCTAGTCTTATTCTAGGGTTTGTTCTTTAGTTTGTTTTGCAATTGCTTTGGTCAACCTATTTTGTAGGAGATGATGGACATGGCTTTACTCCACTATGCGTGTGGGTGACTTCTTCTCCAAGACAAGAAGTTTTAAGACAAAGCTACAACTATATATATAAGAGTGTAGCCAGAATTTTTAAGTACATCCACAACCAAGAGAAAATTCAAAGATCAAGATTTCAAGTGCAAAAATATTCCAATTGTTCTTTGAGTTTTAGTTCTTTAGTTTTTCAATTCAAATCAATTGTAATTCATAGTGGTAAGGGTTGGGTGAGAGAAAAATCAAAAAGAATACTTGATTAAAATCAGAGAGAAAAGAGAAAGGGAATTCAGATCTCATTCGAAATCTGAAGAGAGAAAAATCAATCTTTAGTAAGATCGTGGCATCAGTTCAGGGGGAACATGTGTCAAGGGGAACAGGTTCCTAGTGGAACATAGAGAATAGAGAAAGTCCTTTTTATAGGTTGTAATAGAGTCGTTTGGCCTATAATTAATAAGAGAAGTCCAAGAGTCAAAATCCCTCGTGGTCATGGTTTTTCTTCCTAATTGGGCCTAGGAAGTTTTCCTTGTACGTTAAATCTTTCTCTCTTTTATTTATGTTTGCTCTTTCATTTGTGTTTAAGTAAAAATTCCGCAAAAAGTTCAAAAACTCCCTCAACTACAATTCACCCCCCTCTTGTAGTTGCTATTCATATTACATTAATTGGTATCAGAGTTAGTTCCTCCAGGAACAGGTAACACTGCGGAGCACAATCCTGAAAAAATAAATACTACGGGAAAAAACTCGATAAAGGTTTCTCAACCCAGAGACCACCTATTTTCAATGGAAAGCACTATCCATACTGGAAGAACAGAATGGAAATCTTTATAAAAGGAGAAAATTATCAAGTATGGAGAGTGATTGAAATAGGTGATTTTGAAGTCACTATAACAAATGAGAAAGGAGAGGTGGTTCCTAAACCTCTGGAAAGGTATGACAAAGAGAATTTCGAGAATATGGAAATGAATAGTCTTGCAAAGAAGCTTCTCCATTGTGGTCTTGGACCTCATGAGCACAATCGTGTCTTGGGCTGCAAGACTGCAAAGCAAATGTGGGAACTCCTACGAGTTACACATGAAGGAATGAGCGAGGTTAAACGAGCCAAAATCGACATGCTTATGCATAAGTACGAATTGTTCCAGATGAAGCCAAATGAGTGCATTCATGACATGTTAACTCGATTTTCTAACATAATCAATGAACTGGATTCACTAGGCAAGAGGATCACTCCTGATGAATAGGTACGAAAGGTTCTGAGAAGTCTGCCCCAAGATGATAAATGGATGGCTAAAGTCACCGCATTACAAGAAACCAAGGATTTCACCACATTCAATATAGAACAACTTGCAGGCTCCTTGATGACTCACGAAATTCATCTCGGATCCAAAGAAGCTGAACCAGTCAAAAACAAAGCAATAGCTCTCAAGGCCGAAAGTGAAGGAGAATCAGATTCAGAAGATGAAGAAACTGCTATGATGGTAAGGAAGTTCAGAAATTTCTATACAAAGAAATACAAACAGGTGAAGAAGCCTACAAAGTTTAAGTGCCACAAATGCGGTGAATCTGATCACTTCATCAAAGATTGTCCAACATGGGAAAATGATAAAGGTAAAGGAAAAACAAAAGACAAAGGCAAGGAAATTCGGAAACCTTTCTCAAAAATGGACACGAGAAGAGCCATGATTGCTGCGTGGGGTGAGTCTGACTCAGACGAGGAACAGGAACAAGAAGAAAAAGAAACAGCTCACTTATGTCTGACGGTGAGGAACGTCGAACATGAGGAACCATCTAATTCTCAGGTAAGTCTTCTTACAATTGATAAGAAATTAAGTAAAATGTCTAAGAATAAAATTTCAAAATTACTAGTTGAAACACTAGAGGACTATAAAGAAGTACGCTTAAACAGAGATCAACTTGAAAAAGCCTTGGAAGTATCCAAGGAACATACCGCCTGGTTAAGCACACTTCAGTCAAAAATAAAAACTAGATTTTTCATTCTATTTGACAAAAATAGAGAAATTCAAGAGAATTTTGAAAAGGTGAAAAATGAAAACTATATTCTTAATATGAAACTGCCACAATTACAACTTCTTGTTCCAGAAGGAACAGGTTCCACTTCAAAGACGAGACTCGAATTCGAAAATTTGAAAAACGATAATGAAAAACTTTTAAAAGAAAATCAATCTTTGAAGAAGAATCTGGATCCTCATAAAAAGAAACTTCCTGATGTTGCAAGCCGGATCGTAAATTTCAAAACAAAGGTAAGGAAGGTCTAGGATATAAGAAAAACAAAAAGAAAAAGAAGTACGTAGATCTGCCAAGTCATAAGATATGTTCCTACTGTGGTAAAACTGGTCACCTAGTGAACAGTTGCACCACTAAGAAAAAACAAGAAGAGAAAAACTCTACTTTTCTCAAAAAGATCTGGAAAGAAAAATTGATTTCTGATTTACCAGAGCAACCTAAGTTGGACTGGGTTCCTCATAATAACGTTTGATTGTGGATGCAGGCTTAAGTGAGGGGGAACAACCAGTGGTACCTCGACAACGGTTGTTCGAAGCACATGACAAGAGACAAATCTAAATTCCTTTCACTTGCACCCTACCATGGAGGATCTGTGACGTTTGGTGACAACCAGAAAGGAGAAACAGTAGCCGTTGGCAAATTTGGAAAGTCACAGACCGAACTCCATTGATAATGTTTTTCTAGTCGAGGGTCTTAAACATAATTTACTTAGTATTTCTCAGTTTTGTGATAAAGGAAACAATGTTAGTTTTACAAACAATAATTGTGTCGTTAGTGATAGTCAAACAGGGAACAAAGTACTTGAAGGAACCAGAAAAGGGAACACGTATGTCGTGGACCTGGATCTGGCTCCTCGTAACAGTTTGAAATGCTTGAGCGTGATTGAAGAGAATCCATTACTATGGCATAGAAGATGCGGACATGCAAGTTTTACTTTCCTAAACAAATTAAATTCAAAGAATTTAGTTGTGAGCTTGCCTACAATGAATTATTCTATGAATGAGATTTGTGATGCATGCGCAAAAGGATAGCAGGTTAGATCCTCTTTTAAATTGAAGAAGATGGTGAGCACACAAAATCCTTTGGAATTGCTTCACATGAGTTTGTGTGGTCCAATAAGAACTCAAAGCAGATCAGGTAAGAAATATGTCTTTGCAATAGTTAATGATTTTTCTAGATTTACTTGGGTTATTTTTCTTCATAGCAAAGATGAAACTTTTGATGAATTCGTCGCCTTTGCTACCAAAGTTCAAAGGGTCAGTGGTTTTAAAATTAAACATTTAAGATATGACCATGGTAAGGAATTTGAAACTCACAGTTTGATGAGCTTTGCAGGGAAAAAGGTTTTGATCATAATTTCTCAGCACCAAGGACTCCACAACAAAATGGAGTGGTTTAAAGGAAAAATCGCACCTTGGAATACATGGCTAGAACAATGATAATTGCTAGCGGTCTACCAAAAAACTTTTGGGCAGAAGCCATGAATACAACTTGTTGTATTATTAATCGTGCTATGATTAGACTTATTTCTAATAAAACTCCCGATGAACTTTTTAAAGGAAGAAAACCTAATATTTCTTACTTTCGCATTTTTGGCTGTAAGTGTTTTGTTCATGACCATGGAAAAGATAATCTTGGTAAGTTTGATCAAAGAAGTGATGAAGCAGTCTTTTTAGGATATGCCTTGAATAGCAAAGCATATCGTGTCTATAATAAAAGAACAATGTGTGTCGAGGAAAGTGTCCATGTTATTTTTGATGAGACTAACAGTTTACAGGAAGAAATTGTTGAAGAAGATTTCGAGATTGGTTTGGCACGTCCAGATGAGTCTAAAAAAGAAGAAGAGGAGCAAACTGCAAATAAACAGAAGGATCCAGTTCCTCAAGAAGAGAATGTGCAGGTAGGAGCTGAAGGAGAAGAGGAACAAGTTCCTGAACCAAACAACGAGATGCAAAATGAAAGAGATGGTCGAGTCTTCGAACCTAAGCCATGGAAACATCAAAGCTCTCATCCTATTGATCTTATAATGAGCAACATGGAAAAGGGAATACAAACTCGATCTTAGATGAGAAACTTTTGTGCGTTTCATGCATTTCTTTCCATGTTAGAGTCCAAAAGTCATGAAGAAGCCCTAGGAGATTCGGATTGGGTGACAGCCATGCAAGAAGAGTTAAACGAGTTCGAAAGGAATAAGGTAAGACATCTCGAACCTAACTCTAAATCTCAAAAAGTAATTGGTCTTAAATGGGTCTTTAGAAATAAATTAGATGAACATGGTACAGTGGTAAGAAACAAGGCCAGATTAGACATTAAAGGTTATAACCGACAAGAAGGTATAGACTTTGATGAAACTTTTGCACCTGTAGAAAGATTAGAAGCAATAAGAATTTTAATAGCTTTCGCATCAAATATGGGTTTTAAGTTGTATCAGATGGACGTTAAATGTGCATTTTTAAGTGGATATTTAAATGAATACGTCTATGTGGAACAACCACTCGGTTTTGAAAACCCAAAATTTCAATTTTTTTTTTTTAAACTTGATAAAGCACTCTATGGACTTAAACAAGCCCCTAGATCTTGGTATGAAAGGCTATCAAAATTTTTGTTGTCAAATAATTTTGTTAGAGGAAAAGTTGACAGAACCTTGTTCCTCAAGTCAAAAGGAACTGATATATTAGTAGTTCAGATTTACGTTGATGATATTATTCTTGGAGCTACTAACGATTCTTTATGTGAGGAATTTGCGAGTCTCATGAGCAGCGAGTTCGAAATGAGTATGATGGGTGAGTTGAATTTCTTTCTCGGTCTGCAAATTAAGCACACTGAAAAAGGAACCATGATCCATCAACAAAAATACGTAAAGGAGGTCTTGAAAAGTATGGACTAGAAAATTCTAAAACCAACCATACACCAATGGGAACAGGTACAAGGTTAGATGAAGATACGAATGGTAAGTCGGTAAACGAAAAATTATACTAAGGTATGATTGGATCTTTACTTTATCTAACTGCAAGTAGACTTGATATAGCTTTTAGCGTAGGTGTATGTGCTCGATTCCAATCAAATCCAAAAGAATCTCACTTAACTGCGGTTAAGAGAATTCTTAGGTATTTGAAAGGAACTGAGGATTTATGTCTTTTTTATCCTCGTAGCGATATTTTTTATCTAACAAGTTATGCAGATGCTGACTATGCAGGGGATCTTATGAATAAAAAGAGTACATCTGGTATCGCACAATATTTGGGAAACAGTCTATTATCCTGGAGTTCGAAGAAGCAAAATACAGTGGATTTGTCCACAACTGAGGCGGAATATGTAGCAGCTGCTGCATGTTGTTCTCAGGTATTATGGATTAAACAACAGGTACGTGATTTCGTTACTAAATATGAATGTGTCCCTATTTATTGTGATAATACTAGTGTTATATGTATTTCAAAAGATCCGGTGCATCACTCCAGAGCGAAGCATATATACATATTAGGCATCATTTTTTAAAAGACTATGTTGAGAAAGGTTTGGTAATAGTATTGTTTTGCGAAACTGAAAAACAAATAACAGATATTTTTACTAAACCATTACCAAGAGAAAGATTTGAAAGCATTCGACTAGAGCTAGGAATGCTTAAAATTAATTAACTATTTTCTTTGTCATGAAATCATTCTCTAAGTGTTGTCAAATAAATTGGTTAGGATAAACTTGCAATAAAATTGTGAATTTTAATATTCATAACAATTTATGGGTTATTTAAATCTCGCAGAGGTCTTTATAATATTACCCTTATGGTCCAAATATTTGATAATGCTTGTATGATAAATTGATGATCAATTTCCTTTATTCATTACATTTGTTTTATTTAGTGGCAAAAATAATTATTTTGCCATAATATTAAATAATAATAATAAGATAAAAAAACGTGTCCAGCAAACAGTAACAGCTCTATATTTAAAATTTAAAAATGGTCAAATAAATGTAGCATGATATTAGGAAATAAATAAAATCTCTACCAATATTCCTATATTCATGCAAAATATTCCTTAACAATCTCCAAAATTTATTGACCACCAAATATTCTCTCCAACTTCCCATAACAATAGAGCAACTTCTACACACTACCCACTCACACATCTCATCACCTTTTCAACTTCCTCCTCTCTCTCTCCTCCGATCCAACCGTCCTTTCCCCCCTCCTTTTCTCTCTCATCATACTTCCCCATATTTCCCATTATTACACTCCCATTATTACTCCACTTTCCCATACACTTCATCCACCACTCCTCTCCAACCGTCCCCCTCCTCATCTCTCTCTTTCAATTTTCAGAAATTCAATTAGTCTCTCTCATCATTTCAAATCTCCATTCCCAACTTCATCTTCTTCATTTTTCCTACCTACATCTTCAACAATGGCACCCAAAAGAAAAGCTCCACTTCCCAAATCCAAATCTCCATCAGCCATCTCAAGAGCTTCAAAACGAAAACACCTCACTCCAAGTACTAGTAGAAAATTGTCTATTAGTATCGCCCCAATAGTATTGTTTATTTGAAAAACGATAGTAATAATGCTATAATTGTATCTTTTTTGTAAAAAGGGATAGTAATAGAGAAATTATTAGTATCATTTTTAATAAAAACGATAGTAATAATGATATATTACTATCGTTTTTGTTAAAAACGATACTAATAGAAACATTATTAGTATCGTTTGTGTTAAAAACGATACTAATAGAAACATTATAAGTATCGTTTGTAATAAAAATGATACTAATAGTGTATATATTAGTTTCGTTTTTATTACAAACGATAGTAATGAATTTTTTTTTTTTTTTTTTAAATGCTGGGGTTTTTACCTCATACACAGCCATATGAGGCACTCATACACATCCAAATTAAAATTACTAAAACCAATTAAAACCCCCAAATACTCTCACCAAAACCCCCAACAACCCTAGGTTTTTACCTCTCTACCTTGCACCACCGTCGTCTGCTTCTTCCTCCGTGGTGTGCTCGTCGGCAACCTGCTTCTGCTCGACTGCTACCCCTCTCGACGTTCGACTGCGCTGCTTCTGCTCGACCTCTACCTAGCTCGACGTTCGAACTGGTTCGAGTGCTGCTGCTACTGCGTGCTAGAAGGTGCGTTGGTTCCATTGCTACTGCTCGACCTCTCTACTGCTTGCTGCTGGTTCCATTAATTGCTACTGCTCGACCTCTCTACTGCTTGCTGCTGGTTCCATTAATTGCTATTTCTCGCTGCTCAAGGTTTGTTTCTGTTTTTTTTTTTCGTTTCATTTAAACAAGTTGTTATTGTTGTTATATTGTTCAACTAGTTACAATATGTGATTATTATTGTTGATTTGTGGTTGAATTTTAACGGAAATGCTTTAGATTTATTATTATTATGCTCTTTATGTGAAAAATCACACTAATAGTTCATGCCCACAAGGTGTTTGTCAAAATGCTTGAATGATAATTAGTAAGGAAATTCAATTTGGTAGCCTTGTACTTTCAATTTTATATGCGTATATTGCTCTATTGGAAATTTATATTTGTTGGATTAAAATATGTAGGAAATTATGTAAGAATATTTAATATATGTGAATTATGTGAAATTAAAATTTTTCAATTTAATTCAAGTATCTAATATACGAAGTTAATGTACTGTTGGAAATTATTGGTGAATTAAAATAGTTGGAAATTTGTATGTTAACTGATTTCTTGTTTATTGTAATTATCAACATTTCGTTGTTGCCTAAAATAATGCTGCCATTCTCAAAGCTGCTACACGAAAGTGCTGATATTCCTTAAAGGTTGAAGTTACTTCACCAATAGCTATTTCTGCCTGTTTTCTCCTTCGAGGACTTCCCAAAAAAATTGTTGATTTTCACTTAATTAAGTGTAAAGAAGAATAAATATACTAGTTGTAAGGTTGTGTAGTAGATTGCTCTATACATGTTTGTATGCGTGTATTGTTGGGAGAAGTTTTTAAATATAATATACATTAACTAGGGTTAGGTTAGTAAATTTAGATATTAAGGTTATTTAATTAGTTACAAATTAGTCATTGGTTAGCCATAAATTTGGTTATTAAGGCCACTATGTGTATTACTAAAAAGTTCATGGTCAATTTGTGAGCAAAATTGTATTGCTTGATACCATATAGAAAAATTGAAAGTTCAAGGCCACCAAATTGAATTTCCCTAATTAGTAAATTATTAACTACTTTTTTTATGAGTATAAAAACAATTTAGATGAGATTATTTTATAGTGTCTAGCTTAGTTTGTTTTTACATATTCTATGCCAAGTTTAGTTATTAACTACTTTTTTTATGAGTAAACTGTATTCGGTGTACTTTTTGTATGGAATTGGTGTTTGTATTCATTATCCATGCAATGATCTATAATATGACTTGTATATAATTTCTGATTGATGAAATGAACAATTATTTTGTATAGCATGTTATGTGATTTTTTTTCCTAGTATGTGTTGTTTTGAAATGTTACAAAAGTCTACTGCTATATAGTTGTGATTAGAGTGATCGTTTTTTTGTTCTTAGAAATGAATCGTAGTTGGATGTATGGTAATCGATGGGATAAAGCATTTCAAAAGGGGATTACAAAATTCCGTAATGCAGCGTTAGAACATCAAGCTGCCGAAGAAGGGAGGCTAGAATATAAGCCATTGATATGTTTCCCTTGTCGTGATTGTAGTAATGTAAAGAGGTGGGCGGACATAGATTTCATAGAGAATCACTTGTATCGCCGTGGATTTAAGGCTGATTATGAGGTTTGGTATTGGCATGGTGAAGAATTGGCTTTTGGGGATGATGATGATAATAACAATAATGTGCAATTAGGGAAGAATCCTTATGAGGTCAATGACACTACAGAGGATGGGAATGATGTCATAGAGGAAAATGAAATGAATGATATGATGGATGCATTTCGAGACCATCTCAATGACAAACCTCGCATGTTTGAGGATTTGTCAAATGCTACTGAGACGCCTTTGTATCCGGGTTGTATTAAGTATACCAAGCTCTCAGCAATCTTAATATTCTCAAATTTACAAGCGAAGCACGATTTGAGTGATGTGGGCTTATCAGATTTTCTGGAAGCTTTTGAGGACATGTTGCACCCCGAGAATGTTCTGCCTAAGTCTGCTTACTATGCTAAGAATTTGATAAACCCGTTAGGATTAGGATACACTAAGATAGGTGTGTGTCCTAATGATTGTGTGCTTTATCGAAAGGAGTATGAGAACTTGGATGCATGTCCGAAGTGCAATTTGTCGCGCTATAAGAAAGTGGAAGGTGATAGCCGTAGTAATAAGAAGTTACCTCCAGCTAAGGTGTTATGGTATCTTCCAATTATTCCAAGATTCAGGAGAATTTTTTCAATTCTGGGTGATGCAAAGAACTTGGTGTGGCATCATGAGGGTCGAAAGAAAGATGGGCTAATCAGGCATCCCGCCGATTCCAAATAATGGGATGACATCAATAAGGAATTCCCAGTTTTTCGTGATGAGCATAGGAACCTTAGACTTGGTTTAAGTGCAGATGGGATGAATCCTTATGGCACACTTAGTAGCCAACATAGTTCATGGCCAGTTTTGCTAACTATATACAACTTGCCTCCGTGGCTTTGTATGAAGCGCAAGTATATAATGTTGTCTCTTCTTATATCAGGTCCAAAGCAACCTGGAAATGATATAGATGTATACATGGCACCCTTGGTAGAGGATTTGATGTTGTTGTGGAATGAAGGTGTATCCATGTTTGATGCACATACATGTACAAATTTCACACTCCGTGCGATGATTTTTTGCACTATAAATGATTTTTCGGCTTATGGAAACTTGTCGGGGTACAAAGTCAAAGGTGGAAATGCATGCCCGATTTGTGAGGATGATGCAGATGAAGATTATCTTGAGTTCTCGGGTAAGAATGTGTATAGAAGTCACAGAAGATGGCTCCCTCGACATCATCCATATCGAACGATGAAATCACGATTTAATGGCCAAACTGAGAATAGGGTAGTTCGTGAGCCATTGTCGGGAATGGAATTGTTTGAGAAAATGAAGAATGTGAGTACGGTATATGGTAAAGAGCCTCCAAAAAGGGTTAGAAAGAAGAGATCAGATAAGGTTCCAAAAAAGAGTCAGGCTAAGGGCATAACGAAGGGTCCATCGTGAAAAAAGAAATCAATCCTATGGGATCTTCCTTACTAGAAGTACTTATCTATTAGGCATTGCCTTGATGTCATGCATATCGAAAAAAATGTGTGTGACTCAATTGTCGGGACTCTGCTAAACATGCACGGAAAGACAAAAGACAGTATCAAAGCGCGATAAGACATGCAAAAAGGTTAGACCCAACTTGTGGCCAGAGTATAACGATAACAACAAAGCATATTTACCACATGTTGGCTACACTTTGTCCAGGGAGGAGAAAAGGACTTTTTGTGAGTGTTTGCATGACATCAAGGTGCCTTCTGTTAATTCTTCGAATGTAAAGCGTTTTGTATCTCTAGCTGATAAGAAGTTGAATGGTATGAAGTCCTATGATTGTCATGTCATGATGCAAGTGTTTTTACCAATTGCACTAAGAGGATTGTTGGCTAAGCATGTAAGAGAGCCCATCATCAAGAGGAATAAAGAATTACGTGATAAAGACGAAAGAACGGATTGGAGGGAGGATGAAGTTCCTCATGAAGACCAACCGTCAACTTCAGAACCCAAAAAGAGAAAGACAATGGGTAGAGGTCCATCCAAACCCGTCCAATCGTCAAAGCCAATGTTCCTTGAGTTTGATGAGTATGAATTGCCGACGGGTGAATTTGAAGAAAAGTACGGCAAACAAATTGGACAATGTGCTTATAGGATTGACATCAATATCCGTAAATGAAACAAAGTGGATCAAGTGCAAAGGGATGTTGTATGGGAAGAGACTAAGGTGCGTATCTCATACTGTTTGCATTATGAAGTACTATGCTGGATTGTATGGAGCGATGTGCAAGAGAAGTTTCTTTGATGTAGTTAAGTATGTGAAACACGCTTTCAACAGCGAACTAAAAAGGAAAGATTCAAAGTCCCACCTTATTTTAGCACCTTACAATTAAAGGTATGAACCAGTTTCATCCTTAATTTTTAGCAACTTATTTGCATGCAATTTAATTACTTAGTTATTTTTGGATATGATGATCATGTGTTATGTTTATTGTAGCAACCATTGGATTCTCATGGCCATTGATTTGTGTTGCGATATAATTTATCAACTCGACCCATTGACACAGCAGGCACCACGTCAACTAAGCTGCGAAAACGTGTTTGACCTGTAAGGATTATTGTTTTAGATTATGAAGCTTTTCGTTTGTGAATCAAGATTTTATAAGGTTAATTCTTGCCTTATTTTGGTATCAATTTGGCACATTGAATTTTTTTTCAACACTTACAAGTCGTACAGAGCAAGGATCAAAATAAAGAAAATACTAAAATGGTGTTGGAGGCCACAAGAATCGAGGTATGAGTGACTTATATTTTGTTCTTATTCGAATCTTGTACAATTTTTTATTGATACAATAATATCCATTTGTAATTTGTTTTGACCCTAGTTTTTTGTAAATTTGTTAGTGCGCTCAGCAGACAGGTGGTTTGGATTGTGGCTACTATGTCATGAAGTACATGAATGAGATAGTCAAGAAAGTTGGTGAAAGTAGGGGTGATTTCAAGCAAATAAGGGTAAGTTGTATCATGCCTTAATTTGTTGTGTTTTGGGAATTTGGTGAAATTTGTTGTTTTAGTACTCATAGTTGGAGGTTTTTTGGAAATTTGGTGAAGTTTTGGAGAGGAAGTGGTTACGAACACCACTTCCTTTTACTATTGTTTAGTTGATTATATTGGAAGGCGGTGGTTTTTAGTGCTCATATTTGGAGGTTTAATTGGTATTTTGGTGAAGTTTGGGAGAGGAAGTGGTTATGAACACCACTTCCTTTTACTATTATTCACTATAAAAAAAAATGAATCCTAGATCAATTAATATGACTGTAATTTGCCTGATCATATCTGTTTTAGAACTAGAATACAGTAATAACTTGTTAAAAGTGATGCCAATGACTTAGAACAGAAAGTTGAAACAAAAATTGATAATTAGAAAAGAACTAAGGTGATCCAAAATAGATAAAGAAAATATAATCTAAAGAGAAAAATGAAAACAAAAATAAGGTTTTTAAGTTGATATTCAATAGTTGTTAAGAAGAAAATAACACACAAAAGGGTGGAACACGAGCCATGGGGAACGCTGGCAGCTACCGGTGGTTCGGATAGCAACAACTGACCACCGGCAGCCACAGCAGACCACCACCAACAGCAGGTGCAGGCCACTGGCAGCAGCAGGTGCAGGCCACCGGTAGCAGCAGCAGCAGGCCACCGGCCGGCAGTAGCAACAGGCCACCAGCAGCAACTGTAATGACCCAGATTTTATCGGTATTTTTGCCGGTATTTATGTGTATTTATGTTTGTTTATGTGCTAGTTCAAATTAATTTTTGAACTATTTATTTTAATTTTATATGAATAATTTCGATTTAATCGAAATGTTTATTTCTTAGTTCTAATTATTTATGTTAATTATTATTTAATTAATTAGAATTTTATTTATTTAATTTTCTAATTAATTATTTAATATTTTGGGTTAAATCGATTTAGGCATGATTTATCATGCGGTTTTCGTAAATTAGCCCAATGGATCACGAGAGCCCATATTTAGGCCCAAGTGACCCTTTGGCCGGTTTCTCCTAGTGGCATGGCAAGGGATTGCCACTTGCCTTGCTTTCACACTTAACTAATTCCTATAAATAGGAATGGTTAGTGAGCCATGAGGTTCATTTGCTCATTTTGCCATCTAATACACTTGCCATCAAAAGTTCAATCAACACAAACCCCCTCCACTTTCTCTTGCCTCACGCCATTTTTGATGAACAAGCCATCAATTGTTCATCATTAGTTCTAACCTTGAACTTAAAGATTCAAAGTCTATTGATCTTTAAGTAGCCTAAACACAATCTAAACCCATTTATTTTATCCAAGATCGTTGGTTCGGGTTGGGTTTTGATCGTGCTCGTGTAGAGGGCCGTGTGTGGGGACAGCCGTGCGTGGTGCCGTGCAAGAGCAGCAGCCAGGCCGTGCAAGGGCAGCAGCCAGGCCGTGCGAGTGCAGCAGGCTCGTGGGTTCGTGTGTGTGTGCAGTGGTTGGGCAGCCGTGTGGTGCGTGGTGGTGGTGCCGTGTTCGTGTTTTGCTTGTGCCGTGTTGGTGCTTGTTTCCGGGCAGCAACTTTTGCGTTGTTTTAGTGTGTAATCTCCCATAAGGTAACATACTAACTCAACTTAATTGGTACCCTATGTTTATAGTATAGATTAAATGCATGTTTAGGATGTTTGTTGATGATTGTTCATGATTTTATGTATGATTTCATAATCTGATTTTTATGTGTTTGTATGGTGTTTTAGTGATGATTTTCATGATTTTATGGTTAGTTATACATTATTATATGATCATGATTTATGTATCAAAGTTTGATGAATTTTGGATAAGTTTATGTTGATGATTATGATGATATGCGTGTAGGTTGTGAGTTTGGATGAGTTCTTGGTTGAAGATCTTGAATCTTGATTGAGTTCTTGATTGAAGATCTTGAATCTTGAATGAGTTCTTTGTGAGTTCTTTGAGTTCTTTATGAGTTCTTGATGAGTCTTTATGAGTTCTTGATTGAATCTTGTAAGTTAAAGAAAATGGTTTAAATAGTAAAGGAAGTTAAAGATTAGGATTGAGTTCATTAAAGGATGAATAAAGATTAATGATTAATGATTGGTTAGACTCAAGAATAAGGCTAGAGGCAGTTCTTGAGAATAACTTCGATGTTTTAACTAGATTAAATTCGAGAATCGAGGCTTTAGGCAGTTCTTGAACTTAGTTTAGTTAAGTTGAGGTAATAATGAATAATATGATTAAATTGAGTAATGAATTGATTAATTAAGATTAGCTTGATTTCATTTTTAGACGCCTGATACTTTGAGTAAGATTCATTGTATTCGGGTTAAGACGTTGCCCCTAACCCATCCGCGGTATTGGGTTAGTTGGAGTCATAGTATGTGATCTTCGTGAATTCCAGTAAGATTGGTTTCACGGGACATGGATTTCCAGTAAGATTGGTTTCATGGGGTTTGGGAGTAAGATTCTCAAATCCGAACATAGTAGAAAGTTCGAGCGCGTAAGATGCGTTCGTACGAGCACAGTCCGGTCTAGAATATGAATGATTGCGCCAGAGATAGTTGATTAGGTTGGTTTGAGTCGAGTTCACGTTTTGGGTTGTTCTCGTACTTTGTTTAACGATGTTGTTGTTTGATTTATGCTATGTACATGTGTGTTCCCATTAGGGTGAGTCAGTTATGTTACTCGCCACTGATGGTGGACCGTTGTTATATTTTTCAGGTACTTCAGATGATGATGCTCTTGCCTAGTTTTGGGTTGGGCGAGCGACGTTTCTTTCTTTTGTTACCTGTTGTATTTACTGATGTTGTAGTACTGGTAGTGATAGTTTGTTTAGATGCTACTCTTTAGATTTTGGACTTTTATATGTTGTTTAAAGACTCTGACACGTAGTTGGAGTTAACTCGTATTTTTAGTATTTTCAGTTTGACTTTTGGAATTAGTATGTACAAACTTGTGGGTATTTGTACTTTTGTGGTTTAGTAATAATATTTGAGGAATTAGTTTTATTTCTTAAGTATTTTAAGTTGTAGTTTCTAACTACTCGACTCGTCGGTTTCTTCCGCGCCGATTTAAGCGAGTCGGGTCGTTACAGCAACAGCAGGCCACCACGAGCAGTAGCAGAGGAACCACACAGCAGCATCATATTTGTCTCGTAGCAGCAACGGGCCACTGTCGGCAGACGGTTGCTTTCTCCTGGCCTCCGTGAGTGGTGGTTACGGCCAAAACAACCAGCCCGAGAACATTATAAAATCTTTATTATTTCAGAAAAAGAAACGAAAATAGAAAATAATATGATGAATAATAGCCAAGCCTTGGGGTCAAACCAAATTATTCTAATGTAATTTATGACATCTTAAATTGTTTCTTTCTACCTTCATTTAGTGGAAAATTCTCATTTCCATATTAGGATAGTAATGTACTCTATGTTAGGATCCAAATAGAATGAACATACATTTAGTGGAACACAGTTTCCCTAAGGCATGAGAGGGAACACAATTAAAATACGTTTGATAATTTATTGAAACTTTTTATTTATTTGATTGGTCAATCAATATAAGGTACAATTGATCTGATATTACAATTATAAATGCTATCAATTGGGAATTAATAAAATTATTATATATTACTACTGAAAATATTTCAAACTTAATCAATAAAATAATGAGCTTGCACACTTAGTGTATATCAGGTTTTTAGCTAAGATTACTCTAAGTTTAATTTAGTGAAAATTATCTTTCATTTGCCCGTCATAGCTTAGGTAGGTGTATAACAGAACATCTTGTTTTTAGTTTGCAAATATTGTGGCCCTAAAAGTCTAAGCAAGATGGCGTCTATAACATTACTTATATGTTTTCTTTTCAATCTTTGATTTTGAAGGACTACATTGGAAAATCTGCCCCATATACCAAAGGAGAGTTGGATGAGGTTCGCGAGCAATGGGCGAGGTTCTTCAGGCTAAATTTCTTATTGTCCGATCCAAATTAAATAAAATTTGTATTAGTAGCACATTATTTATATATTTTATTTATAGTTACTTCGTAAACATCGATCGTATCAAACGTTCTTGTAAACTATATATATTTTATATGAATACATCGAACTTGTATTATATATGTATCGTTTACAAATTTTAATTAATTATAAAAATATTATATTATTGTACATTATACAGAATTGAACAGGGCTACAGATAATGCCGAAAGAGTGCATATTTATAAATATATAGTGTACATATATATATATATATATAGCCTAATAATCAACTATAAATTTAAATTAAAAAAATAGTATTAATATATAGTATATTACTATCGTTTCTTATTAAAAACGATAGTAATAGATAGTCTATTACTATCGTTTTTAGTAAAAACTGATAGTAATGAATTCTATTAGTATCGTTTTTTATAACAAACGATACTAATAGAACTCATTACTATCGTTTTTTTACAAACGATACTAATAAGATTCTCTATTACTAACGCCTCTATTAGTATCGTGTGAAAAACGATATTAATAGGCTAAAAAAACGATACTAATGGGGGATTTTTCTACTAGTGAAGTGACGATGAGGACCACAATTCAAAAACCGAGGTCCGTTCGGCTTCCTTCCAAGAATCCATATCAAAACCCATTTCAATGGAGGTCACCAACGACGTAAACTCGGACATGCATGAAGAAGGGGATGACAATTCGAAGCTTCCGAAAGGTACCAAACACAAGTCCTCTACGTTTTTAATAGGGTGTAGAGTAGATTTAACATGGGTCAAAGATGAATGGGCTGAATTTTACAAAATAATTAAGAAACAAAAGTGGGAATTTCTTGTTAATGAATGTGCGAATGAGGGATTATTCGAAAATGAGTTAAGCCAATTTTGTATGTCATATGCTAGAAAGGGGGAGATGCTTATAGGTAGAGTTAATGGTGATTTTATGATGTTTACTACTAGAGATGTTAGTTCATGGTTTAAGGTTCCCAATGAGGGATATATGGAGTATTTTGTGGGTAAGGCTAAATTGAACATCAAAGGAAATAAAAATTCTTCCATATTAAAATTGTTTGGTGGAAAACCCAATGCATGCTCCATAGAACAAAAACAATTTTCTCCATTTCATAAAATTATTTTCCAGTTCGTGCGTTGTTTTGTTCGACCATGCTCCCAAAAGCGTAACCGAGACAGTCTATTTGATCTCTCTCTTATGTTTTGTTTGGTTAAATATATTACTATTCATTTTCCTGTCCTTTTCATGTCTCACCTCTCTCACAGCCTTGAACAAAATAATGTTATCGGGTATGGGAATTTGATGACCCGTATCTTCAGCGCTAACAACATCAATCTACCCTCCACCCCTACTTATGTCCTTCAAACTGAGAATATTTTAGATAACGGGATGTTAACTAGACACTCAGTTAAGTTAGTAAATGATGTCGTAGTTGGTTTAGTTCCCACCGTGATGGAACCGTTGGTTGATGAAAAGGCAGGGGTAGATGTCAAAGGTGAAGATACTTCTGTCAAGAAAAGTAGCAGGTTGGCTCGTGGAGCCTCACATGTGGTAGAAATTCCGGATGATGGTCCATCCGACCCTGTCCCTACCGCTCCAAATCTCGACAGGATTCTGTCTACATGTGGAGGCACGATTGGACGCGAGCTGCAACAATTGAAGGAAGTATTGCAGGGTGCAGTGAACAAAGTTGAAGCAATGGACTCTCGGATGCATAAGCTAGAAGAACGATTGGATGGTCTTAAAACCGACATCATCAGCAACATTCGTCTCAATCGGCTTCAAATGGAAGACAAGGTTGAGAAGATTGCTTCGAACTTTGTTCGTTCCGGCTAATTATTATTTTTTAAACTATGTGTCTGTAATTAAAATTGTTTAATTCTACTGGATACATTTCTTCTTGAGTATTTGTTCCTCACGACCTTATATTATACTCTTTTGCCTTTAATTTTCTACATCTTTTGCTAAAGTGAGTCTTAGTGGCTCAATAACTCTCATATTTTGCTTAGAAGTACTTGCTCATTAGTTTATGATTGCTTGCGTATTCATTTCGTTTGGTTGGCTAACATTATTAGATTGCATGCTTGAGATCTATTTGATCCTAGAAAAATTGTTTATTTAACTTTCTAAGTGCTGCAGGTTTATCCCTAGTCATTTGATGATGACAAAAGGGGGAAGAAAAATTACAGTTAATGGTTAAGTATTTTAAGTATAATCTATGCTATTAGTGTGCTTGTTTTTTAACAAAAAAAAAAACAAAAGAAAATTAATAAAACACAAAAATATGTTTTTCTTTAAATAAATGTCATTATATTTGCCATCATTAAAAAGGGGGAATATTGTTGAACCTTAGTTTTGATGTTGACAATGTAGTGAATAAAATAGATTTATGGAGAATCGACTAAAAGTGATTTTAGTTGAAATTAAATTTATTTTATACTTAATATATTTTATGTTATATATTTATAGAGAATAAATTAGATGAGTGTCTAATTTGTATTAAATATATTTCATTTAATATATATTTGGTATTTTGTAGAGTATATTTATTAGAAAAAAAAATTAGAGGAGTATCTAATTTTGGGGTAAATATATTTTATTAAATATATCCTAACTCCTTCTATAAGTTAATTTATTTTTATTGAGATACTAATCTTGGTGTTTGGTGCAGGAAATTTGGTTAGTCCACTAGTATAAGACTAGTATATAATTTTATGTCACTCGTATGATTCGAATCATATACTTAAATTAATATTGGTTTTTGTTTAGTTTTTGTATGATATTTGAGTGACTTATTATTAGTAGTAGTAATTAATTAGCATTATTTTATTTTAATAAAAATCGTTTTTTTTAGTCAAAATTAAGTTAGAGCGTTTTTAGCAATTTGTGAAGTAAGTTGTTAGTGGAATAAATATTTGAAATTAAAATTTCAATTTTTATTCAAATTATAGTGTCATACGTGTAAGTAGTGTCCTACTTATTTGGTATGTGTTGTTGAGTCATTTTAGGATTTAAGTTGAAGGTTAAAATTTAGTCTTTGGTCAAATCCCATTATAATAGGAGTGGTTAGTGGTTCTTATTTTTTCCTATAACTATGTGTGTGATTAGGAGCATTGTTAGTTAGTTTTGAAATTTAAAAATTAGTTTTTCTTTAGTCAAACCATTAAAGTAGTAGTGCTTAGTGGTGTTTAATTGTCTTTGGTCATGCGTGTGTTTAGGAATAGAATTTTAAGGAGTTAGTTTTGTTGACTATGTTAGTTGTTAGTAGGTCTTAATATTGGGATTTAAGTTTCTTTGTCCACCAAGTCACACGTTTCTTTGTGGCTTGACTAAGTGAAAGTGTCTAGTCTTATTCTAGGGTTTGTTCTTTAGTTTGTTTTGCAATTGCTTTGGTCAACCTATTTTATAGGAGATGATGGACATGGCTTTACTTCACTATGCGTGTGGGTGGCTTCTTCTCCAAGACAAGATGTAATGACCCTGATTTTATTGGTATTTTTGCCGATAATCTATGTGTATTTATGTGTATGTATGTATAGTTCAAATTTATTTTTGAACTATTTATTTTATTTTATGTGAATAATTTCGATTTAATTCGAATTATTTATTTTCAGTTTTTATTATTTATGTTAATTATTATTTAATTAATTAGAATTTTATTTATTTAATTTTCTAATTAATTATTGAATATTCTTGGGTTAAATCGATTTGGGCATGATTAATCATGCAAGCGTGCAAGTTAGCCCAATTAGTCACGAGAGCCCAATTAGGCCCATTATAGCCATGATGGCCGGCCCCTTCTAGTGCATGACAAGATTTTTGCCACTTGCCTTGCTTTGACACTTAACTAACTTCTATAAATAGAAGTAGTTAGTGAGCCATGAGATCCATTTGCTAAAATTGCCATCTTATGCTCTTGCCATAAAAAAAAAAAAACAACTCCCTCCATTGTCCCTTGCCTCACGCCATTTTTGGCTATAATCACCATCAAATTGTTCATCCATCTTTCTAATCCCAATCTTAAAGATTCAAAGTCTATTGATCTTTAAGTATCAAAACACAATCTAAAACCCAACAATTTCATCCAAGATCCTTGTTCCGGGTTCGGTGTGGCTTTGATCGTGTGGGTCACGTGAAGCCGTGTGGTGGCTCGTGTGGGTGATCGTGTGGTGGTGCTCGTGCAAGTGGTGGTGCCGTGCAAGAGCAGCAGCAAGGCCGTGCAAGTGCAGCAGCTGTGCAGTGGTGCCGTGCGTGGGTGCTTGTGTTCGTGTGGTTAAAGCCAGCCGTGCCGTGTTGCTTGGAGCCGTGTGGTTCGTGATTCCGGGCAGCTTCTTGTGTTGTTTTTGTGTGTATATCTTCAAAAAGGTAACATACTTTCTCAACCTTGTTGGTATACTATGTTTATAGTATAGATTAAATGCATGTTTGGGTTGTTTGATGATGATTATCTATGATTTTATGTATGGTTTATATTCTAATTTTTAGGTGTTTGTATGATGTTTTGATGAAGGTTTTTCATGATGTTATGATTGATTATGTGTTGTTTTATGATCATGATAATTTTGTTGAAGTTTGATGAACTTTGGATAAGTTTAGTGGTAATTTTCGTGTGGTATATTGAGGATATGCGTATGATATGAATTATTTGGATGAGTTCTTGATTAAGTTCTTGAATCTTGATTGAGTTCTTGATTGAAGATCTTGAATCTTGAATGAGTTCTTTATGAGTTCTTTGAGTTCTTTATGAGTTCTTGATGAGTCTTTATGAGTTCTTGGTTGAATCTCGAAAGTTAAAGATAATGGTTTAAGAGTTAAAGATAGTTAAAGATTGTGTCTAATATGATTAAAGAATGGTTAATGAATAATGGATTATGGCTGGTTAGGCTCAAGATCAAGGCGTAAAGGCAATCTTGAGTATAACTTCGATGTTTTAACTAGTTATTTTCAAGAATCAAGGCATAGAGGCAATTCTTGAATTTAATTTAGTTAGGTTGAGATAATAAAATGATTAAATGATTAATTAATAAAGTTAGCTTGATTTCATTTCTAGACGCCCTAAACTTAGAGTAAGATTCTTTGTTTTTGGGTTAAGACGTTGCCCCTATTCTATCCGCGGTATTGGGATAGTTGGAGTCATACTATGTGATCCTTTGAATTTCCAGTAAGATTGGTTTCACGGGACATGGATTTCCAGTAAGATTGGTTTCATGCGGTTTGGGAGTAAGATTCTCAAATCCGAGCATAGTAGAAAGTTCGATCGCGTAAGATGCGTTCGTACGAGCACAGTCCGGTCTAGTATGTGAATGATAGTGCCAAAGATAGTTGGTTAGGTTGTTTGAGTCGAGTTCACGATTTTGGTTGTTCTCGTACTTTGATTACTAATGTTGACTATTTGGTTTATGCTATGTCCATGTGTATTCCCATTAAGGTGAGTCAGTTATGTTACTTGCCACTGATGGTGGACTGTTGTATGTTTTCCAGGTATTTCTGATGACGATACTCTTGCTTAGCTTTGGGTTGGGCG
This sequence comes from Salicornia ramosissima, assembly GCA_951394345.1. NCBI lineage: Eukaryota > Viridiplantae > Streptophyta > Magnoliopsida > Caryophyllales > Amaranthaceae > Salicornia > Salicornia ramosissima. Next base: position 36,012,032 of record OX596237.1, on the reverse strand, counting down.
AGCGACGTTTACTATTTCCGTTATTTGATGTATTTTCTATTTCTGTTGTTTATAGATAGTATTGGCGTATTGTATAGACTTTATACGTCATTGTTGGACTCTTTTATACGTTGTTTTTAGACTCTGACGTGTGGTTGGAGTTACTCGTATTCTAGTATTTCAAATTGAACTTTTGGACTAGTATGTACAAACTTGTGGGTATTTGTACGTTTGTGGTTGATTATTAATAATTTCGAGGAATTAGTTTTAATTTCTTAAGTATTTGAGTTGTAGTTTATAACTATTCGACTCGTCGGCTTCTTCCGCGCCGATTTAAGCGAGTCGGGTCGTTACACAAGAGGTTTTAAGACAAAGCTACAACTATATATGTAAGAGTGCAGCCAGAATTTTTGAGTACATCCACAACCAAGAGAAAACTCAAAGATCAAGATTTCAAGTGCAAAAATATTTCAAGTGTTCTTTGAGTTTTAGTCCTTTAGTTTTTCAATTCAAATCAATTGTAATTCATAGTAGTAAGGGTTGGGTGAGTGAAAAATCAAAAAGAATATTTGATTAAAATCAGAGAGAAAAGAGAAAAGAGAATTCAGATCTCATTCGAAATCTGAAGAGAGAAAAATCGATCTTTAGTAAGATTGTGGCATCAGTTGAGGGGGAACAGATGTCAAGGGGAAAAGGTTCCTAGTGGAACATAGAGAATAGAGAAGGTCCTTTTTATAGGTTGTAACAGAGTCGTTTGGCCTATAATTAATAAGAGAAGTCCAAGAGTCAAAATCCCTCGTGGTCAAGGTTTTTCTTACTAATTGGGCCTAGGAAGTTTTCCTTGTAGGTTAAATCTTTCTCTCTTTTATTTTTGTTTGCTCTTTCATTCATGTTTAAGTTAAAATTCCTCAAAAAGTTCAAAAACTCCCTCAACTACAATTCACCCCCTATTGTAGTTGCTATTCATATTACATCATGGACCTTACCCACGAACTCGAGCCAAGACATCTGGTGCAAGGGCATGAACGCGTTCCTCGCTATGCCCCACCAATTGTCGGCCTCTCTTCTCAAGTAGTAGGCGGTGATCTGGACCTTCTCGTGCTCGGGGCAAAACGTAGCGTCGAAGTGCTTCCCCATCTCGCGGATCCAGCTCTCCAGAATCGTAGGGTCGGCAACCCCATCATAAGTCGGTGGTCGATGACGAGCGATACGATCGAACGTCGACTGCGAGTTAGGCGTATGACGACTATGGTGCGCTAAAGTAAGGATCGCCTCCTCGAGCGCTCGTAATATCTGTCGTACCAATCTTGACCGGCGAGGTGTGGACATGCTGAAAACATCGCAAGAAAAAGACACACAAAGAGAAGCAGTGTAAGTCGAAAATCCACACTATAGTAAAGTACACAAATCAAAAAGAAACAAAAAAAAATAGGAAAAAGAGTCTTATCCCAGTTTCTTATACCCAACACTCTTCTCCCTTATAATTAACTTTGTATGGGTTTATCACTCGAGAATGTTAAAGCTCACAACTCCCGGGTTTTACGAAAATCCTAAAACTTCACTTAAAGTTCTAACCTATTCGGCTCTGATACCAACTATGACGACCCGACTCGCTTAAACTGGCGCGGAAGAAACCGACGAGTCGAATAGTCGTTCTAACATACAATCACACTAAGAATTTAAAACAAAACCTCTAAAATTATTATTACTAAATCCGAAAAGTACAAAACCCACAAGATTGTACAATAATAAACCCAAAATACTCAATACTAGGAATTAACTCCAAAACATTACCAGAGTTAGAATATACGAATTACAACTACTAAAAGTCCGAACTAAAAACAAAATACGAACTAAGAAAACAAAAATACAACGGCACTCGCCCAACCTAAAGCTAAGCAACACCGTCATCATCGGAGTTACCTGAAAATGAACTACAATCCACCGTTTGTGGCGAGTAACATAACAGTCCCACCCTAACGTGGATACACATGATCATAAAATAAATCAAATAAGCATATCAAGCACTCAAGCATACCAACCATGCGACATAACATCACAATAATGACATTAAAAACGATAACCACAATAAACAATGATAATAACATGAACATCAAAATCATCAAGAATCATCATCATCAATACACGCCAATTACACGCATGACGTAGACCAATTTTATCAACAAAACTATCAATTCTATACACCGAAACTTCATAGAAATCGAACATGAACATGATCAAACATCGAACTTATCGAAACTGATCATAACATGCATAAACACTACGCAAAACATCACGAAATCATCTCCCAAAATCTGCCCAAATTCACGTATGGAAATAGGGTCATACTCATCAACTTTTGGTCTAATTTAGTCATCTAATCTACCCTATGAATCAATGTATACAAACTAGGATAGGATAGCATGTTACCTTAATGAGATTTAACCGCTTAAACCTACGAAAACCCGCTGCCCAGAAGTGATTCCACACCGCCCAACAATCAAGCACACCCACATGGCTTCACCACGAACACTGACTCCTCTTGCACAGATCCAACCGCACGGCCAGCCACGAACCCACACTCGTACACGACCCTCAACCCACACGAACACGGCACCACCGCTTGGCCAACCACGAACCCACTCAAAACCGAAACCAAACTAGTGATCTTGAATGAAACTATTGGGGCTTAATTTGGGTTTTGATACTTAAAGATCAATGGAGATTGAATCTTTAAGTTTGGGTTTGAAAAGATGATGAACAAATGATGGAGATGAATTGGCCAAATGGGCGTGGGAAATGAAGAGCAAATGGAGGGACTGTTTGTGTTTTGATTTGTAAGCAAAGGATGGCTAAATGAGCAAAATGATGTTTAAGCCTTACTAACCCTTCTATTTGTAGAAGTTAGTTAAGGTGTGAACACAAAGTAAGTGGCAATCATGCCACATCACAAGGGGGTCGGTTGGGCAAGGCTTAAATGGGCTTCTAAGTTCAATTGGGCTAATTACACTTAAGCATGACTACTCATGTCTAAATTGCACTTGGCCCAAAATTAATTAATCAATTAGAAAATTAAAAATAAAATTCTAATTAATTAAAATAAAAAATAAAACAATTAATCATCAAATAAAATAATCACAATGAATCAATAAAACAAAAATAAATAGTCCAAAATAAATTTGCACCATACATAAAAATAAATATAAATATAGACAAATAAACAAAGCAGAAAAATACCAAAAAACTGGGGCGTTACATTCCTGGCCTGGCCCCTCTCAGTTGGGAGCTAGCCTATTTTTTTTGAAGTTGATGGTTTCATTCATCCAAGTTGTTGGCGAGTCCACCTGGTAGGTGCACCCGTCTGTGTTGAACTATGTTTGATTTGATGGATGACAAACCAGTTCTCTATACTTGATTGTTATGCATGTTTGTAATTGAACATGTTAATTCAAGTGAGAATTCTTCAAGGAAAATCTGAAGACCTTGAGATACTTGAAGAATCAGAGGTTAAGAGCTTGAAGTCTTTTAATTTTTGTACTTCTAGGATCTTCTTGTAAAATAGACTTAGGAAGATAAAACTTGTGTTTCTAAGTAAAGAGCAAAAAGAATTAAAGTTTATGTCCAGTAATGAGAACAAGCCAAGAACAAACAAAGAACAAGCTTGGAACAGTTCTCTTTTCCAGATGCATGTAGACTTTGTAGTACTAAGACCACTATGGGAACAAACCTCAGTATTACGCACGTGCACTTAAGTGATCCGTACCAATTTTCGTGTTCAAAATTATTTTTGAAAATTAATTTGAAAATCTGCGAAATTGATACACCAAATCAGCTCATTAAATGCAATGTACTTTGTTTGGACTTTAGTGTACGTCTCACTTCCCATAGTGGAAAGAGACAAAGTCTGAAACAAGAACACTGCACTTGTGTCAACTGAAGTTGTTTGGACAAATTTGGCAAGTCTCCAAGCACACTTCTAGGGGACGGTTTTTTCCTTGCCTATATAAGCAATCCTTTGAAAAAAACCTAAAAGACTTTTGCTCTCCAAAGAAAACCAAGTCATATTTTCTGAGAGTTTATCCTTAGAGCAAAACCATTTCCATATCCATCTTTAAGAGAAAAAACTTACGGAGATTTAAGTTTGTAATATTTGAACCACTTAGAGGGAAGTGGTTGGGGAGTTTACTGTGAACACTGAGTGAACTGTTAGAGTTAACAGTTGGGGAATTAAGTGTTACAGAGTTGTAGCATTTAATTGAGTGTGTAACGTTGTTATTATTCAGAGTTGATTAATAATATTGGTGAGAGAGTGGAGGACGTAGGCTTGTTTAGAAGCCGAACCTCGTTAAATCTTTGTGTCCCTACTTTTTATTTACTTTTCTATCGTTGTTCTTACAAAAAGATAAACAAACTTTGAAAATGATTGAAAAAACACATATACTCAATTCAACCCCCCCTTCTTGAGTATACATTAAACTTACAATTGGTATCAGAGCCTAACTTCTAAAAAGTTAACTACCTAGAGGAGCAAGAAGATGTCTACTCAAGAATCAAACAGTTCCAGAATCCCCAAGTTCAATGGCACTAACTAATCTTGGTGGAAGAATTGCATGAAAAATCTTATCATTGGGATAGATTATGAATGTTGGAAGATTGTTAAAAATGGACCCCTGTTCATCCACAAGAAGAATCAGGAAGGGCTGATAATTCCAAAGTCAGAAGAAGAGTACACAAGTGAGGATTACAAGAAGCTAGAGAAGAATGCAAAGGCAATGTCACTTGTTCAACAAGGAATTGCAGAATGTGAGATAAATCGAATTCTAGCTTGTTCTTCTGCAAAGGAAATATGGGATACACTAGAGCTTACATTTGAAGGAAACTCTGAAGTGAGAAGGTCAAAAATTGACATGCTCATGTCAAAGTATGTGGTCTTTGAGATGACTAGGGAAGAAAACATAAAGGATATGTTTACAAGGTTCATGACCATTGTAAATGAACTTAAGTCACAAGGGAAGACCTTCTCAAGTGAAGAGTTGGTGAGGAAAATGTTGAGAAGCTTGTCAGGGAAGTGGATGCCCAAGGTAACTGCCATACGAGAAGAAAAGGACCTGACCACAGTATCTCTAAAACAACTTATTGGTTCTTTGATGACTCATGAGATGTTAGTAGATTCAAAGGCAGAATCTAGCTCAATAAACAAGGAGATGGTTCTCAAAGCAGAGGAATCTGAGGAAGATGAAGATGATATAATTCTTATGGCCAGAAGGTTTGAAAAATACCTTAGGACAAAGTCCAAGGGTAAGTTTGCAAAAGGAAGAAACAGTTCTGGACAGTTTAGGAAAACCAGTTCCAATGCTGGTTGCTTCTAATGTGGTGAAGTGGGGCACAGAATCAAGGAGTGTCCAACATGGAAAAAACCCAAGGGAAACCCTGGAGTCCAGGCTGAGAAGAAGGTTTTCAAAAGAGCTATGTTGGCTGCAGTTTGGGGAGATTCAAAATCAGAGAATGAAGAAGAAGCAAATCTCTGTCTTACTGCTTTCACATGCATAGACCAGTCTGAGGTCTGTTCGGAAGAAAAAGAAGTTCTCTGTCTCATGGCTGGTGGAAGCAATTCAGATGACAACCAGGTATGTTTTAATGATATTAAGGCAAATATGTATAATCTAGATAGAGATGAATTACTTGATTATCTTGAGTTCACCATTGATCAATACATTAGTGTTGGGTCTGCCTACCAGAACAACAAAAAGAAACTAAAAGAAATAGTTCGAGATTATGAAATATGTGGTGCTAGATCTGCTGAACTTGAGCTTATTTGTGAAGAACTTAAAGAAAAAATTTCTGAACTTTAAATAACAGCATATCAGCAAAGAATGGAGCTTGAGACATTAAAATCCAAACCAGTCCCTAAAGAGGATGAACTTTTTGAAAAAATTGAAAAGGGGTTTAATGAGCTCAAGAAGTCCATTACACATAGTTCAAATTTTGAACTGCTAAAAGACACATGTACCTTGAGTAAATCTGATATCATACTTGCATATGACCACTTAATTGAAAAACTAGAAGACTTACACAAGGAACATGGTGATCTTAAGGTTTCTGAAGAGAATGGTTCTCGGACTGCCTTTGATGAGGTTTTGGATGTCTTACATGATAAGTGCATAGCTAAGATATATGATCTTGAGGCTGAACTCATCCTGCTAAAACAAGAAAACATCAAGAAAACCAGTGACGAACCAAATCCCTCTCTGGTCTCAAGACTACAGGATGAACTTCAAAAGACTGGACTTGATTTAAAATCTTTTGAGCAACAAAATGAAGTTCAACTTAAGAGGCTTGAGAACAAGGAGAATGAGCTATCAGATTGTATGAACCAATTGAACAAAATGTTAGATGCTCATAAAATCCTAAACATCCTCACATCCCAACCTGGAAATTCTCAAAGGTTTGGTTTAGGGTATTCTGGATCTAGTTCTACAACTGTTCTAGGCAGAGACAACACATGGTTCGATGAATTCAAGAAAGGCAAGTATATATTTGCCAAGGATATGCATGTTTGTACCTACTGTGGTAAGAGTGGTCATGTTATTAACAAATGTTTCACCAAAAAGAAGCATGACAAGAAGAACAAAACCTACACCCAACAAGTGTGGGTTAGGAAGGTCAAGATTGAGAATATTTTAAAGAACAAGGAACCCAAGCTGGTCTAGGTTCCTAAAACTAACCTTTAGTTTGCTTGTGCAGGTACGAGTGAAAGGAAAGCCATATTGGTATTTGGACAGTGGTTGCTCAAGACACATGTCCGTGGATAAAGAACAATTCCTTTCACTCACTGCATTCGAGGGAGGGCACGTGACATTTGGTGAAAATAGCAAAGGACTTATCAAAGGAGTAGGTAAGGTTGGTAAGTCACTCTCCCAAGCAATTGAAAATGTTTACTATGTAGAAGGTTTGAAACAATACTTTTGGAGCATATCTCAACTATGTGACAAGGGAAATAAAGTGAATTTTGAATCAAACACTTGTCACATAGTGAACCCTAAGACAGGGGAACTGGTCTATGAAGGAACAAGTCATAATAATGTGTATATTACATACTTAAATTAAATTCCACAGAACAGTGCCCTCTGCCTTAGTGTTGTAGAGGATGACCAATGGCTTTGGCATAAAAGATTAGGACATCTTAGCTTCACTTTGGTCAACAAGTTGAGAACACAAGATTTGGTGATAGGCTTACCTAACATCAAATATGTGGCAGACCAGCTCTGTCAAGAGTGTGCAAAGTGCAAACATGTGAGATCTTCTTTTAAACCAAAGAAAGTGGTTAGTTCCTCTACACCATTTGAACTTGTACACATGGATTTATGTGGACCTATGCGTGTACAAAGTAGAAATGGCTTTAGTTATGTATTTGTCTTAGTTGATGATTACTCTCATTTCACTTGGACCATATTCATGAAATACAAAGATGAAACTTTTGATGAATTTGAAATTTTAGTGAAACAGGTCCAGAATAAGATCAATCATCAGTTAGCATCTATCAGATCTGATCATGGATCAGAGTTTGATAATGCTAGCTTCATAACTTATTGTATGGAGCATGGTGTTTGTCACAACTTTTCAGCCCCCAGAACTCCACAAAAAAATGGAGTAGTTGAAAGAAAGAATCGCACTCTGGAAGAAATGGCTAGAACCATGCTTCCAGAGAGTAGTCTGTAAAAGAAATTTTGGGCTGATGCTGTGAGTACATCATGCTACATAGTCAATAGGGTTATGCTAAGACCAATACTTAGACAAACACCTTATGAACTTCTAAGGGGTCGAAAACCAAACATTGAACATTTAAGGATATTTGGTTGTAAGTGTTTTGTACACAACAATGGTAAGACCAGTTTGGACAAGTTCGACCCCAGGAGTGATGAAGCTATTTTTATTGGGTATTCTCCTCATAGCAAGGCATATAAAGTTTTCAACAAAAGAACCTTGTGTGTTGAAGAGAGTATCCATGTGTTATTTGATGAAACTAACATGTTCAACAAGCCTGTGCAGGTAGATGATGATGAAGGCTTTGATATTGGGATGACAAATTTCACTGGAGCTTAACCAGAGAACACTGCTGAACCAGACCCCCCAACTCCTCCTGTAAACAACAATGGGTCTGGTGCAGCAGAGGCAAATGCTAAACAGGTTGTTGAACTCAGTGACTCTCCTGCCCATCCAACTGAAGATGAAGTGGGAGAGAACACTGAAGAAACAGGTCCACCCTCTCAAAATGAAAATGAAATAGGGGGAACCAGTACAGACATTGGTTCTAACTTAGGTGACTCAAATATTGTAAGAAAGAGTATGTTTAAGCAAAGAAATTCTCACCCTTCTGATCAAATCATTAGTGATTTATCAAAAGGAGTCCAAACTAGAAATTCTGTTTGGAAGAATTTTTGTGCTTACTTCTCCTTCTTATCTCACATAGAACTAACTGACTATAAGATTGCACTAATTGTTCTGATTGGATCTTGGCCATGCAAGATGAGTTGAACCAGTTTGAAAGAAATCAGGTTTGGTATCTTGAACCAAGAACCAATGAGATGTCAGTTATTGGAACCAAATGGGTCTTCAGAAAAAAAATGGATGACTCAGGTACTATAGTCAGAAACAACACCAAGAAAGTAGTTCAAGGGTTTAAACAACAAGAGGGAATAGATTATGATGAAACCTTTGCTCCAGTAGCCAGGCTTGAGGCAATAAGAATCTTAATTGCCTTTGCTGCCCACATGAACTTTACACTCTTTCAAATGGATGTTAAAACTCCTTTTCTAAATGGCTATTTGAAAGAATATGTGTATGTGAAACAGCCCCCTGGCTTTGAGGATAGAGTTTGTCCAGATCATGTCTACAAGTTGGAAAAATCTCTTTATAGCCTCAAACAAGCCCCTCGTGCTTGGTATGAGAGACTCTCTAGTTTTCTTATTGAAAATCATTATGAGAGAGGCTCAGTGGATAAAACTCTATTCTTAAAGAAAAGGGGAACAGATCTAATTCTATTTTGTGTGATGTGTTTGCAGACCTAATGAAGAGTGAATTTGAGATGAGTATGATGGGAGAACTTGGCTTCTTCCTAGGGCTCCAAATCAAGCAAGTGGATGATGGAATCATGATCCACCAACAAAAGTATCTCAAGGAGCTGCTCAAGAGATATGGTCTGCAAGATAGCAAGTCCTATGACACACCTATTCCTACCTCTTCTAAACTGAGCCTAGATGAGAAAGGAAAGGATGCTGAGGATAAGCTATATAGAGGTATGATTGGCTCACTTCTCTACTTAACAGCTAGTAGACCAGACATAGTGTTCTCAGTTGGGTTGTGTGCTAGATTTCAAAGCAACCCAAAAGAGTCTCATCTAAAAGCAGTTAACAGAATTTTTAGGTACTTGAGTGGCACAGAGGACATGTGCTTATGGTATCCAAAGGGAAGTAATTTTGATCTTTTAGGATACAATAATGCTGACTATGCTGGTTTTAGTGTTGACAGGAAGAGCACTCCAGGAATGGCTCACTTCTTAGGTTCTTGTCTCATATCATGGGGATTTAAGAAACAAAATTCAGTGGCCTTATCCACAGCTGAGACAGAGTACATAGTTGCTGCTTTGTGATGTGCTCAATTGCTTTGGATAAAGAAAGAACTTAAAGATTTTGGGATTTGTTCCGGAAGTGTTCCCATATTGTGTGACAACACCAATGCTATAAACATTTCTAAAAATCCTGTCCAGCACTCTAAAACCAAACATATTGAAATCAGACAACATTTTCTCAGAGACAATGTTGAAAAAGGAAATGTGAATCTTGAATTTTGCAGATCTGCAGAACAATTGGTTGATGTTTTCACTAAACCCCTAAGCAGGGAAGTGTTTGTCAAACTCCGCACATTACTTGGTATGGTAAGGATTAGATCCTATTTCCTTAGGACTTATCTTTCCCTTTTTGGCTATGTTTGACTTTTTGATCCTTAGTGTACATAAGCAGGGTTGGTTAACTTTTAAATGTCATATATGCAAGTGGTCTCAAAATTCTTATGTTGATGTTGTTCCAATGTGTGGTATCTCTAAGTTGCCTAACTAAAAGGTGCCTCAAGTTTTTAATAAATACAGATCAGTGTCAAACCATCGTCAGACCAGTCCCTTGCAATGGTTATATCAATTTATTGCTGAACCCTCAATTTTGAAATTGAGGATTTAATTGTTCTGACATGTGACCGTTGTGAACAGTGTAAAGTAACTTCCCTCTTATCTGTTCTAATAACTGCCATTTTTCTTCACTTTAATTCATACTTTCACATTGAAATCTCTCTTTAACCGTCTCTCTCTCCCTCTAATTACTCTTCTCCCTCAAACCCTAAGCACCATCACCATAATCTCTTTTCAAGAATTCTATATCAGTTTATCTCTCTCTCATCAAACTTAATGATTCAAATCGAAAATGGGAAGAAAGAAGAACAAAGCTTCAAGGAAGAAAAGCAGAGGACTAAGTCAATCTTTTTGTTTCACACCTTCTAAGAACGAGAAGGAATCAAGTATTGTTGTGGTTGCTGAACACCACAAAGCAGAAGAGAAGCAGAAAGAGGTCAAGGACCAAGCCACTGTAGAAACAGTTGTTGAATCGAAGGATGCATGTAAGCCTAAAGAGAAATCTACTCCACCACCAAGCCCTAAATCATCACCACCATCTTCACCAAAATATCCACCTCCTCAACCTCAGAGAACTCCATCACACTCCACATCAAAGAAATCACCCTCTCCATCACCTAAACAACCCTCTCCACAGCCCACTATCTCCTCACCTCCACAAAAATCACCATCACCCTCAAAAGCCAAAACTCCTCCTCCACCATCACCACAAAAGTCCAAAACACCACCAACCTCTTCACCATAAAAAGAAACAACCCCATCACCTTCTCCAAAACCACAAAAGACACCTTCACCAACCCCTCAGATCACAGAGAAACCAGTTCCATGCACTGAGGAGAAAGAAGTAGAGAAGGAAGAGACAGAAAAGAAGGATGAAGACACACATGCACAGGGGTATTACAGGGGGAAAAAGAGACTGGTAAGAGGACAAGGCCCTTGAGGACAATGGTCTGTAAGGAAGAAATTAAAAAGGAACCTACTGAATAGGTTCCTGTGGGAAAGAAGGAGGAAAAGAAGAAACGAGTGAAAAGTGTGGCAAAGAAGGGTAAAGCTTCTGAGAGCCCCAAGCCTGCAACCAAACTCCCAACTGAAAAGAAGAGGAAGGCTGACTCTGCTCCTGAAAAGGCTTGAGCCAAGAAGAAAGGTAAGACCATTTCTGAACCACTGTTTGAATTAAGTGGTAGGGATGTCTTGTTTGGTTTTGCATGTCCTAAGTCTTGGATGAGTCAACCCTTTGTAGATGAGTTTAAGGAGGCTATAGAATTCCAGGGTGGGGAAGGGCTATTTGATAAGAGGCAAGATTTTTTTGTGACTTGTGTTGAGGAATTCTACTCAAAATTGGGGAAATTAGACAAAGGAAAGGTCTGGAGTGAGGTCGAAGGGGTCGACATCACTTTATCAAGGAAGAGTCTAGGGGAGGTACTGGTGTACTAAGAGGTGGGTTATGTGACTACTCAAAGGACAACTGGCCTACTATTCCTGAGGTTAGTACAGAACACATACAAACCACTCTCTTTACCGGTTCTCCAAATGATGTTTCTGGCTATGTAATTGGCCAACTAAGGGAACCAGTGATGAGGTTGTTCCATACAGTAGCCTCTAAGATAGTACTCCCTAGGGCTCAGGGTAGAATGGATGTAAGAAAAATGGATGTTGTGATTATCTACTGCCTATATGAGAAGATCAAGCTGAGTCTCCCTGGTCTCATGCTAGCCCACATGGTTAGCATTCTAGAAAGGTCAAACCACTCTCTACCCTATGGTGCATGGCTTAATCTGGTTTTCCAAAGTAGGAAGGTACATCTGAGTGGTGAGGTTAAGAATATGTCTGTCCTCACCAACCAGATCCTAGGTCAGAAGGGAATGACCTTTGAAGGTGGTATACTGAAAATGAGGGATGAAGAGAGGACCACTGGGGTCAGGAGAACAAGCAGCTCAAGGTTTGAGGAAGCCACTAGGTCAATGTCCAAACAGGTGCAAACACATGGAGAACTACAGGAAAAGATAATGGCTAGTGTGAATGCCCTATGCACTTCTCTGGATTGATCAATCAAGACCATATCAGCACAATTGGACTCCCTTGAAGAAAAGCTTGCCTCCTCTTCCAGCATCAAGCCCAAGAGTACTAAAAGACCAGTTCCCATCATTGTCCAAGTCAAGAAGAAGCAGCAGGAGGAGAGTGCAGAAAAGGAAGTTGAGGATTCTACTGAGGATTCTGATGATGATGCTAACTCTAACTCCTCTTAGCTTACCCCCTACCCTACTAACATATCTTTCAAACTATCATTTCTCTAGTTTCCTTGAACAATTACCTATTTCTAGTTTTTGATCATTTCTGCTAAACAATTTCTTTGCAGAATGGTCCTGGTCTATATAATTATTTAACTTGTGTGTGCACTTTGACATTTGGGATTGTGAGTTGCATGTACTCACTTTTGGGACAGCATCTCTAGAATGCTGTGTTTATATTATGCTTGTGTTGACTTTACTTGTTGCCTTCTCCTAATCTTTGTGCTGTATTAATTTTGTAATTTGATGATGCCAAAAGGGGGAATAGGACAGGTGAAGTTCCTAGTGTCAGGTGTAGCAACTTGAACAAGGTTTAGACCTTGTTAGAGATGGCCCAGCTTTATGCCTAGGAGTACTTTGAATTCAGATCAAATATTCCTATCCATCCCAACTGGAAGAAACTCTTCCAAGTGAATTTAAAATTCTCTTGCTACATTTGATATTGATAAGTCTTGCAGGTTACAGGTCTAATGCTGAAACTCAATAAGTAATTGAGTAACGTGATGAGTTGACTGAACTTGTAATCAGTCTAATTGTGCCTTTGGTTTGCTGTGTTATTTAATTCTCTGAGATTATGAATCTGACTCCAGGCACAGTGCAAGACCAATTCCTCTGAACAGTTGTTTTATCTTAAAACAATTGGTTACTGTTCTCAGGCGGAACTTCATGGTTTGTCATAATCAAATAGGGGGAAATTTTTGAACCATGTTTGATTTGAGGGATGACAAACTGATTCTCTATACTTGATTATTATGCATGTTTGTAATTGAACAAGTTAATTAAAGTGAGAACTCTTCAAGGCAAATCTAAAGACCTCAAGATACTTGAAGAATCAGCAGTCAAGAGCTTGAAGTCTTTTCATTTTTGTACTTCTAGGATCTTCTTGTAAAATAGACTTAGGAGGATATACCTTGTGTTTCTAAGTAAAGAGCAAACAGAATTAAAGTTTATGTCCAGTAAAGAGAACAATCCAAGAACAAGCTAAGAACAGACAAAGAACAAGCTTGGAACAGTTCTCTTTGCCAGATGTAGACTTTGTAGTACTGAGACCACTGTGGGAACAGACCTCAGTATTACGGACGTGCACTTAAGTGATCTGTACCAATTTTCGTGTTCAAAATTATTTTTGAAAATTTATTTGAAAAATATTGATCACTTATGTTTTGGAAATCTGCCAAATTGATACACCAAATCAACTCATTAAATGCAATGTACTTTGTTTGGACTTTAGTGTACGTCTCACTTCCCATAGTGGAAAGAGACAAAGTCTGAAACAAGAACACTGCACTTGTGTCAGCTGAAGTTGTTTGCACAAATTTGGCAAGTCTCCAAGCACACTTCTAGGGGACGGTTTTTTTCTTGCCTATATATTCAGTGTACGTTTGGTTAAATACGGTTCTATCCGTACGATTTCAGTTATTATCAGTTAATTGTAAATGATTATATTCAGTTACATTATGGTCATTTTCAGTTTTGTAAGGACATTTTTAACGGTTTTGATCAAGGTAGATATCGAGTATTAATGGGTTTACCCTGTAAATGTGTAAGTGTGTATCGAGTATTAATATCAAGTGTAAATGACAGTCAAGATGATGATGGGTGATACTGAATTGACGATAACAACGATCATAACAATAATGATAACAATTAACAACAACAACAATGAAATGATGATGATACCAATGATGATGGTGATTGATTTGATATATATGAATAATATAAGGAAAAACGGAATTTAATAATCCCGTCTTTTGGTGGTCCGCTCAAAATAATCCTAGCTTTAATTTATTTCAAAATAATCCCACCTTTATACGTCATCTGCTTAAAATGGACAATATCACCCACAATCGGTCCATTTTGAAAAGAAAAAATTAAAGGTGGGATTATTTTAAGCAACTGATATATAAAGGTGGGATTATTTTAAGCAACTGATATATAAAGGTGGGATTATTTTGAAATAAATTAAAGGTGGGATTATTTTGAGCAAACTAGCAAAAGGTGGGATTATTAAATTCCAATTTTGCATAATATAATGACAACAATAGTAGTAACAATATCGAGAACAAGAACAATAATAAGATTTGAGCCTATTTTTAATCTAATACAAAGTTCATAATATGTGATATGCGTAAGAGATTTGAGGTCTGAGGATATTGTAGTCGTATACTAGAATGCATACAATTTTAAATTTTTCATTAAAGCATGGGAGGCATGGTTAATTTGTCATTGAAATTTTGGAGTTAAGGTTAATTTTTCTTTGAAATTTTGGTGGGAAGTTGATTTTTGCATTGAAATTTTGGAGGTAAGGTTAATTTTAATTGAAATTTGCGAAGGAAAGTTGATTGAAATTGTGGAGGGAAGGTTAATTTGTAATTGGCATTTGGGAGGGGAGTTAAATTTGTAATTGAGATTTTGGTTTAGTTAACCAATAGTTTAAACAATTTTCAGTTAATTTTAGTTTAGTTAACCAATAATTTAAAACATTTTTTCAGTTCATTTATGTTCAGTCAACTAACAATGTTAAACATTTTTTTGTGAAGTTCACTTTAGTTATGATCAGTTCAAAACTGTTTTAAATAGTCTAAATTTTTCAATTCAGTTGATTTAAGTTCAGTTTCAATTTAGTTAAGTCCATTTCAGTTTGTTTTAGTTGGTATTTCAGTTATGAATCATTTGGTTCTTGGTTCATTTCACTTAAGTTAATTCAGTTCAGTTTCAGTTAGGTTCAGTTTCAGTTAGATTCATTTATCATATTTTCAGTTCAATTTCAGTTAGCTTCAATTATCCTCTTTTCAATTCACTTCAGTTAATTTCAAATACTTTTCAGTTCAGTTTCAGTTCAGTTCTGTTATTTTCAGATACTCGATTTTCAGTTCAGTTTCAGTTCACTTCAGGTTTTTTTCAAATATTTAGCAGTTAACTTCAGTTTCAGTTCGCTTCAGATTTAGTGCAGTTCAATTCAGTTCGATATTTTTCAGTTGCATTTCAATTATCAGTTCAGTTCAATTAAAGTTTCAGGTAATTTCAGGTCGACCCAAAACAGTTCAGTTTCAGTTAGTTCAATTCAGTTAAATCAGTTCTGACCCAATCTGACAGCGGTACTCGCAGGTTTTCCCGTAGAGAACTGTTGGAGGGCTGGTCTCTAAAGATGACTGCAATGATGTTGTAGGGTGTCTCTAGAGCCTTTTTCTTCTGGGGCTCCTGGTCACGCTTTTTCTCGTGAGCAGGGCCTTCCTTTTTGCGAGCAGTCTTCCAGTCTTTGTACTACTTGAAGTACCCTCTACTAATCAGGTCTTCAATGTTATCACGCAGGGTCCTGCATTTCTCCGTGGCATGACGACGGCAGTCCTGAAAATCACAATACCGGTCTCTTTCCCGTCCAGCTGTCTTCATTGGCGGTGGTCTGCGCCACTTGTCCTTATTTTTATGGGAATCATAGATCTCTACCACGGATACGGTCAGGGGGTGTAAGAGTCAAAAGTTAGAAAATCATTCTTCCTTGGTTCCTTTTGCTCTTTTTTCCCTCTATCTCCTTTCTTTTCACCAGGGGGAGCTCGTAAAGCTTTGTTGAACTCCTCTGTCCTAATGAATTTATCAGACTCCTACATCGCCTCGGTGAGGGTTGAGAGATTTTCCCTGACCAGGTGGGCTCTGTATGACCCTGGTTGTAGGCCATGCTTCAGGGCCATCATAAATTTGTCCCACTTGAGGGGGGACACTGCTATGGTCTCCCTACTGAATTTGGCCAGATACTCTCGCAGTCTTTCTTCCCTGCTCTGCTTAACGCTCATGAGTTCCATTGAGCTCTTCTCTCTCCTTCGTCCACTAATAAAATGACTAGTGAACTGCTGCGTGAGCTGGGCGAAGTCATAGATGGTGCCTGGTGGCAGAATCTGGAACCAGGATTGTGCCAGGCCTGTTAAAGTACTTGGGAAGTATTTGCACCAGGTAGCATCCGTGTAGGCGCCCAGGTACATATGCGCCTCATAAAGCTGAATGTGGTTGTAGGGTTCCCTGTCCCGTCATATTTGATATAGCCTGGTAGCTTCACCCTTTGAGAGGATTCAAAGATGATAGAAGCGTGGAAAGGTGATTTTGTGGGGGTTTTGATCTCTGGCCTGGGTAGCCTGCCTGTTCTGAGACAGGTGGATTGTAATAACCCGAAATTCTGGGCTAGAAAATTTCGTGGTTAATTATTATTATTTTAATATTCTAAGTCCAAAATGCCCGATTATTTGGACTTTTAATTCTTATTTCTTCCCCTTGTCTCAAAATTGGGCCCAAAGACCCAACTAACTCCCCTTGGCCGGCCCTCTCCTTACTTGGCCAAGGATTAATTTCTTTTTATTGTTAATATTGATGTAATATGAATAGCAACTACAAGAGGGGAGGTGAATTGTAGTTGAGGGAGTTTTTGAACTTTTTGCGGAATTTTAACTTAGACTCGAAAGAAAGAACAAACAGAAATAAAATAGAGAGATTTAACCTACAAGGAAAACTTCCTAGGCCCAAACAGGAAAAAAAACCTTGACCATGAGGGATTTTGACTCTTGGACTTCTCTTATTAATTATAGGCCAAACAACTCTGTTACAACCTATAAAAAAGGACCTTCTCTATTCTCTACGTTCCACTAGGAACTTGTTCCCCCTAACACCTGTTTCCCCTGAACTGATGCCACGATCTTACTAAAGATCGATTTTTCTCACTTCAGATTTCGAATGAAATCTGAATTCTCTTTTTCTTTTCTTTCTGATTTTAAATCAAATATTCTTTTGATTCTTCTCTCACCCAACCCTTATCACTATGAATTACAATTGATTAGAATTGAAAGACTAAAGATCTAAAACTCAAAGAACACTTGGAATAATTTTTGTTCTTGAAAAACTTGCTCTCTGAATTTTCTCTTGGTTGTGGTGTATTCGAAAATTCTGGCAGCCCTTTGTATTTATAGTTGAAGCTTTGTCCTAAAATATCTTGCCTTGGAGAAGAAGTCTTCCCCACGCATGACTCGCCCATCACCTCCTACAAAATAATTTGACAAAAAAAATAGCAAAACAACCAAAGAACTAACCCTAGAATATGACTAGATACATTAAACATAGTCAACCCCACTACATAGTCAACCAAAGACTAAAGTTAAATTGTTAATTTTTTAATTCCTAAAATAAAACCCACTAATTCCTAACACTACTACACGTAAGAATTGAAAATAAAAAACAAAATTTTTATTTTAAAACTTAAATCCTAATATTAAGCATAACTAACCACTAACCTAGTCAACAAACTAACTAACAATACTCTAACCACACGCATAGGAGAAGAAAGAGTAAACCCACTAACTACTCCTATTTACATGGAATTGACAAAACTAATTTATAATTTTAAAAAAATAAAATTGAAAAAGATTCTACTGACTACTAACAAAGTCCTACTAAGTAGGAATACTAATTAATTCCTAACTACACGCATGACCCTAACAAATAGAATAAAAATAGAATTAGTTAAATTCAAATAATTATTCTACTAACAACTTACCAATAAACCTAAAAATACTCTAACTTAATTTTGACTCTAATAAAATCCTGACTTACATGAAAATAAAATAATGTAAATTATTTACCACTAATAATTAGTCACTTAAATATTATACCAAAACTAAACAAATATTAGTTTAAGTATCTAATTTTATTTACACGAGTGACATACTAGTCTTATACTAGTGAACTAAATAATTTCCTGCACCACACCAAGATTATTATTCCAATAAAAATAAATTAACACAACAAAAGAGTTAGAACATATTTAATAAAATATATTTACATCAAAATTAGATACTCCTCTAATTTTGTTCCCAATAAGTATATTCTACAAAATATCAAATATATATTAAATGAAATATATTTAATACAAATTAGACACTTATCTAATTCATTCTCTATAAATATATAACATAAAATATATGAAATATAAAATAAATTTAATTTCAACTAAAATTACTTTTAGTCGATTCTCCATAAATTTATTTTATTCAACCATTATATTATTCTATTGTCATCATCAAAAATAAGGTTCAACAAATATTATTTAGATAAATCTATGTCTAAATATCAATATATATTTTATTAACCTAATTATTCTAAAAATCCTATTTTTAACCATTGCATACCAAGTCTCCTATTTTCACTCATTTTTCCCCTATTTTCTCTCCTTTTACACGGCCCCCCTCTATTTTATTTTCTTTAATTAATTATTTTGTTCCTTATAATTACTTATAGGGAACAATACTCATATCCTTTTATTCTAATATCAAAAAGCTCTAAACTCTCAAAAGAACCCACAAATCCCCTAAGGAGCCGTGTATTCTCGAACCCCCCAAACAAGAAATTTTCTTGTTTTCTTCCTGCTTCAAGGTAACTAGACTAACCCCCTTGAATTTGGATGAATTTATCATATAGTTGATTAGGATTAAACTAGGAAAATTGATTGAATTAGTATCATGATAGGCTTATATTATTCGAACCTTTTTAATGATTGTTCATGTTATTTCTTGATATTGTTATGTAATCTTTAATGAATCTTTGTATTTTTAATAAATTCCATGCATGATATATTATCTTAAATTATATGTTTTGATTGGAATAATTACATGTTAATTTACGAAATTATTTCTTGAACCAGGCGTGTGATAGCCGAGTGTATTGCTAAATTTTATATTGATTTTAAGATATTTTCTAGATTTAAAAGTATGATCTTGAGTTATTTAATTGCCTAATTAAAATCTTGAATTAAATTTATAATCTTGTTCATATTGTTCTTGGTTTTCGAGTGGTCAAAGAATTAAAGAGGAATTAAAGTTTTGATTTTTCTTGATCAAGTATGTTCCTAATCTTGATTTATTGATTAATCTTTAATTTAAATGTAATTTAATTATGATATAATAGGTTCTTGAAATTAATCTTGACCTTATTGTTCTTTTTTAATGGCCGAATAATATAAAGGTAAAAAAGCTTAATTGTTGATCCATGTTTAGTATAAATTCATGATTATCAGTTAGATTATGATTTTATGATTTATATTATTGTTTTATTAAATAATTATGATAATTAAGAATAGTATTTAAATCAAGAATTTTGAGTATTATTGTATTATGATGGCCAAGTATTATTTATTAAAAAGGATGAATTTTGATCTTGTTTTGATTAATCTTTTGATAAATGTTAGTTTATATATTTGTTTGATGATTTAATTGATCTATTGAATTGTTTATGTAATTGTTTAAAGAAATTGATTTTAATTATTTATTTATTGAAATAGAATGTCGAGTGGCTTATTAAAAGAATGATCAATTTTAATTTAATTTTTGGCTCATAATAATTTAGTTTATGATTTGAGGATTTAATTTAATTAAAGGAATAAAAGGAAATAAGAAGATAAGTTGTCATATTAAAGAAAGGATGAATTTGATGATAAGAATAAGAGTAAGATGATAAGAAGTATTGGTCTCACGATGGCCATGTCGATAAGATAAGATAAGATAAGATAAGATAAGAAGTGGACGCCTGTTTGGTGATACACGGGTCACCAGATTAGGTTAAGTCGAAGCCACTGCCCTATTGCGGTCTCTGGGCAGTTCTGGATCTTAGGATGTGTAGTCGTCTAAGTAGTAGTACACGGGCTACTATTTAGGAGTTATGGCCATAACTTAGGCTTAGTTATTGCAAAGGAGAGCTACGGGTAGAATACACGGGTTCTTCAATTCCCGGCGCATTTTAGGAAAGTTGGGATGTACACGAGCATCCTTACGAGCTATAATGACCGGTCCATGGATTTAAGAAGATGAATAAAAGAAGGGTTTTGGGTAATAATATGATAAGATAAGTATTCCACGGGTTGGTGTATGATTGGTATCATAATAATGCAGGTATTTAGGTATTTTAATGGAGTATTTATGTATTTATTTATGTATTATTTTAAGTATGTTATGTTAAGTCTTCCGATGTGTACGTCTGACAGGTATGTTTTTATGTATGTATATGTGTGTACTTTTATACGTATTTTGTATGTATTTTTATACGTATCTGCATGTATTTTTATACGTTTAGACATGTATTTTTGTACGTTTTCTTGGTTGATTCTATGATATTATATGGTTTATGGTTCCACATTTAAGTGGGACATCCTAGTTACTCGCAACTGAAGGTGGACCCCCCTTTTCAGGTGATGATGCTGAAGAATAAGTGGGCTTTCGTATGGATCGGGTTGAGTGTTTTGGCAAGATTTATAGAGGAAACCCGGAGTCTACTTTATTTTCTTTCAGTTTATTATTTCGTAGTTTTGCCCAGCTTGTTGGGAATGAACAGTATTAGTTGTGGTTTATTGGTTAATGATTAATAAAAATTAACTCTTGAATTTAATATGTTTTGTTTGGTAATGATCCATTTGTTGATTTCCTTCATAAATCGACAGCTTAAAAAAGTCGGGTTGTTACATGGATGGTCCTGGAGTCCTATGTTGGGTAGGCTCCGGACCTGCTCTGCCTTCTCTGGCCGGGCCCAGTCTACTCCTGACAGGTACTGGCTCACTTAGCCTGCCCTGGATAGAGGGTGGTGCACCCAGCCTGTGGTGATGTACTAGCGTCCGTCCACCTAGCCTATCATACCCTGACAGTTGTACGAGGCGGTGGGGACCTGTTACGACGATACCTGGTCTCTTGGGCAGTTCGTGGTCTCTTGGTCACGTTTTTGGTAGCCTGGACCGTTTCCTATACCATCTTTGTTTTACTTGAGGTTGAGAACCAGCTTGGGTGTGCTCGTACCTCCCTTGTAGTGTCCCAGTCACTTTCCCCCCACCCACCTGGGAGAGATACAGGTTGGGTGGAATGGTGTTTATTGGTTGAAACTCTTTGACTCGATGACCTCTGTGAGTAGTTTAACTTCCTACGCAAGCGAGGGTGTTTAGGGTCATTTTCAGACGAAGCTTTTGAAGTAGATGGCCTCTTAGTGCCAACGGAGGAGGATGGGCCTGACGGGGCCACTGAGTAGTCCTCGTCTAAGGAGTCATCCTCATCCTCCGTTCTTAAAGTTGCACTGTGATCACTTGGTTGTGCCTCCTCGTGTATCAACGAAGCTGCACGAAGAACGTGAAAAGCTTCCTCGACTTGGGAAGGTGTCGGTATGGCGCTTGCACTACGGTGACTTGGCGTGACTCAAGGTGTATGTAAACTGCCACTTTTTCTTTGGCTAGAGCGTTGTGAGCGTTTGTCCCGTCGGTCACCGGACTCATCGTGGCCAAACATGATTCAAGGATGTTGAAGGTGGAAATGAACTGAATATGGCACTCGTACCCTCCTTCTAGCGCCAAATTGTTGAGGTGATTTTTGGTTCACAACAATGTTTATGGGCCCAGAGCTAGTCCAAATCCACATAAATGGGCTCATCAATCTGCACGAAGAACACACGTGAGCTACCCCCGAAGGTGTTCCGGGGAAAGACTCTCCGACGCTCAAGTCAGTAAAGTGCAAGAATGTAGAGAGAGAAAGTGAGGGAGAAGTTTGAGGTGTGTTTAGTCTTTTTTGGATACCTTGACATTTGCATGGAGTGGAGTACTTATAGTATTGTGAGAACGTGGGAATAAAATACCCCTGGAAGGTTGGACTGGACTTAGTAGGCTAGGCTGGACCTGGTCAGTCACCCTGGACCTGGTAGATGTGATCTGGACCGGCCAGGTGGGTGCTTGAGCGTGGGTTCAGTGGATCAGACCTCTTGTCAAGATCTTTTCTTGTGTTTGGGCCTGATGATGTTTGTGGGCTTTCCTTGCAACATGACTCTTTCATATGTTAATGGTTGAATTGCCTTGTCTTTAAATGTGGCTGGCCTAATAGCTAATGGGTGCATTTTGCCCCATAAACATAGTACACTCATATGCTTATTGGGTGGTCTTCATAATGCACAAAATAATTGCATGGGGTTTATGGTTTGTCAATGTACATAATTGAGTTTGCTTTTATGAAAAATTGGAATGATGTATATGGGTTTTTGTTGTTGCTATTATTGTTCCTTCTTTATGAAAGTGATTTTGCTGCTATTATGGAAGTGGCGCTTTCCAATTGTTTACTGCAAATCGAGTATTAGCTTTGTATTCGTTGTGTTGCTTGTAATCTAATTATTTTTTCTATCCCTTTTGTTGCTCTTGGTTCATCACTGTTATGCATGCTCCTTGTCTATGTCTAACACCATTAAATTAATGGGTTGTGGATGTGAACATAATTTCGGCTAGCACATTCTTTAGCATAGGTTGTGAATTATTAGAGACCTATTGGGGTGTTCCATACTAGATCATTGTGTGTGTGCAGTGTTTGTTGTGGAATATTTATTACCTTTTTCTTACATGTGTTGGTTAGACGGATGATAAACTCTTAGCAGCTAAATGAAATCGCACTTTTGTACGGACTTGCAAAATATAGTCCTGTGTAACACAATTATTGTCCTATAGATGCCAATTATAGTCCACATACCTTTTTTGGATTTTTCCGGGTTTACTCATACATGGGACCACTTCTTTTTAACTCATGTGTTTCTGACAATATTTGTTAGCCTTTGATTGGTTGAAATCGTTTTATATATTTTTTTTTCTTACATATTGTTTAAAAAAAAATTTGTGTTGCTATTTGTGTAGGAGTTTATAGATATGATTAGCGGAATTTCAGGAAACAATTTCCTAACATCTATAACATCAGGATCACTAATAATAATTAATATGAATCAAGTACTCCCTCCGTAACATATTAATGGCAACGATTTGATACTTTTTGTAACGACCCGACTCGCTTAAATCGGCGCGAAAGAAACCGACGAGTCGAATAGTTATAAACTACAACTCAAATACTTAAGAAATTAAACTAATTCCTCGAAAATATTATTAATCAACCACAAACGTACAAATACCCACAAGTTTGTACATAACTAAACCAAAAGTCAAATTAGAAATACTAGAATACGAGTAACTCCAACCACACGTCAGAGTCTAAAACAACGTATAAAGAGTCCAACAATAACGTATAAAGTCTATACAATACACCAACACTATCTATTAACAACAGAAATAGGAAATACATCAAATAACAGAAACAGTAAACGTCGCTCGCCCAACCCAAAGCTAAGCAAGAGTGTCGTCATCAGAAATACCTGAAAAACATACAACAGTCCACCATCAGTGGCGAGTAACATAACTGACTCACCCTAATGGGAATACACATGAACATAGTATAAACCAAATAAACAATATCATTAAACAAAGTACGAGAAAAACCCGAAACGGGAACTCGACTCAAACCAACTTAACAAACTATCTTTGGCGCAATCATTCATGTACTAGACCGGACTATGCTCGTACGAACGCATCTTACGCGATCGAACTTTCTACTATGTTCGGATTTGAGAATCTTACTCCCAAACCCCATGAAACCAATCTTACTGGAAATCCATGTCCCGTGAAACCAATCTTACTGGAAATTCAAAGGATCACATAGTATGACTCCAACTATCCCAATACCGCGGATGGAATAGGGGCAACGTCTTAACCCAAAAACAAAGAATCTTACTCTAAGTTTTAGGCGTCTAGAAATGAAATCAAGCTATCTTTATTAATCTCATTATTTAATCATCTTAATAACTCAACCTAACTAAATTATATTCAAGAAAATTGCCTCAATGCCTTGATTCTTGAAAATAACTAGTTAAAATATCGAAGTTATACTCAAGATTACCTTTGCGCCTTGATCTTGAGCCTAACCAACCTTAATCCATCATTCATTAACCATTCTTTAATCACTTTAGACTTAATCTTTAACTTTCTTTAACTTTTAAACCCTTTCTTTAATTTTCAAGATTCAACCAAGAACTCATAAAGACTCATCAAGAACTCATAAAGAACTCAAAGAACTCATAAGGAACTCATTCAAGATTCAAGATCTTCAATCAAGAACTCAATCAAGATTCAAGATCTTCAATCAAGAACTCATCCAAACCATCATCATCATACGCATAACCTCAAGAACCATTCGAAAATTACCACTAAACTTATCCAAAATTCATTAAACTTTTACACAATAATCATGATCATATAACAACATATAATCAATCATGAAATCATGAAAACCTTTATCAAAACATCACATAAGCACATAAAAATTCAGAATATAAACCATACATAAAATCATGGATATTCATCATCAAACAACCCAAACATGCATTTAATCTATACTATAAACATAGTATACCAAAAAGGTTGAGAAAGCATGTTACCTTGATCACAATTAATCCCAAAACGTACCAAGAACTTGCTGCCCGGAACGAGTCTTGCACGGTCATCCATACCCGGCTACCCTCGCACACGAACATGGCTCCTCACGGCCTTGCACCTAGGCAGCAACACACGGCTGCCCACTGCTCACACACGGCTGCCCCCTTTGCACGGCTGCCCCCACTGCACGGCTGCCTCCACTGCACGGCTGTCCATGCTGCACACACGGCCACCACTTCCACGCAAGACCCAAACCCAAACCGAAACCAACCTAAGACATGATCAAGGCAATGAAGGCTACTTGTTTTTTAGTCACTTAAAGACCAAAGAATGTTGAATCTTTAAGTTTGGATTTGGAATTGAAGATGAACAAAACTTGGGTTCATGATACCCAAAATAGGCGTGTGGCAAGAGGTAGAAATGGAGGGAGATTTTGGCTTTTAAAAGTGATGGCAAGGGTGATTAAATGAGCAAATGAACCAAAGATCCTAAGGCCTTACTAACTCCTCTATTTATAGAGGTTAGTCAAGGTGTGAACATGAAGCAAGTGACAAAACTTGCCATCAACACAAGGAGGGCCGGTTATGGGTTAAACAAATGGGCTCAATGTTCACTTGGGCCATTTGCACTAATTCGTGACTAATCATGAATAATTTCGCACTTGGCCCAAAACTTAATTAATTAATTAGAAAATTAAATAATAAAATTCTAATTAATTAAAATAAAATAAAATTAAGAAATATTAAACCATTAAATAAAATGGATACACAATAGCAATTAAAATAGTCTAAATAAATTTAGACCATGCATAGGCACAAACAAAATACTAGCAAACCAACACGAAACTAGCCCAAAATTTGGGGCGTTACACTTTTTCTCTCTACTTTATGTCAAATCGTTGCCAGTAATATGTTACGGAGGGAGTATAAAAGATAGTAATTACAACCTTTGATGCGTGCTTTCAATGTCAAGAACGGAGATCTAGAGCCTCAATTGTTGCTCCTCTAATCAGTCCACAAGCACCGGATCGGATCCCACATATGCTAGTACGAAAGAGATGGATCAATATTCACTCTCTTACTTTTTAGGGAAAAACCATATGAACACAATAGGCTTTAGGGTTTTTATGATTGTGTTACTATGTGTGCCAATTGATCATAATCTGTTGTCTCCCATAACCCTAATAAGGTACTATATATTTCTCATTAGTCATATCAGAGAAAACCCTAATCCTAGCATCCAATGGGCTTTATTATTTATGCCCAATCATGTGCTATTTTGTGTGACCTCATAGGATTAAGTAAGTATAGTTGCAAGCCCAAAATTATGTACTCACTAATTATATTTATTCTCTAGCAAGTAAATATAATTTCCTAATTTAACTTAATTATTATCTCCATAATATAATCCTAATTATATTTAGTAATTGCCGATAATGACTGAGGACATATTCCTTGAATGTCCCACTTGTCCGAAGACAATAGCGCAATTATAAATTCCTTAAGTCTCTTAATGTCAATTGACAATACTTTGGTATTCTCAATTTTTGTTCCTTGATCGCTGAGTTCGAACTACTCAAATGAAGTTCAACATTTAAACTTCTTTCGCATGGCCATGCATTTTTCCAGTTCTAGCTCATCAAGAGGCCCTAACACCATTCCTACTTATTAGGAGGACTTATTCACTCTAGTATGACCATAACTCCCACTCAATTCTTAACTCCACCTGATCATTGCTTTTATGAGCTCCTTTTACGGCACGGTGTTTAACAATGTCAAGGTTAAGCTAATTATTTTGTGGTCATTAAAACATACTAATGTCTAAGGAATCCACTAAATATAGATTTTCGATTCTACTTTTAGAATTTGTTAGGTCAAGTCTCATGTATCAAACATACATCCATACAATCAATTAAACATAACTATATTTCTATATCCCATGGAACTGCGCTATCAATTGATTATATGCTAGTCTTTAAACAAACCACTTATGTCCATTTTAGTGATTTTGACCAGGGACTTTAGATAATATGTGATTGCAATTCACTTTATAGAGTTCCATTATCAAAACGTTTTCAATAATTCTATTTGAAATCACAAGTTATTTGGACATTTTATTTAACTTCAAACTAGAATTAAATAATATTGAAACTATGTTTCAAACAAAAAACATTACCATATGTTTTACAATCATGGACTGTATTCATGATTTAACATAAGACTTCATCAAAGACATTCTTTAATGTTTTTTTTATTCTTTTCGTCCTAGCATGATATTCATACTCGGATTAAAATAATGGTTTGATCACTGGATATGAGACATTCTCATTCATATAAACTTTGCAAATTTTAAACTTTAAAGGAAATAACTTATATTTCCTCTTACCAGGATGATCAAGGTATTTGAAACATTTATGTAAGTGCAATGTGATATATACAATAGATCATATTGTCAATACAAAAGGACTATATGTTTTAGCTCACCGAACGTTTACAAACGTCAAGTCTTGCTAGCATGTAACATTGAATAAGATGGAAAAGTCTGTACAAGTTTTCCAAGTTGAACTTAGTAAGAACCTTATCATTATAAGTTCTGTAAATAATACAGCTTTATTTCTATGGATCTTGATTCCCGAAATAAAATCAATTTGTCTAAGGTCTTTCATTATAACCATTGCAGACATATATCTTGAGTAACTCAAGTTTATAAAAACAATTCCAGAAACATAACTTGACTAACTCAAGTTTATAAAAACAATAATTCCATAACATGACTAACTCAAGCAAGTGGAATTTATTTTCTTATGCTAAGTATGTCAACTACATAAAAGATCAAAAGGACAATGCTGCTCCCACTCAACTTTTGTAAACACAAACCTTCGTCTCAAATTATTTTAGAAAACCAAACGCTTTGATTATTTTAGAAAAATGAGGATTCTAACTCTGAGATGCTTATTTTAGTCCATAAATGGATTTCTTAAGCGTGTAAATCTTTTTCTGATTTGCTGGAACTTCAAAACTCTTTGGTTGTGTCACATACACATCCTCTTTCAAGAAATTTATTCAAGAAATCGATTTTGATGTTCATTTTTCATATTCGGAGTTGTGACTCGTCAAAAAAATCTTCATAGATTGTTGGATCCTCATATCCCAAAATGAACAAGTCAATTCAAAACATATATCTATATGGAATCCATTAATTATATGATGATTGCCTTATTCATTAAGAGCTACATAGGACCATAGCAACTGTTGAAATGTTATCTCAACAATTTGAGCATTTCAGTACGAATCATATTCAAGCGGGCAAAACAAAGGTTCGTGAATGGAATGCACTTACTTCAACATATTGTTAGACACTAAGAAAAAAGGTCAAACACCGAATGTCTTTCCTTAAGCTCAGTATCAAACTTTCTTATCATAAAGACAAGATTATGTCTTTTGCCTCTAATGTAGGACTAACTACATCTATTTGTTGCTTATCTGGAACTATTCAAGATATATGCTACTCCCACTTGACTTTTTGAAAACATAATCTTTTCCAGAAAGGCACAATTTTAAAGTAACAAACACTTTGTTCTTAAATCAATTGTAGAAGTTGGATCCATTGTTTCTTTGGGGTTACTTTCGAAAAACAAATTTTCAAATTTGGTTAGCGTTATGTCCAAAAGTAAACATTTTACGATAGACATATTATCCCAATTTTGAAGGAAAGACTAATTAAGAACTTTTCCTATCCATATCTCATATGGTATATATGTCTTTTCTACTATTTTGGACGAAGTCTTTGTTTAGTTTTAAAATACAGCAGTTCAAAAAGCATATTCTC
Source organism: Salicornia ramosissima (assembly GCA_951394345.1). NCBI lineage: Eukaryota > Viridiplantae > Streptophyta > Magnoliopsida > Caryophyllales > Amaranthaceae > Salicornia > Salicornia ramosissima. Next base: position 35,983,456 of record OX596237.1, on the reverse strand, counting down.
AAAAGTATGTTGAATGATCACTAAATCCCACCGTTAATCAAACCATTTTCAAGAAACGTTTGATTACTTCTTTCAAAAATGTCATTCAGAAATGACACTTTGTTACGAAATCGATTGTGAAAGGAATCTCACAACCTTTTGATGAGTATCAAAAATAAAATAACAAAAACCTTTGCAACTACAATATTATCACAATGCGTTTATCATTCTTGTTAATTTGATTCTCTATTTGCCTTCTCCGAAATATTCAAACATTTCAAATAATTTCAGCTTTTACTTCGTATTGTAAATATCATCATGTTTAGTTGAATCGTTAGTAAAAGTGTGAGGTAGCTAAACCCTTCCTTGTATTTGAAGTCATTGCAAAACACATCTACATGTATTAGGGTCTTGAGATCATTGGCACTATCACCTTTTCTAGTAAAGGATGATTAAGTCATCTTACCCTTTAAATATAATTTACATACATCAAACGACTCGTAGTCAAATGATGTTGGAACTCCATCCATTTGGAGCTTCTACATGCTCATCATATATTACAAAACAGAGATGCCATTGGTAAGTGGGTTAAGAATCATTTGTTTTTGATTTCTTGTGATATATTATTTTGGCAAAATCAAACTATTTGACCAGTAATTAGTTTGGAATAGGTTTAAAACATTCTATTCAAAAAACAACAATTTGTTCATAATTTAATATCATATATTGCAATTGAAATAATGTTTTTAGTAGAAATGAAATAACAATTATTTGATTCCAAAAAATAAGCTATAAGGTAAGGAGAGATTCATTCAAAATCTCAAATCTGACATACAACATTTGTTTGTAGATTTACCTTTAGCTAGTTTTCTACCCTTTGTTTTACGCACATTCGAAGCAATGTGAGTTCAATAATATGTATGACATACATAGTGAGTGGAATTGCCAATATTTTATAGCATAAACATCAAATGAAAAACTAGATTCACTGTACTAATTGATCTTCCAAATATGTTCGAAGCATTCTATCAAAATGGATTATTCTATTGTAGTGGAAAACACTTTCATATGTTGTCTTCTACAATATTTGGCTTTTCAGCATCAATGGATTTACAAACGACAACATTTGTCTTTTGTTCTAACCATATTGCCTCTTATTGCCATCCAAACATATCCTTCTGTAAATCCTATTTATTTTATTGAATAATTTAGTTAATACTTCTTATATTCAATAAAACAATAATGCTCAATCATATTGAGTTTATTTGTAATTTTGCCAATGGTTTTCCTCACTATTCACTTCAATAGTTCAATCCCATATTGAATCTATTATGAAATGAGAAAATGGTTTCAAATTTCAACAATTGGAATCATTGAAATCCCGACCTCTTCACTTTTCAGAACGATCAAATCTTTCTAATAACATGTGATCTAATGGTCACTGAGACCTCTCTATGGTTTTTAGAACGAACAAATCTTTCTAATGACATGTGACCTTATGGTCTTGGAGATTAAGCTCACTTATTGTCTTGAGGCCATCAACCTCTCCATCCTTCCCTTTTGAAAACATTTTTCACTTCTTGGATGATGGTAAGCATTATTTTCTCAAACTTATTTGAGATCATAAACACTAATATTAAGGTAAATATTGAGTATTAAACATTTTCTAAAACAACTCTACCTTAGCTAATTTTATTAGCTTGAGAGGTTTTTAGTGCAAAATTTAAATATGGATTTCAAGAATTATTTATTTATATTAATTATGAGAACAATTCTCAAATATAGTTCAACTTACATAAAATTTGAGAACAATTCCCAAAACTTATTAAATGATAAAGTTTTGGATTTTGAAGTAAAGAAATAGGTTTAAAACACATAGTTGTTGCCTATTGGCCAAGAATTACAAAGTGTTTGTACTTTGTAAAATGTTAACTTACCTCAACTGCTAAAAATTGAAGGCAGGGCCAAAGTCTGTTTAATTTTAGTGGGAGGGGATCTTGGTTATTACTTTATTCGGATGGGGCCAAAATTTACTCGAATAAAGTGTTAATAGCTTAAACTTGTTAAATTATTTCAAACTTAGGCTATTATTTAACCGTGAGTCTGAATATGAGTCTGGAGATAGTGCTTATGACCTAATAGAAGAATATGGCGCAGCATCGCAAGATGCAACTGCAAGTTTTAAGGAAATTGAGCCAACCACCCCATCGATTATACAAATAAGCAGTGAGTCCGAAACGGAAAACATTATTGAAGATTATGAGGAAGACCCTGAAGAGTATATTGATTCTGAGGATGAGAATAACCATTAGGATAAAGTTTTTTTCTTCCTTCTAGAAGTTTCAGATCAAAAGTGAAAAATATGGGTCTTGAAGCATGATATTTTAGTAGCTTATTAGTTTTACTACTGTTAATTATTTGGAACTTTAGAAATTCCAATAGTTGTCTAGCCTCATCTTGGGTGTAGGATTTAATAAGAACATATGATTGTTATAAACCTTAGATTTTGCTTATACTGGAAAAAGAGTTTTGAATTAATATATTATTCTTTAATTTCTTATGAACATTGCAGGCAAGGGATCATTTTGTTTATTTATTGATTTATATTTATGATGTCATGTTACATTTTTGTGAATTTCCTTATCTTTAAGATATATAAGATATCAATGTGAATAGCTAGAAGTAAGCAAAGCTTGTTAAATATTCAGGAAGAGGATGGCCAGCTCGAATCACCATGACGTGACTGCTATTGTTCGGCAGCTAGCTGAGGTAGCTCAGCAGATAGCCAACCGTGACCTTGGCCATCACGCCGACCCTGCTGGTGAGGTGTTTAAGAAAATCGCCCAAAGCAAACCCCCTGTCTACCACGGGGAATCTGATCCTGTTTCGTTAGAGAATTGGTTAAGAGAATTTGATAAGTTATTTGAAGCCATAGCATGTGAGGATGGTCTAAGAGTGAACAACGCTACCTTTTACCTGAGAGGAGAGGCTGACCTATGGTGGTCTCAATATGGGGACAACCTTAGAGCTCTTCCGGCCTTTGGTTGGGAAGCATTTAAGGAGAGAATTAGAGACAAATTTTACCATGTGTTTCTCCAAAAACAAAAGGCTGACGAGTTTCTAGAACTTAAGATGGGGAATATGTCGGTAACTGAGTATTATTCCAAGTTTGTAGAGTTATCCCATTTTGCTAGGGAAGCCGTGGCAACGGAAAGAATGAAAGCCAGTCGGTTTGAGAGGGGGTTACCATTAGACATTCAGATGCAGCTAGCGGGGCAGGTGTTTGAGACCCTAGATGAGATCTATGGGAGAGCAACTCACTTATATACACTAAGTCAGAAGAAGAAGGAATTGGCGAGTGAGTCTGAAGTGAAATGAAAGGAGGTGAGTGGAAGTATCGGGTACAACTACAACAACCATGATAACCACAAACAGCCCAGATCCAACAACTTCAATAACCGCCCTAACAACAATAACAAATATAGAGGACCTGGAATGGGAACACTAACTTTGGGGGAAATAGGAATATGGATGAGAAAGAACAGACTCGAACCTATCATTGTAGGAAATGTTCTAACAACCACCCGGGAAAAGACTATGAGGGAAGAGCCGTTACCTGTCACTTCTGTAACAAGCTAGGGAAGAGAGAGTTTGAGTGCTTCTCCAAAGCAAGGAAGGAAGCGACTCAAAATGGGAAGCTTTATAAAAACCAGCAGGGTGGCTAGTCAAGAGGATACCAGGGGAACACAAGCAATGGAGGAGCTACGCAAGCCAATGTCAACCGAAATAGTGGAGGCAACAGAAACGGAAAGCAGTTGAAGCTGCCCGCACCAGGAAAGCTGAATGTTATAAGCCGCAGAGAGGCGAATGCAAACACTGATGGTATCACTAGTACATTTTCTATTAATTTTGAACCTGTTAAAGTCCTGTTTGATTCCGGGGATATTTATTCGTTTGTGTCTATGACGGTTCTACCCAGGTTGTCTTCTGTCTCGAAGTCTATGGAGAGTGAGACGAACTAATTATTATTTTAACAATGCTTTTCTTTTTAAATAAAAGTTTATAAATTTTTATTACTAATAGTTATTATTCAAGTCTAAATATTCATTATTAATATTTCAATCCTCTTGAATTTTAATTTTCCGATTGTAACCTTTTTACTTTAAATATCAACCATAATGCTCTTCATAGTCTTCTAATACAATAAAATTTTGTGTTGTTTTCTTTCAAAAGTTTCATTAATTTATCTATTTTCGTTTTAATGATAAATGTCCTCTATAATATAATTCAAACAATAGGAGAGTCGTTTTATTTAGCAATGAAGGAATAAGTTGTATAACTGGATAGACTGGGCGTAGTGAAGTACAAGTTAATGAAAGTTAAAGTTTATATGCGAAGAGAATGTAAATAGATTGATCATAAGAAGAAGGAATTGGCGAGTGAGTCTGAAGTGAAATGAAAGGAGGTGAGTGGAAGTATCGGGCACAACTACAACAACCATGATAACCACAAAAAGCCCAGATCCAACAACTTCAATATCCGCCCTAACAACAACAATAACTATAGAGGACCTGGAATGGGAACACTAACTTCGGGGGAAATAGGAATATGAATGAGAAAGGACATACTCGAACCTATCATTGTATGAAATGTTCTAACAACCACCCAGGAAAAGACTGTGAGGGAAGAGCCGTTACCTGTCACTTCTGTAACAAGCTAGGGCACAGATAGTTTGAGTGCTTCTCCAAAGCAAGGAAGGAGGCGACTCAAAATGGGAAGCTTTATAAAAACCAGCAGGGTGGCTAGTCAAGAGGATACCAGGGGAACACAAGAAATGGAGGAGCTACGCAAGCCAATGTCAACCGAAATGGTGGAGGCAATAGCAACGGAAATTAGTTGAAGCTGCCCGCACCAGGAAAGCTGAATGTTATAAGCCGCAGAGAGGCGAATGCAAACATTGATGGTATCACTAGTACATTTTCTATTAATTTTGAACCTGTTAAAGTCCTGTTTGATTCCGGGGCTATTTATTCGTTTGTGTCTATGACGGTTCTACCCAAGTTGTCTTCTGTCTCGAAGTCTATGGAGAGTGCGACGAACTAATTATTATTTTAACAATGCTTTTCTTTTTAAATAAAAGTTTATAACTTTTTATTACTAATAGTTATTATTCATGTCTAAATATTCATTATTAATATTTTAATCCTCTTGAATTTTAATTTTCCGATTGTAACCTTTTTATTTTAAATATCAACCATAATGCGCTTCATAGTCTTCTAATACAATAAAATTTCGTGTTTTTTTTTCAAAAAGTTTCATTAATTTATCTATTTTCATTTTAATGATAAATTTCCTACATAATATAATTCAAACAATAGGAGAGCCGTTTTATTTAGCGATGAAGGAATAAGTTGTACAAGTGGATAGACTGGGCTTAGTGAAGTACAAGTTAATGAAAGTTAAAGTTTATATGCGAAGAGAATGTAAATAGATTGTTCATAAGGGGAAAATTCAAGTACATATATTATACTTTAGGATGAGTTAATTTGGTTGAAAGGATTAGATATAGTTGTTGATAGGGAACTTTAAGTCATAATATGGTGATGAGAGAACTTATTGCAGATAAAACCTTTATGGGGTCACTCAAGCCATTTAGGATGACAAATATTTTGAGATGAGAAACCAATAAATGAGGGGTAAATGTTCATAAATTTTGTACTTATAAATTTTGTATATATTTATATGTGGGAGTAAAACTATTAATTACGTGGGGACAAGAGATGACTTATTCTGGAAAGCTGCATATAAGAAGAATCAAGGGAGGTTGAAATAATAGAGTTTGGTTGTTTATTACCTTTAAATTTTTTGAAATTCTGAAGGTTATGATATATGACGAGAGTGAGGTTATGGATATTCAAAATGTTATTTATGCAATTGTGCATTTAAAGAGATCTGGAGGTAGGGTAATAGAAATATGTAAGTCTTTTTAACTGGTTTATATGAAGTGATAAAAGGTTGCTATGGAGAATATAAAAGTGTATTGATGAAAAGTTCGATTTTAAGTGAGATGGTTGAATAATAGTACAGTCTTTTATTTGAAGATAAAAGTATAGATAATTAGAAGGAAATAATATGAATTAGAGTTGTGTTGTCAACAATTATTTATGCAGAGAAATTTTAGTGGTAATTATTAATTAATGGGAAGTACAATTATTTCTATGTATATAATTTGAAGTTTATGGGATAAAGATCTTCATTTGGGTGCTGTTGTGGAAAGTTATATTTACTAAGGAGATATTCACAAATCAGGTACTTCGTATTTTTATTAAGGTTAAATAAATTCATAGCATAGTGAAAATTTTACCGCTGAAGAAGGACAACTTGATGTTTGAGAATAAGAAGTTTGTAAGTATAAATCAACTTATTTGCATATTTGCGAAATTTGCTATAAGTTTGAAATAAATATTACAGGATATAAATTATTTTGTTGATATATATTGAAGGAATGATTTTTGTTTTCAAAAAAAAAAAGGAAATCATTAATAAAAAATATAAAGTATTTAATAAACCAAATCGTTTTTATGTTGCGAGTTATGGGGTCGTAACTTATTTTAAGGGAGTAGAGTGCGATAAATTTCGCTTCTTTCTTTTTATGAGTAAATAAGTCATTCTTACGTTACTTTATGCATTGTAATGTCTCTGTAAGTTTGCAAGCTAGTACAAATTTTGTGCATAGAAAAAGTAAATTAGTGTTACAATTTCAGAAATAGAGTCAAAGATATTAGGAAAAATTGCCAAGAATAAGCCAACCTTTGGCTGATCTTCCACATTTAAGCCAACCTTTTCAAAATCCAGAAATAAGCTAACCTTGTTATCATTTAAGTCAAAAATAGGTTAAACGAATATTTAATCTATTAGTTATCTGTTGTTTCAAGTTACTGTTATCATTTAAAGCAAAAAATAGGTTGAATGATTGTAAAATAGTGATAAAAAACAATAGAAAATAACATGTTAAATAATCGTTTGACTTATTTTTGGCTTAAATGATAACAAGGTTAGCTTATTTATGGATTTTCAAAAGGTTGGCTTATTTATGGAAGATCGCCCAAAGGTTGGCTTATTTTTGGCAATTTTTCCAAGATATTATTATAAGTTAAGAGTTTAAATATAAATTTGTTCATTTCTAGGATATTTCGCACTCCTTTTTAATAATGAGTGGAGATTGTGTAGGCAACATGGTTGCTATGATTTTGTAAAGCACATATATGTGCATAGTTAGATTTAAGTAGTATTGTAAGTTCCAGCTGTAGGATAAAAATATGCACCTCTAATTGGAATATTATATTAAGATTGTCCAAATTTTCGGGAAGAAACTTCTTTTAAGGGGGTACACTGTAATAACCCGGATTTTTAGGTACAAGAATAATATTAAATAGTAAAATAATACAGGAAACATAATAAGGGTAATGCTAATAATAAAAATATATGCGTGTATATATGTACATATACATTTATAATCCAATAAACGTACATATGTATATGTTGTCGGGATGTTTTGAAAATAAACAATTACGTGTTTTGGGTTTTGCCGATGAAAATTCCATTTACTTTATTTATTTTATTTTTATTTTAAGGAAAAAAAAGGGTTTGTACTGTAGTTGTTTTGGGCCTGCAGGCAACTAATGATAGTTTTTGTTTTAAAAACCCTAAAAGGGGTCAGTTGCCAAACCACACAACACAATTTAAAAAAAAAAATTCTGCTCTGTTTTCTCTCTCCGTTTTACATGAAAAGAAGAAAAAAAAATGACATCTGCTACTGCCCAGCCACCGCAGGAGCCAACCTAGCAACGCCACCTGCTGCGCCTGCCGCCACCGCAACCACCCTCTGCCGCCTCCGCAACCCCGAGCATTGCTGCTGCCTGCGGCATTTCTTTGAAAAAAAACTTTTCTTTTCTTTTTAATATTTCTTTTGTACTTGTTTAATCTTGATTTGAATCTGAAATTTTATATGTAATAATGGTATATTTCAATCTTTGTTTTGGGATCCGTTTTCTTGATTTTAAATTTTGATTTACTAAGGGTTTAGGGTTTAATTTCATATTTTTGTTTATGATATGTTGTTTTTACCGTTTAAGTTTCGTATCAAGATTTGCTTTAGGAAATTTAATTCTGATTTTTATGTTTGTATTAATAATAATTTTCAGATTTTAAAAGGGGTTAAAAATTCAAAGAAACATCTGTATATTTGCGTCTTTATGTGTTTTCTATGCATCGGAGTTGGTCATAATAAGTTAGGGTTTGAAGTATAATATTTTTATGATTTGAAAAGTGTGTTTCCAATGTTTTAAAGGTGTTTTAGTAAGTGATGATACTATTCTGAAATTTATCTAAATTATTATATTTAATGTTTTTATGAGTAATTTTCGGTAAAGATATATCCTGCGAATCGTATTTGTGTTTTATGCAAAGTTGGACTTAAAACGTTGATTTTATGGAATTTATAAGGTTTTCAACGTTGCTGTGATTTTATTAAAAATGGCTTAAATTAAAGATTTTAAGTGGTAATAAGTTGTTTTCGTATTCGGTAGTAGTTAGAAGCTATCGGGTAACGTTAGAACCTTTAAAATCGCATTTCGAACATTTTAAAACGCTTAAAAATAATTAATAACGCGATAAATTTTTATTATCGTACACTAAGGCGGTAGTATAATTATTTAAGTTATTCCGCAATATTAAATTTAATAAGAGGGCGCAAAAATATGATTATGGGATTAACTAAAGGAACTAAATATTATTATTAGAGGCTGGAATGTTGTAATACATGCTCAGGGTAGTTGTGATGATGAAGGGATATTAATTAGTCCCGATGTTTATGTGTAGGGGAGTTTGAATTCGGCAATTCAAGTAATTGTGGCTAGCCGGATATATTATACTAGGTACGTATGTACTCAGCAAGTTGTCTGCATGTAGTAGCATGTCTAGGGCATGATTTCAACTGTGTTTACTTGTTGTATCACATGTCTGGAAAAAGAATATATATATATATCTACATATTGTTACAGCATATTGCCCTGAATTGCATATTTTATTGCAATTGGATTAGGAGTTCAAATATAAACCTTTGTACCACGTAATGTGGGGCCAATAGCCGCAATAAAATTATTTACCACCATTGTGTGGGGCCATGGGCATTAAAGGATTTGTTAATTATGTGATCGCTAAATAAAAGACAAATAAACCTGTAATTGTGTGATTTGAAGTGTGATGGTATATGTTCCGGGCCCCCCCAGGTGGTCAAACCCGTTTCAGTGGGCCCAAATCCCAGGCCCAGTTCTGTTGGGGCTAGGTTAATATCAGATATTCCATGGCGAACAGGGGTTGCCACGTGTCAACCGACTTGGTAAAACTTTGACCAGGTTACTATGGGCCCGGCCCATACACCAGCCTAACCGGCCCAGCAAAAACCCTAACAGGGGAACCGACTGCCTATATAAGGATCAGTCCTACCCTTCTACAGGTACGCAATTCCCAGTCCACAAACTCACAAAATACTCTGACTCCTTATTTCCGATATCTAACTTAAGCATTGGAGGGGCGTTCCCGGGTTCCACCCCCCGGGTTAGCAATCTATGTCTATTTTGCAGGTCACAGCTTCATTGAGTATCGTCCAGAATACACGCCATACACCCAAAAGATCGTTGACTATTCACGAGAAGTTCCAGTACAGGAATAGATTGGCGCCGTCTGTAGGGAGAATCAAATCAGAGAAGATCGTTGACTATTCACGAGAAGTTCCAGTACAGTCATTGCTAACACTAGAGCGAGGGCATCTCGATCAAATCAGCCAGAGGAAAATCCCCGTGAATGGCCTAACGGGCGAGAAGCACATGTCACTGACGACAATTCGTCTAATAGGGCGAGTGACTGTCACCGTCGCGAGGAACAAATGGTTTCACGTAAGGACTTCCAAGACATCGTTATAGCGATGAACAACAAGTTCTAACAGAGCTTGCAAGAGCCGAGGGACAGCATACCTGCCATGATTGGGCAATTGAGGCCTCCGTCCCACGCTGCAGGCCCATCTAGGTGCCCCAACCCTAGCCGGGCAGCAGGGGCACGATCACAGAGAGACTCCCAGCCGGGTGACGCATGCGGAATCATTAATTGTAGACGTGATGACGCCCGAACTATCATCGAGTCACACCGGGCACGAACGACCTCAAACATCAGGGGTGTTACGGATCATAGAAGACAAGAGAGTAGAGGTCAGCCTAGGAGATCACCAGAGAGATATCACCATACTACTGCTAGGAATTAGAGGTCGGTTGCCATCCCAAACCTCAATGAAGGCATACGTCGCTCCCCTGTGGCTGTCCCTAACCGGGACGATGGTGTAAGACGCTTCCCTATAATCGAGCCTGAGCGACCAACAGGAGAAGTCATTTTCCAAACACCATTCAGCCAAAGGCTTCTATACACCAACGACACAAGGAAAGTGAAGTCTCCCACCATCGAACCTTTCTCTGGGGTGACTGATCCCGCTGAGCAAATGGCTGCCTACAAAGCCCAAATGGCAGTGCATACAAGCTATGAAGCAAGCTGGTGTAGGTATTTCCCTACAACTCTTAAGGGCCTGGCCCTCACCTGGTTTACAAATCTCCCATCCGGGTCGGTTGTAAGTTTTGCAGCATTGGAGGCAATGTTCCTTAGCCCTTTTGTGGCTGGGAAGAAACAGCGTAAGACAAGCATTCATCTCATGGCTTGTCAATAAGGGGAGCATGAGCTCTTAGGGGATTATCTCAAGTGTTTCAACGCTGAATTACTGCAAATACCAAATGTGGAAGACTCAGTAGCTTATGTTGCATTCATGTCAGGGCCGAAGAGGGGCAAATTCAAGTTTTCCTTGCTGGAAAACGAAGTGTCTTCATATACTGACGCGATGGACAGGGCACGAAAGTATGTCCAAGCGTCGGATATCAATAACCCCGTGGAGAAGTCTGACAAAAAGAAGGATAACAAGAGGAAGGAGTCTCAGCGGGGTGGTCCTAGCAGGACACCTACTTCTAAGAAAGACACTCGAGATGGGGGGGGGAAGACCCCAGGTTCAATGTCAACAGGCGAGAGATATTCTTGGATATCAAAGGCCAAGAAATCCTCCCTAAACCAACCCCCGTACGCACATAAGTCAACAGAAGGAATCCAAAACTCTGGTGTGAGTACCACCATGAGTGTGGGCATACCACAAAAGAATGTAGGGAGTCTAAAAAGACGCTTGATAAGCTAGCGGATCAGGGTAAGCTCAACCCTTATCTGTCAAAAGAGAATGGGGATAAGAAGCAGAAACTCAGTGACAGCAACGAGACTGACGGTTTGATCAACGTCATTGCTGGCGGTTATTCAGCGGAAGCACCATCAAATAAAGCATTAAAGAGAGATCTCAGGAACTCGACCTTCCAGATTGCTGAGGGAGTCGTCGAGCAACCCCCATCAGGCGCAACCATGGTATTCAATGCATCTCGTCTTCGACCTACCTGCTTTCCTCACAATGACCCCCTCGTGGTCGAGGTAAAAGTAGCAAACTCTAGGGTCAAGAGGGTACTTGTGGACAGTGGGAGTTCAGCTGATGTAATGACCTTGGAGTGCCTGCGACTACTGAAGAACGGTGGAGCCGATCTAACCCCGTTGGAGAAACCTTTGTTCAGTTTTGGAGGTCGACCCGTCTTCCCTTTGGGGATCATTAAGCTTCCAGTTCGGATTGGAGAAAAGGGAGAAGGGCGTAACTTGCCAATCTCATTCACTGTCGTAGACATTAAACTCCCCTACAACATCATACTGGGAAGACCGCTATTGAACAAAATAAAGGTTTCCATCTCTACATACCAACTCTTGTTGCAGTATGAGATAGATAAAGGGGAGGTTCGAAAGTTTTATTGTGATCAGAGAACAGCGAGGCAATGCTATATCAATAGCATCAAGACGGCATCACCATCGATCGAGGTAGGGGATAAGAGAAAGGAGTCGGTCGAATCTTCTGAAGCTGTGTTTCTAGCTGAAGATAACAAACACTACGCTCGACCTAGACCCATCGAGGGTAATGAGGAAGTCCTCATCGATGATAATCCTGAGCACACAGTCAAAATTGGCATTGACATGTATCCCACCCTCAGGGAGTCAATTACTCAGTTACTCAGAGAATTTTGAGATGTCTTTGCCTTCGACGTCTAAGAAATGCTAGGCATTGATCCGACAATTATGTGTCAGGAGCTAAACATTCGTGAGGGGTTCAAGGGATTAAAGCAGAAATTGCGAGGCAGAGTGAGGAAAGAAACAAAGCAGCTGCGGCTGAGGTAAAGAAGCTGCTAGAGCATGGGTTTATCAAGGAGTGCCAATACTCTGATTGGTTGGCCAACGTTGTTTTGGTCAAAAAGCCTAACGGTACATGGAGAATGTGTGTAATCAAACTTAGCTTCGTGGAATCAAACAACGAGGCGGAGTACGAGGCTCTGATCTTAGGGATTCAAATGTGGCTCACTGCTGGGGCAAGGCATGTTAAAGCCCAGGCTGACTCACAGTTGGTCGTGGGACAATTCACAGGTGAATTTGAGGCAAAGCAAGATAGCATGAATATGTACCTCCAGAAACTGAGGACCCTTGATAAGTGGTATTTTGGTAGTTATTTTCTTAGTTTTCATTAGTTTATTTTCTTATTTTATTTAACATTCGTTAGCATTTTTAGGCTTTTTAGCTTAGTTTTGCTTTTGTAGTCCCCTTCCCCTTTTTCTATGTGATTTCCTCTATTTTGCCTTGTTTCTGCGTTTTCTTCCCCTTTTGCAGGTCCCGAGTCGATTTCGGAACCCGAGGAAGCGAGCCGGGAACCTCGAGGAAACTACAAGCCCTCTATGCCATTGTTGGTGCTAAAAAGGCCTCAGCGGGCGCTAGGAATTCCTCAGCGTCCGCTGAGATGTATTTTGGTTTGAGGAAATTTTTGACTGAAAAGAGGCAGTAGCATTCAAAGGCTTTTCAACACCCGCTGCTATATTTTCAGCGCCCGCTTATGGCTCTTAAGCGCCCGCTTATGGCTCTTCAGCGCCCGCTGATCATGAAGTTACATGGCATGTTTTGAGCACAAAGAGAAGAACAACGGCCGCTGACCCCAACTCAGCGCCCGCTGTCCCCCTCCCATGTGTTGAGGCAGTGGCATCACAAAGGATTGGCAGCGGCCGCTGACCCAAACTCAGCGCCCGCTGTCATATTTCTTCCTAGCCTGCAAGCCTAGAATTATAGGTGTCAGTGGCCGCTGTCATCGTCTCAGCGCCCGCTGAAATGCTTTTCTGCGTTTTTTTTATTACTTTTCTTTTCTTTTGGCTCGATTTTTGGGGGGGAACTATAAATAGCCCCTTCTTCCCCCTTCATAACCAGCAGAGGTTATAGGCTCCAAGTTAGGTTTAGGTTAGATTTTAAAGCTTTCTTCTTCATTTTCTCTTGTAATTTACATTTTGTTCTTGAATTATGCAAGTAGTGTAGTTTCTCTTCATCGTCTTCTTGTTCTCCTCTTCAAGGTACTTTCATAGCTTTCTTTTACTTGCTTTTTATTGCTTTATGTACTTCTTCCTTATAGTTTTAGTTTGTTGTTGTTGTTGTTGTTTGTTTTTGTTATTTGATTTGTTGGTAGTTTAGTTGATAGTTGTTTTACTAGTAGTGTTCTTATTTTCTTAGGTTTTTAGTTTCATTTGTTTTGTTCATAGTTTTAGGTTTAATTATGTTTTTAGTTTTAGTTTTAATTATGTTTTTATAAATTAATTTTGAGTAGTTAATTTATAGGGTTTGAGTGAAACTTCTCAAATCCTCCATGATTGTGGTTTAGTTGTTTCTTGGCTTCGGTTGTGATAATGTCGGTACCTTAGGATTCGGTAATGTTGATTCTTGTGTCTAGCTAACATAGGATTCATTGAAGAATCCCCACCGAAGGACCGAAAGGTGAACGTGGGTGATGACTTCCTTTGCCTGATTGATGGAAGCACCACGAAAGTTGGGCCTTCGATCAAGGGAAAGTTACCGGTCTTCGTGATTACGTGCTTAAGGCTTGTTAGATGTTTCGCCGCACGAAAGTGGGTTGTGTATGTCTTCCCGGTCATCATACTAGCTTGAAAGAGTAGTGTGATCTTAGAATGACCTCCCTTTATCCGTGACCTAAGTTTAAGTTTCGATTGATTCATAATTCATGGTTGTATGAGGTGTGTATCTCTTACCCTAGTCCCTTTTATTCTTTCTTTCATAGTTTACTTTTAGTTATTTCCCTTAGTTCCCTCCACTTCTCGCAACCATCCATTGACCTAGCTCGTTCAATGCTTACGTCTGGACTAGTGTGACGTACCTTCCCTGTGTTCGACACCCCCACTCTTACTACGACAGGGGTTTTTATTTGGTGAGAAAACCCCTCCTATCAACCCTCGCTGGGAAATTGGAGTCTTTTGACATTCAACATGTCCCTCGATCTGGAAATCAACAGGCTGATGCTCTATCGAGGTTGGCAAGCTCAGCAGAAGGAGAAGAGCCACGAGTCATTCAATGGCAGGTCTTGAAAGAACCAAGCATCAACAAATCTGAAGTCAACACTCTGGCTCGAGGTGAAACATGGAAGGATGCTATCATCCACTATCTGAAACATGGGGCTCTGCCCATGGATGACAAGGAAGCTGATGAAATCAAAATGGTTCACATTGCATGATGGAGAGCTTTACAAGCTGTCTTACACACATCCCCTCCTGAAATCTGTGACCCCTGAAGAAGGACACTATATTCTGAAGGAAGTTCATGAAGGATGTTGTAGCAATCATCAAGGGGCAAGAACGATAGCGGGCAAGGCCCTTCGAGCTGGATATTATTGGCCTACTCTCAAGTAAGATGCAATCCCTAGGCAACCTTCGAGTGCTTTAATAACAGTTCAAGCAGTCTTACCCTTTGATAGATGGGGAATGGACCTACTTGGTCCCTTTCCCCCAGCTGTGGGGCAGAAGAAATTTCTCATTGTTGGGGTCGACTATCTCACCAAGTGGGTCGAAGCCGATCCCCTATCGAGGATCTCAGATAAGCAAATACAAGAATTCATCTGGAAAAACATCATTACCAGATTTGGAATTCCAAGAATGTTGATTTCAGATAACGGTAGATAGTTTGAGAGTGGCCCAACGAAGGCATATTGTGCCCAGTTTGACATACAAACAAGGTTCACATCCGTGGCAAGGCCCCAATCCAATGGACAAGCTGAAGCAGCCAATAAAGTTATACTTCAAGACATCAAGAAGAAGATAGAGGCAGTAAAGGGATCTTGGATAGATGAACTTCCAGGGATACTATGGTCTGTAAGAACAACAGTCAAGGAGGCTACTGGGCATACTCCGTTCTCACTGGTATATGGAAGTGAAGTTGTGCTACCTGTCGAGGTAGGGAGACCCTCACCAAGGATCACCTTCTATGACTACATCCAGAATAAAGAAGAAAACGCCATCAACCTAGACCTATTGCCAGAAACAAGGGGAAATGCTCTACTCAAGTCTATTGCCAAGGCCATGGCATGCTGATCATCTGAAGAAGTTTTATGCTTAGTTTCCACCCCTACTGGGTTGGTTAGGTTTTAATAAACCCCCTAGCAGGGAATTTTTCTATTTGAACTTTTGTATCTTCACTAACCCTAGCCGGGTCAGATTATTAAGTTTGGATATTTTTGTTTCAATAAAGACCTAACAGGGTCAGATTACCATATGGATTATGTTTCTTTTGTACATGAAATAAATGCCTTAACAGGGTCGAGTTTTTACTATCTTTTAAAAAACCCTTGCAGGGTCGAGTTCATGGCCATTTATTATTCTTCCTTTGCTTGATACTTAACCCTTACCGGGTCGAGCGTTATAGTTTCATCATTAAGAAATTAAGCAAAAACGATAAGTAAAGCAATAAATGATGCAAACACTTCGTCAAAAGTTGTTTCATTAATATTTCAAAAGTTGTTACAACCTATGCTAAGTACAAAAAAAAAAGAGAGAAAAAGAAAGAAATGAAAAATCTAAATACAAAAACCTAATCTATATAGATGTTCAGCTCATCTAAGAGTTGATCAGGCTGCTGCTGCTGCTGCTGTTGGTCTTGCCAACCACTCTTGCCAACCACTCCCTCAAGGTCACCTCCCTCACTCGAGCTTGAAGAAAGGATGTTGGTCTCTTGTTCACCCTGGAGAGGGGCAGTTTTTTCTTTGGGCTCCTTTTCTTCAGGAGCAGCCTCTTGTCCCTGAACCTCTTCCTCCAGATCCAATGCTTGGTACCTGGAATCAAAGGAGTCGCACTCCCCTGGACGCATCTCCTCCAAAACCTTCCTAGCCCTGCCAAGGGTATCAGCAATGAGAATGCCAGCACCCTCAACAGCACCGTTCAGGCGAAGACCTGAGTTATACCTCTCCCCAGCCTCTGAGTTAAGCCACCGGTTAACGATGCCTTCCTCATCATTCTTCATCGCGTCGAGGGCTTGGTCCCTGGCCTTCTGAGCTTTCTCCAGGCTCTTCTTGGCCTTCGACAAGTCCTCGATAGCTTTGTGTTTGGCACGATTCACCGAGTCGCGCTGGGAGAGAGCATTCTCCAGTTTCTTCTCAAGGTCGGTGACAGAGGCATTGGCCGTGGTAAGGTCAGTTTTTGCAGTCTTTAACTAACCTTCCAAGGATTTCTTGGTGGCAGCATGGTCTTCCTTCTCCTTAGCCAAATCAGCTTGGACCTTTTGAGCATCATCTTGGGAAAGGCCCTTGCCTTTGTAGTTCAGCATGTACTTAGATGCAGCATGCATCCTGATGGACATCTGCAAAACTAGAAAGTTAGCAATAAATAGAGATATACAAGGAAAGGATTTTAGACAAAAGTCTAGATTCTTACGTCGAGCCAGGAGTTGTGGAGCTCATTAAAGACCTCATCCCCCTCTCCCCCCATAATGTACTCTTCGTCTCAGGGAGAGTACATGGCCTTAAACGCCCCATACAGGCGACGGTTGCGTTCCTTCTGGGTCAGGGCTTTGCAATGTCTATCGCGCCTAGTAGGAACTTCTTTTGAAGAAGAAGGCCTAATAACCTTCCCAGCAGCAACAAGAGCAGCCTCAGTCGCTGCATCTTGGTGGAAAATGCCCTCTTCAAGTGGAGAGGACGGAGATGCCTCCGCCACTTTTTCTTTCCTCTTCTTCTCCTTTGCCTCGTCAGCAAAAGGATTAGTGTCCCTCGCCCTCTTGATCCGAGGAGCCCCGCTGGACGAGTTTTTCTTCTTATGCTTGGGATTTTCCACCCCTCGCTATTGAAAACAACGAAGAATTCGTGCCTGAATCCTTCTTGGTTGGTGGGCACATTATTTACAAACCTATAGCCCTTTCTAACCTGAAAACTATACCAACCCTTCCCATGATCAACACTACGGCTCTCTACTGGTTTAGCCAAATTCCGCCATAGGCGAAGGGTTGGGGCGATCCTAAGTATTGTACATATGCCAATAAAGGAGTTGATCGAGGCCCAGGAATTAGGCACCAACGAGGTTAGGGATAAATTGTATTCACAAAACAGTTGTACAACAAAATCATGTCAGGGAAATCTAAGCCCCCTGACCATGGCAAGTTTATACACAGCTACACATCCGTTAGGGGGGGAACGGATGGTCTGAAGGCTAATGGGTCGAACCACTACATATGGCTCTGAAAATTGGAATTGGGCAGCAAATGAGCGAATGTCTCGCTTTAAATGATGGTTGAGAGTTGGGGCTATGAAGAAGTATATGGGACCCTTCTCCGGGGGAATTTTTGGGTATACAATGTTTTCTATCTCCTCTTGACCCGAGGTGGATGGACCATCGAGGTTCATATTTAATATACCTACAAGTTTTTCATATGTGGAATAATAAATATGAGGATGTGCTACAGATGGCTCCCAGGGGTAGGGGGTTTCTACCTCTTCTCCCCCGGACACTGACCCATACGAGTCAAAAAGTAGAGGGATGGCCTCACGGATATTTTGGGATTCAATCCCTTCATCGCCCTCGACCCGAAGGACCCCAGTGCACTCTAGGGGAAGAAGGGGTGGAGTACTTGACTTGTCCAATACCTAAGTTATTGAAAATAAACTAAGGAAAAGAAAGGTACTCGACAGGACAAGGACTCACTTATTCAAATAAATACAAAGAAAGGGAAGACGGTTACCTTGACAAAGAGACTACTCCGAGGTTACCTACACACGAGCTGAGAGTAGACCTTCGAGGAGATTAGAGAACTCTAGAGAGAGAAAATTTGAGGAGTGAGCGAATGATTAAGGAGTTGAATTTATATAGGAGGTAAAGAATGTGAAACGGTTTTTACCTCATCACGGTAAAAATCAGATAAAACGACATCAAGTTATGAGTTTAGGAGGTGAACAATGTTCACTAATTCGTTGACTTTTGGTCAAACCCTTCACGTCATCAATTGACAAAAAAAGCCCTATTCAACATAGGCATCCATTGAGGAGAATGGAATGGCTGGACAGGCATTCAAAGTTATTGGGGCTCATTAGCCCCTTGGCTTTGGGAAAAGCTCCTTAGGCCAATGATTAAACCCTTCTCAAGGTAGGCACCCATCAAAGGAGATGGGAGGCTGGACAGGTATCATCCATATCTTGGGGCTCATTAGCCACTAAGGGTCAGTTGATCACCTTAGGCCAAAGTCCCACTTAATGTGGGCACCCATCGAGGCTGATGGATAGCCATACTTTTCCTAACACTCGAGGTATAGGAAGACCCTCGAGGTCATCAGGGCCTTCTCTTCTTCTGCCTCTATCACAGTCGAGGTAATGGACACCCTCGATGTCGTTAAGGAAAGTGGTCGGACACTTAGTCCCTGGGGCTCATTAGCTCCTTGGCTTTAAGAAAATCCCCAAAAGCTATCAACAAGCCCTGATAGGCACCATCGAAGTTATCAAATCAAACCTAGAAAACATTTGATTTTTCTTTTCGCTGCATAATTAATTATAATAATTGCTACTTTAAATTAGTCGTACGTTATCACGTGGCCTGTAGGAAAAAGACCTAGAAAACATCAGCACTTAGAGAAACTCTAAGGGTTTCAAGGAGTGAAGTTCAGGGGATGAGGTCCTTCACGATCGCGGAAAGGCAGATCCTAAATTACCTCGTTGGTCATTTTAATGGTCCTGAGTATGTCCATCGCGGTCAGGGAAGGGGAGACCCTCGTGTTTTCTGGCAAGAGTCACCAAGTTTTGCCTCAACCGCGACCAAGGAAACAACGGTCGCGGTAAATGGAAATGATGTCAACAATTGGAAAATTCAGCACAATCCATCAATAGGGTACCAGAATTAGAGGTCCTTTTGTTGAGATTTATTGATTTAGAATATAAATGAATATAGTTATGAAAATTTATAATGCTAGACGTAGTGTTATGTTTTTATAAGTTCATAATTATGCAAATTTATTTAGTGATTTATGTCGTTAAACGTTGAAGTATGCATAGCAGAAACATTGGCAAATCGCGAGTCGTGACATGTGCTCGCGACCAGCGAGAACAGATCAAAGTTGCCAAAATAGACAGAAGCAAGTCGCGACTCGCGAGGAGCTAGTCGCGACTCGCGAACCTATTGGTTCGTGCTGGCTTCTGTTCGGTTACTTCCCGTTGCGTTGTGTCGTTTGGGGAATTAACTGCTATGTTATGATAAGTTATAATATAACTTATGATTAGTTTGAGAGAGGGAGAAGTGTTACATTTATAATCTCAAAACCTACTCTTGCAAAAACCTAAGTGTTTTCTCCATTGTTGCATTAAGATTGGCATCAAACTTGTTCTCATTATGTGATAGTTGGAACTAGGCTTAATTATCACTGTTCTTGTTGTATCTCGGTGAAGAATATCTTGCAACCCAGCCTACGAATTGGGTAGGAATATTATTATCAGGAAAGTGTTCTTCGTACACGCCTCAAGAATTCGGTCATACTATAACCCATTATACAGGAAATCTCCAACAATCTGATAACAATATCGTTTAGTATGGCATCAATCAAAGACTTGACAACAAACATTGCCAAACTTGACAAGTTCGAGGGTGTAGAATTCCGTCGATGGCAGAAAAAGATACACTTCTTGTTGACGTCGTTGGGTGTGACATACGTTCTTACAACACCGAAGCCTGATGACTACGAAGAGGGGGAAGCGCTCGAGACAACGAGGAGGCGTCTAAAGTTTGAGAACGATGACTATATTTGCCGAGGTCACATCCTTAACGGTATGTCCAATTCTTTGTTTGACGTATATCAGTATTATGACTCCGCTCAATCACTTTGGCATGATCTTGAATCTAAATATATGATAGAAGATGCTTCTAGTAAGAAATTCTTGGTTAGTAATTTTAATACATATCGTATGGTTGATTCAAGACCCATCATGGAACAATTTCATGAACTTCAAAGGATGTTAGGGAGATTAAGGCAACATAATATTGATATGAATGAATTGTTTGTAGTCTCTTCTATTATTGATAAATTACCATCTAGTTGGAAGGATGTAAGAAACCAATTAAAACATAAGAAGGATGATATGAATGTTGAACAACTCGGAGCCCATCTTCGAATTGAAGAAGGGATCCGTTTACAAGATGGACAAAAGGATAGCAATCCTATTACTTCCATGGTCAATATGGTGGAAGGGAACTCCAAGGGTGGTAAAAACCCTACAAAGCGTAAGTTCAACGGGAAAAACAAGAATTTCGGTAAGAAACCGAGAAGTGAAAATGATTCCCAAGATGCACCCGCTAGTGGGTGTTGGGAATGCGGGAAACCGGGTCACTTCAAAAGGTATTGCTCCGTTTGGAAGCGTAGGATGAGCAAGAAGACTCATGGAAAAGGGAATGATGGTGATTCATCCCGTGATAAGCAAGGTCTGACTTGTACACAAGTTTCACTTAATCAAATTAACGATTATGTGTGTATGATTTCTGAAATCAATTGTGTGCAGGATGATTGCGGATGGTTTATCGATTCTGGTGCATCAAAGCATGTTTGTAAAGATCGTAATCTATTCAAGACCTTCAAGGAGGTTGAAGATGGAGAACGGCTTTACATGAGGAATGATTTTACGACTAGTGTGTGGCAAAGGCCAAGTAGATTATTGTTCAGTTCTGGAAAAACACTCTTTCTAAATGACGTGCTGTATTCTCCGGAACTTAGGAGAAATCTTGTATCTGGTGCATTATTGAATCGATTAGGTTTTAAACTTGTTTTTGAATCAGACAAATTTGTATTATCTGTATTCTCCGGAACTTAGGAGAAATCTTGTATCTGGTGCATGATTGAATCGATTAGGTTTTAAACTTGTTTTTGAATCAGACAAATTTGTATTATCTAAGGGTGGTGTGTTTGTAGGACTTGGTTACTTGTGTAATGGTTTGTTTAGACTAAGTGTAGATGATTCTACACGAGACAATGTGTTTGTGGTTGATGTTGATTCTAGCTTATGGCATTGTAGGCTAGGTCATGTTAATTATAAGAAATTGTATTTTATGTCTAAGCATGATTTAATGCCTTCCTTTGATCCTAATACTGAAAAATGTAAAACTTGCAAGCTTACTAAGATCACCAGAAAACCTTTTCCTAAGTCAATAATGGGAGACTCTAATTTGTTAGACTTGATACATAGTGATCTATGTGATTTCCACAGTACACCATCTCTAGGAAATAAAAAGTACTTAGTAACTTTTATTGATGACTTTTTAAGATTTTGCTATGTGTACTTATTATTTTCTAAAGATGAGGCCCTAGACAAATTTAAAGAATTTAAGGAAGAAGTTGAGTTGCAATTAAATTATAAAATTAAAAGGCTAAGAACTGATAAGGGTGGTGAATACTATAATCCTTAATATTTCCGATCAGTAGGCATTATACATGAAACAACGGCAACTTATACACCACAACAAAATGGTGTGGCCAAAAAGAAGAATAGGACACTTGAAGAAATGGTTAACGCCATGCTTTCCTATTCGGGTTTGAGTGATGGATTTTTGGGAGAAGCAGTTGTAACGGCATGTTACATTCTTAACCGAGTTCCCATGAAAGGGAAAGAGGTTACTCCTTATGAGCTGTGGTGCAAAAGGAAACCCAACTTGAATTACTTCAAGGTTTGGGGTTGTAGGGCAATTGTTAAAGTGCCTGAACCCAAACGTAAGAAATTGGGTGAAAGAAGAGTTGAATGCATTTTTATAGGATATGCGGTTCATAGCAAATCCTATAGGTTCTATGTAATAGAACAAAGCGACTATTGGCGGTTCATACCACCATAGAGTCAAGAGATGCAATCTTTGATGAAACAAGATTTTCATCATTGCCAAGACCAAGGGATATTACTCCAATTACTAGTGGTCAAGACTTTGAACAAACTTCGTTTGATCAAAGGGAAGATGATCATACTAGTGATGAAGATGCACCGTCTACATCCACTCAACCAAGGAGAAGTAAACGGGCTAGGAAAGAGAAATATTTTGGGCCTGATTTTCATGTATACTTACGTGAAGGTTCAAGACAGTCACTCGTGACTAGATTTCCATGTGTTCTAAATGTGGAAGATGATCCTTCAACATTTGATGAGGCAATGAAGTCTCATGATGCGGCCTTCTGGAAACAAGCAATTGATGATGAGATGGGTTCCATCATGGGAAATAATACATGGGTTTTAGCTGATTTACCTCCTAAGTGTCAACCAATCGGGTGCAAATGGATCTTCAAAAAGAAGTTGAAGGTTGATGGTACTATCGATAAGTTCAAAGCTCGACTTGTGGCACAAGGTTTTACCCAAAAACCGGGAATTGAATTTTTCGATACATATGCACCGGTAGCTAAGATCTCCACTATTAGATTGTTAATAGATATTACTGCTATAAAGAATCTAGTGATCCATCAAATGAATGTTAAGACATCTTTTCTTAATGGAGATTTAGAAGAGGAGGTTTACATGCGACAACCGGAAGGGTTTGTCGTGGATGGCCAAGAACACAAGGTTTGCAAACTCATCAAGTCTTTGTATGGGCTAAAGCAAGTGCCAAAACAGTGGCATCAAAAATTTGATGATGTGGTATTGTCTAATGGTTTCATGTTAAACAATTCGGACAAGTGTTTATATAGCAAGTTTGATGACAATGGTAATGGAGTCATCATTTGTCTATATGTTGATGACATGTTGATTTTTAGTACGGATTTGGAACAAGTTGAACTAACCAAATCCTTCCTCTCATCACAGTTCTCTATGAAAGATATGGGGGAAGCGGATGTCATTTTGGGTATAAAGATCAAGAGAGAAAAAGGAAGTCTTATTTTGTCACAATCTCATTACATTGAGAAAATGATCAAGAAGTTCGATGTGAACAGTGACTCTCTTGTATTTACACCCATGGATACTAACGTAAAGTTTGTACCTAATGAAGGTAAAGCGATATCTCAGCTTGAATATGCTAGGGTAATTGGGTGTCTTATGTATGCCATGACATGTACTAGGCCTGACATTGCCTTTGCAGTTGGCAAATTGAGTACATATACTAGTAATCTTAGTACGCAACATTGGCAAGGTTTTCGTCGTGTGCTTAAATACCTAAAGAAAACCATAGACTATGGTTTGACTTACAGTGGTATGCCTTCGGTTCTAGAAGGATTTTCAGACGCAAGTTGGATCTCCAATAGAGAAGATCATTCATCCACTAGTGGATGGGTGTTCCTCTTAGGTGGAGGAGCTGGTAAAGAAGCTAAATGGTTGAGGAATATCATGTTTGAAATACCTTTGTTATCAAGGCCAATATCTCCTATTGCGATTCATTGTGATAATGATGCAGCTTTGGCAAATGCATATAGTCAAGTTTATAACGGAAAGTCTAGACACATTGGTGTTAGACATAGTTATATTCAAAGCTTAATTAAGGATTGCATGATCACGGTTGACTATGTACGGACAAATATGAATCTGGCGGATTGCTTCACGAAAGCTCTTACTAGGGATTCAGTTAAAAGGATGGCAATCGGGTTAGGATTGAAGCCCCAGAATAATCACAATTGAGAGGATCTCAACTTGACGCCTAATAAGACGTTAGGTCTCAAGTTCAACGAGATAAATCTTCTTTCTTGATGATTGAGAACTGTTCTTTCATCCTATTCAGAGTTCCAGATTGTGACGGTGTTAAGACGGTATATTTCAGGTGTGCTAGTGTCACAATAGCATGTTGCTTGAGATATAAGTCTATGTGAGTGCGAGGTTTGGCCGCTTCAAGAAGCTTGTGGGGAGAGCTTTGATGCACTTATGAAAGATACGAACACATGGCCCAATAATTGTGTTGTTTTAATGAGTTCAGGTAGTTAATCTTGTGCGTATAATATCTTTGAGTTATGATTATGTACTGAAAATAGTTCAATCGTTAACGACACTATTTGGATACAATAACTTGGAATGTGTATTATACTAGGTGGAAGTTCAAGTTTCGTACACTTTCATGTAAGCGTGAGATTGTTTGTAGCATTGGAATGGTTTATGTAAAAGTGATTTATATTCTAAATGGGGGAAGAAATGTTGAGATTTATTGATTTAGAATATAAATGAATATAGTTATGAACATTTATAATGCTAGACGTAGTGTTATGTTTTTATAAGTTCATAATTATGCAAAGTTATTTAGCGATTTATGTCGTTAAACGTTGAAGTATGCATAGCAGAAACAGTGGCAAATCGCGAGTCGTGACATGTGCTCGCGACCAGTGAGAACAGACCAAAGTTGCCAAAATAGACAGAAGCAAATCGCGACTCGCAAACCTATTGGTTCATGCTCGCTTCTGTTCGGTTACTTCCCGTTACGTTGTGTCGTTTGGGGAATTAACTGCTATGTTATGATAAGTAATAATATAACTTATGATCAGTTTGAGAGAGGGAGAAGTTACATTCATAATCTCAAAACCTACTCTTGCAAAAACCTAAGTGTTTTCTTCATTGTTGCATTAAGATTAACATCAAACTTGTTCTCATTAGGTGATAGTTGAAACTAGGCTTGATTATCACTGTTCTTGTTGTATCTCGGTGACAAATTCCTTGCAACCCGGCCTACGAATTGGGTAGGAATATTGTTATCAGGAAAGTGTTCTTCGTACAGGCCTCAAGAAGTCGGTCATACTATAACCCATCATACAGGAAATCTCCAACACCTTTACGGTCGCGGAAATCACTATCATGGTAGGGGACCCTCGAGCTTTAAGGGAGGTCTCATTATCAATATCACTACCGCGACCAAGGATAACTACGGTCGCGGAGGATATAATTGATGCCAGCACTTGGATAAAAACAACTAAAATTCATGCTAAAAGCTCTCCACGGTCGCGGGATGATGTAGAAGCAACACATGAGAAGTTTCTCACAGCCAACATGTTTGACCTATGATCGAGGTAAACACCCTCGGGCCGAGGTAATCACTACTCGATCGAGGTAGACATCTTCAGGTTACCCTTTACGATCGAGGTAGACTCTTCAGATCACCCTTGCTTGCACTTCCGGAAGACCCTCGAGGCAAATATGGGGATATTACAGCCAAGATTACCTCGATCGAGGAAATCTCCCTCACGATCGAGGCTACCTCGATCGAGGTATCTCCCTTGGACACCCCATCGAGGGAATTTGGGACTCCCATGGGTATTACACGATCCTGAATACGAGGAAGCCCCTGCAAGCACACGGTCGAGGACACCTCGATCGAGGGTTCCCCTAATCGGTCGTGCTTACCTCGATCGAGGTATCCTCCTAATGGAGGACCCCATCGAGGTTTTCTTGAGGCCTCCTTAGGGATCAGATGGACAAGGCTAAGGTGAAGCCCTGTGAGCCTCATGATCGAGGTTGCCTCGATCGAGGGCCCCTCCCTCACCATCGAGGTCACCTCGATCGAGGTGTGTTCTTTGGGGCCATTCCCTTTGTGATTGTAAGGGGTTTGTTGAACCATGTTTGATTTGAATGATGGAAAACCAGTCCTCTATACTTGATGTCTATGTATATTTGTATATGAACAGGTTGAATCAAGTGAGGACTCATCAAGGCAACCTTGAAGGCCTTGAGATACTTGAAGATCAGAAGCCAAGAGCTTGGAGCTATTTATTTTTTATATTTCTAGGATCTTCTTGTAAAATAGGCTTAGGAAAATATTCTTTGTGTTTTTAAGTAAAGAACAAAAAGACTTTAAGTGTACATCCAGTAAAGAGAACAGGCAAAGAACAAGCTTGGAACAGTTCCCTTTACCAGATGTAGACTTAGTAGTACTGAGACCACTGTGGGAACAGACCTCAGTATTACGCACGTGATCCGTACAGATTTTCGAGTTCAAAATCATTTTGAAAATTTATTTGAAAAATTTGGATCACTTGTGTTTTGGAAATCTACTAAATTGATACACCAAATCAGCTCATTAAATGCAATGTACTTGTTGGACTTTTGGGTATTAACCGCTACATATAGTAGAAGGATACAAAGGTCTGAAACAGGTAATTGTACACTTGTGTCAGCTGATCTTTTTGCACAATTTAGGGGAGCTTCCAGCACACTTCTAGGGGACGGTTTTCCTTGCCTACATAAACAATCTTTGCAAAAAAACCTAGAAGACTTTTGCTCTCCAAAGAAAACCAAGTCATATTTTCTGAGAGTCTATCGTTAGTCCAAAACTATCTCCATATCCATCTTTAAGAGAAAAACTTACGGAGATTTAAGTTTGTAATATTTGAACCACTTAGAGGGAAGTGGTTGGGGAGTGTTCTGTGAACACTGAGTGAACTGTTAGAGTTAACAGTTGGGGAATTAAGTGTTACATAGTTGTAGCATTTAATTGAGTGTGTAACCATGTTATTATTCTGAGTTGATTAATAATCTTGGTGAGAGAGTGGAGGACGTAGGCTTGTTTAGAAGCCGAACCTCGTTAAATCTTTGTGTCCCTACTCTTTACTTACTGTTCTTTCGTTGTTCTCACAAAAAGATAAACAAACCTTGAAAACGATTGAAAAAACAGACATACTCAATTCAACCCCCCCCCCTTCTTGAGTATACATTGAACTAATAGGGTTTAAAATTCGTTTTTTCTGGAGTATTACGCTCGGCATCCAATGTCCAAAGATTCCCGTTCCACGCCGAGCGTGGGGCTAATTGTTCTGGGCCCACCCAGGTGGTCAAACCCGTTTCAGTGGGCCCAAATCCTAGGCCCAGTTCTGTTGGGGCTAGGTTCATATCAGATATTCCATGGCGAATAGGGGGTTGCCACGTGTCAACCGACTTGGTAAAACTTTGACCAGGTTACTATGGGCCCAGCCCATACGCCAGCCAGCAAAACCCCTAACAGGGGAACCGACTGCCTATATAAGGATCAGTCCTACCCTTCTACAGGTACGCAATTCCCAGTCCACAAACTCACAAAATACTCTGACTCCTTATTTCTGATATCTGACTTAAGCATCGGAGGGGCGTTCCCGGGTTCCACCCCCCGGGTTAGCAATCTCTGTCTGTTTTGCAGGTCACAGCTTCATTGAGGATCGTCCAAAGTACACGCCATACACCCAAAAGATCGTTGACTATTCACGAGAAGTTCCAGTACAGGAACAGTATATATTGTAGATTTTAGGGAAATTAAATTCAATCAGATCTACTTAATATGGTAAACCACGTAAAGTAAAAGAGGATTTGCACCAAAACTCTTGGAACGTATACACCTTGAATATGAACATATGGGGGAGGTTATCTGGCTTCCTAGAAGAGGTACAAGACGTTGTACACTCTTGTTTTATTTCTTTTTCAAATTCTTTTGGGATCCCGTCCACCTTATGGTGGACCTTTTCCCTCTCGACTTACAGTCGGGTGCATGGCCTGAGGCGTCTTGACAGACAGTGGTTTGTAAACTTTGGAAACCCATTCAATGAGAATCCAATCTCTTAATAACATGAATAAATAATATGTATCTTACTGATATTTAATCTGATCACTATCATTTATTTTTCTAACAATGGAGTCTTTCATCCTAAGCGCAGTCATCATAAATTAAGTTGATGTTAATTGTCATTTAATTAAATTCACGTTCTGCTATATATGTGTACTCAGCTATTTTCTGACTGTGTGTTTGTGTGTGCATTGGCCTTGACTTTATCTCGGCCCTACGACGACCCATTTTCAATGGTGAGTAGTAGGGAAGAAATAAAAGTATGCTACAGGTGGGGCATGATGTATTTTTGGGGAAAGAGTGGAGAGTAGCTACTAGTCTTTTAGTTTCAATAACTCAGTTAGCGGATGCTGACTAACATAAACTATTTGCTTGATTTTGCTATTGCTTTTTCTTGAGTAATATAATTCCTTAAATTTTTATCGGGCCGGCTAAGGTTCCAACTTGTAATAGATAGTAATTTTCGGCTTGGTACTTAATTCTTTTATTTGTTTAATTTAATAAAGGTAGAGGAACAAATACTCGACCAGCTTTAAAGACAATATTATGAAAATTCTTCTGCTGTGTAACTTTGAAAATTGTCGTAGTAGTTTGAACACGATGGCGGTAATATCCTGGATTTTCTCTTTAATGTTATTTTCACATGAGATTTTTGAATACTTGAGTCTTTCCAAGTAAGGAATTTCCAAGGTATTACATACATAATATTAAATCTCTTATTAATGTTAAAACTAAGTAACTTATCTATGTCTTCCCTCTAGTTATGATCTCATTTTGAATATTATAATCTATGTTGAAACTAATCATTCTGCAATAGATGGCATTAGAAAATAATATTTACAGGATCCACAAGATAATTCTCAAGAAAGCTCGAGATTCAATGTGGGGGCATCAACAATAAAAGAAAATATCTTGACAATTCACTTAACATGATGCGCCTAATCACGACAGTGTGCTGCAGACACATTCAAGATGGTGGTCAAGATAAAATAGTCGATGTAGATAGTGCGGCAAGGAAAAGCCCTCAATACAATGCAATGATTAATGCAACCAGTTGTGCGTGTGTGTCACTTTGCCAATGAAAAAGAAGTAATGGCAAACTACGCCTCAAAGGCGTCAACATCCATTGAATATGCATCTGGACAAATCCCTATGTTGATTAACCACAATGTGAAACCTTGTTATTACCAGATAACAAGAAAGCTAAGATTTTTTAGATGAAAGCGTTTAATTAAGATTATGTTAATACATGATTTATTTTTATGTTGTATGTACCTACTTAAGATGCCTTGCTCAAACTAGGGCTCGTAATTTTTTTGAGGAAACCAAAACCTATAGATCAAGAAGCCTGCCTTTTGGATAGCGAGCAAGAAGTGATAGAATGAAAATTATTTTATATATGATGAATTCGATATATGAGGAACAAGCCTGAATATAATACTCAAGCTAAGTCACTAGATTGAGGCGGAATTCTTCAAATCTGTTAGGGGCAATTGTTTGGACTGAAAATTCACCTAGACGTTTTTGGGGGTATAATTTGTATTGGTCAAAAGATAGATATTCATTTCCTAAAAAGAAGGCAACTCCTTTAAAGCTGTTATATAAGACTAGTCAAACACCTAAAAACCAGGGAATAGTCTCTTGTATTAAGGGAGAAGTTCTAAGATGTCCTACTGATGGTCTAAAAGTAACGCCTCTAAGGTGATCGATAAGATAAACTGAATGCAAATTGTAACGACCCGGATTTTTGGACCGTAAAAGTTCGTGGAAAATTAAGCCTTTAAACCCAAACTATTTAATTTAGGCCAAAAGACTTACTTTTGTTTAATTTATTCAAGCCAAAACCCTTGCTAACCCCCTCCTAGCCGGCCCCCTTAACTATCTTCCCCTTAATTTACTTCCTACACTAACTCCTAAATTCTTGTAAAGCCTACCCTATTTATATCCTAAAAACCCACCCTTTTGTAAAACTTACTTATTATCATTCATACTCAAACAAAACCTCTCCCTTTTCCTTGCTATCTCACGGTGATCTCACAACCAACCCTAACAATTTTGCTTTCACCTCACCAAATCAATCAAAAGGTAACTAGCTTTTTCACTTAGCCTTAGGATCCACCTACATAGAATACTAGATTAGATAGAAACCATAATGTTTATCCTTTGCTGAGTGTAAATTACGAGTGTTATGAGGCATTGTTCTTGATTTCTTTGCTTGTTTTATTTACTTCTTAATGAATCTTTGATTGTTCATGCATTGCTTAACTTCTATTTAATGATTTACATGGTTCTTGATGTAATTTATGAAGTCTTCAATTGTTTTCTTTGATGAACTTATGCGTGTAATATAAGGGTTGAAAGCATGAATTTTTATTTGTTTAAATGCATATTTTGATGGTTCAATTATGTACCTTTAATTTCTTGGATTCATGAGTTGTAGCAGAAGCATAAAAGTTGTATTTTTTTTTTATTCCTTGATTCATGCGTATACTTGAATGTGATGGCCAAGATTGAGTCTTTTGTTATATCTTTCATAAACTTGAAATCTTGAATTAATTTATGAAGCTTTCTTAATTGTCTCATGTGAATTGTTAAATACAACTTGCCTTGATCTAGTTCTTGATGACCGAATGTCATAAGTCATTTTTGTTATTTGTATTCTATAACTTTAATTTCTTTAATTATTACTACGAAATCCTTGATCTTTATAGAATCTTGTTATAAACCTTAAGATTGTTCAAATTGCTAACTTGTAATGAATTATTGTTTTAAACTCTTGCGTTGAATTTGTGTTGGCCGGATTTGACTTCCAAATCTTGATGTCATGATTATATTAGTCTAAACTGAATCTTCATGTTCGTTTTGTTAAAGCATGTTTTGTTGTAAAGTCGATGGCTTTCCCATAAGTTCTTGCATTGGAATCATATGGACATATGCGTGAAGTGTTGAACGTGTTGTAAGAGTCATGCGTCATTAAGTTTATTGGTTTGAATTTGGGTCGTGTCATTTATCGTTTGAATCTGTCTTTTCATTGTTGTAACGGCCTTGAGCCGTATCAGAGACTTTGTGTTAGTTCAATGTATACTCAAGAAGGGGGGTTGAATTGAGTATGTGTGTTTTTTCAATCGTTTTCAAGTTTTGTTTATGCTTTTGTGAGAACAACGAGAGAACAGTAAGCAAAGAGTGGGAACACAAAGATTTAACGAGGTTCGGCTTCTAAACAAGCCTACGTCCTCCACTCTCTCACCAATATTATTAATCAACTCAGAATAATAACAAGGTTACACACTCAATTAAATGCTACAACTATGTAACACTTAATTCCCCAACTGTTAACTCTAACAGTTCACTCAGTGTTCACAGAACACTCCCCAACCACTTCCCTCTAAGTGGTTCAAATATTACAAACTTAAATCTCCGTAAGTTTTTCTCTTAAAGATGGATATGGAGATAGTTTTGGACTAAGGATAGACTCTCAGAAAGTATTACTTGGTTTTCTTTGGAGAGCAAAAAGTCTTCTAGGGTTTCTTGCAAAGATTGTTTATATAGACAAGGAAAATCGTGCCCTAGAAGTGTATTTGGAGACTTGCCTAAATTGTGCAAACCACTTCAGCTGACACAAGTGCAGTGTTCTTGTTTCAGACTTTGTCACTTTCCACTATGGGAAGAGAGATGTACACTAAAGTCCAAACAAGGTACATTGCATTTAATGAGCTGATTTTGCAAATCAATTTGGCAGATTTCCAAAGTACAAGTGATCCAGATTTTTTCAAATAATTTTCAAAATGATTTTTGAGCTCGAAAATCTGTACGGATCACGTGCGTAATACTGAGGTCTGTTCCCACAGTGGTCTCAGTACTACTAAGTTTACGTCTGGTAAAGGGAACTGTTCCAAGCTTGTTTTGTGCCTGTTCTTAGCTTGTTCTTGGGTTGTTCTCTTTACTGGATGTAAACTTAAGGTCTTTTTGCTCTTTACTTAAAAACAATAAGAATACTTTCTTAAGCCTATTTTACATGAAGATCCTAGAAGTATAAAAATAAAAGGCTCCAAGCTCTTGGTTTCTGATCTTCAAGTATCTCAAGGCCTTCATGATTGCCTTGATGGATCCTCACTTGATTCAACCTATTCATATACAATTATTTATAGACATCAAGTATAGAGGACTGGTTTGTCATCATTCAAATCAAACATGGTTCAACAATTTCCCCCTATTTGATGATGACAAACCATGAAGTTCCCCCTGAGAACAGTATCCAATTATTTCAAAATAAAACAACTGTTCAGAGGAACTGGTCTTGCACTGTGCCTGTAGTCAGATTCATAATCTCAGAGAATAAAAAATATACAGCAGACTAAAGCACAATTAGACTGATAACAATGATCAGTCACTCATCACATTACTCAATTTATTATTGATTTTCAGCATTATACCTGCACTAGTAGAAAAATCCCCTATTAGTATCGTTTTTTTAGCCTATTAGTATCGTTTTTCACACGATACTAATAGAGGCGTTAGTAATAGAGATCCTTATTAGTATCGTTTGTAAAAAACGATAGTAATAAGTTCTATTACTATCGTTTGTTATAAAAAACGATAGTAATAGATAGTCTATTACTATCGTTTTTCAAGAAAAAACGATAGTAATAGACTATCTATTACTATCGTTTTTTATAACAAACGATAGTAATAGACAATCTATTACTATCGTTTTTTATTAAAAACGATAGTAATAGATTGTCTATTACTATCGTTTTTAATAAGAAACGATACTAATACTATTTTTTTTAATTTAAATTTATATTTGATTATTAGGCCATATATATATTTATAAATATATATATTTATTGGGGCGATACTATTGGGGCGATACTAATAGACAATATTCTACTAGTATGCACTCTTTCGGCATTATCTGCAGCCCTTTCGGCATTATCTGTAGCCCTGTTCAATTCTGTATAATGTACAATAATAATATAATATTTTTTATAATTAATTAAAATTGGTAAACGATACATACCATGTATCTATAATACAAGTTCGATGTATTCATATAAAATATATATAGTTTACAAGAACGTTTAATACGATCGATGTATGTTTACAGTAACTATAAATAAAATGTATAAATAATGTGCTACTAATAGAAATTTTATTTAATTTGGATCGGACAATAAGAAATTTAGCCTGAAGAATCTCGCCCATTGCTCACGAACCTCATCCAACTCTCCTTTGGTATATGGGGCAGATCTTCGAGTGTAGTCCTTCAAAATCAAAGATTGAAAAAAAAACATATATAAGTAATGTTACAGACGCCATCTTGCTTAGACTTTTAAGGCCACAATATTTGCAAACTAAAAAAAAAAGGAAAGGTTTTAGTTATGTATTTGTATGATTCTACAAACTAGAAGCTCATTTTGGAGCGAAAAATAGCCAAATAGGTCATATTTGGCTAAATTCTACCATTTTCGTTCCTACATTCGCTCCTACAAGCCCATTTCATGTTTTAAAGTTGTTTTCATGTCTTGTAAACATTTATAAATTATTTGCATGTTATTGGGCAATGTTAGAGGGTATTTGGAACAAAAACAAACCAAATAGGTCATTTCTGGTCCGTTTTTGGTGTTTTCGTTCTCAACTTGGCACCGAGCAACCTAAATAATGTTTTTAAGTTTCATTTACATTCTATAATATTCATGTAAACATTATATGACTTATTAACAAAGTTATAGCTTTTTGGACCAAAAACAAGCCAAAAAGGGCATTTAGGCTCGTTTTGGTTGTTTTCGTTCCCATCTTCTCACCAATCAAACTATTTTGTATTTTTTAGTGTCACTCAAGTCCTATAATATTCATGTAAACTTTATATGATTTATTTGCATGATTTCGGAACAAGTTAGAGCGTCGTTTTAGAACAAAAAACGAGCCAAATAGGTCATTTTTGGCTTGTTTTTGGTGTTATAGTTCCCATCTTGGCCCCGATCAACCTAGTTCATGTTTTTAAGGTTCATTCACAACCCATTATATTCATTGAAACTTTGTATGACATATTTGCATGATTTTGGGCAAAATTACAGGGTTTTGGAACAAAAATGAACCAAATAGGCCATCTTTAGCTTGTTTTTGTTGTTTTCGTTCTTAACTTGGCACTGATCATCCTAGATTATGTTTTTAAGTTTCATTTACATCCTATGACATTCATGTAAACATTATATGACTTATTTGCATGATTTGGGGAAAATATATTGCTTTTTGGGACAATAACAAGCCAAATCGGCCATTTAGGCTCGTTTTGGTTGTTTTCGTTCCCATCTTCTCACCAATCAAACTATTTTGTATTTTTTAGTGTCACTCAAGTCCTATAATATTCATGTAAACTTTATATGATTTATTTGCATGATTTCGGAACAAGTTAGAGCGTTTTAGAACAAAAAACGAGCCAAATAGGTCATTTTTGGCTGTAACAACCACTCACGGAGGCCATGAGGAAGCGCCCCTGCTGTAACCACCACTCACACAGGGTCGTGATGGCCTGCTCGTGCTGCCGGTGGCCTGCTGCTGCTGCCGGTGAGCTGCTGCTGCTGCCGGTGGCCTGCTGCTGCTGCCGGTGGCCTGCTGCTGCTGCCGGTGAGCTGCTGCTGCTGCCGGTGAGCTGCTGCTGCTGCCGGTGAGCTGCTGCTGCTGCCGGTGAGCTGCTGCTGCTGCCGGTGGCCTGCTGCTGCCGGTGGTGGTCTGCTGTGGCTGCCGGTGGTCAGTTGTTGCTGTCCGAACCACCGGTAGCTGCCAGCGTTCCCATGGCTCGTGTTCCACCCTTATGTGTGTTATTTTCTTCTTAACAACTATTGAACATCAACTTAAAAGCTTTATCTCTGTTTTCATTTTTCTCTTCAGATTATATTTTCTTTATCTCTTTTGGATCCCCTTAGTTTTTTTCTAATTATCAATTTTTGTTTCTACTTTCTGTTCTAAGTCATTGGCATCACTTTTAACAAGTTATTACTGTATTTTAGTCCTAAAACAGATATGACCCTTATCTAAACTAACAAACCACCGCCTTCCAACACAATCAACTAAACAATAGTAAAAGGAAGTGGTGTTCATAACCACTTCCTCTCCAAAACTTCACCAAAATCCCAAATAAACCTCCAAATATCGTCACTAAACAAACCACCGCCTTCCAATACAATCAACTAAACAATAGTAAAAGGAAGTGGTGTTCATAACCACTTCCTCTCCAAAACTTCACCAAAATCCC
Source organism: Salicornia ramosissima (assembly GCA_951394345.1). NCBI lineage: Eukaryota > Viridiplantae > Streptophyta > Magnoliopsida > Caryophyllales > Amaranthaceae > Salicornia > Salicornia ramosissima. The sequence continues at coordinate 35,948,242 of OX596237.1, read as the reverse complement.
AAATAAACCTCCAAATATCGTCACTAAACAAACCACCGCCTTCCAATACAATCAACTAAACAATAGTAAAAGGAAGTGGTGTTCATAACCACTTCCTCTCCAAAACTTCACCAAATTTCCAAAAAACCTCCAATTATGAGTAGTAAAATAACAAATTTCAACAAAAGGGTGAACCGGTGGTTACACCAAAAAAATAACAAATTTCACCAAATTTCCAAAACACAACAAATTAAGCATGATACAACTTACCCTTATTTGCTTGACATCACCCTTACTTTCACCAACTTTCTTGACTATCTCATTCATGTACTTCATGACATAGTAGCCACAATCCAAACCACCGGTCTGCTGGGCGCACTAACAAATTTACAAAAAACTAGGGTCAAAACAAATTACAGGATATTTTAATATCAATAAAACATTGTATAATATTCGAAAAAGAAAAAAATATAAGTCACTCATACCTCGATTCTTTTGACCTCCAACACCATTTTAGTATTTTCTTTGCTCCTTGCTCTGTACGACTTGTAAGCGCTGAAAAAAAAAAAATCAATATGCCAAAGTGATACCAAAATAAGGCAAGAATTAACCTTATAAAATCGTTATTCACAAACGAAAGCTTGATAATCTAGAACAATTATCCTTACAGGTCAAACACGTTTTCGCAGCTTAGTTGACGTGGTGCCTGCTGTGTCAATGGGTCGAGTTGATAAATTATACCGTCACATAAATCAATGGCCATGAGAATCCAATGGTTGCTACAATAAACATAACACATGATCATAATATCCAAAAATAACTAAGTAATTAAATTGCATGCAAATAAGTTGCTAAAAATTAAAGATGAAACTAGTTCATACCTTTCATTGTAAGGTGCTAAAATAAGGTGGGACTTTGAATCTTTCCTTTTTAGTTCGCTGTTGAAAGCGTGTTTCACATACTTAACTACATCAAAGAAACTTCTCTTGCATTCTGCTCCAGACAATCTATGGGGACACAAAAAGGTTATGTGTCCCCCTTCAAACTTAGAGATAAATTCTGTAAGGAGGTAGCTGCAATTCAAAACAAAAAGAACCAAAAATCATAACACATATTTGTAAGCATAACATAACAGAAATACAAAAAATTGGCCATTATGTTTAGAAGGTTTACCAAATGTACACATGGATCACCGACACATTTATACACACTCCTCTAACAAGTTCATCAACGTCGGTGAATGTGACATAAATATGTTGGTCTTCTTGGAGATACAACGTTGGTGCCTTGAATGAAACACATACACTTTCATGCTTATCCTCAGTCATAAGCATGTATAACAAGTCACACTCCGGAAGATCGGAAAGTGCACCCATTTGAGAAGTTGGGTTGTCAGTGGGTTGTGAGTCTTGTGTTCGTAGAGGGTCACAGCTACCTACGCCTTCTTTGCTTTGCGACGCTGTCATCTTCAAAACATGCTACGCATTTTAAATGTTGTAAATCAAAAGTTCAAATTCAAGTAATACTAAAATGAGTTACATGCAAAATCATAAACTAAATGTAAAGATTTGCATACTAACCGCGTCCTCAAATAGTACCATAGATTTAGGCCAACTCACAAAATAATCCTTGGCTTTGCCAAGCTTAGTTTCACCATCAGGTGATGGGACAGGCAACTCCTTATAGTGATACTCCTCATATGGATGGTCGATGCTGACCTTATAGTGATCAGGGAGCATTGATGATGTATGAATCATGGAGGTTTCACTAGGATACCAAGTTCCTTCAGCAACAACCACTAGGTTACCGTCTTCATCAGTCATGGCAAGACGACATTTTTGGGGTCCCGCCTATAATAGGAAACCAAACACAGGCAACAAAGCATAAGTGTATGGCTTAATAGCAATATAGCACAACACAGAGAGCAAAATACCGTAAAATAAGTGTGGAGTTTACTCAATTATACCTCTAGAGGAGCCTTCCAATTCAGTAGGAGAGGTGGCTTCGAGCTCACTTCCTTATTATTTCCCGCAAAGTTCATGGAGGATAATGAGGCTATGGCTTCGATCTTCATTTCCAATCGAGCTATAGTTGCTTTTAGTGCGTCCATTTCCTCATCCCTATCTTTCCTTCCCCTTCGAGCTTCCTTCCCAAAGGCTTGTCGATGGCCAATTCCAACTCCAGATCGACCAATTCCTTTGACATAACCATAGTAGTCCTTCTTCCCAAGAGCCTTACATAAAGCATCATTTTCGACCTCTGAAGCAGAAGCAGACGCAACTCCACTCTCTTTTTCCTTTGACTCCTTTTCCAAGTGTTCCATCTGTAAGAAGAAATAAATAATATGAGATGCAAATAACAATAGCACATTAGCATCATTAAATGTTGTAAGCATTAAAAAACACTTTCCAATTATTCATACATGTAAGCATGAAAATACTTAAAGTGTCTATAATAAGTAAAACAACTTACAACTTGGTTCACTACTCTAACAGTCTCGCCTTTAGTTGGATCAACTTCCCATTTTCCATCCTTCGTACAGCGTTGATGTGCTAAACACCACTCGAGCGCTCTATTTTGCATCTTCTGGCTCACGATACTACTCTCTTCAGTGGAGCTGTCAATAGCAGAAGTTGGAAGTCTGTCCTCTTTCACCCAATCTTTCCTTTTTCGGTTGTAGCTTTTTTGACCAAGTGTATGGCGATGGATGTTTCCTTTGGAACACAATTTTCCTATCTCACTTTTTTTCTGTGTCAAACAACAAAAAATTTTGTGCTCAATAGTTAAAAAAAGCAAAAATACATACTATTGCTTACAATTCCTTGTTTATATTATTGTCTTCTCTACTAGTACTTACTACAATTGAATGCCTACTTATACTTATACTACATACTAGACTATCACATAATTTACCTTGAATTCAGGAGATTGAGTGTATTCTTCAAACTTTTCCCACTGCTCTTTAGTTATGTAGCCTTCATACAACACCCAAGGGTCCTTATTTGCATTTGGATTTCCTTTGGCAGGTGCTTTGCTTTTATCAATGAAGCGTCTTACCAAATCAGATTTGTGGGCACGAAAGCGAGCACCTACTGCTCTTTCGAAATTCTTCTTTCTTTTTCCTGTTGGGTCTTCAATGTGGAACAATTTCTGAATGAAAGATTGTGTTAGTAAATGAGTGAGTGCATTCCAGGAGAGAACAACTTCATAATGCAAACAGTATGAGATACGCACCTTAGTCTCTGCCCATAAAGCATCCTTTTGCACTTGATCCACTTTGTTCCATTTACGGATATTGATGTCAATCCTATAAGCACATTGTCCAATTTGTTTGCCGTACTTATCTTCAAATTCACCCGTCGGCAATTCATACTCATCAAACTCAAGGAACATTGGCTTTGACGATTGGACGGGTTTGGATGGACCTCTACCCACTGTCTTTCTCTTTTTGGCTTGTGAAGTTGACGGTTGGTCTTCATGAGGAACTTCATCCTCCCTACAATTCGTTCCTTCGTCTTTATCACGTAATTCGTCATTCCTCGAATCCATTGCTTCTATTTCCTGAAGAAGTAATACAAAAATGACACATTAGTCAAAAAAACAAAAGGATAAGAAAAAGGTACGAGGTTCAAAGTTCATATTAGTAAAAAAAAACAAAAGCATAGAAAACATGCATCATTAAACTAACTACATTAATATTTTTACCTTTTCACACGTGTAATCATAATAACTAGTACCACTACTATCGTTGCAAGTGTCGTCATCACTATCAGGCTCATAATCGACATCGAACTTCTCATTCACTACTACTCTTTTTTGTGTCATCTTTCGTCTTGATCCCATCAATGTGTCTGCCATTTTTGACAAACCTAAAGCTTCCATTCTTGCCTTATTCTCGGCCATCCTTAATGCCCTCAGCCTCTCATAATTCTTTGCCTCCTTCTGGCCCATCGTAATCTTTAATATCTTTAAAACTTCAATCAAACCACATGAATCAAATATAAGTAATTTATTTTTTAAAAAAAAATAAACAATGCTTTTTGATATTTTAAATCAAATATAAATTAATGGAGAATGAAAATTTAATATACATATATAAATTATTGGAGAAAGAAAATTAATAATGGAGAAAATTCATTTTATTAATAAGTGAAATATTTTTCATCCCATCCATTACAATATAATACCCCCCATATACATAACAGTCTACCCCATGTACTTGCACGGTTACACTCTAGGTGCGAGTAATTGCAACATCGACATAAACTCCTTCCTCGCGATCATACACTGCATCTTCCTCAACGTTATGGCCGTTCTGGACAATTTGAATACCGGTTGACAGTGGAGGGGTGGAATCCCACGTATCATAGTCTTCCTCATCTACCACATCTTCAACTCCAACAATTCCTCTCTTCCCTTGAACTACTACCAACCATTGAGGGTCGATATTGTCTTTGACGTAGAAAATCTGCTTAGCTAGTGATGCTAGCACAAAAGGTTCCTTAGTCTCTTCGAAACGAGTTGAATCAACTACTGTCATCCCATCATCGCTAACCTTCTTACCTCGCCGATTATCCACCCATTTACATCTTAGAATGGGAACGTTAAAATCAATATAATCAAGCTCCCATATCTCCTCAATAAAACCATAGTAAACTTGTGTCAGATCAATGGGGTTGGTATCCCTGGCACTGGAATATTCTGTAGAAGAAGCAACAACCATTACACTACTATTCTGGTGGACACTCTTTTCATCATGGCGCTTAGTGTAGAAGGTATATCCGTTGATATCATAACCATCAAAAGCAGTAACATACTGTCGTGGACCCCTATATAAACACTGAATTGTATCAGAGATGTTGTGATTATGGTCCTTCAATGCAAGATGCACTTTCTGTTGAAACCATTGGGCAAAAGTGCGATTGTGTTGTTCCGTTAATGCATGTGGATTTAGATGACGGTGACGTGCACGCAATTCAGACATATGACTTTCCAAGTAAGGGTGAACTTCAGAAAGGTGTTGTAGAACACAACGGTGAGCAACAGACAACCTCTCAGCGGGAGGTATAACGTCACGACGATTGATTCCATAACCCTGGAGTCTACCCTCATGACGAGACTTTGGACAACCTATTTCCTTAGCCTTTTCTAAGAAAACAGCACAAAAATTTGAAGCCTCCCCAGCCATGTACTTTGTTACCATGCTTGCATCAGGCCTTGCCCGATTTTTAACCAATCGTTTCAAGAAACCCATGTATCTCTCAATAGGATACATCCACCGTAGAAAAGCAGGCCCACACATTTTAATTTCACGAACAAGGTGTATCATCACGTGAACCATTATGTCAAAGAAAGAAGGTGGAAAATACATCTCGAATTTGCACAATGTCTCTACTAATTCTTCTTGCAAAGTGTCTAGCTCTTCTGGGTCAACTACCTTACTGCAAATCTTATTAAAAAACATGCTCAACTTGATGATGGGCTCCCTTACATGCTTAGGCAACAATCCTCTTAGTGCAATTGGTAAAAACACTTGCATCATGACATGACAATCATGGGACTTCATACCATTCAACTTCTTATCAGCTAGAGATACAAAACGCTTTACATTCGAAGAATAACCAGAAGGCACCTTGATGTCATGCAAACACTCACAAAAAGTCCTTTTCTCCTCCCTGGACAAAGTGTAGCCAGCATGTGGTAAATATGCTTTGTTGTTATCGTTATACTCTGGCCACAAGTTGGGTCTAACCTTTTCTTTTTGCATGTCTTGTCGCGCTTTGATACCGTCTTTTGTCTTTCCGTGCATGTTTAGTAGAGTCCCGACTATTGAGTCACACACATTTTTTTCGATATGCATGACATCAAGGCAATGCCTAACAGATAAGTACTTCCAGTAAGGAAGATCCCATAGGATTGATTTCTTTTTCCACGATGGACCCTTTGTTATGCCCTTGTCCTGACCCTTTTTTGGAACCTTATCTGATCTCTTCTTTCTAACCTTTTTTGGAGGCTCTTTACCATATACCGTACTCACATTCTTCATTTTCTCAAACAATTCCAATCCCGACAATGGCTCACGAACTACCCTATTCTCAGTTTGGCCATTAAATCGCGATTTCATCCTTCGATATGGATGATGTCGAGGGAGCCATCTTCTGTGACTTCTATACACATTCTTACCCGAGAACTCAAGGTAATCTTCATCTGCATCATCCTCACAAATCGGGCATGCATTTGCACCTTTGACTTTGTACCCCGACAAGTTTCCATAAGCCGGAAAATCATTTATAGTGCAAAAAATCATCGCACGGAGTGTGAAATTTGTACCTGTATGTGCATCAAATATGGACACACCTTCATTCCACAACAAGATCAAATCCTCTACCAAGGGTGCCATGTATACATCTATATCATTTCCAGGTTGCTTTGGACCTGATATAAGAAGAGACAACATTATATACTTGCGCTTCATACAAAGCCAGGGAGGCAAGTTGTATATAGTTAGCAAAACTGGCCATGAACTATGTTGGGTACTAAGTGTGCCATAAGGATTCATCCCATCTGCACTTAAACCAAGTCTAAGGTTCCTATGCTCATCACGAAAAACTGGGAATTCCTTATTTATGTCATCCCATTGTTTGGAATCGGCGGGATGCCTGATTAGCCCATCTTTCTTTCGACCCTCATGATGCCACACCAAGTTCTTTGCATCACCCGGAATTGAAAAAAGTCTCCTGAATCTTGGAATAATTGGAAGATACCATAACACCTTAGCTGGAGGTAACTTCTTATTGCTACGGCTATCACCTTCCACTTTCTTATAGCGCGACAAATTGCACTTCGGACATGCATCCAAGTTCTCATACTCCTTTCGATAAAGCACACAATCATTAGGACACGCATCTATCTTAGTGTATCCTAACCCTAACGGGTTTATCAACTTCTTAGCATAGTAAGCAGACTTAGGCAGAACATTCTCGGGGTGCAACATATCCTCAAAAGCTTCAAGAAAATCTGATAAGCCCACATCACTCAAACCGTGCTTCGCTTGTAAATTTGAGAATATTAAGACTGCTGAGAGCTTGGTATACTTAATACAACCCGGATACAAAGGTGTCTCGGCAGCATTTGACAAATCCTCAAACATGCGAGGTTTGTCATTGAGATGGTCTCCAAATGCATCCATCATATCATTCATTTCATTTTCCTCTATGACATCATTCCCATCCTCTATAGTGTCATTGACCTCGTAAGGATTCTCCCCTAGTTGCACATCGTTGTTGTTATCATCATCATCCCCAAAAGCCAATGCTTCACCATGCCAATACCAAACCTCATAATCAGCCTTAAATCCACGGCGATACAAGTGATTCTCTATGAAATCTATGTCCGCCCACCTTTTTACATTACTACAATCACGACAAGGACAACATATCAATGGCTTATGTTCTAGCCTCCGTTCTTCGGCAGCTTGATGTTCTAACGCTGCATTACGGAATTCTGTAATCCCCTTTTGAAATGCTTTATCCCGTCGATCACCATACATCCAACTACGATTCATTTCTAAGAACAAAACAACGATCACTCTAATCACAATTATATAGCAGTAGACTTTTGTAACATTTCAAAACAACACATACTAGCACACAAAAAAAATCACATAACATGCTATACAAAAAAACCCACTACTAATAAAATCTTTAACTCAACATAAAGGGACAAAAGAACCTCACCCATTGCTCCCGTACTTCATCCATCTCCACTTTTGTGTATGGATCAATTCTTCGAACAAACTCGTTTTAATTAAGAATTGATTGAGTTCTTTTCAATTATTTTATCATTAAAAGGAAGAAAGGATTAAAAAAATATTTCTAAAAAAGAGATCACATGTAACGGGAGCTCAATTCTATGGTTTAATTTAATTTAATATATGGATGTAAATCATAGCTCTTTTATTGACATCATGTTTTATTGACTTTTCATTATGCTCTCAATGAGGTAAAATCGGAAAACTAAACTTGGCATAGAATATGTAAAAACAAACTAAGCTACACACTATAAAATAATTATTTACTAATTATCATTTTGACAAACACCTTGTGGGCATGAACTAGTCATGTGATTTTTCATTTACTAATTATTTTATTATTCAAACATTTACTAATTAGTAGTCATTATAATGCTTGAATGCTTGATAATTATAATTAGTAGTCATTATACTTGTTATATAATGTTAGTAGTCATTAACATTATATAATGACTACTAATATAATTACTACTACTTATAATTACTAATAGCTACTAGTAATATTATACTAGTTATACTACTAATATTACTACTATACTACTAATATTATAATGTTTGATAATTATAATGACCACTAAATGATAGTTATTTACTAATTATCATTCAAGCATTTTGACAAACACCTTGTGGGCATGAACAAGTGGTGTGATTTTTCACATAAAGAACATAATGAGAGTAAATCTAAAGCATTTCCCACTAAAATTCAACCACAAATCAACAATAACAACTTGTTTAAATGAAATAATTAAAAAAAAAAAAAAAAAAAACGTAACTTACCTCAGCTTCTGCACGAACAGAGAGCCTCCTGCTCGAACAGAGGCACCACGACAGCAGCCTCTATGCACACGAGAAGCAGCAGCAGATCGACGGCCGGCGGAGCAGCAGCGGAGCAAGGCAACGAGCAGTGGTGGTGGTGGTTAGTGTTAGGGTTTGGGTTTTGATTTGGTGTTGAGAAGAATATATGTGCGTGGTGTTGAGAAGAATATACGAGCAATAAGCTAAGGCAAATAAATGCCTATACCGCGTTTTTTTTTTTTAAAAAAAACACCTATTACTATCGTTTCTAAGGAAAACGATAGTAATAGAGTATCTATTACTATCGTTTTTCTAGAAACGATAGTAATAGTTATACTATTACTATCGTTTTTCTTAAAAACGATAGTAATAGGTTCTCTATTACTATCGTTTTTAAAAAAACGATAGTAATAGCCTTACTATTACTATCGTTTTTTTAAAAACGATAGTAATAGGCTCTCTATTACTATCGTTTCTTTTAAAAACGATAGTAATAGGCTCCCTATTACTATCGTTTTTTTAAAAACGATAGTAATATGCTCTATATTACTATCGTTTTTGGTTAAAACGCTACTATTGGGGCGATACTAATAGACAATTTTCTACTAGTGCTGTAACCTGCAAGACTTATCAATTATCAAATGTAGCAAGAGAAATTTCAATTTCACTGGGAAGAATTTTCTTCCAGTTGGGATGGGTAGGAGCACTTGATTTGAATTCAAGATGCTCCTAGGCAAAAAGCTGGGCCATCTCTTAACAAGGTCTGAACCTTGTTCAGGTTGCTACTATTGATACTAGGAACTTCACCTGTCCTATTCCCCCTTTTGGCATCATCAAATGACAAAAACAATCACAGCACAAAATTAGGAGAAGGCAACAAGTAAAGTCAAATACAAGCATAATATTAACACAGCATTCTAGAGATGTTGTCTCACATGTGAGTACCTGCAACTCACAATCCCAAACTGTTCAAGTGCACACATAAGTTAATAAAATATACAGACCAGGACCATTCTGCAGAGAAGTTGTTTATCAGAAATGGTCAAAAACTAAAGGTAGCAATTGTTCAGAGAAACCAGAGTAATTGTTCAGAAAAACCAGAGTAATTGTTCAGAAAAACCAGAGAAAAGAAAGTTTGAGATCAATGTTAGTAGGGAAGGGGGTAGGTTAAGAAGAAGTGGAGTCAGCATCATCATCAAAATCCTCAGTGGAATCCTCATCCTCTTTTTCTGCACTCTGCTCCTGCTGCTTCTTCCTGACTTGGGCTATGATGGGAACTGGTCTCTTGGTGGTCTTGGGTTTGAAGCTGGAAGAGGAGGCAAGCTTTTCTTCATGGGAGTCCAGTCGTGCTGTTATGTTCTTTATAGAGCCATCCAGAGAAGTGCACAGAGCATTGACACTAGCCATCATCTGTTGCAGTAATTCCCCATGTGTCTGCACCTGTTTGGACAGTGACCCAGTAGCTTCCTCAGAACTGGAACTGCTTGTCCTTCTGGCCCCTGTGACCCTGTCTTCATCCCTCATTTTGAGCATGCCTCCCTCAAAGGTCATCCCCTTCTGACCTAGAATCTGGTTGGTGAGGACAGACATTTTCTTGACCTCACCTTTCAGATGAACCTTTCTACTTTGGAAAACCAAAGTAAGCCAGGCTCCATATGGTAGAGAGTGGTTGGACCTTTCCAAAATGCTAACCATGTGAGCTAGCATCAGACCAGGGAGACTCAACTTAATTTTCTCATATAGACAATAAATAATCACAGCATCCATCTTCCTGACATCCAATCTGCCCTGAGCCCTGGGGAGTACTATCTTAGAGGCAACTGTATGGAACAGCCTCATTACTGGTTCCCTTAATTGGCCAATAAAATAGCCAGCACCATCAGTTGGAGAACCAGTAAAGAGAGTGGTCTGTATGTGTTCTGTACTGATCTCAGGAATAGTTGGCCAGTTGTCCTTGGAATAATCACAGAATCCACCCCTTGGTACACCCAGTACCTCCCCTAGACTCTTCTTTGAAAGAGTGATGTCGACCCCCTCGACCTCACTCCAGACCTTCCCTTTCTCTAACTTCCCCAACTTAGAGTAAAATTCTTCAACACAAGTTTCAAAAACATTAAGCCTCTTATCAAACAGCCCTTCCCAGCCCTGGTACTCTATGGCCTCCTTAAACTCCTCTAAAAATGGTTGACTCATCCAAGACATGGGACATGAAAAACCAAATAAGACACCCCTACCACTTAGTTCATACAGTGGTTCAGAAGTGGTCTTACCTTTCTTCTTGGCAGGAGTTTTGTCAGAGGTAGAGGCAGCTTTCCTCTTCTTTTCTGTTGGGAGCTTGGTTGCAGGCTTGAGACTTTCTGAGGCTTTATCCTTCTTGGCAACACTCTTCACCCTTTTCTTCTTTTCATCCTTCTTTTCCTCAGGAACTACTTCAGCAGATTCCTTCTTGATTTCTTCCTTACAGACCCTTGTCCTCAAGGGCCTGGTTCTTTTTCCTGGTTCCTTTTAACCTTGTACAACACCGGTGATCTCTACATCCATATCCTGAACATTTGTGTCATCATCCTTCCTTTCCATCTCTTCCTTTTCAACTTCCTTCTCTTCAGTGCTTGGCAGTGGTTTCTGTGTGGTCTGTGGTGATGATGTGGGTGATTTTTCTGATGGTGGAGAGGGTAATGGGGTTGTTTCTTTTTGTGGTGGAGATGATGGTGGAGTTGTGAATTTTAGTGGTGACTGTGGGGGAGGAGTTTTGGCTTTTGTGGGAGATGGTGGTTTTAGTGGAGGTGAAGATTTTGTAGGCTGTGACGAGTGTTGTTTGGGTGATGGAGAGGGTGATTTCTTAGATGGTGATGGTGTTTTCTGAGGTTGAGGTGGTGGTGATGATTTAGGGCTTGGTGGGGGAGTAGATTTCTCATCGGGCTTGCATGTGCCTTTAGACTCAGCAACTGTTTCTGTTGTGGTTTGATCCTTGATTTTTTCTTCCTTTTCTTCTGTGTGGTGGTGTTCAGCAACCACTACATTTTCTGATTGTATCTCAGCCTTAGAGGGTGTGAAATTTGGAGATTGGCTTAACCCACGACTTTTCTTCCTTGCAGCCTTGCTTTTCTTTCTTCCCATTTTGATTAGATTTGCAGAGTTGATGAAGGACAGAGAAAGAAACCGAATTTGAATTCTTAAAGAGGATTTTGATGATGGTGCTTAGGGTTTGAGAGAAAGGATTACTTTGAGAGAGAAAGAGACAGTTAGAGAGAAATCAATGTGATAAAATGAATTAAAATGGAGAAAACCGGCAGTTATTCGAACAGATAAAGTAGAAGTAACTTCTACACAGTTCACAACGGTCATGTGTCAGAACACTTAACTCCTCAATTTCAAAATCGAGGAATCAGCATTAACTGATATAACCGATGTGGGGAACTGGTCTTACGGTGGTCTGATGCTGATCTGTATAAATTAAACACTTTAAGGCAACTTCCAATTAGGCAACTTAGAGATACCACACATTGGAACAACATCAACATAAGAATTTTGAGACCACTTGCATCAATGACATTAAGAGTTAACCAGCCCTGCTTATTTACACTAATGATCAAAAAGTCAAACATAGCCAAAAAGAGAAAGATAAGTCCTAAGGAACTAGGATCTAATCCTTACCATACCAAGTAATGTGCGGAGTTTGACAAACACTTCCCTGCTCAGGGGTTTAGTGAAAATATCAGCCAATTGTTCTTCAGATCTGCAAAATTCAAGATTCACATTTCCTTTTTCAACATTGTCTCTAAGAAAATGATGTCTGATTTCAATATGTTTGGTTTTAGAGTGCTGGACAGGATTTTTTAAAATGTTTATAGCACTGGTGTTATCACACAATATGGGAACACTTCCGGAACAGACCCCAAAATCCTTAAGTTGTGTCTTTATCCAAAGCAATTGAGCACAGCACAAAGCAGCAGCTATGTACTCTGATTCAGCTGTAGATAGAGCCACTGAATTTTGTTTCTTAGATCCCCATGAAATGAGACAAGAACCTAAGAAGTGAGCCATTCCTGAAGTGCTCTTCCTGTCCACACTAAAACCAGCATAATCAGCATCAGTGTATCCTAAAAGATCAAAATTTCTTCCCTTTGGATACCATAAGCACATGTCCTCTGTACCACTTAGGTACCTAAAAATTCTCTTAACAGCTTTTAGATGAGACTCTTTTGGGTTGCTTTGAAATCTTGCACACAACCCAACTGAGAACACTATGTCTGGTCTACTAGCTGTTAAGTAGAGAAGTGAGCCAATCATACCTCTGTATAGCTTATCCTCAACATCCTTTCCTTTCTCATCTAGGCTCAGTTTAGAGGAGGTAGGGATAGGTGTGTCATAGGACTTGCTATCTTGCAGACCATATCTCTTGAGGAGCTCCTTGAGATACTTCTGTTGGTGGATCATGATTCCATCATCCACTTGCCTGATTTGAAGCCCTAGGAAGAAACCAAGTTCTCCCATCATGCTCATCTCAAATTCACTTTTCATTAAGTCTGCAAACTCATCACACAAAACAGAATTAGTAGCCCCAAACAAAATATCATCAACATATACCTGGACCACTAACAGATCTGTTCCTCTTTTCTTTAAGAATAGAGTTTTGTCCACTGAACCTCTCTCATAATGATTTTCAATAAGAAAGCTAGAGAGTCTCTCATACCAAGCACGAGGGGCTTGTTTGAGGCCATAAAGAGCTTTGTCTAACTTGTAGACATGATCTAGACAAACTCTATCCTCAAAGCCAGGGGGCTGTTCCACATACACATCTTCTTTCAAATAACCATTTAGAAAAGCAGTTTTAACATCCATTTGAAAGAGTTTAAAGTTCATGTGGGCAGCAAATGCAATCAAAATTCTTATTGCTTCAAGCCTGGCTACTGGAGCAAAGGTTTCATCATAGTCTATTCCCTCTTGTTGGTTAAACCCTTGAACCACTAGCCTGGCCTTGTTTCTGACTATAGTACCTGAGTCATCCATTTTGTTTCTGAAGACCCATTTGGTTCCAATAACAGACATCTCATTGGTTCTTGGTTCAAGATGCCAAACCTGATTTCTTTCAAACTGGTTCAACTCATCTTGCATGGCCAAGATCCAATCAGGATTAGTTAGAGCAATCTTATAGTCAGTTGGTTCTATGTGAGATAAGAAGGAGAAGTAAGCACAGAAGTTCTTCCAAACAGAATTTCTAGTTTGGACTCCTTTTGATAAATCACTAATGATTTGATCAGAAGGATGAGAGCTTCTTTGCTTAAACATACTCTTTCTTACAATATTTAAGTCACCTAAGTTAGAACCAATGTCTGTACTGGTTCCCCCTATTTCATTTTCATTTTGAGAGGGTGGACCAGTTTCTTCAGTGTTCTCTCCCACTTCATCTTCAGATGGATGGGCAGGAGAGTCACTAAGTTCAATAACCTGTTTAGCATTTCCCTCTGCTGCACCAGACTCATTGTTGTTTTCAGGAGGAGTTTGAGGGTCTGGTTCAGCAGTGTTCTCTGGTTCAGCTCCAGTGAAATTTGTCATTCCAATATTAAAGCCTTCATCATCATCTACCTGCACAGGCTTGTTGAACATGTTAGTTTCATCAAACAATACATGGATACTCTATTCAACACACAAGGTTCTTTTGTTGAAAATTTTATATGCCTTGCTATGAGGAGAATACCCTATAAAAACAGCTTCATCACTCCTGGGGTCGAACTTGTCCAAACTGGTCTTACCATTGTTGTGTACAAAACACTTACAACCAAATATCCTTAAGTGTTCAATGTTTGGTTTTCGACCCCTTAGAAGTTCATAAGGTGTTTTTCTTAGTATTGGTCTTAGCATAACCCTATTGAGTATGTAGCAGGATGTACTCACAGCATCAGCCCAAAATTTCTTGGACAGACCACTCTCTAAAAGCATGGTTCTAGTCATTTCTTCTAGAGTGCGATTCTTTCTTTCAACAACTCCATTTTGTTGTGGAGTTCTGGGGGCTGAGAAGTTGTGAGAAACACCATGCTCCATACAATAGGTTATGAAGCTAGCATTATCAAATTCTGACCCATGATCAGATCTGATGGATGCTAACTGATGATTGATCTTGTTCTGGACTTGTTTCACTAGTATTTCAAATTCATTAAAAGTTTCATCTTTGTATTTCAAGAATATGGTCCAAGTGAAACGAGAGTAATCATCAACTAAGACAAATACATAACTAAAGCCATTTCTACTTTGTACACGCATAGGTCCACATAAATCCATGTGTACAAGTTCAAATGGTCTAGAGGAACTGACCACTTTCTTTGGTTTAAAAGATGATCTTACATGCTTGCACTTTGCACACTCTTGGCAGAGCTGGTCTGCCACATATTTGATGTTAGGTAAACCTAATACCAATTCTTGTGTTCTCAACTTGTTGAGCAAAGTGAAGCTAACATGTCCTAATCTTTTATGCCAAAGCCATTGGTCATCCTCTACAACACTAAGGCAGAGGGCACTGTTCTGTGGAAGTTGATTTAAGTATGTAATATACACATTGTTATGCCTTGTTCCTTCACAGACCAGTTCCCCTGTCTTAGAGTTCACTATGTGACAAGTGTTTGATTCAAAATTCACTTTATTTCCCTTGTCACATAGTTGAGATATGCTCAAAAGGTTATGTTTCAGACCTTCTACATAGTAAACATTGTCAATTGCTTGGGAGAGTGACTTACCAACCTTACCTACTCCTTTGATAAGTCCTTTGCTATTGTCACCAAATGTCACGTGCCCTCCCTCGAATGCAGTGAGTGAAAGGAATTGTTCTTTATCCCCGGACATGTGTCTTGAGCAACCACTGTCCAAATACCAATATGGCTTTCCTTTCACTCGTACCTGCACAAGCAAACTAAAGGTTAGTTTTAGGAACCCAGACCAGCTTGGGTTCCTTGTTCTTTGAAACATTTTCAACCTTGACCTTCCTAACCCACACTTGTTGGGTGTAGGCTTTATTTTTCTTGTCATGTTTCTTTTTGGTGAAACATTTGTTAGCAACATGACCACTTTTACCACAATAGGTACAAACATGCATATCCTTGGCAAATATATACTTGCCTTTCTTGAATTCATTCAACCACGTGTTGTCTCTGCCAAGAACAGTTGTAGAACTAGATCCAGAATACCCTAAACCAAACCTTTGAGAATTTCCAAGTTGGGATGTGAGGATGTTTAGGGTTTTCTGAGCATTTAACATTTTGTTCATTTGGTTCATACAATCTGTTAGCTCATTTTCCTTGTTCTCAAGCCTCTTAAGTTGAACTTCATTTTGTTTCTCGAAATATTTTAAGTCAATTCTAGTCTTTTGAAGTTCATCTTGTAGTCTTGAGACCAGGGAGGGATCTGGTTCGTTACTGGTCTTCTTGAGGTTTTCTTGTTTTAGCAAGATGAGTTCAGCCTCGAGATCACATATCTTGGCTGTGCACTCATCATGTAAAACATCCAAGACCTCATCAAAGGCAGTGGGAGAACCAGTCTCTTCAGAACTCTTGAGCTCACTATGTTCCTTGTGTAAATCTTCAAGTTTTTCAATTAAATGGTCATATGCAAGTATGACATCAGATTTACTCAAGGTACATGTGTCTTTTAGCAGTTCAAAGTTTGAATTATGTGTGATAAATTTCTTGAGCTCATTAAACCCCTTTTCAATTTTTTCAAAAAGTTCATCCTCTTTAGGAACTGGTTTGGAGTTTAATGTCTCAAGTTCCATTTTATGCTGATCTGCTGTTATTTCAAGCTCAGAAATTTTTTCTTTAAGTTCTTCACAAATAAGCTCAAGTTCAGCAGATCTAGCACCACATATTTCATACTCTCGAACTGTTTCTTTTAATTTCTTTTTGTTGTTCTGATAAGCAGACCCAACACTAATGCATTGATCAATAGTGAATTCAAGATAGTCAAGTAGTTCATCTCTATCTAGATTATGCATGTTTGCCTTTAAATCATTAAAATATACCTGGTTGTCATCTGAAGTGCTTCCACCAGCCATGAGACAGAGAACTTCTTCTTTTTGCAAACAGACTTCAGACTGGTCTGTGCATGTGAAAGCAGTTAGACAGAGATTTGCTTCTTCTTCTTCTTCATCATCTTCTGATTCTGAATCTCCCCACACTGCAGCCAGCATAGCTCTTTTAAAAACCTTCTTCTCAGCCTGGACTCCAGGATTTCCCTTGGGATTTTTCCATGTTGGACACTCCTTGATTCTGTGCCCCATTTCACCACATTTAAAGCAACCAGTATTGGAACTGGTTTTCCTGAACTGTCCAGAACTGTTCCTTCCTTTTACAAACTTACCCTTGGACTTTGTCCTAAGGTATTTTTCAAACCTTCTGGCCATGAGACTTATATCATCTTCATCTTCCTCAGATTCCTCTGCTTTAAGGACCATTTCCTTGTATTTTGAGCTAGATGCAGCCTTTGAATCTACCAACATCTCATGAGTCATCAAGGAACCAATAAGTTGTTCTAGAGATAGTGAGGACAGATCCTTTGCTTCTTGTATGGCTGTAACCTTGGGCATCCACTTCCCTGATAAGCTTCTCAACATTTTCCTCACCAACTCTTCACTTGAGAAGGTCTTTCCCAATGACTTTAGTTCATTTACAATGGTCATGAACCTTGTAAACATGTCCTTTATATTTTCATCTCTAGTCATTTCAAAGACTTCATATTTTGACATAAGCATGTCAATTTTTGACCTTCTCACCTCAGAGTTGCCTTCATATGCAAGCTCTAGTGTATCCCATATTTCCTTTGCAGAAGAACAAGCTAGAATTCGATTTACCTCACATTCTGCAATTCCTTGTTGGACAAGTGACATTGCCTTTGCATTTTTCTCCAGCTTCTTGTAGTCTTCACTTGTGTACTCTTCTTCTGTCTTTGGAACCATGAGCCCTTCCTGACTCTTCTTGTGGATGGACGTGGGTCCATTTTTGACAATCATCCAGCACTCATAATCTATCCCAATGATAAGATTTTTCATGCAATTTTTCCACCAAGAGTAGTTAGTGCCATTGAACTTGGGGAGTCTTGAACTGTTTGATTCTTGAGTAGACATCTTCTTGCTCCTCTAGGTAGTTAACCTTTTGAGAAGTTAGGCTCTGATACCAATTGTTAGTTCAATGTATACTCAAGAAGGGGGGGTTGAATTGAGTATGTGTGTTTTTTCAATCGTTTTCAAGTTTTGTTTATGCTTTTGTGAGAACAACGAGAGAACAGTAAGCAAAGAGTGGGAACACAAAGATTTAACGAGGTTCGGCTTCTAAACAAGCCTACGTCCTCCACTCTCTCACCAATATTATTAATCAACTCAGAATAATAACAAGGTTACACACTCAATTAAATGCTACAACTATGTAACACTTAATTCCCCAACTGTTAGCTCTAACAGTTCACTCAGTGTTCACAGAACACTCCCCAACCACTTCCCTCTAAGTGGTTCAAATATTACAAACTTAAATCTCCGTAAGTTTTTCTCTTAAAGATGGATATGGAGATAGTTTTGGACTAAGGATAGACTCTCAGAAAGTATTACTTGGTTTTCTTTGGAGAGCAAAAAGTCTTCTAGGGTTTCTTGCAAAGATTGTTTATATAGACAAGGAAAACCGTGCCCTAGAAGTGTGTTTGGAGACTTGCCTAATTTGTGCAAACCACTTCAGCTGACACAAGTGCAGTGTTCTTGTTTCAGACTTTGTCACTTTCCACTATGGGAAGAGAGATGTACACTAAAGTCCAAACAAGGTACATTGCATTTAATGAGCTGATTTTGCAAATCAATTTGGCAGATTTCCAAAGTACAAGTGATCTAGATTTTTTCAAATAATTTTCAAAATGATTTTTGAGCTCGAAAATCTGTACGGATCACGTGCGTAATACTGAGGTCTGTTCCCACAGTGGTCTCAGTACTACTAAGTTTACGTCTGGTAAAGGGAACTGTTCCAAGCTTGTTCTGTGCCTGTTCTTAGCTTGTTCTTGGGCTGTTCTCTTTACTGGATGTAAACTTAAGGTCTTTTTGCTCTTTACTTAAAAACAATAAGAATACTTTCTTAAGCCTATTTTACATGAAGATCCTAGAAGTATAAAAATAAAAGGCTCCAAGCTCTTGGTTTCTGATCTTCAAGTATCTCAAGGCCTTCATGATTGCCTTGATGGATCCTCACTTGATTCAACCTATTCATATACAATTATTTATAGACATCAAGTATAGAGGACTGGTTTGTCATCATTCAAATCAAACATGGTTCAACACTTTGTTTGTTGTATCGGCCTTGAGCCATCGTGTCGGGGACTTTGTTTGTTGTATCGACTTTGAGCCGTTTCGGGGACTTTGTTTGTTGTATCGGCCTTGAGCCGTGTCGGAGACTTTGTTTGTTGGATCGGCCTTGAGCCGTGTCGGGGACTTTTTTGTTATATCTGTAATGCCCCACAATTTCGGAAAATTATTTTACAAATAATTAATAATTAAAAGAGTATTTTCCTTATGACAAGATATAATTTCAAAATTTTTTATATACCGATTTCACCTTTTATAAAAAAAAATCACATACACTTTAAATATACTACTTTAAATTATAAATACCAAAAGTTCATACAAAAATATTATTGTAAAACATAGTCTTCATAATTAATTTGTTAAAGCCCTATATTTTCAAATTAGTTCATAAAGAAGGGGTTCATAGGCCCAAAACTATGCTTTAAATTTATAAAGCCCAAAACCCAAACTAAATTCAATAGACCAATTAGGTAAAACTATAAAAAAAAATCCTAAAAGCCCAAGTCGGTCAACTAGCTAGGACACAATTTTGTGATCATGAAATTGGAAGCTAAAATATTATCCAAATCGTGAATATTTGGCCTAAAAAAATATTTACAACTAGCATTCTTTCCAAAACCTTTCTCTTGAAAATATACTTGATCATGAAATATTCTACAAAATATTTTATTTGCCATCTCTTGATTTCATGATCAAATTGCTTGATCACTAATCACCAAAATATTTAACTTACCATAACTTCATATATTCAATTACCTAAATTTTTACATACTTAAGCCTATAAATACCCCCTAATCCAACCCATTTCCACACATAAAATTATTAAAAAAAAACTTCTCTACCTCTCTTGCCCAATTTCACGGCATTCTCTCTTAAAAAAAATATTATTCTTCTAATATAATTCTCACATGAATTTCCAAAAAAAAAATATTTCTCAAGCTCCGGCAACCACCATCACCACCACCGGCAAGTTTTTCTGACCCTCTTTTGTTTTTATTAAATTATTTTATTAGGTTATACATTATTGTTTTAAAACATTAACTAATCTTAAAATCTATAAATTATAAAGTTATTATGTATAATATTTCACACTATTAATAATAAGTTCTTAAAATTTTATGGGATTTAGTATTTTATTATAAATATTAAAATAATTCGGTTTTATAAAAATAATAATAATAATAATAATATTCGAATAATAATAATGATAATCTTAATAAGTGTTTAAAATCCTATTACTCATATAATATTAATATTTATCACTTATATTATAAATATCCTACTACTAATATTATGATTTTTAATATCCTATTACTTATATGAACTTTATTACTTATACTATAGTTTTAAAAGTATTAGTAGTCATGCACATCTTAGGGTTTCACTTTGTTAATATAAATATTTTGGTAACCTTATATTAATTAAGGCTGTATTAATTTTTTGTAGGACGCTCTCGGTAGGATTCCTTAAGTATTTCAAGTTTAGTTGTCTAATCCGAACGAAAGGTACGTTTAGGTAGCTTGATAATTATAAAGTGTTTGAAATCTTATGTGCTATATGTATACATGATTTGGTGATTTGAAATACTATGTAATGATTTTAAAGTTTCGTTGGTACTTTTATTTATCTTGGTGTTTTAATATTTTAGTAATTAAATATTTGTCAGGAAATTCTTTTTCTATATAATATTTTTACTCTATGGTATATTACTATTTCAGATCAGTAATAAAACAAATTGTTATGAAATTTTCTATATAACATTTCTATGCTCTATGGTGTTTTATTATTTTGGTAAAAAAATAATTTGTCAAAAATTTTCTATGTCAAATTCTACACTTTATGGAAAGATCTTAAGGATATAAATCTTGGCATATTTACATTGTTCAACAATAAAGAAATTTTGGAAAGAATTTTATGGAATATGTATTTCAATACTATCTTGAATTAATATTGGAAAAATCCCACAAAGTTTTATAAGCTTATTTGTTATTTTGTAATCCCGCTACGTGGATTTGGTTGATAAGACTATGGACTTTGAATGACCTAGTCTTTCCTCAAGGATAGCCTTTATACAGAAAGATACTAACTTGGGGGTGTACACACTTAGGAGAGGAAATTTTGGGATAAAGGAAAATAAATTTTCTACATGATTTCCAATTAATTATGAATTCCTAAATTGAGTTATTTCAATGGTATTTATTTTCATAGAACTTTTTGGAAAGGAAATTTTGAAGAATTGTTTCGTTAGGAAATAAATGCTGTTTTTCAATGGCATGTTTAATAAAATAAACTTTACTTATCTTGTGCTTATTCGCACTTAGCATTTTTGCTAACCCGTACTTCCTTTTTGTTTTGGTTTGGCCCTACTTATCATTATGATGGGTAGGTAGGTGATGATGAGAAGATGTGGACTTGATACATTGGGAGGCAACGAGATTTCATCACCTAGATTAGGATTATCACTTTATATTTTTAGAATAAACATTTATTATTTTGTATTAATTAACATTTGATTTTTCTTTCCGCTGCATAATTAATTATAATAATTGCTACTTTAAATTAGTCGTACGTTATCACGTGGCGGTAATATGCCCATATTTATCTCTGCGGTATTTTATACAAGTATTTTCGTAGAGATAGATTTGGGGGTGTTACAGTATCGGCCTTGAGCCATGTCGGGGACTTGTTTGTTGTATCGACTTCGGTCGTGTCGGAAATATCCTTGTTGTCTATTAATGTTAATAATTGTTTTGATGAATAAGAGTTGTAACCTTAGACTATGGTATTTGATGATGTCAATGTTATTCCGCTGCCTGTGCTCTTTGTTGTATGTTACTGTTAGTAGTATCACTACTGGACGTTATAATTTATGGATGAATTGATTATTATGTGTCTGCTATTTGATCTATTATTTTATGTTGTTTGGTTCCTCTACTAAGTGGAACAGTCTAGTTACTCGCCACTGACGGTGGACCCCCAATTTTTATTTTGCAGGTGAGCAGGATAGAGATTAGAGTTGGGTTGAGTGTTTGGCAAACGAATTAGGCTCTTGTTAACTTCCTCTTATTTTTCCTGTTTTAGTAGTTTCTGTCGTTAATAAGTGACCATGTCCATTCTATTGTTTTGGGACTATTTAAAGTTTAATAAATAAAATGATTAAGTTTAGAGCTTCCGCTGTTATTATTTAATTTAATAATGAAAGTTTATAGTTAATAATGATTCGTATTGTTGTTTTTTTCGAAAACAACGTTGCTAAAATACGGGTCGTTACACAAATTCTTTTGGATGACATGGCATGAAATTGGTCAGAGTGGTTACAACAACCAGCAGAAATAAAGCTAATATCTCGGATCTGAGTAACGACATCTTAGAGAAAACCTGATTACACGTACCATACTTTGGTCAGAGTTATTTTAGGGTCTTTTCATTATAATTTGTTCTTTGTTATATGTATAACAGTAACTTAAATGACCTATAAATAGTCTAGGGCCTGTCCAGTCAAGGGGGCCTCACTTGTTTTGCTTCCCTCTCTCTTTAGTTCTACTTGTATTTTCTCTCAATCAATAACAAAGCATTT
The DNA here is from genome assembly GCA_951394345.1 of Salicornia ramosissima. NCBI lineage: Eukaryota > Viridiplantae > Streptophyta > Magnoliopsida > Caryophyllales > Amaranthaceae > Salicornia > Salicornia ramosissima. The sequence continues at coordinate 35,925,757 of OX596237.1, read as the reverse complement.
GGTTATGGAGTTTAGGTATGTGTTGGATTGATTACCCCCTTCTTTATTCTTTTACACATCAATCTTCAACAATTACTCAAGTTTGGGTATGCATCGGATTGATTACCCCCTTCTTTTGCCAAATCAATGTTGATGGGAAATTTTGGCCGGAACCGCTATGATGATAGTTATGTCTCCCTAAGGTGCTCGCATCTGATATATTTGTCCTCAAGGTGTTGTCATCATTTCTCCTGAAGCTGCTATCATCCTAAATGGTTCTCCCAAATATTATATATTTTCCTTTAAAATCCCAATAGCTTATTATGCTTTTGACTTGAGAGAGAAAAACATTTATGTGGAAAAGGAGGATATAACATTTGATCTCCATAGGCCATTTAATCACGACCTATGCAGACTTCCCAGGTCTGCATGTATTCATGGCCGTTGCAGACTTCCGAGCACATTCACTTTATTAGGAGTTAGTATTGAGTTTGATGATAAAACGTTGAATGCCATAAAAATGTATTGGCCAAATCTAGATGTCAGCCAACGCTTTTATCACTTGACTGAATATGAGGTGTGTAATAAGTGAAGAGTGTACTTCATTGTATTATATATTGTAACATATGGATGAGTACTTTATAATTTACATGAATTTTTGTCCATTAATCATCAAAATAATTGTCCAAAGTCAAATCATGTATAATATTTGATAATTTAAATATGATAGTCATTCTTTTTTTTTTTTAAGTCTAACATAGTATTATGATACTTGATTAATTCAAAAAAGCTAGTATATGTGTATTATTTGCAATCATTAGGTGAGTAAAAATTCTTAAAACTAGATTATCACAATTTTAAACATATTTGTCATTAAATTTTAGTAAAAGTATCATTTTGAATTTCTGATATAGAATATTCGATTTCTCGGCGGCAACTATACAGCATAATTCTCAAAATTTTCCCTTAAAAGTGTAAAGAAGTTTGAAATATTGAGTGAGTTTTAGATCATTACCTTTTAGGGAATTCGTAGTGATAATGTTTTAAAAGCAGTATTAATTGATTAGTAGTTGGATGATGAGATGAAGTAGACGACATGTATATTGATAGTGTAGAAGAAAAGGTGCATCTAAAACCTTTGCATAAAGTGCATATTTATAGGAGAAAGTAGGTTTGATAAATACAATATTTTACAATATCTTTCTACTTGTGTGGTAATAATTATTCACCTCTAATGTTAATTTCTCAATAACATTTTTATATATCATAACTTATAGAATAATAATAATAATAATAATAGTAATAATAATAAATGTGCCATCATATAATATATTTTTTATTATAATAATATATGTAACAACTATATATATTCATTATTATTATATTTGTGGGACATGTGCCCACGCGCTCACCCTGTTAGGCTCGTATTTCCCAGCTTGATACGTTGTTTGCGGAGGGGTGGTATTGGTTTGATTGTTTTAAGAGAGATTGAATGTCGTTTTTTAGCATAGTGTGAATTTGCTTGGCTTTGGGGAGAGTTTTCAGAAAACTCAAGTATGGAAGTAGCTATTGTGCCTTTTGGGAGGCTCACGGAACCCGTTAATCATATGTTACGAAGATTGCGTAATGACTCCATTGAAAGGCCGGTCACCAGTTCTAGGATTCGTGGAGGAAGGTAAGGGCTAAGTGGGTCACGAGTTCTACTATAAAATAAATCCTAATGCAAAAGCCAGAAAAGCAAATGGGGGCCTAGACGCTCATCAACTCATCCCGCTTCTAGCTTCTAACCTGCTAACCTGCAAGATAAAATTGGGGGGTCCACCACCAGTGGCGAGTAACTAGACTGTCCTACTTAGAAGTAGGACCACATTACATAAAATAATAAGATTAGAAACACGGGCAACAACACGTTCATAAGTTACAAAATAATCATCTTCAGAATTAGCAGCGGAAAACATAACAGTCAACAACAATAATAACAATCAATTCCAACCAGTGCATCACTTTCGGGTACAACACATCATCGTCTTACTCAAGTTCAATAACAAGACAACGCTCGGTCTGCAACCGATAACAAGACTAACAACAAAGGACTTGCCCCGCTCAGTTCATCACTGATGAACCGATAGAAGCGCGATCTTAAACCGCTCGACGCACGATCTTTAACCGTTCGACATGACTCTGACTCTCAATCAATCACACAAAACTTGCCCCGCTTGATTCATCACAGATGAACCGATAGACGCGCGATCTTTAACCGCTCGACCTCGTCAACTGTTCGACACGACACGACTCAACAAGACTCAAAAGACTCTAAAGAAAACATCAAACGAATCATCAGAAAACATCAAACGACTCATCATACTCAATGTCACGCAAATCAATCAACCAAACATGTCCAAAACGAAAATCCAAATTCAAGTTACCAATTCAATCACACGCATAACCTATTCTTCCACATAATTCAAGAACATCAACTTAACATGATTTACTATTACCAACAAGACTACAACATCAAGATAATTTACAAGAACCCATCAAGATTGATAACAAATCAAGAAACTCATCATGCCAATAGTTCATAGCTATCACACGCATAAACAAGATCAAATACCAAACAAGATCATCATGCAATTATCAAGATTAAATTACATGAACGACAAGAATTCATCATGGAATAAAATAACATTAAAGAATCATTCAAGAACATGAATTAATCAATCAAGAAAATAAATCCAAGCAACCTAAACATCACGAAAATCCCAACAACAGCAATGTGATTCTAAGCCTAGTATATTCTATGCAACCTAATCCTATTCCTAAGTAGAAAAATCTAGTTACCTAAAGAGGAATTATACAAAAACACGCCCAAAGTTGTTCTTCACTCGGCACTTCCATGGCCACAGGATTTGGTTTTACAATCACGGCACGAACTGCCATAAACTGCAAAAGATTTCAAATTAGATAGATTATCAAAGAAAGAATTTAAAAAGAAAGAAATTGAATGGAAGAATGGGCTTGAGGTCGTGTGATACCAAGAGGGAGGAAGAGTGTTTTGTTTTGAGTTTGATCATATGATTAGTAATAAATAAAGGGTGGGTTTTTATGTAGTATAAATAGCATAAAAGGGTTTTACTGAATAATAGGAGTTAGATTAGGAAAAGAAATTAAAGGGGAAAGGGAGGAGTTTTTATTTGTATTTTTTATTTCTAGTTTAGTTTTTATTTGTAGTTTAGGATTGGTAAAAAAAAGAAAATAAAAACAAAGGGGGTTTTGGCTTCCTAAATTTTAGTAGGGAGAATAGGATAAAAACTATTTTTAGATATAGTCAAAAATAGATGTAATTTAATATTTTTGGTTGAAAAGGGATTTAAAATAATTGAATAGGAAATAATAATGGGGCCATGTAATATAGTAAGCAAGAGGGGTTAGGAGGTTGTTACCTATTGTTTAGTGAGGTGGTTAGGAGTTAATAAAAAGTAGGAGAGAAAATTAGAGATTAAAAATAGGATTTTTAGTTAGGGTCAAATAGATATGAAATAGTAATTAAGGTTGAAGAAATAAATAAAACAAGTTAAGAAAAATGTTTAATGGGAGTCGGCTAGGTGATTAAAATAATGGGAGTTGTTTTCCTAAAATCTAGTAAAGTGGTTAGGAAAAATAAAAATAGAGTTTTTAGGTTTGACACAAAATAGATGTAATTGGATAATTGAGGTAAATAAATAAATCAAATTAAATTAAAATAAAGGAAAGGTCGGCTAGGAGGGAGTCAAAGCAAGGGCTTTGGGCTTGATCAATTAAATAAAAATTAAGTCTTTGGGCCCTAATCGGATGATTCGTATTTAGAGGCTTAATTTTCCACGAAATTTTACGGCCCAAAAATCCGGGTCGTTACACTTAATGCCTCTATTTCATGTCGAACTCAGTCTTGAGTGACTTTGTTTGCTTTCCCTTTTTGGTCAGGGGGTCGGTTGGTTACATTCAGCAAATTTTTGTTTGTGGAACCATGGGGGTAATTTTTGGTACCCATGGTAATTTTTAGAGGGAGAGAGAAAGAAGAGGAGTGAGGGTTTTGTAGTAATGTGTTTTTTGGTGGTCATTTTTTGTTTTTGTTGTTGTGTTTAGGCGTTGAAGATTTACTTCCTTTTATAGGTATTTTAAACCTCTTCGCATTTAATGACATCAAATGCGGTTATACCAATTACTCGGCTCGGCCACGCTGTGTTGCCCCCATTCCTCCTAGGGTGAGTTTTGAACACGGCTCGGGGGTGAATGTGTTTCCCCTGTTGACTAGGATTTTCTATTTTGCCTCGATTATCTTGGGTTGTCATGTGGTGAGTAAAATTGTTGATACACCTCTGTGACTGAGTGTGGACCTTTTGGCTGAGTACATGGTTTTATCACTTAGTTGAATGACTGAGTGGACGAACACGCGTCCTTTTTAGCTTCATTTGTCTAATCGGTCAATAAATTTCCTTTGGTAGGGTGTTGTTCCCAACTCTGACCATTATGAACAGTGATGTGGTTGTCACTTGGCCAGGATGGGGGTAATCCTTTTGACCAAGTGTAAGCTCGAGTGGCCGAGTACCTATACATTGCAGCCAGGATGATCTTTTGACAGGTTGTCGATCCGCTGATGATTTTGAGGTTAGGCATCCTTTCTTGGCTATTCGGCCGAGGGTGTCCTTTTCTCAGGGTGCTCACCTTGGCGCTTCTACTCGTGAGAAGTGATATTGTTGTCACTCGGCCAGCAGGGAAGTTATCCTCTTTGGCCGAGTGCGAGGCCAAGTAGCCTTACTTGGCTACTCGACCGAGTCTGTCTCCTTGGTTGGGTGGTAACCTTAGCCTGCAACATGTTGAATGATGACACGTTTGCTCGACACTCGGTCAGGATGGTTGACATCCTTTTTGGCCGAGTGTGAGGTCATGTAGCCTTACTTGGCTTCTAGGCCAAAGGTGCTTCCTTGGTAGAGTGCTGACCCTGGCTTTAACTAGAACGACCCGACTTTTATAGGCTGTCGATTTATAAAGGAAATCGACAAATTGATCATTACCAAACAAAAAGATTCTAAAACATTATTAAATCCAAACTTTTAAACTTCATTTGAGAAATTTCTTTATTAATTATTCAACTAATAGGAGGTTTGAAATGAAATATTATCCAAAACTCGTTATTAACCAACTATGTAAAAGTCTAATCCCAACAAGCTGGGTGAAATCGAAAAAGAAATGAACCAGAAAAATTAAGTAAAGCCCGGGTTTCCTCTAAGAATCTCACAAAAACGCACAACCCGACCCATACGAGAGCCCAATCAAGCTTCTGCATCATCATCTGAAATGGGGGGAGGGGTCCACCATCAGTGGCGAGTAACTAGGCTGTCCCACTTAAATGTGGAACCATCAATCATATAGTAAGATGGAATCAACATATACCACATGACATACATGAATAATCATCAATCATCATCCATAAAATAGTAACATAAATCAGACATACACAGCGGGGACATATCATAACATGCATAATAAATAACGAGCCATAATAAGTAACATAAACATCCCTGTGATTACTTATCTTTTCGTATTATTACCCAAATATCATCTTTTAATTCATCTTTAATAATCCATGGACCGGTCAATATTGCTCGTAAGCATGCCCGTGTACATCCCAACTTTCGTAAAATGTACCGGGTAGAACCCGTGTATTCTACCCGTAGTTCTCCTTTGCAAGAACTAAGACTAATCTATGGCCATAACTCCTAAATAGTAGCCCATGTACTACTACTTAGACGACTACACATCCTAGAATCTAGAATCGCCCAGAGACCGCAGTAGTGTAGTGGCTTCGACTTAACCTGGTATGGCAACCCGTGTATCGCCAAGCAGGCGTCCACTTCATAACTTATAAACTTAATCTTATCTTATCACCATGGACATCGTGAGACCAATAATCATCCTATCATCTTATCGTCTTATTCTTATTCCATATTCAACCTTGTTTTCAATTTAACTTCTTATTTTTTTTTATTCCTTTAATTAAATCAAAACCTTAAATCATAAACTGAAATTATTATAAGCTAAAACTAAATTAAATTATCCATATTATTAATTTGAACCACTTGACATTTTCGAATAAAATAAACAATAATCAATTATTTTTATTATTTACATAAACAATTCAATTAAACTAATAAATCAATCAAAATAATATAAGAACTACCAATCAATTAAATTGCACAAAATAAGATCAAAATTACTCCTTTTTATTCAAGCATGATCCGTCCTTCATCAAGAAATAATAACAAAATTCATACTTTAATTTATTAATCACAATCATTATAAATTAATTATTAAAATAATTAAATAAACTCTTAAATCATGAAATATTAGGAATTCAACCAAACATGGATCAACATAATTCGAAAAATTTTCTTTTTCCCTCCAAAAATATTGAACCAAAATAAAAGAGAAGCAAGAACAAGATTTGTTTTCAAGAATTGCTAATTAAATTATTAATTTATGTTATTGTTATCAAAATAATTAAATTAATTAACAAAAATTAACAAGACAAGATTAATAGTGATCATAAATTATAAAAGATTGAGACTTTAAACCTTTAAACTTTCTTCAACCATTGGACAATTTTAAAGATTAGAAAAACAATTTTTAATTAATTCAAGACTTATATTAAATCATAGGATTAATCATAGGATTAAATTGATTATTAAAATTTGTTAGTGTGTTGCTTGTTATTCAATTTCCACGTGTAAGTTGGGTAGAATTAGTCCATTCCTAGTTCTACTAAGTTGGTAAGTGGGTAGTGGTTTTTGAATAAATTTATTAGTTTAAAAAAAAAGAAAAAAAGAAAAAACGAAAAAGTTAAATAAAAAAACTGTTGCACATTACATGGGATAGTGGGGGTTAATTGTCTAATAATGTATGTGGTCTTAAAGTAGGGAGATGTTCGTTTTCATATCATATATCTATTTGCTTTGGTCAACCATCGCACCATGTAATTAGGAATTGGAGCAATATTTGAAGCATTAAAAGAAGAATGTCATATTACTTCATTCAACTCCACATTTCCACTATTTGTACGTGAAAATGCATGGGTTTGACTTCCTCTCCAAGACAAGATTTTCCAAGACAGATTTTCATGCTATAGATAGAAGGAAAATCAGAAGCTTCATTTGCACCACAGAAGCACTATTCTCCAAGAACAAGAAGATACATCAAAAGAGGGAGAGAGTGTCAATGTAGTCCTTCCAAAAGGAGTATAATTATTAAGAGGCTAAGCATCCATTGTTAAATTTACATCCTCTTAAAAATCATATCCTTCTCCTTTTCCTTTACGATTTTCTAGTATTAGCTTCAATGTATTTAGAGTTTCGATTTATCAAGAGTCTGTATTATTTCTATGTACTTCTAGTGAAGTAGGCAAGAATTTGAGTGAATTCTTGTATGGAAAATTGTACGGGTTTGATTGAACTCTTGTATTTGGGGAAGAGAAATTTGAGTGAATTTTCCATGTTTGAACTTAGAGTTAAGTTCTTAGAGTAGAGAAAGAGAAGACTTTTAGTGAAGTCAAAGAGATAAGATTTCGTGTAAAGTCATAGAGAAGAAATTGACTTTTAGTGAAGTCGTGTCACGGGTTCAGGGGGAACAAGTGACTTGGGGAACTAGATCCTAGTGGAACTGAGAGAAAGAGAAGGTCCTTTCAATAGGTTGTATAGAGTCGTTGGCCTATTGTTAAATTAATGGAGAATTAAGTCAAAATCCCCTGTGGTCGAGGTTTTTCTTCCTATTTGGGCCTAGGAAGTTTTCCTCGTAGGTTAACTTATTTTGTGTATCCTATTCCTCATTGTTTTATCTTTTCTCTACTTTATCTTACTTGCTTTTGTATTCGTCAAATTCCGCAAAAATCGAAAAGCGAGTCCCATACTACAATCCACCCCCCCCCCTGTAGTATATCATCCGAAAGAAAAATTGGTATCAGAGCTTGTTCCTCCAGAATTCAGGCAACCCTGAGGAGGAAGTTCCTGGAACGGATGGATACTTACAAGGAACTAGTTCCTGCTACATTTCGAGGAACTTATTCCTATAGAAATTCGAGGAACTCTAGAGAAGTACGAGTAATACATAAAATAATTCATTTCAGGTACATCTTTTGCCTTGATATTTCATTATATGCATGAGTTCATTTTATTATTTATACTCCTTGTATTGTTTCTATTAAAATAATTTTTGCTTTTTAAAACTCTAAATCAATTTCGAAATTTATCAAATTTGGTTTTTTTTTTTTTGTGTTTGAAATAAACATTTTTTTTGAAATTGATTCTGGTTTTTTTTTTTTAAAAAATAATAATAAAATAAAATTAATATTGATTTTTATGAAACAGTTCAAGGTAGTAAGTGTTTTGAAAAATGCATATTACACACTCAAAGTACATACTTGACGCAATATGGAGCTTGCTCTATTTGGCGATACACTTTACGTATATTTCAACTACTTGCCAAAATATATATTTTTCATGCTTTGTGAGAATCCTAATTTGTTAGTAGTAGTAAGCATTTGATGCATCTTGATTGTTAAAAAGAAAATTATTATTGCTACTTTTACTAACAAGAAATAAAGGACTCAATATTTGAGTACCAAAATCCAAGGATAGAAGAGAAATTGTTTTCCAGGTTTAAAATCATGATTAATATATATTGTAATAAAGACAACATTATTGGAGCAACATAAGGAAAGGGAATAAAAGGATCGCTTATGATTCGTTGGAACAACTTTGAGGAACTAAGCAAAATCAGAAGGAACTTGACAACTTGAGATACTAATTCAAGTTTCGATCCTTTGCCAAGTTAGTTCCTTTGGACCATAAAGAAAATCAGCGAATTATTTCACATGCACCTTGTCGATAATGGTATCTATGATTTATCATAGAAACTTAATTATTCATGATGTGTAAAATTCTACTTCTCTTTATTTTAATTTATGTTGGTTATTTTAATAATCATGACATATAATCTCTCTTCAAGTTTGTGAAAATTTTCCATTAACTTTATTTATGATGTAGGTGTGTCTTTTGAGATTTTTAATGACAATTGCATAACGACTAGTTCCTGGTATTAAGGAACAAGACCTTGTACACATCTAGAGGAACTGGTTTTGAACATAAGAATGTAGGAACTAACCGTCTATACAGGAACTATCATATTCACTGTCTTTCAATCTAATTCATGTAGAACCTAGTTCCTAGAAACGAGGCATAAGTTCCTTTCTATATTCTTTTTTAGTAACGTAGAGACTAAATGATGATTTATAACTTAAGTGTTGGAAGGATAACAATCCAATACTTACCATATTCATATATGGAACAAAATTATTCAAAGGGAGTATTTTTTAGGAACTTTATGTTTAGTCATTTTTATGATTCCGATTAATATTTCTTTTAACTAACCTACTAATCTTAAAATTGCACAAAAGTTCTTTTTGGTTTGGGTTTTGAATTTCAGGCACTATTCTTATACGACAATCAAAAAATGAAAATAATCGAAGGAACATTACCTTGGATATTCTTTAGAAGATTGATGATGAATTCCAGATCCTTCTAACACATAGATAAAGATCTATCGAGACCATCACGAAGAAGATTTTCAAGAACTGAAAAAAGCATGACATTGCTCCATTTAACGAGGAACAAGTTCCTTCTGACGAGGAACAAGTTCTTGAAAATTAAGAAGCTCCAAAGTACGATGAAAATAGAAAAGGTTCAAGGAAGTATGGAAGGAAACAATACCTACCAGTGAGGGGGAACAACTCAAAGTATCTCGATAGTGAGTGTTCTAAGTACGCATTGAAATGCAAATCAAGACTACCCTCAATAAGGGCTGACGATGGAGGAACTTCAACTTTTGAGGCCAACATGAACGGTAACACTATTATCATATACTAGGTTGGTAAGTTGAGTTTCTATCCATGTTTAATTTCTTTGTCGAGTCTGTAAAGCACATTATCTGTACCTAGTTCCTGTTTCAAATTTTGAGTACTAACCGTGGAACCCAATTCCTCATAAATTTAATGATTTGTACAAGTACAAGGCTTTACAAAAAAATTTTTAAAAAAATGTGCTTTTAAAACCAGTGAACATATTTTTGGAAAAATGTGTTTGTTCCCAGCAAGCACTTTGAACATGAATGTAAATTTGCATGTTCTAGAGGAACTAGTTCCACTGCAATTAGTGGTATTTTCTAATTAAAATATGTCACTTCTAAAAGGCAACATAATAATATATAGTACCTATGGTGAGGAACTTGAAGATGATGATCGAGTTCCAACATACGAAGCAAGAGTTAAACTCAATCAATATTCATACCAAGTTCCTAAGGTTCTCACAGTTGAGGAAGATTTTGTTCACTCAAATATGGTTAAGTAAAGAACCCTTGTGTATTCCATGCATTTACATAAATTTATTATTATGATTAACAATTACATGTAGGAGGAACCCAATAGGTTTAAAAGGAACAAGGTACAAAACCCCGTTCCTGTTCCAGTTCCAGAATACTTTGAGTCATGGACTAAGATAAGTGTTCAGGAACAACAAAATAAGTTTATTGAGTATGACACAATGACAAGGATCTGAGTAAGCTTCACATGATATATTCAATAAAAAGGATGTTGAATTTGAGAAATTTTTGCTTTATGCTAAAGGTAGTCATATTATTTATTTTTGTTGCTTATATGGGATGAAAGTTGTACTACATAATCGTCAATTTTTTTTATGTGCTATTTTAATTAAGGGCGTTTATGAGGAACAACTTCAAGAATTTTAAAATTCTTTCTATCCTTTTCATATCCTTTAACACAAGCTTTTTGGGTATGTTATAGGATTGACTTAAGTTCCTTCTGGATATTATTTTCAATATCTAACATTTTATTAGGATGAACTGATTTATTAGTTGTGCACATTTGTATTGATATTATTTTAGTTGGTGCAACTAATAAAAATTAAAGTAAGGTTTATTGACCTTATGTTTGAGTGTTGTATACATGAGAAAAATGGAGGAACACTGTTCTCTTTGGTTGAATGTCAACTTCCAAGAGAATGGTGTAATGATCAACAAAAATGCATGTACTATCCAAGGAAAGGAACAACGCCAAGGAACCCAATTTGGAAATCAAGTCAGAAGTGGAAGTTGCATCAGATGTGAAGGCATCAATAAGATGGAATAGGGACTTCAATTACTTGAAAGTAAATCCTAATAAACAGTCTGGTAAATCAATATTTGATATGGTGAAAATTTAACAAGGTATGTTTTTCTTATCACAATTTAGTGTGATTGATAACTTCTTATTATGTATTACTAAGAATCTTTCAGTACTTTATGTGAATTTTATGAATCTATTTGCCTTTTTAAATTTTTACCTATTCATGCATTTGACTGTTTAAAGGAACAAGGCTTGATAAAATATGATGTAAGCATTAAATTATTCTTTTCCCAAAATAATTTGTCTAATTGGGTTTTTGAAACATTTTGAATAAAGGATTTTGTGTACACTTTAAAACATATATGTCACACCTAATTTTTGTGTCGTAAAATGACATATTCACTTGCCTTAGAGTATTAGAGATCTCTTAATAAAAACAATGGATGTTATGAAACATAGAAATCCTAAGTTGCCAAAGGAACAATGGAAGAAACTATGATGGAACAAGACAAGTTAGTCCCCACTTAAATTAAACCGATCTTAATATCTTTGAGGGAACAAACCTATATTTGAACCAACATTTATTTATCCACTTTACCTTACTTAAAATATCATTATACACATAATTCTTTATTTCATTCATATTTTCCTAATCCATTTCTTTTAACCCATGTCTACATAACTTTCCATGAGCTCTAAATTAATATACATCGCCTTTTTATGGTTCAGTGATGCATAAAGAGTTTTATTAAAATGTGATTATTATTAGATGCTTCTGAATGAAATTTATTTAATGGGACTATTCTTATAAGTTCCAAAGTGGAGAAAAATGTTGATGAACAAGAAGGTGAATAAGGAGGTGGTAAGTGGAAGAGTAAATTTAATCTTCTTGAAATACTCAAATTTCTTATTCTAGGAATCAATATATATTTGTGTAGACACCCTTTAAAAAAATAGAAAATATGAAAATATGAAGGGATTGTCAAAAAATTTATTTTCCTAGAAAGCAGTAGATGGTTTTGAAGATTATTGTTAAAAGTTGAAGGAACAACAACAAACGTGGAAGGAACTTGTTCCCAAAGATGAAAAATTTTCAAGTTCCATTGTTTAGTATGTTTCTCTACAAAGGTTGGTCGTTGAAGTGAAGGGAATCTTATCTATATTTATAGGTGATTGGTGTTATGTTTGGCTACATATTATGAGGTGAAGATGACAAAACTCTAATGATTGTTGAGAGCCTCAATTAAAAGGCTAAAATAAAAGCTAGAGCACAATACCCACCTAATTATCATAGTTCCCTCAACTCAAATTGTTCCATATACTTCTTTCATATCTTTTGAGCCCCACAATTTATTAATCTAACTTTAAAACCTATTCTTTTTGCTTGACTTTTATTAACTTATTTGTCAAGTTCCTTCATCGGTTTTGAAGTTGGACCTTTGGATTGTTAGTTGGAAATTTGTGAAGTAATGACATCCTAATTAAAAAATATAGACTTTGAGGCTTTAAAGAAACAACAAGTGTTTTACCTAAATGGTGGTAAATGTGACAAATAACTTCATGTGTGCATGATTTCTCTAAAGAAAATTTGTGGAAAGATACCCTTTTAGATAATGACAATAGGGGGAAGAATATGTAAGATGCTTATCGTCTAAAAAAAGTCAAGTTTAAGTTATGATGTGTGAGTTCTTTGATTACAAGTTCCTAGTACATGTTAGACTTCTTTAATTGTTTTTATAATGCTTAAGTAAGGGGGAATAAATATGCATCATTTTATTGTTTAATTTGTGATAAGCATCATTTGTTTGTCATCATCAAAAAGGGAGAAATTGGTGAGTTATTATGTATGGTTTTGATGATTGTAAACAAATGATGATTATCTAACTAACATGTATTTTAAGATGTGCATATTATATTGGACAAGTCATATACAGTTGATCCAAGTATGAGAAGATGTATACAACATAAATTAATAAAGGAAGTTCTTGAAGGAGAATTTTCAAAGAGAAGAACGAAGCCTAATTGCTATTTAGGCTAAAGATAAGTTCTGTAAGAGAACAATTAAAGAGAAGCTTCGGAGTAGAAGCAAAGTAGAAGACGTTTCAGAGTCGAAACACAAGTCTAATGAAGATGGAAAAATAAGAGTTTATTTTTCTTAAAGTTATTATATTAGAACAGGTAAAGGAATATTACACAAGGAGTAAGGACACATAAGTATTATTAGGCATGGTAAACATTGATGAAATTAAATTAATATTTTTCTAAATGGAGTTGATGGGAAAAACATATTTCATCTTGGAAATATTTATGCAAATAAAAATATATGTTTTATGCGATAAAATAATATCTTTTCACTTATGGAATTGAAAGATGTTTTATTCCGTAAAAATAATATCTTTTTACTAAGTTAAGATGAAAATATTTTATGTTTAAAATAACTTGTGGAGAAAAGGTTGAAGGAGTATCCAACCTAATCAAGTTAATTTTATTAGAAAAATATTTCCATCGCTTTAATGGTTTTATTTAGTGAATATTATAATATAAGGTATGTCTAATATTGTATGGTTTTTTGCAGGTCCAAATTAAGCCTCACACATTTGATAGTCCAATAAAAGTTTATTAAGTGATTCATTATTATTTTACTGGGTCTTGTGCTAATATTTGAAATCCAAGTATTAAGTTAATAAAATTAATTGTTAACATAAGAAACCAAATAAAATAACATGTTAGTCTAGTATTTAGGAATTTAAAGTTAGTAACTTTATTCTAAGGAAAAACTAATTTGGAAATAGTAGTCTTTAGTTGGGTCAAGTCCTAAAATTGAGGATTAAGTTTGTTAATTGATTTGTTATATAAAAAAAAAAAGTCAGTTAATTAATTAAGTAAAACTTGTTAGAGTGTTTTTAGCATCCTAGGTTGTTATTATAACCATGTCTCTCTTAGTGAGTCAAAGTTTGTTAGGAATCCTATTTTAACTAGAGCATTTTTAGCTTAAAGTATTTTAATTTTGATTTTTTTAAAAAAAAATTAATTATTAAAATTTGTTAGTGTTGTTATTCAATTTCCACGTGTAAGTTCTGTAGAATTAGTCCATCCCTAGTTCTACTAAGTTGGTAAGTGGGTAGTGATTTTTGAATAAATTTATTAGTTAAAAAAAAGAAAAAGAAAAGAATATTTAAATAAAAAAACTGTTGCACAGTACATGGGATAGTGGGGGTTAATTGTCTAATAATGTATGTGGTCTTAAAGTAGGGAGATGTTCATTTCCATGTCATCTATTTGCTTTGGTCAACCATGTAATTAGGAATTGGAGCAATATTTGAAGCATTAAAAGAAGAATGTCATATTACTTCATTCAACTCCACACTTCCACTACTTGTACGTGAAAATGCATGGGTTTGACTTCCTCTCCAAGACAAGACTTTCCAAGACAGATTTTCATGCTATAAATAGGAGGAAAATCAGAAGCTTCATTTGCACCACAGAAGGCCAGAAGCACTATCACTAGTGGAAAAAAAGTGATTTGTTGCGGTTAAAAAGGGGGTTTTTGCTGCGGTTATGAACCGCAGCAAATCAAGGGTGCAACAAAAAGGTTTTTTTATTTGCTGCGGTTGAACCGCAGCAAATAGCATATTATTTGTTGCGATTATTATCATAACCGCAGCAAATAAGTTTCTATTTGCAGCGGTTATTTTTAATAACCGCGGCAAATAAAATGATATTTGCTGCGGTTATAAGCTTCAACCGCAGAAAATAGGGCTCTTAAAAATTAAAAAAAATGAATAAAATCGGAACCAAGTTGATTCCAATTGTATTCATTTTTTTTTTTGGTAAAATGTAAAGAATTATATTACCAAAAGAACCAAACCAAATACAACCTAGGACATCACTGGCAAGGACAACCCTACTAGGTAGGCTCATCCTAAACCAATAAGTCACTCATCACTAGCTTGACCATCAGTACCAATCACCCTATACAACCAATTTTTGTCTATAGTTAGTGTTTTGTATGTATTCACAATTTTACACCTCTGAGCTACAACACTCTTAATCCTATGGACAATTGTATCTACATCACAATTAGTGTTAATCCACAATATATCATTTCTATATTTCTCCAAAGGTTGTATGTAATACCCCGAAAATTTGGGATATTTTAAATTTTTTATTAATTAATTAAATGTATAATTAATTAACTATTTAATTGATTATTGTTTAATTAATTATTATTTTGTGTGGCAGTCTAGCTATTTTGAGCCTGGCCCTAACCTTTTTATCTTGCCAAAACCCGAGCCCAATTATTTCTCCATTTGGCCGGCCCTCTCAAGTATGACCCAACAATTATTTCTTTTTATTTATTTATTTAATTAATTGGATGATTCTATTATCTAAACTAATTAAATTAAATAATTAATTCTAAGACTTAGTCTAACTAACCTAACTAAGTCATCCCTATTTTGCTCAACTTCCCTATTCTCTCTCTCTCCCTCACGGCATTCCTCTTAGTTGTTAGGGTTTGTTTTCTTTTCTTTTCTTGTTGTTCCTTGTATTATAAATAGGGAACAACCCTTAACCTAATTCAATTTTTATATGATATACACTTTTAATTCCCAAAAACTCTAATTTCCTTCTTATTTGAGCCGTGAGTTTTTCCTTCCAAAAGGGGAAATTTTTCTTGGAGATTATAGCGATTAAAGGTAACTAGACTTACCTTCTTAAATTTGGGTAGATAATCACATAGTTAATTAGGATTTAATCATGAAAATTGTTAGGAGTTAGTATCATGTTTAGGGTTGAATTTTCGAATATATGATGATGTATAATATGATGATTTCTTGATTTCTTTATGTAAATTTGATGAATCTTTAATTGTTTAATTAATTCTATGCATATATTAATTTATTTAATTGTATAATTATGTTATATGGTTGTAAAGAATTATTGAAATCATGATCTTGATTTATTTATGTGTGTCGTGTATATGAAGATGAATTTGATGATATTTTATGTTATTTTCTTGAATTAATTTGTTATTCTTTAATGTTTAATTGATGTATTAAAGTCTTGAATTAAAAAGAATGATTTTGTTCTTGTTTTTCTAAAATTTCGAGTGACTTAGAATAATTTTAGGGAGTTTCCTTACTGTATTATTACTAATCAAGATTTATTTCGTGGCAAAATTCATCCTTTTCTTGCTTGAAATAATTTAACCTTTCAAACCGGTAAAACTGTCCATATTTAGTTTACGAATTATTCAAGGTATCTAATAAATTTGTATGGCTACTAAATTTTAGTTGGAAGCCAGTACTAGTGTTTTACATCTTGTGTAAAATTTTCGTAATTTTTAAAGATCGTTTGCTATGGCAGAAAAATCGGAAACTGAATTCAGCCTAATCTGGATTTGTTAGTTATAAAATCACTTAAAAATAGTAAATGACGTTATTTTTGGACGAAATTTATGCACGTTAAACCTTGAACTCATTGTTAACTCCCATCAAAATTTCCAGATTATTCGAGACCTTTAAACGGACGTTCTTAATTTAATTCTTTAAAATCAGATTGTGTAAAATAGTGTGATTAAGTTATTAAAACATGTTATTATTGAATTCTTGGATTTAATCTTGATAATTTTAATATGACAGAATGCCGTGTGATATCATGTATATAAAGTATTGATTTTGATCTGGTTCTTGATAACATTAATGTTTAAAGTATGATTTTTAATTAATATTATTAAGTTTAATTGCTAACCATTGATAATTGTATTTAATTAATTGTGTTAATTTTCGGTTTTGTTGACATTGAATTTTCGAGTGGTACAAAATATGAAAAGTAGGATTTTTATCATGTTTCATGTAATTTTGATGATAAATATTGATTACATGATTTATTGTTAATTTAAATGATTTTATTTAATTATTATATGATTATTTAATGAATGTAATTAATTATTATTATGTTCTTAAGAATTTCGAATGGTCCCTATTGTATGTGATCAATTTTAGTTTAATTTTGACTTATAATAATATTAGGAATAACTTCAGGAATTATTATTATTATTATTATTATTATTATTATTATTATTATTATTATTATTATTATTATTATTATTTATTAAAGGAATTATCAGGATAAGTTGTAATATGAAGGGAAGTAACAATATAAAGGTTAAAGTATTATTGTTATTGTCATTTATATTTATTATTATTATTATTATTATTATTAAGGTATTAGTAGGGTTAAGTTACAATAGGAAGAAACTATAATAAGATATTAATAAGGAAGGAAAGGAAACAGAGTAAAAGGAATTTGAATTGTTTCGATCTCTGGCTAGGAAAGACTTGGTATTTAAGGTGGCCAATATACGTGCCGCACCTCTCTTTCCTGGGACATCGAACATTTCATTTCCGATTACGGTCGCCTAGTACTTCCGAATTTAAGAAAGATGATAAGACAAGAACGCCCCTGCGATGGCGCAAAGGGCATCAATCGGGTTAATAAGATAAGGACGCCCCTGCGGTAGCGCAAAGGTTACCAATCGGGTTAAGTCGTTGCCACTGCCAGACTGCGGTATCTGCGCAGTTCTTGATTCTAGGATATGTAGTCGTCTAGGTGGTCCTTGCAAAGGAGGACTATTTAGGGGTTATGGCCATAGCTTAGGCTTAGTTCTCTCAAAGGAGGGCTACGGGTGGGACGCAAAGGTTCACCCCGACATGTTTTAGGAAAGTTGTGGACGCAAAGGTTCGCTACGAGCTATAAAGACCGGTCCGCTAAAGAAGTTAAGATATATATATATACGATAAGTTAAGTTAAGATATATATATATGATAAGTTAAGTTAAGATATATGATGAGTTATGTCATGAAGTTATGATATGATGAAATATGTTATGATATGAGATAATGTTAACCAAGTTATATGTATATGTATAATATAAGTATGAAATGCAACGTATTTATGAATGGTATAAGTCTTCCGTTGTGTATGTCTGTATTCGTATGACTTAAGAATGTATGTATTCGTGTATGTATTCGTATGTTGTACTTTTACTGTATACGTATTTTTGTACGTATCTCTAACCGTATTATGCAGGTATTATTATACGTATTGTATGCGTACTTTTATACGTATTCTTGTACGTATTTCTAACCGTATTTTGCACGTATTATTATACGTATTATACGTATCTTCATACGTATTTTCACACGTATTTTTATACGTACCCTGTATGTATTTTTGTATGAAATGTTATATGTTTACGTGTGATTTTCGTGTACGATTCTATGCTATTATGTGGTTAGCGGTCCCTCATTTAAGCGGGACAGCCTAGTTACTCGCCACTGACGGTGGACCCCCCCCCCAATTTCAGGTGAAGATGCAGCAGATTAGAATGGGCTTGCGCTGGATTGGGCTTGTGTGGTAGAGTTTCTTTTTAGTTCAACCCTAGTTTATTAGTACACTTAATAATTTTCTTTTGGCATTAGTTATCCCAGCCTGTTGGGAAATACATTATTTTAATTTATGTAATTTAAGTATTTATCCTTTGTAGACCTTGGATTATTTTTGGGCTTTTAAGTTAATAAAAGATGCCTTTGTTTTGATTATTTAATAAATATTAGATTTAATGTTTAAGTAATGATCCGTTTGTCGATTTCCTTCGTCAATCGATAGTCTTAAAAAGTCGGGTCGTTACATTGTAGATAGTGGCAGCACAAATAGCTTTAACAACTTTGTTGTTTACTCTGAACATTAATATTCATTTTTTTTAACTAGTTGTCCTACGGCGCGCTACGCGCGCCGTGTTCCAACATTACTTGGTAGTGGCACATTTCTTAGTGGTAATTATAATGGTAATGATATGGTGTTTTGTTTTATATACAAGTATTGTATTATTTATGGAGTTGTTAATTACTTTTGTAAAATAGTTTGTCGAGAATATTGTATCTTACATTTATTGAAAATTTGACATTTATATAGTAATGAAATTATATTCAAGTACGTTGATTAACAAATACATACACTCATAGTGTTGAAGGTGCATTTAGTTGGAACTGTATACCTATAATAATCTATTATTTGTAAAGTAGCTAATTTCTTTTACAAAGTACTTCCTCCGTTTTTTTAGATGTAACACTTTTTTTCACGCGTATAAAGAGCGATCTAGGTGTGTTAATGACTAAATCTTTCGAGAAAATTTTAATACAAGCAAATATGATATATATGGCATTCCTAAAAAATTCGTTGATTAATTTGCTCGTTTACACCGTTAAACCACTTCGTGGAAAAAAAGCGTTCAATCTAAAAAAATCGAAGGAAGTAGTAACTGTGATTGATGTCGAAATAAAACTGGAATTTAGCATATCAAAAGTTTTATGTCGAAATAAAACTGGAATTTATTCTTTCTTTACTCTATTTTTTCTACCATATAATGTACCCATTTTGAACCTATATCCATATCTAAATTTGTTCACACAACAAGAAAATATCGTTCGCCCGACCGATTTTACCGACCGACAGTGTCTTAGTCGCAAAATACCGGCCGCTACCAACTGAAACCAGTCGGGAATTTATTTCCGACCGTAGTGACTGTCGTTAAATTTACTCCGACCGACATTACGGTCGGTATCGGTCGGTAAATTCCGACCGCACATAGACGGTCGGAATTTACCGACCGGTACCGACCGTTATGTCAGTCGGCATGTTTTTTTAAAAATGCGCCTAGCACAACCTCTCTTTCCCGACTCGCGGCTATTTCCCCTTTCTCTCTCCTTCCCCTTTCTCTCTAGTATTTCGACCCGGAGCACCACCACTCAAACCCTCGCCTCTCTTTCCCCTTTCTCTCTCCGGCGACATCCTACCTCCGCCGCCGACCCGGACCACCGGCCCTCCCTCTCTTTCTCTTTCTCACTGCGAACCCTCTTTCTCTCCTTTCTCTTTCTCTTTCTCTCTCTATTTCACTCCATTGATGCATTCGTCCGTGGCTACCGCTACCTCACGCCGCCACTACCTCCTCCCGCCGCCGCAGCCGCCTACTCCTCGTGGTAAGGGTTTAATTTAATTTTTATTTAGTTTATTTTTTAAATTTTAGGGTTTAATTTTTTTTAATTTCTTTTCAAAAATACAAGAACCAACCGTCCACCACTATCGACCCAATGCCGCCATTGCCGCCGCCCCTCTTGCTCGTGGTAAGGGTTTTTTCTTCATTTTCTTATTTATGGGTTTATTTTTTTAATTTTTTTGTATTTTTATTTTCAAAAATTAAAGTGTATAAATGTGTATGTATGTATGAATGTGTATGTATTTATTTTTTTTCAAAAATAAAAGTGTATGTATGTGTATGTATGTATGAATCTGTATGTATATTTTTTCAGCAATTAAAGTGTAGTAGGTGTATGTGTATTTATGTGTATATGTATTTTTTTTTTCAAAAATTAAAGTGTATGTATGTGTATGTATGTATGTAAGTAAGTATCTAAGTATGTATGTTTGTATGTATGCAATTAAATTTTATGATTTTAATAAATTGATTATTTACGTTGATGTATGAAAATTATATTCATAAATAATAGTAATATACTTCCACCGTTTTTTAACTCGAATTGTTTTTATTAAAGGAAGTTTCATTTTATTCGCATAATTTTTCTTGGAAATCAATTCTCTCTATCTTTCTCTAATCACATGGGTCTCATTTCAAAAAAATTCTCTTCATTTCCCCCCGTTTCCAAAAATTTCCTATGATTCCAAAAGTTAACACTTCCTCCTTAATAGCTATTTAATTCTAGCTAATAAAGTTTCTTGGTTGTGTAAATTTGTAAATTATTATTATTTTGTGTAAATGAATTAAACTCTGATCTACGAATAAATTATACTATGAAATTACTACTATGTTGTGAATAAATGTCTAACAATAAAGAATAATTTGAAACTTCCTAAAATTTATATATAACATTTTTAACTTGTTTATTATCATATATAGTAGATAAAATGGTACATATATATTATGGCAAGTAGAAAAAATATGTAAGGCTATTTCAAATAATTCTTTATCTTTTTTTATTAATTTCATTAAGGGTATTTAAGTCTTTCGAGGGGGGGACACCATAGCTCCCCCCTTCCCTTATATAATAGATAACCACTTCAATGTGGTGATAAATCAAGAAATATTTAGTTTATTATTTATTTTATTAAAGTAGAACTAAATATGACTTAAATATATATATACACATGTGCATTACATAAGAAAGCTTTAAGAAGAATTAAGAAAGGCTAAAATAAGATAGGAGTGAAGAAGATATTTGTTAATGGCTTAGAATAGGCATAATCAAAATGAAAAGGAAGGAGCGTGATTGGATGTACAAGAGAGACATGATAAGGGCCACAAACTTCGGGATGATTTCATCCAAGGGGTGAATGAGTTTATTGCCTTCTCTCAGCAGCACCCCGAGCTTAATGATAGGGACAAGATAAGATGTCCGTGTGTTCGGTGTAAAAACTTGAATTACTTGGATGTGCCCAATGTAAAGGTACATTTGTATAAGAAGGGGTTCATTCCGAACTACTATGAATGGTTATGTCACGGTGAAAGAGTGAGTATAGGGTCCACCTTGTCTCCTACTCATCCGAATCCTTACCGGGAAATGGTTGTCGATGCTTTTGGGAACAACGTGGACCCACCATTCCTTGAGGAGGCAACTTCGGCTAAAGAAGAACCAAATGTGGAAGCGAAGATGTTCTTCGACATGCTCAAGGCAGCCGAGCAGCCTTTGTATGATGGTAGCAACATCTCTGTGTTGGAGATGGCTTCTAAAATGATCAATTTAAAGTCTGAGTACAACTTGCCACTCAGGTGCGTAGATGGTATTGGGTCATTGGTGAACGATGCGCTCCCCACCACCCAAAAAACTAAGTGTAGCACCTATTACGACACAATGAAGGTACTCAAGGGATTAGAGCTTACTCACGAGAAGATACACTCATTCCCGAATGGATGTATGCTATTTTGGAAGGACGATGCTGAGCTTGATAAGTGTCGTCATTGCGGGTCGAATTGGTTCAAGAAGACTTCGAATGACAATTTGGTTCCCGTAAGTTTTCTGGTGTACTTCCCAATAACACCACGATTGCAAAGGATGTTTGCCACTAGGAACATGGCATTCTGAAAATCGTCGAGGACAAGGGAACATGGCTCACCCAAGTGACAGTGAAGCTTGGAAGCACTTCGACAGGACCTTTAAGGACTTTGCGTCCGAGCCTCGAAATGTTAGACTTGGGTTGTGCACTGATGGTTTTTCCGTTTTTGGGAAGTTTGGAAAGCAATACTCTTGTTGGCCTATTTTAACTACACCTTACAACATGTCACCGTCCATGTGCATAAAAAACCTTTCATTTTCCTTTCCTTGCTTATCCCTGGGCCAAAAAATCCGAAGAACAATTTGGATGTCTACATGCAACCTTTGATTGATGAGTTGAAGCATCTATGGTCGGTTGGATCCTTGACTTACGACATCTCAAACAAGCAGAATTTCAATCTTCACGCAGCCTTGTTGTGGACTATCAGTGACTTTCCAGCATATAGTATGTTGTCTGGTTGGAACACGTTCGGTAAAAAGGCGTGTCCATATTGCATGGAGAAAAGCAAAGCCTTTTAGCTACAACATGGTGGCAAAGTATCATGGTTTGATTGCCATCGTCAGTTTTTAGATTCCCACCACTCCTTCCGAAAGAATAAGATAGCTTTTTGTAAGAACATAGTTGAAAATGACTCGGCTCCTCATATCATGTCAGGTGAGGAACTGTGGCAGTGTGTGAAGGACTTACCGAAAGCAACTGATGGTCCTGATGCTTTGAAGCAATTGAAGAAGAAAAAATGGGCTGGGATAAGCAATCTTGTTTGTGGGACCTGTCGTATTGGAAGGATTTGCTGCTTCGGCACAACTTAGACGTTATGCATATTGAGAAGAACTTCTTCGAGAAGCTCATCCACACCGTCATGGCTGTGAAAGACGAAACGTCTGACACTGTAAGTGCGAGGAAAGACATGAAGAGTGTCTGTCGGCGTCGAGAGTTGGAGCTCGTTGATGATGGTAAGGGTAATGAGCAGATGCCCAAGGCACCTTACGCACTTAACAAGGAGCAGAAGAAGGTGTTATGTGAATGGATCCGAGACTTAAGGTTTCCTGACGGGTATGCTTCGAACTTGAGCCGATGTGTTGATAAAAAAAAAATAGGCTCCATGGAATGAAGAGTCACGATTGTCATGTATTTATGGAGCGGTTATTGCCTGTTTGCCTAAGAGAGTTGCTCCCCCTTCATATATGGAAGGCAATAACCGAAATCAGCCAATTCTTCCGTGACTTATGTGCTCCCACTAGAGGGACCACATAGAGGAAGGTGATCTCGGGACCACCTAATAATTTGCGCCATTCCTTATTATTATGATTACTACTCCAACCTCACCCAAAGCCCAAAGACCAATTCGGTGTGCTATTTATTATTATTATTATTATTATTATTATTATTATTATTATTATTATTATTATTATTATTATTATTATTATTTACCAATATTTACCATATATGACTACTATTAGTCTATTACTACTACTATTATCACTATTGTTAATATTTTTAGAAGTTTATAAAGTTAATTAAGTTTTAAAGGAAGGAAGGTATTAAAATATTATTAATAAGTGGTGACTAATCATCCACTAAAGTATATTTTAAACTAAAGAGGAAATAAACTTTAAAGTTGTTTTATTATAAATCAAATTACTAATTTTATTAATTATTTATACCCGAAGGAGAAGCGGATCTTGGAGCTTAAGTAGAACGATCCATCAAAAGTAAGGAATATAAGTACTAATAACTACTGATCGAGGTAACGATTA
Organism: Salicornia ramosissima; assembly: GCA_951394345.1. Classification (NCBI taxonomy): domain Eukaryota; kingdom Viridiplantae; phylum Streptophyta; class Magnoliopsida; order Caryophyllales; family Amaranthaceae; genus Salicornia; species Salicornia ramosissima. The sequence continues at coordinate 35,901,682 of OX596237.1, read as the reverse complement.
TTGCTAACACTTTTAACCTATATCTTGCTTACTGCTTATGGAAGTTATATTTAATGAGGTTTTATAAATTTTTTTAAAATATTGTTTTGGAAATGTGTTTTTGGAAATAATAACTAATTATGAAAAATGTTTTACGACCAAGTTCACAATATGGGTTTATGAAATATGATATGCTATCATGTTAACACGTTCTTGTAAAAGAAATGAAACATGATAAGGAAAAGTGAAAGGCTCGGTCCTGGCTACTTTATCCTGTTAGTCTATGTGACTCCTATTTCCTGTTCCGGTTGCGCACGTACCTCCGTACCTCGATATTATTCGTTGTTGGCTAATACCTGTTTCCTGTATTATGTTTATGGTATGCCTGGTAGGCTTCGTCTTACATCATATATTCCTGTTTATACTCGCTAGTTACCGAAAAAGAAATTGATTAAATGGAAAAGATAATGGGAAATGATTATATTAATGCTTACATTTATGTTCTTTTAATTTGTCTTAATTATTATGTTATAAAACGTTTACGAAATGTTTTATGAAATATTTTTATGCTATTTTAAAATATCTCTTATAAAACGGTTTATAAAAAAGTTTTACGCTATTCTAAATCATTTCTCTGTTTGCAAATAAAATGAATTGAAATAAATTTACGTTGTCAGGGTAATATGTTACTGGGCCTCGGCTCATGATATTGTTTTTTTGGTTTTAGGTACCGAAGAGGACAACGGGGGAAATTAGTGTGAGGAAAACAAATAAAGTCGCCTTCCTTCGATTAAACAAGTGAACTCTACTAGCCAAATTATTGTATTAAAATCTAGCTCGAACTATTTAAATATGATGGTTTGTAACCGAATATTTTAGCTGCTATTATAAGACTTATGTTTATTTAATATAATATTAGTAAGTTATGTTATTTATGAGCCTTGTGTTTCTCAATTAAGAAACACGGTATATGACACGCCGATTAACTAGAATTCCGCTACTAATTAACCTAAATAAAATGAATCAGAAGTTTTACATTACCCTAGTATCTTAGCGTTGATTTAAAAACATATCATGAGGAAAACAAAAACTGTGGTTAAAAACAATAAGTAATTCCATTTATGATACTAATTAGTTTGTTTTAGTAATCACCTACAGTTTTGCCATTTTTCTTGATTATATTGTACTCGTTCAATTTTAACTAATGAACTCCTCTGTTTTCTTGATGATAAATGTAACCCATTGTTATATGGTGCTCCACCTATCTTTTTGTGGTCCTCAAAATCTTTATTTTTTATACTACAATCTTCATTTATTTTTTATCTTTAATCTTTATTTTTGTATACTACAATATTCATTTGTTTTACTACAATTTTTTTTCCAAAAAAATAATTAAAATCTTCATTTTTTAATCTACATTATACGGTGCTCCCGGGAGCACATATAAAAATTAATGTCTCGAACGTCAGCTTTAACAACTAAAATGAATATTCTTTTTTTAATACTAAATATTCATTTTTTTAATATTGAATATTCACTTTACCGCAAAAACACCTGAACTTATATTCACTTTTGCAATAAATAAAAAGAATATTAATTTTTTAACACTGAATATTCATTTTGTTAATACTAAATATTTTATCCATGAATATTCAGTATTAACAAAATGAATATTCAGTTTTAAAAAATAAATATTCGATATAAAATAATGAATATTTATTTTAGATGTTGCAAATGTAAGTTCATTTTTTTTTTGTGGTAAAATGATCTGAATATTCAGTATTAAAAATGAATATTCACTTTAGTTGTTAAAGCTGATCGCTCATGACGTGCGAGACCACAATTGTTCTATGTGCTCCTGGGAGCATTGTATACTGTAGTTTAAAAAATTACTTAAAAAGGGGAAGATTTTATTTTTATTTTTTTTAAAAGAAAAATATTGTAGTGTAAAAAAATGAAGATAGCTAGCTAAATCAGTAAATTGGTGTATATACCATCCCCCATGATATGAACTACACCCCCAATGCTTGAATGTAGTACTTGCTAGCTAGCTAGCTAAATCAGTAAATTGGTGTATTAATCATCCCTTAGGTTACCAAGAACAAGAGTTTGGGTTGAAGGCCCCTGAATCATGCAATCAGAATTAAAGAAAGTTGTTAAGATCGATCAGAACACAACATATATATTTATGGATATTAAATTGAACTTAAATTGTGGAACATGTAAAACATTTGTTAGAGAAATGCCATTGTTCCGACGAGATTTCGCTCCTCCTTTGGAGGTGGTGATCTTGAACACGAGGCGTGACTGAAACCTGCACAAGGAGAGGAACGGTGAGCTACCCCCGGGGGTGTTCCCGGGGAAAGACCCTCCGATGCTTAAGTTAGCAAGGGGATTCAATCCGAAGAGAGGGAGAGAAGGAGAGTAAATGTGTGTGAAAGAGTATGTACCTTTAAATGGTGAGATCATCCCCTATTTATAGGAGATGGCTTAGTACCCTGCCGGCCTGTCTGGGGGCTGGCAGGGACACGTGTCCCATGGGGACTGGTCACGTAGATTGTGTGCGCAGAGTTAGTTACAACGCTGAGTGGGTCGCCACGTGTAAGTCCCTCATAAGTTGAGTTAGTTAGTTTGTTAGTGAGTGGGGCGTGTGCACTTGAGTGGTGCCCTAAATGGGTGCCACGAGGTGTACTGGGTCCACTGTTAAAAGATTCCCTTTGGTTTCTAATAGCTGCTAGTTATGGGCTGGCAGCTCTAGGCTGGCAGCTCTAGGCTGGCAGCTCTAGGCTGGCAGCTTTGGGCTGGCAGCTTTGGGCTGGCAGCTTTAGGCTGGTAGCTTTGGGCTGGCAGCTTTAGACTAGCAGCTCTAGGCTGGTAGCTTTGGGCTGGCAGCTTTAGGCTGGCAGCTCTAGGCTGGTAGCTTTAAGCTGAAAGCTCTAGGCTGGCAGCTCTAGGCTGGTAGCTTTGTGCTGGCAGCTTTCGGGTCCGGCAACGTGTGGGTTTCATCTCTGGCGTGGCTTGCGACCTCGCGGTTAACATCTTGACTGGGACGTCAGTAGGGTGGTCCTGCCGGTGTACCGGTAGGCCCCCATACAACTAGCCCCCCCAAAAGTATCAGCATCGTTAAGGTGGGGATGCTTTTTAAAGGAAGTCACCTACAAGATGTGAAGTAACCTACACGTGTCCGTAGAAGACAAAAAGTCGAATAGTGGACCCGGTTGTACCATATATAACGTCGCTGAGACGCTTTGCCTCTCCCTGCAATTTCAAAATTGCCAACAAATTTCTTTCTTTCTTCTCCCTCCTCAAGGCGATTCGAACATTTTTGTAAAATGGGCTGCCATGCCAGTATAGCAAAAATCGTGTTGTAATGTGCTGCCAGTTATTACTGGCTTTTGATTTATAAAACATTATTTATGAAAAATGTGTGCCAAATTTTCATTTACTCATGTTTGTGTAAGTAGCATATTAATTGCATTTGTTGATCTTGCACAAAGCTATTTTATGTCTTAGCTGGCAGGATTTATCATAGCTAGTCTTGACTGGCAGAGCTATACATCGAGCTTGCTAGCTGTCGTATTGTAGTGTTTCAGTTAGACTGTTAGATGGCAATGGCTCTAGGCCTTAGCAATTAGGTAATCTATCTTAGCCTGTCGGTGTTGGTCAATGACCTTAGCATTAAAAGCCATCTGTGGAGCTCACTGGCTGCCACATATTTAAAAACTTTAGCCTGCCTGTTGGATGGCAATGGCCTTAGGCCTTAGCATCTAGCTAACCATCCTAGGCTGTCGGCTTTGGTCAATGACCTTAGCTTTAAAAGCTATCTGTGGAGCTCACTGGCTGTCACACATTTAAAATTTTTAGCCTGCCTGTTGGATGGCAATGGCCTTAGGCCTTAGCATCTAGCTAACCATCCTAGGCTGTCGGCTTTGGTCAATGACCTTAGCTTTAAAAGCTATCTGTGGAGCTCACTGGCGGCCACACATGTAAAAAAAGTTTAGCCTGCCTGTTGGATGGCAATGGCCTTAAGCCTTAGCATCTAGCTAACCATCCTAGGCTGTCGGCTTTGGTCAATGACCTTAGCTTTAAAATCTATCTGTGGAGCTCACTGGCGGCCACACATGTAAAAAAAATTTTAGCCTGCCTGTTGGATGGCAATGGCCTTAGGCCTTAGCATCTAGCTAACCATCCTAGGCTGTCGGCTTTGGTCAATGACCTTCGCTTTAAAAGCTATCGGTAAATCTTGAGTTTAGCAGTGCTTTTTCAAGACAAGGCACCAGAAGATGTAGTATTCTCTCTGTTAAAAGTTGTTTGTCTGTTGTAACGTTATTGCGCATACCGCTATGCAGTGTTTGTAAATGTAGTGTTTTCTCTCCCTTTTAGGGGTTGGTGGTTAACTCTGAATTAAACCATAGAAGCTGACAAAGTTTTTGCCGCCGCCAAAATTGAAGCTGACAAAGTTTTTGCCGCCGCCATGGTTGGAGCTGACAAAGCTCTTGTCGCCGCCAAGATGGGAGCTGACAAAGTTCTTGCCGCCGCCATGGTTGGAGCTGACAAAGCTCTTGCCGCCGCAAAGATGGGAGCTGACAAAGTTCTTGCCGCCGCCATAGTTGGAGCTGACAAAGCTCTTGCCGCCGCCAAGATGGGAGCTGACAAAGCTCTTGCCGCCGCCAAGATAGGAGCTGACAAAGCTCTTGCCGCCGCCAAGATGGGAGCTGACAAAGTGCTTGCCGCCGCCATGGTTGGAGCTGACAAAGCTCTTGCCGCCGCCAAGATGGGAGCTGACAAAGTTCTTGCCGCCGCCATGGTTGGAGCTGACAAAGCTCTTGCCGCCGCCAAGGTGGGAGCTAACAAAGTTCTTGCCGCCGCCATGGTTGGAGTTGACAAAGCACTTGCCGCCGCCAAGGTTGAAATTATAAGTAGCTTTTGCTGCTTTGAATCGCAAAATGGCACTCACGGCCTTTTTAGTTGAGTGGAAATATGGTTGGCGGTGGTGTTTCTCTTGGCTTGTATACTCAACATTTGGATAGCGGTCCCTCGGGGAACCTTATCTAGTTGAGTTTCGCGCTTGTTAGCTGGGCGTTTGGATGGCGGTGGCATACGACCTTAGCTTTTTAGCTAACCATCCAGCCTGTAGGCTATGGTCGGTGGCCTTAGCTGTGATAGCTATGTGGGCAGCTCATTGGCTGTCCCACTTGGAACTTAGCCAGGCACTGGATGGCAGTGGCCTTTGGCCTTAGCTGTGATAGCTAAGCATCCAGCCTTTTGGCTATGTTTTTTTTTTTTTTTTTTTTTTTGGCGTCCCAGTTGACCCTGAGGAGCCTTGACCCGAATCCTCAACGTTTGGGTGGTGGTTTTTTGGACCACCTACCTAGTTGAGTTATGGCGGTATGACACCACTTTCAACGTTTGGATAACGGTCTCTTGGACCGTTATCTGGTTGAATATTATAGAGTGGCGGCCTGGTGAGGCTCTATTGCTGGGATATAGGGTGATGGCAGCTCATGTCTGGAAACTACCTTACCCAGGTCGTCAAAATGCTGGGATATAAGATGATGGCAGCTCATGTCTGCCAACTAACTTACCCAGGTCTTCAAAATGCTGGGATATAAGATGATGGCAGCTCATGTCTGCCAACTAACTTACCTAGGTCGTCAAAATGCTGGGATATAAGATGATGGCAGCTCATGTCTGCCAACTAACTTACCCAGGTTTTCAAAATGCTGGGATATAAGATGATGGCAGCTCATGTCTGCCAACTAACTTACCCAGGTCGTCAAAAATGCTGGGATATAAGATGATGGCAGCTCATGTCTACCAACTAACTTACCCAGGTCTTCAAAATGCTTAACAGACATATATATATATTTTATTTATCACTTTTTTACAAAGGGTGGCTCTGCGGCCTATTTACATTAGTGAAACTACTTGTGCTGAAGAGCTACGAAAATTATTATTTTGTCGGCGTAATTTTAATGTGGCCCACGGCCTTTCCACTGATCAACGGAAATTTTGAGTTGGCGGTTTTTCATCCAGGCTAGTTGTCGGCGGTCTTTCATCCCGACTAGTTGTTGCCTTGGCTTTTTTCGCCGTGATTGTAGAACTCTTCGGCCCTTATGTACTCATTTGCCTTTTTTAATACCTCAGTTAGAGTTGTGAAATTTTTTCGTCCCATGTACTGACGGAAGGGGCTGTCACGCAGGCCTGACATCAAAGCCAGGACAGCCACTTCTTGTTGAATGTCAGGGATGGTGGCGGCTTCAATATTGAATCGTGCTATGTAACCACGGAGGTTTTCTTCTTTTTGCTGTTCTATTCCCAACAGCTCTGCCGTCATCTTATTTCTCCTCTTGCTGCTAGCAAAGTGTGATAAAAATTTGGCTGACAGTTCAGCCTATGCGGCAATAGAAGATGTCGGTATGGACCTGAACCAGCTCTGAGCTACTCCCGTGAGTGTTAGCTGAAACACCTTGCACCACACAGAGTCTAATGTGGTGTAAAGTTGCATATGTCCTTCGTATGCGGAGATGTGGTCCTCCGGGTCTGTGGTGCCGTCATATTTGCATAACGGTATTTTTATTCTGGGCACCTCTTCGTCCAGATTTTCGGGGATAAAAGGAGACCTTGAAGGTTTAACCGTTCCCTCATTCTGGCTGTCGGTCGCAATCTTTTTCAATCCTTTACTCTTCTTTCTCGGGGCAGTGCCTGCGGTTTCTTCGTTGTCTATATGGACTGGGAAGGGCTCTGGGGCTGTTTTTTGGCTAGGAGAATGATTCATTTCCGCAAGAACGTTAAGTACCGCTGCTGCGTCGGCTAGTTTCTTGGGGGTTAACCACTTCAGAGCCTCAGCTCCCGGAGAGCAACCCGGTTTCCCAGCACCTCCACCATGGTTGGTGTTGACCTTCACACTATCTCCATGCTCTGGTCCCTTTCCTGTGCTTTTTCGTTTTGGCTGGAAGCCATTTTTCACTTTGTTGCGAGTTCGTCGGAGCTCTTTTTAAATGAGATTTTTTCAGGTGGATTTTTGTAAGAAATCCCCACAGACGGCGCCAATTGTTCCGACGAGATTTCGCTCCTCCTTTGGAGGTGGTGATCTTGAACACGAGGCGTGACTGAAACCTGCACAAGGAGAGGAACGGTGAGCTACCCCGGGGGTGTTCCCGGGGAAAGACCCTCCGATGCTTAAGTTAGCAAGGGGATTCAATCCGAATAGAGGGAGAGAAGGAGAGTAAATGTGTGTGAAAGAGTATGTACCTTTAAATGGTGAGATCATCCCCTATTTATAGGAGATGGCTTAGTACCCTGCCGGCCTGTCTGGGGGCTGGCAGGGACACGTGTCCCATGGGGATTGGTCACGTAGATTGTGTGCGCAGAGTTAGTTACAATTCTGAGTGGGTCGCCACGTGTAAGTCCCTCATAAGTTGAGTTAGTTAGTTAGTTTGTTAGTGAGTGGGGCGTGTGCACATGAGTGGTGCCCTAAATGGGTGCCACGTGGTGTACTGGGTCCACTGTTAAAAGATCCCCTTTGGTTTCTAATAGCTGCTAGTTATGGGCTGGCAGCTCTTGGCTGGCAGCTCTAGGCTGGTAGCTTTGGGCTGGCAACTTTAGGCTGGCAGCTTTAGGCTGGTAGCTTTGGGCTGGCAGCTTTAGACTGGCAACTCTAGGCTGGTAGCTTTGGGCTGGCAGCTTTAGACTGGCAGCTCTAGGCTGGTAGCTTTGGGCTGGCAGCTTTAGGCTGGCAGCTCTAGGCTGGTAGCTTTAAGCTGACAGCTCTAGGCTGGCAGCTCTAGGCTGGTAGCTTTGTGCTGGCAGCTTTAGACTGGCAGCTTTCGGGTCCGGCAACGTGTGGGTTTCATCTCTGGCGTGGCTTGCGACCTCGCGGTTAACATCTTGACTGGGACGTCAGTAGGGTGGTCATGCCGGTGTACCGGTAGGCCCCCATACAGCCATTAGTAAGATTAATAGTGCCAATATGAGTAACTGAGACTTTTGTGGCCTTATATTTAGTAAGATTAATAGTGCCATTAGTAAGATTAATAATGCCATTACTTAAGTTAGTTAATTTAGTTATTTTGTGGCCTTTTATTTTTGCTGTCATTTTGTTATAAATAGGGATTGATTTCCCCTTCAGTTGTAATATAAACTTTTATCAAAGCTAAAAACTCCAAACCCAACTACTTTCTTCTATTTCTGTTCTGTTCTTTTGTTTTTTTTTTCCCAAAGAAATTTCTAAAAAATGTCAAATCCAGAAGATGAAAGTGACAACCCTGACAGAGCAGTGATTGCTCAATACTTTAACCATTTATGTTCTGGTTTTCTTGATTGGAACAGAGCAGTGATTGCTAAAAAATAATTGGGAGTGGTGGACGAATGCTTGCGAAAACCTACTGCAACCTCATCCAATACCCTGTTCATTCAAGAATGGGACAGGGTCAACATCTTGCTAATTTCTTGGATATCAGTGACATTAGAGACTTGTGGAAGACTTCAGTGTTACATCAGGAAATTCGCAGATGCTGCTCCTCTACCAGACCCATCTGTTATTGTAGGATTTGGTGATGAAGAAAATTCTGATAATTCATCTTTTTTCAAGATTAAACCCTCCCCTGATGCTGCAGAGGGGTCTGGGGAAGTTGAAGAAGATGAAGAAGTTGATTCACATAGGGGTGAGACAAATAGAAAATTGGTGGAAGAAAAGGATATTCCCATTTATGAGGAACTGGCTGGGGAGGTGGGATTGATACTTATATCTAAATTTAATCTGTGTGATGTAGGAGGATACTACACACTTTCAAAAAGAATTAGCTATAGTTACCCTGATGAGGCCATTGATTACGAAGATATTCCTCATATACTTTGGCCTTGGTGGCCACTGTACCAAGACATATTGTGTAGAGGGGGCAACGGGGAATCATTGGACCCTCTTAGCATTAGGTGGGACGAATTCAAAGCCAAGTTAGCTCATGCAGTCGTTCATAGGAGACAGAATGACACTGAAGTTGTGCTTCTACGTAAATTTGGATGTCCGTCTGTGGAGTTAGACATTCCCAAGAGTAGTATTACATCGAAACCGAGGCTGAACATCATAATCAATTTCTATTCTAGCGCCCATCGAGGATATGAGCCGTATGATGATTGGTTTTTGATACCTTCCTTTGACCTATGGGACGCTCACCATGTTATTTCATACAAGGATCATAATCTTCAAGATTTATATTGGCCTGAAGAACCTTACATTGAGCCATGGGAAATAAGATTAAGTGATAAACACATTCGCTCCTTCAATGCGTTTCTGGCTGGAGAAGAGCATGATAAACCAGGAGATAGTGGAGAGGTTGAAAATGGTGATCCCGTTGACCAAGAGAGTAGTGAAGATTGGGATGAGGAACAGAGTGAAGACTGGAATGCATTTCTTCATAGCCTCAAGTATATAGATGTTGAACCCGTGGGGTGGAAGCTGAAGCAGGAGCAGGAAGAGAAAAAAGAGCAACATCACCCGGAGCCAAAACCAAAACGTATTCGTCTATAACTACATAATAGTCTAGTCTAATATGGGGGGATGTTACAGGAGATATATAGTTGAGGAGTTTGTTAATTGTGGTTGTTATATTCAGTTAGGCCACGTGTGTGTGTAATTAGTGACCTGGATTAATCATGTATGTATAAATACATATTGTGAAATTGTATCTTGGCATGAATCTATAATTCAATTAATCAGAAATTCTTTCTCTTCCCCTTCCTTACCTCTCTCTGTCTCTTTAAGTCTCTTTACATTTTTATCTACATTTGACATATTGATTGCTGCTAAATATTGACAAAACTAGATGAGTCTGATCTATCACTAAGCACTTGATTCTAATTAGACACATAAAGGTCAAGAGAACTCTGCATTGGATCAGTAACCTGCCAGAGGTTCAATTAACCAAACTGCTAATTAAATGAGTATTGTTTTAATACATTTAGTTTGTATATATACTAACATGGTCAAGTGTATGTATATATGTTCCAATTCTACTTCTGATGCTGTGATGTGCAGTCTCTTAATTCTCCTTGATTATTTAGCATTATTATGTATTTACAGAAAAAAAAAAAAACATCTCTTTTACTTTCAACAATTACAAGTAAATTTAGAGGAAAATGCAAGCACTCTTTGAAACTGAAACTTATTTATCTGGCCAGGACATGATTGATGGAATAGAACTAAAAAGGTGGAATATTTCTTCTTCATCTTCCATCTTCTGAGTCGTCTTCCTCTGGAACTTGAACTTCGACTTCACTATATAGGGCTCCAACATGCCTTTTGCAGCCAACTTGTCTAACAACCGCTTCTGATTGAAGCATTCATCTGTATCATGTCTCACATCCTTATGATACTGGCAATACTTGTTTGTGTTTCGGTATTTGGAGGGGCCTCGTAAAGGTTGAAGCGCTTCAAAGCTGAACTTATCTTTAATCTCCATGAGGATGGCATGTGGTTGTTTGTTGTACTCATAGGCCGACTCGTAAGTATGGCTCTTCTTGGGAGCTTTCTGCTCCTTATGAGTATCGTTGACCGTCCAAACCTCTCTCTTTTTTTCCTCCTTCTTGTGACTGCTCTCACCCTGCTTGGGGGCGTCCTTCTTGTCTGGTTTTGTTGCTGAAAAAATCTCAGTAGCATGGATGTAGGACTCGGCCTCCATCAAGATCTATGGCAAGGTCTGAACCTTCTTCCTTACCATTTCAAATTTGAACCTTGACTGGTGAAGTCCTTTGACAAAGTTGTCGAATGCTACTCCCTCTAAAAGGCCTGGGATCTGAAGCATCTCAAGATTGAACCTTTTGACGTGTGACCTCAAAGTCTCGTTCGGCCCCTGCACGATCTTACCGAGTTGCATGCTCGTCTTCTTCTCTTGATTGTTTGCCATGAACTGATGGGCGAAGACCATGATGAGCTCGGTAAAATTTTGTATGTAATGGTCTGGCAAGCTGCTGAACCATTTTTGGGCCACGCCCTATAGTGTCGCTGGGAAGTACATACACCATGTCGCGTCGTCTACTGACTGAGCATACATCAAGTGCTTATATGTTGCCCATCAGGGTCACCCGTACCATCATAAGGCTCGATGTGGAGTGCTTTGACTTTTGAGGTCCTTGGGGCTGTCAGTATGGCAATGGAGAATGGGACTTCCATGCCACCCCTCCACGAGGGTATGACGAAGGTTGCTGCTGAAACTGAGTGTTCAAAGGATCATCCTCTCTAAACGGTTCAGCCTTGAATGAACGTTTTGGCATAGGAGTAGGCGTGTGCACTTGTGTTGAACGAGACATAGTTCAGAATGAACTTCGGTGGGTGTTATCTTTCAGAGTTGGAGTTGATGCTGTATTAGAAATGTCAACTTGAGAATGTTGTTGTGACTGTTGCCTCTTTGCCCTCAGGTACTCTCGTGCATCTCTGAAGGCTTGATTAGACTCGTTGATCAGGGGCTCTCTTCTTGGTAGTGTGGGAGCCTAGGTTGTCTTCACCTGTTGGGTGATGTTCTTCCAATCAAACTTCGTCGATTTGGAAGGTGTTTTCTTCTTCTTGGTGCTGCTTGAGACCTTTTTCTTCCCTTGATCGACCTTGGGGTCAGCTCCCTCCTTGGTCGGTTTTGAAGGCCCGGTGTTGGCTCCCTCCTGAGTCGGCCTTATTGGCCTGGCCTTTCATATCTTTCACCTGTGTGACCAGTGAGTTCCTCAAATCGACCATTATATGCTTCAGTTGGGAGAAAGAGATGGGTTGACCCTCCTCGGGAGCTTGGGTCTCGGCCTGACTCGCACGGTGTGTGGTCCTCTCCCTTCGAGGGGGTCGGTCACGATCCATTTCTCTCTCGTCCGACTCGTGGTCGTTTTCCACCGTCACTAACGTGTTTTTTGGAATCTCGGGAGATTTTTCTCCTAAATTTGCAATAGAATCGTGCCCTCCCCACAGACGACGCCAAATGTTTTAGGGGTTTTTAGAAATAAGGAGAGGGCTACCCAATAGTATGCTACAAACTTTGTTCCAAAAACTATAATAAATGCATAATTAAATGTGGAAATAAATAATGAGAGTAATTAAAGGTGCAAAAGATAATAATAACTCAAATTGCTGTTAATCAAAATTGATTCAGGTTAATTGACAGTTACAAGTTATGTTTTGTCAAATCAACAATCATTGGAATTTGTGCATTAATCATTACATAAATTCTTTTATACAAGAATCTCTCCACTACCTCTAGTAAACTATCAATGTGGGATACAAGTTTTATAATATTTGATGTTTGCCTAACTTTTCATGCTGAACTCCAAGTGGCCATGTGTCTTCATAGGGGTAGTGCCACGTGGCCCTGTAGTATTCTGCCACGTGGACCAGTATGGTGCTGCCATGTAGACTTGATGTGTCTTGCCATGTGGCCCTGTAGTGCCTTGCCATGTGGCCCTTTAGTTGAGGCTTCAATTCTTTTGGACTAATGCTTTGGGCCCTCCTTTGGGCCTTTAATTGACTGGGCCTTATCCTCTATTTGGACCAATAAATTGGCAATAACAAATATAAAGAAATATGTTGATATATGCGTTTTTATGATTTTTATGTATCGAAATTGTTCAAAACAATGCTGGATTTGAATTATAATATTTTTATGATTTAGAATGTATGTTGCAACGATTAGGGGGTTGTTTAAATGAAAAATATTCTGAAATTTTATTTAAAATATTATATTTAATGTTTTTCAGAATAATTTTCGGTAAAAATATATCCTTTGTGTTGTATTATCGTTATATGCGAATTTGGAACTTTAAATATCGATTTTATAGGTTTATAACGTTTTTAAGTTGTTTTTTTTTGGATAATCAATTCAAATCTAAAGGTTTTTGTTGTTAGTAGCATATAAGGGTTCCCGGTGATGTAGCAAAATTGTTAGAACGTTAGTAGCAAAATTGTCGAGTATTGTTAGAACGTTATAAATCGATGTTCGGAACATTTTTAGTAGGGTTTAGGACGTGTTATAAGAGCTGGAATTTCTATTTAACAACGCTTAAAAATTATTTTATTTATCTATTTAAGAATTCGTTTGGTATTTTAAGTAGAGGGCACAATAGCATGATTTTTTAATTAAAAGAAAGGGTTAAAATAATTTATGGAATTTTATAGAAGTTGGAATCTTGTAATATATATACTTTGTATAGTTTATGTATTCAAAGAAAACTAATTAGTCTCATGTTTTGTTGTAGAAGACTTTGAATTCAGGGAATTCAATTAATAGTGGCTAGTAGAATCTACTACAGCAGGTACGTATATACACAAAAATATATCTCCCAAGTAGTATCATGATTAGGAAAGTTATATGAAATTTAGAGGTGATCCTATGCACTGGTGGTGTTGGGTTCACACATTGTCGTTATCATTCCATTTTTTTTTTTTTTCCACAAATATTGGTTCTCATAAAACCATCTCCCATTGGTAGTGAATGACTTGATAATGAAAATATGAAAATTTCAAGTTTGTGAATAAGAATATGTTTTCTATGAAATTACGACGCTTTTTCCTTTGCAGAATTATACTTCTAAATTATACTATCGAATCCTTTCTCCACAAAACTATGTCAATAAAATAAACTGTTCAGTAAAAAAGTTATCACAACCTTCAAGTAAACCTCTGCAATCAGATTAAGTAAGCAGACGTGCACAACTGTACCTAATTGATTAGCCTGAGAATAACTCTCTCTAATAATTTATAGACAACAAAATTCTTTACAACTGTGCAGAGATCGGACTGCAAATAGAGAAACCATACATGCATCACAGCAGCCCCTAAAATGTTTAACTGTTTCCTAAAAGGGCTTTGCATGACAACCGCTAGATCTAGTTAACCATTGGGTTGTGAGGGGGCTGCAGGGTATAATGAATTATGAATTATACATGGTAAGACTCAGATTACAGTCCAATACATATCATTGACTATTTTAGGTGCACAAGACCCAAAAAAAATGTGACTTGAGTGTATGTTTATATACATGTATGCAAGCAACTAAAGCCCGTCCTCATTTGTAACTTGCATCTTGAAACATGATTTCGCATTAAAGGAGTCCCTCAATCCTTTGCACAAAGCCGGATTATCTGGACCAAAAATTTTGTCGATCCTGGACAGTTACGTAAAAACAAAGCTATGTTTAGAACAGCCAGAAACATTTGAATGAAACCGAACAGCTAAAATTCTTGTAGAAACGCATACTTACAGCCGTTGCCAAATGGCTATACTACAATGCTCATCTTGGTTGCCAATACCCAGGAGCTGCAACAAGCATCTTATTATTAAAGTAAATAGTGCAAAACAAAACAAAAGGGACCAAACGCTTCAAGAAAAAATGAAGACAATGAAGAGCATCAAATGGGCAAACCTCTTGCGGCCACTGGAACACTACCATCACAAGCTGGTCTACTAGGAATGGGATTTCTATGGTGCATTGGGGGAGGGAAACCCCATCCATGATTATGCGGTCTCATTGGTTCACATGGACCTGATCAGGTATGACAACAGTTGTCATTAGAGAATGCAGTTACCCTTGAAGAGTAAAAAAATGATGGTAGTGTCGTCAAACTCAAAACCCTAGTTAATCATGAAATATGAAAAGCTTAAAAGTTCAAAAAGTCTTTACCGGGAAATGGTGGTCTAGAATATCCCCAGCCGTCTGTGAACTCATGCCTCGGTGGTCTGATATTATCTTGGTCGCCATAAATTTGGCCACCCTCTACACTATGGCCAAAGCGAGGTCGGTCATAGTAGGACAGCGGTGCAACCTCCCCCCGTTGTGGATGAACTTGCTGGTCTGGTGGAAGATAAGAAAATTGATTGGATGAGGATGGGTATGACGGCCTAAGATTATAAGGTTTGCCATATAAGTTTCCATCCATGGGCTGATGATTGTTCCCTGCTGCAACAGGATTATGCATCAAAGGATATGAATTGTACGAACAGCTACTTGATGTGGGCATCTGCATTGGATGGTGCATTCCAGAAACAGGGGGCCGTGATTGCATTGCTTCTTGCATACTCTGCAACCAAAAAGAAAAATACAGAAGAATCAATAACACAACAGGACAGATATTCCACAAATCTCAAATGCAAGATTCAATGGCTCAAGATATTCCACTTCATAAACCCAATGTACTTTTGCGAATTCATAAATGGCTCCCCCCCCCCCCCCCCCAACTCAAATTTTATAAAATACCTAATATAAACAAAAGAAAAAAATTAAACAGATAGAAGTGTTTTTCCTGGATAGGGACTGCACTACCAAACTCTCACTCAGACATTATAGGGGGCAGAAAAAACAACAGAAATAATCAAACTAACATAAGTTTTATTCATACATACATTTCTACCAACATGAAGCTGTGAATCAACATCCATGCGAGGCATAGCAGGCAAATGTGGAGCGAGTGGAGGAGGAGGTGGAGGCGGTGGCGGTGGCGGGAGAGGTGGAAGAGGGGGTGGGGATGTAGGCAAAGGAGGCGCATGAGGTGGTACTTCATGAGGTAATGGGGGGACGAAAGAAGTAACCTGCTCCTTACAACTATGTGTATCAAGGGCAGCATCAACAGCAGTAGCAGCACTAGAATCTCTTTCATTGTCACTGGAGGGAGCCACATCCTCCATTTCAAGCTCTCCATCAACATCCTCCAAGATATGCCTGTGTTTATCAGTTGCAAGCACTGCAATCTCTTCATGAGATTCATGCTTTTTTGAATCATGCTCAGGAGTAACAGCCTCAAAGCTACCTCCATCAGAATCAATCCCATCCTCTTCTTCTTTAAGCATGCGCGGCATGCAAAATCCAGGTAGCTGAAAACTTGAATTGCTGAGGAAAAACAGAAAAGGAAACCATTCAATATCTTTATCAAAGATACGGCATTACAGATGAAACATTAACAAAGCCCACTCTTCAAATCTATCACCTGCAATATTTAAGGAAAGGACCATATTCCACCTTGGCAACAAAGTTCTACTGAACATATATTAAGCCAAACAGTTTACCTCTATAGCTGGATTTTGATCTAAAAAGGAGGGGGGAAAGGAGGTGGGGAAGGCTTTTAAAATGCTGCAAAAGGGCACAAGGTTCCCAGACTTATTCTAGAAAAGCATGCCCATAGGCGCAAGCCACAGCACCGCAAGACTTCTAGAGTTCTAGGCACAGCAAACTTCTGAAAGTGCAGGAAAGGTAAATGCCTCTGAAAAGGTGCATCACTTTGCTGCCTTTTTCATATGACCTTTCGCCTCATCTTTCTTCCTTTTTTCCTTACGTTTTTCTCATTTTTATCTCTGCATCTTATTTCCAAAAATTTCTTTGTGCAACCGGGTGCATGGTGATCACCATACACCTATACATAAAATAGAACATCTATGCTATACATTAAGAACATTTATGATTCTATTTAGAACACTTCATTGATAAAATTATCTATTCTAAATGTAAAACATTAATATAATAGATACATAAAACAAATGTTCTTAGAACATAACATAGATGTAAATCTTATTTTGCATATGTATCCCTATTGTGCGCCTCATAGACAATTCTTACACGAGTAGGTAATTGCTATATGGGTTTCACCCTCACACGATCCTAAACACACAAAAGTGTAAAACATATAGTGCAACTCATATCCAAAAGGCAAAAGAAGTTCAGAACAATGTTTGGTGACTTTGGTCACCTTTTCTATTTGTAGAATTAGCAACAATCATTTACTTACTACTAAACTACTTACCGGAGTACACATGTAAGCTTCACATTAAAAACAATTCCCTCTAATTCTCAAAAAATTTCTATAAATCAAAATTAATAATCAAATTATGATGTTGGGCACTGTGTTACATGATTAATTGGGAGAATTCGACATGGTTGTAATTGGGATATATATAAAACGCATAGTCAAGGGAAAAAAAGGTTTTCTTTTTGTTTTTCAATTTCATAAAATACAAACACAAAAAATTAGGGATTTACTTACTGTGAACTTAACATGGTTAACAGAGAAATATAGTTGAAGGTTATCACTAATTAAAAATTAAGGAGAACAAGTGAGAAAGAAGAAAAAAAAATAATGGGCACAAACGAGAACATGGTTAACAGAGAATATAGTTGAAGGTTATTTTCCTCGCCCCTGGCTTTCTAGCCAAAAACTAATCACTGGAGAGATGAACCTTGGAGCAGAAGTGAGTGCTTTGGCTGTGAACAGACTACTTAATGTTGTGTTCCGTGATTAATTGGAAGAATTTGACATTATTGTAATTGGAATATATATAAAACGCATAGTCAAGAAAAAAAAAAGGTTTTTTTTTATTTTCAATTTCGTAAAATACAAACACAAAAAATTAGGGATTTACTTACTGTGAACTTAACATGGTTGAAGGTTATCACTAATTAAAAATTTAGGGGCACAAGTGAGAAAGAAGAAAAAAGTCGGGCACAATTGAGAAAACACAAAAGCTTAGGAGTATAGCTGAGAAAAACCCAAACAATTACTTCGTATTAGGTACATCTTAAAATTAAATTGCACAACTAATTGATACAGACTAACAAAATGTTAACTAATCTTACAAAATTTTAGCAAGACAAGCATTTCTTTGAAATTTGAATCAATCATTTTGTCACACTTTGGAGAAAAAAAAAAAATAGATAATAAATATCGAGCACAAGGGCTAGCATTCTAACATTACAAAACCCCCAAAAATTTTCTATCAGGTATGACAATCTTTTCCAAATTTCTCAAGATTCTGTTGTATTTTTTGTTGAGTTTTTATTGCTGCAAATGAAATAATGTTTGCATTTAGAATTTTGAAAGAAAAAGAGGAAAAAATAGCTATAGATTACAATATAGTATGACTGAATGTGGTAGCAAGAAGAGAATTAATAAAGGTGTGAAATAAAACGACAAGCTTTGTACCATCCCTCCCATGTGCACAATAAAAATGGTGCATCAGGTATATATTATAAATTTCAACCAAGTATTCCACTACTTATAGCAATAGATACAACAGGACTAAGGTTCTTTCAGCATATTTTCTTTTTTGGGTCCGTTTACTTTGGTGTAAAACATTTTCGATGTAAAATGATTTTCCATGAAAAACATTTTACGTTGGAAAACTCATTTTCATAGAAGTTTTCCATTGTTTACTTGCACGGAAAATAAGTTTTACTCCCAAATTTGGAGGACAATGTTTCCAATAGGGTGTAAAATGAGTTTTCACCCAACGTTTTACATTTTATTTTTTCACCCAAAGTAAACGATGTAAAATAGGAAAATTGTTTTCAGGGAAAACATTTTTCTCTCTAGTAAACGGACCCTTTATTTTTCTTTTATGAGTATGAATTAAGAAAACTTTAAAACTACACATGATTTGTTTATTTTTTGGGCGTGGCTAATTGTATGCTTCCTCCGCTCCTACATAATTGCAACGTTAGAAATCGAGCACTATTCACACACTTGTATAATCAGCTTTTGTGCTTTATACATATTAAAAAAATATAGTCATGTGGATCTCTTTGGAATTGTCTCCATGTATACTTTATTATGACAATTTTTATATTTTTTGGCATACCACAGCTAAAGATAATACGATTTAAAAAATGTAATGGCAAGTGTGTAAATGACAATGTTGCAATTATAATGGAGCAGAGGGAGTATTATTTATTGGCATAATTATTCCTAATCACAGCCAAATTTCGTATTTTAGTGTACAAGAAATTAAAAAATATAGCAAAGTTTGGAAACAATTTTACAAGAGGAGATTTGCGATTGCCATTTCTGCTACTCCATAATTGTTATTACAATAATGAATTAATGATTGCAACAGAATTTTCCACCCAGGGTTACAGCCTGTTTAGTCCACTCAATAGAAGTGTCTCATCCAACAAAAATTTCTTCCTAAACTCCCTCATAATAAGAAATGCTCTTCTAAACTTAGCTAAAGATATTACGATTTTAAAAAATGCAATGGCAAGCGTGTAAATGACAATGTTGGGATTATAATGGAGCAGAGGGAGTATTATTTATTGGCATAATTATTCCTAATCTCAGCCAAATTTCGTATTTTAGTGTACAAGAAATTAAAAAATATAGCAAAGTTTGGAAACAATTTTACAAAAGGAGATTTGCAATTGCCATTTCTGCTACTCCATAATTGTTATTACAATAATGAATTAATGATTGCAACAGAATTTTCAACCCAGGGTTACAGCCTGTTTAGTCCACTCAATAGAAGTGTCTCATCCAACAAAATTTTCTTCCTAAACTCCCTCATAATAAGAAATGCTCTTCTAAACTTAAACTCTTCTTAACTAAGGAGATTTGCAATTGCCATTTCTGCTACTCCATAATTGTTATTACAATAATGAATTAATGATTGCAACAGAATTTTCAACCCAGGGTTACAGCCTGTTTAGTCCACTCAATAGAAGTGTCTCATCCAACAAAATTTTCTTCCTAAACTCCCTCATAATAAGAAATGCTCTTCTAAACTTAAACTCTTCTTAACTCCTATCCATCTTACATAAGCTCTCCCTTGGCATATTCTATATCTCTATAACCTCAATTTTCAATGACTTTGCAAATAAACAAGCATTGTACATAGTAAGCAGCGAAGCATCCCAAATAATCAAAATATCATAACTTTAAAAAATTGTCAAACAATTGTCCGAGTCAATTCAGTTTTAAAAGTCCCAACATTTGTTAATTATATAAACAACCCCAAGTATGAAATTATCTTCTTAAAATAGTTTTGCCTTTTTACCCTTATAAACAATATATTTTGGCTGTCACAAGGAATATGAATAGCACCAATCGCCATAGATTGACAGCAAGAGTAAAGGCTGAAGGTGTTCAATCAAAGGAGTCATACCACTAATAGACCAACAGTGTTCGTGATGATGGAGCATTAAGAGTAAAGGGACATAATATTTGCACTACAGGCCTTCGGGACAAATTAGCTATGAAGCACAAGATCAGATAATCCTGGTTGTTTTTATACCTGGACAATGCGTTGGGACGGCAGGATTGAGATGGATCCTCCAGGTGTGGGCCTGACAATTAATACCCTAAACTGCCAACACCGGAAGCTTTAGCTTAAAATAATAAAGAATAAAATGAAAAGGTCCTGAGTTGGTTAAAAAAAAATCTTAGGGTTCATAAAGACTAAACACAATATGTACTTCTTTCTCTTTCTACCCTTCATATTCATTGATCATCTTCATAGCTATATAGCACTTTTCTTTTTTTGCTCTCTTTTTGTTTTCTTGTATTTTTTTTTAACTTTTATAGTTTAAATAAGCCTCATTGCTGCAATGTGTTGTCCCTTAAGACATGATCCTCTCTTAGTTTTAGAGTGCAGCAAAAACTTTGATTTAAATTATAAATTGAAGAATGATTGAAATTTATTCAAATTCAGACTTACAATGCCATTACCTTTACATTTATCATTACCAAAATTATTAGGGATCTTTTAATTAATACTTTCTAGTTTCTACCACATATTATCAACATATCTCTTTGACATGCATTTTAAAAAGAGATTTTCGCATGTAAACAAGCAAATTCAGTGATATAATTTTAACACCGGAAGTTTCTCATGCTTGAGTTTAAATTATTTACATGAATACATGCTGAAATTTCTTCATTCAAATTCATACCGAAAAGGTATGTCACAAGTAATATACATATTTTTTTTTCAAAAAAGTTAAATAACTTGGGTCGTACTAGGCCTTGAATCGTGCCCTATTGCAGGTCGCCGACCCAATTTTGCCAACGCACGCATGAGCAAGGAGGAAGATAAGGAATCCTCATAAATGCGTGTTGTGAGGTTCGAACTTGAGACCTCTGGTTCGACGTTCACAACACTTAACCACTTGGCTAAGATTCACAACTAAATGTTGCAAGTAAAATGGAGCATAAAAAGTATTTAATACAGCCAAACAAAAATTAATTTGAAAAAAATAAATAAAAAATGTGCCTCAACAAAAAGATGTGTGTGCCTTCACCTTGCACCTCCAGATAAGCCTAAGCGCTAGGGACAATTTGCACCTTGATGAGCCTCACACCTTTCAAAACTAAGACCCACTATTTTAATATTTAAAATGCTATTATTTTAACACATCAACTACTTTTAAGATTTCAAACTATGTTTAGAAATCTTATTTTGCAAATTTTCCATCTCGATCCCCATTTCCCTTTTTTACCCCACATCCATCTCAATGCTACTTAGCAATTAAGGGTGGTGCTTGCAATATTCAATAGAGAGCTAGTGGGAGGATGTTTTATCCAGTTGTGGTGATTGGAAAAGGATGTGGCAATGGAATTTTGGTGCTAAAATTTAGGATTGAACAGAAAATGAAAAGGAAGAGAAATTTTGTAACAAGTAGCTTGCTTTTCTTGAAAATTAAAGAAACAGAGCTATGAAACTTTTGGAAAAAAAAAAATTGATGCAAGTGCATATTTCTACCCAGGGTGCAAAAGCTCAGCCGCATTGTATCGTCTTTGCCGAGATGTAATGAATTTTCATTTTACCGAAACAATATTTGTCGGTTTGCAGCGGTTTACAAAGATACACCGCATTTTGCAACCGTATCAGGCTATTGGCCGATTCAGCCGAGTATACTGATATTCGCCCAAAATCTGGGCATTAAAGGGTAGAAAACAGAAGAAATGGCAGTTCTGAGATAAAAACAAGAAAAAGACCAAAAATTCTTCAAAGACTAATCTTACCAAGTTATGACGATAAAATTTCAACAAAAAACCTTCAATCAATTGCATGAACAAACTTCAATTTAACCCCAATTACAGACACTAACAATACAATTAACCTACAAAAACCCTAAATTTGTGAGTTCGCATGGCTTGAGGTTGCCGATAAAGCATCTCCAGTGATGGTTGAGGTTGTCGATGAAGTCACCACTCTGCTTTCTCTTTCTTCATCTACTCTCTATATCAAATTGCCTCCCCTTTTTTATATTTTTGTTTCTAGAGGCTTCCCTTGTAAGCTTCTCTCTTTCTTTTAGTTTGATACTTTTTAATTTTCTAAAACTTCTCACGTGACTCCACTTTTCTTTTCTCACTCTTTTTTTTCCTTTTATATTTATATTTGCTTATATTATTTTTTAAAAATCTCATAAAATACAAAATTTAATTAAGAACCTAGCACCAATCTATAACAATGAAATGACACTTTGATCATTATTGTTTAATTATGATTTTTTTATTATTTTTCCAAATAGTTATATTTAGTTATTTTGGGTGATTACGGCTTAAAATTAGACATGACAATCGGACTGTAAGGGTCGGATTAGTTCTAATCATTTTCGAAACTGGTCATTTCGGATTAGGACCTAATTCGAATCATTGCACTATTCGGATCAGATGGAATTTCTGATTGGGACCATTTCGGACCGGATAGCTTCAGATCACATCCTTTCGGATAGTGGTGATATTTTTTATTATAGTTTTAACTTTGGTTCAACAATTATACATAAAAAATATTTGTGTATATACAATTAACATAATCGGTACTCTTTGGAGTTGTGCACTAGTTTATTCTTCCTCCATATATAGCATCATTGGAAGTGGAAATTGAGTGATAGACCAAGTGAGGTTCGGATAAGAACGGAATTGGGATAATATGAGTTCGGATTTCAGATACGGAGATCGGCTTTAGTCTCCCTCAGTCAGCGAATGTTTCTAATTGTCATTTCGGACTGAAATTGGGTCTCGTGTATTTCGGGTTAGGTTTCAAATGCTGGATAAACTTTGCCAGTGTTTCGTTTTATTTAGAGGGGATTTATTGTGTAGACATCACTAAGTCATTAAGGTTTAATTTTATTTTGCATTTGAGTAGATTTGGTTGGTCATAAGTAGTTACTACTTTTTAAATTGAAAAGGTAGGGCATTTTGAAGGGATTGAATGTGAGGCCTCCATTAGGGGTTTGGAGGCCTCTCCTGAAAACACTAATAAATAATTATATAGATTTCCCTCTTATCTAAGTTGGAGGCTTACAGCACTATCACAAACTAGTAGCAGTACTATATGAAGTATAGAGGACCTTGTAATAATAATAATAATAACAATAATAAATGTGAGGAAAATGGATACAAGTTCATCCCCTTTGCCTTTACCACGTTTGGGGAGCTAGATAGGGAGGCTCTTGACACACTTTCTCGGATCAAGTCCTTTCTATGTAGCCATTCCAATAATGCTAGGGATAATAGTGTTTTTATTTTCATCGTTTGAGCTTTTGTATTCAAAAAAGGGTGGGGCAAAACTTGTTTCTCGGCTCCCATCCAACTTTTTTTAAACAATAATATAGTTATTTTTTTTATTAAAAATAATAATAATAATAATAATAATATTGTTATTATTATTATTATAGACATAAATTAAATTAATAATTAAAAAAAATAAACAAATAAATTAAATAAGAATTTTAAACAATTCGTGCGACAAGCACATCAACTCCGTTACCGAAACATCACGACCGAAACCGCATTTTCGAACCATGTTTCTACCAATGGAACTCTTAGGTTTTATGTTGGGAAAGGAATAAAGATTTGAATAAAATGAACAGGTAATACTTCCTTTGTATCTTACTATTTTAGCATATGGGTTTTGATGTTGATTAATGCAGATAAATATTTATAACTACATATTACTCCCTCTGTTTGGTTTCCTAATATAAAAGAAAGCCCCCAACTTAGCAAGAATTAGATCAAATTTCATTATGACATTTTTTCAAAGGAAGGGAAGAGAAGGGAAAAGATACATAAATAGAACTTCTACCATTTCAGAATTAGATCAAATTCCTTTTAATTTCCTAATATAAAAGAAAGCCCCCAACTTAGCAAGAAAAAACCTTCTTGACAATTATGTTTCTTTCCTACCACATTCACCAAATTTTTGTCCAATCAACTGAAACACTGAAAAACTATGTTGTTCAGACTCGAGTTTGGGTGTCGTATCCAAGTAGGGATCGGAGGATCCGACACTCTCAATCCAAAAATTAGCAGATACGGTCAACAGATTGTCTTGGCCTATTTTTTGGATACGACTATCTATTCAAGTGTAAGGGAATATTAGTCGACACTTTTCATATAAAAAATATATATATTAATAATTTTTTTTTTAAATGATAAAGAAAGATGGAATACAAAATTAGGTAGCCCTTCTAACCAGGGTAGTACCTAACCTATCCTCCTCAAGTATAGTATACAACTGAGAAGTGTGATCAAACTGAATACATAGAGAAGAGTTAACAAAGTGACCAACATTGGTGACCCAGTCAGCTACTCGGTTACCTTCTCTGTAGATGTAGCGAACTACCAAAGATGAAAATTGAGGAAGAAGGGATTGGATCTCGGTGACAAAATTTACTTGAATACAATATAATAGAACAAAACACCACTTAAAATAAAAATTAATAGTGATTTAACAAATGGAGGTAAGCTAACAAACTAAAAATAAGTTCTAACATTGTTGCGCCGATGACTTATATTGGGCACCCAGAAGGCCAGATATGAAGGTAAGCTCTAATAGTGGCACAAACACTGATTTAACAAATGGATTTTAAAATTATTTTACTCTTTTACTCTTTCCCTCTTCCACTCTAAGATCTCGACATTTTAAAACTCCAACACTAGCACCTAGGCGTGTCAAGTATCGTGTCGCACGTCGTATCGAGTCGACACGTGACACTCCGGGGGTGAAGAGTGTGTCGGAACAATAGAGCTGAAAAGTTGCTAGTTGCTACTTTAATATCTTTTCTATTCCTCCCTAGTACCTACCAAACAAAGCATAGAAAGGGTATCAAAAACAATCCCAAAACCCTTAATGCAAACCTTTGAACCCCGATCACAAATCTATAGAAAGCAAGCATGCTACACGGCCTCAATAAATATTTCGCTATAATTGCTTCAGTCTTTACAATTACACATGCAAGGAAACAATAGTAAGAGCAAGATGAATGAAAAAGGCATAAGCCTTTCCCTTTCCTAGACTTTTTTGGGGTTTGCCAGTTCTGCAGCTAATTGGTTCTTGGTACACTGCATAATAAACACCCCAACATGTTATTCAAAAGTTTAGGGTTATTGGATGGTGTGATACTTTTCTTTCTTGGAATGAATAAAAATTTCATTAGAAATCCCAACCACCATTCTGGAAACAATCTATATTCAGCATGGAGCAGAAATCAAAGGCTAACCCCTTGTAAACTCCCAATTCACTAAAATATCAATGCTACACGCTTGACAAACAGCTCCTTACTATCATTGGAATATGGATTTTTTAGTCTTCATTACCCTCATTCCCTTAACTTTTGCTACATTTTTCTTATTGGTTTGCCGCTAATTCTTCTATTCATACCTTTTACGGCAAAAATATTGTCCACTTCCTCATATGATGAAGCCCAATGAACCGTGTAACCTTTCACTCTCCTAAAACCATGTACACACCAATTAGACAAGTAACATTGTTACATTACATCCCAAAAAAATAAAAAATACTGAAACCATTTTCTTGTTCAAAACTTCTAACCACCATCTACTCAAGGATTATTTGGACATATAATTATCATTTCACCACACACAGCCAAATTGTTGGCATTGTCGTTCTTTTTTAAATAGATAAATATCTTAAAAACAAAAGGGGGAAAAAGACAAGAGAGCAGAGGCAGCTAATGTGTATGCAAGCCATCATATTATTATAGAATAACAAGGGTAATGAATGACATTAGTAACAGCTTTATTTAAAGAGGCAAATATAGATCAGATTTTGGCAACTTTCTTATGCAAAGTAAGGAAGAAACAAAAGGCAAACATTCAATCAAGACAAAAGAAGAGTGCCTCACAAAGATAATACAGTAGAAAACATTGGACATTAAGTTGTAATGGTAAACATATTAGCTGAAAGAGAAGAGTGTTACCTTCCATATTCATCAACCAACATGCCTTCCATGTCCCGTAAAGGATCATCAAAAGATCTTTCCGTTCTTGACATGCGCCTAGAGTAACCACCAGTAGAAGAAGAACAATTCAGTGAGTCAAGCTCCCGTATATGTTGACAAATAATGGATTCTGGGAGGATCCTTCTTTCCAGCCAAAGCCTTAAGACCTGAGTCATACAATAAAACTTGATATAACCAAAAGACATGATTATGACAAGGAACCCTGGAAAAACCAGATTTGAACATAATGTAAACAGAAGAAAAGGTTATTCTTGACATGCCTTCAAGCATTGCCTACGGTTTTCTCTTGCTGCTTGTCCAGGTGGGGCAGCAAATGACAACATGCGCGCAAGGTTATCCTTGACAGCCGATATGTATGTAGTACCAACTTCTCCTAGATATCAAATATTTTGGGGACAAACAAAAAAAACTTATAAAATCTTGCAAGCAAACTATAAAGATTCAAGAATATAATTCTGGCAACAAGCAAAAAGAATGAACATGACACAGTCATATTTAAACATGTACCTTTTAAAGCTCGAGAACATTGAGCAATAGAATCCACAAGAAAGAACAAGTCAACCCGCTTGTACAAGCTTGACTCTTTTTCCAAATAGTAGGCAAGAAGCTCAACTACCTAAACCAAAAATAATTATTCAAAATATTATATCTATTGTGTCAACAATAAAAAACAAACACACAACTGTTATTCAAACTACGTTAATTGTTTCTGCAGAATTGTTACATGGTTTTACTCATTCAATAGGTGTAAGTTTTTTTGCATCTTGATTCCAATTACTTTCTTAGCTTGGCAGAAGTTGTTTCATAATTTAAGTTGGGTATAATTTTCTTAGTGGAAGAAGCTTAAATAAATTGACCAAAAAACTTCGTAAAATCACGCTTAAGATGAAGTCAATGAACATAACAATCCTATCTCATGGCATGCATCCCAGAATGTTCCTCCCAACTGCAAACCATAAAGTTGATTTCAAAATTTATATATTAAAAAAAAAAGACTCCTGAATTTGTTTTTTTTTTAAATTCGGAAACAGAAGTCAAATATTGAAGCCATTCATAAAATTACAAAATAATCAACTGATTTTCAGTTCCGATATTGCTATCCATATACAATGTTGAAAATAACATTCTGTACTGAGCTTCTATCTCTTCCCCTGTATTAGCCAATATCTAATACAATTGAAACCACCACACACAGGAAAAAAATCAAAATGGCGAGCGTCAGAGTCAGAAAAGTAGAATCAGATTGAAAGGTTTTTTAGTTAGTTTATATCAGCGAATAAATTCAAATAAACATTCAACAATAAACATGATTAAAAATAATAAGTGATAAGAAAAAAAAAGATTGAAATTGAACGAACCTCTGCAGCATTACCAAACTTTACACAATCAACTGCTATCCGGGTAGCCCTGCCAATGCTTTCTTTTGTTCTAGTCAATGACCCAAGAGTCAACTCAAGAGATGCAAGAGCAGCTTTAACTTCTGCCAGATTGGTTCTTTCAACTGATTTGCTCTGATGATGCATACCATTATCTATAGCTTTACCTTCAACAAGATCTGCAGAAGGCCTACTCAAAATTAATCCAGCATCAATAGCACGACAATCTCTATGCGGAGAATGAAAAGTGTTATCCAAGGCAGCTGTAAGCTTATTTGTTTCCAAAACATGCTTCTCATTATCTGCTTCAGCAGGAAGGATATTAGTAACTTTACTAGCATCAGTTTGATCATTTGACAGAAGATCATCAGAGACTGAGGCACCATGACAGCCTTGCTGTGAAGGTTCATTCAATGAAGGTGATGATGAGGAATCCGTTCTTACATCAGTTGCAGCAGTTTTAACTTCCTCCACAGCCTCACATCTACCACAAGCCAAAATAGCATACAACAGATAAGACAAAAAAAACCACATAAGAAAAGTCTTTAAAGCAAATGAAATAAAAGCACCAAAGTAGTGAAAGAAGCGAAAGCATCGAAGAATACAACCAACCTGTCACTAGCTTCAGTGTATTTGTCAACAGAAGCCTCCAACATATTGTCTGCAGCTATGCTTCCAACCACGTTGGCACAGTCATTACTAGTATTACCATTATTATATTCAGCGTTTAAAACTTCTTCATTCTCCAATACCGAATCCTCGGCAACTCCATCCTGCAATTTATTCTCAGATATGTTACAATCTGTCCAAGATTCCTCCATCTTTTCTTCTCCTGCTTTGCATAAAAACTCCAATGGAAGCTGACATTGTACAGTAGCCACCGAATGAAACAAGGGCTCTGAATCCTTAACATCACTAACAAAGGCTTGTGAAAACTGGTCTGTAAGAACATTGTCAGGCGACCTACTATTCTGCGACCTCCTGATGTCTTTATCATCTGTACAAACAGCCAATTCATCAGCATCATTATTGATTTCAGCCTTTTCAATGTCCATAATCCTGTCAAGTGATTCCACCATAGACACTTCTTGAAACGACTTAGTCATTACTTCATAGCTGGATGGATTAGAAATATTAGAAAGTGTAGGGCAATCATCATGCAAACCATTACTACATTTCAAACAATCATTATCTAATTCCAAATTGTTGCCTGCCGCATCTTTCATAGGCATGTCCGAGTCTGTCTTTGTAAAAGGAAGATGAATCGCTTCAGCATCTACTTTTGTAGACGCAAAAAACTTCACTGGCACTTGACTCTCTTCAACAGTATTTGCTGACATGGCTTCCAAGGCTCGATGAAGGCGCTTAGATGGAGGCAAAACAGCTTCACCATCAAATTCACAGCCAGGCGGGAGATTTGTGACATTTGTCTTATTCTTCCAAGGCTGACACCTATCCCCAGGAATGTGAAGATCATTGTCCACTGGAGAGCATGATACTGGCTCATTAGCAACACAAGAAACTGTCTTTGGAGGCTCACACTGCTTATCCTCTAAAACCTTACTAGAATTATCCACAGGTATCAATTCATCCGTAGTTAACATGTTCTTTGCCGAATGAATATCATCACAATTTATGGAATTGCTAGCCAACCTGAGTGAACTAGCTGATACACACTCCAGAGATTTCTCCTCACTCTTCACAATCAAACCAAGCTGCTGATGCTCCTCAGCCAACATTTTACCCATTCGAACTCTAGCACGTTTTACAAGTGGTAAATGCTCATCACTTTCATCCTTGGGATGACTATCAGTCAAATTACCACATGAAACCGGCAACAGTAATGTATCTTTCAAGGCTGGTATCTCCTTATTAACTTCTTGTTCACACCTTGAGCTACATTCCAGACTGTCATTTTGCACTCGTTTTCTTCCGGGGTTTCTTTTCTTCCTCACAATGTTAGTCTTTCCTTGAAAATCAAGCCTTCTACTCAATTCAATACTTCTTTCACAGCTTTCATTGAGGGTATCAGACTGTTCATGTTTATGGTTAGATTCAATGGCACTACCTTCATTATTACTGAGGTTCTCAGAGTCAGCCATAGCACTTTCAGATCCATTATCTTCAACCGTTCCATTCGAGTTGCAAACGGTGGAATCCTTAACACTGTTGGTAACAATCAATTCAGGTGACCTTTTACTCCTCTTGGCTCTTCTGACTGGACCATCTAAAAACCCATTAATACCAAGATCATCAGAGTTTTTGCTATCCGTACATTTCAATTCACCATTCTGCAGACCATGCGAATGAAACCTCAAAGAGCTTCTGGACCTCTGAACTGAACCCTTCTTTTTATTAGTAGACCGTTGCGGCTGACTGCTTCTGGACTTTTTTCTCAAAGTATATATATTTGGCACTGACAAATTGATCGCAACAGTATTATTATCCTGCTCTTCAAATGCCCCTCTTTGCCGCAAAGATTCCACTTCTGTGAGTGCTCCACCATCTTCTACAGCATTGCTTGGCTCATCTTTAGGTTTACAAGAGTTGGTAGATTTTACAGTGGGATCTTGCACCGCATCAGGAACTGCTACATTTGTTTCACATTGATCACCACCAGCCACGGTATTTTCAGCAGGAGCACCACCCGAGCTCAGCTGATCAACCTGACTATTTTCCTTCAGCTTCTCGTAACAATCAACAATCTCCTGCACAGCACGAACAAAATCAGCACCTCTTCCCTGGCGCTTTCCCAGAAGAAATTCTTTCTTCTCTTCGGTGAACTCTTCTACATCAGCAGGGTTGCAGAAGGCTCTGCGTTTGAGCAAGAATATCATCAAAATTGAAATTGCATGTATTATTACAGTTCAGAACCAAACCATACAGCCAGAAATATACCAAATAAAGCTTAATACAAAAAAGAATTGGATCACCTTTACCATTTCGTTTCCCTATAATCATCACTTCCAAAATCTTCCTTCCCTTTCCTAGCATACTTCATGTGAAAGTTATCCTTCTCTTTTAAGATTACGTCATTTACACTTTAAAAATGCTTTAGAAATGTTGCGCATACCAAAATAAAGTAAAATATAATCTACATATATAAACTGCTACCCTTGAAGTTATAGGTTTCAGCAGTGTGATATAAGTTATCTCAACTAGCTTGCATGAATTGGCTCATGTTTGGCAACATCAACAAAATACTTCCTTGATTTTTTTATGTACAACATTTACCAAATATGAAAATTTTTTGTTATGTGCAACAAATGTTCCTTTCCCTTTTTACATGTCATTTCTTTCTATGTCTATCATTATCGATACCACTCTTTCTCTTTCTATCATTTTCCCACACAATTAAAACTTACCTAAGAGTCCATGAGACCAACTTTGTTGCACATAAAATTGTAAGGCAAGAAGGCAAAGAGATTAAAAGTGATATCACTGTCATTAAAGCTACCACAAAGACAATACTACTATAGCCAATATCATTGATCAAATCATATTATTTTTATGAATATTCCTTATAAGACACGATATTAGATAGCAAATAGAACCTTGTTTCAAAAGGCGCGAGGCGCACCGAAGCACAAAGGGTCCTTAGAGCCTAGGCACAAGGCGAAGGTGCACGCATATCGGATATGAGGCGCAACTTATTTATTTATTTTTTCCATTAAATTGGTAATTAAAAGTTTGAATGTATTTTCCAAATAAACAAGGTTTTTAGCTTTTCCCTCACCAAAAACATACTATATATTATTTTTATTTAGTGGAGTATTTTTTAAAAACAAAATATTCACTCAAAAAAGTTAAAATCTATTTTTCCCAACTGGTAATTGGTATATTTTTTTTTTTAAATTTAAAATAAAAATCCTTCTACTTCTAAAGAAATGAAAATAGTTAGTAGAACAAAAGGAATATCACTCTATGAAGAAGAAAACTACAGTATTAGAAATCCAGTAAAAGATTTTTGAATATATATAATATATATAAAAAAAGTAAAAAGATCACATGATTTACTATGTAAAAGAAAAGTAGGGAGGGGGTAAGTGGGTATTGGAGCCCTCATGTACTATACCCATTACCCACTATAGAAAATAAATTTTAAAAGAAAAGAAATCAGATTAAAATTCTGCAACTCATAGAGCAACATTGTCGAACTTCGAAGAGAGAAATCGAGCAAGAGACCACCACACTAGTATCCGATCGGAGTTGAAAATGGGCGGCGAATGTTCTCCGGCTCTATTTGAAACATGTCGTGCATGCTTGGAAGGTTTACTACCTGATTTTGAATTATGGTTTTTTACCACAATTGAGGATTTTGATTTATGATAGAAGTTGAAGATGTTCTATGCAATGGATAGAGGGGTTTTATACGGATTTAAATATATAAAAATTAGGTAACATTAATTTGGAAAATTTTGGTAGTTTTCTTTATCTACAACTCCAATCTCCTTTCTCATGCGCTTCTCTACAAAAGGCGAGTGAAGCACTGCACCTCCTCACAGCTTCACTCGCCTTTTGTAGAGAAGTGATTTTTTACGCGCCTGGATCCACCCCTCGCCTAGTCGCGCCTCGGGTGCACTTTTCAAAACTAAGAATAGAACAAATTTTTCAAGGAAGACATGGAAAAAACCCTTGAAGAATATGGATATCAATTATAAAAAACCCTTGTAGAGATGAACTGAACTGAACTTAATAGAGATGAACTGAAAACATTTAACTTTTGAATTAATGATTTTAAATAATGATTAATTTGATATTTTAATTCTCTCCTTAATTTTTTGTAATAAATTTTAAATAATTTATTAAATAAATATTTAACTTTTGGATTAATGATTTTAAAGTAAAAATAATGATTTCTCACTTTTGGATTATTACTATTACATATTATTATCGTTATTATTATTATTATTATTATTATTATTATTATTATTATCGTTATTATTATTATTATTATTATTATTATTATTATTATTATTATTATTATTATTATTATTATTATTATTATCATTATCATCATCATTTTTACTATTATCATTGTTATCAACTTATCATTAGAGGTCGAAATTGAGTCGGGTTGGGTTCGTGTCAACCTTTTTACATAAATGGGTTTAATTCTTTGACCCTAACCCGACCCGTTTAATGAACCGATCGTGTTGTGCTGACTTGCTTATTTAAACGGTTCAAACCCCTCAACCCAAACATGTTAATAACTGGTCAATTTCGTGTCGGATTAGCGGGTTGTATCAATTTTTCCCACCTCTAGTTATCATTATCATTATTATTAATATAATAGAAAATAAATAGTAAAATTATTGAAAAAACCTGAACTAAATTTAATCTGAAGTAAACAAGCCCAAAGTCTACGTATGATGAATGTTCCATATTACTCCCTCCGTCCATAAATAAGTGCTCCATTTTGACCAAATTTGTGAGAGCTTTTTGGTCAAAATGGAGCACTTATTTGTGGACAGAGGGAGTAGTTTAAAGATGATATTAGAGGATAAATCAAGTTTCGTATATATAAATATAACAGCCAACACTTGCTTGGTGCTGATTATGAGAAAATCTTGTTGTGGCAAGAAGGTTCATTTCAGTGAAATTTATAAAACACTTGTTTCAACAGAAACTAAACTTCACAATTCACATGAGACCATCCACCAAGTTTTGAATGGAGATTAATAGCATAAAGGCAGATTAATCGACACTTCCTCAATCTTTGAATAATTGTTCAACTTTCTTTATCAAGGTTTACTGAAAAAGATTATCAAATGGTATCTTGTTAGTTTTATTCAAAATTTCACAAACAGATTTTGATGATCAAACCTATACATTCGGGGCTGTGAAAAAACAAGAAGATCAATTGCTACAAATAGAGGTTTACTGTTCATCAGCCATAACCGAGCTATGCATAAACGGGCTAAAAGAATGTGTCCCAAACAATTTTCTCTAATCTTACTTTCAGTAATAGAATCGAAAATATTTTTGGTGTATTTGAATATGATAAAATGAAGAGAAATCAAAGAAAAAGAAATAAGGTCCCATGTTAGGATAAAGATATGGAAGAAGGAAAGAGAAGGAGAAAGAGGGATGCATTTTCCCTCACGCTTTAACAAAGACCATCCATCCAAATGTTGAGAGATTTGAAGGGGAAATGAGCTCCGTCTTTCCCCCTTCCCTTTATTTCCCCATATCTTACTCGTCTTTCCTTCCCATTCATTTTTCTTCTAACACTTATATCCAAATAAGTCCTTGCTTTGTGCAATATCACTCACCAAAGTTCTTTAATTCTCATTATCTTAATGCTAAATCCAATAATCCAAGTCTCTACCCTACTAATTTCTCCCACAAAAAGCAAAAACACACCCTTAACAACATATCATCTTTGTGAGAAAGTAATTTCCACGATGTTCAAATTATTTAATGAGCAGTGGTTAAATTTTTTAAAAAATAAACACTGAAACACAAACCCAAAGATGCCACAATATCACAAAAAGGAAGAGATCTTAGAACATAGCATGTAACCAATTCAAACCAACATCACAAGTTATGAGAAACAAAGTGCTCACATTTGCTTCGTTCCAAAGAAGTAAACTAGTACTTTCTTCCAATCACGTGAATAACCCCACTTCTCAGGCTCACTTACCTAGATCAAAGATAAAAAGTCAGGGTGTAAGTGACAGCACAATAGCACTTTTAGCATCATATAATCTAAAGGTTAGATCAAAATGCAAAGAGATAAACGGGAATTTAAAAGAAGATGATGACTGCGTCATGCAAATATACAAAAAATCACAAGCATTGAATCCATAAATCAACACAAAATCAAATTTTTAAAAACAATTCTCCACCCCTCTCAACTACTACAAAATCAACCATAAAGCAAAACAATATCCCTTCAAGACAACAACAACAACAATAACAAAAACTCACCTAAAGTTGGTTCCTAAATGCATCCAAAAATAAATAGTGCCACATGATGTCACAAAAACAAAAGCAATAATCAAAGAGATTTATTTAGTTTAATTATTCACCATGCTCCCTTCATGCCAATACTTTCCTATTACACTAAGTCCTGCATGCAAAAGACTATTAAAAATAATTACATATTGATATAAATTTTTTATAAATTCAGCCAAATTGAACAATGCTCCACAAGACCTTTTTAACATATATGGTAGAGCATTACTAACTTTCACAAATTGTATCCACTAAATAAGAATGACGGAAGTTAAAGTAAAGACATTGAAAGTCATTGGTGCATTGGAATTGTAAGAAAACAACTACACAAAATATGTATCATGCATTAATAATGAAACTAAAAGATAATATTCTAAATATACATATTGGAACACATTTACCAAGAACATTTAGATTTTATTCTTTCATTCTTTCTGTCTTTCTGTCAAAGAGAAATAAAAAATAAAAACACCTCATTGCTCAAAGGGGGGAAAAGAAATTACAAAGATTCTTGATTCTTTTAACTAACAAAGACTATCTTTCTCTTCACTAATAAGCATTAAAACCACAATGCAATCTCGATGCCAAAAGACAACAACAAAAATAAAAATAAAGTCAGTGTTGTATGCTTTGTTACCCTCTAGTGCATCTCTAGCCAATAAACAACTCTCAATTCCCTCAAGTGAAGAAGGCTACCTTTTCCCCCACTAAAAACTTCCGCATAGCTCTCAATCTCTTTATGTTTCATAAATTTCCCAAAAAACTAATATTACAGCCTAGTAATTTCAACAAAGTTTCGATATGGAGACACATCAATCTGAACATTGCTAGTTTGCTACAACCACTATAATAATTAGACAACAAAAAGCAAAACTAGTCACCAAATAACTACAATTATATCACAATCTTTCATTTACTCCAAGTTGATACATCCGTTGTAACACCCCATTTCAAGGAAAACGATAGGGCATATAGTTAGTCACACTATGAAAGTAATTGGGACATGGTTTCATTCACACACCATTCCTAAATACCATACAAATCCTAACTAAGATTCCACCATTAAAGGATGTCTTGGAAAAAAATCCTACTTCTAAAAAGTTGAGACTTGCTTGATAGAAAATCGCATAACAAAATTACTCACATAATATTCAACTTCCAAATCCAAATAGTTGCACCAAAAAAACCAATTGAAAGCAATTTAACAATTCTTGAAATTTGGAATTTTAAATTTTCCTTTTTGAATTTGTTATTATCATCATACGTATTCAGAAGTCTCGTTCAAAATTCAATTTCATATTATCTAAGTGGGTTTTATACATACGTGGTCAACAGTAACCCTTCTGCCTCCAATAAACACAGTATCTTTATATTTAAAAAAAGAATAAGAAAAAAAAAACGCAAAATGCAAGTAAAGCAAGGAAACGGTGGATATTTAGATAAATTCTAGACCTAAATGTTGAAAAAAGCAAAAATATATAATTGTCATAAACTATTAATATATCAATGGATACAAGCATTGTAAGGATTAGAAGGAAAAAAGGACACCAGAAAAAAAATGAGAATCGAATACAATGTCCTTCATCAATAACAATATGAGTGTACTTTGAATGCTTGAAGAGCGGAAAGGGCAAAATGAAAGAGGTAAATGAAAGCTTATGAAAGGAGAGAAAGATGTGTCATGGAGATCCAACCCACCACATGAAAGTGAGAGAAAGAGTACAAGGGAGGACTGGTAGTGCAATGAAGCAAGGGCACGATTTTTCCTTTTAACTTTTGGTTTTGACACAGAAAAACCGTGCGTTTGCTTCATAATTATCCAAAGGCACAATTTTTCCTCTTTCCTTCTTTTTTAAAATTTGGTCAATGGTAACGCCCGTGTCAAGATGACCCCAAAATCCTTTTCGCCTTATCTACAACCTAGTTAGCCGTACTCAACGAATCAAGACCAAGCCCAAAGCACACACACCCATATCATAATTATCCTCGGGACTATATCGAGAATGAAAGCCTATTAAGAGGATCCATAATAGTGCTTAATAGAACCGAGGTCAACAACATCATCAAATTTAGGTTTCTTATTATCATATACAAGGCTAGACATACCTATTTTGCTATAGACAACATCTTTAAAATACTCTTAACTCCACTCCCTCCAAGCTCTGTCACATAATCTTTTCTTCATAGAGGCAATACACACAAACTAAGGGAAAAAAAAAGGGTAAGGAAATTGTGAGGGAGTTTGTGTGGCCCCCATCATATGTCATATACTCATATGTAGGAGGTATGGAGCCAGCGTCGCTTTTGGCAGAAAAAAAAAAAAAAAAAAAAAAAAAAAAGTACAAAGAGAATTTATTTAAATGGAAACCAAGCAAAGATTTTTAGACAATAATAAAAGGAAAATGGGGCTAACATTATGAGACAGAGAGTATGTCAAAAACACATTTACACTCCAAATAATCATATAAAAGTATATAGCCCTATTCTATAACAGATTTTAGATTTGTCAATCCAAAAATCCTATTTTAGAACACAGTAAAAGTCACATCCTTCTTTCCACATTTTCCACCCTACTACGCAAATCGCCACATTAAACCGTAGTTTTAAAAGGCACACTTAGGCATAAGGCGAGCTCAGATGAGAGGAAAATCACATCTTGGAGGTTAGACGCAGCGAGGTCAAGTAAAAGTGCGCCTTCGCCTACGCCTCAGGCGATGCACCTCACTCGATTCATGGATGATAAGTGTTTCGTGAGCCTAATTAAAAGCTTTAACCCTTTTATAACTCTATTTGCCTTTGCTTTCACTCCTTCACGTGACTTTGAATGCCCTAATTGGAGCTTGAGTTTCCCCATAAAAGATAAATTCCCCAATACCATGCAATTAAATTGTTTCAACCTTCATGTTACCTTTTTTTTTTAAAAAATAAAATAAAAATTCATGTTATCTTTTAAGCTTAATGTTTTAATCTTTATTATGTGCTTTCGGCTTTTATTACTATTCTAGTGACATATTATGACTCTTTTTGTCTATTATGCATTTAAAATAAACGCTTTAAGTTGTTTTGAGTGTAAACTTAATGTGCAACTCGTATCCAAAAGGTGCACGCCGCCTTCCGCCTCACGCCTTGAAGCCCTTTGCGCCTCAATTCGCCCCACGACCTTTAAAACTAAGCGTTACAAGTTTTTTCCTAAAGTTAAAAATTGGCAAGAATTTTCTTTAATTAATCATCAAAGATGATAAAATGACAGAAGTGGTTATGATATGTTGAAATAGTAATTCCTAAACTAAAACAATGTATACAATGGAATAAGGCTACACATTAATGTGAAATTTTGAAAAAAACCACGCCTTGTCGAAATGATATGTTCCATTCCTCCCTTAAAGTCTTTTCTGCGACAACACAAACTTTACCGTGATGGTTGCCACAATAGTAATCTTTTTCCTTGGATAGCCATTTTTCTACAAGGATGATATCCTTTCCTATAGAAAATTCATCCTTTTATCTCACTAAACATGTTGTTAAGTGAGCACTCACCAAACTACATTAGTACATTGTCCACTTTTTAGAAATGTCTCCCCAAAAGGCATCTCAATGAGGATTTCAATAAGCAATCACAAAGTATTCCCATGAATTTACTCCAATCATAGTTGAAAGTGATCACATGATAGCAATGGCATTTTCATGGCCATGTTGTCTTCGCTACCCAAGACCCAACTAAAGCAAATTATGTGTTTCAATCTTTAAAAGTCATACTAATGTGTTTCTTCATACAAAATTAGGTACTTAAGTACAACAAAACTTTTTTTTGAAGTTATAAAACATCATGGAATGTGTCTTATTAGAAGATGTGTATGCAATTAAGTCTTAAGAGTATAGCAATCAAAGACCAGAACTAACTTTAAAATCCGATCGCAAACAAAAACCCTTGACAAAAAGCACCACAACTTCATATGCAAATTGGAAATATATTAAAAAGAAAAATAGAAAACTATACAAGATCAGCCTTTAGAATGCCTAGAAAGGGAAACAAAAACATTAAAGAGTTAAATGAAATTAAAACTCATACTTCAGCTCCTTGTTGCCAAACTCTAATCTAAAACCTTTAGTCACTATTGGCAAAATGAACCCCTTATACTTGCTTGCTTAAGTAAAAAGTGCAAATCTAAGCACCTATTTCAATGGGGTATCAGGTAAACCCAGAAATTAGCATACTATAAAACAATGGCATTGAAGCATATTAAAAAAAAAAAATAAAAAAAAAAAAAGCTTTTTTGCAGCTAAGCCTTGTTCTTGAGATCAGTCCTTAGGAATAAAAAAACCACAAAAATCTTATTTGCCAATAAGATCCACCAATAGAAGTGTACCCTAAACAAGTTAACAGCAAAACAAAAAAAAGGCAAGAAAACAGGAAGCAACAAAAATAAAAGTACATAAAATTACTAAAAACCACTTATTTGCTCATAACCATGCCTATTATAAAATGCTCATAACCCTGAAAAAACAAGTAAAAAAACCAGAAAGAAAGTAAAAGAAGAAAAACATACCGTAGCAGGCCAAGAGGGAAATCCTTTGACCTTAGCAAGAACAAGATCACCAATATTCCACTGCCTTCTTGCAGCGGCAGCAGCAGCAGCTGCTTTACTGCCCTTCTTTCGACTGGGCGCCATTAAAAAAGAGCTACAATTCCAATCTCTGATCAAAATTTCCCAACCAAAAAAAAAAAAAAAAAAGAATAACCCCAAATAAGGCGCCTTCAATTAAAAGCAAAAAGAGGGAGACAGAGACTATGTCATGCGCTGAGGAACCCCAAATTGCGATTAAATATAAAGACGAAAGTGGCACTCACTTTCGCAAAAGCGAAGCGAGTAGTTAACGAGTCGCTAGGATTTCCAGCAACTAATAAGGTGGGTAAATTGGCAGGCATTGAAATTTGTAAAAACCCTAATAATGAAGAATAAAGGGGGATTCAGAAATTGAAATTAAGAAATCAAATTCAAAAGATGATGAAGGTTATGGGAATTGAAATTGTTACAACTATTGGGAGGAGAAGAGAGAGAAAAAGAGAAGGGAGTGACTGCGGTTTTCAGATAACCCTAAACAAAGACAACTCCAAGAAGAGAAGAGAAGAGAAGAGAAGAAAGAGAGATTTTTCATTTTTGTGAAAAAATAAAAAGTAAAATTGAGAGTTGGGAAATTTACGGAGATGTACTAACATGCGCTTGTGTGAGATAGGGTTGTGGTCGTGGCCAGATTTTCTTAATCTACACCTCTCTCTCACTTTCTTTCCATATGAGTTTCGAAAAATTACTAAAATTAATTCGAAGTTTTAGCCATTTTCTGTAATTATTCGCAAGTATGCTTAATAGATGAATATTCCCAACTTTCAACCTGCTCTAGTATGTAAAAAAAATGGTGCCCCAATTTTAATTATTTTATTTTTAAAAATTAGACACATGACATATCTTTTACTAAATATTTTGACTTATTAAAAACCAAATAAAAAACAAGTATTTTCTTACATCATTTTTTGACTTTGAATTAAAAAAAATATTAAAACACTTTCTCCTCTTTCCTTTCATACGAAACTCTCTGCTCTCCCTCTTGGATGAACTCAGCTAGCCTCAGATCATTTTCGTTCGATTCTGGGTAAAATTAACCCATTTTATCATCATTTTCTCGCATAAAAAGATTGCACTTTTGATTTTCGTCAACATCCACTGCTCAATTGGAGGCAATTGCAAGTAATTGACATTTCGACACTTTTATTTTAGTTTTTTGAGCTTGTAGTGGTGTAATTGATAATGTCGTTCATGGTTGTTCATATTGGTTGCAGTAATTTTAGGGTTTTTATTTGAGTTTTTTTAGTTTCGTTTTGGTTTCGAATTAAGGTTTTTTTACGAATGATTGGGGTTTTTTACGAATGGTTGTTTGATTGGGATTTTTTTATGTTCTTGTCGTTTGATTGGGGTTGGGGTGATGGAGATACTTATGATTTATAATCAATAATAAAAAAAGAAGGAGAGAAATCTCTCTGGTTTTACTAACAACAACCAACACCGCGTGCACCACCACAAGCCCAATGACACAGCCACCACAGCCCCATTTATGAGAATTTAGGGGCGTAAGGGCGAAAGAGAAAAATGGGCCTCAATTTTTTTTTTCCAAGTTGGAGTATGCAAAGAAAAAACAAACAATAATACATATATATGTAAATGATAATTTTTATTAAGATTGCAAACACTTAAACCTATTAACAATATTAAAAAATGATCCAATAAAAATTAGAACTTTTCTATCAATAAGATTATCATAAAAATTACTTTACAACACAATATCAAAATTTAATGGCATAATTCAATAAATTTTTTTTCCAGAATTTAAGACAATAAAGCAATAATTAGTCATATCATATATAAGTATAAAGACAAAAAAAATTAAAATTATAAATTATAGCATAAAAAGAAACGAAATTCATAAAACTTTAAGTCTACTCAACAAATGATTTACATGTGAATTGAAAACATTTTCTAACCTTCTTTTGCAATTGAAACCATCAACGATGATGATGAATAAGAGAAGAGAATAGAAACAAACTAGAACACATCTTTTAAATTCCAATGGAGATTGATGATATTGATATATTGAGATGGAAATAACAATTGAATGAGCATAATTTATAGGAAAACTTACTCTAAATCCCGTTGTAATTGTAATGTTTGAGTACATCTTGAATTGAAGATTTTTTTGGAAGATTGATTAGGTAGGAGATTGAAATCAGCAAAAAAGTATGTTGAAAATAGGATTTATAATTATTTTGTGGTCATTTCCAAAAAAAGTTGAATGAATTTGGGGATTAATTGGACGAGAATTGGAAAGGTTTTGAATTGCTTAGAAAATGAAGGCAAGAATTGGAATTTGAAAGTCAGCGTGTAATTGGGAAGAACTGAAGAATTGGATTTTTTTATAATTTTTTTTTGTTGGGTTAAGTAGCCCAAATTAAACTTTTAATTTTCCATATTGGGCCCTGGGCGGTAGCCCTGCTTGTCCTCCCCAAAATACGGGCCTGAGCCACCATCACCACCGCACTCCTCTGCCGCGCCGCCACCAGCTTCCGGTCTTCCTCCGATGCCTAACTGCCGCCATCGTTGGTGGTGGTTTTCCCCTCTCTTCCTCTCTCATGTTTAAATTAAAAAAAAAAAGAAAAGAGAAAAACAAGAACTCATCTTCATCAACCAGCTACCAACGGCAGCTTAGCCCAAAACCATCGTTGTGCCGCCTCTGCTACCGCCTTTCTTGGCTACTGCCCCGCCGGAGACCACTCCACCGCCTGTTACGGTCGTCATCATCGTTGTTGTTGTTGCTATGTTCGTATGTAGTTGATGTGCCGCTGCGTTGCACCACCATCACCTGCGTCCCCACCGGCTGGCCTGACGTCTCGCCGCCGCCCTCGATGCCGGTGTCGCCGCTGGTGTTGCTTGGCGCTGCTACTGAGTGCGTGAGTATTTTTAAGTTAAAATAATAATAATAATATTCTTTGGTTTTATTTAATTTCTTAAAATAAATATTGTAATTTGTTATACATGATTGATTATCTGATTTAATGGTGTTGTTTAATCATGTTTTGGATTAAAGTTTTATATTAAAGTTGAGTTTTGAATCTTTGAAAATTGTGGGTTTTAATAGAAAATTTTCAGATTTTATTTGTTGATTGAACTTGAATAAAACATGTTATTTTGATTAGTTTTCATGTTTGAAATGGATGGGAGTAGTTATATGTTGTAAACGATTGATTTTATGAAATTTTAAAACTTTTGGGTATGTATTAATGGAGGTTTTCATGGAATTTTGGGAAAAGGTTGAAGATGAAGTGTTGTAGTTTGATTATTTTTATATTTTAATGAGTTTTATGAAAATATTAATTAGTCTTGTTTAGTATTGTTAATTAGATTATATTTTTGGAGTTTTATTAATTTATTATTGCTGTGATTTTTGGAAAAATAATATAATTTCAAAGATTTTAGTTGTTAGTTGCGTATAAGGGTTTCCGGTAGTCTTAGGAACCTGTCGGGTGTTTTTAGAACATTAAAATTTGATTTTCGGGACGTTTCGGAAGGGTTTTAAATGTTTTATCGCGGCTGGAATTTTTGAATAATCACGCCTACTCGATATTTTATCTATTTATTTAAACGTCGGCTTGGTATTTTAAATAAAGGGCACAATAATGTATTTTTGAATTAAAAGAAAGGATTAAAAATAATTTTTTGAATTTTATAGAAGCTGGAATTTTGTAATATATACTTGGAAAAATTCATATGAATAATCCCAACTATTAGAGGTCTTCCAATATTAATCCCAACTATAGGTTATTACACTATAATCCAAACTAAGGGGGTAGTTTTATGATATTAGTCCATACTAACTTTTGACCGGCTCCGATTTCCTTCGTAGAAAGGGAGGAAGGTATAGTTAAGTAGAATAAATAAGAAAAGAGGAAAGATAACGAATACTTTATGAATTGGTGACCGATTATAATAGGTTAAATAAGTCAATGGACTAATATCATAAAATAACCCCCAAAGTTTGGATTATACTGTAATAACTAATAGTTGGGATTAATATTGGAAGACATCCAATAGTTGGGATTATTTATATGAATTTTTCCTATATACTTAGGATAGTTTATATGTTCAA
The DNA here is from genome assembly GCA_951394345.1 of Salicornia ramosissima. Taxonomy (NCBI): domain Eukaryota; kingdom Viridiplantae; phylum Streptophyta; class Magnoliopsida; order Caryophyllales; family Amaranthaceae; genus Salicornia; species Salicornia ramosissima. The sequence continues at coordinate 35,858,679 of OX596237.1, read as the reverse complement.
GGGAATTAATTAGTCCCATCTTTTATTGTAGGACACTTTGAATTCAGAGAATTCAGTTAACTATGGCTAGTAGAGTATACTACACCAGGTATGTGTGTACGCAAGACTTATTTCCTAAAGTAGTAACATGATTAGGAGATTGTGTGGATTGTGATGAAATGTTGTGCATGTATATGTATGGATGCATGTAGCTTGGAAAAAAAGGAAATTTATTTATTTATATAATCCTTCACATTGTGAAAAAATTATCAAGTAGTATGAATTCCCCAGTGTGAGTTGTTTGCTATGATTATGAAAAAAAAAAGTATGTTGCAACTTAGGCAAGGAAATTGTTATATATTACTCACCTGTTGAGTCTAGATGTATTATTTTTACTCTCTCCTTCGAGGGATTGAGACTGGTTAGGATTTTTACTCTCTCTTTCGGGAGATTGAGTCTAGTTAGGATTTTTACTCTTTCCTTCGGGAGATTGAGACTGGTTAGGATTTTTACTCTCTCCTTCAGGGGATCGAGACTGGTTAGGATTTTTTTTACTCTCTCCTTTGGGAGATTGAGACTAGTTAGGATTTTTACTCTCTCCTTCGGGAGATTGAGACTGGATAGTATTTTTACTCTTTCCTTCTGGGAGATTGAGACTGGATAGTATTTTTACTCTTTCCTTCTGGGAGATTGAGACTGGATAGGAAGATCAGCTAAATAAAATTGGTTATGTGGTCACTTAGACCTAGAGGATTTAATAACGGAAAGTGTGTTGTGGGATGCATTGATTTTGTGTGATGTCTTGTGTGGGGTGAGTCTTCACAGTTACTAATTAAATATGATAAATCTCCTTATAAACTGATAGGGTCTAGGAATGTATGTGAATTGTTCATGTAGAGTGTTTAGCAGGTTATCATTTGCATTATTTATTCATGTTATAATATACTCCCTTCGTAACGAATTAGTAGCAACATTTGGACTAGCACGGACTCCTAGATGAAATAGGTTAATTGTGGTATTAGGTGGTATAATGATAAAAATAAGAGAGAAAAAAGTAAGAGAAAGAAAAGTAAATGGGGTATTATGTGGTATGATGATAAAAGTAAGAGAGAGAAAAGTAAGTGGGGTATTATGTTATTTTTTTTTTGCCAAAAAAGGAATAAAATGAAATTGAAAAAAATAGTTGCAAGTATTTTGTTACACCTAAAAATAGAAATTGTTGCTAGTAATTCGTTACGGAGGGAGTATGTGCATATCTTGTTGTATATATGTACTCAGCTTTTGTTGATTACGTGCTTTTGTGTGTGTCGTCTTTGGTCATGGCCCTCGCCTTAATGACCATGTGATGAACCAATTTATACACGTGTATTATTGGGGAGCAGAATTGCACAGGTTAGCTTGATGTGTGAAGTTCAAGCATTCGGCATATGCATTGTCGTGGGATGGGTGTGATTTGAGAGTTCATGGTTTTTCAGATTTGAACTTATTGTTAAATGTTATTCCATTTATGTTATTTATTCCAAATAACAGTTGTTTTCTATCTAAGGGCTTTAAAGCTTTGACTAGTTTGGTTTGTTTATAAAGGCATTTTAGTTTGGTTTAAGTTTTATTCCGCTGCAAAATTCTGATTATGCCGAAACGTTTTCACACGTGGCGGTAATTGTTTTTGCCAAAAATCGTCAAGATGACAATTTAAGGTTAGAACGGGCGATAGCTAGACTAAGGTATGGAAAATAAATGGCGAAAAATAAAAGAGAGAAAACACAAGAAAATGGTGACGCGGAAAACCTAAGAACAAGGGAAAAAATGGCTATGAGTCCACTATGGTTCGGGCATAAAAGCCGTTTAGTACACGTACAATATCTTGAGTAATATAAGCTAAAAATGGCTGAAACTAGCTGAGTAGAACCCTAGGGTAGAGCTGATCAAAAGTGGCTCGGCCCGACCTGGCCCGCTTTTTTTGCGGGCTTTGGACATGAAAATTGGGCTCGACCTGTTTTTTTTATTTTTTTGTGCGGGCCTTGGACATTTAAAATTAGAGTTTTTGGTTACTTTTTTAGGCCCGGCCCGAAAAGCCCGCACTAAATTTTCGGGCTTTGGCTAAGAAATTTGGGCCTAAACTAAGCCCGGCCCAAACCCGGCCCGCATTATGGGCTTGATTTTTATGCATCGGCCCGGCCCGAACCAGCCCACGACCACCTCTACCCTAGGGGTATGGGCGACATGCCCTGCTTTTTTCGAGTGTAAACGATAACTGTCGGGTTAGATATGCTAAGCAGAGTATTTCTGGGCAGTGGAGATACGGGTTTGTAATAAGGTTTTTTTCTCTTTCTTTCTGATTGAATCCCCCCTCTCTTTGCCTTCTTTGAACACTTATATAGGCACAAGTATTGTTGACCCTTGCTGCCCACTCTCCTAGAAAATAGGTAAGTGGTCATTAGTGGTTTGACTTGGTATATTCTCTGTTTTACTGCTTGCTGAAATATAGGAGTTTGTTGCGGATATTCCTCCTTCTGCTACGCAGGTTGCTTCCTTTTGACTGTTAATGCTTCCTTGTATGTAGGACATTAGTTATAACTCAGTTTGAACAAGCCTTCTTGCTTGGATAAATTTTAGGCATGTCCATACTCCATGATCTTTGCAACAACTTCCTTTGACTTGGTTGAGTAAGTGGAGTTAATGGCTCCATTTATTTAGGAACTAACTCTTTGGACCATTGACCACACATAACTTCCATAATTCACTTTGAACATCGTAGGTGCTGGCTGATACGCTTATTGTTTTGCCTGCTGTTCATCTTACGAACCCGACCCAGGTTACTCTCAGCTTACGAACCTGATCCAACTTATGTTCCAACTTACGCTCAGCTTATGTACTTGATCCATCTTATGTTCCAGCTTACGCTCAGCTTATGTACTTGATCCAGCTTATGTTACGTTCCAGCTTATGAACCCGATACCTAGCACCATTCGGCTTATGTATCGGTTCCTGCTTATGCTCCTGCTACTCCCAGCATGTCCTTGGCTTATAACCTGTAACTCTCGGCTCACCAAGCCGAGCCTCGGCTTTCTACCTGTAATCAGGTTAGCTAAAATGCACCATAATAATTAGCCCCCATTTTCCTAATTGGAGCACGCCGGAAATTAGGAAAATAAGCTTCAAGCTAAGTTTGGAATTATGTTCGTTATCTTTGCTCTTTCGATTGCTTACTAGGATATTAATACCTTGATTTCTTGATAAGTTAGTGCTCGAAATAATGTAGTTTGTTGACGTTTAAGTCTCCTTGGAAATAATCAACCTGATAACAACTTGAGACAATCGTCAAACAACTTAAAATAACAGCTTAATAGCTTGAGATAATACCTTATAACTTTGTAATTAAAACAATTGTTAGTCTTTTGATTCTTGATCTTTACCGAGCTATCGACACGTCGTGTCTAACCCGACATCGTCAAATATTTCCGATTGATGTAACCGAATGTTCTATGTTTCTTGAGCGTTTTTGTAATATTTGCACATTGACTTTAGCATTTATTTACGAGGATTACTTAGATAACTTTAGACCTCACCTTTGCATCGTTGATTGAAACTAACATTAGAGTCACGAATTAAAGACTTAACGTTTGACATTTGACACATAAGCCACTTCGATTTTGATGCTTTTGTTCCTTTGCTAAGCTGGCATTTTAGCCTCTTTTGCAAGTTGGTAATTGGTACATGGACCACACTGTGAACTATTATTTTAGACAAAGTCGTTATAAGCTGGTGATTAACTCACTTGTGAGTTGGCACTCAAGCCAGTTTACAAACTAGTACCCGAGCTGCTTTGTAAGCTAATAGCTGAACCGTTTTGTAAGCTGGTGCTTAGGTGAATTTGTAAACTGACGCTTAGGTCACCTTGCCAGCTTACAATTGGGCTACGTTGCGAGCTTGCACTTGGGCTACTTTGTAAGTTGAGCTGGTAACTAGACCTCTTTGCATGAGATTGATCTCTTACTTTTAGAGTAATTATAAATCTTATTGTCAAGCTAGCTTAAGAGTAGGTTTACCATATTGCATTATGATACAAATTTACATAATAGCATATAGATAAAGCGTGTTTTCCTTTGCACGAGTAGATGCCTTACGTGTTTCAACATGCGAGTCTTAGTTTAGAACATAACAACTTGGGTTACTGAACGAATGAATATAAACATAAGTAAATTCGTTGGAGTATGACAATGAGTTCAATGATTTTAGAAAATGCATTAGTGAATTCGGGAGTGTGTACCTCTTGTTGCTGGTATATTACCATAGCAAAAGATGTAAGTTGATTTCGACTAATATTACTGCCTTTATAAATTGACCACCATTATAAAGCTTTGTGTGATCCATCTTTGCAACCAAGTTATGTTTAGCACCCAACGGCTTGCATTTGATACACGGTAACTTACTGTAACTTTGCTCAGCTTACGTTTGGCACCTTGCAGCTTGTATCTGGTACTTGTCAGGTTGCTTGCACCCCTGGCAACTTACGTTGGAATTTTCCGGGTTCACTTCGGCTTTCCCCTGCTTATGTCAGCTTGTTTCAAGTTCTGTCAGCTTCACTCTGCTTTTCTCTACTTGCGTCAGCTTCGCTCAGCTTGCGTTAGCTTCGCTTAGCTTGCGTCAGCTTTGCTCGGCTTGTATCAGCTTTGCTCAGCTAACGTCAGCTTCTCTCAGCTTGTTTCAGCTTCACGCGGCTTGCGTCAGCTTCTCTCCGCTAAGATCTGGTTAATAGCACTTTATACCTGGTGGAAAAAGACATGTGTGCAGCTTAACTCTGCTTTTTGTTAGAATGACTTTCGTGAGTTTAAGCATAAAAAATGCAACTGCTACATGATTAATTCGTAAAGTAAAAGCATGATTTGCTACGGTGGTGCATATGTCAAATTTAATTTGAATATAAATTAGATTCGAAGATATTTCGGAGTGAATAAGTAATAACAATTGTTAGCAATGCGAGTGAGAGATTGTACGAACGTAAAGTAAACAAACGAGTTTGACTATCGAGTATATTAAAGTTACTTAGCTATTCAGATGATTGTTTGATTTACACTTTTGATCTTGTGAAGCAATGCTATGACAATAATTGTCTTAGTCGTTTGATTCCATGCCATGCGCCTTGTTGCCAACTAGCTAGGTATCATCTTAAGAAAACCACCACTGTTGAAACTCTTCTAGCTTTGAAATATCTGGTTGTCTTCAACTTACACGTTGGTATCAAGTTTCCTATAAGTCTTTTTTACTACACTTCACTTTAGTTCATGAGGAAGCACTGATATTTTATTCATTACCAAGAAGTTGATAATTAACCAAACAAAAAGAACAATGAATACGAGTGCATATAAGTCATGCTTGAGTATAACTCACAAGATAACTACTAAGTGCGCCTCCCACATCGGGTAAGCTTTGACGTCAACCAGGGGAATAAAGTTCGGAAATAAAACATACATGTGAATGATATTAACTATTTCGATAATTCAAAGCTTACTTGCCGTCATTAACAGTTTAACATAACTTATTGTGCAAGCCTGATAAGCTGGTTCATCTTTCGGTGACATATTCACATTTCCAAGCAGTTCAACTAGAGGTATCTTCCACTTGTCTTTATGTGCTAACAACTTGCTAGCTGAAATCTCTAGTTTCTCTCAACCATAAAGTGTCATTGTTGTCGGCTTGTCAGACTTGAAGTCCACATGATTATGCTAGAGCTTCTTTGTTTGATGAAAATGGATGTCAAAGGAGTCCTGACAGGTCAGACTAATATGTGCATACTTAAAAACTTAAGTTGTTTCAAAATGAAGTCACAAGTATTAGCAGATGTTATCACTTAGGGACAATTCGGAATGATAAATACATTCATATCATGATTAATGAAGCTAACATAAGTAATCATGCAGAGTTCTACCTGGTTGCCTGCTTCGGGACGGAGATTTACTTACGTGGCATGTGTACAAATTAATAGTAAGCTAATCTAGCTAACCGTAAGGTGATGCTTGCTAATAAAGGTGCAACATGTTGCAATTTGCGAACTACATACCAGTACCAAGTAGCTGAAAGGGGTACATACATAGCTGAAGACATACCATGTTGGAATAGCTATATAAGGCTTACTAGATACATGTACGGGTTGTTGGGAACCATGTACGAGTTGTTGGGAACCATGTACGGGTTGCTGGAAACCTTCTACAGGTTGCTGTGAACTAGCTACAGGTTGCTGAGAACCAGCTACGGGTTGCTAGAACCGTCTATAGGTTGCTGGGAACCGGCTACAGGTTGGTGGGAACCAGCTACAGGTTGCTGGAACCAGCTACAGGTTGTTGGGTACCAGCTACAGGTTGCTGGGAACCAGCTACAGGTTGCTGGAACCGTCTACAGGTTGCTAGGTACCGACTATAGGTTACTGGGAACCGGCTACAGGTTGTTGGAACCGTCTATAGGTTGCTGGGAACCGGCTACAGGTTGTTGGGTTGGTGTTCAGATTTGTACCTGAAAGATCTTCCACAAAACTAACCAAAATAGTTCATAGTTTAAATCATAAGACATTGTAACCTGCTTGTTATAGCTAAAAAATCATTCCAGCCTTTTCAGCTTACAACTCACGGCTTACGGCATTCTGCTTATCGTTTGCAGCTTTACTGCTTGCGGTTGACAGCATTTTGCTTACAGCTTGTGGCTCACAGCATTCTGCTTGCGGTTTGCAGCTTACAGCTTGCAACCTGCGCTCAGTTTAACAAAATTTTGCAATAAAAACTTATTTCAAAACTAGTAAATCTAATCTGGCTAAGCCGAGCTTTCATCTTGTAACTTGAATTCAGGTAATTAAACATAAATTATGATAACTTTGAAATTTCAGCTTACAACGACCTGCATTTGGGTTAGTAAAAGTACGACGTAATGACTAGCCCCCAATTCGTGGGTTGAGGAACCTACTTGCTCAAGCTGCGAGTTCAGCTTACAGATTACGACTTAAAGACAAAAATTTAATTTGAACCAGAATCATGTTCCTTGCTAGTTGAAAATTAAAATAGCACTTACTTTGTTAAAGCACGTTTGCATCCTTAGCTGGGTAGCTGTATACCCGAACAGGCTAGCTGGAACCCGGACGCTTTGAACCTGACTTCACTTGGATCTTATGAAAAATGACAATCCTCAAAGCTTTTAATCATCTACAAGCAATCTTTGGCATGTCAACACCTTGGAAATTCACCAAATAATGGCAAAGCTGCCGGGAGAGACTTTTTCAATCCATTTACAATTACCCAATTGCACAATGGACCAGATCGGTTATCTGATGATCTCGAAATAACTTGATTTAATTCAACCACTCTTGCTATTAGCTTCTTGGTTTCCTCCATGTTATCCACATATTGGACGTTATTGATAATGGCATGAACCGATCTAGGAATAATGCCTTCATTCGTTGCTAGGTTTTGATGCAAACAAGGATAGATTAATCTTTTGTGTCAAAGAGCATATTTATTTTGTGGATACACATTTTTGATGGGAAATTCTAGCCATCGGCCCCATGGTGGGCGCCAAACTGTTTTTGCCAAAAATCGTCAAGATGACAATTTAAGGTTGGAACGGGCGGTAGCTAGACTAAAGTATGGAAAATAAATGGCGAAAAATAAAATAGAGAAGACACAAGAAAATGGTGACGCGGAAAACCCAAGAACAAGGAAAAAAACCGCGGGTGGCTATAAGTCCATCAATCCACTATGGTTTGGGCATAAAAGTTGTTTAGTAAACGTACAATATCTTGAGTAATATAAGCTAAAAATGGCTGAAACTAGCTGAGTAGAACCCTAGGGGTATGGGCGACAAGCCCTGCTTTTTTTGAGTGCAAACGATAACTGTCGGGTTAGATATGCTAAGCAGAGTATTTCTGGGCAGTGGAGATACGGGTTTGTAATAAGGTTTTTTTCTCTTTCTTTCTGATTGAATCCCCCCTCTCTTTGCCTTCTTTGAACACTTATATAGGCACAAGTATTGTTGACCCTTGCTGCCCACTCTCCTAGAAAATAGGTAAGTGGTCATTAGTGGTTTGACTTGGTATATTCTCTGTTTTACTGCTTGCTGAAATATAGGAGTTTGTTGCGGATATTCCTCCTTCTGCTACGCAGGTTGCTTCCTTTTGACTGTTAATGCTTCCTTGTATGTAGGACATTAGTTATAACTCAGTTTGAACAAGCCTTCTTGCTTGGATAAATTTTAGGCATGTCCATACTCCATGATCTTTGCAACAACTTCCTTTGACTTGGTTGAGTAAGTGGAGTTAATGGCTCCATTTATTTAGGAACTAACTCTTTGGACCATTGACCACACATAACTTCCATAATTCACTTTGAACATCGTAGGTGCTGGCTGATCCGCTTACTGTTTTGCCTGCTGTTCAACTTACGAACCCGACCCAGGTTACTCTCAGCTTACGAACCTGATCCAACTTATGTTCCAACTTACGCTCAACTTATGTACTTGATCCATCTTATGTTCCACCTTACGCTCAGCTTATGTACTTGATCCAGCTTATGTTACGTTCCTGCTTATGAACCTGATACCCAGCACCATTCGGCTTATGTATCGGTTCCTGCTGATGCTCCTGCTACTCCCGGCATGTCCTTGGCTTATAACCTGTAACTCTCGGCTCACCAAGCCGAGCCTCGGCTCACCAAGCCGAGCCTCGGCTTCCTACCTGTAATCAGGTTAGCTAAAATGCACCTTGCCCTGGCGATGGCTCAGGAGAGTATGATATTGGCCGAGGGGGGAGCCCCTTGCCCTCGGTGTTTTAAGGTGGAGAATGAATCTCCTTTGGCCGAGGGGAGAAGTCCCTGGCGCTCAGCGTTTTGGACGGAGGTTGGGCCTCGTCCTTAGGTCAAGGGAGAAGCCCCTGGCACCTAGTACTTTGGACCGAGATGTGATCTCACTTTTTTGGCCGAGGAGGGGAGTTCCTGGCACTCAGCATTTTGGACGGAGGGTGATCCTTGTCCTAAGGCCGAAGGGCAAAGCCCCTGGCACTCAGCATTTTGGACGGAGGGTGATCCTCGTCTTGAGGCCGAGGGGGAAAGTCCCTGGCACTTTTCATTTTGGACAGAGGGTGATCCTCGACCTTTGGTGTTTGCTATAATTTTTTGTAGAAAGACAATGTAAGAAACACTTTTTATTACTGATTTACATCAAGTACAAGTATTTTACATTTTACATTATTGAATATCTTGATCTATGTAGTCGGCTCAGCATGTTGTTACTGTTGGCTGGTTGTAGCTGATTCTTGGCCTTGTCACTTGCCTCTATAGTAATCCCCTTTGTTTGAGAATGTCTGTTGAATGCCAAGGACGGTTGCAGAGGCTCAGCTTCAAGAATGGGATGAACTCAAACCCTTTTCAGCTTCGGCTGGGTTTAGCTCAAACCCTTTCCTGACTTTGAGGTATCCCATATTCGACTTAGGAGGTCCTCTCTTGTCGGTCAGCTCCTCGATTACCCCATTTTGGGGGTTTCTTTTCACAACTTTTCATGAGGAGGACCAGTTTGCCTCAGCCCAGTCAAGAAAGCAAAAGGGGAGGGAACATAGGGATGGTTTCCCCTTGCTTATTGCTGGGCTGACTCAGGGTCAATCAATTGGTTGGATTAGAATCTTGTTGATGAGTTTTAATCCTGATTACTCCTGAGTGGGGTGGATCGGGCGGGATATGTGGGTTGCCACTAATATCTTTGAGGATTAACTCGAATCCCAAATGCATTTGGTGGGGCGCCACATTCTCGGCCCGGAACGGGGGACTCTGATCTTTTAAAAGGTTCCTCGTTGTCAGCCACTATCACTTGCTGAGGCTCAGCTGGTAAGGGCTTGGCAAGTTTTTGGGATGTGGGGCTCAATACCCTTACCAGTTTCAGGGACCGAGAGGTATGGGGTGAGAAGTGACGGTGTTGATGTCACTCCTTCCCCGTGTTCCTGTCGAACTCGGTCCTGATGCCTCTATTTCCTGTCGAACTCAGTCTTGAGTGACTTTGCTTGCCCTCCTTCTTTGGTCAGGAGGTCGGTTGGTTGCACTCAGCAACTTTTTGTTTGTGTAGCCATGGGGGCAAGTTTTGGCACCCATGGTAATTTTAGAGAGGGAGAGAAGAAAAGAAAGGAAGAAAGAGGTTTTTTGTAATAATTTTTGGTGGTAATTTTTGTTGTTTTTGTTGTGTTTTAGTAAAAGGATTTACCTCCTTTTTATAGACAGGTTTTGATTCTTCATATTTAATGCCATTAAATGCGGTTTGTCGACCCACTCGGCTCGGCTATGTTGTGTTGCCCCCATTCATCTGGGGTTGAGTTTCAGTACTCTGCTCGGGATGAATGACATTACACCTTGCTCATATTGAGTTTAACTCGGTTCTTGGTACTGCCAGTTGAGTGAGTGCATTCGGGTGTTTGGCCAAGATGGGCTCTGCCTTTTTGTGCCGAGTGAGGGATGTGGTATTATGGTTTGGTTATTCAACCAAAGGTTGTCTTCTCACATCTTGTTGTGGTTCGCTCGACATTCGGCCATGATGGGGGTATCCATTATTGGCCGAGTGGAGGGCCTTGTTCACTCGACACTTGGCCAGGATGGTGGCATCCTTTGTTGGCAGAATGGAGGACCGTTTTCACTCGACACTCGGCCAGGATGGTGGCATCCCTTGTGGGCCGAGCGGAGGGCTTTGTTCGATCGACACTCGGCTAGGATGGTGGCATCCCTTGTTGGCCGAGCGGAGTGCCTAGTTTACTCGACACTCGGCCAGGATGCTGGCATCCCTTGTTGGCCGAGCGGAGTGCCTAGTTTACTCGACACTCGGCCAGGATGCTGGCATCCCTTGTTGGCCGAGTGGAGGACATAGTTCACTCGACACTCGGCCAGGATGGTGGCATCCCTTATTGGCCGAGTGGAGGGCATAGTCCACTCGACACTCGGCCAGGAGGGTGGCATCCTTTGTTGGCCGAATGGAGGACCTAGTTCACTCGACACTCGGCCAGGATGGTTGTATCCCTTGTTAGCCGAGTGGAGGGCATAGTCCACTCGACACTCGGCTAGGATGGTGCTATCCCTTGTTGGCCGAGTGGAGGATCGAGGTTGTGTGACCCGAGTGTGCACCTTTGAAGGAGTGCGAACACTGAGCTTTCCCGTGTTTGTATGGTTTGCTTGACATGCAGTTAGGACGGAATGCATCCCTTTTTGTGCTGATGTGAGAATTTTGTGACCTCGCTTGCTCAACCGTCTAAGGGTGCTCCCTTGGTAGAGTGCGACCCTGGACTTAACCATAATGACATGTTTCACTCGACACTCGGCCAGGATGGTGTACATCCTTTTGTGGCTGAGTGGAGGGTCATGCCCTGCTCGACATTGGCCAGGATGGTGGACATCCATTTTGGCCGAGTGGAGGTTGAAATTGTACTCAATACTTCGACGAGGACGGTTGCTAATCATCCCCTGATTGGCCGAGTAGAGGTTTGTTTGGCTCGACACTAGCCAGGATGATGGACATCTCCTTTTTTGGCCGAGTGGGGGTTTAAATTGTACTCGACACTCGGCCAGGATGTTAGACATCCCATATTGGCCGAGCAGAGGATGCGGATCTTCTGGCCGAGGGTGTTTCTTTGTTGAAGCGCTGACTCTGATCCTTGTGAAGTGGTTCCTTCTTGTTGAGGAGTCGTGTCGTTTTGAGAGATGTCGATTCATGGCCCCTTTGTTTACTATAAATGGGTGGACTTTGTCTCCACTTGTCATTTTCAATTGTTTATTGTTGGTGGGCCTAATTCTCGAGGAAGTGACAGAGGATCTTCTTTCTTCCGGAAGTCAATATCATCCCATAAGGAGTTGTTCTTCAGGTATTCTTCTTTCCTTTTCTTTTGTTTCCTTTCTTTATGCAATAAGGCAATAAGTGAGTCTGCTCAGTATTGTAATAAGTCCGAGTCATGGACATGTATGACTCTTTATCTGAGCAGAGTACTCCCCTACCTCTCCTCCCCCTATTTTGGGGAGGGAAATAAGAGTGGGTGGCCTTGCAGTGGTGAAAGCCCATGCATGGTTGCCCGAGTGTTTTGATCTGGCTGAGGCCCTTCCTCTATCCTCCTCGGATGGCTTGGAATGTGTAGAAGATGAGTCCGAGGGTGGTTATGAGAGGTTACCTTTTCCTTGGGAGGTTTCTTTAGCCATGCATGGTCCTAAACGTGGTTACTTGGACCGTATGTTGGAAACAGGGGCGGTGAGGATGGTTGCCGAGGATGACCAGATCAATGCCGAGGGAGAAAAGTCAACTGAAGAAAAACAGCTGAATAATGGAGAAGAGCCGGATGATGCCGAGCAGCAGAGCACTAGTGGCCGAGAGGACCAGTTGTATGGACCTGGTGCTTATTTTATAAGGGCCAAGTTTTGGAGATTGTTGGATGCTGAGTTTGAGCATTTTCATGCATTATTCAGGCTAAAGGCGCCATATCAATTTATCAGGCCTTTGGAGGAAAGTACGATTATTAACCGGCCAGTCGGTTGTATGGCTGTGTATGAGGCTCATTTGAAAGCTTGGATCAGGTTCCCGTTATCCCCAGCATGGGTGATGATCCTTCGAGCATATAACTTGTGCCTCTCCCAACTGGTGCCGAATACTGTGTATGCCATCTCTTGTTTGATGGTAGTTTGTAGCATGTTGATGATCCTTCGAGCATATAACTTGTGCCTCTCCCAACTGGTGCCGAATACTGTGTATGCCATCTCTTGTTTGATGGTAGTTTGTAGCATGTTGAGTGTTACTTTGACTTTGAACTTGTTTCGAAATATCTTAAAGTTGATGGTCAGTGAGCCCAAATATCATGGTGAGGTTGGTGGCGTTTTGGAACAAGAGAAGCGTACCGAGTATATTCATCATTGCAGAGTAGTCATAAGTTTTTTAGACATGATTTTGTGTTTATCCACCGGGGAGATGTCGAGTGGGACATTTCTCTTGAACCAGTATCCGAGCCGAATGTTAGTCTCAACTTGGGGTTCCTGAACTGAATCAAGAGGAAGCTGTAGTTCCCTGTTACCTGCAGGCCTACAAGCGAATTCAGCGGAATAGGACGTATGGCCAACATCGCAACTATTGGGTTCCCAATGATAAAGTCTTCTTGGATGAATTCTTTCTCTCGGCTGTAGGGCTGAGTCGATACTATCTGAGGGGTATACTTTTGTCATTGAATGCTTCGTATAATTTTAAATTCTTTCTTTTCTTATACTATTTGTTATTTGTTTACAGAGGACGCCCTCAGGAGGTTGAGTGGTGGAGAGATGTCGAAGAGAATGACCACAACAGCCCTGGAGGGTGCGAAGCTGCGCAGAGCTTTGAAGGATAGGAGTGTAAAGGCTCCGCCTGCCCCACCGGTAGGATTTCTTTGTTTCGTACTTTCGGGAGGATAAGTTATTTTTGTTGACTATTTTTTTCTTATGGATCAGGACCCTGGTCAGTCCAGGAAGAGGAAGAGACCTACCTCGAGGGCTGTTCCAAATCCTCCTCGGGTCAGTCAGCCTCGAGCGTCGCGTCTTGATGTTGTCCCTCAAGACATGGGTGGGCCTCTTGAGATTCAGGATACCAATGACCTCTTCAATTACTCTGAGTTGTTGGGCGAGCATCATGCTGAGGATACTGCCAAAACTGGGCAGAATCGACCCATTGATGCTGAGGTATCTTCATATATAGGTCTCGAGCGTCTTGAGCATACTGAGACCGAGGCCCATGTCACAGGGCCGGACAAGGGAAAGACGAAGGTGGATTTACCTCCTCCTGCAGGTCATGCCGTTCCCGTCTCCCAGTTGTCTTTAGCTGAGAAGTCAATTCGGATAAATCAAAGCATGAAGTTGATTTGTTCGTCTGAGGACGAGAAGGAGTTGAGTTGCCTGGGCCTGGAACAAGTTGATTACCTTCATGTGAATTAGTTAGAGGTATATTTTTCAACTTATTTTCTTCAACTTTTCTTGCTCATTTCTGACAGAGTTGTTTTTTGTAGATGTCGGTGCGGCTGCGTGTGTTATCCAAGCACTTCTGTGCTATTGCTGCCAAGAATGTGGACGGTCTCTCGGTTGAGCTAAGTGCTCTTAAGGCCGAGAAGGTGGTGTGGCTTGAGAGGTCTCAACTTTGCAAGAGAGAGAAGCTACCCTGGGTGCCGAGCTATCTTCCGCCCAAACTGAGGTAGGGAATATGAAGACTGAACTGGTTGCTGTCCGGGCCGAGCTTGAGGGTGCTCGGAATGAGGCGTCTGATGCCTCGGTCTGTCATAATGATATTGTGAGCAAACTGACTAAGGAGAGGGCTCAGTTGGAGAGGGCTTTGACTGAGAGCCAAGACTTAGCCGCAGAGGAAAAAGAGCGGGCGATTACCCTCCTCCAGACCTTGGATGAGATGACCCATGATTTTTATGATAAGCGATGGGTTGAGATGAAGTTGTTGCCATGCTGAGATGCCCTCATCGAGAGTTGGAAGGAGACTGACGAGGCTCCAGATTATGTTGCTGACCTGAGTCTAGAGGTTGCTGAGATAGAGGGTCAGACTATAACACCCCGTATTTTTGGGGTATTTTAAAATTTTCTTAATTAATTAAATATATTGATTAATTAACTATTATTTAATTAATTATTAACCCAGTACTTTAGTAAGCCTAATTATTGATCTTGGCCCAAATCCTCCACATAGTTTTACTAAGTAAAACCCCTCCTAAGGACCGACCCCTATCCTAGTATTTTCTTATTTAATTAATTCAATTTATTTACTAAAACTAATAAACTAGTTATCTATAGTTGACCTCACCTAAAAATCCAACCTTTATCCTAATCTCCCTACTAAAATTTAGGAAGCAAAAGCTTCCCTTTACTCATTATTATACACGGCCCCCTTTGTGTATTATTCTCTTATTTTAATTTGTTCGGTCTATCAAAAGAATACTAATTTACATCTAGAATTGACTAAACCCCTAAAAATCTATCCTTTGCTTCCTATTTTTGCTACTACAATTTAGGAAGCCATGAACCCTCTTTTGTTCTTTATTATTCACGGCCAACCCAAAGAAAGGGAAAAACTCTTATAATTTCTTTTCTCTAAAACCTGGACTAAAACACAATTCACCCAAACAAGTCTAACCCTCTTTCTTGAATTTAACCCTAAAAGATTGGAGCAAGAAGCCAAGAAAGACTCTTGGAGGAGCCGTGTGACACTCTTAGAATACTCGAACCATATTCTTCAATAATAGGTAATTAGTTTGTTTTATTTAATCAATACGATAGATTGGTAATATAATTATTTAGAATAGGTTTAGAACTATTTAGAATTGTTTAGAATTAACTTAGAACTATGACGAACTCAATATTGATATTGCTATGTGATTGTCGAGTGGTTTAAGTGGGTTTCAATGATTTTATTTTACAATTTTGATATAAGTTTATGCATATTCTATGATCCTTGATAAATAAACTTGAGGATTTAATTGTAGTATTGCATAATACGGACATGTCGTGGGTTAGTCGAGTAACATCCATATTTTCGAGTGGTATAATTGTTCAAGAATTAATATTTTAATTATAATTTGATCTAATATTGTTCTTTGACGATTTTCTTGATCTATTACTTAAATTGAATTGATTCTTGAAAAGCAATGTGTGAATCTTGAGTTGATGTTGTTGATGCCGTGTAGTATCAATGGTTTGGTAATTGTTTTATTCGAAATTCTTGACTATAAATTAAAGCATGGATTTTTATTAAGTTATTCTAATTTAATTATTTTAGATTCAATGATGTAACCAAAAGAAAAGATTGAACTTTATTTATTTAAATAAAAGTCGAGTGGCATGTAAAATAAAGATGGTTGATTGGTGCTCGTTTTTACAAATAAAAGATTAGACTATGAATCTGTTCTTGAAATTGTTTAAGTAATTAAAAAGGCTTGTAATATTACTAGATTAAAATGTTAAATTTTGTTAACCTTTCTTGGAATTGTCGAATATGGTGAATAATAGAAAGATTGATTTTCATTGTTTAAATTGATAAAAAGACTGGATTTTAATTACGTTCTTGGAATTATTTTTACGCTAGTATTTTAAATTTATGATTGATTTAATATTGTGAAATGTGGAGATGAATTGCTATTGTGATATTATCCATGAAAACCGTGTGTGTTGGTAAGTATGGGTAAGTTCTGATCTTTATTCCTTGTGTATGAATGGGTTATGTTGTTGAATTATGATGGTTGCATACCTTTACGTATGAACTTGATGAGTGGGTTGATATTAATGTATGAAGTACTTTTCGTATGAGTGCTTGCTAAATTGTTAAGTACACCGAGACTTGGATTAGAGTGTCGAGTCAAAACAGTTGCACTAGAAATGATTAGAAGTCAAGTCGTGTCAATGAAAGTTAAACTGTGAACTGGAAACGTGAACTTGAAAAGATAATTAACTATGAAGTGACCTCCTTTCTAGTGGCTAAAGTGCCATGAACATAGGTATAGTCGAAGCCACTGTCCCTTCTGCGGTTTTGGGGCAGTTCTGGATCCCAGTATCGGGAAGTAGATCAAAAGTGGTTGACCCGACATGAGACAAGGAAAGTTGGGGAAGAGTTAAGGTTTCCCCTACGAGCATATGACTGTGTCACGGATTAGCACTTGAATTGAACTAGAACTGGATAGTCAATAGTGGAGTCTAGAAGTCTAGAATTGGGTTAAGCTTGTCTTGGGAGTCTTGATTGGATTTTCTATTATGATTTGTTTCCGCTGCGTACTTGAACTTGAATGTCTTTGAATGATTTTCCTGCTTACTTGAACTTGAATGGTTTTTCCATAATTGATTAGTAATAATGGACTTTGGGTAATTTAACTATATTGGACTACTTATTGGTTTAATTGAATATTAGGAATTAAGTTTAGAGCTTCCGCTGTCATTATCGAATGTAATATTAAAAGTTTATGGTTAATAATGATCCGTGTTGTTGTTTTCTCCGAAAACAACGTTGCTAAAATGCCGGTCGTTACACAGACAGTCAAGGAGAGGATGCTTAAGGTGCTTAGTAGTTTGTGTGCTGAGAAGAAGGATGAGATTGAGGCTGAGTATGAGCGTTTGCGTCAAGAGGATGAAGCTCGGTTCAAGAGTCAGCTCATGATGCAAGAACTTGAGAAGGAGTTCGATGCTATAGATCACTAAGAAGGTCATGATGAGGTTGATGATGCAACAATTGACCGTTTGGATGCGAAGCTTGGTGAGGCAAGCTCCGGTGATGATGATGATGATACTGATGATGATGATGTTGACCGAGAGGAGGGGGACCCTGAGAAAGAGCGTCGATCGAAGAATAAGGCTGATCCTTCCCCGCCAATCCTCATGCCGAGTCTCAGTTTGATCCTCCTACGTTATAATTTTGTATATTTGTTGATGATGAATTTTGTAATTGTCCTTTTGTAATTAAGACTGGCTGAGGGCTGTGTGCCTTCTTTTTGTAATTATGACGCTAGTTTGGTCAATATAATGCTTTTGCAATTTGCTGACTACATGTTTTTATAGGTAGCATTTTAACAAAATATGTAATTTTTACACTGCCAGTTGCTTACATATTAATTACATGTTTTGTTGAAAACTTAAAGTTACTAGAAGGAAACTAGATGTAGAACTTTTTCAGGTTATCTGTGTTCCATGGCCGAGTTAGTGTCCGACCTTCCTCGTCTTGTAGCCTGTAGGATCCTCGCCTGATAACCTCTTCCACTTGGTATGGTCCTTCCCAATTTGGTGTCAGCTTGCCTTCAGTAGGTCTTCTTCCAGTGGCCTCAAATTTTAATTGGCCGAGGGGCCACTCTCTTGTTGAAGTACCGAGTTATCTTTTGTTTGTAGGTGATGGATCGGAGTAGGGCATCATTCCTTGTCTCGGGAAGGAGGTCGAGGTCTACCCTCCTCTTTTCTTCATTTTGCTTGTACTTGTAGTAGGAGATTCTTGGTGAAGGTATTCCTACTTCCACTGGAAGGACGGCTTCGCTACCATAAACTAAGGAGAAGGGAGTGTGTGCTGTTGCCTCCTTAGTAGTTGTCCGAGCTGACCGGAGGACTCCTGGAAGCTTGTCAATCCATGAACCTTTGGACCCTTCTAGTTGGGTCTTGATTCCTTTCAGTATAATCTTGTTGGCAGCCTCGGCTTGGCCATTCGTCTGAAGCCTTGCTACGGATGTAAACCTTGTCTGAATACCGAAGTCGGAGCAATATTCCCGAGTAGGTCCGCTATCAAATTGTCGACCGTTGTCTGAGATGAGCATTCGAGGAATGCCAAACCGAGTGATGATGTTCTTCCATATGAATTGTCTGACCTATCTGCCAGTGATGCTTGTAAGTGGCTCAGCCTCGATCCACTTAGTGGAGTAATCCACGGCCACTAAGAGAAACTTTTTCTGGGCTACCGCTGGAGGGAAAGGGTCGAGTATGTCCATCCCCCACTTGTGAAAGGGCAGTGTAGGTATAATGGTTGCTAAGTCTTGTAAGGGTCTCCTCGGTATGTCCCCGTGTAACTGACAATGCTTACATTTTTGGATGAGGGCTATGGCGTCCTTTTTGATGGACGGCTAGTAGTATCTTGTCCTGATTGCCTTGCTTACAATGGTACGTGCTCCCTGATGGCTACCGCATACCCCTTCATGTATTTCCTGCAAGATTCTATTTCCTTCCTCAGGGTTGACACACCTCAGTACGGGATGAGTGTAGGATAGCTTGTACAATTGTTTATCGTACCAGAGGTAGTTCTGACTGAGGGCCTTGATTCGAGCTTGCTCCCTTTCCTCTGAGGGTAGATGATGGTCCCTTAGGTAAGAGATGATGTTGGTTCTCCAGTCGGCCTGTTGAGCCACGGTGTTGACGCTGAGTTCATTGATGTTGGGCTCAGGCAACACCTCCCAGGTAATGATCCAAGGGTGTGTTCCTTCAGCTGAGTTGGCAAGTCTGGCAAGGGCGTCTGCCTGCGTGTTTTCTGACCTGGGGATGTGGTCGAGGGTGAAGTGCTCGAACAGAGCTATGAGCATCTTACACTTTTGCAAATACATCTTCATAGCTTCTTCCTTTGCCTCATACTCCCCGGATATTTGTCCGACCACCAGTTGAGAATCTGAGCCTACTTTTAGTGAAGTAGCTCCAGCAGCTTGGCATAGCCTCATCCCAAAGATGAGTGCCTCATACTCGGATTCATTGTTGGATGCTGTAAACCCGAATCTTACGGCGTACTCAATCCGTTCGCCCGTACTTGTTTTGATGAGCAGACCGGAATCTTAGTGGCCGAGCCATCGATATATAACTCCCATGGCTGACCATTGTCCTGAGTGGACGGTCTATTTGTACATTCCACAATGAAGTCAGCCAGAGCCTGAGCTTTGATTGCTCAGCGAGGCTCATACTGTAGGCCAAAATCTGAGAGCTGATTAGCCTAATCTGACATCCTAGTGGAGTTTTTCCTTCCTTCTATTGCCTTCTGGATAGGTTGTCCGGTTAGGACTTTGATCTGATGAGCCTGAAAGTATGGCTTCCATTTTCTGCTAGCCATAACTAGAGCAAAGACCATTTTCTCGATCTGAGAGTACTTTGATTCCGCACCCTGGTATGCATGGCTGATGAAGTAGACAGGGTACTGAACATGTTCCCTTTCGGCTACGAAAACTGCGCTGAGTGCATAGTCGGAGATAGCCAGGTAGATGAATAGTACTTTATCTGGTAAAGAAGAAACTAGCTTTGGAATCTGAGTGAGATGTTCCTTTAGCTTCTGAAAGGCTTCTTCAGCCTCAGCATTCCACCTGAATGTTGCTCTTTTTAATGCTTGAAAGAAGAGCAAGCTCTTATCGGTTGACCTAGATAGGAAGCGCCCGAGTGCTACAATGCAACCCGTTTGTACTTCCTTGACTGTCCTCGGCGACTGCATGTCTTGGATGGCCTTGATTTTATCAGGATTGGCCTCCATGCCTCTTTCGTCTACTAAGAATTCGAGGCATTTTCCTCCTTTGACCCCAAAGACACATTTCTTGGGATTTAGTTTCATGCTGAACTTCCTGAGTGTGTCCAAAGTTTCTCTTACGTCCTTGACATGGTCTGAGTCTAGCTTACTTTTGATTATCATGTCATCCATGTATACTTCAACGTTTTTTCTAATCTGTTTTTCAAAGATCTTGTAGACCAAATGTTGGTATGTGGCTCTGGTATTTTTCAGACCGAAGGGCATGACATTGTAGCAGTAGACTCCTTGGTTGGTGATGAATGTTGTGTGTGGTTGGTCTTTCTCTGCCAAGGGAATTTGATGATATCCTGCGTTGGCATTCATGAAGCTAAATAGAGCATGCCCCGCTGTTGAATCGACAAGCTTGTCGATCTTGGGCAAAGGGTAATCGTCCTTGGGGCAAGCTTTATTGAGATCGGTGAAAACCACACACATCCGCCAAGTTTTGTTGGGCTTTCTGACCAATACTACGTTGGCAAGCCAATCGGCGTACTTGCATTCCCGAATGAATCCGGCCTCTAGTAATTTCTTGACCTCGGCGGCTGCGGCCAAAGTCCTTTCTTCGCCTTGGTGTCTAAGCTTCTGCGTGACAGGCTTGTATCCCTCCTTGATGTTCAGCTCATGTTGCATCACCGAGGGATTGATACCGGGTATTTCTTTGACTGAGAAGGCGAATACGTCTCGGTATTCTCTGAGTACCGAGACTATTTCTTCTCTTTGTTTATGGCCAAGGGTTCTTCCTACCCTGACCGTTTCTCCTTCGCGCCCGATGGTTACTTCTTGATTCTCTTCAGCTGGTTGTGGTCGGGAGTAACACTTGGGAGAGTCCGTGACGAACATTTCTTTTTCTGAGATACTGTCATTTTCCCCCGTCGTGGTCGGCTCTTTTCGGTTTTCCCCAACCTTTAGGCTCGGTTTCTTGAAGCTCTTGACATAGCATTCCCGGGCTGAGTGTTGATCTCCATACAATCTTTCGACGGATCCAGTGTCCGTCTCGTATTGCAAAAGCAACTGATAGGTGGATATGGCCGCCTTGACTCGGTTGAGAAGGGGCCTTCCGAGGATGACATTGTATGGTAGAGGTACGTCTACTACTATGAAATCCACCATCAGGTTTCTCCCTTCTTCAATCTGTCCAATCCGGGCTGGGAGCTTAATCGTTCCTTTGGAGTCGGTAGTCTGACCACCGAATCCAACCAAGGGATGATGGACTCGTGTTAACTCAGTAGTCGGAATGCTTAACTTGGTCAGGCAGCCAAGTGTGATGATGTCGGCTGAGCTACTGCAATCAATGAGCACTCTTTTGACTAAAGAGTTGGCAATCTTTACCTCGACCACTAGAGGGTCGTCATGCGGGAACTGGGCTGAAGGAACCGTCGTCTGATCGAAGACCATGGTGGGAAATGTTTGTTGTTCCTTGACAGCCATCACAGAGAATCTAAGCTGTCGAGCATGTGACTTCCGTGCTTTGTTGCTACTTCCTCCGGAGGCGATGCCTCCTGCAATGACACACACCATATCCTGAGTGTCACTTCTCTTGGATTTCTTTGTCGTCTTTTCCGAGTCATTTTGCAAGTAGCTATTGATCTTTCCTTTATCGACCAGCTGATCTAATGCCTTTTTCAGCTCACGGCATTCCTGAGTACTGTGGCCATATTCCCTGTGGTACTCACACCACTGTTTCTTATCCCTCCGAGTGTTGGAAGTCTTCATTGGACTAGGCTTTGGGAAGTTAGTCTTCCCCTTCATCTCAAGGAATATCTTACGTCTTGAAGTATTGAATCGTGAGTCATCCCTCGGACCTTTATCTTTTGTGCCTGAGTCAGGTTTACTTCTCGGGACTTCCTTGCTTTTCTCTTTCTTAGAACCTTCCTTCGGATGGTTGATGTTGGAGGCATTGATGTACTTCTGTGCTCGAGCCATGGCCTCGGAGAAGGTAGAGACTTCGTCATTCAGGATGTCGAATCTGAGTTGACTGGGATGAAGCCCTGACATCAGTGCCGCAAATGTCGTAGAATCCTTCAAATTGGGAATCTGTAGCGACTCGGAGTTGAACCTCTTGATGTACTCAACCAACCCTTTGCCTTCTCCTTGTTTACAAGACATAAGGTGAATGCTTGTCCTCTTTTGTTTCTTGGCTGCCATGAAATGCTGAGTGAATAATGACTCCAAGACTGAGAAGCTAGTGATGATGCCCAAGGCTAAGTCGTTGAACCAGCTGAGTGTTGTTCCTTTGAGGGTAGTTGGGAAGAATTTGCACCATGACGCTTCGTACCCGGTTTGGACCGCCATGTGGGCTTTGTAAGCTGCTAGATGGTCAGTGGGGTCAGTAGTCCCTTAGAAGGACTCAATCGGAGGCACCTTGACTTTACTCGGGTCGGATACCTCAACGATCTCCTGACTAAATGAGGTTTGACAAGAAAGGACTACCGAGGGATCTGTCCGAGGAACATTCCTTCGGGAGGTGCCAACCTCATCCCGAGTGGCCGAGTTTGCCCGCTGGTCGCGAGAGGACCCGTAATGGGAGCGCCCTCGGATCCTTGGTTCGGGGGACTGACCTGTTCCAAGACGATCTCGGTACCTTTGGTTACCCTGCTGAGCGCTGTTAGGAGGGAGCTCCCTTCTTTGCTCTATTATCCGCCGAGCGTCTTGATGACATCTCTGGTCTATGACCTCTCGAGCGTCCATAGACCCGTTATGAAGCCTTCTGTTGTTGAGGAGAGTTCTCGCATCTGTTGCCCCTCCAATTTCTAACCGAGTGGGAAACACAAAACGATCCTTCTTTGGGTCGGTCAACCTCTCCCAGCAGGATGGCCGAGTCTTAGGCAATTGGGACCTTTCAGTCTTCTTTCCACGGACATCTCTAGATTCTTCTAAGTTGATTCGGGCTGCGGCTCAGCACTCCTTATGACAGGATTGTGACTTTGGGCCGTTCGTGCTGAGTGGCTTCGGCGGGTCCCTACTGACGGGAGTCAAGAAGGTTCACTTCTCAGCATGACTCTTGGTCGTTCCATTGGAGCTTTTCCCTTAGATGGAGCCTTGCTCTTAGATGGTGCTGAGTGCAAGGTCTCTTCACTTGGTGTGTTCGAGAATATGGCATGAAGATTTGCCTGGAGTGTCCTTGACAGCCGAGTGACGACCTGGTCAAGGTCCCTTCTCGTGATTAGTTGTTGTTCTGGAACATTCTGAGTAGGCACTCTTGGTTCCAGTTTTGTTTCTCTCTCGGGCTCAGCTTCTGAGCCGCGTGGGTTTTGCTGGGCGAGTGATGTCCCTGCTGCCCCCGCATGTTCCTGGTCATTTGTTTGAGGATGACCAAGGGAAGTGCCCGAGCGACGAGCAGCGTGAGATCTAGTGTTGGCCATTGAGTATTGACTGACCGATGTGCTATCTCCCCACAAACGGCGCCAATCTGTTTCCGTTTTCAGAAAACTAAGATACAAAGAGGTAAAGTAAGATGAATAGGAGAGAGCCTCTGTGTATACTGAATAGATCTCGGGATGGTGACTAGGCTGAGTTGTGGATGAACTAAAACTTGATGCTGACTGGACTCCTTCGAGTGGGCTCGGGCCTGGCTGAGTGAGTCCTGCAAAATGAACAAGGGGTGACTGACCCGGGGGGTGGACCCGGGAATTCCCCACCGATGCTTAAGTCAGCAAAGTATTTAATGTGGAAAAGTAAAGAGAGAGAGAGAGAGTTCCCTTTTAGGAAAGGTAGCTGTTCTTGGGAATGGTGATTACCTAAAAAGCTCGATCTTTTTGTGGAAAAAGGGAAGAAAGGAGAAGATCCTCCCACCTTCCATAAATGGGTGTATTTATAGGTGAGGTATTTTGGGGGCTGATTGACAGGTATTAGGGGGCTTTTAATTAGCTGAGAGAGGGGGATTTGTGACACGTGTCTTTGAATGTCCAGATGGCGACACCTGTCCGAATGGTGTTTTAGGAGATAATGGGAATTCTAGGGGTATTTTGGTCATTGTGACTTTTATTGGGCTCAGGACTTAAACACTATTTAGTGTTTTTAAATAAGGAATTTTCAAGGTATTACAACAGGGAAGACATTTAGTGTTGATGTTGATGAACTATGTTGGTGGTATTTGGAAGAGTTGGTGCAAAAGTGTGGGAAATACACTTTTGTTCATAGGACTTTTTTACTTGATTCCTGGACATAGGTTGGATGATAGTTTGAGAAAGGTGTACTTAGATAGTGAGGTGAGGGTGAAATTGCCCTGCAAAACAGGGGTATTGAGATGTATGTTGAGCATGGGGTTGATAATCTTATGGTGACTGATTATATGGAGAAAGATAATGAAGTAGTGCTTGTGGGTGAGATTAATGGGCTCATCTAAAAACAAAAAAAGGCAACTTAAAACCAGGGCCCAGCACTCCTAAAGCCAAAGAAACAGGCCCCACCATTCCTACTGACCAAGTGAAGCCCACATCTGAGAAAGCCCACTTAAATGTAGAAAAAAGGGTTACAAGATCAAGTCCAAACAAACACTTGATAACCCTAAACTTTCAATTAAACATTCCCACCAAACAAAAGAAATCCACTCCAACTATAGATCATGCTAAATCAAACCAAACAACAGCAGAAACTTCAACTTAGCAAACTCAAAACCAAAACACTTGCACCCACTTTAGTCAAACCCAAAACACTACCCCAATCTAACCAGAACCCCTAATCCCTCCTCAAACTGAAAAAAGTCCGACTGAAAAGCAATGAAACCCAAAAAACTCCCGCTCCAAATCTTGATGACAAATCTGAAGATTAGCCATTAATGATTATTCCTTAGATGATGATAAAAGTGACCATCTGTACCAACATGAAGATGAGGAGGTTATTGATGAAGAAGGGATGTTCATTGGGGATGATGATGATTTAGAGAAGGAGCTTGAGGAGTTACAAAAGGAAGATGAGGGTGAGCAGTCAGGTGGGGAGAGTAATGATAAAGAATTTCAAGCTGCTAAAAATAATTTGAGGATAAGTAGGGCCAAGTTGGCCGCTACTGTTGCATAGTTGCTAAGAGAGGCAAATGTGGGAAGACTTAGGCCATCTTTAATAATGACCAAAAAAAACAGTTCATCCAATTTCTGACTCCTCCAACTCATTTTTACAACCAACTCTTATTTTCACCTCTTAACAATAACCCAAAAAAAAAGTTCATCAAATTTCTCACTCCTACTTTTTCATACCCCACCTCAACATTTTTTGTGACGACCCGACTCGCTTAAATCGGCGCGGAAGAAACCGATGAGTCGAATAGTCAGAACTAACAACTCAAATACTTAAAAATTAAAACAAAACCTCAAGATATTATATTAGTAATCCAAAAAGTACAAATACCCACAAGTTTGTACATAACTAAACCAAAAGTCAAACTATCAATACTAATAAACGCAACTCCAACCACATGTCAGAGTTTAAATCAAAAGTATACAAAATAATACTTCTATAGTCCAAAACTATCCAAAACCGTAGAATAGCGAAAATACAACTAAATCATAAAATCGGCGTTCGCCCAACCCAAAGCTAAGCAAGAACCTCATCATCAGAACTACCTGAAAAGTAAACAACAGTCCACCGTCAGTGGCGAGTAACATAACTGACTCACCCTAACGGGAATACACAAGAACATAGCACAAATCAAATATCCAAATCAAACATCAAATCATGCGAAAATCATCCACTATACGGACTCGACTCATCTAACTTATCCAAACTTATCTTTGGCGCAATCATTCATAAACTAGACCGGACTACGCTCGTACGAACGCCTCTTACGCGATCGAACTTTCCAACTATGCCAGGGTTGAGAATCTTACTCTCGCCCCCATGAAACCAATCTTACTGGAAATCCATGTCAAAAGACGACATAGCGGTAATCACTATCCCAATACCGCGGTCAGGATAGGGGCAACGTCTTAACCCAAGCCTTAGAATCTTACTCTAAGGTTAGGCGTCTAGATACGAAATCAAGCTAATCTTACATCTTTAACTTTAAATCCGAAGTTTACTCACTTAGTTACTTCTTAAGTTGCATCTTACGCCTTGACTTAAGAAAATAACGCGTAAACCAAACAACTTACAACATCTTAACGTTTCCTTTAACTCTTTCTTTAACTTTCTTTAACTTAAAAGACTTAATCAAGAACTTAACAAGACTCATCAAGAACTCAACCAAGATTCATAAAGAACTTATCCAAGATTCAAGATCTTCAACCAAGAACTTAATCAAGATTCAAGAACTTCAATCAAGAACTCATCCAACTTACATCATATACACGCATACTTCAACATATACACATGAAAATACCAACTTACTAGCATCCAAAATTCATCAAACTTTAACATGATAGACATGAACTTAATACCATCATAATCAAACATAAAATCAACATATTCAATCATCAAATCATCATTAAACCATATAAAAAATCAGATTTACAACCATACATGAAAACATAATCAAACTTCAACATAAACTAATCTTAAGCATTTAATTCATACTATGAATCATTGTACACCAATTAAGTTGAGAAAGCATGTTACCTTATTAAGGAATACACACAAAATTCAACACAAATCGCAGCCCGGAATCACGAACCACACGGCTCCCACGAACTGCACCCACACGGCACACCCACACGGCTGGCTGCACGAACACCACACGGCCACCACCTAGCTGCACGGTCCATGAACACGGCACGAGCACCACTTGCACCACCGTCTCTTGCACAGCCCCAACACGGCCCTTGCACGGCACCACCACAGACACCACTCGAACAACCCCACACGAACAAGGTCCCCAAACCAAACCCGAACTAGTGATCTTGAATGCAAAATTTGTGGTTTAGTTTGTGTTTTGGTGTTTAAAGATCAATAGAAGTTGAATCTTTAAATTTGGGTTTGAAAAGATGAAGAACAAAATTTGATGAGTGATGTACCAAAAATGGCGTGAGATTAGGGAGAGTACTGGGAATGTGTTTTGTGTTTAAACTTGATGAGCAAGTGATTGAAATGGCAAAAGGATTCATAAGCCTTACTAACTCTCCTATATATAGAGGTTAGTTAAGGTGTGAATGCATGGCAAGTGGCAATTAGGCCACTAATCACCAAGGGGTAACCGGTCAAGGCAAGGAATTGGGCCAATTTGGGCTTTCGTGATCAATTGGGCTAATTTACAAAAATTGCATGATTAATCATGCTTAAATCGATTTAGCCCAAAATATTAAATAATTAATTAGAAAATTAAATAATAAAAATTCTAATTAATTAAATAATAATTAAAATAAATAATAATAACTGCAAATAAAATAATTCGAATTAAATCGAGATTATTCACATAAAATAAAATAAATAGTTCAAAAAAAATAAATTTGAACTATACATAGCAACACATAAATACACATAAACATATGGCAGAAATACCATAAAATAAGGGTCGTTACATTTTTTCTCTCTCCTACCTACTTTTCCATATACTACCCATCATTTTCTCTCTCCTACCCAATCCAATACATGAACTTTAATTTAATTTCAGCAAAAAACAATTATGATTAATATAATTGTTTGGAACTTAATTAAAATAATAAGTATGGTTAATATTAGTAGATTGGTAATTTCGATCCATAGATTAATTAGATATTTAACTAGCGTTTAATAAATTTATAGTGCTCGGTAAATAATTATTTAT
Organism: Salicornia ramosissima; assembly: GCA_951394345.1. Lineage (NCBI taxonomy): Eukaryota > Viridiplantae > Streptophyta > Magnoliopsida > Caryophyllales > Amaranthaceae > Salicornia > Salicornia ramosissima. The sequence continues at coordinate 35,831,000 of OX596237.1, read as the reverse complement.
AGCGCTTGATAATTAGGCAAAAATTAAGACCAAATTAAAATTTAAATTGATTCATTACTAATACAGATGAAACAAATTCTAATACACGATACATTACATGGAACCATAAAAATCCTAAAAAAGAATTTAAAACAAGTTACAAAAGTAGATCAAACACACACGTATTACAACAAAATTAAATTCGTCGCATCAATTTAATTTATATTTTGCCCGAATTGTGCCCATATATGTTCGATTAAATCGTGTTTTAAAGCCAAGTGAGTCTGTTGATCTTCAATACTTGCTCTATTTTGCAAATAAAGGTTGATATCTATAACCCGATCTATGTGATATTGAAATGACTCATCTTCTTGACTTCCATCTATGCGAGAACGACTACGTGAAGGCCCTTCGTGTAATACCCCGAAATTTAGGGCCAGAAAATTTCGCGGTTATTAATGTTATTTTATTTATTCTAAGTCCAAAAGGCCCATTTATTTGGACTGTTTTATTTTTATTTCTCTCCTTATCTCAAAATTGGGCCGATGACCCAATTTTCCTTTCTCTTTGGCCGGCCCTCTTAGTATGGGTCATGATTATTTCTTTTTGATTTAATTTAATTAATTAGATTATTCTATTAATTAGATTAATTAAAATTAAGCAATTATTTCAAATTCTAAAACCTAGTCTAACAAACCCTAATTACTAAGTCCACTCACTCCTATTTTCCACTCTAAAAACACGGCACCCCCTCCCCTTTTGTTGATTGTTTTGGTTGTTCCTTTCTTTCCTATATATACTTTTGGCTTAGCAATATTTTTGTTTCTAATTGCAAAAGCTCATAAACCCTAAAAAGAAAAAAAATTTCTCCTCTCCTCTCTCAAAAAGCCGTGCACTTCAAAGTCACCAAAGTGGTGATTTTTCCTTGGAATTTTTAGCGTTTTAAGGTAACTAGACTTTTCCTCTTAGATTTGGGTTAGTTAATTACATAGTTAATTAGGATTAAATCATGAAAACGGTTAGGAAATTAAAGGAATTAGTATCATGTTAAGGTTAAGAATTTCGAATCATGTGATGAATTATTATGAAATTTTCTTGATTATCTTATGTAGTTTCTTGAAATCTTTAATTATTTAATAATTATTTGTATGAATTTATTTCTTAATTGATGAATTTTTCGTGGGAGTTTCTTTACTGTTTCATTATGAATCATGATTTATTTCGTGGCAAAATTCATCCTTTTCTTGCTTATAATAATTTAATCTTTCAAACCGGTAAAACTGTCCAGATTTGGTTTACGAATTTATTAAAATACTTAATCAATTCGGATGGCTACGAAATTTTAGGTGGAAGTCATTAATATGTTTTTACAGATTTTGTTAAATTTTCGTAATTTTTAAAGTTCGTTTCCTATGGCAGAAAAATCGGAAACTGATTACAGCCTAATCTGATTTGTTAGTTATAAAATACCTTAAAAATAGTAAATGACATTATTTTTGGACGAAATTTATGCACGTTAAACCTTGAACCTATATCTAGCTTCCATCAAAATTTCCAGATTATTCGAGACCTTTTAACGGTGGTTCTTAATTTAATTTTTTAAAATCAGATTGTGTAAAATAGTGTGATTAAATTATTAGAACATGTTATTATTGAATTCTTGGATTTAATCTTGATAATTTTAATATGCCAGAATGCCGTGTGATGTTATGCATAAAAAGAATTAATTTTGATCTTGTTCTTGATTGATCTTGATGATTTAATGTTTATTGTATCATTTATTTATTATTGTTGAATTTATCTAATTAATTATGATAATTGTATTAAAGTATAAATTTGTGGTAAATTATGTGAAATTGTCGAGTGGCCCTATTATGAAAAGTGGAATTTTTATCATGTTTTAGGTAATTTATGTAGTTAATCGTATTTTTATGTAATTTATTGAATTAATTATATGATGATTTGATGAATTTATTTAATTATTAATTTACTCCTAAAAGTGTCGTGTGGTACTCATTTATTTTGATCAATGTTAGTTTAATTTTGACTTATAATAATATTGGGATAATTTTAGGAATTATTATTATTATAATTATTACTTATTAAAGGAACTATCAGGGATAAGTTGTAATATGAAGGAAAGTAATAATATAACAAAAGGGTAAATTATTATGATTATTATTTTGTTAGTCATTAAAGAAGTGGATAAGTTACAACAGGAGGAAAGTATAATAAGATAATAATAGGGAAGGAAAGGAAACAGAGTAAAAGGTTATTGATTTGTTTCGATCTCTGGCTAGGAAAGACTTGGTATTTAAGGTGGCCAATATACGTGCCGCACCTCTCTTTCCTGGGACTTCGAACATTTCATTTCCAATTACGGTCACCTAGTACTTCCAAGTATAGGAAAGATAATAAGTTAAGGTTGCCCCTGCGATGACGCAAAGGTCATCAATCGGGTTAATAAGATAGGACGCCCCTGCGATGGCGCAAAGGTCATCAATCGGGTTAAGTCGTTGCCACTGCCAGACTACGGTATCTGCGCAGTTCTTGATTCTAGGATATGTAGTCGTTTAGGTAGTTCTCGCAAAGGAGGGCTATTTAGGGGTTATGGCCATAGCTTAGGCTTAGTTCTCGCAAAGGAGGGCTACGGGTGGGACGCAAAGGTTCACCCCGACATGTTTTAGGAAAGTTGTGAACGCAAAGGTTCACTACGAGCTATAAAGACCGGTCCGCTAAGAAGTTAAGATGATTTGATAAGTTAAGATGAAATATGATATGTTATGGTATAATGAAAGCTAAGTCATATGTATATTTACTTTATAAGATAAGAATGAAATGGAACGTATAAAATGATATGTATAAGTCTTCCGCTGTGTACGTCTGTATTTGTACGTTGTAGGTATTCGGGTATGTATGTATACGTATATGTATTTGTATGGTGAACGTATTTTGTGCCTGTATTGTATACGTATTTTGTATGTACTCTAACCGTATTTTGCAGGTATTTTCATACGAAAGGTATACGTATTTTTGTACGTATTTTTATACGTATCCTGTATGTATTTTCGTACGTATTGTTATATGTTTATGTGTGGTTTTCATGGTTGATTCTATGCTATTATGTGGTTAGCGGTCCCTCATTTAAGCGGGACAGCCTAGTTACTCGCCACTGACAGTGGACCCCCCTAGTTTCAGGTGAAGACGTAGAGACGTAAGTGTTGGTTGCGGTGGATCGGGATGTCTGATCTGTTTGAGTGATAGAGAACCCTTAGTTTAGTTTATGTTATTTATTTCTTATTTATTAAGTATTTATCCCAGCCTGTTGGGATAATACAATATTTCAGTATGTATTTTGGAGTTTGCCTTTGGATTTTGAGATTAGTAGTTATTCCTTCAATTAATAAAAGAGCAATTAGACTTAAAATATGTTAAATTTGTTACATTTATGTTTAGTAATGATCCATTTGTCGATTTCCTTCGTAAATCGACAGTCTTAAAAAGTCGGGTCGTTACACTTCGGCATTAAAGTTACTTACATCAGTGTTGTTTTCATACATATGTCGTTCATCCTCCACTATCATGTTATGCATTATGATGCATGCAAACATAATATTATGGAGCATGTTCGTGTCCCATGCAAGTGACGGCCTACGAACAATAGCAAAACGAGCTTGTAGTACCCCGAATGCTCGTTCCACATCTTTTCGAGCTGCCTCTTGCCGATTAGCAAAGAGTGTATCTTTCTGAGTCTGGAGACTCGTAATGGACTTGACAAAAGTAGACCACTTAGGATAAATCCCATCAGTGAGGTAATAAGCCTTATGATATTCATTTCCATTTACCTCAAAATTAACAAGAGGAGTCCGACCCTCAAGGATGTCATCAAACACAGGAGATCGATGAAGCACATTGATATCATTGCAACTCCCTGACATTCCGAAAAATGAATTCCATATCCACAAGTCCCGATCGGCCACAGCTTCTAGAACAAGTGTTGCTACCCCTTCTCTTCCTTGGTATTGCCCTCTCCATGCAGCCGAACAATTCTTCCACTCCCAATGCATACAATCGATGTTGCCGATCATGCCTGGGAATCCACGTTCTTCCCCTATTCGAAGTAGCCTATGCAGATCATCCTCGTTAGGACGTCGTAGATACTCTTCCACAAATTGGGTGATAACGCCTGCAACGAACCGATACAGTGCTTTTTTTGCCGTTCCTTCAGAAATACGTAAGTACTCATCGCATGCATCAGAAGCACACCCATAAGCTAATTGTCTCATAGCTGCTGTGCATTTTTGGAGAGGTGATATGCCTAATTTTCCCGATGCATTTGGCCTCTGGTGGAACCAGGGGTCATTTGTCACAACCGCATTCATGATACGCTCGAAAACATGTTTCTGCATGCGAAACCTCCTTCGAAACATTTTACCCGAGTACACAGCATTTTCAGCAAAGTAGTCGTTGTATAACTGTGTATATCCAGCTTCTGTGTCTCTCTTAGCACGAGGGACACTTTTCCTTTGGTTAGGTTTGATCGCATTCATTACGATCGGTATGTAATTGTTTACGACTTTGTTTATCATGGCACCGAGTTCATGATACTCAGCTACCATTCTTTCCTCATCTGAGTTATCACTGGATTCAGTAGAACTAGAACCATTGTATTGTGAATTACCTCGTGAGGAGCTCATTCTTAAGGATTATGATTCTTTGATATTTTTGTTTGATATATATGTGACCATAAGAGCTCTATTTATACACTTTTGAGACCTATGGAGCATGCAATTTCTATAAAATGGGTGGATAATGACTCATGCATTGTCTTGTCCACTTCAACTAAGATGATGACCCATACATTGTCCTGTCCACTTCAACTCCCATGCATTGCCTTGTCCACTTCAACTCAGATAATGACCCATGCATTGTCCAGTCCACTTCAACTCAGAAATGAGTGACAAGGCATGCATGAAAAGTCTAAATCTAAATTCAGAATCACATGTAATTTCTGTAAAAGCATAATGAGCATGCATTTTTATGCTTTTACAGAAATTACATGTGATTCTGAATTCAGATTTAGACTTGTCATGCATCATCATCATTATTATCATCATCATCATCATTATTATTATTATTATTATTATTATTATTATTATTATTATTATTATTATTATTATTATTGTTATTGTTGTTGTTGTTGTTATTGTTGATATCATTACTATATTTATTTGTATTGTAAATGATAAGTGAATAACAATTAATAATTGGTTTAAAACAAATCCACAATAATTAAACAGACCAAATTCTTTCAATTAATTAAAGATAAATAAGCTCACATGGAAAATAAAATATTAGAATACAAGAACAACTAACTTAAAAAAATACATAACAACTTAAACTTCTTAATTAAATAGTACAACAACTAAAGCTTATGGTTCTTGATAAATTCTATGCCATCTGCCAAAAACTCCTGCTCCCATGGCGTGAGTGTTTCTTTTGCGGATAGATTACAAATAATGTCCCACTTCACTTTGTACATGTCCAGCTCCATCTGCTTCCTCTTCCTCTCCTCCTTCTCCTTCAACAACCGAATTTTTTCCTCGTTATGTGCATTTACCTTCGACCAATTCTCATTCATGAGGCTCAATCTGTCCCCAAATGAATCAATGGAATCAACAGCTTCTTTAAATTCCACCTTCCCCTTCCCTTTCAACCTAGACTTGGCTTTCTTAACACCTTCTGGACGCGGCATTACATCATCCCCCACATATGCGCTTATTGGAGTGTCTGGCATAGAGCCTCCCCCCTCATCCCTTGTTCTCTTACCACTGCTCCCCGTGGAATCATCCATCGCCGGTGAGCTGGATGGACGGCCTCGTTGCGCTTTAACAGCTGGGCTACCAACTATTGTTTGATATTTAGGCCATTTTTTCATCAACATCCATTCTTCAAAGTAGTGAAATCTTGACCCTGAGCTCTCGTAGATGGCATGAGCTTCTTTGACGATATCATCCTCTGACTGACCGCTTCTCCTCCTACTATCTGCTTTGGCATAACACCCACACCACTTGCCCACCGCCTCAGACATTCTGTTCCATTGCCCTTTCAAACTGTGCAGACTTCGGGGTGAAATTTGTTGAGGGTGGGACAACCTTGCAGCATCATACAATTGTAGAACCCTTGTCCAAAATGCTCCCCTCTTTTGTTGTGTTCCAACAATGCTATCAAAACTCGTGTTCATGAATGCTGAAATAAGAGCCTCTTTTTCAGCCTTCGTCCACAAATTTTTTGTTGGTGGCCGGGAACCTTGTACATCAGTTGGTTGGAAGACAGGAGTATCGTCTTCTGACAACACCTGACTTCGGTATTGTTGAGTACAAGGAACATCGAACTCCTGCTCCCCACCATCATCTTGGTTGTTGTAGCACTGATCCTCGTCACCAAGATCTGTATCAACATCGATGGGAGAGCCCTGAATGGCACTTCCAGAAATTGGAGGTGAGAATCCTACATTTTGAGGATTTTGGAAAAAGTTCGGTGGAAAAATGTTGGGATTTTGATAGAAATAGGCTTGATTCTGATAGTAATATGGTGGAAATTGTTGTTGAAAATTAGTTGGGTAATTAGGATTTTGAGGATTGGGAAAATTTGAAGGAATTGTCATGTTGGGTGCGTAATTAGCAACATTTTTTGGATAATTTTCTGAGTAACTTGGTTGCATTACTTGTTTATTTTTCCGGTTTGAATTACCGGATTTGTTACCTGAATAATTAGGATTACTATGATCCATAATTATGAATTTTTTTTTCTGGAAAAATGAAGAAAATTTAAGGTAGAAAATGAGGTTTAAGTGTGACAAAATATAAGAGAGAAAAGAGATTAGAAGGTTGTTTTTTTTTTTTGTTGAAAATATAGCAAAATTGGTGTCTATTTATAGAGAATGAAAAATTATGAATTTTGGTTATTTTATTTTATTTTTTTTAAATTATATAATTCAAATTATATCCGTTGCAAAAATTACAACGGATATAATTAATCAACGGCCAGCGTCACGACACTTGGCGCAATCGGACACATGCGTCAGCCTCCTGACACGCGCGTCAGGGAGGACTGCACGCTTAATTTTTTTTTTGTTTCTCTTCATTTGTTGCGATGCGTTTCATGCTGCTGCCCAATTTTTTCCTTCTTGCAATGATGAGTTTTACATGTTGAGTCATCAATTTTCTTTTTCTTTTTCATTGCTTCACCTATTGTTGATTTGGTCGAGTATCCAACAAATTGGAGCAATGTTCATTTTATGAACTTTAACTAAACCATTGTTAAGGGACCAAATTAAAAGTTCATGCATCATGAACTTTTTTTCTTTCCATTGTTAAGGATGGCCTTAAGAGCCAAAACAATGAACTGAGGAGAGCAAGGGAAAGAAAAACTGTTGGGAATGTGCAAGGGGATAGTTGTGATTATGAAAAGAGTGAGGATGAGATTGACACCCCTAAAAACAGTGAGGATGAAGGTATTGGGGCACAAATAAGGAAGCAAAGGAAGTTTGTTTCTTCTGATAAAATTGATTATAACTCTTTTAAATGGGAGATGGGGTCGAGATTTCCTTCCACAACTGATTTCAGAGCTGCAGTTAGCAAGTTTGCAATTACACAAGGGAGGGATTTGTACTATATTGTTAGAGTGAAGGGGAGAAATCAGAGGTTGTGCCTCAAGTGCAAGGATGGTTGCCCATTTATATTGTATGCAAGTTGGGACAACAACGCAACATCATTCATGGTGAAATCACTTGAGGATCAACATACTTGTGTTAGAACAATGGAGGCTAATAGACAGTTGCAGAATTCTTGGTTGGCTAATCAACTGTTGGGTGTGTTCAAAGCTAGGCCACATTGGCTAGCTGATCTGATTCTTGAGACTGTAAAAAGGCATACAAGGTGAACATCATAAGGGACAAGGCGTATAAGGTGATATGGTTGGCACACCAAATGTTGCATGGGTCAATAAAAGACCATTATAAGAAAGTGGGGAGGTATTTGGCTGCTTTGGGCAAAGCTTTCCCTCAGAGTAGTTTCATTCTAGAAAAAGAATCAAACCCTTTAAACAACCTTCCCACATTCAAGAGACTATTTTGTAGCTTTGATGCATTGAAAAATGGGTGGCTTAATGGATGTTGGAAAGTACTCTGCATTGATGGATGTTTTTTGAAAACATTCTTGGGTGGTCAGTTGTTAGCAGCTACTGGAAGAGATGCGAATGATAAGATGTTTCCTGTGGCGTGGGCAGTGGTAAAGGGTGAGTGCAATGAGTCATGGGAATGGTTCTTTGTGAACCTTCAACAATAATCAGTGATGAGCATCAGGTATGCAATTTGGCTACATATTTCTTTTTTACTTGTTGTGAATTGACTACATTTGTTATTTGTTTTTGTAGGGTATTCTTAATGCATGTGCAAAGGTGTTGCCTGAAGCTGGGCATAGACACTGTGCAAGGCACATTTTTGCATATTGACAAAAGAAGAACAGAGGAGAAGAAATGAAGAAGTTGTTACTTTTTCGTAATTTTTGTGAAGAGTAAACTTCTTTCAACTCATTAAGATCCGAGTTGAAGGTATGATTTTCGTTTGATTCCTCAATTCGTTTTACATAATCACTCAATCTCACTTCACTCAATTGCAATATCAATTGTTTACAAAACCCCAATTGTTTACTTCATTTTCGATTATATCTTCCTTTTTTATGGTTTTTGTCTCTGCAATTTATACCCTAAAACACACTAACTAGTCTAACTTTGCATCATTGTTGTTCGATCTTAGCTACTATAATCTTATTTTTAAATTGGTATTAATCAATTTTGTTGCAATTGAAGTGTTCTTCATGATTGATGAAGAATGTTCTTTGAAATAGAAAATGAATTGTTGTGCCCAATACATTATAATCTCGCCATGGATGGTTGTACTGTATGTCTGTATGCTTCCTTTTTTTTGTTTAAACAGACTGTTTGCTCAGAAGAAGAATTCGAAGGATAAACTAAAATTATCCTGTTATTATCTCTAGAAAAGAGCAAAGTTGAGCTCTGTGGATACCAGGGTAGGAACAAAATACTTGAGTTATCTTCACTCTTCGATTCCCTGGGTATGCTATATCTTTATTTGCTACTTCATTTGTTAATTTTGAAGAGGCTTTGTGACTTTTTATTGTGTTAGTTGTTTCTCATTATTTATATTATTATTATTATATGTATCTCAAAGGATTTATGTTCTGTAATTACTGCTGCAGTTGTTGTTGCCTTGTTGGTGTTATAGTTGTTGCTAGTTTTATAGCAATGGAGGGGAGGGAGGGATTTTTATAGCATTTGGGGGCCTTTAGGTCAAGTGTCGTAGCATCTCCAATATCATATCGAGCCTCACTGATCTCCACTATGTTCCAATCAACATAAGATCTTGCTAAGTTTGTTATTCTAAGGCTAGCAAGTTGATCAACAGAAAATTTAAGATAGTGGCAGATTGTTATGCTGCTATGATCTAGTAGCAGTCGCCACCGTGCATTTATACGCACGGTCCAAGGAAACTGAAGAAGTACCAATGCCAGGAGCAATTGGCCCCATTTGGTCGTGCACCAGAGTACGGGTTCTTCGGGGACAGGTTACGAGCCAATCGTGCATTGGGCCCGCCCGCCTGTACGCGGTCTCTACTAGGTCTCTTTTGTAAGATCATTATTCAATTTCAGAGCAACAAAGATAGCTCAATTTTAGTCCTAATTTGCGAATTACTAAGTCGGTTCAAATTAATGCACAAATTATCCTAAAATTGTTTTGTGACCACTTTGGAATTAGTCCATATTATAACACTAGAATGAGTCCAAAAGTCCGAATGAATTCAAGGTTCAATTCACATGAATCACATAAAAAAAGTTCAACATAATGATGGCATAAGAAAGTGAAATTGAAAGTGCGAACGTACCTCGAATCCCGCACAATTAGATTAGCAAAATACGAAGTAAAAAGTGCAAAATGGAATGATGCGAGAAATATGTACATATTAAAGCATGAAAATACGAAGTAAAAAGTGCAAAATGCAAAATGGAATGATGAGAGAAAGCATGAAAATTGTACATGGAGATAGCATGAAATATGTACATATTAAAGCATGACATGATATATGAATCGCACATAATTTTTTTTTACATGAATTAGAACATTGATTAGCACAAACAAAATAGCTAAATTCGCATGTTATCGTGAATAACACAAGTCATAAATTAAAATGAAAATTAAAATAAAATTAAGCATATTGACATTGTATTAAAAAGGGTCTCAGAATTGTGTACCAGAATGTGCGGTGGTCGATTACGGCCTCGAGATTAACGCGCCAAATGCCAAGTTAGGTGATTGTAAATGTTTGAAATGTGTTTTATATGTGTTTAGGATTGATTTTGGCAGAGTTTCGGAGTGTTTTTAGAGAGAGAGAATGTGTAGTAGAGAGAGGAGGCGAGGTCGTGGTCAGAACATGTTTTAAAAGTCGGGTGAAAGGTCGTATTTATAGGCCAGAAGGGGCAACAAACGACCCGGGAGGAGACCAGACCTGCGCCTAGACAGTGTTATATGACATGCGTCTAGGCGCAGGTTTGGTCTTGATCTGGGTCGATTTTTTGCTTGATTTTGTGCGTGATCTCCGGGATTATTATGCAATTATGATGTGATTACCGGAATCATTGATTGATAACCATAATCTTTGAGATTCCGGGAGGTTCCGTCATGTTCTACAAAATTCTGGAATAATCCGGGGCGTTCTAGACTGTTCTCGAACCATTTTCGGTTTTTCGGACTGTTTTGAAAATATGCGCTAAAAATGCCAGAAAAAATATGGAAAAATTCTAGAATAATATAAATGAGTGAAAAGTGGAGAAAAAGTTGATGATGCAGGTGTAAAATTATGAAAATGCCTCTAAGAATGGAAAATGTTTCAAAAATTCGTAGAAAATTATGGAAAAATTACCAAAAATTCTAGAAAAATGTATTTAACCTAGAAAAATTATTTGATGCAATGTAAAATGAATAAAATACTCTTAGGAGATAAATATGCATGAAAAATAATGAAAATAAATTAATAAAAATCCTAAAAATATGTCCGAAAAATCCCGAAACGAGTCGTGAGCCTCTAAAATTCCTATAAATGGTCTGAGAGTGGTATAAAGAGGTGGTATTTTAGCATACTAGCTCAAGGTTGGACATGTGCAGCAGGGTACATTCATCATAGACCGTTGGGAGCTAACTGAGGTGCCAGAATTAGGTGTCTACACCATTTTAACCGTTAACCGAACCATTAAGCCTTAACGGTTCGGTTAACCGTTTATGAACACCCTTACGTACAACCACCAACATGGACACTTAATCTATTATGCTACTCTGTTAATCAATAGTCACAAATACTAAAAATTAGCATATATGGTACAAAAGAAAAACAAAAAAAAGGTTGACTCATAGAACTTATGTATTGCAAAATACCATATATTAGCAACCTTGCATTTAAGGTTTCTTGAATGATCCGATTAAAAACCATTGCTTATATGTACTAACAAAATTATTTGCTCATTAAGTGATCATTCTACTACTCACTTATGGGATCATTCTATGACTCAACGTACTTGTTGAACGTTGATAGCCATGTTTTAGACCCTTATGGGTTGTGCCTCAAGGTGGAGGCAATCCCTTCCCTGGGATTAGGAGGGCATTTGTGTTGGTTGGTTTGTTCGTGTTTGTTTGGTCTTGGCATATATTGGTGAATACAAGTCAAGGTGGAGATTTGTGGTGTACTTTGGGTGTGACTTGCATTACCGAGTCATACGTTGGTGTTATGGAGTAGTTCGGCAAAGAAAGACGTAGTTTGGAAGAAATACAATAGAAGAGACGTGCACTTGGGCAGGTTTAGAGTGACTCAGACGGGTCTATGAAGCGTCCCTTGTTGTTTCGTCCTCGCTCCCGGGCGGGTCACTGTTCACCCGGGCGGGTTTCTGGGTAACTTTGTTCTAGCCGTGTTTTGGTCAGGCCACGCACCCAGGTGGGTTTGAAGTGCCCCGGGTGGGTCCTGGACCGTGCTGTGGTTAAGATGGTGTCGCACCTGGGCGGGGCTGGGGGAAACCCGGGCGGGTCTAGACCTAGTTTTGCTTTGGTGCAATTGTGTTGGTCACGCACCCGGGCGGGTGAGAAGCAAACCCGACCGGGTTTACAGGCCTCACGTACCCGGGCGGGTTTCTTCATACTCGGCCGAGTCCGTTCATTTTCTGGTCATTTTATTTGTCTATTTGTAGAGTTCTTTGTAATTCTTATAAATAGGTCTTTGGGTTTCATCCTAATTACCCTAATGAGTTCAAGCCACAAAAGTGAGGAAAACACATTGAGAGTTTTAGTGAGCGAATTCTTGAGAGAATTACCAGTATCTCAATTGTATTCTTATTTGATTTGATTTCCATAATAAAATATATTCATACCGCCCAAGAGGACGTAACTATCACATTGATAGTGAAACTCGCTAAATCTTTGTGTGCTTTTAGTGTTTTTCATTTGTTTGTTATTGCAGTTTAATTTGTTTGTTTTTGGGCTTCCATTACAACAATTATTATATTTATTTATTCCCTTTTAATGTTATTATGTTTCGATTAATTAGTTTGTTTTAATTTCTTCTTTCCTTCTTCCAAAAACCAAATATATTTTTAGTAATCAATTTATACCAATATCATAAATAATCAAGCAACAATTACACATTGTAAACTAACCAAGAATTTCAAGTTCGAAAAAAGGATTATTACTAACCCAAAATATCAACATTGATGAAAAAAGAATCATCTCAAAAGCCTTATTGATACAAAACCCAAAAAATCAGGTTGTGAATATCACGGATCATAAAACTACTTAGCATAATTAGAACTCACATTACCCATTGGAAATAAAAAACTCACAATGTTATTATAGTTTTATTTTATTTGATGATACATTAGAAATCACTATTTAATTTGTAATTAGAAAGAAACGAAATATTACAAAAGATAAATATACATAAATGCCATAATACCAAATCAACTTTTACTAGTCATCCAGGTGTTACCGAACAATGGCCTTCTGGTACCATCCTTGTGCCACTAACCTTTCTTTGATTACCTTGTGGTTGGACTTCTGTTACATGCTAACTCATTTTCTTTTCTTATATCAAGATAAAAAGAAATAATTATGTAAAGAGTTAGTCAAAATTAAAGTCAAAATTTTCTAAACAAAAAGTAAAAACTTTAACAACTAAACTCTTCTACAAAACAAAAAACAAATAACAAAATCCAAAACTCTAATTACCAAATAGCACCAATGAAAAAACAGTTTCAAATTACATTTTCATGGCAAATATTTTTGACAGAAAATAATTTTCAATTAAAAGTCGGACCAAAAAACAAAATAAAAATGTGTTGATGGTTGGGTCCGTTGGTCCCTATTTAATGGGTAACGGACACCAATTAAACAGAAAACAAAAAAATGACAATTCACCACATGTTGTCATTGTGGTGAATTGAGAAAGAGAAAGCAACAAATCTTTCAAAACGGTAACCTATGATGTGAATGTGATGGTATGACTTGTTTTCTTTCTCTTCTCCCACCAATTATATATACTCTTATTATATTATTACTTTATATTATTAATACAATATCAACGGTAACATCATACAGTACTCGGTTTCTACGCAGCTTTGCCCGATTGCCTCATTCTTCCCACTTCTTCCATTCTTCTTTCTTTCTTTCCTTTTACTTTTTCATTTCATTACTTCTTCCCTAATCTTACACACCCTACCCACTTTCATCCCATTTCACTCTTTCTTAATCTCTTTCTTTTAATTTTTTCCCCCATCAAATAATCTTTATCAGCTTCATCATATATACCAGGTCATTTTCTTCATCCTTTTTTTCAATTTCTATACTAATTTGTGTCCAGATTTTTGGCTTAATTGAAAATGGTGTTAGTTTAGAGTATTTTCTGATGTTGGGTTTTCTTAATTTTACGGAATATTGATGATTTTATAGATTTGGTATGTTCGTCTGTGTGTGTGTGTGTGATTCTATGATTTGGAATTTTTCTCTGTTGATTTGTTCTACTTGATAATGTGATTAGTACATGCTCTTCCATTCCAATGCCTTTTATTTTATTGATTTCAAAATTTCTTCCCGATTTTCGCTTTTTCTTTCTGGGTTGTGATTATTAAGCTAACTCTTCTCTTCAATTGTGAAAATTTTGGTGTATTTCTTTCATCATGTGTTCTATTTTATTGTTTCGCTGGGATATAGTATTTATTTATTTATTATTTTATTGTCTTTAATGGCAGACTAGATGAGTGTTGAAAGTAATGGGTACCGTGTAATGACTTCCTGACATGTATTACTTCAGCAGAAGATAACTTCTTGTGTTGAAATTCCAACACATGATAGAAAATTATTGACTAATGATTTTGGGATAACAACATGCTCTTCTTTTTTTATGAATGGGTGGGTGAGGTGGGGTTGCCTGATATTCCACCTTATATATTGAGGATTTGTGCTGCTATAGTAAAGAGATTTGTTACTCAAGCTCTTCATTTCACCTCAAGTACCCATGTCGGGTTGTCAATACTCGGACATGGTACAACATTTGGACACTTCATTTTGAGCTAAAAGTATGAAAAATATCCTTGATTTTGAAAACCTTAGGCATTAAGATCATATCCTTGATTTTGAAAACCTTAGTTTTCTGCAAAATGCACCTATGAATGTGCTGTTGACATTGATGTTCCTGAGTCATAGGTATTATTGAGTCCAGTTATTTTAAAGGGGTTTTGTTCCAAAGCTGTTCGCATTTATGTTTTGTTATGCATAAATGTTCAAACTTGAGTGGCAAGGGAAAATATGGAAATTGCTCTTCCAGTTTGAAGATATACATATTTGTAGTTGTGTTGTAAGTTAAGTAATTTGGGATTTTGATGTTGCCCAGGTTCGTAATGCAGTAATCTTAGGGAATGAGTTTAAATATCAAGTGAAATTCCAAACATGAACAATGAACTCGAAACTTTTTCTTATGATGATCAACCTAAATTTACTTTGTCGTCATGATTTTTGTTGTATAGCTTAGTGTGGATGACCTGCTCTTCTTATAAGATTCTTAGAGCATGTTTGATATTGTTATTTTTTAGTATTGGAAATGGAATCAAATAAACGTTTCCATTATCAATTGATTGATATGAGATATTGTTAACACATGTCTTTTCCTATTGAAAACCATTACTACTGCTTTGTTACCCTTTTCAACCTTGTGGAAACAAAATCCTTTCCTCTCTAATTTGTTTCCATCCCATTTTCTTAATTACACCAAACACCAAATAATTGAATCATTTAATATTACCTTTTTCCTTTCTAATTTATTTCCATTTGAGCTACAGATTTTTGACTCTGTCGGCTTACAATCTTTTACAAGATTGCTGTAAATTCACTTCTTGCATAAATTTTAAGGTGACATGAATTACCTCCCCCTCCCCCCCCTCTCTTTTGTCTTTTCTTGCGTCTTTTGGTTTTGTTTGAGTGGCATAGTGATGTTTAGTCAAACAACCAAAATAGTGTAGACTAAAAATTGTTGGCTAGTCTTTACTCTTTAATCTTTAGCTATAAAAAGATCTTTGTAAGTAGGATGCTTTACTTAAAGTTGGACGCTGTTATTGCATTTTGGGTCTTAACTTTTTTTCTCCACTTTTGAGAGTCTTATTATTGTTGTTTCTAACTCAACCCAAAAATTACAGGTTATTTTTTTATCTTTGAAGGAAATGGTGAACCTTCAAGGTCTTTCTATTTCGGCTGCAGTAAACCTTATGTCTGCCCTGGTATTCCTCATTGCGTTTGCTATATTACGGCTTCAACCTGTAAACGATAGAGTATACTTCCCAAAATGGTATTTTAAAGGAATCAGAGCAAGTCCAAGCCACGCAAAAAGGGGTTCTGTGACTAAGTTTGTCAACTTGGACTTCAGAATGTATTTGCGGTTTCTGAACTGGATGCCAGAGGCACTGAGAATGCCAGAACCTGAGCTTGTTGAGCATGCTGGACTTGATTCTGTGGCCTATATAAGAATTTATCTTCTTGGGTGAGTTTTTAGAGGACAGCATGACAGCTTATGTATGGATCACTTTCTGTGTTTTGTTACCATCAAACAAACCAGCTTGATAATTAACCCGGCAATAGACTCATAGTGGAATTATTCACTATAAAATAATACTTCCTCCGTTTCAGTTTAATTGCAACATTTCCATTTTAGCACTATTTATTCATCATACTTTGACCGGATTTTATGATCTACATATATGGAAAATTATAATCATGTTGGATCTCGTTTGATTCGTCTCAATATGTACTTTTTAAATATCTAAATGCTATAATTTTTAGAAATGCATATTTGGATAAATTTGATATAAAATGTCTCTCGACAAGTGTGAAAAGTGAAATGAAGTATTACATTTTGCAGTATGGTAGTTTTCCTTTTGTTTGAATGTCTTGGTAAGGTTGGTGAATTTGTGCTGTTATTTCTCCTTGCTCTGCTATTCAGTTTTTTTATTTATTATTTTTTTATTTAGATATTCTTGGTTTTTGCTTCGTTACTTGTCTTATTTACCATTTTTCATACCGATTATGATGATTATTGCTTTCTGTGTTATATATTCTTGGTATTTACTGGTTGATGGGTGATGCACATATATTGACTGAAAAAGATTGGTGTTTCTTTATTTAGTTGATCTAAGGTTGAAAACATTTCTCTGCAGCTTGAAAATATTTGTTCCTATTGCGGCACTAGCATTTGCTGTTCTGCTTCCTGTTAATTGGACGGGAAAAATGTTGGAACGTTCAGATGATTTGACATTCAATGATATTGACAAACTGTCTATATCAAACATTCCAAACGGATCAAATAGGTGAGTCTTCCTATTATATTTGCAGAGTTTCAGCCTATATTATTGGCTTGCATTATAGATTTATAGTTCTCTTTTGATATAATGGTCTTCACCTCACAATAACAAAACACGAAGCATTTTAATGATCACTGATATATATATATAGGAATAGGATCATGTAAAACCACTCTTAGTTGAAAACTAAAAACTTTTAATCTGAGCCATTGAGCAATTCAAACTTTTAATCAAAGCCGTTGAAAACTAAAAGCGGATTAATATTACTGCTGCTGACTCAACATCCTCTTTTCCTTTTTTTCTACTTTTAAATTTGTATTTTTTTAAATTTCTAACAAAATCAATCTAAGCTGTTGATCTAAATCTAACGGTCATAAATGAAAGTTTTTGTTTTCAGCGAAGTATAGGTTTTTAGAAGATGCAGACTCTAAATCTAAAAATTAATTCAAACCCAATTTGATGTGTAATGGAAGTTTAAAAGCAAGCAAAAATCACACAAAACTCCCAAAATTCGTATATCATGAATAGCTCAACATAAGCACCATGAAAACTTTAATAAAACATGGATATGGACTTCAAAATAAGTTCACTAAGGAGTAAGGACTAATCTTCAACTAGACATAATCTACTCTAAATGAAAAATTTAATGAATAGAAAATGACTTACAAGGCGAAAAGCTCACATAGAACTCTCAAGGGAAAACTCTCATAATTTTTATTCATCAAAATCTGAATCCAAAAAGGCATAAGTAAGCTATTTATAGAGGAGAAGCATAGCCCTAAAGATGGGTTAAATCCTAGCCACTAATCTTAATTAATCAAAGGCCAAGATTAGAACAATACTAAACTCATAAAACATCAGGTCGTATGCTATATCGCGGACAGGGACACAAACATCGCGCCCATGCCAAAGTACTTTGTCCTCAACAACAAAAACAGCCTCAGTTGTGCCCGCATGGCCTTCTATTCGCGTCCACGGCTAACACTCCCCTGCAGCAGCTTCGATCAAACACGCCCTATCCTCAAGTCCAAGTCGTGGCTTGGTTCATGGGTGTCCTTAGGCACCTACATAGCTCTCCCAACCATCAAGCTAACAACTATAGCTACTACAAATAACTACTAAAACTACTAAAGAGAGTTTAAGCTAATTATTACAACCCAAAAATGCATAAAATAAAGCTAAATAATAGCTAAAACTAGCCAAGTTAAATAGATATGGAAAAAATCGTCGTTCACCGTCGAAGAAGCTTGTTTGACCGCCTCGTTTTGTATCATGATTTATTTATAAAGAAATTTCACATGTTTTGAAATTAATTGGAATCTAATTGTTCATTAATTTAGTAGAAAGGTCGACAGTGGTAAAACTTTTGATAAAGATAATGTTGGTTAGAATCTCATTTTTAAACTTTGTCAATGAGGTCCCTTTTTCACTAGTTTGTGAAAGTACTCAATGTTTAGATTTATTCACTTATTTCTTGGCGTGTGTGTGTAAGAAAGAGAGAGGGGGGCACATAAAAGTTAAAACATTGAAAATCTGCATTATCTGTTCAACATTGATTGCGTTATAGTAATTTAGTAAATTGTTTTAATGTATTACAAATATTTATTCTCCACATTCAAAAACACTGAATTTTTTCTTCTATCTGACAGATTCTGGGCACATATTGGTGTAGCATATGCTGTAACATTTTGGACGTGTTACATGTTATTTAAGGAATATAAAATTATTATGAACAAGAGACTGCAGTTCATTGCTTCTTCTGATCGACGTCCCGATCAATTTACAGTAAGTTTTTATTTTTTTCTTATTTAATCTTACTCCATAGGCATATATCCATGCCCTCTTTCCTTTCACACATCACAAGTTATTGTGGTTTCTTAAAATTCATATGGTGGCCTCTTTTTATCTTTGTTGAATTGGAAATTGTATGGAATGTTGATATAAAATAATTTACGAAATACAGAGTAATTCTTAATTTTAAGGGCCTCTTTTTTAACTTTTCCTTCGAGCCCCAAAAATGTTTGTGATGGCATTGCATGTCTGCATGTGAGCACAACTAAAAATGGAAACTTAATAAAAATAGAAATAATCAACACCCGAATTCTCATAACTATGCGTAACTTTTGATTGACACCGCTCAATCTCAGGTCACAAGACGACTCAACAAGAAATGAAAAATGCTGATGCTAACACGCATCAACGTGCTAAATTCTGAAATACCCATAACACTAACTCGGCCTTCCCCTTTAGTGGGAAGCTTTTGGGTAGGGTTTTTTAAATGGCCAAATCAACATAGTTGAATCTGCATTATATATATACATACATTGGTGTACCGAAGTTCCCCTCGACTTTACGACTGTGCTACACTAACATAATATCCCAGTTGCTCTCCACCTGAACCATGTGCACTTAATAGTTTGCTTTCTTTAGCTTGTCTTCTAGTATATTCATTGAACAAAACCTTCAATTCTTATTGACACAAGTAATTGATATCTACAATAAGTTGGTGGGTGAATTTGGTTTAGTTCTGTGCCAGTTCTTGAATTAAGTTACTAGACTGTTCGAGCTGTATCGCCTGTATGTATGCACGGCCAGAGGCACATATGCATGTAAAACATTCATTCACACATTGCTCATGAATGTGTATCAATCTTCAGATTTGTTTGTAAGCACTTGTTATTCCTTTTTTTCTAAATCATGTCAAGATGTGTTTTATTAGTAATAATGGTTTATAGTTTTTGGTTTTACATGAAAGTTCTGTTCTGTTGGTTTTTCATTTAACAGTTTGATCCCTGTATTCCTGTTACAGGTTCTTGTGAGGAATGTTCCATCAGATCCTGATGAATCTGTTAGTGAGCATGTTGAACACTTCTTTTATGTGAATCATCCTGAGCAATATCTCTTACATCAGGTATAGTTTGATTTTATCCTATTTTTATCCCCCTCTCCCCTCTCCCCTAGCTCTGCTGCTCTAGTAGGTGATGAAATCTGCTGTCAGAGGTACTATGCACATCTACATTGAGTGTAGAGGCATAGGATAATATTTTTTGTTGACTAATTCAATTTATTTCCCTGTGCTGATGTTGCAGGTGGTTTATGATGCCAATAAGCTAGCAAAGTTAGTTGAAAAGAAAAAGACTACAGAGAATTGGTTAACTTACTATCAAAATAAATATGAAAGAAATCCCTCAAAAATACCCACTGTTAAGGTACCTGACCATCCCTCCAAATTACACCCTCTGCGTTTAGTGGTGAAACCATATTTGGAGCAGTTTGTTAGTAGGAGCATGTAAAAACTGAATTCATGTTTACCCCCAAACATGTTTTATATGTTAACATAACTACCAACACAAACTCTTTAAATTAAGGTACCTGACCATCCCTCCAAATTACACCCTCTGCGTTTAGTGGTGAAACCATATTTGGAGCAGTTTGTTAGTAGGAGCATGTAAAAACTGAATTCATGTTTACCCCCAAACATGTTTTATATGTTAACATAACTACCAACACAAACTCTTTAAATTGCAATTATACTACTTTCAGAAATCCAAGCAATTTCCTTAGTTTAGTTTTTTTATAGACAGGTTTTTGGGGTCTTTGGGGAAATCGAGTGGAGGCAATTGATTATTATGCCAAGGAGATTGAGAAGCTCATTGAACAAGTAAGTAGTTTCGTTTCTACTTTGCGTTGTTTGAAACAGATTGTTTTCTTATGTGACCTTTGGACAGCTTTACGATTGCCATCTTTGCCTGTAGTTTGAATAAAAACATTTTGATAGTCTTAAATCAGTTTTTTTTCCTTGACCAATTTGTGAAAAGAATTTGTCGTCCTTTATATATTAAGTAGATACTCTACTACATGTAGGAAGCTGCAGAAAGAGAACGAGTTCTGAGTGATCCAGAAGCTATACTACCTGCAGCATTTGTCTCATTTAAAAGTCGATGGGGAGCTGCTGTTTGTGCTCAAACTCAGCAAGCAAGAAATCCTACTCTATGGTTGACAGACTGGGCTGCTGAACCAAGTGATATTTATTGGGATAATCTTGCAATACCATATGTTGAATTGAATGTCCGAAAGCTACTCATGGCTGTTGCCCTTTTCTTTCTCATATTCTTTTTTATGGTCCCAATAACATTTGTTCAATCACTTGCCAACATTGATGGAATTGAGAAGGTTCTTCCTTTTCTAAAGCATTTAATTGAAAAGTAAGTCATTACAGCCTCTATTTTCTCCTTTTTTTACATCATTTGTACATGTTTATACACAGGTTATTGAATTACTTTGAAGCAATTTATACTTGGTTAAATATTTTTTATATTAATTATTTCCTTGTTATGTAATTTGGAAATTTAAGTGTTTTTCAAACTTTTTTCTCCACATCATAGTATCATGGTTAGGAGAAAAAGTGAGGGGAGAGGATGAAGACCAAAGCAAACATAGATGACAGTGGATGAGAATGACATGAGGTTGTTGCGACTCGAGGAAAATTTAGCAGCAGATAGGGAAAATTTAGCGGTAAACATAGATGAACAGGTTGTTGAGAATGACATGAGGTTGCTTGGCATGAATACATAATATCACATCTTCTTACTTTGTAGTTATTAGGATACAAACTTGTCATTAATATCACATTCACAAAATTTTGTAGCTTTTTTTGGATATATCTAGATCAGAAACACCCTTAAAGTGGTTAGAGCTAAGGGGCATGAGACTTCAGGTCTTATGTTCGATTCTCATGCCTTGCATGTGGAGTTCCCCTTTACTCTCCCGTATTGTTTCCTTTGGGCTTGTAGCCTTGCTCTAGTCAATGAGCGGGTGGTTTCCTTAGCCAATCAAAAATAAATAAAACAATCTAGATTGATTGTAGCCAACAGTTGTGCAAAAAAGGAGTCATTACTTAACATTTTAATGTTCTAGTGCTATTCCATTTTAGACTTTTAATACTATTGCATTTTTAAGTTTTGAACTTCTTTGCTTGAACTCATTGGTTTGTGTAAGAATTGCTAAAGAAACTTGTGTAGTTTAAACTAGTGGGAGCTAGTGGCGTAAAAGCATTATGATTGCAAGCATTAAATTTGTTGCTCTTTTATGAATGTATTTGTGCATCCTGGAAGTGTCTAATTTTCTGTTCATAAGGATTCATGTGGCCATGTCTAAAGAGAAGCTTTTAGATACATGTTAAATCCATGTCACATTAACAGAAAATGCATGGTTGTTAATTTTGTAATTCTTTTTTAGTCATTCAGTATCATACTAGTTGAGGTCTAAAAAGTTCTATGATTTTTTTTCAGGGACTCTGCCAAATCGTTCATTCAAGGATATTTACCTGGAATTATACTGAAGATATTCCTTCTTCTCATTCCGTTTGTTATTATGATTACATCCAAGATCGAAGGATTTACTTCATTCTCATCTCTGGAAAGAAGATCTGCAGCAAAGTATCATTTGTTTTTATTGGTCAATGTGTTTCTTATAAGCATTCTTGCAGGAACAGCATTGCAACAGCTAAAATCATTTCTGCACAAGTCTGCTAGTGAGTAAGTTTTGATCAATAACATCATACGTTGACTGTTGTTTCCACTTTCTATGTTTAGCAGCCTATTACAAAAACATCCCATTGTACAACTACTGTCTAGAAATAGCATCCTTTGTTGTTTCACATAGACTAATCTAGTGTTTTTCTTATGTTTAGGATTCCAAAAACATTGGGGGTTTCAATGCCAATGAAGGCCACTTTCTTTATGACTTACATCATGGTGGATGGTTGGGCTGGTGTTGCTGCAGAAGTCATCAGATTAGTTCCTCTTGTTATGTTCCATTTGAAGAATACATTCTTAGTCAAAACAGCAAAGGATAGAGAGCAAGCAATGGATCCTGGTTTTTTGGACTTTGCTATATACGAGCCTCGTATTCAACTTTACTTTTTGCTGGGGCTAGTTTACGCTGCAGTCACACCAATACTTCTTCCTTTCATTATTGTCTTCTTTGCGTTTGCTTACCTGGTTTTCCGGCATCAGGTATAATCTCTTCTTAGCAGCACTTTATTAACATGTTACTCTTCAATTTCTTAGTTTGAGATTCAGTTTGTGGACTAAAGCATTCTTTTCTGTGTTCATTTTCAATGAATGTTGCTGATAAGATAATTCTTCCTTGTTAGATAATTAATGTGTATGATCGGAAATACGAAAGTGCAGCAGCTTTCTGGCCAGATGTACACCGGCGCATAATTATTGGTCTTGTGATATCGCAACTTATGTTTCTTGGATTGTTGAGCACAAAAGGTCTCAAGTTTACAACACCATTGCTGATAGTGCTTCCAGTGCTAACAATCTGGTTCCATCGAGTTTGCAAAGGCCGTTTTGAATCAGCTTTTACCAAATTCCCCTTAGAGGTAATTAAGTCAGTCATTTATTTAAAAACTACAAATTTTATTATATTCTATTTTGTTTTAGTAGCAAGCTAAGTTTTATTGTGATGTTGTTACGTACAGGAGGCGATGATGAAGGATACATTGGAACGGGCAACAGACCCGATGTTGAACATTAGAACTTACCTACGCGATGCATATCTACATCCGATCTTCAAGGAGAGTGAGGTTTATATTCCACCACCAAGTGATGAAGAAGAAGGTGCTCCACTTGTACCAACTAAGCGATCCCAAAAGAGTAGCAAAGTTACCTCTCGTGCTAGTTCTGAAGCTAGTGCTTAGCTCTTTTTTTTTTTCTCTTTTTTTTTTTTGTATAAAATTTTGTTCTCATTTTTTGCTAGGCTTGTATATGATCGCCATTTTTTTTTTTTGGTTGAGCACAAAAAGCACTTCTATTCATTCAAATATAGAACCAACATTTTTCCATCAATCTTTTCTTCCCCATTTATTCTATCTATTCTTTGTAATAATTGTACACTATTACTTGTTTTGTGTTGAGTTTAGTGTTAGTTGAAGAGTTAGTGCTTTTATGACTATTTTGTTTGTTAGTTAGTTGGTTATTAGGCAGTTATGAAAGCCCTTTGTAGGTTCTCTTTTGTTTTTATGTTATAGAATACAAACTTTTGCTTTCCCTATGATATCTCTCTATCCTTTGCTCTCTACCTCTGTCTGTAACTATTCTGATCTTTCTCCCTCTTTGGATCTTGAACTACATTCTATCACGCATTTCAAGCTTCATTGGTATAAAAGACAAATCTTTTGGCACTTAGAATCTGGCCCTCCAAACTTATCGAAATATAGTAATGGAGGCTCAATTGCTTAATCTTGAAGCTCGATTGGAGGCTCAAAATTCCTGGCAATCACAGATGGATGAAACTATGCAAAAGCTTTTGCAATATGTGAATGATATCTCTGAAAAATTAAAGAGCTCGTCTGAGTCTGCTAGTAATTTCGGTGAACTTGGGCCACCTACCTCAAGAATTTCAGGGTATGTGCCAAAACTTGAATTCCCAAGATTTGATGGAACTCAACCAAGAATCTGGATAAAGAGATGTGATAGATACCTGAGGAGCAAAAGGTTGATTTAGCATCTTTATACATGATTGATAATGTTGAAAACTGGGTTAGTACCTATCTTGCTTGTAGAAGAAATGTGGATTGGGATGATTTTGTGATTAATCACACAAGATTTAAAGATGAAATGGAGATTAATATGGCAGAACAACTTAATAAGCCTGACCCTTATGTGTTGGATAATTTTATTAGTGAACTTAAACCCGTGGTTAAACCCTTTGTTAGAGCATTCAAACCAACAACTTTGCCTCAAGCCATTGAATATGCAAGGCTAGCTACAAGAATAACCCTGCAACATCAAATAAACAAATGCCACCCTTACTACCTACCTCTCATTCATCCTTAAAGCTATCCCCGTGTTCCTTAAAATTTTCTTCATCTTCTTTAAACAATCCACAAAAATCTGTAAATTCACCTTCATGTTCATCTAGGCCTCAAATTATCTTGACCCCAGCTAAAAGAAGAGAAAGGCAGGCAAAAAGATTGTGTTATTTTTGCAACCACCTTATGATAAGAATCTTAAATGTCCATTCAAATACACTCAACTATTTACTGTAGAAATACCTGGTAAGGATGTGGAAGAAGAGGTTGAAGATGAGGAGGAACCTATTACATTTGCTATGATTTTTTTTTTAAATCCTTGCATTTCAGTAAATGCATTATGTGGAAGTCAAACTTATCAGACTATGAGAGTTGGGGGGGGGGGGGGGGGAGGGGGGTGTGTGGATTTCAACCATTGCATAACCTGATAGTTTCAGGGAGTACTCACAATTTTGTAGATTTGGATCTAGCCAAAAGTTGGGTTTGCAATTAGAGAAAATTAATCCTCAAGCAATCACTGTGGCTGGTGGTAATCATCTAGCTTGTTAACATATATGTAGAGACATTACTTGGAGGTTACAGGATGCCCAATTTCATTTGATGTATTGTTGATTCCCTTAGGGGGATGTGATACGGTGTTGGGAATTCAATGGTTAATTTCCTTGGGAATAGTGAAGTGGGACTTTAGCAAATGGATGATGGAGTTTGAATATGGAGGCGTGCAACAGATTTTGAAAGGAATCCCTCCAAAGTTCACTAAGGCAAAACTGACTCCTTGCTATTGATTCCACCCGGCCAAGATGGGGGAAGTAATGAGATCTTGAATTTTTCTGTAGAATCTGAACTGGTTCCTCCAGAAGTCACTATGCTACTGGATAAATACCAAGATATATTTAAAGAGCCTATGGTTTTACCTCCATTTAGGGGAATGTATGATCATAAAATCTCATAAGAGTTTGGGACCAATCTAGTAAACATTAGACCATATAGATTGTGCCGACCCAACTAGTATAGAACGGCGCGGAAGAGACCGATGAGTCGAATTGTCAAACTAACATACAAACATACTTAAAACCTAAAACAAAAACCTCAAATTTTATTATTATAAAACCAAAACGTACAAAACCACAAGTTGTACATAACTAAGTCCCAAATAGTCAACACTAAAGAATTAACTCCAGAACAGATGTCAGAATTAGAGTATACAACATACTAAACAGTCTAAAGTCTAATAACAGAAAATCACAACTACAACTAAAACAATAGATAGAAAATCGACACTCGCCCGAACCCAAGCTAAGCATCAACATCACCATCAGAGTTACCTGAAAATGAACATATATCCACCATCAGTGGCGAGTAACATAACAGTCCCACCCTAACGTGGACACATATGATCATAGAATAAATCAAACAATAAATCAGGCACTCATACAAACAAATATGCGAACGTAAAATAACAACAACAACAACAATAATAATAACTCGCTTAAATTTACTTGACTTAATCTTATCATAATATTTGTCTCTATCATTTACGTATTAGACCGGACTATGCTCGTACGAATGCATCTTACGCGAACGAAGTTTCCTACTATGCCAGGAATGAGAATCTTACTCCCAAACCCATAAACCCCATCTTACGGAAATCCATATCATAAAGACGACATAGCAAGTATTCACTATCCCAATACCGCGGTTAGGATAGGGGCAACGTCTTAACCCAAGTCTTAGAATCTTACTCTAAGGTAATTAGGCGTCTAAGAGTAAATTTCAAGATTCCTTTACGTTCTTTACATCTTGGTTATTTTCAAGATCGCATCTTACGCCTTTTCTTGAGACTAACTATAAAAAAAACCATAATCTTGGAACCTCTTTAATCAATCTTTATAACTTTCTTCAACTTTCTTTAATAATCTTTAAATTACTTTTTATCCTTCTTTAACCAAGACTATAAGATCTGTACTTAAAGACTACGAATTCATAATAAAGAAAATCAAGATTCATCATAACATAATCAAGAAACCTCAAGAATTCAAGAATCATCAAAGAACTCATCAAGAAACCTCAAGAACTCAAGAATCATCAAAGAACTCATCAAGATCATCAAGAATCATCATCATCCATACAGCTCAAAACACACGCATGACATGGCTAACTTGCAACAACATAATCATCAATTCTATGCATCGAAACTCCGTGAAAATCGAACATGAACATGATCAAACATAAAACTATCATATCCAATCATAAAATTCATAGAAACAAGGCAAGAACATCACGAAACAACTACCAAAATCAGCCCATAAATCACGCATGGCACAAGGTCATAATCATCAACTTTCGGTCTAATTTAATCATCTAATCTACCCTATGAATCATGGTATACAAACTAGGATAGGATAGCATGTTACCTTATTGAAGTATAACACAACAATACACGAAAACTTGCTGCCCGGAACTTGCACCACACGGCCCAAGCAATACGAACACGGCACGAGCAACGTGCACCACCGCACGGCAAGACCACGAACCACCGTGCACCACCGTACTTCACCACGAACCTCACGACAGCACCACACGACCACCACCTCACGATCCCAAACCTAAACACGAACCAACCCGAAAATAAGCCCGAACAAGGGGTCTTGGATGAAATTATTTGAGAAATAAATTGTGTTTTGATACTTAAAGATCAATGGAGATTGAATCTTTAAGTTTGGGTTTGAAAAGATTGATGAACAAATTGAATGGTGTTTAGGAGCCAAATAGGCGTGTGGAATGAGAGAAAGATGGAGAGAGTGTTTGAATTTTACCTGTGGCAAAAAGGTGATTAGAATGACAAATGATCATCAAGCCTTGCTACTACTTCTATTTATAGAAGTTAGTTAAGGTGTGAATGCAAGACAAGTGGCAAATCAAGCCACTTAACATAAGGGGGGGGGGGGGGGGGCGGTTGGGCTTGCTCAAAATGGGCTACCAAGTTCATTTGGGCTAATTACACTTAGGCATGACTAATCATGTCTAAATTGCACTTGGCCTAAAATTGATTAATTAACTAGAAAATTAAATTAAAATTCTAATTAATTAAATTAAAATAAAATAAATAATAAAACAATTATCATAGATTAAAATAACCACATTCAAGAAATAAAACAAAAATAAATAGTCCAAATAAACTCGGACTATACATAAATACGACCAAATAAACATAGCAGAAAATACCGAAAACCTAGGGCGTTACATAGATATCCTCTTAAACAAAGAGATATCATTAAAATATTGATTTTTGACATGCTGGAGCAAGGTATTATACATGATAGCTCAATTCCTTTTTCTTTTCCTGTAGTCTTAGTAGGCAAGAAAGATGGTTCATGGAGACTTTGTGTGGATTATAGGGAACTTAATAAAAAAACTGCTAAAGATAAGTTTCCTATTCCTGTGGTAGAAGAGTTGATTGATGAATTGGCAGGTTCAAAGATGTTTTGCAAGATTGATTTAAGAGCAGGTTACCATCAACTAAGAATGCATGATCAGGATGTATTTAAAACTGCTTTCGAAACTCACAATGGACACTATGAATTTTTAGTTATGCCATTTGGCTGAACTAATGCTCCTGCCTCTTTTCAAAGCTGGATGAAACACATCTTTAAACCTTTGCTTAGAAAGTGTGTATTAATTTTCTTTGATGATATTTTGATCTATTCATCTTTATTAGATCATGTATATCACTTGGAACAACAAGTCTTTCAGTCAATGCAAACACGTACATGTTCTATATGCCAAGAGAAGCAAGTGTTATTTTGCCTCCAGTAAGATAGAGTACTTGGGACACTTTATTTCTGGACTACGAATATAAACAAATCCAAGAAAAAATACTATAGTAACTAATTGGCCCATTCTTAATTCTGTCAAAGAACTTAAGAGTTTCTTGGGACTAGCTGGATATTACAAAGATTTTTCCTCAATTATGCTTGGATTATCATGCCTCTAACGCAACTACGTAAAAAGGGGAATTTCAATTGTCCAAGGAGGCTACCTCAGCTTTTGAACAGTTAAAAAAGGCCCTGTGTAAGGCACCGATGTTAAAGTTGCCTGATTTTTCTAGCTAAGCCATTTGTAGTTAAAACTAATTCTTCAGGTACTGGCATTGGAGCTGTCCTCATGCAAGAGGGACATCCATTGGCTTATTTCAGTAAGACTTTGGGACCTAGGTGGTAGGGGTTGTCTATCTATTATGAAAAGAAATTGTTGGCAGAGGTCACATCAGTCCTGAAATGGGAGCAATATTTAATCAATGGTAAATTCCTCATCAGAACTGACCAAAGACGTTTAAAATGGTTTCTACAACAGAAGATGTCAACTCCCTTTCAGCAATTTTGGCTTTCTAAAATAATGGGCTTTAATTATGACATTACGTATAGGCTTGGAGCAGACAACTTAGTAGCTGATGCATTGTCAAGAGTTTACAACAACTTATTCAGGACAATTATCATTGGATATTAACTATCAACATCTTTATGAAAAATTGAGAAATGGGATTGATGATGGTATTTTTGTATTGAAAGATGGTTTGATTAAAAGGAAAGGCAAAATACTGGTAGGACTAGATGAGAATCTGAAACTTTAAATTCTTTAATGGCTTCACTCTTCATATCAGGGGCGACATTCAAGAAGGGATGCAACATTGCAAAGGGAAAAGACTTCTATTGGAAGGATCTTAACAAGCATATCAACAACTTTGTGAGGAATTGTTTGGTTTGTCAAGCCAATAAACATGAAAATGTAGCTTCACCAGGATTGCTTCAGCCATTACCCATCCCTACTGAACTTTGGGTAGATATATCTATGAATTTCAAAACTGGCTTACCTAAATCAAACGGGAATTGAAAGAAGTGATTTTTATGGTGGATGATAGATTAAGTAAGTATGGTCATTCAATGAGCTTGGGTCATCCTTATACAGCATCAGAAGTAGCCCAAGTTTACATTGATAATGTTTTTAAATTGCATGGATGGCCAAGATCAATTGTTAGTGATAGAGATGTCACTTTCTCAAGTCGCTTCTGGCAGTCCCTATTTACTCTACAGGGGACAAAAATGTTGCATTCATTTGCTTATCATCCTCAAAGTGATGGGTAGACAGAGGTTGTGAATAAATGCCTTGAAACATTTCTAAGGTGTATGTGTGGAGAATATCGTAAAGATTGGAGCATGTGGTTACCCTTAGCTTACTGGTAGTATAGCACTAACTATATATCACATCTCAGCTCAAGTAACACCTTATGAGGTGGTATATAATCAATCACCCCCCTTGCATCTTCCACATCTGCCAGGAGAAACTAAGGTTGAATCTGTGGATAAATCTCTACAAAGAAGGGAAGAGATGATCAAAACCCTCGGTATTATTTGATGAGAGCTCAAAACAGAATTAAAATGCAGGCTGATAAACACAGGACGAAGAAGAGCTTTCAGTTGGGAATTAGGTATGGTTGAAAACAATGATACAAGGAACGCAGTACGGTGGCCTGAATCGCGACCTGGTTCGTTCGTCTCGAATTGCAGAACAAACGCGACCCAGTTTGCTTCAGTTCGCGAATCGGATCGCCCATGGTTGCGTTCCTGATTTCGTTCTTCTCTGTCCCAAATTCCACATTCAATTGAGCGTATTTTCAGATCTAGTGTTTTGCCCGATAATTATAGATGTGTAATTAAGGCTTTGTTAGGAAGATGCAAAGCTCAAAATGCTAGGGTTTTATTCTTCTGAATGATGCGAGTATTTTCGAAGGTTTTCATTTTGATTTTGTTTAATTTTCATATCTAGGGTTTTTGTTGTTAAAGGTTTGAGCTTTGAACAATTGTTAATGGAAATTCGAAGGTTGAAGATGATGTAGAGAAAAGAAAGGGAAAAAAGTGATTGTGATGTTTTTTACTTTTTTTTTAAGAGGCCCACTTGCAAGTCATTAACTCGATATTATTTTATTGTATTTTCACTATAGCATTTATTGCACCTTTCTAGCTTACAGTGCAAGCTATTGGGGACTTGGGGCAAAAATTATTATGTGGAAGAGGAAATGTTTATCTTTATTATTTCCTTATACATATGACATATCTCAGTATCCCACCATTTTTTTATTACATATTGGAAAAGATGTTTATCTTTATTATTTGCAAATA
The DNA here is from genome assembly GCA_951394345.1 of Salicornia ramosissima. Lineage (NCBI taxonomy): Eukaryota > Viridiplantae > Streptophyta > Magnoliopsida > Caryophyllales > Amaranthaceae > Salicornia > Salicornia ramosissima. The sequence continues at coordinate 35,800,062 of OX596237.1, read as the reverse complement.
TCAGTAGTAACTAATATCCAACCAATTTTTTTTTTTTCACTTTCTCCAAATATTTTTAATTATTAATACATATAATTACTTAAAAAAAGCATAACTTCCTTGATTTACTTCTATCTCATACAAAATCAGAATCTAAAGAAAGAAAATTAATTAATTTATGGTAATAAATATTTTAATGGTAATGAATATTTTTATTTTAAATACATTTTTAGTTTATTTTTGCAGATTTTAAAAAAAATATATATATATTAAACTAAACACCGAACGTTCCCGATTCACTCAAGGTAGCGTTTCCCGTTTCCGTCCCGCGTTTTGTATCGAATTTCGTTCCTTGTATCATTGGTTGAAAATACAACCCCATAGACAACATTTTGTGAGGAAACATGTGTTTGAAAAACTTGGACCTAAGTAGTTTGGGCCATTCAATGTGGAGGCTAAGATAGGGGCAGTAGCTTATAAGTTAAAGTTATTTGAAGAAGCCATGATACACCCAACTTAAGCAAGTAAGAGGGGCTCTGCCTATAGTGACTCACATACCATCTTGGATGCATGAGAAGGATGATAGTCCACCTATGGCTATTATGGAAACAAGAGTTGTCAAACATCACAACCAAGCTGCAGTATAGTACTTAGCTTGGTCCAATGGGATGATTTCCTGTAAACGAGGCAACTTGGGAATATGCAGTTAAGTTTGAAGAAATGTTTCCTACTTTTAACGCACATATGTAGCCTTCTCTTAAGAGGGGAGGAATGTAATAGTTGTACACTATTACTTGTTTTATGGTGAGTTTAGTGTTAGTTAGTGCTTTTATAACTATTTTATTTGTTAGTTAGAACTATTTTGTTTGTTAATTAGTTGGTTGTTAGGTGGTCATGACATCCTATGTATAGCCCTATGTAAGTTTCCTTTTGTTTTTATGTTATGGAATAAACACTCTTTCTTTCCCTATCGTATCTCCCTATTCCCTGCTCTCTACCTGTATCTCTCACTATTTTGATCTTTCTCCCTCTCTAAATTCTGAACTACATTCTATCATGCATTCCTGCTCCTTTCTTCCATTCATTATATTTATGTTTGAAGTTTCGTAGTTTTTTTCAACTATGTACCTGACAAAATGAGAATTTGTTATATTAGTTATCAATGTTACTAGTGAACTATGCAATTATTGAGAATTGCATTCATATTACCTATACTATTACTGATTACAAATAGTAGGCAAATGGGGTAGTGGCCGGTTGTGAAATTTCCTACAATTGGAGTGCACCTGAACTTACCAAAATGCAAGTTCTTCTTCTTACTTTCTCATAATTCGGTATTTCTTATAGCACGTTGTCTGCACAAAAGCTCTAAAAGGTTAAGATCCAAAACCTATTTTTGTTTTATCTTTATCAACTTATTAAATAACCATTTTGAAGAGTATGCTCTATAGCTGCCGATAATTCGGACCTTGTTAGATGTTTTAAGTGTTCTAATACAATCCTAAAAAGGAAAGAAACATATATAACGTCCACTATTAACCTAATACCAATATATAACGTCACTTCATGATTGTTTCCACAAGGAAAATGACCGGTTATGGATACTGCTTGCTACTAGGACATTTAAAAAAATGAAAACTTTATATACTCCGTCCGTTTTTTATTAGATGTAACACTTTGACTTTTCACAGTTGCCGAGGCACAACTTTAATTCGACCAATTGTATCTTTAATTGTATAATTGTAAAAATTATAAAAAAAATAAATTATATTTGGATAGTGTGTACTGTGACGAATCCAAAAAGACCTCGCTTGACTATATTTTACTTTACGTATAAATGACAATTAGTAGTCAAAGTGTGTTTGATGAATAGTAACAAAAGTCAAATGGTACAACTAATAAAAAAACTGAGGAAGTATAAATTTGTCTTTAGACACTCCGTTTATTTCTGTATAGCACTCAAACTTTTATTTTTTTTGCTTGTTTTAATATGTTTTCTTTTTTCAAGCTTGCATTTATTTCCATACTGCACACGCATGCATTCTAATATGTACTTCATTATCTTATTATTCACTTTTTTACATTCTTGTTTTCTTTCTTCAAAATATGTATATTTCTTATAAAAACAAAAATATACACATTATTTAAAAAAATGATGCAACATATTTCAAGATGCATCAAATAGTTTTCGAACTCTTGATCCCTTTGATAGATTAAATGGTCTTGGACCTCTGAGGCTTACATTCTAGTGATATTTTCTTTCCCAGCAAGACCTAAAAGGCTAATTTTTCTAACAATAGTTACTTTTATGTGTAAAGACTATTATTAGATTGTGTATTAAACACTTAAATTTTCCCCCTTTATAAGGAGATTTCCCCCACTCATTTCACCACACATACAATACCTTATTCTATTTTTACCTCCCACTACCAAAAAAAAAAAAAAATCATCCTAAAAAATTCAGGCGACCATGACTCCCATCAACAACCAACCGCAATCTTCCTCAGCTGAAGAACATTTAAGAGCCATCTTATTTTTAATGGTCGGTTATTTGAGTTGATTGTAGCTATCATGTTTTTCATTTTAATAAAGATGTATATGCACAATTTTATTTGTATTGATCCTATCATTTTTGTCATATTATGATGTACAAGTGTATTATTATGTTGTTACAATTTTTTTTTTCTTCATATATGTCCCTACCTTACATATAATAAATCAGGGGGAGATAATATATATGTTATTTATTGTTATATGCTAATTAAACTATTAATATCACTCGCATGATTATTCATTATTCATTAATTTTTGAAATGTATAGCTAAGATGAGAGATTTAATGAAAAGACAGTTTAGCATCTTGGACATGGCTGGAAAAAATATCTTAGACCTGTAGGTCAACACACAAATAAACTTAAGGACCCAAGACCTGGAACACACTATTATTGATAGTAAAAGTCCATCTCAAGTAACAGATCCTACCATAATAACAAAAGTCCCTACAGAACAAGAAAAGGCAAAGGCCTTGGTACTAATTAGACATCATTTACTAGAAAGTCTGAAAAGTAATGAGTGATTTCTTATTAATGATCTCAATGAGTTGTGGGATAAACTGAACGACCGATATGGACACCATAAAAAGGTGGTGCTTCTGAATCAGTTATTGAAAATTTATTACTTTGTGGCATAATCGATTAGCACATCATGGCATAGGAATGATGCACAAGATTATTGAAAATTCAATTAGACATGCAATTAAGAAGGTTAAGGTTACTCATTCAAATGAGTTATCATGCTTTGCTCGTGCACTAGTCAAGCTAATAATGAGGCCATCAAAAATTAAAATCACCGTAGAACCCCCATTATTTTTAGAAATAATTCAAGGTGATATGTGTGGTCCAATTAATCCAAAGTGTGGACCTGATGCGTAAATTAGGGGAAAATCAAGAATTAGACTTAAATTGTTCCTAATTCACACAAGGGGTTTGAATAATCGTCTTCAATCTTAAACAAAGATTAATCAAGGGCTAGCTAGCTAAATCAATGACTAAACTTAATTAGTTAAAATTCTAAACTCATTAATTGAATCACTCAACCTCATGGTTTAGGAGAGAACACACACACAAACATAAAGTTTTATTTTACTCTAGAAAATATAGTAAGATTACAAATGGGAAACATGGGTATTTAGATACCCAAAAATCAAAAATTAAAACCTACAAAATAATAACAAAATACAGCTTGCAATACCACTTGCACAAGAAGAGGCGTGAATCTTGAAATCTTTATCTTCCAAGTGGCGCTCTACACTCCTCCTCATGTGCACACCAAGCCACTAGAGTAAATAATTTTTAGGATGTGTCTTCTTCAAACCCAAGTGGACTAATTATCAAATTTATCTCGTCGAAGTTGAATTATTGTATCACCCTTAAAATTCGTATTAGGAACATTTCGTTATTTTATGGTGTTAATTGGTGGCTCCATGAGATAGTCATAAGTGACCCTTTTGTCAAGCATAAATAATTTAGCATTTACAAAAATTCTTGATCAAATTATTTGATTAAGATCCCAATTTAGATTATACAATAAAGAGGATAAAGCTTGACAATGTTGTGGAATTCACGAATGATTTTTATATGTCAATTGGAATTATGCTTGAACATCCAGTGGCTGATGTCCACACATAAAACGGTCTTACTGAATCAATAATTAATTAGGATATTGTAATTGATTGCAAGACCATTATTAATGAGGTCAAATTTGCCTTCAGCTGGTAAGGGACATGCTATAATACATGCATCATATATGTCTCATCAGAATGAGACCTACTGCTTATAAAAAATATTCACCATTACAACCAATTTCTGGCAAAGAACCAAATTTCTCACACTTGAGAATTTTTTGATGGTTTGTGTATGTTCCAATTGCCCCAACACAACTTACAAAATGGATCCACAAAGAAAAATGGGAATTTAAGTTGGAATTGAATCTCTCTATCCATTATAAAATATGTTGAACCTATGACTAACGATTGATTGACTCCTAGGGTATCGTGGCCTTAATCGCTTCTCAAATATACAATTTATAATACCTATTAATCAATACGTAGTATTAATGGAGTTAGGGTTGATCCACAAGGAAGTAGGTGGATTGAAATTGATTTAAGATAATCTAGCGAATTGATGTCTATTTTTGTTGGTTTCTTGAATGTTTAGTAACTAAACAACTAAACGAGACAACTAAATCAAAAACCAAGCACGAGAAACAATGTAAACAACTCTAGGGAAAAGGATCCTTGAATACTACTTCATTTGGAGGAGTTCTGATCATTGAAAACCAATTATGCTTTGAGAAAATAAATTGCCAAGTGAATCTTCTAAACGAATTAACAAACCCAATCCTAAACCTGCTATCGAATAGGCATTAGGAAATCTTAGGAGATTATAGGTTAATCTCTCTCAATTAGGCAAAGTAGCAAATCCTAAAACCGAATTTGTAAAGGTATGTACTTTTATCAATTTACAATTCCAACTACTATCTGTAGCAATTTAGAAAATTCTCCATAGAAAATCTTGAAAGCAATCATGAAAATTAATCCAAAATCACTAGAACTCAACTTGATTATTTGACCAAACAAGCCTGAAAAGTAACACGAAATTTAGGAAAATTAACAATCTAAAAAAAGCAAGCATTCATGAAATCCAATCATCAGCCTACAAAATCCATAGAGTCGAGTATTCCAATCCCTAGAAAACGTAACTACTCAAGCATATTTGGGGAAAATTTAAGAGAATAGATTAAAGAGGAAATCTAAGCAAGAAAACAAGAATAAACATAAATCTATCAACAAACAAGCAACTAATAAAATAAGAAAACAAGTAAATGTAGTAATTAAACACAAATTTATGTGCAAAATATGAAAGATAGAAGAGTAAAAGCAAAAGAAATTGATGGAATACCTTGAGAAGAGTAGATGACATGAAAATTAAAGATAATTTCAAGAATTCAAGCCTAAATCTAGCATAATCTACTCTAATATATTAAGAGAAAGTACAGAGAGAAGCTCCTAACAATATCTTATGTATGGCCTAAAAGTCTCAATGACTCAATTAATTTCACAACCAAAATGAAAGAAGAAATCGCGAAATGCTACTGGGCCATTGGCACTGTCGTGAAGTAGTAAATTAAGATGCAAGGTAGTGCCACATCTCTTCTTTAGCTACAAGAAATTGTTGTCCAGTAGTAACCTGCACGATCGTGCCGTTTTACTAATTTGCAGACTTGGTCTTCTAATGCTCATATCTCTTTTCTTTCTTAGTATAATTGGGCGTATGATATATAAAATTGAAGCTATTATAATAAGGAATCCTATCGAAGTTGAATAACATAAAAAAGAGTTGTAGATAAGAAGATATGAGTCTTTGAATCAAATCATTGTGCAAGAGGACTTGAAATGCTTCCAATTTTAGCCTAATTATTCAAGAAAACAACTAAAGCACAACATTATTAAATGAAATAAGTTGATTCTACGCTAAAATACAAGCGAAATAAAGTCTAAAAGGTCAGAAAGACAAGCGAAAAGAACCTGAAAATGGGCCAAAAATGGACCAATCAAAATCCCTCAAGCTTGCCTTTTACTTGTTCTCAAGAAAAGAAAAACGAAACAAAACAAAAGAAGAAAATCTAACTCACTTTCATAGGATTAACGGTCACCTTAAGCACAAGTAACAAGCCATTTATACCTAAAGTCACCAATGAGGACGAGTATGCTCTCGCAAAGGTTTCCAAAGAGTTTAACACATGATTCTTAGCATCAACCGACGCTAGGTTAAGGCAAAGGAAAAAAAAAGGAATAGAAAATAAAACAAGAAAAGCAAAAGAAAAGAAAGGAAAAGAAAAGAAATAAAATTGTCTACCCAACTCAGGAGAATGTGCACAAAAGAATAAAATATTTCGTAGTCCTACCAATCTGCCTGCAAACGACCTCAGGAATTGACTCAAAATGAAAAAAGAAAGTAACTAAGAAAACTATGCACAATTTAGTAGTCCTAAGGCTAATTTTACCGATCATACTACAAAACAACCAAAGAGCTCAAATTCACCTAGCTAGGAGTGTCTCGAGAATCCGCGAAGGAACCAGGTAGAAAAGAGTAAAACGAATCTGTTTTAAGTGAATCATTTATTTAAGGTTAACTTGATCTCTCTCCTTCTTCACCCGCTCCATAGACTTGGCTATCTTCTCGAACGATAGGGAGGAATCAAGCCCACATGAGTCGGAATGAATTCTTATGGATGTGATGTAAAGCTTGGGCAAGGGTATCGAAAAAATTAGCTAAGTGGTGGCACCCTACAATGAAGTACAAAAACATAAGAGGATCATAACTAAACCAAAAACCCGGGGAAAATCCTCCCTCAAGCTTATTCAAGCAATACAAATACACAAAAACTATCGAAAAATACAAAAAAAAAAAAATGAACAAAGTTTTTGTTCTCCCCATCAACCTGAAGGACACAATGTCCTCATTATGGGAAATGGAAGGAGGAAATTTTCAATTTTTATGATTTTTTTGGAATTATTAGAATTTTCATTTTTTAATTTCCTTGTCCTTTTTTTCATCGATAAAAATAAGATCTTCATTAAGCAAACTAAACATCACACATACAACCAAAGCGTTAGCAAGGCTAGCCAACAGGGCCCAACCAACACCAACCCACTTAACCAACTAATACAAACCATTAAACCAAATCACATCTTTCCAAGAAATCTTCTTAGGAAGAACACTAGCTACCCTAAGTAGCACAATTTCTTTAATATTTTTAACAATAATACTAATATTACAAGACTCATTTTTCCAAATTTTTTTATTCCTAGCAGTCCAAATAGCATAAACTACTGCCTGAATTGCTCCTATCCACACCCCTTCTGAAATTTGGAAGCAAAGCCCTACCTACTGATCTGCCTGCATAAGTGCTGCACCTACAAACTGTTGTTCCTGATCTGCATCCATTCCCTGATCTCTCCCCAAATATGTTGAGCTACAGAGCAAAGGAAGAACAAATGAGCATGGCTCTCCAACCCCTGACTGCATAGCAGACACATAGCCGAATTGCAGACCCCTATCTCCATCAATCTGTCCCTGGTCTTCAGCCTACCCTGCCTAACAAGCCAGAACACAACCCTGTGCTGGCTTGGGCACAGTCAGTCTATGCCACACAAAACTACTCCATTGCACCTCTTGATGCTAAGAATAACACATCTTCTTATAGATAGCAGACACTGTAACAACCCGTTTTTTGAGCAATGACGTTAGCGGTGATAACGTTGTAAACAGGCAATTACCAATCGATTTAATAACAGATAAGTAACTAAAACTGATGGATGAATGGAAAATTATTAATATTATTAATGAAACCCAAAAGTACTTAAGTGAAAACTATTAAAACAAATCCAACACGAAGTACTACAGCTCGATAAAACTAAAACTACTAGAAACAGGAGCCTAGAACACTCGTTCATCACTCAAAGCCGTCTCTACTCCTCATCCTGCTGGAACAAAGAGTGCCTACTCAGAATGTTCCTAAACAACAGTTTGTCACAAGAAGGGAACTTGACCAGGTCGTCACTCGGCTGTCAAGGACACTTCAGGCAAATCTGCATGCCATATTCTCATACACACCAAGTAACGAGACCTTGCACTCAGCACCATCCAAGAGCAAGGTTCCATCCAAAGGTAAAGATCCTCAGGAAAAATCGAGAGTCATGCTGAAGGGCGGACCTTATCGGCCCCCTCCAGAGATAACTCACCGAAGCTACTCAGCTCGAAAAGTAACGCCCCAAATTTGTGTTATATTTGCTTTGATAGTGTTGCTTGATGTCATATTTAATTTTGTGCATGGTCTAAATTTATTTGGGCTACTTTTGTTGCTTGAGTGTGATTATGTTATTTTATTTTATTATTTAGAATTATTAATTTTCTAAATTAATTAATTATGGGTCAAGTGCAAAATTAATCTGATTATTCATGCTTGAGTGCAAATGGCCCATGAGAACTTGATGTCCCATTTTAGTTGCTCCCAACCGGCCCCCCTCCTTTGCTTGGCTTAATTGCCACTTGTTTTGTGTTCAAACCTATCTAACTTCTATAAACAAGAGGTGTTAGTATGACATTAGGATAATTTGCTCATTTAATCACCATTTGCTCACAATAAAAATTAAACACACTCCTTCCTTGACTCCATTCCACACGCCATTTTTTGCTCCCATTGACTAACAAATTTGTTCATCATCTTTTTCAACCCAAAACTTAAAGATTCTTCTTCCATTGATATTTAAGTGTTTAAACACAAGTTAATCCTCATTAATTTCAATCAAGATCGATTGTTCGAGTTTGGTTTTGTGTTTTGTTCGTGGGGTTCAAAGGGTGTTCGTGGTTCATGTTGTTGGGTCGTGTTGTCCGTAGTGCTGCACAATGGTTCACGACTGGGTGTTCTTGTGTGCAGTGGTCGTGCGGTGGTGTTCTCCTTATTGTGCACGTGTGAACGGTGGTGCCATTGTGGTAGTTGCATCGTGTGCAAGTCTCGTGGTGGCCGAGTGTGCCCGTGTTCGTGTGGTTGGGCCGTGAAGAACACTGTATTTGGGCAGCGAGTTTTGTTATCTTTTGCAATCAAGTTTTGTCAAGGTAACATGTTTTTTTATCCTAGTTTGAATACCATGATCATAGGATAGATTTGGTGACCAAATTAGACCAAAAGGTTTGATGAATTTGAGTGAAACAAACCCATTTTATGCGTGAATTTCTGGGCAGTTTTGGGAGTTAATTTTGTGATGTTATTGCCTTGTTTTCATGCATATTTTGATAACATTTGATAGATTCATGTTTAATTATATTTATGTACAATTTGTATGAAGTTTATATGATGTTTTGATGCATAAAATCGATGAAAATGTTGCTGCAATTTACATGAAATATGCGTGTGTTAGTTATGCGTGATGTTGGGGCTGATTTTGTGATCAAGATTTGATTATTTCATGCTTATAATTGATGATTATTATGTTGTGCTATTGATGTGTCGAGTTTGTACAAGTTATTTAGCTCCATTATAGTTTATTTATGTAATTAGTTTAGTGTAAATTTGCACATTTTGTTACTTTCAAGTTTAAACGAAAGTTTTACTTGAAATGTAAAGTTGTAGTGCATTTTACGATTTTTATTGCTTTTTAGGAATTAGTTTGTTTTTTTTTTCTATGTTGCTCTTTTATTTTTGTTAGGCTTTGGTTCATTGCCCTTGAAGTGGTAGAAGATTTTAACGAGTTTTTGGTGAAGAATTGAAGAAGAAGAGCTTCGCAAAAGCCATGGTGTATAATGACGGTCAAAGAGACATTGAGAATGTTTACGACTAACTTCAAATGTTCATAACTTTCAGTATATGCATTTTTTTTGTATGATTCAAGTTGGAGGTGATAGCTTTCTTCAAGAGCTTTCCAACGACTGGTCATAAGCTCAATTTGGATGAGAAACGAGGGAGATATGATTGTTTTAGTCTGAGCTGTCAGGCCCTCCTCGCGAGTCGCGACTATTTCTCGCGAGTCGCGACCCATCCTTGGGGTGCCTCACCAGAGCAGAGCAGAGCAGGGCAAGGCAGAGCAGATTTGGGTCAGTAGCTTCTCGCGAGTCGCGAGTTTTGGTCGCGAGTCGGGACCCCTGTGCGGTGGCTGTTGTTTTGTTTTCTTCTCTTGCAAGTTGGCTTGTTTTCTTTTGTTTTGATTGGTTGAATGTTGAGGCACGTAGGCAGGGCAGTAATAAGTTAGGAGAGAGGTTAAGAAGGGTAAGAACATATCCTATTTTCACACTTAGATTTTTGCACAACTCCTTCTTCTCTACTTAGCTTCTCACCATTTTTACTCTTTGAATGAGCTTCAAAGCTTTATGTATTTTGTTTTCCATGAAGCTTGTAGCTTAAACTTTATCTTGGTGAAGATTTATTGAAGCTTCCTCTATTGTATTGTGAGAATTCTACTCTTTATTTATATTTGATTATCACTTGTTTTTCATGTTTGAATATGTTGGTTTGTTGCATAGCTTGCTAGGAGTACTACTAGTATTGTTGTGTTGATGAATTATTGCTAGATTTGTGATTTGCCTTGCTAAGGAAATCCCTTGTCAATTAGTAGCAAGTTAGGGTTTGGTTTGGATGTTCTACATCCTTATTTCTCCTTAAGAATTCAAGTGTGTTGTTATATGTTAAAAGCTTTTTTAACATAAACGATCTTAATGTTCTCTTCTCTTAATGCTATTCTCGGATTGAACTTAGATGCCGATCTTCTAGGTTGTCTTTGAATAAGGGTTTTGTAGTATTGGAAATTTTACTACTTAGCTAATCATAAGGAGATTAGAAGATTTATTCTTCACATTAGGTAATCAAGATTATAGATTTTGAGTTGTTTCCGATGATCGATACTCTAGTCGAAGTGGATATTAATTGGATCCAAGACCTCCTTCTTTGATTTCTAATTAACCGATTGTTGAACATATTTATTCTAAATCAATTCCATTGTTTTTATTGAGTTTCTGAATAGTTTAATCATTAGCTTAACAAATTTATAAACCCCCTCTTTTTACCATTTTACTTTATTTCATTTTAGTTTAATTCAAGTACATTTAAGTAATCCTAGTTCCCTGTGGATACGAACCTTACTTCCCTGCTACATTTATTTGTATTAGAAAGTAAGAGAATTATATTTGGTTTTGGCGCATACGACAAGGGTCTGCCAGCTATGTTATGATTGATTTTGATCATGAAAAGTATCCAAGATTGCATGTTGTATGATGAATCAAGGAAAAGTTTATGCATGATTGTTCATAGTGATATGCGTGTGTATTGATTATTATTCATGATGGTGTTCTTGATAATCTTGATGGGTTTTATGTGAATCTTGAATTGATAATTGATGAAAGAAGTTATAGAATGTGCGTGCGATGAATAATTTGATGATGGTTAATGTTTCTTGAAGTTTCTTGATTATTTTATAATGAATCTTGATTTTCTTGATTATGGGTAATTAGTCGATAAGTATAGATTGTGTGGTCTAGGTTAAAGAAAGTTAAAGAAAGTCTAAAGAATGATCAAAGAAGTTCAAAGAAAGTAATGTACATAGTTATACTAAAGTAAAGACGTAATATGTAGGCTTGAGAATAACCAAGATGTAATGGAGTTGTAAGATTAGCTTGAATTTGCATATAAGACGCCTAACCTTAGAGGAAGATTCTATGACTTGGGTTAAGACGCTGCCACTATCCTAAGCGCGGTATTGGGGTAGTTTATACTTGTTATGTCGTCTTTATGATATGGGTCCGTAAGATGAATTCAAGGGTATGGGAGTAAGATTCTCATCCCCGGCATGATAAGAAGTTCGATCACGTAAGATGTGTTCGTACGAGCATAGTCCGGTCTAATATATAGATGATAGCAACGAAGATATTGTAAGTTTAAGTAAAGTTAAGGAAGTTTAAGTGAGTTGTTATTTTTATTTCTTGGCACTATTATTTAAGCTTTGCTCGTTTATTTGTGTGATTGTCTGTTTTGTTTAACTAATCTGTTTTATGTTCATATGTATCCAATTTAGGGTGGAACTGTTATGTTACTCACCACTGATGGTGGATTTATATTTTCAAGTAACTCTGATGGTGACTGTGATCCTTAGCTTTGGGATTGGGCGAGCGTTGTTGTACTTGTTCCTATGTAGTTTATTTTCGATTTTGGGATTTGGATTATTGGTAGTTTGTATACTTTAACTCTAACTACAATTGTGGAGTTAATTCTTTAGTATTGACTTTTGAGGTTTTCGTTATGTACAACTTGTGGTAATTGTACATTTGGGATTTTTAGTAGTATAATTTGAATTAAAGTTTTTGGTTTAAAGTATGTTTGTTGTTAGTATGACAATTCGACTCGTCAGTTCCTTTCGCGGCTGATTTGTAAGAGTCGGGTCGTCACAGTTGGTATTAGAGCCGAAAGGTTAAACCTTAAGTGAGTATTAGGATTTGAGTAAATCCGGGAGTTGTGAGTTGTACCTTTCCCGAGTGATAAACCCAATTAAGAATAAGTAAGTATAAGGGAGAAGAGTGACGGGTAGAAAAGCCGGGATAGGACTCTTTTCTCTTATTTTGTTGTTGTGTGCTTGACTATAGTAGTGGACTTTTGACTAACACTTCTTGTTATGCTATTTTCAAGCATGTCCACGCCTCGCCGGTCAAATTCTGGACGACAGTGGCTACGAGCACTTGGGGAAGCTATTCTTAAGTTAGCGCACCATAGTCGTCAACCTCCTAGCTCGCAGACGACGTTCGATCGTATCACTCGTCATCGACCACCAACTTACGATGGTACTGCCGGTCCTACGGTTTTGGAGAGCTGGATCCGCGAGATGGGGAAGCTCTTCGACGCCAAGTTTTGTCCTGAGCACGAGAAGGTCCAGATCACCGCCTACTACTTGAGAGGAGAGCCTGACAATTGGTGGAGCGTGGCTAGGGATGCGCTCATGCCTTTGCATGCGATGACTTGGGACGAGTTCGTGGCTAAGGTTTAGGAGAGGTTCTACCCCGACGAGTTACAGTGGCAGAAACAGGAGGAGTTTCTTACTCTCACTCAGGGTAAGATGACGGTTCAGACCTAAACCGATAAGTTCGCTGAGCTATCGAGGTTCGCTAAGTCTGTTGTTCCCTCCGAGGATGAGTGGGTCATTAAGAAGCTTCATCCGAGGATTCGCGTTCACGTGATCAGCAGTGGAGCGAATTCATTTCAGCGAGCTTACGAGGTAGCACTCGAGATCCAGGCGTTTGTTATCGAGGGAGAGGAGAGCAAGAAGAGGACCCCGACCCCGGTGACGTCTCCACCTTTCAAGAAGCCCCGGTTTAGTACTCTTAGCAGTAGCCCTCAGATCGCCAGTTCATATAAGGGTTCTGAGAGTTCAAAGTGCAAAGGTTGTGACAAGGACTTCCATCCAAGGAAGCGATGCAACGGAACGCCTATTTCATGTTTCATCTGCAGGAAGGAGGGCCATCAGGCATCGGTCTGCCCCGAGAAGAAGCCGAGCACCAAAGTCAAGCAACTGCCTGCACCGACCAAGACTCCTATGAAGAACCGAGTCTACTGTATGACAGAGGCAGAGGCAGAGGTCCAGCCTAACGTAGTCTTAGGTAAGTTTCTTGTTTCTGGTGTCTTAGCTTACGTTTTGTTCGATTCTGGTGCAACAGTTTCTTTCGTGGCTAGTAGTTTTGTCTTGAGGACTAATCTACTTGGTAGTACTCCTGTTAGCTCTGTTATAACTCTCCCTTCTGGACAGGATTTTGTTTGTCAACGCAAGTTTAGAGGAGTACCCATCGTTATTACTGGAGAGCAAGCGACGACCGATCTTAAGGAGTTCCCGCTGATGGAGTTGACGTTATTCTTAGCATGGACTGGCTGTCGAGTTATCGAGCAACCATATGTTGCCGAGACCAGTCAGTGACATTCCAAGGACCTTAAGGGCCAATTCTGGTGGCCTAAGATGAAGCAGGATGTGGCAGAGTTCGTAGCTCGATGTTTGGTCTGTCAGAAGGTTAAGATCGCGCATCAGCGACCAGGAGGTCTTTTACAGCCACTACCGATTCCGACCTGGAAATTTGAGTCAGTATCTATAGATTTTGTGGTTAGCCTGCCTACCTGTAATGGGATGAATGACATTTGGGAAATTGTGGACAGGTTGACTAAAGTCGCTAGATTCATACCGATGAAGATGACTTGGTCGATGGAGCGCCTAGCAGAGGCTTATACCCAGGACATCATTCGATTGCACGGAGTTCCGAGGGATATAGTTTCTGATCGAGATCCGAGATTCTTGTCTCGTTTCTGGAAATCGGTTCAGGATGCCTTCGGGACGAGGTTGAAGCTTAGCACCGCATTTCACGCGGCGACGGATGGCCAAACTAAGAGGACCATACAGACTCTAGAGGACAGGTTGCGAGCGTGTACTCTAGAGTATCATCAGTCATGGGTTAGGATGCTTTGCTCGGTCGAGTTCTCTTATAATAACAGCTATCACTCCAGCATTGACATGGCTCCGTATGAGGCCTTTATGGCAGGAAATGTCGGAGTCTGATTTGTTGGAATGATATCAGTGATTCTGTGGCATTAGGACCTGAGTTTGTACGAGACAATGTGGAGAAGGTCAGAGTCATTCGATCGAAGATGCAAGCTGCTCAGAGCCGCCAGAAGTCTTACGCTGACCGCCGACGTAAGTCACTGACGTTTGAGGTAGGTGACAGAGTCTTGCTTGAGGTTTCACCATTTAGAGGAGTTGCTCGCTTTGGACAGAAGGGGAAGCTCCGACCGAAGTTCGAGGGACCTTACGAGATACTTGAACGAGTTGGGGAAGTGGCATATCTGTAGGAGCCACGGCCGGCTCCCCACTTTTTTTTGCATGCTCCGCCCGTCGCCGCCAAGAGGCCGTTTTAGGCCTAGGCGTATTGGCGATGGGAGGAAGAATGGACTAGATAGAGGGAAGAAAAGATTAAAAAAATGGACATTATTAGTAGGAGTCGCCAATGAGTTTTTAGGAAGTAAACTCATAAACCATGTATTTAGATCAAAAGAAAAAATGGGACACTTTAGGGATGGATCTAAATAGCACGATTTCAACGCTTCGATCCCATGGGGATGACTCCAAAAAATGGTCATACGAACCAAAGATTGAATTCGGGGGCAAGGGCACTAATATGGCGGAATGCGTCATATTAGCCCGTAGGCGGCCTTTACTAATTTCTCTCAATTGCAAATATACAAGTTATATAAAAAAATTATTTTAAAAAAGAAATTAGCGACAAAAACAAAATTTCAACGCTGATAAATCAGTGTTTTGAAAACAAATGCGCTGCCATGTCAGCGTTGAAATAAAAATCGAGCTAACAAGTCAGGAAACTTGTCAAAAATAGTTTGTCGCTGATTTTTTGTTAATAAAAAAGTAGTTTGTCGCTGATTTTTTTGTTAATAAAAAAATGAAATAAATAAAATAAAATATTTACAAATGTACAAAGAAAATAAATGAAAAGTAAGAATCTCAGGAAACTTACCACTTCTCGTTCGAAGATTTTTCCTTGAGTGTTTAATTGGACAAAATTTCGCCTTTATATAAAGAATAGATGAAAAAGTAAGCCCGTTTGTAAAATATAAAAGAATTTTTTGAAAGAATTGAGTATTATGGAGTAATAACTAATAAGAGTATAGAATGAGTTGTAGTAGGAAGTATGAGGAAAAGAAAAAAAAATTGTCCTTTTGAAATGAGAAATTGGGGTTTTTATAGGAAAAAAGATGTCAGCGCGTTTTGGAAATCAACGCTGATACGTCAACGCGTACCCATAAATAACGCTGCCAGGTCAGCGCAACTTATTAGTTTACGCTCATATCTTCAGCGCGAATCTTTTATTTACGCTCATATAATAGCAAAGAAATCAATTAATGAGGAAAAAATCATTGAAGATCAACGATTTGCGCTATATAATCAGCGAATTATCTTTTGACGCGCTAGCACAGTCAGTGTATGAAATAAATCAACGCTGACAAATCAGTGTATCCAAATTAGAAGCGCTGATTTGTAAGCGTATCCTAATTAAAATCGCTGGTTAGTGAGCGATAAAATATTTGACTCAAAATTTCAAAACGCCGTAATTTGATATGTAACTCCAAATAGGATATGTAATATATCGTTTTGAAGCTTTTTCAGTCTACTATATGACTGCAATATAATTTTTAAAATAATGTTTGGTTGAAAAAAAAAAATTTTAATAAGGCTTAATAATGTCCAGTAACACACAATTAGTCAATCCTCTAGAAAAGTGAGTTTATTAATATCATCATCGAGTCTTTCCTCGGGACAGGGGACTAATTCTGGTGTCAACAATATCGTTTAGCTTTACCGCCTTGTTTATCTAATGTTCACGATGTGTTTCATGTTTCTCAGCTAAGGAAACATGTATATGATTCTAACCACATCATTCCAGTGGAGTCAGCCACCATTGAGCCGAACGTGACTATTGAGGAGCGACTAGTCCAGATCTTGGATCATGAAGAGAGGACCCTCCGACGCAAGCAAGTCAGACTAGTTAATGTGTTATGGAGAAGCCAACATCATGAGGAGGCAACATGGGAGACTGAGGCGTCAATGAAGCATAAGTACCCAGAGTTATTCGAAGGTGAGCAATCTCTCTTGCTTTAAAATTGCGGGACGAAATTTTTTATAAGGAGGGGAGGTTGTAACGCCCCAGATTTGTGTTATATTAGCTTTGATAGTGTTGCTTGAATTCATATTTAATTTTATGCATGGTCTAAATTAATTTGGGCTATTTTTGTTGCTTGAGTGTGATTATGTTATTTTATTTTATTTTATTATTTAGAATTATTAATTTTCTAAATTAATTAATTATGGGTCAAGTACAAAATTAATCATGATTATTATTCATGCTTGAGTGAAAATGGCCCATGAGAACTTGATGGCCCATTTTAGTTCCTCCCAACCGGCCCCCCTCCTTTGCTTGGCTGAATTGCCACTTGTTTTGTGTTCACACCTAACTAACTTCTATAAATAAGAAGTGTTAGTAAGGCATTAGGATCATTTGCTCATTTAATCACCATTTGCTCACAATAAAAAATTAAACACACTCCTTCCTTGACTCCATTCTACACGCCATTTTTGGCTCCCATTCACCAACAAATTTGTTCATCATCTTTTTCAACCCAAAACTTAAAGATTCTTCTTCCATTGATCTTTAAGTGTTTAAACACAAGTTAATCCTCATTAATTTCAATCAAGATCAATTGTTCGGGTTTGGTTTTGGGTTTTGTTCGTGGGGTTCAAAGGGTGTTCGTGGTTCATGTTGTTGGGTCGTGTCATCCGTGGTGCTGCACGGTGGTTCACGGCTGGGTGTGCTTGTGTGTAGTGGTTGTGCGGTGGTGTTCTCCTTATCGTGCACATATGAATGGTGGTGCCGTGGTGGTAGTTGCGTCGTGTGCAAGACTTATGGTGGTCGAGTGGCGTTATCTTTTGCAATCAAGTTTTGTCAAGGTAACATGTTTTTTCATCCTAGTTTGAATACCATGATCATAGGATAGATTTGGTGACCAAATTAGACCAAAATGTTTGATGAATTTGAGTGAAACAAACCCATTTTATGCGTGAATTTCTGGGCAGTTTTGGGAGTTGATTTTGTGATGTTTTTGCCTTGTTTTCATGCATATTTTGATTACATTTGATAGATTCATGTTTAATTATGTTTATGTATAATTTTCATGAATTTTATATGATATTTTGATGCATAAAATTGATGAAAATGTTGCTGGAATTTACATGAAATATGCATGTGTTAGTTATGCGTGATGTTGGGGCTGATTTTGTGATCAAGATTTGATTATTTCATGCTTATAATTGATGATTATTATGTTGTGATATGTTATGATTGATTTTGATCATGAAAAGTATCTAAGATTGCATGTTGTATGATGAATCAAGGAAGAGTTTATGCATGATTGTTCGTAGTGATATTCATGATGGTGTCTTGATAATCTTGATGGGTTTTATGTGAATCTTGAATTGATAATTGATGAATTAAGTTAAAGAATGTGCGTGCGATGAATAATTTGATGATAGTTAATGTTTCTTGAAGTTTCTTGATTTTTTTATAATGAATCTTGATTTTCTTAATTATGGGTAATTAGTCGATAAGTATAGATTGTGTGGTCTAAGTTAAAGAAAGTAAAAGAAAGTCTAAAGAATGATCAAAGAAGTTCAAAGAAAGTAATGTACATAGTTATACTCAAGTAAAGACGTAAGATGTAAGCTTGAGAATAACCAAGATGTAATGGAGTTGTAAGATTAGCTTGAATTTGCATATAAGACACCTAACCTTAGAGTAAGATTCTATGACTTGGGTTAAGACGCTGCCACTATCCTAACCGCGGTATTGGGGTAGTATATACTTGTTACGTCGTCATTATGATATGGGTCCGTAAGATAGGTTCATGGGTATGGGAATAAGTGTGACGACCCGACTCTCTTAAACCGGCGCGGAAGAAACCGACGAGTCGAATAGTCAATTCTAACAAACTAAAATACTTAAAAATTAAAACAAAACCTCAAATAGAATATATACTAAATCCGAAAGTACAACACCCACAAGATTGTACATATCTAAACCGAAATGTCATTATTACTACTACTAACAATATAAACTCCAAATAGATGTCAGAGTTAGAAACTACATATATCACTACTATAGTCTATACTAGAATCGTAAAACAACAAAAAAAGATCTAAATAGCATCGGCACTCGCCCAACCCAAAGCTAAGCAAGAACCTCATCATCAGAATTACCTGAAAAATAAACAACAGTCCACCGTCAGTGGCGAGTAACATAACTGTCCCACCCTAACGGGGATACACAGATCATATCATAAATCAAACAATCAAATCAAACATCCAAACATGCGAATCATAACAAGTAATCATGCTGACTCGACTAACTTTAACCAACAATTAATATATCTTTAAACTTTAGCGCAATCATTTACATACTAGACCGGACTATGCACATACGAATGCATCTTACGCGATCGAACTTTCTACTATGCCAGGATTGAGAATCTTACTTCCAACCCCATGAAAACCATCTTACGGGAAATCCATATCCGAAGACGACATAGTAAGACCACCAACTATCCCAATACCGCGGATAGGATAGGGGCAACGTCTTAACCCAAATTCTTAGAATCTTACTCTAAGACATAGGCGTCTAATAGTAAAATCAAGCAAATCTTTATCTTTAATTTACATTCTTAGTTAGTCTTAAGTTGCATCTTACGTCTTGACTTAAGAATAACATGTAAATCAATCAATCTTGGTACCTCAATTACCATTCTTTAACTTTCCTTTATCTTTTCTTTAATTCTTTTTAACTTTCTTTAACTTTCAAAACTCGACCAAGAATTCATAAAGAACTTAACAAAACTCATAAAGAACTCAACCAAGATTCAAGAACTCAATCAAGATTCAAGAACTCATTCAGGAAACCATCCATAATCATATCATCAAAATCACTCATAACCATGACTAAATTCAACAACTTTTCATCAACTTGTATACATCAAAATTTCATGAAAACTTGAACATGGTCATCAACAAACATGTAATTAATATAAGTAAACATAATGTTCGTAGAATCATGGCAAGATCATCATAAAACAAATTCCCAAACCAGCTCATAAATTCACGCATGGCAAGGGTAATATTCATCAACATCGGTCTAATCTAATCATTTAATCTACCCTATGAATCATAGTATACCAACTAGGATTTTGATAGTATGTTACCTTATTGGAGTATAAACAAATTAACACACGAAAACACTCAAAACTTGCTGCCCGGAAACCAAACCACACGGCCCTAGTAGCACGGTGCACCCACGGCTTCCACACGGCACAACCTTGAGCACGGCTTGCACGAACCACCACCACGGCCTGCACGAACCACCACCACGATTGCACGAACCACCACCACGAATCACCACACGGTCACCCATGAAACTCACATGAACCAAGCCCGGAAACCAACCCGAACTAGTGATCTTGAATGAAGCAATTGGGGTTTAGTTTATGTTTTGATACTTAAAGATCAATGGATGTTGAATCTTTAAGTTTGGGTTGGAGATGGTGATGAACAATGATTTGGTGTTTGGAGCCAAAAATGACGTGTGGAACAAAGGAAAATGGAGAGTGTTTGGCTTTTTAATTTGGTGAGCAAGTGTGTTTAAGATAGCAAAATGAATCATAAGCCTTACTAACCCTTTTATTTATAGAAGTGGTCTAAGGTGTGAACATGAGGCAAGTGGCAAAACTTGCCATATAACAAGGGGGCCGACTATAGTCTTGCAAATGGGCCAAATTGGGTTTTCGATAAATAATTGGGCTAATTGCACTCATGCGTGACTAATCAAGCGTAAATCGCATTTGGCCCAAAAATATTAATTAATTAATTAGAAAAATTAAATAATAAAAATTCTAATTAATTAAATAATAATAATAAAATAAATAATAATAATCAATCAAAATCAAAATAATCAAATTTAATCGAAATTATTCACATAAAATAAAATAAATAGTCCAAAATAAATTTTGGACCATACATAAAAGCACATAAATAACAAATAAATCGGTGACAGAAATACCGATAATTCTGGGTCATTACAATAAGATTCTCATCCCTGGCATGATAAGAAGTTCGATCACGTAAGATGTGTTCGTGCAAGCATAGTCCGGTCTAATATGTAGATGATAGCAACAAAGATATTGTAAGTTTAAGTGAGTTGTTATTTTTATTTCTTGGCACTATTATTTAAGCTTTGCTCATTTATTTGTGTGATTGTCTATTTTGTTTATCTGATCTGTTTTATGTTCATATGTATACACTTTAGGGTGGAACTGTTATGTTACTCGCCACTGATGGTGGATTTATATTTTCAGGTAACTCATGGTGATGCTTAGCTTTGGGATTGGGCGAGCGTCGTTGTACTTGTTCCTATGTAGTTTATTTTCTGTTTTAGGATTTGGATTATTGGTAGTTTGTATAATTTAACTCTAACTACAGTTTTTGAGTTAATTCTTTAGTATTGACTTTTGAGGTTTTAGTTATGTACAACTGTGGTAATTGTACATTTGAGATTTTTAGTAGTATAATTTGAAGTAAAGTTTTTGGTTTAAAGTATGTTTGTTGTTAGTAAGACAATTCGACTCGTCGGTTCCTTCCGCGACCGATTTATAAGAGTCGGGTCGTCACATGAACGACCCAAAGTCACACTCCCGTCATAAGGAGTGCTGAGCCGCGGCCTGTAATCGACCTGGAAAAACCGCGGGATATCCGTGGGAAGAAGAATGAAAAGTCCCGACCGCCTGAGCATCGGTCATCCTGCTAGGAGAGGTTGGCCGAGCCAAGGGATGACTGTATCACATTTCCCCCTCGGTCAGAAATTGATGGGGCAACAGATGCAAGAACTCTCTTAAACAACAGAAGACTTCATAACGGATATATGGACGCTCGGGAAGTCAAAGATCAGAGACGTCATCAAGATGCTTGGCGGATAATAGAGCAAAGAAGGGAGCCTCCACCTGAGAAAACTCAGCGGGATAACCAAAGGTACCGAGACTATCTTGAAACAGCCCAACTCCCCGAGCCAAGGATCGGAGGGCGCTCCCATCATGGGTCCTCTCGCGACCAACGGGCAAACTCGGCCATTCAAGACGAGGTCGGCACATCCCGAAGGAATGCCCCCCGAACAGATCCCTCAGTGGTACTCTCTTGTCAGACCCCGTTTAGTCGGGAGATTGTGGAAGTATCTGACCCGAGTAAGGTCAAGGTGCCTTCCAATGAATCTTTCCAAGGAACTAGAGACCCCACTGACCATCTAGCGGCGTACAAAGCCCACATGGCAGTGCAAACTGGGTGTATGGAATCATGGTTGTAAGTTCAATGTATACTCAAGAAGGGGGGGGGGTTGAATTGAGTATGTGTGTTTCTTCAAATCGTTTTCAAGGTTTGTTTATATTTTGTGAGAACAACGACAGAACAATAAATAAGAGTAGGGACACAAGGATTTAATGAGGTTCGGCCTCTAAACAAGCCTACGTCCTCCACTCTCTCACCAATATTATTAATGAACTCTGAATAATAACAAGGTTACACACTCAATTAAATTTTACAACTCTGTAACACTTAATTCCACAACTGTTAACTCTAACAGTTCACTCAATGTTCACAGAGCACTACCCAACCACTTCCCTTTAAGTGGTTCAAAAATTACAATCTCAAATCTCCGTAAATTTTCTCTTAAAGATGGATAAGGAGATGATTTTTTTCTATGGATAAAATCTCAGAAAATATGGCTTGGTTTTCTTTGAAGAGCAAGAGTCACTTTAGGGTTTTTCAAATGATTCTTTTTATATGCAAATGAAAACCGTCCCTTAGAAGTGTTCTTGGAGACTTGCCTAAATTGTGCAAACAAACTCAGCTGACAAAAGTGCAAAGGTACTTATTTCAGACCTTTGTCTCCTTCCACTACATGTAGTGGAAAAGTACACTAAAGTCCAACAAGTACATTGCAAAGCTTATTTTGTTTATCAATATGGCAGATTTCCAAAACATAAGCGATCAATATTTTTCAAATAAATTTTCAAAAATAATTTTGAACACGAAAATCGATACTGATCACTTAAGTGCACGTGCGTAATACTGAGGTCTGTTCCCACAGTGGTCTCAGTACTACAAAGTCTACATCTAGTAAAGAGAACTGTTCTAAGCTTGTTCTTTGTCTTTTTTTAGCTTGTTCTCTTTACTGGACATAAACTTTAACTCTTTTTGCTCTTTACTTAGAAACACAAGTTACATTTTCCGAAGTTTATTTTACAAGAGGATCCTAGAAAAATAGAAAATAAAAGGCTCCAAGCTCTTGGCTTCTCATCTTCAAGTATCTCAAGGCCTTAAAATTTGCCTTGAAGTGTCCTCACTTGATTCAACATGTTTAAGCACAAACATGCATAGTAATCAAGTATAGAGAACTGGTTTGTCATTAATCAAATCAAACATGGTTCAACAATGGTGCAAATTCTTCCCAACTACCCTCAAGGGGACAACGCTCAGCTGATTCAATGATCTGCCTTCGGGCATCATTACTAGCTTCTCAGTCCTGGAGTCACTATTCATCAGCACTTCATTGCAAAATGAGGAAGTGACTATCAGGCATGAAGGAGAAACGATCAGGGTAGGAAGAACCCTTGGCCACTAGCAAAGAGAAGAGATAATCAGGGTGCTTAGAGAATACTGAGATGTATTCGCCTTCTCAATAAACGAAATGCCCGGTATCGATCCCTCAGTAATGCAGCATGAGCTGAACATCAAGGAGGGATACAAACCCGTCAAGCAGAAGCTAAGGCAGCAGGGTCAAGAAAGAACCTAGGCCGCAGCCGCCGAGGTCAAGAAGTTATTGGATGCCGGATTCATTCGAGATTGTCAATACACTGATTGGCTGGCCAACGTAGCGTTGGTAAGAAAGCCCAACAAAACTTGGCAAATGTGTGTGGACTTCACCGATTTGAACAAAGCTTGTCCCAAAGACGACTACCCTTTGCCAAAAATCGACAAGCTGGTCGATTCAATGGCGGGGCATGCTCTATTCAGCATCATGGATGCCAACACGGGATATCATCAAATCCCTCTGGCAAAAATAGACTAACCACACACAACATTCATCTCCAATCAGGGAGTCTACTGCTACAATGTCATGCCTTTTTGCATAAAGAATGTCGGAGCCACATACCAACGTCTGGTCAACAAGGACATCGAGAAACAGATTGGAAGAAACATTGAAGTATATGTGGATGACATGATCATCAAAAGTAAGCTGGCCTCAGATTATGTCCAGGACATGAGGGAAACTTTGGAGACACTCAGGAAATTCAGCATGAAGCTAAACCCCAAGAAATGTGTCTTTAGGGTCAAAGGAGGAAAATGCCTCGGATTCTTGGTAGACGAAAGGGGCATGGAGGCCAATCCTGATAAAGTCAAAGCCATACAGGACATGCTGAAGCCAAGGACGATCAAGGAAGTACAAAGATTGACCGGCTGTATCGCAGCCCTCGGACGTTTCTTATCTCGGCCAGCTGATAAGAGCCTGCCCTTCTTCCAGGCATTGAAAAAGGCAACATTCAATTGGAATGCCGAGGCTGAGGAAGCCTTTCAAAAGTTGACGGAACACCTCTCTCAGATCCCAAAACTGGTTTCTCCTCTTTCGGGAGAAGGATTGTTTCTCTATTTGGCCGTCTCCGAATACGCCCTCAGCGCTGTCTTTGTGAACGAAAGAGAACATGTTCAATATCCTATCTACTTCATCTGCCACACATACCAAGGTGTGGAATCAAAATACTCTCAGATCGAGAAAATGGTCTTTGCACTAGTAATGGCTAGCAGGAAATTGAAACCATACTTTCAGGCTCATCAGATTAAGGTCCTAATCGAACAACCCATCCAGAAGGCAATAGAAGGAAAGAACAACTCCACTAGGATATCATATTGGGCCGACCAACTCTTAGATTTTGGCCTTCAGTACGAGCCCCGCAGAGCCATCAAAGCTTAGGCATTAGCTGATTTCATTGTAGAATGCACGAACAAGCCAACCACTCAAAATAGCGGTCAGCCATGGGAATTATACATCAGTGGCTCAGCCACTAAAGGGGGGAGCGGAGCCGGTCTGCTCATCAAAACAAACACGGGCGAACAAATAGAGTACGCCGTAAGATTCGGATTCACTAAGTGGATCGAGGCCGAAGCACTAGCAAGCATCACTGACAGGCAGGTCAGGCAGTTCATATGGAAGAACATCATCACTCGGTTTGGCATCCCCTGAATGCTTATCTCAGATAACGGTCGACAATTTGATAGTGGACCCACTCCGGAATATTGTTCTGAATTCGGCATTCAGATAAGGTTTACATCCGTGGCTAGGCCTCAGACGAATGCTAAGGCCGAAGCCGCCAACAAGATCATACTGAAAGGAATCAAGACCCAGCTAGAAGGGGCCAAAGGTTCATGGTTGATGAGCTTCCAGGAGTCCTCTCGTCAGCTCGGACAACCAATAAGGAAGCAACGGGACATACTCCATTCACCTTGGTGTATGGCAGCGAAGCCGTCCTTCCAGTGGAAGTAGGGATACCTTCACCAAGGATCTCATACTACGAGTAAAAAGAAAATGAAGAAAAAAGGAAGGTAGACCTCAACCTTCTTCCCGAGACAAGGAATGATGCTCTCCTCAAATCCATCACCTACAAAGAAAAGATAACCCGATACTTCAATAAGAGAGTGGCCCCTCGGCCAATTGAGTAAGGTGATTGGGTACTCAGGAAGTTCGAGGCCACTGGAAGAAGACCCACTGAAGGAAAGCTAACCCCAAATTGGGAAGGACCATATCAAGTGGAAGAGGTTATCAGGCCAGGGTCCTACAAACTACAAGACGAAGAAGGTCAGTCGCTACCTCGGCCATGGAACACAGATAACCTGAAAAAGTTCTACATCTAAATTCCTTCAGAGTAGTAACTTCAAGTTTTCAACAAAACATGTAATTAGGGGCATATAATATGTAATCAACTAGCATGTAAAGAAGTACATATTTTGTTAAAATGCTACCTCTTAAATTGTACTCAGAAAAAGGCATAATTAAAAAGATAGCCAAGATGTTCTACAACAATGTACAAAATTACAATATTACATAAGAGGAGGATCAGGCTGGGACCCAACATGAGGATAGGTGGGGGAAGGATCAGCTTTCCTCTTTGATAGACGTTCTCTCTCAGGGTTCCCCACCTCTCGGTCAACATCATCATCATCGTTATCATCATCCTCATCGTCACCCGAGCTATCCTTACCAAGATTCGCAGCCAAACGATCAACCGCTGCTGCATCAACCTCACCATGACCCTCCTGGTGATCTACAGCATCAAACTCCTTGTCAAGCTCTTGCATCATGAGTTGATCCTTGAACTGAGCCTCGTCCACTTGACGCACCCGCTCATACTCAGCCTCAATCTCTTCCTTCTTCTCGGCGCATAAACTGCCGAGTACTTTGAGCATCCTCTCCTTTACTGTATGACCCTCCACTTTAGCAGCCTCCTGACTCAGGTCAACAATGTAATCCAAAGCCTCATCAGTTCCCTTCCAACTCTCGATAAGGGCATCTCGGCACGGCAACAGCTTGATCTTAGCCCACCGCTTATCATAAAAGTTGTGGGTCATCTCGTCCAAAGTCTGAAGAAGGGCGACGGCTCGTTCTTTTTCCTCTATGGCTGTCTCCTGGCTCTCAGTCAGAGCCTTCTCCAACTGGGCCCTCTCTTTGGCCAGTCTCCCCAAAACTTTGTTGTGACGAAGCAAGGCATCAGACGCCTCCTTCTTAGTCGCCTCAAGCTCAGCCCGAACGGAAGCTAGCTTAGTCCTCACACTCCCTACCTCAGCTTAGGTGAAAGACAACTCGGCACTCAGGGTGACCTCTCTCTTTTCCAAAGCTTGAGTCCTCTCAAGAAATGCCACCTTCTCGGCTTTCAGAGCACCCAACTCGGCCGAGAGACCGTCCATTTTCCTAGAGGCAATATCACAAAAGTGCTTGGACAAGGCACGCAGTCGCACAGACATCTACAATAGAAAATCTAGTCGGACATGCACAAGAAATTTAAAGGAAAAACAAGTTGGAAAGTTTACCTCCAGCCAATTTTGATGAAGGAAATCAACCTGCTCTAAACCCAGGTGTCTCAACTCCTTCTCATCCTCGGAAGAGCAAATCAACTTCATGCTCTGATTTATCCTACAGGACTTCTCAGCCAAGGATAGCTGAGAGAAGGAAATGTTATGTCCAACAGGAGGTGGTAACCCAACCTTCGTTTTCCCCTTATCCGCCCCCATGACAGGGGCCTCAGCCTCAGCATGTTTAAGGCCCTTAGGACCTACATAAGAGGATGCCTCAGCCTCAATAGGACGAACTTCCCCAGTGTTATTCTAGTAGGAACACGACAAGAGGGGGGTGAATTGTTGTGAAGAACTTGTAGCACAGATTTTCGACAGAAACAGAAATGAAAGGAACTTTGAGAAAAACTAAATGTAAAGAGACAGATTTCAACGAGAAAAACTTCCTGGCCCAAGGAAGAAAAACTCCACTTTTATATATAGGCCTTGTACACTCATACAACCCTAAATTCTCTATGGACCTCGTGAGTTCCTGTAGGAACTTACGACTCCGTTCTCTATCTCTTTCTTTTTTCTCTCTTCTTTATTCTCACATTTCTCTCTTCTCTTTTTCACTTTCTCAGTTCTCACACTTCTCTTTTTCTTTTTCTCATTCTCAAAATAATAACTCTAGTATCTTGAAATGCAAGTAAGAAACTAGATTGGAACTTTGGAACTTTTTGACACAAAACTCAAATAATGTAATTCTGAAAGTATGCTCTAGTTGTGTGTACTTAAGTGTCTGAATTATGTCTATAATTAAAGGTGAATGGTTGTAGTAATTACTTGGAGAAAAATCCTAATTGACCACCCACACTACCACACTAACCGTTCACCACTAACACACACATACCACTAACTTTGACTCCTTAATAATAGGACACTTACTAACTTAATTTTGACTAATCAAATCAGATTGAAAAAAACTGAACAAACTCAAAATAGTAATCTAACTAAACTTAGAAAATCTTTAAGAAAAAAAAACGGTTTTTAAAAAGAATGAAAAAACCTTTTTTTCTTTTTCTGTTTTTAAATTTATTTTTATAACAAAAATAAAAATTTTAATAAATAAATAAATCAGAATTAATAAATAAACAACCTAGTTAGTTAAGAGTTCCTAAAATAAAGGACACATAATATCAGCCAAATTTTAAGCCTTTAAACTTATTAAAACAATCAGAAATTAATTCAAACTGATCCTAAAATTTAGTAGAGTGCGTGGACTATCATAACCAACTGACCAGACATAAGTTCCTCTAGGAACATGACCCAAAGTTCCTCTGACAGACACGACTAAGTTCCAACCAGACTTAAATGCATTAATATACTTACATTTACCCTAGAACATTACATTATAACATTCATGGATGCTTCTCTTCATCAAGTGATTCGTTGGAATACTTGAAGTTCTTCTCATGTTCCTTGCTGAATTCTCTTTAGGAACTTCTCTGATGTCTATGTAGAAACTTGACAGCAACATATTCGATTCATATTTCGAACCTTCCCTTAGATCACCATCTTGTTTCTTCAAATGATTGAATCTTCATGTTTGAATCTTCAATACTTTATTTTATCTTCAAGATCTAAAATTCTCCAAGAACTCAAAGACACTTATTTGTAATTAAGTTTGAGGTTTATGTCATCATCAAAACTTAAAAGGAATATGTCAACAATTTCCCCCTTTTTGATGATGACAAACCGAGGCAAACTTAATTGATAACTAAAAACAAATAAACTCATTGAAAAAAGATTTTTCAATTTTTTAATTTTTTATGTTTCCACTTTATGAAATAAAAATAAAAACGTTAAACTAAATATTTTTGAATTTTTATTTTTGAATTTTTTTTATGTTTAATTAAATAAATGCAAATTAAACTAATTAAGAACTAACGAAATTAAAATTTACTATCAAGTTATATACATCTTAGCTCCACACGGAATCAAGAGAGTTAGCGAATTATTTACAAAAGATAGGAACTTTTGTACCACCTATGCCATTAGAGAAAGCTTTCATTTCATATGAGAATAAGATGAAAAAGAATTTAGTTTGCCATTCTTTCCCCCTTTTGGCATCATCAAAATCAATAGCATCACTCCATAAACATTTTTAATCGCATCACCATTAAACCAATAATGACAGATACCTGATCTCTAGAATAAGAAAATAACTCAAGTAGCAATCTAGCAATATTAGTCATCATAAAAGCATCATGGATGAAGTTAGCAAAATATAGGACATATATTGTAACAGCCCTGATTTTATAGGTATTTCTGTTGTCTATTTATGTATGTTTATGTGATTTTATGTATGTTTCAAATTTATTTTTGAACTATTTATTTTATTTTATGTGAATAATTTCGATTTAAATTCGAATTATTTTATTTTAATCAATTATTATTTATTTTATTATTATTTAATTAATTAGAATTTTATTATTTAATTTTCTAATTAGTTTTTTAATATTTTTGGGTTAACCGAATTAAGCATGATTAATCATGTAATTATTGTAAATTAGCCCAATTGCTCACGAGAGCCCAACTTTGGCCCGTTTTGCCTCAAGATAACCGGCCCCCTTTGATTAAGTGGCTTGATTTACCACTTGCCATGCATTCACACCTTAAACCACTTCTATAAATAGAAGGGTTAGCAAGGCTTGAGGATCCTTTTGCTCATTTGCCATCTTAACACACTTGCTCATCAATTCATTAGCCAAACACCTCTCAATTGCTCTCACCTCCACACGTCATTTTTGGCACTTCAAATTGTTCATCATCTTCTCAAACCCCAAACTTAAAGATTCAACTTCCATTGATCTTTAAGTATCAAAACACAAACTAAAACTCGTATTTTGCATTCAAGATCTATAGTTCGGGTTTGGTTTTGGGTCGTGTTCGTGTGGGTGATCGAGTGGTGACCATGGTGGTTCCGTGCAAAGCACGGTGGTGCTCGTGTGGTTCGCGCTGGGCAGCCGTGTTGCTCGTGTGGTTCGTGGTGGTGTTCGTGCAGGACCGTGCCGTGCGTGTTGCTTGTGCCGTGTCCGTGAGGCTTGGGCCGTGTGTTTTCTTTTCCGGGCAGCGAGTTTGCGTGTTTAATTTGCTTGTTCTTCATTAAGGTAACATGCTTTCTCAACTTGATTGGTATACTATGATCCATAGTATAGATTAAATGCATAAGATTAGTTTATTTTGAAGTTTTGACATGTTTATGTGTATGAAATGTAAATCTGATTTTTTAGTGATTTCATGATGATTTTAAGTTTTAAAATGATGATTCTAAGATTGATTATGTTAGTATTAAGTTTATGTTTATCATGTTCAAGTTTGGTGAATTTTGGATACTAGAAAGTTGATGATTTCATGTGTTGAATTGATTAAAGTATGCGTGTAATTTGTGTATGTATGGATGAGTTCTTGAATCTTGATTGAGTTCTTGGTTGAAGTTCTTGAATCTTGGATGAGTTCTTGATGAGTTCTTTGAGTTCTTGATGGGTTCTTTAAGGTTCTTTATGAGTTCTTGATTGAGTCTTTAAAGTTAAAGAAAAGGTTAAAGATAGTTATAAGATGTTGTAAGTTGTTTGGTTTACATGTTATTTCTTGAGTCAAGGCGTAAGATGCAACTTAAGAAGTAACTAAGAATGTAAACTTCGGATTAAAGGATTAAGGATTTAAAGATTAGCTTGATTTCGGTATTAGACGCCTAAATCGTAGAGTAAGATTCTATGTTTTTGGGTTAAGACGTTGCCCCTATCCTATCCGCGGTATTGGGATAGTTGGTGGTCTTACTATGTTGTCTTCAGATGTGGATTTCCAGTAATATTGGTTTCACGGGATTTGGGAGTAAGATTCTCAGTCCTAATATAGTAGAAAGTTCGAATGCGTAAGATGCGTTCGTACGTGCATAGTCCGGTCTAGTATGCGAATGATTGCGCCAAAGTATCGAGTCAAGTATGATTATTTGCTATTGTTCGTATGATTTGATATTATGATTTGGGTTATTTGATTTATGCTATGTTCATGTGTATTCCCGTTAGGGTGAGACAGTTATGTTACTCGCCACTGACGGTGTACTGTTGTTGTTTTTCAGGTAATTCTGATGATGAGGTCCTTGCTTAGCATTGGATTGGGCGAGTGCCGATATTGCTTAGATTTTGTATTGTTATGTTTCGATGTTTTCTAGTTATATACTCTAGTAGTAGTACTCATATACTTTACTATAACTCTGACATGTATTTGGAGTTACGTATGTTAGTAGTAGCAGTTTGACTTTTGGGATTAGTTGTGTACAATCTTGTGGGTAATTGTACTTTTGGTTTAGTAAATATAATCATTTCGAGGTTTTGTTTTAATTTTAAGTATTTTAGTTTGTTAGTTCTAACTATTCGACTCATCGGTTTCTTCCGCGCCGATTTAAGCGAGTCGGGTCATCACAGTTGGTATCAGAGCCGAATAGGTTTTAAGTGAAGTTTTAGGATTTCGAGTTAAACCCGGGAGTTAAGAGCTTTACTATTCCCGAATGATAAAACCAAACTTAGGATTAAGTAAAGGGAGAAGAGTTGGGTAGAAAGACTGGGATAAGATCTTTTCTATTTTCTTTTTCTCTCTTTATTTTGTGTACTTGAATGTGGTAGGGATGTATGACTGACATTGGCTATTTTGGTATGTCTTTTTGTTGTGATGTGTTGCAGCATGTCTACACCTCGCCGGTTGAGTACTGGACGACAGAGGTTGCGGGCACTCGAGGAGGCGATCCTTACGTTGGCGCACCATAGTCGTCATACGCCGAGTACACAGTCGACGTTCGATCGTATCGCACGTCATCGACCTCCGACTTACGACGGGGTTGCCGACCCCACTATGTTGGAGAGCTGGATCCGCGAGATGGGGAAGCTCTTCGACGCGACGTTTTGCCCCGAGCACGAGATCGCCGCTTATTATCTACGTGGAGAGGCCGATAACTGGTGGACGTTAGCTAAGGACGCGTGCTTGCCGTTACATTCGATGTCGTGGATCGAGTTCGTCGATAAGATCCATGAACGTTTCTACCCCGACGAGTTGCGGTGGCAGAAACAGGAGGAGTTTCTTACTCTTACACAGGGTAAGATGACCGTCCAGGCCTATACCGATAAGTTTACGGAGTTATCGAGGTTCGCTACGTCTGTGGTTCCGTCAGAGAAGTATCGGGTCAAGCGCTACATCAAAAAGCTAGATCCGAGGATTCGCGTTCACGTGATTAGTAGTGGAGCGACGACATTTCAGCAGGCTTACGAGGTAGCACTCGAGATTCAGGCATCGACGGCTAAGGAGGATGCGAGCAGGAAGAGAGCTCAGGTTCCGGCGACGACAGCTTCATTTAAGAAGCCCCTATTTAGTGCTCCTAGCAGTACCCCTCCGACCACGAGTTAGCATAAGGTTTCCGATGGCTCGAAGTGCAGAGGATGCGGCCGAGACTTCCATCCAGGGAAGCGGTGTGAAGGTTCGCCCATAGCGTGTTTTATCTGCAGGAAGGAAGGCCATAAGGCGTCAGTATGCCCCGAGAGGAAGCCAGACACTGAGGTTAAGCAGCTTCCGGCACCGACGAAGACTCCAGTGAAGAACCGAGTCTACTGTATGACCGAGGCGGAGGTCGAGGTTCAGCCTGACGTCGTATCAGGTAGATTTCTTGTTTCTGGTGTGTTAGCTTTAGTATTGTTTGATTCTGGTGCTAGTGTCTCTTTTGTGGCTAGTAGTTTTGCCTCGACGTCTAATCTTCGTGGCAGCTTTCCTATTAGTTCAATTGTAACTCTCCCTTCCGGAGAGGATTTTATTTGTCAGCACGAGTTCCGAGGAGTGCCTATCGTGATAGCTGGGGAGCAAGCGACGGCTGATCTGAAGGAGTTCCCGCTGATGGAGTTCGACGTGATACTTGTTATGGACTGGCTGTCGAGGTATCGAGCGATCATTCGTTGCCGAGATCAGTCAGTGACATTCCGAGGACTCTAGGGCAACCGAGTTACCTACTCTAGGTTCGTCCTTAAGGAAGGAGTTAAGGTAATCTCAGCCTTGAAAATGAGAAAGCATCGCCAGAAGGGACTTGACTGAGGAGCGTCCGTTGGACGATATACCTGTAGCGAGGGATTTCAGAGACGTATTATTTCCTGATGAGCTACCAGGAGTTCCATCCGAGCGCGACGTCGAGTTTCATATCGACTTAGCACCCGGGACAGCGCCGATTTCGAAGGCACCTTACCGGATGGCACCATCGGAGTTGCAAGAGTTAAAAACGCAACTCCAGGATTTGATCGATAAGGGCTTCATTAGGCCGAGCGTTTCTCCTTGGGGAGCACCTGTGCTCTTCGTGAAGAAGAAAGATGGTAGTATGCGCCTGTGCATAGACTACCGAGAGTTGAATCGGGTAACTATCAAGAATAAGTACCCGTTGCCTAGGATTGAGGACCTGTTCGATCAGTTGCGAGGAGCAGGAGTGTTTTTGAAGATAGATCTTCGATCTGGATATCATCAGATTCCAGTCAAGAAAGAAGACATTCCGAAAACTGCTTTTCGTACTAGATATGGCCACTACGAGTTCGAGGTGATACCCTTTGGCCTCACTAATGCGCCAGCCATGTTCATGGACCAGATGAACCGGACATTTCACCACTTACTCGATAAGTGTGTCGTAGTATTTATAGACGATATCTTAGTCTATTCGAGAGATGAGTCTGAGCATGCGGAACATCTCCGGATGGTACTTGAGATATTACGTAGTAATAAGTGGTTCGCGAAACTCTCCAAGTGTGAGTTCTGGCTTCACGAATTAGCATTTCTGGGTCACGTGATTAGTAAGGACGGCATTAAGGTAGACCCGGCTAAGATTAAGGCTGTAGTTGATTGGAGTAGCCTGAGAAATGTGGCGGAAGTTCGTAGTTTTCTGGGATTGGCCGGATACTATCGACGATTCGTCCAGGACTTCTCCAAGATTGCTAGGCCGATGTCTAGTCTCCTACAGAAGGAGGTCCGCTTCGTTTGGATGGAGGCTTGCGAGCAAGCATTCGAACAATTGAAACAGAGATTAGTCTCTGCTCCTATACTTACCCTTCCAAATGATGAGGAGGACTTCGAGGTCTATAGTGATGCTTCGAAGAGTGGCCTAGGATGTGTGCTCATGCAAGGCGGGAAAGGCATCGCTTACGCATCGAGACAATTGAAGGTGCACGAGCGTAACTATCCTACGCATGACTTGGAGTTAGCAGTTGTAGTGTTCGCGCTCAAAATCTGGAGGCACTACCTCTATGGTTGTTCGTGTAGAGTATTCACGGATCACAAGAGTCTCAAGTACATCTTTACTCAGAAAGACCTCAATATGAGGCAGAGACGATGGCTTGAGCTGATTAAGGACTACGACCTGACGCTATGATTATTTGCTATTGTTCGTATGATTTGATATTATGATTTGGGTTATTTGATTTATGCTATGTTCATGTGTATTCCCGTTAGGGTGAGACAGTTATGTTACTCGCCACTGACGGTGTATTGTTGTTGTTTTTCAGGTAATTCTGATGATGAGGTCCTTGCTTAGCATTGGGTTGGGCGAGTGCCGATATTGCTTAGTTTTTATATTGTTATGTTTCGATATTTTCTAGTTATATACTCTAGTAGTAGTACTCATATACTTTACTATAACTCTGACATGTATTTGGAGTTACGTATGTTAGTAGTAGCAGTTTGACTTTTGGGATTAGTTGTGTACAATCTTGTGGGTTATTGTACTTTTGGTTTAGTAAATATAATCATTTTGAGGTTTTGTTTTATTTTAAGTATTTTAGTTTGTTAGTTCTAACTATTCGACTCGTCGGTTTCTTCCGCGCCGATTTAAGCGAGTTGGGTCGTCATATATATGTTCCTGAGAAAAAAGACAATAGCTACTACCCAACTACTAAGATGCAAAAGAGAGAAAAAAAGACGAAAATGTCAAGAAGGAAACATAATAAAGCCTAAACCATGGTTAAATATTATATACCCATATCGAATTGTTTTAATAATTGAGAAAAGAGTAAGAAATCGATCGCTGTCCTGTGGAGCATCACCATAAATTCCAGCAATGTTGCCCAGAGAAGTTCCTTCGGGAACAACAGAGGAAGTTCCAGCAAGTTTAGCAACAATAGGTTTGGGAGCAGAAGGGCCAGAAGGTGGATGGTGAGAGGCAGCAGCTTTCTGGAGAAACTCGAGGCTCTTCATAACTTCAGAGTGATGTCGATCATGGGATTGCCTCAACTTAACTACATCCTGTCGAGATGTGGATGCTTGCTCTTCCAAGCCCTCTATTCTTTCCCGAAAGTACTTAATCTCCTTCAAAATGTAATACTCTCCGTGTTAATGTCCATATCCTTGTGATCATCAACCTTAATCTCCTCAGTATCATCAACTAAGTTCACGTGTGGAATATCACCCGCAACCTTAGGCTTTGATGAAATTCTCTTACTTTTCCGCACTAGCTCCTTCACCCAAACTTTTCCCTTACGCTCGACTGTGGCTTCACTTACTGCCGCTTCTTTAGCTTTCCGTTTGGCTTCATTAACTTGTTGAATTTCGGAAAGGGTAGCCGTTTTTCCTTCTAATACACCTACATGCCAACCAGCTAGCGTATTTCCTTGGATAAACTGTTATTTCTTTAGTCTCAACTTTTCATACCCCTCAAGTGGCACATGAAAATGCTTAAAAAATTTTATCATGAATTTACCATAGTCTACTTTCTTGCCACTCGGGATTGTATCAAGCATATGTGAAATAATTAAACTGGGAAAGTTGATTGGAATATCATTTGCAAGACAATATATCAAGAAACAATCATGTAAATTGGCCTCGTTTCTTTTAGAAGAACACGGCACAATTGTTTTCCAAACATGATTGAACAAAACTTTGTGTAAAGGGGAGAGTGAGTTAAGTTCAATTTTGTTTTTCTTGTTTTCAGCATTCAGAATTAACAGAATATCATGTTTATCTACTCCATTTATTTTCAAATTGTATGGCCCTTTAAAATACTTATCATACCCATTATTAGGTATCTCAAACACAGCCGCATCAAATTCGAATTCTACCCCATTGACTGAACTTTTGATAATTCTTTGTTGAGAATCAAAATTAGCACAAAATTCTTTCATTGCATCAAAATACATAATCTCAACATAATCACTAAGCATCTTATTTTATTTTAGACAACACATAAACTATTGACCTATATAATTAGACCTATTGACCTTTATGTGTCCCCTAATAATCTAATCTTGTGTTGCACACAAAAACTAAGCTTAATAAAAGGAAATTTATTCCATATAAAAAACAAAAAACTTTTTTTTCTTAATTAAAAGAGAAAGGAAAAAGAAAAAACCAATCCAAGTCAATTACAATTCCACGGAAAAGCTTTTGCCTCAATTCACCAAATATTTTTTTCCTTTTCAATTCTAATTCATCACCAAGTATACTAACCCTAAGTCAAATTGGCTCAACCTTTTCATACTTAACCATAATTCACCAAACACTTCCAGAAGTACTAATTTATGGCGAAGATAATATGAGAATGCTGTAATTGCTTCAATCGCATCCTCTTCGTTTTGCCTAGCACCTCCACGTTCGCTTGTTGTATTGCTCGCACATCGTCGGCACCATTTTGGCCATCACCACCAGTCCACCACTTTGTTCGCCTGCGCCACTGCTTACTCATCACCGGAATTTATTCCAAAAGTTTTGCCCTAATTCAGTAAATTTTTTATTGGGTAATTTTTTTTCTTATATCATTATATAATTATATTCATTGAATCATAATATCATGCTCATTAAATCATACTATAGTTTATAATTCATAAATAATTCACTAATTTGACTCATTTTCTTGCCGGCAAACTCATCAATTTCGGTATCAAAGTAAATGTGGGATCATGATTCTTTATTAGCGACTTATATACTTCAAAAAGATTTGATTCAAAATAAAAGGAAAACTTTAAGATTTGAGAATTTCCTAAGGTATCAAAGTTCGAGGTCGAACTTTCTTTTAAGGGGATGTAATGTAATATCCCAAAATTTTAGAAATAATCTTATTCAAAAACTTTATTACTTTAAAGAATTTAAAGACTTTCTAAGTTTCAAAGTTCGAGGTCGAACTTTCTTTTAAGGAGAATATGACGTAATAACCCGAAAAATTCATTAATAAATTTATTCCCAAATGTGATTTATTAATATTATTTTCATGGAAAATATTAATTTAGTATTTAAAATAAATTAATGAGTTCTTTATATAATAAGATTTTATAAAATAAATTTTATATTAAATAAAAATTAGTTGGATGATGTGATTATTTTATCGTAATAATATTTTTTTAAATGAAAATAAAATAAAAATGATAACATTATAGTTATTGTAACCAAACACAGTCTCACTCACCCAATTATACTCATTTACCTCATACAACTCCTTGTGTTTCACTCATCTCCTCATCCCTCATCTCAGTTTCCTATAAATACCCCTAAACCCAAAAACGTGACACCCACAAGTCACATTCCAAAGTCAGGTTAGTTTCATTTTCTCTCCTTCCTTTTCTTTTCTTTCTTTTTCCCTTTCCTTCTCCCTTTCCCCTGCGTGGCTGCTGCCCACCGTGGGGCCACCTCCGGCGAGCTGCTGCCACCGCCCAGTCGCCGCCACCTGTGGCTGGCCACCTTGCTTCGCCCCCTCTTCCTTCTTTACTCTTTCTCCCTAGGTTAGGGTTTTGAAAGAACATAAAATCTGATTTGTTGTTGTTGTCTTGCTGTTGCTGCTGCTCGGGGATCCAGATCCGGTTTTTTTTTCTTAGAAGTACAATTTTTTTATTAAAAAAAAACATATTTTTTAATATAAAAAAACTGTTTATTTAAAAAAAATTAATAAAAGACAAATTGTATTTTTTTTTTAAAAAAAATTAAAAAAATGTTCTTTTAAAATAAAAAAAGAGTATTTTTAATCATATAAACAACTAATTTTAAATTAAAATAAAAAGCTATTTTTTGATAATAAAAAAGTATTTTTTTTTTAAATTAAAACCAGATACCCGGTTTTAAGGACCGGATCGGGTACCCACTTTTTCGGGTAAAACAAAACGGGTATCGAATCGAAAACCGGATACAGATTTTTTTTCCCTCCCCTAATTTGCACGTTATGCATGTGCAATATATTAGCCCTAACTATTTATTGGTGGTAAAATAGATTGAAATTGGTTTTTTTTTTTATCTAAATGGACATCCATTGGGTGATATAACAAAAAAATGATGTTTAGGCAAGTAGTAATTAAAAACACATCTATACTATTACTTTATAACAAGATGTATTTGTTGTGCAACATGTTAATTTTTTTGTGAATTCAATTTTAATTTAATTTATTTTTAAAATAATCTTTCATTAATTAAGAGAATTTTATGAGACACATTATATCATAATTTATAGAGTCTACAATTTCCTATACTATTATGATCAACTTAATTTTATTAATAATATTGAATTTCAATTGCTTAGAGACTATATTTTTATTATATACAGCTCGTGCATTGCACGGGTCCCCAAACTAGTTAGTTTGAAGTATAAGTAATAAAAGTGTTTGTCATAATTATGGCTCTCCACATCACTTATATATAAAGCTTTTTATGCACGTTGCACATGTAATGAGGTTTTTGGCGTATTTATTATTACTCAGTAGTAAAACAATCCAAAAACGAAGGTTTGCATTCGAGTTTACTCTATTTTACAATAGTCAGAAAGTAGGAAAATACCAACAAATTTTCTGAAAGATGTATTTTAATTTTTTCAATAATTTTAGTTTTTCATAATAAAATTTCAAAAGTATTATTAAGATTATTTTCTTAAATCTAAGTTATTAAAATCAAAATTCAACAATTGGAATTCGAAGATTTGATCTCTATAAAAGAATTACTTGATAAATAATAATCAATGTAGTAACATTTAACACTTTAGGCAATTCAATTAAATAAGTAACTCAAACACAATACTAACGAAGAGATATGCAAGCATTCACTATTTTCCCAATTGTCATACCTTCACATCATCAAAAAAGGTTTTTTTTTTTCCATCCCACAGCAATGAATGAAAGATAATGTTTTATCCATTGTACACTGATCTCTCTTATATCAATTTTTCATCATAATCAAATGAGTTAAAATTTTATGTGAAAAACTATATAAAAACCTATAAATTGTAGACTATAAATTATGATATAAATTTCCTATAAATTTATATTTTTGTGATGTTTTCATTTAAAAATTAATGAGTATAAATTATTTTTTTTGATATTTTAAACTTATAATTCGTAATAAATTTAGACTTTAAAAATTAAATTTTCAGGTGTAGGATATAAGCAATATATGGAAACATGTAATAACACATATTCTCTGCCCTTAAAAAAACACATTCTGTGATAGAACATTATTTAAATTTTTTTTTAAAAAAACATGTATTGTGATCTTCAAAAAAAAAACAACAATTGTGTTCTTTCACCTAAATTAGTAGATAAACTCCTTTAAAAAAAATTAGTAGATAAATTCTATCCCCTGTAGCTTTTTTTTTTAGTCTTTTATTTTCTCTAATTATAGCAACAACCAATGTTATCAAAATCTCCTCCTTAAATTCCTCTTTTTCATCCGTTTCTCACCAACTAATAAAAGCAAAATTGATAACAAACATATTTTTTTTACAAAAATAATTACCCAAAAAAAGGTAAAAAATATGATCAATGACCTCTTTGTAAGCCAAAACCCCCGGAATCATCTCATATCTCTTCCCTGCTTTTGCCCTGGTGAGGTTTTTGCCTTTACCAGTTAGCATGAGCGAGAAAGAGATGTCTCTCTACCAAAACAAACACCATGCTTGATGATGTATCCCATGTAATCCCATCATTTTTATCCTTGATTATATAATTTTTTTTTTTCATATTATATTCTATTGATGATACAAATTCTTTTTTTCCCTCTTTTTGTGTAGGACAAAAATCAATATGTTGAATCATGTCATTATTTATTGATCAACAACATTGTATTAAGGGCAAAAAAAAAAAAAAAAAAGAATTAAGTTATAATCACCATGAATAATAATATTAATTGGCAAATGAAATACTATGTAATATTTGATGTTTTGCTAGTATTATTGAACAGCATAATAAAAGAATCAATATGTGACCCAAATGTAGCAATAGCCATTGATTGTGGAGCAAGTAATGAAGGAAAAGATGCAGATGGGAGGCAATGGGAAACAGAAAAGAAGTATCTGGTTGGTTCTGAAGGGAAATCAGAAGCAGTAAGAGCAACATTCCAAGACCCATCCCTTCCATCTGATATCCCTTACATGAATGCAAGAGTAAGTAACTCAGAAATGGTGTACAAGTTTGAAATAAATTCGACGTCAAGGTATTTTCTAAGGCTTCATTTTTACCCAACATCATATCAATCTTATAACATTAGCAACTCATATTTCTCTGTAACGGCTGGTGGGTTTACACTAGTGAAAAATTTTAGCGCGGCCATAACTGCAGAGGCCTTAACTCAAGCTTATATAGTTAAGGAATATTCTTTGGCTCCAATGGAAAGTGAGAAGAAGATGACATTAGAGATTGGTTTCAAAGCATCGGATAAGCATGTTGGTTCATTTGGGTTTATAAATGGGATAGAGTTAGTTCCGACCCCAAACCTGTTAGACTCATCAGCGGTATTAGTGGGTTTTTCAGATCAAAGTTTGGATGGAAAAAGTTGTACTACAGAAACAATGGCAAGGTTGAATGTTGGTGGAAATTATATTCCATCGACAAATGATTCAGGAGGTTTGTTGAGGACATGGTATGATGACACACCGTATATATTAGGAGCAGGTGCAGGGGTTACCTCTGAAGACAACGAGACTAGTGCTGTTTATGGAGGAGGAGGAGATATGCCAAAGTATATAGCGCCACCTAGTGTTTATGATACATGGAGGAGCATGGGTCCTGATCCGAATGTTACTTTGAATTTCAACCTGACATGGGTATTTACAATGGATCCAAGCTTTACCTATATTGTGAGGTTACATTTCTGTGAGCATGTATACACAAAAGTGAATCAAAGGGCATTCAACATTTACATTTATAACCAAACCGCGACACCTAGTGGGGCTGATGTCATAGCGTGGACAGGAGGGAAGGATGTGCCAATATATAAGGACTTTGCTGTGAATGTCAAAGCAGGGGAAGAGCAACTTCAGGTAGCGCTTCACCCAAGAGACGACAGCGGTCCAGATAATAAGCCAGAGTACTATGATGCCATCCTTAATGGGTTGGAGTTGTTTAAGGTGAGTGATGGAAATAAGAATTTGGGAGGTCCTAATCCAACCCCATCCGAGGCATTAATCAAGGCTGAGAAAGAAAAGAGGCAGAATTTCAGTAAAGACAAGCCCAACATCCACGTTATAGGGGCTGCTAGTGGGGTAGCTGCAGCTTTTGGATTAGCCACTGTCTTTGCACTTGTGTTATATAAGAAGAAGAGTAAGATGCCTAGATCAAAATCAGCAACTTCTAGCTGGTTGCCTCTATATGGTAATTCCCATACATCTGGCACAAACTCAACTACTACTACTAACACTACTAGTACAATTGGTGGAAGTAGCGTGGCAAGTGCTCAACTCTCAACAGAGGCAGCCGCGAATTGCAGACACTTCAGTTTAGCTGAGATGAGAAAGGCGACTAAGAATTTTGATGAATCCAATGTGGTTGGGGTGGGAGGATTCGGGAAGGTGTATAAAGGTGTGATTGATGGGAGCTTAAAGGTTGCTATTAAGAAGTTAAATCCCTCGGCAGAGCAAGGAGTTCATGAGTTTGTAACTGAGATTGAGATGCTTTCCAAACTTAGGCATAAGCATCTTGTATCCCTTATTGGTTATTGTGAAGAAAATGGGGAGATGGCTTTGGTTTATGACTTCATGTCTCATGGTACTTTAAGGGAGCATTTGTATAAGGGCAACAAGATTACTCTCACTTGGAAACAAAGACTTGACATGTTGATTGGTGCTGCTAAGGGTTTACATTATCTTCACACTGGTGCTAAATACACCATCATTCATCGTGATGTTAAGACCACTAATATCCTCCTCGACGAAAATTGGGTCACCAAAATCTCTGATTTTGGATTATGTAAAACTGGACCTGAAACTGCTAACCAAAATCATGTTAGCACTGTTGTCAAAGGTAGTTTTGGTTACTTAGATCCTGAATATTTCAGGAGACAACAACTCACTGAGAAATCTGATGTCTACTCTTTCGGAGTTGTACTCTTCGAGGTTCTCTGTGCTCGTCCTGCTCTTAACCCTAGTCTTCCCAAGGACCAAGTTAGTTTAGCAGATTTGGCTCGAAACTCCGTTCGTAAAGGAGCCATTGACGAAATCATTGATTCTCATATCAAAGGAACAATTAAGCCTGAATGTTTAAAGAAATTTGTTGATACCGCTTTCAAGTGTTTGTCTGATCATGGCACTGATAGACCTTCAATGAGTGACTTGTTATGGAATCTTGAGTTTTGTCATCAACTTCAACAATCTGGAGATGAACCTAATTCTGCATCAACTACTGCTAGAACCACAGCAAGTGATACCATGAACATTCACTTGAACACTTTAAATTTAGATAATGATGCCGATGATGATCATAATTACTCTGCAACTGCATCATCAACTAATGATCAAAACTCAAGCACAACAATTTTTTCTCAAATTGTTCACCAAACCGGCCGATAACCATTTAAACTTGTATAGTCTGTGTTAGAGAGACTAATTTGAGGAAAAAATGGAACTTATTCATGTTTGACATAATCAACATTTTACTTTAACTTTGTTGTTTCCTAAGATTTTTTATTTATTTGCTTTTTGGTTTCATCTAAGTAGTCAGAGTTTCATACGTTTGTATTAATTATTGTCTTACTTCAATGTTTGTATAGTATTTATGAGTTAAAAAAAGCATCTCCTTTACCAAATGCTTCATTGCGCCCTCTTTTCAATGTAACATTTGATGAAGTTATAGGGTTGAGGACCCTTGCCAAAAAAAAGTTGAGGAGAATGCGGTCCACACCATAACAGCGTGTTTGGATGTGGCTAAACTAAGACCAATTTGTACAAGGACTATTAAATAAGTCACATTAGTACTCACTAATAAAATAATAATTGTATTATGATTAAATCATAAACCATAACGCACCAACCATAATTTTAGATGTGATTTAGTATCTATATGTCTGAAGTTATTTCCTATTAATGTCGTTACTAAAAAACGGGCCTTTAGAACAGCTAAACAAGATCTATCAATCCACACGACTAATAGAAAATAAAGCTAATAAATCAAAACGAAATCTGGAAAAATAAATAAATCAGCACCTAAAAATATTCCAATCCATGCATGTACAATCTCTTTTTTCAATAGGATGCCTCAACTAGCCAACTCGCCACTAAAAATAGTAACTACAAGACATAACACAGTTACTATAAATAAAAAAAAGTGTGACGGACGGGGATAATTCTTCTGCCAGAATAATCTAAACTGCACTACTACTATATAGACCAGAAATTTGCATACCATTGTCAAGAGAGAGCTGTACCAAACCAGAGCAAACCAAAAGCTATCGAGCACTTTGAATGATCAACTCAGCAGCAGCACCCATTGCATTTATGCCACTAACACCGACCAAGGCGACAGCCAATTCTTCTTCATCCCACTGCAGTAAACCCTTACTCAAACTCTTTAAAACATCCACGTCGATTTCCTGCAACCAGGAAGGGATGCACCTAACCAACAAACCCAAGAAACCTGAAACATAAGCCCGCCAAGTGGCCACATCACATCCAAGGGAAAACTTCCCTTCAAGAGCAGTAGCCATAAATTCAAGGTGAGAACCAAGAACCTTATGCCTCCATTTTGATGCGGAAGATGGTGCATCAATACCCCAGGCAAGTAACCCACAAAGAACAGCAAAGTAAGCCAAAGCATAACCACTTAACGTTGCAACAACACCACCCTCGGATTCTCCTTCGTGATCTGATCTCTGGGTTGATATAAACCATGATGGTAAAAGTTCTGTAAGCAATGTTTGAATTAGATTTAATCCACCAGATATCCACACAAAAGATGCCCCAACTGAAGCTGCAAGCTTGACACGTGCCATAGCAGAAGTGAGAGATACCTGTCTGTATCTCATTCCAAATTTGGTTTTCTTCAATTTTTCTATTGTGTCACTACATAAGCCACCAGTCACAATATCTTTCACTGAGTTCATCAGAAGAGAGTGAATTTCCTCTGTGACAAGAGTAATGTTTCTGACAAATGGATATACGCGTAGATAGAAGATGCCAGGGGCAACAGGGGACAACCCGTTGGAATAACGGGAACCTAAGCCATGGCCAAGGAGAGCACCTACACCACCATTTCTACATCTAGGGGAAGCATTCAAACCTAGAACAGAGGAAAAACAGCTCCTCAGGAGCTGCACGATAGCATCATGGTTAAGATTGAAGACGGTGCGGGAGGCAGCAAAGATGAGGAAGTCGCTCCAGCGCTTGGCCTTTTGAACCCAGAGAGCTGATACAATAGGCATGCAAGGCCACGGACAGCAAGCAGCAAGTACAACCACTCCCCTACCAACCAAGTTTAAATAACGTTCATTGGCTTTATCAATTTTGTAAGTTATGGTGAGGCTCAGTAGC
Organism: Salicornia ramosissima; assembly: GCA_951394345.1. Taxonomy (NCBI): domain Eukaryota; kingdom Viridiplantae; phylum Streptophyta; class Magnoliopsida; order Caryophyllales; family Amaranthaceae; genus Salicornia; species Salicornia ramosissima. The sequence goes on along the minus strand of OX596237.1, from coordinate 35,755,523 downwards.
GCAGCTAATGGCAGAGGGAGCGTAGGAATAGAGTTGCCCACTGCACAAGCAACCAAAAAAATCACTTAATATAATGTAACATTATTGTATATCCGTTAGTATCTAATTTATTTTATATTATTACTTAAAAAATCACAACACTAATTAAGCATAGGACTCCTGCCACTTTCTGGTCTCCAGATTATGTACGTTGTCTCTAAAAAAAGTAAGAGGAAGTAGCAACAATATTGAATGCATGGAACAAGGAAATAAACCAAATATATTTGCTGGGTTTCTCCCCATTTTCGATGGATACATGGACACAAAAACTTAAGTTCACCTGATAAAGCACAGGGAAAATTTTAAGAAATACCTGGAGCCAGACTGGGAACATCAATGCCAGTGGCTGCCAAAACTTTATGTATTTGTTGTTCAACTGTTGATAAATTTGCTGCAGGACTTGGCCAATCAGTTCCATTCATACAGGCTGGCTTCCAGACTCCTCTTGTTACTTCAGCTGTAAAGTAGCTCAATATGCTTGCCAAAGATGCTGGAAGAAAATCAGCGAGATCCTTGAGCCCTAAATTACAAGATTAACATACTCAGTAACCATAACATTAGTTAAAATCAAGAGGGGTGTGCACACATGCAATACCAAACCAACATATGACAACAGACACCAAAATAGTTGAACAACAGTTAAAATCAAGACCAAATATCTATTCACAGCGTTATTCATATTCAGCTTCAATGTTAAGCAAAACGCAAATAATATGCACAAAATATTATTAGGGTCAGCTCATCAACCTGTAGCCAAATCACGTGGAGACAACTTGTCATGGGCACATGCTGTTACAGCAGCGTCTAGCACAAAGGGAAGGGCTTCTAAAATATCCCAAGCAGGGAGCTGCAGGCGTAAGACCGCCTCTTCCATAGATGAGCCAGATGAATTGCTACTTCCAGAAGCTGTGCCTCTATTAATTTTCTTGAAGAGCATACTCAAGAGAGCCTCAACAATTTGATGGACAGGAGTACCTGGCATTAGACCAGAAAGTGGGGAGGCAATGCAAGCTTGATGCTGCCTATACCAACATTTTAATTTGGGAAAAGAATCCATAAATATGGGTTCAGTGGAGGGCAGAGTTGTCAGTTTGGAAAACCTCCAGCTTTTGCTCTTGTCCGTTGATGCATTGCTTAAGGATGCTAATTGAGAGTTCCTTACTAACAAGAGGTACTCCGGACTAAATTGAGATGCCACTGATGGCACATCACCCATGGCTTGCTCAATAGGAGTATGGTCAAAACTCCACAACTTCAAAAGAAGAGTAAATGCATGAGAAAATACTGCATGAGAATTCAATTCCTCTCCTGTTGCAAGCGTCCATGAGATCTTTGGTGAACATGAGCCAAAAACCTCACAAATAGGCATCAATGCTCCGGCAAGATGCGGAACCTAGAATGTCAATCAAAAATCAGATAAATAAGAATGATACTCCTAGTAATTCTCCTTTGTTACAGAAACACACACCAGAACATCTTCCAATGTGAAAAATCTGCACTTTCTTATTATTCAACCTAGCATCTAACAGAATTCCACTTGTGTTAGAAGTAGTCATTTTCACGTCCATTCCCGGCTTACGTTTATCTTCATTTTGTTATGTCTTTTAACAATCAAAATACATTTGATAATATAATCAATCAATTTCCTCTCAAAAAAATATATAATCAGTCAATTTGAGTAATTTTACACTATTCAAAGGAAATTTGTACGCTCAAATAGTGGTAGTGATTTTGATGAACGGTCGAAGAATTAACTAACTCAATGAATTTCTATTTTTAATCCACCTTATATTTTCAACACACAACATGCTTAATTGTTAACTACTACTTACTGTCTTTATATAACCACAGACAAAAAAAAAAAAGAGGATATTCTAAATGGCAAATTGGCAACACTGTACTAAGTTTCTCATTGGTAACCCAATATTATTGTTAGGGCTGGGCAAAACATACTCAACCCAATATTCGGACATGAACCTAACCTAAAAAGGTGGGATAGGGTTGACACGAATGTTTAATTATTAGTAACTTTTGTAAGCCACCACAGGTTGTATTTAGAACTATTATTTACAATGTGGCCTGTAGAAGTAATGATGAATGTAAGGAGATGCTTCTCCCTTGATTTTAGTTTTATTGGGTGTTGTTGCTAGCTGCCAATGCTTTGTAGGACTGTGTAAATCCTGGTAGCCTAGATAAGATAGATTCAATAGTTGTTAGTTTGGGTGGTTGGTTGCTTCCGCAAGGGCATGTCCTTGGTGAAACTCTCAACCATTAGGGTGGTGGCTTTGTGTCACACTAGGTTAGGATGCACTTATCCTTCTCCTTGGTATATAACTCATACTTACCAAAAAAAAGAATGTTTAATTATTTTAACATTCATTTTCTTTAATCAGATAGTACGACAATAATTATGGTTGTTGAGACTTGAGATCTTCTAATTGTTCTATTTGTTAGATTTTTTTTTTCGCTTTAAAAGTGATCGATGTTATTGAAGCATTAATTGGTGCAATTATGAGTAGGTTAAGGTTGGAATATCGAGTTGAGGTTTTTTAACCCGTTTAATTAAGGGTTGACACGAATAACCCGATTAATTAAATGGATTAGTTTGAGGTTGACATTCTTGACCTGAAAATAACCTGTTTCGTAAATTTTCTATTTAAAAATTTAAACATTCATCAAATGTTTTCTGAAAGTTTTTAAATAATAATTTAAACATAACTATATCTACGAGAACATAAATAAACTTAGAATTCTAAATTTAATCAACTTTATTCTTAATATTTAGAAGATATAAATGGGTTAAACGGGTTAGATGGGTAGCTTGTTAGATAAACACATTGTATTTGGTTGATTTTTTTGATCCGCTTAATAAACAGGTTATATCTGGGTTGAGGGATCTTCAACCTGTTTATTTCTAACCCGAATATGATCCGATAACCAGCATTAGTCAACCAAATCTTGAGAAGGCAAATTAGCCGTTACAAATATCGAGACACATAAATCAAGGCATTTTCTGACAATAACACCCAATAAATTTTTTTCCTCTTTTTGCTGATTTTGACCTCAAACTTGATCTTAGGGGCAAAAATAAACCACAAAACTTTGAGAGAGTGAATTCTCCGGTAAACAAATCGAGCTAATTTTTGGTCACGCAAAACATAACATAGATTTTAACAAATTGTTAACCGAACTAATAATTTTCCTCTCTCAAAATCATGTTTGAGAATGAGACAATTTGGGGGTTGCCAATGAGAAATTTAAAAAATACAGGGTTACCATTTATAATTTTCCTACAATTATACAGGAACCATTTGAACAGACCATAAAGAAGTAATTCATTAAACATACCAAACCATGGAGTGAAAAGATTTGTACAATGTCAACTGTTGCAATTCCAACAAGGAGAACATTCAGCACTGGACCATAACTAATTAAATGACTCTCTGTTCCAGAATACTCTGCTGGCATGGGAGGTGACAACAACCTTAGAATGAAAAGAACTGTGTGCTCCTGTAAATAAAGCCATACGTATCAATCATACAACAATTAAAATAAATGTAAAATGACAATCAACAACATATATAAATACACAAAGAATAGCTGCTAGACCTGCACATTCCAACCACGGATAAGTGATGACCCACAAAGAACTGTAGCAGCACATATCTTCTCATCATCTGACCCACCAACTGCAATCTCGTATATTTTCTCGACCTCTGATAAGCTTCCAATGAAACAAAAGGATTGAGTTCTAAATACATTTCCCCATCAAAGCAACATTTTTAGAATACAACATCAAAACCACGCGTGAGCAAATTAGGAACTCAAACTAAGCTTACTCACTACACTACTTCTCTAGGCTAGTTTGATGTAAATTTGGGTTTGTAATAAAAAAGTTTAACTCTTCAATTGCTTGATTTTTTTGCTTTTGAACACCTGGAAACTCTTGTAATAGCTGTTTAAAACGCTCACACAATCGTGCCAAACATTACACGACCGTGCAAGCAAGTCAGAACATAAACATAAGAATTAGCAGACTAGCACGACCGTGCATTAGATCAACATGACTGTGCATTGATCTATTCGCAATCTCATGCATTGATCTTCATCATCTCAAATTCATCTCAGCAACTACAATCTCGGATTGTAATTCAATTTGAGTTCAAATCTCATGGTTTTGCATAAAGAAATGTTGAGGACGAATTTGACATCTTCACATCTTCAAACTAAAGATTTCCAACAACAATCTGAACTTGCAAGAACACCATTAATGTTCAGCATCATCAGCTAATCTGAACTTTTCCAGCAATGAACGCCATTAAAGGATCAAGATAAAAATGCTGAAACATCCATTAATGGCTGAAATATCTCACAAGTGGACACTCAATCATGATCTCGCTGCACATGTGAAGATCAATGCGCAGATTAATGTCTATGGATTTTGGAAATCGAAGAATGAAGTTCTCCATCAATGGAAGTCACTACACAAATACAGATTAATGGCTTGGGGACGGCTATTTGGGTGCCGAATCCGTACCGGGAACGGCTATTTTGAGTACCAAATCCGTACCGGGGATGGCTTGGGGATGGGGACGGTTTGGGTACGGCCAAAAAAGTACCGGGGACGGCAGGGCTGGGTCGGGGACGGCAGGGTTTGGCTGTGGGGACGTTTTGGGTACGGGGTTTTAGTGAAGTTGCCATCCCCAAGCTGCTGGTTTTTTATTTTATTTTAATCTTACTGTAACTTGTTAGCGAAATATGAGAAAGGGCCAGCCTTTTAAAAGTCCCATATAGTAAAAAAAGAAGTGAGAAATAAGAGTTTTAATCTTAAAATTTATTTGGGGATAAAGGGTTTCAAACTTGAGAACTCACCTACTATCACGCATCTGCTGTCACTCCACACCACCACCAGCTTCGTCTGCGCTGCCGGCCTACCATCGCCTAGCCACCAACGGTCAGCCACCAACCCACCACCGGTATCTTTTTTTCTGTTCGAATTAATCTCTCTTTTGATGTTGCATTTTTATTGTTAAGACAAATAATTAATATCTCTTTTGATGTTGTATTTGAGATTTTTTTAAATCATTAATTTTAATTTAATTTAATTTTTTTTACATTTTTTTGCCGTCCCCAAGCTGTACCCGTTTTTGGAAATTTTGATTTTGCCATTTTCCGTCCCCGTCCCTGTACCTGTTTTGCCCTGAATCCGACTCTGCAACCCAGTCCATTAATGGCTGAAATATTTCAGAAGTGGACATTCAATCATGATCTCACTGCACATTTGAAGATCAATGCGCAGATTAATGTTTATGGATTTTTGGAAATCGATGAATGGAGATCTCCATCAATGGAAGTCACTGTTCAGATACAGATTAATGAAAATCAACGTTCAGATTCTGCATTAATCTGATCAATGTCCAGCCTCACGTGCAGATCAATGTTTAGATTAGAAACTGAGATTCTGATAGTGTTGATGATGACTATGATTTGAAGATTACAAATGTATTTAAAAAGTTCGAAGAAATTCATTTATGATGTTCGAACAAATCAATCTCAATTTGATGATGATCAAATTTGCAATCACTGTTGTTCAGATTTATTTTTCATTTTTTTGGATATGAATTGCTGATTGAATATTTTAGCAATCAATGACGGCGTTGAAGATGGATGCTAGAGCTCAACCATGGAGAGGGTAATGCATGAATGTCAAATTGAGTTAAATGGTGCTAGTTAAGGGAAGAAGGAAAAGGTAGGAGGAGACAGTGGGAGGAGTCGAGAAGAAAAAAAAAATGAAAGGTTACTTGAATGGCTCATATTTGATTATTATCAAATCAAAGGGTTGAGATTAGAGTTCTAATAGTTCTCACCTAATTAAGGGTTCTCATATGAACCTCTTCGTGTGTGTGGACGCGCGCATGTGTGTAAATGTAGTTTTGGTGAGAAGGGTGAGAAACAATCACAACCCTTTGATCAACAAATGAATGGCTAAGCTTAAATTTGATTTTCCCTCTTTATTCCTTCTATAGTATATAATATAGAGTCAATGTATCTATGGCATAAAGTTAATGTATTTTTACTCAATGTATTTATAATTTATGGTGAATGTACCTAAATTTGGTGGTCAATGTACCTATATATATATATATAGGATTAGGTTCTGGTGAGAAATTTCTTATCGTGAGAAATGTGAGAAGAGATAAATACATCAACTATGACCTAGAGGTACGTTGAGCACCAACTATAGGTACATTCACCATACACTATAAATACATTGAGTAAAAATACATTGACTTTATACCATATATACATTGACTCCAAACTATCAAAGGAGTAAGGAGGAAAAATCAAATTTAATCTTAGCCCTTCATTTGGTGATCAAAGGGTTGTGATTGCTTCTCACCCTTCTCACCAAAACTACATTTCTCACATGAGCCTACTTCTATATATATATATATATATATATATATATATATATATATATGTATATATATATATATATTTGTTTATATGTATAGAAATTGATACTAAAGATACCCTCATTAATCAATACAACCCCATTGTAGAAGACACGTGTTTGAGATAAAACTAAATTACTTTTCCTTCTTGAATCAGAAAACAACATTCTTAACCGTATTTGTATTTGTAAACTTACTTCCTCTATCTCTTATCCCTTGCTCCACCTATTTCTCGAGGATCAAAATTTATAAGCTAATGAATTCATGCGAAAATTGGCTTAATTTTTTTTAACACGCACCCTTAGCATATCAATTTTTTACAATTTTCTATAATACACAAAAAGACATTAACAATCAAAGGTTCACCTTAGAGACCACGAAAAAGCAGATAAAGCAACATTAAGTTAAGGAAATATGTTATATTTTTAGTGCCCAAGAGAAATTGGTTCAACATCTAGCACTATCATTAGTATAAAACAAAAACTAATGTGCACCACATTGAGGGTCGACGTGTAGGAAATGCCTTAGACCCCTTAAAGGCATTAAAATGGGCAGACAAGGGCAGGTAGTACAATCTAGCCTCAATATAGATGCCCAATGCTGCCAAACCTCCCCAATTTTATTTTTTTTGGCAAAGAAACTCCCCATTTAGAAACAATAAGTGGCAAAAAGAGAAAGATCACAATGATTTACTTTGTGACACATGAAACATAGCAACGTACTTTTTCCGACTACCTATATAACACCCAAAAGATTGGTTTAAGAGGATTTGATAATCTACTCATGTCAATAAGATGCATCTTCTTTTTAGGGAGCTCATATGCTAAGATACTCCACGGTTAAGTGTGCTCAACTGGGAGTAGTCTTAAGATGGGTGAGACCTCCTCGGAAGTTTCCTGGGGTGCGTATGAGTGAGGACAAAATGCGCCAAAAAGACTCGTGTTGGCTTGTGGGGTTAGATTATCAGTCTAGAGTACCCTTTGGTTATAATAGACCCGACCCAATAACAATTTTTTCAATCTCAACTTTTCAAACTTTGACAATGTGTGTTATTGAATGTGGGATGTGGAATGGTAATAAATTTTTTTTGAAGTGAACTAATGGTTAAAAGAGTGAATTGGAGAACATTTATATAAATTTAAAATTAAAAAAAATGATTTACCAAAAAAAAAAATAAGACAAAAAAATTGGAACAAATAAAACAAGCATTAGTTAAACAATACCTTGAAGCAGGACTGGAAACCAGAGCATTCGCCAGTGCAGAAGTAAGAGAGGAACCTTTCACTAATGATGACCAGCCCGTAACCTGTCCAGAAACACGAGGAATTTGGTTGATCCGTGCATTTGCATAACCAGGCCATCTGTACGCTGAGATGTCCAATAAATTTCTAGCAATGCAAGCCTCAACAATCAGATGACGCATATTTCCAGCTGGCAGGCAACAGTAAGGTTATCATACAAAATGAAAATTCCACTTTAAACTCACTTATAGAGTTTAAATGAATGAATAAATAAAAATGAGCCAATAAACTAACGGCCCGTTTGGTAGCTAGTCATAAATGATGGTAATGAGAATGAATTTATAACTAAATTTTTAAGGGAAATTACAATCCATTCCCATGATATAACTAGTTTAACTCCAATTTATTTAATTTTCTTCACAAATATCCATTCCCATCTAATATCATCCTCCCCCATGGTAATGGATGGGAATAAAATAAATGAGAAGAAAATTGAAGTTTTGGAATGAAAATTTGTTTTCCATGGGAATTATAAGGTTCATCCGTAACAAAATTACATTATAAATTTCATTACCATTACCACAATCTATTACCAACAACCAAACGGGCTTTAAGAACTTAAGATTTGCAAACTCAAAACTTATGAGACTAGGTTTCATTTGTTTGCAGAAAGGACTATGCTAGAACCTTAAACACAATATAGGTACGCAAAAAAACAAGGAAAGCATGATAACTATCCTTAGTAATAGAATAAGAAGAGCATATGATGTTATACATTCTATATATGTTGAAAAAAAAACATTGTTAGTGTCAATACTCATCTAGCTTTCAAGACAAATATCAATCAATCACAACCTTATTTCCACAAGCGGGGTCGGCTACATGAACCAAAGTGATTATCCCGTGTGGTCGTCCAGAAAGATTCTCCTCTTCCACCCCCTACGATCGAGAGCCTGAATCTCTTGTAAATTCAATGCTTTGGGAAATTCTACATGATGACCACCATTGTTTTATATTTTATATGGCAACCCTTGAATTAAGGGGTGGAAGCTTCAAGGAGAGAAAAAACAAATATTTGTGGATAAACAAGGTAATATGGACATTTGGTTAGAGGAGATGAATTTGGATTTATACTTAACTAGGACAAAAATGGAGCAAAGCATAACAGAGGTGGCGATGGAGGACCTTGGGGAGTAAAAAGGAATGAGCATGCCACCACGTAAGGATACATACATATAGGGTAGAAAGAGGAAGTGAAATATGCAATAAAGAGAAAACAACAATGCTACAAAAGGTTAGAAAAACGTCGTAGTGAGCATAACTATGAGAAATATTAAGAGGCCCAGAGAGAAGCAAAAAACGAGAAGTAAGAGCAATGGTAAATTAGGACCTTCATTCAAGATTTGGCTTAAAAGAGGGGAAAGGAGATTTATAAAATTGCTCGTATAAGGGACAACTGTTATGTGTGTGAAGGAAGCTAACCAAAGGGTTTGGACAAAGGAAAGACGAAAAGTATATTTTGATAACTTATTCAATGAAGATCGCAGGCAAGATATTGGAGATGCGAATATTGGTCACGAAATGGTCAATCGGGATTTTATGCGGAGAATTCATAAGGTAGAAGACAAAACGGCACTAAAAAGGATGGCATCAAAGAAAGCGATCAGATGGGACCATATGAAGGTCCTATTGAGGTCTAATTATGCTAGAGTGGCTGACAACTTTCTTTGACAAGATTTGGAGAAGTTGTATAATGCCTTCTAGGTGTAGAAAAAGTACCGTAATTCTGGTGTATAATGATAAGCATGTTGTCTAAGATGCTGTCTACTACCAAGGGATTCAACTAATGAGTCATACTATGAAGCTTTGGTAACAAATGATTGATTCAAGGTTATGAAAGAGGGTAAAGATTTCGGAGAATCAACTTTGGATGGCATAAGTATTCAGGGGTCTGAATTTTACGATATCTAGGATCGGTGAAAGGGATGGAGATGTTGCTCATAGGATCAAATCAGGATGGATGAATAGAAAGGGGGCTTTCGGGCTTCTATGCGAGCGTGGTATGCCACATAGCCTAAAGGGAAAATTTGACTGGATGGTTGTAACACCAACATTGCTTTGTGGTATAGAATGTTGGGCTTTGAAGTGTTGTCATGATCATAAAATGAATGTAGCAGAATACGATGATATGTGGGCATACATGAAAGGATAGAATACGGATTGAAGTTATTAGGAAAAAAGCTAGGGATCACTTCCATAGAGGAGAAAATAAGAGAAAATCGAGTAAGATGTTTAGTCATGTAAAACAGAGAGAGCATAATGCATTGGTAAGGAGGCTTAAAGAGTGGCAAAGAGGAGATAAGGTAAGGGGTAGAGGAAGACCAAAGCAACCATAAAAAAGAGTGGTTGAGAAATGATATGAGGTTGTTGGGACTTAACAAAATTTAACGATAGATAAGGAAGAGTAGGAGAGGAGGGTCTATGTGGATGACTCTCATGATACATATGTTTTATTCATGTTAGGACGAACCAAAATTTTGAAGTAATAAAAATAGGGATCTAAAACTAAATAATGATCGATGCTACCACTTTGACATATTGTTTACAACACTTTCCAAATACGGATACTAGTATGCTATTGCATTATTTGCAACTTTCTTTTTGCTAATTTCGGTAAATGTTTTGAATGAAATTACCAACAAACCCTCAATTTATAAAAAAAAATAACATAATGTAAGTATTACAAATTAGCAAAATTTACCTAATTAAAAAATCATTCTCACACATTGTACTAATTCGTCCCACATGCCTACTAAATTCATTATTTCATATGACCTAACCCGCTTCATTCATCTTTCCTCATTCAACCTAAAGATAAAGCCTAATTCATCTCTTTCATTCCTCCACCGCTTTTTCTTCCCCCCCCCCCCTTCCTATATCTCTCTCCACCACTAACATTCCCAATCCTCACCACCAATAACCAGAAAAATCTCCACAACCACTAGCGAAGGCTTAGGCTTCACAACCATAACCATAATCAATCATCGCTAACACCAGCAACAGAGTATTTCTTCTTTGTCGATCTTCACCACCACTCAATTCTTTCTTTTTTTTTTTAATTTTGAGCAAAGTCATTCAACTCTTTGAAAGCTTAGAATGATTTGTTGATATTCACTTTTGATTTCAAAGCCCAAAATCGAAACGCAAACAAGAAAATAAAAAAAAAAATCAATTTTTTGAGTATCTTTTTTTATCATTTTCAATCAGGGGATAAAAAATCAATTTGAGTTATAGTGATGCATATATTTGATTCATACCTAGCTGACCTCAAATATTTTGGGAATAAGGCTTTGATATTGTTGTATTTTTGTTGATCTGACCGAGCTATTTTTACAGGAGTTATGGTGTTGACATTGGCAGAGTTGGTGTTGACATTGGCAGAGTTGGTGTTGACGGTGGTGATTGGTGGAGATAGAAATTGTGGGTGTTCTGTTAGTTATGTTGACAATGATGGTGGTTGTTGGTGCTGACGGTGATGGTAGGTGGTGGAAACGTTGTAGGTGTTAATTTTTTTGGGGATAGTAGGTATTTAATCTTATCATTAGCCTTCTTAATCCAATCTTTTTTAATTTATTCCCACTACAAGTTTTGCCTAGGAGAATGTGCAACTCAAAGTGTTGCAAGTAATATGTAATGGAGATAGTACAATTTGGAGTAAATTGTAATGGAGATAGTACATTATTTGGAGTAAATTTTGATACAATCTACAAAATGTACTGCAAATTAGTGAAAGAACTATTAATACAATCTACAAAATGTACTCCAAATTTATTTACACTACACCTAAATTATATACTCCCTCCATATTGGTTTATCTGCAACAAACGCATATCAAGGAGACGATTTAAAGGTGTAAACAAACAAATTAAACAAAATAATTTTAAGATTAAATATCATAAAATACCATTCTTGATTGTATCAAAATCTTTTGATTAATTTGTTCGTTTACCCCCTTAAATCGCCTCCTTGGTATGCATGAAAAACAATTTTTGCACATAAACGGATACTGAGGAAATATAAAGCATTTTTTTCTTATTATTCCTTTTTAAGACAAAATTAGCTTTATTATAATTATTGGATAATCCCTTCATAATGTCATTATGTAATAAATCAATACCACAAGCTCATCACATCGAATTTGTTTTCACCATATGCAACTTTATATAATTTCCGAATGAATTTTGATCGCAAACTAAAGAACACAAGTCATACAACTATAGAAAATTTCGCGGCATAGGGCATATGTTATGGGACTGAGAATATCTCAAATATTTCTAACATAGATGAAAATTCTACCAAGGCAATCACAGCAATATAACAAAATATTGCGGAGATTTTTTGGAAATTTTCAGGAATATAACAAAATATTTGACATAAATCCTGGGAAAAACAGATGCTGCATCAACTAAACACAAAAATATTACATCAAAAAGCATGTGCAAAGTAGTTGAGGGATTTATTTATATTTTTCCTCAAAAAAAAGTAGTTAAGGGATTCCTCACCGCAATTAATTGGCACATCACTGACACTGACAGAATCAAGATATCCACTGCTGATATTGATACCCGAAACATACATAATAGCTTTCATAGCAGCCTGATTTGCAATTGAAGAAACAGGTGAAGGAGGAGTTAACAAGCCTTCATATTCACCCAATTGCTGCAAACAGGAAACCAAGTCAAGGCTGCGACTTCTAGAAGCCTTTTTATCCTCCCCTATACTAAAATCAGACTCCTTTTCTTCATCAATAAGGTTAACAATAACAAGAGGTGTGATGGATAATAACATGCACAAACATGTGTCAAGGCGAGCCACAGGACCTTCACAAGGATTCCTTTCCTGGTAAAATAAGAAAGAGAATTAACAACAATTAATGAGATAAACAATGTTCTGAAGTCCATATACATGTATAGCCATGACTTCAGGAATGCATGAACTTTCTCATAAAATAAAATGAAATAAATAATAAAATAAAAACCACCATCAATTAAAGAGATAAATGCATCAACTCATGAATGCATCGAGGTTTTCATGTATTAAGACCATATAGGCATATATGTCCGTAGTCAGGTTCTCATAAATGCATGAATCTCTCAGGAGACGAAAACACAGATTAGAAATTCATTTAAATCAACAGCATCAGGTACATTTTACAGATGTTCCAGGATAATGGTTTGCAGGCAAAAAAGCAACTAAAAAATTACTTTCCTATAGATCAACACTAGCAACTAGATTAAAGGTGGAAACAAGGAGGTTGTTGCAGTCACCTATCTTCAGGCCAGAAAACATAAGCAACCTCTCTTTATTGTTTGAAGGGCTACTACAGAAAACATTATAAATCCAGTCATAATGTAGAATAATTAGCCTTTTGTTAAAAATATTTTAAATACAACAGTCATTTCCCCATATACTAGGTCTCAACCATGGAAAAAAATAGCGGTCGCGGTCACGTTCGCGGAAACGGTCCCGTTGTCGCGGGAATCGCTTGTAACGGCAAAAAAGAACGTTTCGCGGCTGGCGCGGTGTGAATTTTATCAAAAAAATCACATAAGCTCAATATTAATCTTTTTCAATCTTCATTCATTCTTATTTGTTTTCGTATTACATTATGTCAAAAAAAATATTATTAGTTATTATTATTAAAATTAAATAATAATCCAGCTTATTTATTAAAAAGTTAACTATTGCAAAGTACAAGTATGGCTTCTCTTAGCCTTTTCTTCTTTAATATTTATTTTATTTTATAAAAAACGGGCAAGTCTTGCAAAAACGCGTTATAGAACGGACGTTTTACCGTTACGGAACACCATCGCGGCGATTTTTGTGTGAATTGCAACTCTCAGTGTTATAACGGCATTTCGCGTATCGGCAACTCAGAAACAGGTTACAGAACGGCCGCTACGTAACGGAACGGCCGAGTTTTAATTCCATGGTCTCAACTCTCAAATGTATAATTAGCCTTCTGTTAAAAATTTGCTTCATATATGATCACAAGAAGCATTAACGCCATGAGATGAATAATTCCATGTTTTACTCATCAATTGAATTACTCCACCGTTTGATGATTCCAGGATAATCCTACAACTTTCAGCCACCTATTTCAAATAATTACAAGCATTATTTTTCCATAGACTACAAACCAAAAGGTCAAAAGCCCAAAAAAAAAAATGAAAAAAGAAAAGGACAATTTTGAGGTCTCCGTCTCCCCCAAAAACATGGGCTCGTTGCTGAAAAATAAAAATAAGAGAGGGACCATGCAGGTGCTCAAAGGCAAGCTTCCAAGGATTGAATGCATGTTCTCATATTGTCCTGGGTAAAAAAAGGCTTTTTTGAAAGAGTGGGATAGAAACGAGGCTACTAAAACACAACTCCAAGAAACAGCATCAAGCCCATTAATAATGTGGTGCAAACATTCATACCTCAACCACTGCAAATATGAATTAAATTCCTTAATTAGATAATTAAATTCCCTTTGGACTTATTTCCACATTTTCAAATTCCCTTTTTCTTAGCCCCATTGGGGGTTGGCATCTTGGGACATGGTTTTAGGAGAGCGAAAAGTAGAGCAAAATACGAATGGCTTAATATGGGCTTCACTACACAATAAAAAAATAAAAAAATAAACATTGACTGAAAATTCTGCCATAAGATATGGACCAAAGAGCTAGGGACACCCTAGAATTAAAATGGAGCAAATATTAAGAGATGAAGAGTGTAAATGTTACAGGTCTTATTTTACATACCCTTTGAACAAGGCGTAAGGTTGCAAAGCCTGATATCTCAGCAACCTTCAACCATTGGTAAAAAGCAAGCAAATGACTCTTTTCACAGGATTACTCTGGGGAAAGTATAGCATTTGGCAGTTTGGCACAGAGAAGTAGAAATCAAATGTTTAAAATTACAGCAGCCATACGTGACACTATTTTTACAGTGTTTCCCATATAGGTCTCAACTCTCAAGTGGCAGTTAGCCTGTAGTTAAAAACTTGTTTCATATATGATCAATCATAGGAAAAATTGAAGCCATGATGTGAACTTGCATGTTTCACTCATCATTTAAATTACTCCACCGTTTGTTAGTTCCAGGATAATCCGACAACTTTCAGCCACCTTTTTCAAATAATTACATAGGGGTGATAATGAGCTCGGCCTGTTCGTGAACAGTTCTGGCTCAGCTCGGTCAAGGCTCGACTCGTTTTAGCTCAATTCAAGTTCGAGTTCGGCTCGAGACATTAACAAGCCAAGCTTGAGTTGTGCCAAGCTCGGCTCGAAAAACTCATGAACAGGCTCGATTAACTTTTTATATATGTAAATAATATATTATGTTATATACATAAATTTATTTATTCTAGTTAATATATATATATGAATAAACTAATAGTCTTATTGTTAAATATTAACAAAAAAACAAACATCTTAAAAAAATTTATAAAAGAGAACACGTATAAACTAAGAATAATATTAGGTGAAACTGTTTGTGAATAGTTGATAAGGGCTCAGTCAACGATTGGTCAAAGCTCGGCTCGATTATGGCTCGGCTCATCAAAGTTCGAGCTCGGCTCGAGTTCGATTAAATTTAAACGAACACGAGCCGAGCTAAGCAGAGTTCGGGCTCGGCTCGCTCGATTATCACCCCTAATTACAAGCATTATTTTTCCATTGACAACAAACCAAAAGGTCAAAACCCAGAAAACAAAAGGAAAAGAAAAGGACAATTTTGAGAAGTTCTCCCCACTCCCCTAAACACATGGGCTTGTTGGTGAAAAATAGGAGAGGGACCATAAAGGTGCTCTAAGGCAAACTGCCAAGGATTGATTGCATGTTCTCATATTGCCCTGGGTAAAACAAATTGTTTTTTTGAAAGGAAAAAAAAAAAGTTTTTTTGAAAGATTGGGATAGGAAAGAGGCAACTAAAACACAACTCCAAGAGCAACATCAAACCTACTTATAACGAGGGGCAAACATTCATAGCTCAACCGCTGTGCAATTATGCATTAAATTCCTTAATTAGATAAATTAAAAAATAAAAAAATAATAATGAACTTGCAGGTTTTAAAAAGAGGAGAAATGAACTCCTTAAAGAAAATGGACTTATTTCCACATTTTCAAATTCCCTTTTTCTTAGCCCCATATGGAGGAGTTTGGAAGCTTGGGACATAGTTTTAGGAAAGCGAAAAGAACAGGCAAAATATGAATGGGTTAATATGGGCTTCACCATACAATAAAAAACATGAAAATTCTGCCATAAAGATATGGAACAAAGAGCTAGGGACAACCCAAAAAATAAAATGGTGCAAATATTAAGACATGAAGTGTGTAAATGTTAAGGGTGTTGATTTACACACCCTTTGAACAAGGCGTAAAGTTGCAATCCATAGACCAAGAAATGTGTCATGCCATGTTGTGCTGTAAAGTGCCTGAAGTGATTTCAGCATACCTGCAACATAAAAATACATAAAAAAAAATTCTGCTTTGAAATGAAAATTGCCAATATCACAACATGAATACCATGAGGAGACCATACTAGTAAGCGTCTCAATGGCACATGTTGGCTTCACAACAATTCCTTCCATAGCATCCTCTAGAAACAGGTCAATTGGGAGCCATAGAGAAGAACAACTAGCACCATGACATTGAGCAGCAGATGGTACAAAGCATCCAGGGGCCATTACAGCATGAAACTGGTGATGTAGGCTTGTATTGCTTTGCCAATGCAGGTTCTTGCCAACATCAGATGCAAGCTGCACAAACAATTCTGTAGTTGTGTGCTTGGAACTCCTTAAAGCAGACGATTCTGAAGCAAGCAGTTGCAAATTATGGTAAAAACTTTTCCAATGTGAGGACCTAAGCAATGAGTGAAAGTAATCAGAACTTAAATTTGGAGGGCCTATTATTGATTTATGTAAAAGGAAACCACCAAATAATCTGTCAAATGGAGATATAAAGTACTCCATATGATACATTACTTTGCGATGTTGAGGGGGAAAAGGATTAGCCTCCTGTAACAGAGGATCAGAGACAATTGGTTTCCTCACGATGTCCTCACCAGAATTGAGTCATGGAGAGAAGATGTAAGTGATACGACTCGTTTTATTCTTTTAGATTAAAACTAATATTCAGGAAAAATAAATAAATAAATAAAAATTATGGTGGGGTGATACAGGGGACCAAGGGTACAGCGAGAATAAACTAAAAGATTCCAACGCAGACTTTAATCCAGTTGGAAATTTACACAAAAGACCCTAAAGCATGAGCAAAAAGGCAAGAAATACAGCCCTATCCCTGAAACGATTTTGGCAAGTAGAAACCCCAGAAGAAAATGGTGAATAATGTATTCTTTAAAACAAAGCCCCCATTATGGCCAAAAAAGTATAATTACCAATTCATTTCCCTCAATATTCCTTCTAAAGATCACATGTGAAGTCGATTGGGTTCTGAAACACTTAGCAGGACAAAATCACAATAATTAGCACAACAGCAGTGCCGACGGCTTCCAATGCCCCATTGTGTCTGTAATGGATTCTCAACCTGCTGGAAATTTCACAGTAAAATAACAGAATAAAAATAGGGTCAACCAAAATGAAGGTATTTGATTGTTGGGAAAGAATAGATACAAAAGCAACTTTAGGATGCTAATCTCTCTAGTGGCTTTAGGTCACAACTCTCTAAAGTTTCCTCACAAATTTCTGCCTACCAATATTACATTCTTTCTCTCTTCTTATATATACAAACTACTACCCTCAGCCTACAAAGTATCCTCTGCTGCTGTCCTTGTCTGTAGTGTGGTAGTGGGTGATGTTGTGGTAGTGGGTTGGTGTACTAGGTTGTCTCCCTTGCTGACTAGACTTGTCTTTTTCCTTGCATATGTCTGAATTATCTTTGGCTTGTATGGCTCCATTACACAAGACAAAATACTAGCTAATAAGGACAAATAAAACAAGTACAACAAAATAAAAGCAATAAAATTCTTAAAAACTAACTCTAATTACTTGGTGCATTACATTACACCCCCCCTAAAAAACCACCTTGTCCTCAAGGTGGGTGGTATTCAACTTTACTTTCCTGATCTTGGCAGCATTTTGTAGCAGCAAACTCGCAACTGATGTGGGAGTTTGTTGGCGGCAAAGTTTGCGTACCCTTAGACTGCTTGGTGAGGAAAGAAGGCTCATGGATTCTGGTCAAGACGGGAGACCAAATGTGGGCGGAATAGATGGTGTTGCTTGTGGAGTGATAGGCATATGGAGGTTTATATGTGAATAATTGGTTTGGTAAGTTGTGAAGGAAAAGGGCGGAGTGGTTTCGAAAGGATAGTGTAAAGAAGTCAGTCTAATGGTGGTAAATTTCTGACCGTGGTGGTTTAGTTGGTTGTGGCGATGGGTGAAAAGATCGGGCTTCAAAAGAGGTGCAGTAGCAAGGTGAGGAGTTGAAACATGAGAGTGAAAAAGCTTGTTGTGAAACTTGGTGTTACGCTTAACACAAGTAGTTGTGGGCCCCATTCCATTTACTCTTAATGGGTTAGAGGGTTGAGAGTTTTGGGACCTAGGAGGGCTAAAACAGGAAGTATGTATAGCAAGTTTGTAGAGGTTGATAGGAAATGAGGTCAATTGACTTGTGATGTTTGGACCTAGTGTATTGGGCCCAAAAGCTTGGTATGAAATAACTGGTCCGGTAGTACTTGGCCTTTTCATAATTAATAGGATAGAGATAAGCTGAAAAGGAAAATTAAAAAACATGTGTGAGGGGTATATGCTTCTGGCAACTAGCAGCCCTTTTACCCATTTGCCCTTACTAGGGCCTTCTAGAATTGTCTTTCTCTCCACAAAATTGAGAAAATCATGCCTCTCCATTTCTAGGGTTTTTTTCCGTACTTCTGTGCTAAGCTGCCGTACAGAAGGGGAAATTCCACCATCATTCCTTTCTCTGGTGAAGTTGCCTGGCCCGCCGTCATCTCTCTCAATTATTTTCCCATAGCCACCACCACGACTCTCCCTTTCCACAAATCGACCTCCATCTTTGCTCCCACCAGCAAGATCGCCATGTCTACCACCCATGGAACCATCTTGAATAGCACTTGTATAGTTGCCATCTCCTCCAAAAATCGTCTCCCAAGCAAAGCTTCTCCAGGACTCCCCATCTTCTGGAGTCATCTTTCTAACGCCTTTATCACCTCCAACTTCACTCCCACTTCCCATAGATAGACCTGGGCCACCACCAGATCCATTTCCGTCAACCCCTCCACACTCGAAAAATCTCCATGAACTACCGCAAAAATGGCCACCACCCATAATAATACTGTCGCCACCACCAAAGGTGCGTGCTTGAAACCTTTGGGCGAACTGAGATTCGTCCCACCCCTGAGATCTCTCCACCGTAGCCCCAATTTCTGCCCTAAATTCCCTTTAGGCGTTTTTTAGGGTTTTGACCTGCTAGGCCCATTTGGCCTCAAGCTGGTGGCCGGTGGCTGTTTGTCTCTCTGCCATATTCTCCTTGAATGATCAGCTCCACTCCTCCATACTCTTCTCCACTGCCCTAGTGATGTTCTCACACCATTTTTGTGTGACTTCATCCTTAGGACGGCTCTCCACTCGCCACCCTTGAGAGCGTTCCTCCACCGCGAACCCTTTACGTTCGTCCTTCTCTGGGTTGCTCCCTAAATCTTCTATTTCCAGAGCCTTTTCAGTCTCTTTGTCTCTGGGTTTGTTAGATTGCAACTTCGAAAGTTTCTCCCGTATTTTTTCTTGCCACCAACTTGCATCTGCTTAATGCCTTGAGCCACCCCAGCAGCTACTGCTCTCCTAATGGAGTCTTCATGCCCTTTGATCCTCTCTTCCACCCGACTCAGCCTATTCCCCAGTGAGGTGAGCCGCTCTTCGAGGTCGTCGATTCGTTGCGTGGTGTTCACCATTGCTCCAAAAACGTCCTGCTTTGATACCACTTGTAATGGATTCTCAACCTGCTGGAAATTTCACAATAAAATAACTAAATAAAAATAGGGTCAACCAAAATGAAGGTATTTGATTGATGGGAAAGAATAGATACAAAAGCAACTTTAGGATGCTAATCTCTCTAGTGGCTTTAGGTCACAACTCTCTAAAGTTTCCTCACAAATTTCTGCCTACCAACATTACATTCTTTCTCTCTTCTTATATATACAAACTACTACCCTCAGCCTACAAAGTATCCTCTGCTGCTATTCTCAGAATTCTGCTGCTGTCCTTGTCTGTAGTGTGGTAGTGGGTGATGTTGCGGTAGTGGGTTGGTGTACTAGGTTGTCTCCCTTGCTGACTAGACTTGTCTTTTTCCTTGCATATGTCTGAATTATCTTTGGCTTGTATGGCTCCATTACACAAGACAAAATACTAGCTAATAAGGACAAATAAAACAAGTACAACAAAATAAAAGCAATAAAATTCTGAAAATATTAAAATTCTTAAAAACTAACTCTAATTACTTGGAACACTACAGTGTCACTAACTCTGCATAATGTCATCATGTAAGCTCAGACTTCAGAGCAGATATTTAAACAAAGAATTTCACCCACTTTTACACTAGTGCTGTGAAATAACACAATCATATCTTTCTTCAGCACCATCAAAACTATTATGAGATGAACAAACTCTGACAAAAAGAAGGCCTTCTCTCCCTACTGTATTGCTGTGAATTGTGATATACCATATGCGGAGGGTGAAAGATGAAGCTTTATTCATAGTTTCACTCATAAGTTTTGGAAATAAGATGGAAATTTATAGAGAGAAAGAGAGATCAGGAATGCTGTAGCCAGGATTCCTACATTCTATACCGAAGCTGCTCAGACTCGGGTATAAGTGTCGGACACGGGTATGGGTTTAAGTGTCGAACATTCAATAGTTAAAATTGAAAGACTCGGGAATATTTTTTAAAGAATCCAAATATAGGATATGGGCTAGAGGACAGAGGCTTTTATTTTATTATTATGTGTGAATTAAAAGTAAAAATTACAAGTTATGAAAATTTGAAAATAGTGTTAAAGGGGAAAAAAAAACGAAAACAACTTCCAAACTGAAAACAGTAGACAGTAAATTTAAACTTGTATTGAAAAGTAAACAAATAGCCACTTACTTTAAATAAAGAGAGTAAAAAGAGGAGAGAGAGAAAGTTGACAACTGCTTCCCCTATTCCAAGGACAGGGTTAGTTAATTTATTTTTCGACGTGAATGCCTTCTCCCTCAATCTCTCATTCATGCATCAACAGCTTCAAGGCAAAACAGCAAGTACATAGTAGATTTGAAGCAGTCAGGCGAACAAAAACCCCATCTTTTTGTCTCTCTACTTTAAATCTGGTGCTTAATTTTTAAATCGAGGATTTTTTAAACCTTAAATTTGGAATTAATTTAAATTTTATGGGGCCTTTACAATACAAGGTGACTCCAAATTTCTTTCTGGGATCCGACCCATATCTCGTGTCGTGTCGTGCCGATACGGGTACGGAGGGGGGAGGAGAAGATTACGAGTAGCACAGTGCGATACTAACCCATATTCACGTGATTCCATCTATCCTAAAATATAAAGAATTCTTCCTCAAAGGGCAAACGTTGAAAAAAAAAAAAAAACAGACTGAGTCTTAGCGACAACTATCCCCCACCCCAACTACCCAAAGGAAGATTTACTATTTAAAAAATTAGTCCTGTGTGACTTTTCAGCCACATCAACAATCTTCACCGAAGAGAAAATAGGTTAACCTTCATTAAAAATCCGAAATCCCTCATCAGAAAATTAGACAGACAAATCACCTACCACACCAACTTAACATAGAACTCACCTAAACAAAGCACCAACCAAAGGAATAAAGCACATCCAACATGTGCTAAAACCATCACTACTCTTGGTATTGAGCCTCTCCAAGTCTCCAACAAATGGCCTATGTAAAGGCATTAGCCTTCTATGGGCCTTGGATTCACACCTACTATCATTGGTGGTGGGAAAAGAACATGCACAAGAGATAATTGGAATAGATTATAGAATGAGCAACAAAGGAAAATGCTTGACGGATCCAAAGCCACAATCCCCACCATAAAATGTCCGGCAAGGAACAAGCATCCACCAAACCCAAAACGTTGAAACTTAAGCATCAAATCCTTTCAACTTTGCAATAGATCATACAAATGAAAAGCCAAATAAAAAACTACATGTGTTTCTTGATTGCTTAGGGATTTCTTATGGACTCTTAATGAGCATCTACAGGTGCAATAATTTCGGTTTTAGAAGAGAATGCTTACATATACATTCGCACAGGGAAGGTGGAGCTCTTATTAGCACTACGTTCCTTAATTTCTGTGGTACAATTAGTGGCTCAAGTTTAAATAACAATGGCAAGATTGCATTCATGATTTTGCACCGAAAAAAATTGCTCCCTATTAGCACTAAAACTAGTTCAAGTACTTTTAAAAATTTTAATTAATGTACAACACCGACCTGAAATAGCACTAAAACTAGTTGCAACAGCCAGCAACAACTTTTTAAAAAGTTTCAGCTGAACTTTAGACACTTGCTAGGCTCATGCTCGTCCTATATTGACATATTTTGAGATTAGAATTCACTTTTTCCTTTGGCCTTGATTTATGGTGGACTTCTGGTCCCCTTATTTTTGTATCCATTCTTTTATATAGAATTCGCTTATTAAACTTTATTTAGAACGTTTCTATCACTTGTTCAATGCTTCAAACTGAAAAAGTATAACTTGAAAAACATAATTTGTAAGACAAGGCGACAAGCAACATAAAAAAAACACTTACATATTTTGTCGAACCAAGAAAAGGATCCGTGATGTTACACTACTCTGCAAAAATTCTACTATCATCTCAATCGCCATCAAAGTATTCATTTTCAGCACTCCCTCTTGGTGTTTTATTCTATCTTCCAACAAACAATCAGGATCCTCAATCTCCATGTCTTTTATCCCAATCAGCCATCTAGAACTCTTATCTGATGTGTATTCCAGCAGTCCTTCATCATCCAGCGATGCATCAACCAACTGCCACACAGTTGAAAATACAAAAAGCACCGAAAGGACAGCCAGATCAGAAGCTTGAACCCCAAACACATCAGAAAGATGTAGAGCATCATCTATGGCTTTCCAGATTCTGCAACCAAAATGCAGCCAAATGTTACAAACCATAACACCGACACTGGTCACATATCTCATAAAGATGGGAATGATTTAGAAAGACAAAACTATAGCTTCTAAAACCTACCTTCTCTTCCAAGAGAAGAGGAGAGTAAATAATTATTACACCTATCATAATATAATAAAGCTTAATACTTCCACCGCTCCATAATTATTGCAACTTTTGCAATTTAACGCTTGTCAATTCATAATTCATAGTATTAATATCCTTGGTTACGTGTTGCCAAAAATTATTAAAAAAAATATACTTCCTCCGCTCCATATTAATTGCAACACTTAGACCAAAAAGCTTTCACAAATTTGGTCAAAGTGTTGCAACTATTATGGAGTGGAGGAAGTATATTTTTAAATAAAGTACACATTGAGATGAATCCAATGAGATCCCAAATAACTATATTTTTTTACACATAAAAAGCACAAAAACTAGTTATGTGAGTGACCGTGAATAGTGGCAAATTGGAAACACTGCAATAATTATGGGACGGAAGAAGTATAATGTAATCAATAATAAAAAAGGTTCAAGACCCTCTTATGCAATAGGTTGATGGGATCAATATTCAAATGATAAAGATGATGACTTGTATCACAAAAAAGGAAATCACAACAAAATGTAGATGATATTCATGCTATCAAGAGGCTTGAATCTCTCCTAAAAAAACAAGCAAAAACTCATTAATATTCAGCATCATTTTCCCTCTCTGACTTACTCTTATTTATAGAAATTGCCTCTATTAATCCCACTAGACCCAATAGATTCTTCTATAAAACTATAGTAACAACTTATTCTCATTCCTAGAATACCCAATGCCTTATTTCCAATTTATAGCACTAATGATAAGTTGTACTAGAATTTATAGAAGACTCTAATGGGATTAATAGAGGTAATTTCTATAAATAAGAGCAAGTTAGAGGGGTAAAATGATGTTAAATATTAATGGGTGTATTCTTGTTTTCTTAGGAGAGATTCAAGCCTCTCAAAAAAGCTTGATTAGGGAGAGCATCAACCTCATGAATCCAAAATTGCATAAGCAATTTGGCACTTTTCCGCGCAACCTCCATTTCTTTTTCTTTTTATAACCGTAAATAGGCAAACTAAACATCCTAGATTGTATCGCTCTGATACCAATTTGCTATAAACTAGCTTAATGGAATCAATATTCAAATGATATAGGTAATAAGTATTGATAATATGAAAATTACAGCAAAACGGAGGTGATATTCAAGCTTTCGATAGACTAAACATATCCAAGAAAACAAAGAAACATGTTAATATTCAGTGTCATCTTTTCTCTACTAATCCCGGCGAAGTCCACTAATGGTTTCTATAAAATTTTAGTACCAATTTATTATTTATTCCTAAAATCCCATTCCCTTATTTCCAGTTCATAGAAGACCCCAAAGATGACCACAACAACTGCAAAAACGCTTATATAACATCTTTGACATTTTTTTTTTGGTAAGTGTAAAGTATATACCAAAGAAAAAAGGACAAAATACATCCTAAATAAAGGGAGCTATATTGTCACTTTATGTTACTAAGACACGGATAAAGTGTCTACTCGGATATGGGTGTCCAAGTATCCGGCTGAACTAATTTGAGAAAAAGTTATAAGTTTTAGTTAAAAATGACGTATCCAAGTATCTTATCATGTATTGTGTCTGACACAACACAAAGAATAGGAATGCAAATGGCTTTTCTATGTAGGTCCTTTCATCCATTCGCCTTCCCTCACCTCCATTGTTTTTTACATTTTGTTGGAATTTTTAAAGGACTGTAAGGAAACTTAGATTAACAATAAAAAAAATATATATAAAAAAAAAAACATGTGTTTTCCAAATGATACAAAATGGACCTTGAAACACGCTAAATCTCATATATTGCTACCCTCTTGCAAAAAAACAAAAAAAGTAATAGCTCAAAGTGAAAGCTTACTTCTCATGGTTCAATTCATGGAGTTCAGACGCAAAAGAAGAGCCGTATCTTTTATAAAGTTCTATGTAGAGTCTATAAGCAGCAGGATGAATATGTCGACTTGGAATCACCCTGTAAAAAGTCATTAACGAAATAATTAGCACCATTCATTTGGATGCATAGACAGTGTAACTATGAGTATATATGCATATTTAATCCCATATGATATGATGAATGTATCCTAAGCATGATCGCTTCTAGTATCCTATGTGATATGTTGAACAAGATTAGGATGCAAAGAAAAAAAAGTGAGAGTGTAGGAGATACCTAGTGGAGAGCAAAGCAAGAAGAAGCAAAGGAGGGACAAATTTAAGAGCCAAAGCCTTGTCAAGGAATTTCCAAGAAAGGGGGTTATTGTTATTCCAACAAATATGGGAGACTAAAAGATGAGTAAGTTCAACAGAGGGCAGAGTTAAGCCAGCTGTGTTAAGAATTGAGCCTAGTTGAATCGCCCATACCATAGGGTCAGCGTTGTTTTGTTGAGCAGACTTTGTGAGCTCCATTACAGTATCCCATACTCCTCCTCCTCCTCCTCCTCCACTCAATTGGAGGGTTTCCGCCATTATTGGACCTGAACTTGGAAGAATATCTGTCAATGGCTGTTATCGAAATTAGACAAAGGAAGAAGGAAGTGAGTGAGGGAGTCGCTTGGAATGGATGGGGGTTTTACTGTTTTAGGAATGTCTGCCAGGATTTTGACAAGGTCAAGCTGCGTAGGGAGGCATCACCCTGTCTTTGACCAGCACGATTCTATTTCCATACGAAAAAATATCAACGGACCCACCATGGTACATTTGAAAATGAAGTCCCACTTCTCCAATTCCTTCAACTCTTGAAGCAGTTCAAAGGCTCAGCTCCGTCACGAATTCTATAAGGCGAGCGGCGCTATGGCGGACCGGCGTGCGGCGGCGATCGGCAGCACTGCAACTGCCAGGTTTACGAATTGCCGATTTTGTTCTGTTTTTGCCAAGTTATCCCTCCCGAATTTTGTTGGTTTGCTGTTCTGCTTTGCGAATTATCCTCGGTTTTTAGGATTTTGAGGTTTTCAATTGTTTTTTTCACCAGATCTTCTTTCTTCAATCGTTTCTTGAATCTTCCTTTTTGCTTGAATCAATTCTTTGCTGTTTTATATTTTGGCTGGAATGCTTCAGTTTATTTGTATGTTGTTTTCAACTGGGAGAACAGCTTTGATTTATTTATTTTTTGGAAATTCTACTTGGTACCACTGTGGTTTTCTATATGGTACTCAATGTTAATTTTTTGTCACATGGTACCACTGTAATTTGTGTTTGGTCTCTACTGTGACACTTCTGTTAGATTTAACGGTTTAAGTTTTTTTTGGCTTGATTTATATGTATTTTTATACGAATACATATTCTTTTACGTATTTTAGTGTTCATATATGTATTTTTATGCATATTTAATTTGAATACATATTTTTATACATATCTTATATGAACTACGTATAAATATGTTTTTTTAATGAAATGTAAATCGAGGCTATTCGGGAACGCATTTCAAGGCTAATCAGGTCATTTTTTGCAAATTCCGACCTCGAAACAGATTTCTTAAGGGTGGGGTAAAATGACCCGTAAAACCTTGAACGGGCTATTTTTTTTCTGACACGAACATCAATGCGCGCATATCAAGACTATCAGGGAATGCAGTTCGGGGTTAATTGGGTCATTTTTTGCAAATTTAGACCTCGAAACAGACCCTTTAAGGGTGGGGTTAAAATGACCCGTAAAACCTTAAACGGACTATTTTTTCCTGACACACAGATCGATGAGCACAAATGGAGACTATCTGGGAATGCATTTCGGGGCTAATCGGGTCTTTTTGCAAATTCCGACCTCGAAACGGATCCCTTATGGGTGGGTTAAAATGACCCATAAAACCTTGAACGGACTATTTTTTACGGGTCAAGGTTTTACAGGTCATTTTAACCCCACCTTTAAGTGATCCGTTTCGATGTCGAAATTTGCAAAAAATGATCCAATTAGCCCCGAACTGCATTCCCTGATAGTATCGATATGCGCGCATCGATGTGCGTGTCAGGAAAAAAATAGCACGTTCAAGGTTTTACGGGTCATTTAAACCCCATCCTTAAGGGATCCGTTTCGAGGTCGGAATTTGCAAAAAACGACCCGATTAGCCCCGATGCGTTCCCGAATAGCCTCGATTTACGTGTCATTAAAAAAACATATTTATACGTAGTTCATATAAGATGTGTATGTTGATTTTAATTTTGTTTTGTTTTGTATGTTGATTTTAATTCTTGAGTGAACTTATGATGATTTTAATTTTGTTTTGTATGTTGATTTTAATTACATTTTTTTATTTTGATATGTTAATTTTAATTCTGTTTTTTAGGTTGATTTTTATTTTGATATGTTAATTTTAATTTTGTTTTTTAGGTATGGAAGGCAAGATGACTAAGAAGGATGGTGATGTTGATGATCATTGTACCAATGCAGCAACAAAGCGGCAAACAAAACCACTGGTTGCTACTCCTAGTATTCATACTTCTACACCAACTAAGAGAAGTCAAGGGTGTGGTGAATATGATGATTGGATCGTTGAAGACACACCTGAACGTGAAAATAAAAGGAAAGCTATGTCTACTGAGGTTGACCCAAATGATGGCTATGTCACTTCACACAAGGAGAAGAAAGTAATGAATTCAGTTGGTAGCCCCAAATACCATAGCAGCCCTGAGTACCACAGTCCTGAATACAGTTGTCCCAGCCCACATCCATTGGTACCTATTTTTACTGAGCCTGATATTGAAAGATTGAGGGTTCGTCCAATTCCTAAGCGAGCAAGACAATTGCAACTTAGTGAAAGGCCTTCTTCTTCACCACCTCCTGAGGGCTATTCTAGTTGGAGTGCCTACTCTTACGATTGGAAATGTTATCATGATTGATGTGGTTTAAGGTCTAATTGTATCTCACTCTTTTTTTCGTAGTTTTTTCCAGAATGAAAGCATCATTGATCTTTATGATTCCAACTTGATGTTTGATCATTGTTGCTTGTTATATCTATGTGAGTTAAGCTTTAATGAAATGGATATCTAAATGTTTATGACCTTAATACCATATGACATTGGTGTGACTTTTAAATCCTCGATGATGAATTTAGAGTCTATTTTTTATTATCATACTATGCATTGCCACTATGATTTTGCCCCCACTGCATTACACTAACGGCCCGTTTGGTAGTCAGTAATAAATCATAGTAATGGAAATGAATTTATAACTAAATTTGGAAGAGAAATAATAATGCATTCCCATGGTGGTGCTACCTAAGCTCCAATTTATCTAATTTTCTTCACAAATATCCATTCCCATCAAATACCACCCTCCCCAATGGTAATGGATGGGAATGAAAAATAAGAAGGAAATTGAAGCTTGGGAATGAAAATTTGTTTTTCATGGAGATTATAAGGGTCCTCCTTAACAAAATTACACTATAAATTCATTACCATTACCACAATTTATTACCAACAACCAAACGGGCCGTAACACTAATATGCCTTACAAATTGTTGCCCTCATGTACATACATGCCTTGAAGCTATGATATTAAAACAAACACTTGAGAGGATAAGAAGAAATTCATGATTCTCATCCTCAATGATGAATTTGGGAATTTAAAAAGTAAACTTCATAGGCATCAAATATGTACCTAGAGTTGGCATAGTAGTAAAGTAATGTTATAAAGTGTTAATGTGTGGATGTGGTAGAAGATTAGTGTGTATGTGTAGCATTGTTATGATGCATTCAATACCCCGAGAGGATTTATACTAATTGTCATTCATGGTTATGAAAGTCATAAGTACTAGCATCATAATTTTTGCATTAGCATGTGTTACAAAATGACTACTACTAGGACAACTTGTTTAATGACTTACTTACCATGCCTTACAAAATGACTAATACTCGTACTAGGACTACTTTTAATGACTTACTTACCATGCCTTACAAAATGACTAATACTCGTACTAGGACTACTTTTTAATGACTTACTTACCATGCCTTACAAAATAACTAATACTCGTACTAGGACTACTTGTTTAATTTTTACGGAGTATTTAAAAAACCTAATTTTTATTTACATAATTAAGTACCTACACCATAGTGAGATCCTCCCTCCTTGATGTAACTACATCCACATCTGTTGCTTGTTCCTCTTCTTGTGCCACATACAGTGTTGCTTCTTCTGCTTGTTCTTGATGTTGTTCCTCATGTGCATTCCCTCCTACCCCTACATCTACTGCATTATCACCCCCTATTGACTGATTTACTCCATTGCCTGTGATTTCCCCCCCCCCCACAAATGCAGTAATGTTGTTATTGCATTTGAAAGAACTTCTTCTTCTACCTCTACTGATTCTGGTAGGGTTCCCTCTCTTTGCATTATGTCTTTGCCATAGTGTGGCAGTTTGAAGTTGTTCCCTCCCCCCCCCCCCCCTAATTTAAGTGCTTCAAGCATGACATATTGCTAGCTTAGCCACATGTAATTTAATAACTTGACATCATACATTTCAAATGAACTCTTCACTACATGTACAAGCTCATCAATAGTTTTTGGTGCCATTTGGTGTTGCAATTCCTGTATAGCTCTAAAAAACCCTAGGTCTAACACATTAAAATCTGGTGAATTAGCTGGTTGAGAAATCAAGTGGATGTTAAAACCATCACCTGCATTTGTTGCTGCTTCGAAGTCAGGATCATCAATTCTCATGTGTGGTGTTGCATTGTCTTGATGTAACCATATTTCCCCATCTTCATATGGCCACTTTTCCTTAATATCTGGCAGAATTTCTTGAATAAATTTCTGCTTGATTACTTCTCTTGTGATTTTTTTTATTGTCTTGGTTTCAAGTGTGCCCCTAGGCCTATGTAAGCTGCTTCTTTGTGCTGGTAAGCTCTCTGTCAGTGGATAAACCCCAATCTTGCCATCAAAAATGCATTCCCCTTGGTCATTTTACTTTGGCCTACCCACAACAGTTATGAACATTACCTTGCATATAATTTTTTTTGACTGAACTGATCTGTGTGGGTTTGCCTCTTCTGGTGACAAGTAGTATGTCTCTGCATTTTTTGCAATGAAAAACCATTTTTCATCCACATGAAGCATGTTGTGCATGTCTTTAAATCTTGGAGTATTATGAATTGGAGTTTTAATCTGGCTGAGGCACCACCTCATTCTATTGAGCTTGTTAATTAACCTGGGTAAGACCTTGTTTGAGTGAGTTGTTGTGGCGCCTAATTTGACCCCACTTTACAAACCTTCCCACAGTGCTCTTGTTGATATTGAGTGCCTTTGAAATTGACCTTATGTTGGTCCTTTGTCTGAGTGGAATATTCATAAGCTCCTCATTGACCAACTCTATTGCTTTTCTACCAACTTTTCCTTTGTAATCCTTTTGTGGTTTGATTACATGTCTTGCTCTTAACTGATTATTGGCAAACCTCCAAAGCCTTTGGATTGTCCACCTACTCACTCCAAATTTCTCACTCAACTCACCAATGCTATTTTTGGAAAGTTTCACCCCCTAATGCTCTCTGAAGCAACAGATCTATGCATTCCCTTCTTTGGTCTGCTGCCATGTCTGTTCTCTTCTTCCTATGTTGTGCAGGTTCTGATGTAGGTGATGTTGATGAGGAATTTTGGATGGAATGGTCCCATTTTGAATGAGAGCTTGAATCTGAAAAGCTTCCATCATGCATGATATGATGATTCTCCATTTACTGCTCATTTTTAGCTATTGTATTGAAAGTAGTGAAGGAATATTATGACCCCATTTTTTTCACTCTATGATGAATATTTTATGATAGTATTGAAGGAATAGAGAATAAAGTTGGTGAAAAGTGAAGATTTGGTTTTGTACAATAGTGAATAAAAAGAGCACTAAATGAGGGAGCATTTGATGCTGACATGTTTTTGGAGGGAAATAAAAATTAGGGTGGAGGGAAACAAAAAAAGTGCAATTTTATAGTGGAGTGATGTGTCCAGTTTGTACGAGTTATTTAACTTCTTTTTAGTTCCTTTATATAATTAGTTTAGCATAAGATTGCACATTTTGTTACTTTTGAGTTTAAACGAGATTTTGGCTTGAAATGTAAAGTTGTAGTGCAATTTACAGTTTTTAATGCTTTTTAGGATAAGTGTAGTTTGTAGTTGCGGTTTGGTTTTATGTGTTCGTGTAGTCTTGAGCTACGAAACATCATTAGGAGAATTTTTGGAGTCATTGATCATGCGCCAAGCACACTTGAAGAAATCATTAAGCATTAGAGGGAAAGAACAGCCTTATTGTGAACCTTCAAATGCAGTAAGTCCAACTTCAAATAGAAATATCTCCCAATCTACTCATTGGATTTATGTGATTCAAATTGGAGGTTGTAGCTCTCTTCAAGAGCTTTCCAACGGTAGGTCATAAGCCTTATTTCGTTAAGGAACAAGAGAGTTATGGCTATTTTAGTCCGAGCTGCGCAGGCAATCTACAGGGGCGCGCCCCGCGCCTTAGAGGGCGCTGCCAGCGCCCCCATTGCAGTGAGCATCAAGAAGAAGGCGCGCCCAGCGCCCCCATCACAGTATCCCTCCAAGGAATGGCGCGCCCCGCGCCTATGGGGCGCTGCCAGCGCCCATGTTACAGTAGTACTTCCAAGGAAGGGCGCGCCCCGCGCCTTTGAGGGCGCTGCCAGCGCCCATCTGCTCTGTTCTGCACACGGCTTCATCCACTTGATTTCTAGGTTATAATTTAGTTTAGTATAAATAGAAAAGTGATTTTTCATTGTATAAAAGCTAGTTTTTCATGTTCAAATAGTTCCTTAGCTTAAATTCTCTCTAGTTTCTCCTTAGATTACATAAAAACTATTAAATCTTTAGTTTGTAATTTTGATATTTAATCATGGAATCAATGAAGAATCTTTGTTCATCAATGGAAATGGTAGCTTAAACTTGTTCTTGGGATTGGTTTCAATGATTCCAAAAGGCTCCTTATGAGGATTCTCTAACTCTAAACTATTTCTTTACTTCAATTATTTACTTGCTCTTATATGAATTGTTATTGGTTTTGTTGAATGTTTTAGCTTGATCTTTGTCTTGTTATTATATTTTACAAAATCATTACTAGGGTTTGAACACAATCGATTATTGTGTTCAACCTCGAGTAGCAACTATCTTGTTCATGCTTAAGCGTATTCTTATTGTGAACAATTTAGTAGAGCTTGTTTAAACGTTAATTGTTTATTGCGTATTCTCTAAACAATTGCGTTCTTATTGTGTCTCCGTTCTTAAAGCTTTTGTTCACTGCGTGTTCTTTGAACATTAAGGGCTTTAGGCAATTTACGATTTATCTTGTCTAGCTAATTAAGGGGACTACAAGAGTTTACTCTTGTCAATAATTAATTGAGTATTGAAATGGTTTGGTAATTGAGAGTCTAATTCAATTAGCCGAGTCAGAGTCGTTGTAACCGAATCCTAAGATTCTTTAAAACTAGAATTTTCCCGTAATCAATTAGTTGTTAGTTTCTTTTATCACTAAAATCTCCAATTCCCCCCCCCTTTGTTACCAATATCACTAAGGAATTAGTGATTCTCCCCTTTAATAATCCAAATACATTTTAACACAATTAAATTGACATAAATCCGTTCTCTGTGGATACGAACCTTACTTGCCCTTTACACTAGTTGTAATTGGAGAGTAGGAGAAATTTACTTTTGATAAGTCTTTTATTTTTAACGACATAAAAGGCCTACCAAATTTTGGCGCCGTTGCCGGGGAACGGTGTTGTTTGATTGTGTTTAGGTAATATGTTTTTATTCCTGTTTATATATATATATATATATTTTATTGTTACTTTATTCTCATTGCTAAGCTGTGATATTTCATAAGAGGAGTGTCTTCGAATGGCTAGTTTCTATGTACCCCAATTTGAGGATGAGGCCTTTTGGAGGTATTTCATTCGTTTGCAGGATCCACTTCTAGTCCATTATGATTGTGAGTTGTGGGAGATATGTGAGGTGATTTATGAAGGGTTAAACCATTCCACAAGGATTGTAGTTGAGGATACGTTTAATGGGGCATTCCGATCTTTAACTTATGTAGATGCTTGGGATTACTACCATTGGCTATCACAAGACACATATGAATGGGATAGAGCTTTAGGGTTCCAAAACCAAGGGTGCTCAACAAAATGTAACCCTAACTCTATCACCCTCAATCCGAGTTGGGAGGATCATATGTTCTTCAATCATGAAAACCAACAAAATGACCAACCACCCCATTACCCACAAAATGACCAAACATCACAATACAATGAGCCAGCCCAATTACCTCACCAAGGACCTTTTCCGGAGCAAGGTTCACATACGAGCTCCTCAACCGAGGAAATGCTCCATATGCTAACCAAGAATGTCATGATTATGGAAGGTAATATGGTCCAAATCCAAGATAAAACAAGAACAAATATCAACAACTTGGAAAGGCAATTGAGCCAAGTTTCGGGGTTTTTGGCAAGTTTTGAAAGAAATTGGGAATCGGGTGAGCTCCAAACTCAAGAGGAGTCAAACCCAAAACCCCATTTTTCTTGCTTTGAGGATGAGGATACCATCCTTGAAAATGAGGAAATAATTCCATTTTGTGTGAATGTGGATGTGATAGAAGAGAACACTTTGAACGATGAAGTGTTGGCTGAGCCAAGTGGAATTTTAATGCCTAGGGTGATAGGTGACATATCTTACGGGGAAAATGCTCCCATTTTAGTCCCTCATGTGTCATTCTCCACAAAATTTGACCTCATACCTTCCTTCCCCTTGTTTCTACCTCATTACATTCATTCCCCACCTCTTGAGGAGACTTCCCTTTCTTTTGATCCTCCTCATTCCATTGTCCAAGCCACCAAGGAAGTGGAAGTTTATGGCAATGACATCTTTCATTCCTTTTCTTCTTTTCATTTTGATTTTTCCGTTTCCTTTTCTTCTTTTCTTACTTTTTCTTTTCATTCTTCCCATTCCTTCCCTAATCGCCCTCCCTTTTCTTATAGCATGGCTTTAACAATTTTTTTGGCTTTGCTATTCTTGTTTACCAACTTGGTAAACTCTGATTTTTGGGTGGTTGCACATGACAAGCTTTTGCGGTCATTGAGGTGTTATTTACTAAATAACACTTGAGCTTGGGGATTACTCCCCTTTCTTAACCCCTAAACATTGAGGACAATGTCAATTTTAAGTGTGGGGGTAGGAAATCCATCCTTGTACATATTTCTTTTTGCTTAAAAAAAAAAAGAAAAAAAAAATCCCGCTGAGTTGAAAACCCGCAAGAGCGGGCAACTCGGGCAAAAATGGGGGCCTTTGATAGGTTGAAAACCCGAAAGGGCGACCTATGCAAAATTTAAGGCTAATTGATCGAGTGGGTGAGTTGTGAGTTTTATTTATAAAAAAAAAAAAATTGAAAAAAAAATTGAGAGAAAAAGAAAAGAGAGCAGTTCCTATGCAGTTTTGGTTCAAGTTTGAATGTCAATCTTCAATCATTGGATCTTGTTTTTGGTAAGCACCCTTGTTCTTGTCTCTTTTCACTCATTTTTAGGTTAGTGAACCTTGTTTGAGTTGTTTCATATATTGTGGTTCACTAGCTTATGTTTTTGTTTCCTTTCACTTTGTTTTGATACAAAACCATGAATTTCATGCCTAATTATGTATTTTGGTTTGGTATGAAAACAAGTAATTGATGGCTTTTTGTTAGAAGTTGTAACTTTGCAAGCTTTTGGTCTATGGCACTCTTATACTCATTTGATTTACTCGAGGTCGAGTAAAGGCTAAGTGTGGGGGTATTTGATGTGTCCAGTTTGTACGAGTTATTTAACTTCTTTTTAGTTCCTTTATATAATTAGTTTAGCATAAGATTGCACATTTTGTTACTTTTGAGTTTAAACGAGATTTTGGCTTGAAATGTAAAGTTGTAGTGCAATTTACAGTTTTTAATGCTTTTTAGGATAAGTGTAGTTTGTAGTTGCGGTTTGGTTTTATGTGTTCGTGTAGTCTTGAGCTACGAAACATCATTAGGAGAATTTTTGGAGTCATTGATCATGCACCAAGCACACTTGAAGAAATCATTAAGCATTAGAGGGAAAGAACAGCCTTATTGTGAACCTTCAAATGCAGTAAGTCCAACTTCAAATAGAAATATCTCCCAATCTACTCATTGGATTTATGTGATTCAAATTGTAGGTTGTAGCTCTCTTCAAGAGCTTTCCAACGGTAGGTCATAAGCCTTATTTCGTTAAGGAACAAGAGAGTTATGGCTATTTTAGTCCGAGCTGCGCAGACAATCTACAGGGGCGCGCCCCGCGCCTTAGAGGGCGCTGCCAGCGCCCCCATTGCAGTGAGCATCAAGAAGAAGGCGCGCCCAGCGCCCCCATCACAGTATCCCTCCAAGGAATGGCGCGCCCCGCGCCTATGGGGCGCTGCCAGCGCCCATGTTACAGTAGTACTTCCAAGGAAGGGCGCGCCCCGCGCCTTTGAGGGCGCTGCCAGCGCCCATCTGCTCTGTTCTGCACGCGGCTTCATCCACTTGATTTCTAGGTTATAATTTAGTTTAGTATAAATAGAAAAGTGATTTTTCATTGTATAAAAGCTAGTTTTTCATGTTCAAATAGTTCCTTAGCTTAAATTCTCTCTAGTTTCTCCTTAGATTACATAAAAACTATTAAATCTTTAGTTTGTAATTTTGATATTTAATCATGGAATCAATGAAGAATCTTTGTTCATCAATGGAAATGGTAGCTTAAACTTGTTCTTGGGATTGGTTTCAATGATTCCAAAAGGCTCCTTGTGAGGATTCTCTAACTCTAAACTATTTCTTTACTTCAATTATTTACTTGCTCTTATATGAATTGTTATTGGTTTTGTTGAATGTTTTAGCTTGATCTTTGTCTTGTTATTATATTTTACAAAATCATTACTAGGGTTTGAACACAATCGATTATTGTGTTCAACCTCGAGTAGCAACTATCTTGTTCATGCTTAAGCGTATTCTTATTGTGAACAATTTAGTAGAGCTTGTTTAAACGTTAATTGTTTATTGCGTATTCTCTAAACAATTGCGTTCTTATTGTGTCTCCGTTCTTAAAGCTTTTGTTCACTGCGTGTTCTTTGAACATTAAGGGCTTTAGACAATTTACGATTTATCTTGTCTAGCTAATTAAGGGGACTACAAGAGTTTACTCTTGTCAATAATTAATTGAGTATTGAAATGGTTTGGTAATTGAGAGTCTAATTCAATTAGCCGAGTCAGAGTCGTTGTAACCGAATCCTAAGATTCTTTAAAACTAGAATTTTCCCGTAATCAATTAGTTGTTAGTTTCTTTTATCACTAAAATCTCCAATCCCCCCCCTTTGTTACCAATATCACTAAGGAATTAGTGATTCTCCCCTTTAATAATCCAAATACATTTTAACACAATTAAATCGACATAAATCCGTTCTCTGTGGATACGAACCTTACTTGCCCTTTACACTAGTTGTAATTGGAGAGTAGGAGAAATTTACTTTTGATAAGTCTTTTATTTTTAACGACATAAAAGGGAAACACTTTCATGAGTTTCATCATACATGATACGGAGGGAAACACTAATTGTAGTTTTTTTTTACTGATTGTACTTTTTTTTATAAAAAAGTTTGTAATTTTATAATGGAGAGAAGTCGGCATTATCCCTCCAAAAATGTAACTGTACTTTGAAATGTAATTTTTTTTGCTCCAAAACAAAATTGTAATAAAAAATGGAGGGAAAAAAGTTATCCCCGCAATTTATTTCTTTTTAATCATTATTTTCTCTCTCTTGTTTAACATTAATTACAGACACAAAAAGACAAAATTCCACTCCCTTTCTACCCACTCC
The DNA here is from genome assembly GCA_951394345.1 of Salicornia ramosissima. NCBI lineage: Eukaryota > Viridiplantae > Streptophyta > Magnoliopsida > Caryophyllales > Amaranthaceae > Salicornia > Salicornia ramosissima. The sequence continues at coordinate 35,718,689 of OX596237.1, read as the reverse complement.
TTAAAAAAGTAACAAAACCCTTATGGTGCAATCTTTAAGGTAGGGAGGTAGTATAATATAATGGTGGGACCCATTTTTTAATAATTAAACCCTCTCCTTTCTCCCTAATCATTCCTTCATCTTCTTCATTTCATCATCTCAAGCCACTACCACCACCATTTCTCTCTCCTATGACCACAACAACCACCACCACTTCATCACCCTCCTCTTCCAATTCAACTTCGTCATCGCTCCTCTAACCCTTCCGAAACTTACTAAATTTGATTGTTTGATTGTCAATATATGTGTGCGAATGATTGAAGGAGCTTGAAACAAGGGTAAACTGCTGGAGGTGATGGTGTTAGTGGTGGCAGGGGTGATCAAAGGAGAGAGAAAGAAAATGGAGGTGGCGGTGGTGGTGGCAAGGGGATGGTCAAAGGAGAGAGAAAGAAAAAGGAGGTCATGGTGTTGGTGGTTGCAGGGGGTTATCAAAGGAGAGAGAAAGAAAATGATGGTGGCGGTGGTGGTGGCAAGGGGTGGCAAGAGGAGAGAAAGAAGATGGAGATTTGTTAATTATGTTAGTCTATTAATAAACCATGTTAGTGTATTAATAAAACCATATTACTATGTTAATTATGTTTTGGAGTTGTTAATTAACAAATCAAAGGTAATATTCCGTTAAATTTAACGGAATATTCTAATTTGGGGGTGATTTGGATAACGGAGAGGAAAGTTTGGGGGATAAATTAAAAAAAATAATTTAAAGGGGGTACTTGCTTAAAATGTGAAAAGGTTTGGGGGTTATTTTTAATTTTTCTTTTTTTAAAACTCGATTGATAAATACCATCCTTTTTACTATGTATATCGCCCGTATTTTGACCTAAAGTTCCTATACTACCCTTACCTTAATACCCCTCTCATGTCATGCACCTATCACTAAGATTTTTTTTTTTTAAAAATATGCACCTTTCGCCAACCGGCCCCCCTCCCCCCACTTGCTGAGATTTTTTTTAGAAAAAAAAAATCCTTATGTTTCACGTGGAACATCCAATAAACCCACACACATACAACACATTTGAAACATTAAAAAAATTCACTTCAAACAATGAAATTCACCTAAATTTTTTTTTTTTACCAAGTATAATTTATATTTACAAGTAAAATGTCGGATCACAACAATGCTAACATGAACGCCGAAGAGGTAAATTTATGAATGTTAATTTTTTTTTACTTGTTAATTATGTTATTTTTCACTAGTAAAAAAATCCTTATTTGTAACTCCTTATTTGGATCGTGCCTAAAAACACACGATCCAAATAATGGGTTATTTGGATCGTGCCTAAAATGCACGATCCAAATAATGGGTTATTTGGATCGTTCATTTTATGCACGATACTAATATTAACTACTTCAGCCCAATTTCTTTAAGTATCCCCTTCTATCTGCCACATACATATATACGCCCATACCGCTTTTCACAAAATAAAAACGCAAAAGAAAAAACCCAACTCCACCCTCGCTCTACCACCACCTGCAACCGGCAAGCTCCACCCTCGATGGCTCGCTGCCACCACCTGCAACTGGTGAGCTCCACCGTCGCTGCTGCTGCAACCGTGTCGTACTACTCGCTCGCTCATCCCCTTTGCACAAAAAAAACCCTAACATCACCCTCGCTCTGCCATGACCCTCGCGCTGCTCCTCCACCCTCGCTGCCACCCCATCCGCGCATTGAAGGTCGCAGTTGCAACCCTAACTCCTCAGGTAAAGTTGCTGAGCTCCTTTTGTCCTGCACAAATCTGATTTTGCATTTTTTTGGTTTTCTAGGGTTTATTGCATTCTGGGTTTTATTTTATTTAGAGTTGGAAGTTGGATGTATTTGTTTCAGGTTTCAATTTCAGGTTTTTAATATCTGCATTTTTATAAAAAAAAAAAAATAGATTTTAGGTTTTTTAGTATATCGATTTTGTAAACAATTTTTATTTGGATGCAATTAAACTGGATTGCTATTTGCTTTTAAAATTCTGGGTAATTTAAGAATTTTTATTTGTTGATTTGTGTAAATATGAGCAATGAGGCTTATTAAGCCACCATACTACTGCCTCTCATCGAGAACGACCACGCTGAGCCACCACGCTGCTACTCTGATAACCCCTGCGCTGCTTTGGTTCCGCTGCTGCTGAGCGAGTCCAGTGCTGTTGCTGCTGAGCGATACTGGTTCTGCTACTGCTCTAACAACCACATCAACCATCATCACCACCCAACATCCTCTTTTGGAATGAAGGTAATCTTATTTATGTTGACTAATAGTTGATTTTGTTTAGGGTTTATTTTGGGGATTTTTGAATTCCTAGCTCTTTGTTTATTTTGGGGGTTTATGATTGATTTTTAATATTCGGTTTTATTTTAGAGATTTTAATTAATCCATTTCTATTTGTATATACTTCATTAATTGCTTGTCGAATTCGATTTTATTTTAGTGCTTTATATGAATCCATTTAATAATAGTGCTAAAACAAATATTTATTTAGATTTATGTTCTTCATGTGTGTTTGGTTACATGGCTGAATTACCTGTTCTTATTTGTTGTGAACTTTTGAATGTAAAGCAATGCATTTGAATCAGCACATTAATAGTCATTTATGAGCACAGAACATTTTCTTTCATTTGCATTTTTGTTCAATGTGTTTCCATCATTTCTGCTTGCTGCAACAAGGGATAGAGTTGCCCTTTTATATGAGGCAACTTACCCTAAAACGAAGGACCTGACCTCACCTAGGATCATGGGCCACACACATTCTTAAATGACACTGACTCAGCCCACCAAGAAATGGCTGGACATGATAGCAGGACAACAAGACAAAAAATATAAAACAGAAAACAGAAAACATTTTTAATGTTTTATCAATACAACTTCAAGCACTACTAGCTACTGAATTAATACTCGCCCTCAAGTTTGGAGTGAAGAATGAGGCTGAACTCCCAACTTGCTCAAGAGTCTCTGATGTTGTTCAACAGTGAGGATCTTCGTTAAAATATCAGCCACTTGGTGTTTTGAAGGAACATAGACTGGATTGATGGAACCTTGTTGAACTTTTTCCCTGATGAAATGACAATCTATTTCAACATGTTTTGTTCTTTCATGTTGAACTGGGTTGGCTGCAATGGCCAAGGCAGCTTGATTATCACAATACACATTCACAGCTTCATTCATGTTCATGCCAAGTTCCTTGAGCAATTGCTTCACCCACATGACTTCACATACAACCAAGGCCATGGCCCTATACTCTGCCTCTGCACTGCTTCTAGCTACTACAGACTGTCTTTTAGACTTCCAAGAGAGAGGTGAATGCCCAAGCATAAGGCAATATCCTGAGGTAGACTTTCTTGTGACATGGCATCCTGCCCAATCACTGTCACAAAAGGCACTCAATTTAGCTCCATTGTCATTTGCAAACAGAATTCCTTGGTAGATGAGCTAAATACCTCAATACTCTCTTAGCACTTTACATATGCACATTTGTAGGGTTGTGCATGAATTTACTCAGGGTGTGCACTGAGTATGAGATGTCTGGTCTGGTGATAGTAAGATAGATTAACTTACCCACCAGCCTCTGATATTCATCTGGATGTTCAAGCTTGTCACCCTTGTCTTCAGTCAGCTTCTCATGAATATCTAATGGAATCTTCAATTTTCTGCACATTGTCATGCCATATTCACACAGCATGTCTTTCACATACTTCCTTTGACAAAGAAATATTCCTTCTGTTATGATGTCTACTTCTATGCCTAGAGAAAATATCTAAGCACTCCCATATCCTTCATACTGAATTTACTTGCCAAAAAATCTTTCACTTCTTGAATCTTCTTCAAATCATTTCCAACTACTAACATATCATCTACATACACAAGCACTCCCACAAATTCTTGAGCTTGATTTTTTGTGAACAAGGAATACTCACTTTTAGATTGAGTAAACCCATGTTGTTTTAGGGAAGTACTTAATTTTTCATACCACTTTCTTGGAGCTTTCTTGAGTCCATATAAGGACTTCTTGAGTTTGCACACCTTTTTATCATCCTTTGCCTTTTTGTTTGAATTTTCTCCTTGTCATTGCACAGTTATTCTGCCTCCATTCCCTTCATAGCCTTCTGGTAGCTTCATATACACAGTTTCCTGTAATTCACCATGCAGAAAAGCATTTTTAACATCCATTTGATGTACATGCCACCCTTTAACAGAGGCAACTGCCATTAAAGATCTAAAAGTGGTCATTTCTGCTACTAGAGCAAATGTCTCTTCATAATCTATGCCATATTTTTGTCTATTTCCAAGCACAACTAATCTTGCTTTGTGCCTTTCTACTGTTCCATCTGCTTTGTATTTGGTTCTATAAATCCACTTGCTCCCTATGGGTTTTTTGTTAGGTGGCAAGTTTACAACTTCCCATGTATGATTTTCTTCAAGTGCTTCTAATTCCTCATTCATTGCTTTAACCCATTCTTCTGTTTTTACAGCCTCTCTAAAGTATTTTGGATCTGAAGTTTCTTCAGTTTGAGTCAAGAAGCATCTATATTCTTCATTTGGTTGAGTTTGAGCCACTGTCTCTACTCTATCAGCCTCTTTGGATTGTTTTTTACTCCCAACAATGTAATCTCTCATCCACCCAGGGGTTCTATGTGATCTATCAGATTTTCTTACACCAGGATGAGTTACTTCACTTCTATTTTCTTTCTCTATAATTTCAGTTTCTTCTGGTATTTCTTCTGATTCTGTTTCTTCTCTTTCATTTCCTTCCATTTCATTATTTTCTGCTAGATGTTCAACTGTTTTGTCCACATCTACACACTGATTTGGAATTTTTTTGTTTCACACAATTCTTTTCTAGGAGATTTAAAAATTCTATGAGGGTAAATCCCTTCATAAAATTGCACATCTCTACTAACAAACACACTATTATCATACATATTCATTAATTTATATCCTTTTTTATTTATTGGATATCCTATAAATAAACATAGAATTCCTCTTTGCTTGAACTTATCTTTTGTTCTTACATTGTTGTAGACCATCACAAGACACCCAAATGTTTTCAACAAATTATAATCAGGGGGTTTATGATATAGTACCTCATATGGACTTTTTTGTCCCAACACAGCAGTTGGCAGTCTGTTTGTGATGTAGACAGCTGCTAACACACAATCACCCCACATATGGATTGGCATGCCAGCTTGAAGTCTGAGAGCCCTTGCCATCTCTAACAGGTTCCTATGCCTTCTCTCAACTCTTCCATTATGTTCAGGTCTGTCCACACATGAAGTTTGATGAGAGATACCCATGTCTTCATACAGTTTTAGGAACCTATGATCTTTGAATTCCAGTGCATTGTCACTCCTTATAGTCTTCACCTTCTTATTGAACTGAGTCTGGCCCATCTGCACCAATTCTTTTACAGCTTCAAATGACTTTGACTTGTGCTTCATGAGATGAATCCATACCACTCTTGAGTGATCATCCACCATTGTAATGAAATACCTGTGGTGTTTTCTAGTAGGAGCTTTATATGGCCCCCACACATCAATGTGTACCAAATCAAATATTCCTTCTGCTCTTGATTCACTTCTCTTAAATGGTTGCTTTGTCATCTTGGCTTGAGGACATATAAGACATTTCTCCCCCTCATACTTCATCTTTTTCTTCAATTCATCTATTTTCTTGAGTCTTTCAAATGGGCATGGCCCATTCTCTGGTGCCACAGCACTGCATCAGTGATTTCTTCATTTTTCTTCAATATGTCAGGAATTTGTATCCTTGCCTCTGCATTCATTGCTCCACAAGACTGTTTTTCTTTGTTTAGAGTATTCCTGACCTGATCAAGTGATCCTTGCATCAATATATACAACCCTTGTTGAGCTCTTCCTATGCCTTTAACCCTTTGACTTGCTTTGTCCACTATCAAGCAATAGCTTTCCTCAAATTTTACTTCACAGCAGTTGTCTCTCACCAACTTCTGAATTGAAACCAAATTGTGTTGGAAACTTGGAATAAGTAGAACATTCTTCAATTTTAGTTCAGTGTTCAAGTTTACTACTCCCTTATGGGTTACTTTAGCAGTATCACCAGTGGGCAAGTCTATTTTAACTTCACCTTGCAGTTGAGTAAGGTTTTCAATCAGGCTTTTTTCTCCTGACATGTGGTGAGTAGCCCCTGTATCCAAGATCCAACTTCCTCTTTTGAGTTTGGCATGACAGCTTGTTACTGCCCCTGCATAGTTGCATTCAAATTCATTTTCAGATTCAGCTCCCCCTGTCTTAGAAGGTGGTGGAAGAAGCTTCAATATCTGTTCCACTTGTTGAGGTGTGAAACCAGATGATGTGCTTCCACTTTCTTTGCTTGAATGTGCAGCATTTTCACTTTTAGCTTGAACATTTCCTGCCATTCTTCCAAATCCTCTTCCTCTACTTGAGGTTCTTCCTCTTCCACCTTTGCCTCTTCCTCCATAGTATTCCTTTTCTTTGAATTTGCCTTCATTTTGTTTTGCTATCCATGGTGGGTAACCAATTACAGTCCAACAGTTATCTTTGACATGACCACTCTTCCCACATGCTCCACATGTAGTTTGACTGGACTTGCTATGCATAGCCAAGTGTTCTCCTTCCTCTTTCACTCCTTGTAGAACAACTCTCTGGGATTCTTCCTGCTGTATGGCTCTACATGCCTCTTCTGTGGATGGCAGAGGAAGCCTCAACAACAACATAGTTCTCTGTGGACCATACAACTCATCCAACCCATTAAAAAACTGAAACAGCTTTTGCTCTTCTTCCTCCTTTTGTTTCACATTCATATAAGCCCTCACTTCTTCAGTTATAACAGTTATGGCTGGATAGCTTCTCAAGTTTTCAAGATCCTCCCACAAGCTCTTCATTTCAGTAAAATAATCATTCACCAATTTTCCATTTTGCTTAGTTTCATACAACAACTTGTTCAACTGATATTTTCTAGCACCGTTTGACACTTGAAATCTTTGTTCCAAATGCCTCCAAATATCTTTTGCATTGTCCATATACATGACAGACTTTTTTATGGTTTCACTCACATTGCTAAGAATCCAACTAATCACCATGCTATTGCAAGTGTCCCATGCTTCCTATTTCACCTTATCAGATTTATCCCTTTCTACTAATCTTAGCTTTCGTTTTGATGCTAAGATTACTTCAAATGACCTTTTCCATGGTCTATAGTTTGAACTTCCTTCAAGTTTTTCTACTTTTACAATGTTTGTACCATCTGAAGGGTGCAGGTACAGTTGGCTATTGGACTCTATAGTATTACTACTGCTACTACTACTCATCTTGTCAAATAACAAAAATTTAGGGAAGTTTAGATAACACTTACTTGCAGCTTATTTCAGAAAATCTTCCACCCTTGAACCTCTGCTCTGATACCATGTGAACTTTTGAATGTAAAGCAATGCATTTGAATCAGCACATTAATAGTCATTTATGAGCACATAACATTTTCTTTCATTTGCATTTTTGTTCAATGTGTTTCCATCGTTTCTGCTTGCTGCAACAAGGGAGAGAGCTGCCCTTTTATATGAGGCAACTTACCCTAAAAAGAAGGACCTGACCTCACCTAGGATCATGGGCCACACACATTCCTAAATGACACTGACTCAGCCCACTAAGAAATGGCTGGACATGACAGGAGGACAACAGGACAAAAAATATAAAACAGAAAATAGAAAACATTTTTAATGTTTTATCAGTACAACTTCAAGCACTACTAGCTACTGAATTAATATTAATTGTGGGTGTAATTGCATACTAGAGTTGTTTCTACTTCCTAAGTCATTAAAACCCCAATGGGGTATAACATTGGATAGAATGGAGAACATATTCAACTTGACCCATTCTCATATGCAAGCATTTGCTTTGCGGTTGCCTGAGTAGAAGTAATGAGTTCTCTTAATAACACGTTATTCCGCTTGGAGAATATCATTATGATAAACGATGACGGGTGTAGTTACCCTTGTTTTATTTATTGACTATGCTAAGAGAATTTATTAAATCTGATCGATAACTCTATTTGCATCCTTGTGAGGGGAGCTCGATGGTGCTAGATGTTTAGCAATAATAGCGTGCTTAGTCATGCTGATAATAATGTTGCTTGGTAGTAATGGTGCATTGATTACTGCTGAAGATAATTTAAATGAGAAATAAGGCAGAACATGGATTGAGAAGTGCATTTTGATGAAAAAAAATGGCAGCATGAGAGTGGCGTTGCATTATTTTTCTAATATATGTTGTTGAATGTAGACATTCAGATGTTTTTCATGACTAGATTTGGCATAATTATTGGAGATTTGCCATCAGTGATGAGCTGTATTCTGGCTTTGCATACACAGTTTTTAACAAATGAAAAGAATTTTGCTAACTATTTGTTGTTCATGTACTGGCTACTAAGCTATCTGTATTCCCTTTCTTTTGATTCTGCAAGGTATTTGATTGGCAGTAATTCAATTTGTAGAATATTATGCTCCGTCTTGTTGTCTTATTGCTGAAAACTTTTGAACAGGGGACAAGCTATTGAAGTTTTTGTTATACTTGTATCTGGGTTAAATGTGAATTAATGTGATTATGAGAATTAGTATATATTCGAATTACTTTGGAGAGTTGAAGAGGTTTACTTTGAGGGCTTGTTTACTTCAAATTAAATTGTTAGTAATGTTTTAATATTCCTGCTTTTCTCTGTTTTTTCTTAGTCTATTATTGCCTTGATATTAGGTTTTTGCAGAAATGGGCAGCTATTGGATTTAGCTTGCCTAAAGAAACTGTAGGAGGTATATATATATTTGTGCTTATTCATTTATGATTACTAAGTTGCACAATTTTAGATCAACAACTGGCTTTTCTTAGGCTTTTAGTACAGATGTCATCTTGATAGAAGTGTATTTCTTTGCACCACTATTGTCTCTAATACAATACTTTATAAAATTCCTTTGCACCACTATTTGGTAAATAGTTCATGGAATTAAATGTTGTTAGGAATATGCTAGTGTTAATTTTGATTTGACTTGGTCGACTTTTTGTTTCTTGAGAAAGCTTCTTTTGCATCTATTTGTGCATTTTCACTAGTGAGAAATACAACTGTGTATATGTATGATTATAACCAATATCTTGAAAGGCGTTAATTTGTATGCTATAATGGGGTTGTTTGGGAGCTGTTTTGGGGCTAATTATGCCTAATTTAGTGATGTTTTAAGGATATTCTTAGGGCTAATTAAGTGTTGTCTTGCTCCTACATTGGGGTTATTTTTGCTGTTGTGTTATTTTCACGGATATATTATTGATGTGATGTTTTCACATGTTTTGCTTATTTTAGTCTATATACAATTGCTATTTCACAATTGCTATTTTACCATTGGTTTTGGCTTTGCCTGGATGCTTTGCAGATAGTTTTTATTTTATTATGTCTGCTTCCAGTGTCCATCACTCCATAATTTGCCTCTTCTGATGTTGCAACAATGTAGAAAGTGAAGGAGGACCTAAAGCTTCCTGCAAGTGTTAATTGGTCTAGCTCGGAATGAACACAGAGAGATTACTCCATTGAACTATGTTGACCATGGGAGTAGAATTTATTGAAAGCATATGTTGTTTTTAGTTTATTTTAACTTATTTAGCTTATTTTGTATAGGTTCATATATAGATGAATAATTTATTTTATGTATTTTTTTGTACTTTAATATCATAGTTTGTTTTGTATTTATGACAAAAAATTAATAAAATTAAAATTTTTATGCATATGACATATTGTGTCTATTATTTAATATTTACACACAAACACATATATATATATATAGCTTTAATATAAAAAAAAAAAAAACCTAAAAGTAAGATATTTGCATCGTGCCTTTAGAAGGCACGATCCAAATAACCCACTATTTGGATCGTGCCTTAAAAAGGCACGATGCAAATAGTTAGACTATTTGGATCATGCCTTCAAAGGCACGATGGAAATAGGTAGACTACTTGGATCGTGCCTTCAAAGGCACGATGCAAATAGTCGCTATTTGGATCGTGCCTTCAAAGGCACGATGCAAATAGTCACTATTTGGATCGTGCCTAAGCCACGATCCAAATAAGTTAGTTATTTGTAACTGTTGTATTTGCAACGCCAAATGCACCATCCTAATAGGCTAAAATGCACGATGCTAATAGAGATTTTTCCACTAGTGTAATTTAGTTAATAATTATATTTATAAATTTGTATGCTAATCATTTTTTGCCCATGTTACCGTATGTCTTTAATATGTAATTTTTTGTTAAAAATTTGTATTTTATTTTTATGTAAGTTTTACGTTTCCGATGATATAGATTTTAAATTTTATTTTTTCAACTTTATAATTATTTTGAATTATTCTTTGCGTATTAAGTATGACTTTTTTAAATAAAAAAATATAGCTTGAGTTATTCGTGGCATTAAGTTACATTTTTAAGAAAAAAATTGTTTGCATGTTCCAGGAACATGAACTGGGTTCGTTTTTGCCAAGGAAACAACACACCCTGAGTACGTTTTTACCATGGCATTAACGTGTTCTGGGCACGTTAAAATCATAGAAGTAACTTGTTCCTAAACATGTTAATACCATGGCAATAACGTGTTCCTAACACGTTTTTACCATGGCAGCAACGTGTTTCCAGGCCAACACGTTCTTAGCATGGCAGTAACGTGTTCCTAACACATTCCTACCATGGCAGCAACGTGTTTCCAACATGTTACTACCATGGCATTAACGTGTTTCCGATTCTGTGACGACTCGACTCGTATAAACCGGCGCGGAAGGAACCGACGAGTCGAATTGTCGAACTAACAAACAAAAGCATACTTAACATCTAAAATCAATACCTCGAATTATATTACTAAAAATCCCAAAACGTACAAATTCCACAAGTTTGTACAAAGCTAAAACCTCAAATAGTCATTACTAAAGAATTAACTCCAAAACTGTAGTTAGAGTTAGAATATACAAACCACAACTACTAAAAGTCCGAATTCAAATAATAGAAGGTAAACTATATAAGTAAACAATCAACGGAGCTCGCCCAATCCCAAAGCTAAGCAACACCGTCATCATCAGACTTACCTGAAAACATAAATCCACCATCAGTGGCGAGTAACATAACAGTCCCACCCTAAAGTGGATACATATGAACATAGAACATATCAGACAAACAAATCAGGCACTCATACTTATAAACATACAAAATTTAAATAACATCAAGAAATAGAGCTTGCTCGACTTTACTTAAACTTAACTTTACAATATCTTTGTCGCTATCATTCACATATTAGACCGAACTATGCTCGTAAGAACACTTCTTACGTGATCGAACTTTCTTACTATGCCGGGAATGAGAATCTTACGTACTAACTATCCCAAACCCATGAGCCCATCTTACGGATCCATATCATCGAGACGACATAATAAGTACTAACTATCCCAATACCGCGGAGGATAGTGGTCGCGTCTTAACCCAAGTCTTAAAATCTTACTCTAAGGCTAGGCGTCTTACATGCGAAATCAAGCTAATCTTTATGTTTCTTTACATCTTGGTTATTCTCAAGTTCACATCTTACGTCTTTACTTGAGACTAACTATGTACGTTACTTTCTTTGAACTTCTTTAATCATTCTTTTAGACTTTCTTTATCTTTCTTTAACCATGACTACATAATCTATACTTAAAGAATACATAACCATAATAAAGAAATTCAAGAAGCTTCAAGAATCATCATAAAATTATATCAAGAACTTCAAGAACTTAACTACACGCATAAAATCAAGATCAACCATGCATAAATTCAACTTTGGATCATCAAACAACATACAATCTTGGATACTTTTCATGATAAAAAACATTCGTAACATACCATAGCATGATAATCATCAAACATAAGCATGAAATAATCAAATCTTGATCACAACATTCTGCCCAAACTACACGCATATACACGAATTTTCCAGACAAATTCCATGAACGTTTTCATCAATTTAATGCATCAAAACTTCATATAAACTTCATGAAAATTGTACATAAACATGATCAAACATATAACTATCAAATGTAATCAAAATATGCATAACAACAAAGCGAAAACATTACAAAATGAACTCCCAATTTGCCCAGAAATTCACGCATGATATGGGTTAAATTCATCGAACTTTTGGTCTAATTTAGTCATTAAATCTACCCTATGATCATGGTATTCAAATTAGGATGAAAAGGCATGTTACCTTAATCAAAGTTGATTGCAAACAATAATAAAAACTTGATGCCCGGAAAAGATTTCACACGGCTGCACCACCACACGAACACGGTGCACCACCACGGCTTCACACACGAACACGGCCCAAACTGCATGGCTTCAATGCACGGCCACCAACACGACTTCAACACACGGACACAGCCACCCCACACGGTCCACACGAACCCAATCCAAAACCCAAACCAAACCCGAAGTCTTGATCAATGGTAATGAAGGTTAATTTGTGTTTATTCACTTAAAGATCAATAGAGGTTGAATCTTTAAGTTTTGGGTTGAAGAAATTTGACGAACAAAAGTGGGTTTGAATGCCAAAAATGGCGTGTGGAAAGGAGAATAGGAAGGAGTGTGTTTAACTTTGATTTGTGAGCAAGGATGATTAAATGGAAAATGATCCTAATGCCTTACTAACACTCCTATTTATAGAAGTTAGTGAAGTGTGAACACAAGGCAAGTGGCAATCAAGCCCAAACATAGAGGGGGGCCGGTTGGGGCTTAGTAAAATGGGCTATGATGATCACATGGGCTAATTGCACTCAAGCATGATTAATTACAATTAAATTCGCACTTAGCCCAAAATTAATTAATTAGAAAATTTAAAAATAAAATTCTAATTAATAAAATAAAATAAATAATAAAACAAATAACATCAAATAAAGTAATCACACTCAAGAAAAAAAATAGTCCAAATAAACTTAGACCATGCACAAAATAAATATAAATACAAGCAATATTATCAAAACAAATAAATCAAAAATCTAGGGCGTTACAGATACGATCATGCCATGGATGTAACGTGTTTCTGGCACGTTGCTTCCATGGTTGCAACGTATTCAGGGCTTGCTGTGGTGATGGTTTCAATACAAAATGAACTCGTTGACATCATGGCTATAACGTGTCCATAGCTCGTTGTTACCATGATTACGCAAGAAGGACTCATTGGTATCATGCATCATTTTTTGCTTTTAAAATTAATTAACTAATTATCATACTTAATGACATTATTTAGGATAATAACGACGGTGATGGTGTGGACTATAGTGAAAGTTAATAATAAAATAATATAAGGAATAAATGAAAATAACACTAATAATAAAAATATATAAAAATTTGTGCGTATATATATATGTATATATCAATAATCAGATATATGTATGTATGTATATGTTGTCGGGAATGTTTTAAAAATAAATAATTACGTGTTTTGGGTTTTGCCGACGAAAAGGGTTTATTTTATTTTACTTAATTGTAACAAAAAAAAGGAAACGGGTTTTACTTGCTTTAGTTGTTGTGGGCTTGCAGGCAACTGACACCACTTTTATTTTAAAAACCCTAGCAGGGAATCAATTGCCAGTAGCACACAACACAATACAACAAAAAAATCCTCTCTCTCTCTTCTCTCACCGTGCACCACCACCGTGAGCCACCGTGCGCCACCGCCACCTGCACCATTGTGCCACCATGCCAGACTGCTGCTGGGCTTCTGCTTCATGGCATTATTAAAAAAAAACTTTCTTCTTTCTTTAATCTTTGATTGATCATGTTTAATTAGTTTTAGAATCTAATTTTAAATCATGATTCTTGTATGATTTTAAGTTATTTAAAGTTTTAAGTTCTGATTTTTTTAGAACAATTAGGGTTATGAATTTCTAAATTTTATTCAATGTTTTAAGGATCGTTCAAACCCTAGATCTTGAATTGTCGTATGATTTCTTTTGTATGATTAATGGGTAGATTTAAATTCATATTTTTATAGGATTAATATTTAAATTTCTGAATTTTTTAAAAAAAATCCGAACAAAAAAAAAATGATAATAAATTTTGTCGAGTGGGGGTAAAACAAAAAAAATTATTCTTTGATCTTGTTCTAATCTTATTTTGGGTATACTAGGGGTTGATTTTTTGTATATCTAAGGATTTGATTATGGAAAATGATGATTTAAACAATATTTTACAAAAATTTCAGATCTGTCTTTTCATTTAAATTATCATATTTTGATGAATTTGAATTATTTTAGGGTTGAAACTTGTTCTACATTTTCTATGATTGAAATATTGTGTATAAAGTGTTTTAGATGGTTTTTTTAAAAATTTTATAAGATGTTGTGATTATTATGAAAGTGGCTTAAATTGAAGTTTTCTAATTAATAGTAGTCGTATTTGTATGCGGTACTAATTAGGAGGTATCGGGTAGCGTTAGAACTTTTAAAATTTGTGTTCCAAACATTTTTAATGGTTTTAAAACTATTTTATACATGCTGAAATTTTTATTATCGTACGGTGAGGCAATATTTCGATTATTTAAATTATTGTTCAATTTTTATTTTATTAAGCAAGAGGGCACGGAAATATAATTCTAGAATTAAAATAAAAGATTAAAATTTAGGATTGGATTTTATTAGAGGTTGGAATGTTATAATATGTACTTAGGCCCGTTTAGTTGTTGGCAATAAATTATGGTAATGGTAATGAATTTTAAGTGTAATTTGTTAAGGAAAAACTTCATAAGCCCCATGGAATATATATATTTCATTCCCAATCTTGAAATTTATTCTTATTTTTCATTACCAACTATTACCATGGAGGAGGGTGGTATTAGATGGGAATGGATATATGTGAACAAAATTAGATAAATTGGAGTTAAACTAGCACCACCATGGGAATGGATTTTGATTTCCTTCCAAATTTAGTTATAATTTCATTCTAATTACAATAATTTATAACCGGCTACCAAATGGGCCGTTAAGGTAGTTGTAATGTGGTAGAGATTTTAATTAGTCCCGTTGTTTAATCTGTAGGGGACTTTGAATTCGGAGGATTCAATTAAAAGTGACTAGTCGTATAATCGTACCAGGTACGTATGTACTCAGGAAATTATTTGCATGGCATGTCTAGGATGTGATTGGAACTGTGATTGCTGGTTATATGTTATATTCTTGACTGTGAATATGAAAAGAAAATATTGTCATAACACCTGATGTCATGATATGATATTTTATCACAGTTTGGAATTATGAGTTCAATTATGAACCTTTTTACCACTTAATGTGGGACAGGAGGCATTAATATTATTTTACCACCATTATGTGGGGCCATGGTCATTAAATATAAGATAAATAAATTTGCAATTGTGTGATTTCAAATATGAATGTTTGTATTGTAGATTTTTAGGAAAATAAAATAAAATCAGACTTCTTCTAATGTTGTAAGTCATGTAAAGTGAAACAGGATTCACACCAAAACTCTTGGAACGTATATACCTTGAGTATGAGCATATGGGGGAGCTATTTAGCTCATATCAAGGGATACAAGACGTTGTATACCCTTGTTTTGTTTTATTTATATTGGTACCTACTCACCTTATCGTGGGTTGTATTATTTTCACACGGCTAGCTACCGGGTGAGGCCTTCGGCGTCTTGACATACGGGGGTTATTATTTTTGGGAGCCCATTTGATGTGAATCCAATATTTTAATTAATCAATAAATTAATCGCATGTCTATTTCATTAAAGTTGATATGGTTAATATTTGTACACTAGTAGAAAAAAGTCCTTTTGCTGCGGGGTTTTTAAGCTCTACTGCTGCGGTTTTGCCCCGCAGCAAAAGCTGGCGCAGCAGTAGCAAAAATGTGTAAATGATGCGGGGTTCCTCGCAGCAGATACCAAGTTATCTGATGCGGTTCCTCAAGAACCGTATCATATACAGGTAAATTTTTTTAAAAAAACCAGTTTAATGATGCGGTTTTTAGAAAAACCACAGCACATAGGGCCGTATATGCTGCGGTTTTTCTAAGAACCGCATCATATAGTAAGTGAGAAAAGATGCGATTTTTAATAGAACCGCATCATATACCTTTTTCTTTTAATAAATTTAATGCGATTAATATATTAAAATCGATCACATTTCATAATCCAACATCACATCTATTATCATACACATCAACAAGCGTGGTGCAAATCATATATCATCACCCCCAGCGCCGCGCCTTTGTTCAACAACTAAACATTCACCTTTAATTTCGACCACATATTGTACTATATACTCAAAATAAATTTATATAAATTAATCCAACAACTCATCTATCATCACATTATTACACCTGCCAAAGCATAATAAATTTAGCACACAAACGTGTTATCCGATGCGCCTTTGTCCAACTACGACATACAAATCCAATGTAAATAATTTTTGAAAGTTTATAACAATTCCTACATAATATATCAAAACCTATATATTTTACAGAGAACATATGCATTCGGAGATAAAGTCTGCAAGTAAGTCTTGAACGACTTTGATTTCTTCAACACTGAAAGTTGTTTCCCTTGAAACCTTGTAAACCTAAAATATAAATCATATAAGAAAAAAATAAAGAGAACCTGTCAAATGGGTTAATTTGGCTTAATTAAAAATGTTTAATTCTAATATGGCTATGATTGGTAATAATGTAAATAATTAGATATTTATGATCTTAAACCCATTCTTGACAATATCCTGTGTAACGACTTTCATCCTTTTTCTATTCTGTTTTACATGGAATTACTGAGTGTGTGCTATTCTTGCAATCGTTAAGTTAGATATATAATCTGTTTCAAAAATATGACACTTTGACAAAGTTTCGGGGGCTTAGGGGGCAACAAGGGTGTTTTTCAGAACATTTTGGGTTGTTTAAGTATTTTTGTTCCCAATTTCAACATACAAAGCCTATTTCAAGTTTTATAGCTTCATGGATGTCCTAAACCATCTAATTTTGGATTATATGACTCATTTGCAAGGTTTAGGGGGTAACAAGGGCTTTTCGGAACAACAACAAGCCAGATCGGCCATTTTGGGTTGTTTAAGGGTGTTTTTGTTCCCAATTTCAACCTACATAGCCTATTTCAAGTTTTTAAGATTCATGCATGTGACGACCCGACTCGCTTAAACCGGCGCGGAAGAAACCGACGAGTCGAATAGTCAGATCTAACAAACTAAAATACTTAAAAATTAAAAACAAAACCTCAAATGTATATATATACTAAACCAAAAGTACAACACCCACAATATTGTACATATCTAATTCCAATTGTCAACGTTACTACTACTAACAAACGTAAACTCCGAATATGTGTCAGAGTTAGAGAAATACACAAGTATTACAACTAAAGTCCAAAACTAGAAAATATCGTAAAACAACAATATAGAAGCTAAATAACAACGGAACTCGCACAACCCAAAGCTAAGCAAGGACCTCATCATCAGAATTACCTGAAAAACAACAACAGTCCACCGTCAGTGGCGAGTAACATAACCATCCCACCCTAACGGGGATACATATGAACATAGCACAAATCAAACAATTAAATCAAACATACCAACATACATCAAATCATGCGAATCATGACAAGTAATCATGCTTGACTCGACTAACTTTTACCAACGATTAACAAATCTTTAACTTTGGCGCAATCATTCACATACTAGACCGGACTATGCACGTACGAACGCATCTTACGCGATCGAACTTTCTACTATGCCAGGATTGAGAATCTTACTCCCAACCCCATGAAACCAATCTTACTGGAAATCCATATCCGAAGACGACATAGTAAGACCACCAACTATCCCAATATCGCGGATAGGATAGGGGCAACGTCTTAACCCAAAAACATAGAATCATACTCTAAGTTTTAGGCGTCTAGTAGCGAAATCAAGCTAATCTTTACTTAAATCGAAGTTTACATTCTTAGTTAATTCTTAAGTTGCATCTTACGCCTTGACTCAAGAAATAACATGTAAACCAACAAATCTTGGAACCTCTTATAACAATCTTTAACCTTCCTTTAACTTTCTTTAAATAATACTAACTTTCTTTAACTTTCAAGACTCGACCAAGAACTCATAAAGAACTCAAAGAACTTAAAAAGAACTCAAAGAATTCATAAAGAACTCATCCAAGATTCAAGATCTTCAATCAAGAACTCAATCAAGATTCAAGAACTTCAACCAAGAACTCATTCAAGATTCAAGAACTCATCCCAAACTCATCATATCACACGCATGAAATCATCAAGTTCAACAGTAAAATTCATCAACTTCCTAATCTCCAAACTTCATCAAACTTGAACATGATCAACATCGAATATAATACTAACATAACCCATCATGAAATTCATGTAATCAAGTAGAAAACATCATAAATCATCACCCAAAAATCAGATTATAATCCACACATAAACAAGGTTACAAAACATCAAAACGGTCTAATCTAATCATTTAATCCATACTATGAATCATAGTATACCAATTAGATTGAGAAAGTATGTTATCTTAATGAAGATTAAACAAAATAAACACCAAAAACTTGCTGCCCGGAAACCCAAAATACACGCCCAAGCACACGGTGCACACGAACACGGCACGGCTTGCACGACTCAATCACCACCACGGACCACCGCCTTTCGCACGGCCCTGCTGCACGGCTGCCCTACACGAACACCACTTGACACGGCCTTCACGCACGGCCACCACGAACCACCCACTCGAACAACCCACACGAACTAGTACCCAAAACTAACCCGAACTAGAAATCTTGATTGGAATTATGGAGGTTTAAATTGTGTTTTGGTACTTAAAGATCAATGGAGGTTGAATCTTTAAGTTTTGGGTTTGGATGGATGATGAATAAATGTGATGGTGTTTGGAGCCAAAAATGGCGTGTGGATCAAAGGGTAAGAAGAGAGTTTGTGTTTAAGCTTTTGATGGCAAAGGATGGCAAATGAGCAAATGAATCCTTAAGCCTTACTAACCCTTCTATTTATAGAAGTGGTTTAAGGTGTGAATGCATGGCAAGTGACAAAACTTGCCATATATAACAAAGGGGGGGGGGGGGAGGGCGGCTCTAACAAGGCTCAAATGGGCCTATGGTAATCAATTGGGCTAATTGCAATCATGCATGACTAATCATGCTCAAATCGCACTTGGCCCAAAAATATTAAATAACTAATTAGAAAATTAAATAATAAAAATTCTAATTAATTAAATAATAATAAAATAAATAATAATCAATCACAATAAAATAATATTCGAATTAATCGAAATTATTCACATAAAATAAAATAAATAGTCCAAAATAAATTTTGAACCATACATAAAATCACATAAATACAAATAAATACACGACAGAAATACCAACAAAATCAGGGTCGTTACAATGCATGTCCTAAACCATCTATATTTGGATTATACGACTTATTTGCAAGGTTTAGGGTGGCAACAAGGGCTTTTTGGAACGACAACAAGCCAAACATGCCATTTTGGGTTGTTTAAGGGTGTTTTTGTTCCCAATTTCAACCTACATAGCCTATTTCAAGTTTTTAAGCTTCATGTATGTCCTAAACCATCTAATTTTGAATTATATGACTCATTTGCAAGCTTTAGGGAGTAACAAGGGATTTTCGGAACGACAACAAGCCAAACAGGCCATTTTGGGTTGTTTAAGGGTGTTTTTGTTCCCAATTTCAACCTATATAGCCTATTTCAAGTTTTTATGCTCCATGCATGTCCTAAACCATATAATTTTGGATTATATGACTCATTTGGAAGGTTTAGGGGGCAACAAGGGCTTTTCGAAACGACAACAAGCCAAACCGGCCATTTTAGGTTGTTTAAGGGTGTTTTTGTTCCCAATTTCAACCTACATAGCCTATTTCAAGTTTTTAAGCTTCATGCATGTCCTAAACCATCAAGCACTTTGCTGCAAATCGTATTGAAAAATGAACACAATTCAGTTATAGGGTATCTAACATGATTTGGTAGTATCCCACGAATTGCGATTGGTAAGAAGACTTGCATCATGACGTGACAATCATGCGATTTCATACTTCCTAATTTCAACTCACCGTTTGAAGACACAAATCTTTTAATGTTGGACGAGTAACCTGTTGGAACTTTAATGCCATACAAACACTCACAGAACTTCCGCTTCTCTTCTTTAGACAATGTGTATCAAGCTAGAGGCAAGAAATTCCTGTTATTGACTTCGTTTTTTCTTTCACCATTCACTTTCTTTTTACCTTTATCATCATTTTTTTTCCCTTTCCCTTCTTCTGGACACTTTCATTATCAGGCTTCTTTCTCTTGTTATCTTTCTTAAGCTGAGGCCACAATTCTAGTCAAAGTCCTTCTTGTTCAATGTATAATCGCACGACTTTGACATCCTTGGTCTTATTTGGAATGCTCATTAAGTGTTCCTAGAATGGAATCTCACACATTTTTCTCTATATGCATGACGTCAAGACAATGCCTCACCTGTATATCTCTCCAATATGGAAGCTTCCAAAAGATAGAACACTTTTTCCACATCCCCACTGGTTGTTTTCCTGTTTTGCCAAAAATAGTTTCAATATCCTTAACCTGCTCATAAACTTCCATGCTAGTGAGTGGCCTACGAGCTACACGTTCTTCAACAAACCCATTAAATGCCTTCTTCTTCTTTCGATAACGGTGATTAGGTGGGAGGAAGATTCGACTACATGGATACACATGTTTACAATTAGGAATATATGTGGATTTCATATCATCTGTACAAATTGGACATGCTTTCTTTCCCTTATTGATGTACACGGACAAATTTCCATAAGCAGGAAAGTCATTGATAGTCCACAAAACAGCTCCACGCAATGTAAAGATCTCATTAGCATATGCATCATACACTGAAACCCCTTCATTCCAAATCTTCAACAAATCATCAACTAGTGGAGCAAGATAGACATCAATGTCATTTCCTGGCTGTCTAGGACCTGGTATGAGAAGAGACAACATAATGTACTTGCGCTTCATGCATAACCAAGGAGGCAAGTTATAAATAACCAAAAGTACCAGCCATGTACTATGTGTCGAACTAAGACTTCCAAATGGATTCATTCCATCCGTACACAATCCAAGCCTCAAATTACGATCTTCTTCGCCAAATGTGTCATGCAAAGTATCCATACTCTTCCACTTAGGATAATCGGCCGGATGCTTAAGTAACCTATCTTTCTTTCTCCCATTTGCATGCCACCTCAAATTCTTAGCATCTTGCTTTATCGAAAACAAGTGCTTGAATCTTGGTATTATTGGAAGATACCAAAGAACCTTTTCCGGGGGCCCCTTTATACCCGTACTTCCTTTACGCTTGTAACGTGACATCCCACATCGTGGACACTCTTCCAAATTCTCAAGTTAGTTTCGATACAGGACACAATCATTCGGACAAGGATGTACCTTTTGGTACTCTAAACCAAAAGGACACATAAGTTTTTTAGCATAATAGTTCGACGTTGGAAGTTCATTGCCATCGGGGAACATCTCACTTAACGCTTCCAAAATGGTTTTAAAACAAATGTCACTCAAATTGAATCTTGAGTTAATGTTATAAAGTGACAACACGGCTGAAAGTTTGGTGAATTTCACACAACCTGGATACAACGACTTTTCAGAAGCCTCTGTTAAATAATCAAACAAACGTTGATTTTTCAAAAGATCATCCTCAATCCCGTCCACCATCTCATCCACACCATGTATATCCTCACCAACATAATCATCATCATCTTCATGATCATAGTCACTATCAACCTCCTCATTCGTATGAGCCACATTCCCATCTTTATGCACATCATCCGCACCAAATAGTTTTTCATACACTCCCTCCTCACCATGATAGACCCACACGTGATATTGAGGCCTAAATCCATAACGAAGTATGTGCTCCCTAAGCACATCAACACTATAAACCTTGGACACATTGCAACACTTAACACAAGGACAATAAAATCCCTTTGCCCCTGTCCTAGCCTGATGTGCAACAACCGAATTACAAAACTCTAAAACCCCATTAACCAATTTCGATGAGTCAATGCCATCATACATCCATGAATGATCTTTTGCCATCTAATAAAAAATATTTTAGATAATTAAACATTATACCCAAACAAACTTTTTAAAAAGTAAAATAATTACAATAATTGTAACGACCCGGATTTTTGGGCTGTAAAATTTCGTGTAAAATTAATCCTTTAATTCCGAATCATCCAATTTGGGCCCAAAGACTTAATTTTTATTAATTGGATCAAGGCCCAATCACTTTACTCTTAGCCAAACCCCACGGCCCATCTCCATAATTTTGTTATTTAATTGCTTTGATTTATTCTCCATAATTAGAAAACTGTATCTAACCTAAAAATCCAATTTTTATTTCCCTAACCACCTCACTAAATTTTAGGAAACAAACTCCTATTTCACCTCTCTCCTAGCCGGCCCCTCCTTTCTTTTTCCCCTTAATTCTCAATCCTAATCTCACTCCTAAAAACTAGTAAACCTTAACCTATTATTTAGTAAACCATCCTATAAAAACCCACCCTTTGTAAACCTATTTCATGATACTAGTTAAACTCAAAACAAAACCTTTTCTTTTCTCCTCTTTCTTTTCCCACGGGTCTTAGGTGTGCTTTTGTGTGACTTGATTTGATAGGTAACTAGCTCTTCTAGTTAGGAATAGGATTAGATTACATAGAATAATTGGATTTTGATTTTTGAATGCATGATTATATTGTTAAAGCATAAATTTTTATTATGTTTCTTGAATAATTTATAAGTATATGAATTTAATTCTTGATCTAATCATGTCGTTTCTTGATAAAATTTTTATGATAACTTCTTTACTGGATAAACTTGATATTATAATTATTTTGTGGCTAAACTTGTCCTTTTAGGCTTCAAATTGATTGAATCTGTTAAACGGTTAAATCTGTCCAGAAATTGTTTTCAAATTTATTAACCCATCTAAACAAGTCCGATTGCAACGAAAATTTAGGTGAGTATCCAGAATAGGGTAATGTAATCTTTGTTAATTTTTCGTAATTGTTGAAGTTTGTTTGCTAAGTCAGAAAATTCAGGAACCAACTTTACATAAATTTAGTTATTAATTTTCTTAAAAATAGTAAAAGAACTTATTTTTGTACGAAACTCTTTTGGTTTAACCCTTAAAGTTAGTTTATATGGCAGTAATAATTTCCAGAATAAACGAATTCATTAATTGGTCAATCTACAATTTTATTCGGTAAAATCAGAATTGGACGGTTTGTGTAATTTAATTATTTAAATTACTTGTACAGTTTATTTGGGCTAATCCTTTATATATAATTGATCTAAAAATTAATCTAAGGAGTGGAACGTTAAATGTTTCGACTTGGGTATTCTTCTGTTAAAAGCTATAAGTTTGTGTTTGATTACTTAAGTTCTAGTGAAGACGTTTTCTTGTGATATGCGTTGTATGAATTGTTGAACTTGTTGATGAATATTGGTATGATGATTCGATGTTGTAATGATGTGTGTGAAAGAACTTGATTCGTGTGATGATCTTGTATGGAGTCTTTCGAGTCTTGTCGAGTCGTGTCGTGTCGAGCGGTTGAAGATCGCGCGTCTATCGGTTTATCGGTGATAAACCGTGCGGGTTTATCGGTTCATCGGTGATGAATCGTGCGGGGCAAGTCTTGTGTGTTTGATTGTGTGTCAGAGTCGTGTCGAACGATTGAAGATCGTGTGTCTATCGGTTTATCGGTGATATACCATGCGGGTCTATCGGTTCATCAGTGATGAATCGTACGGGGCAAGTCCTTTGTTGTTAGTCTTGTTATCGGTTGTAGACCGAGCGTCGTCTTGTCATTGAACTTGTGTTTATGCGTTTTGTACTCGATAGTGCGTGTTCTAGATTGACGTGAATGATATTGCTATTGATGATTGTTAAGTTATCCGCTGCTAACTCTGTTGATTGAACTTGTATCCTGTGTTTGTTGTCGTTCCTGTGTTCTAACCCTGTTCTTCTATGTAATATGGTCCTACTTCTAAGTAGGACAATCTAGTTACTCGCCACTGACGGTGGACCCCCAATTTTTATTTTGCAGGATAACAAGTTAGAGGCTAGAAGCGGGATAAGTTGTTGAGCGTCTAGGCCCCTGTTTATTTTTCCTGCTTTTGCAATTAGTTTATTATTTCCCAGTTTTTAGGATTAGAATTTTTGGTTTATTTAAACTTTTGTAATTTGGGATTCCATTATTATTAATAAAAGTATTACTTCCACGAGTTTAGCTATATTTTTGTAACATAAATCGATTGGTAACTGCATGTTTACGACGTTATCACTAATAACGTCGTTGCTAAAATGCGGGGTGTTACAATAATTACTATAAAAAAACCTAAAGAACTAGAATGAAATGAAATTCGAGCATCTAATCTATATAATAATTTAAAAACCAATTGTAACCATAATCCTCCAAACCTCAAATGGAGACACCACATTTAATCTCACTATTTCTATTTTTAAAAAAAAAATCATTGACACGTAACCACCCTTAAAAAAGTACTCCACATCTCATAACTAAATAAAAAAACAGTTCCAAACGCCCAACGGGAGTCTCACATCAATCTATTTTTTTATTTAATTTATTTTTTTTTAAAAAAAGTCCTAACATAACTACCAAAACTATTGAAACAATTGAAACACAACAAAAAAATATATATACTTCATAACTTCTTATAATTAATGTATCATTGACAAAGCTTGGTGAATGTAAAAAAATGGACAAAACTAAGAAGCAATAATAGAGCATTTTAAAAACAAGTTTTCAATGTGCAATAGATTTCTTTTCCATTTGCACCTAACTAGCTAGATCCATATTCATAAAAGTTTAATTCCACATTTGTAAAGAAAAAGAAGCATTGAAGCATTTTAACAAACATCTTGTAGGCATGAACTACTAGTATATGATTTTTCACATAAACAAAATAATAAGTGTAAATCTAAAGCATTTCACACAAAAATTCAACCACAAATCAACAATAACAACCAATTATTCAAACTAGTTGAACAATCAACAACAATAATTAATTTAACAATTAACTTGATTAAAAGAAGTAAAAAACAGAATTGAACCTCAAAGAGATACCGGTGGTTGCTGTTGGAGGTTGGTGCCGGAGGTGTCGGTGGTTGCGGTGGTTCAGACGATTGGGGCTGGAGCGGCTGGCCGAGGCTGTGGTTGCGGCGCAGTTCGAACAAAACTTTTCGCGTACGTTTTAATTTAAGGTTTTTTTTAAACCAATATGCTGCGGTTCCTAGAAGAACCGCATCATATAGAAATTATATGATGCGGTTCTTCTAGGGACCGCAACAGATACCAAATATTGCCTGTATATGATGCGGTTCTTTAAAAAACCACATCATTTAAATTGTAGCAAAAGCACTTTTTTCTACTAGATCACTGAGTTCATAGTCCTAGTCTAACCATAAAAGTTTTTATCTATCTAATTATTTATTTATTTTTCTCCTGTTGTATATATGTACTTAGCTTTTGTTGATTACGTGCTTTTATGTGTGTCTTCTTTGGGCATGGCCCTCGCCTTAATGACCATGTGATGAACCAATTTATACACTTATATTATTGGGGAGCATAATTGCACAGGTTAGCTTGATGATGTGAAGTTCAAGTTTTCAGCATACGCATTGTCATGGGATTGGTGTGATTCGAGAGTTCACGATTCTTGTGTTTGAACTTATTATAAAATGTTATTTCATTTTTGTTATTTATTTTAAATCACAATTGTTTCCTAACTAAGGGATTTAAATTTTACTAGACTGTAAGCTTTGACTAGTTAGGTTTATTTTGAGATTAAGTTTGGTTTAAGTTTTCTTCCGCTGCAAAATTCCAAATCAGCCGAAACGTTTTCACACGTTGGCGGTAATGCTTTGGAAATTTCTTTTCAAATGTACTATACGTCTTAAATTTAAATAATATTTAGAATTTTCAAATAAGGAATTTCTAGGGTATTACATACACTGTAATAAGGGAGTGCAGTACCGAGGGGAAAACAGAAACATGAGGAACGCCCAAAGGAAAAAGAACGTCCACAAAAGCTTGTGGATGCCCATTCCTTATCAAAATCATTGGCAATCCTCAAACCAGATTATGGTATATTGAGCCCCAACCAGGTGTATCAGGCACACACAACCATCCCTTCATTCTGTACCTGGAAGGACACCATCAGCTCAGTGGGCTGCAGCAAAGCAACACGTGCGTGATCTTACGAAATCTTAGAGCAAGCCGTCAAAGATTAAGTTGTCTTTGACGGAAAAGTTTCCTGAAGAAAAACCGACAATCAGGCATGTGATAATGAAATTAGCAAACAAAAGATGGATGATGCAGATGGGCGGAATGTCATGGAACAATTTATCCATCTTGCGGAAGAGCGGAACTAATGCACTCATGTGTTTATTGCTCATCCGACATCGATCAACTTATTCCGCATTTATCCATGGGTGATAGGAATGGATTCAACATATAAAACGAACCGGAATTGAATTCTGTTGTTTAATATGATTTCGATGACGCCGACCAATCATAACTTTTTGATTGGGATGAAGTTATTGAGGGACGAGACGATGAGGACTTATCGATGGGTGTTGCAGATTCTCAGTGACATAATTGGGACACGTGCTCGTCTGGTTGTCATTTTCTCAGACCGAGAGTTGGCATTGTTGCACCCACTTCAGGAAATATTTCCTAGAACCCATCATTTGTTATGCACGTGGCACATCAACATGGATGTGGAGGCGAGAGTGGGGAAGATAACATGCGACAAAAGCTTGAGTCAACGATTTTTTCATGGTGCTTGGGCCCGGGTGATGTATGCTGCAACAGAGGTAGAATAAGGTGCATAACTGGCCCCGATGAGAGATGGTTGGGCAAGATTTGAAGGAGTCATGGAGTACGTGGAAAGCACTGTACTTGGCTACCTCATAAAGAGAAATTTGCCGCTGCTTGGGCTAACAACGTCCTTCTTTTGGGTGACGAGACAACTTAGCTAACAACGTCCTTCTTTTGGGTACAAGACAACTTGTCAGGTGGAGAGTGCCCATTATGTGCTGAAAGGTTAGCTTGGCACCTCCACCAACGCCACTGAAAATTTGTTCATGTGGGTAAATGCAATGGTTGAGCAGCAGCATGACAAAATTAAGTATAAACTAGAAACCTCAATGAATAGACAAGGTGCTGTTTAGGTGAGAATTCGCTAGTCTAGGTGACACCTAGCACTTATGGCCACATCTAGGTACAATATGTTAATAAGAAAAAATAAAGAACACAAGACAAAGAGATGATGACGCAGAAAACCCAATGAACTAGGGGAAAAACTGCGGGTGGCTTTGAGTCCACCAATCCACTATTTTCTTTAAACGTATGGCTACAATATGGCTTCTAATTTCGAACTAAATGTAATTTTCTTTCTTGAGTACAATTGAATAAATAAGTAACAATAATGAATTGCTAATAATTGAATATGAGTATAAATGGAGATCGTTTTCACTAATACGTTTGCTTTAGGGTTGCTCCGAATGACCTTCTTTCACCAATACTCGTTCTATATATAGCCAAGGCTTTGACCTAATACAACTGTCACATCGTCACACGTCTCCAATTCCCCAAGAATAGGAGGTTGTTACTTGGACTTGGCACTCAACCATTCCTTACAAAGTAGGCTCGTGCACAAAGACTAACTCTTCTTTATTGACCAGTTGCTAGGAGAATATTACTCAGCATATCCACCAAGATGAGCTTCCAGAATGTTCCAACCTGTATCGAGGGTACTTGGACATAGGAGGACCTGGAAAATCCAGCTACGTGGGATTTGACCCAAACATTTTGCCCCTGAATCTGGACCTAGAATGCCCTCGCTGCAGCCTAGGTGTCAGATTCATTGACCAACTCTCGCGTCCAGCTAATTCCTCTTGCCATACCTGTGCCTTAGCAAAATTAACCACCTGCAAAACTTAAAAAGAGCAGCATGAGCAGTTTAAGGGACGGAGCCGTTGTGTGTCATTAATGCCTATAAATACTCCCACAACGGCCACAATTACCCTCATTCAAAATGTTTTAAAAAAAGGGAGAGAAATTAAGAGGGAGGAAAGCAAGAGAGTACTTCAACTGTTCTTCAAGACTTCAACCGTGCTCAAGAATTCTCCCATTGCTGCTTAGATCCTCGCCATTGTTCGAATGGGTTCTTTTTCGTGGAGAAGTCTTCTTTGGGTGAAGCTGGACAGTACCTGAGAGGTGGATGCAACGTGAAAGGTATGAATTTCAACTTTTGTGCTTTTGTTATGGGGCAGTGGTTATTAGCTAATGTTTAATGCTTTACATGTGTTTTAGATCTGCGTCTGGACCTGGCGAGGAGTGACACAGGGAAACTGGAATTGTAGGGTAAATTACTAGCTGTCCCAGCTGAACTAAGGTCGTACTCGTACTACCTGGGTCGTTCTTCTGTGGTTGACTCAACTACTCATTCTTTTGATTCTTCCATGGCATCAGGTAGGACCTAACTCTAGACACTCATTTATTATTGGACATTCATTTACTATTAGTTTCATTTAGGACCAATTTCCTGACTTGCTGATATGTGACAGACAAAGGCAATAAAGTGCTGAGCAGAGAAGAGTCTGAGATCCTTCTGAAGAGGAAGACAGGAAATATTCCTAGTTCCAGTGAGGTCCAGCCAATGAAGCAGGTGCTGCAGAATGCTGGAGGTGGCGTCTCCTCCAACAAGGGGTGTAACGATCCAACTTTATCGGTATTTCCGTCGTCGATTTATTTGTTTATTTATATGATTTTATGTATAGTCCAAATTTATTTTGACTATTTATTATTGATTATTTGCTCAATTTGATATGTTTTATCTGATGATTTATTGTTTATTATTTATTTTATTATTATTTAATTAATTAGAATTTTATTATTTAATTTTCTAATTAATTGATTTAGTTTTGGGTCAAGTGCGGATTTAATCATGATTAATCATGAATTAGTGCAAATGGCCAAGTGATCAATTTGGCCCATTTTCTTTAGCCCATAACCGGCCCTCTCTTCTTTAGTGGCTTGTTTTGCCACTTACCTTGTTTTCACACCTAACTAACTTCTATAAATAGAGGTTGTTAGTAAGGCTTAAACACCATTTGCCCATCTAATCATCATTTGCCACAATCAAACCAAAGCACTTCCCTCCATTTGCTCTCCTTTTCCATGCCATTTTTGGCTCTAAAACACCATCATTTGTTCATCCATTAATTCAAACCCAAACATAAAGATTCAAACCCCATTGATCTTTAAGTGACTAAAAAACACATTAGCCTTCATTGCCTTGATCTAGTTCGGGTTTGGTTTTCGGGCTTGGTTCGTGTGGGTTTCGTGTGGGTGGCTCTGTGTTGGATCGAGTGGGGCCTTGCTGTGGTGGCTGTGTTCGTGGTGAAGGTCGTGCTGTGGTGGCTGTGATCGTGTGACAACCGTGTGTGCTGAGGTTGAAGCCGTGCTGTGGCCGTGGGTGGTTCGTGTGATCTGGGGCCGTGTGGTTGCGTTTCGGGCAGCGAGTTTTTAAGCGTTTTTGTGTTTAATCTTCGATAAGGTAACATACTGTCCTAATCCTAGTTGGTATACTATGGTTCATAGGGTAGATTAGATGATTAGATTAGACCGAAATTGATGTTTTGTATCCATTTCATGCGTGAATTATAGGGTTGTTTTGGGTGGTTGTTTCATGATGGTTTTCCATTGATTCTATGTATTTTATGATTGATTATGATTAAGTTCATGTTTGGTTATATTTATATTCAAGTTTCATGATGTTTTGATGCATGTAAGTTGATGAAAATCGTCGTTGAATGTTGATGGTATATGCGTGATTTTGATGATGATTATGAGGATGAGATCTTTATGATTTCTTGATAATCTTGTTGAGTTCTTTATGAATCTTGTTAAGTTCTTTATGAATCTTGATGAGTTCTTTATGAGTGATGATGAGTTCTTGGTCGAGTCTTGATTAAAGAAAATTAAGTTAAGTTTAAAGAAAGTTGAAAGAGGTTCAAAGAAAAGATAAAGAAAGTATAAAGAATGATTTATGAGGTTCTAAGAATGATGATTTACATGTTAGTTTTGTGTCAAGGCGTAAGATGCAACTTAAGATTAACTAAGAATGTAAATAAAGATTAAAGATTAGCTTGATTTTGCTATTAAACGCCTAACCTTAGAGTAAGATTCTAAGGCTTGGGTTAAGATGTTGCCCCTATCCTAACCGCGGTATTGGGATAGTGATTACCACTATGTCGTCTTTGACATGGATTTCCCGTAAGATGGGTTTCATAGGGTTGGGAGTAAGATTCTCAATCCTGGCATAGTAGGAAAGTTCGTTCACGTAAGAGGCGTTCGTACGAACGTTGTCTGGTCTAATATGTAAATGATAGTGCCAAAGATTAAGTCATGTTAAGATAATAATCGAAGTTAGTCGAGTTAATATTGTTGCCCATTAGTATGGTGTCATTGTCGTTATGATTATGTTTTGTATGTCACATGATGGTATGGTTTGATTGTTTGATTTATGCTATGATCATGTGTATCCCCGTTAGGGTGGGGCAGTTATGTTACTCGCCACTGACGGTAGACTGTTGTTTATTTTCAGGTAACTCTGATGATGAGGTTCTTGCTTTGCTTTGGGTTGGGCGAGTGCCGAAGTTATTTGTACTTGTTTAGGATGTTTTACGATTCTAGTTTGGACTATCGTAGTTGTAGTTCGCATTTTCTAACTCTGACATTGTTTTGGAGTTGATACTGTTTTTAGTAGTGTTGATATTTGGGTTTAGTTTTTGTACAATCTTGTGGGTGTTGTACTTTCGGATTTAGTATATGATAATTTGAGGTTTTGTTTTAATTTTTAAGCATGTTAGTGTGTTAGGACTGATAACTTGACTCGTCGGTTTCTTCCGCGCCGGTTTAAGCGAGTTGGGTCGTCACAGTTGGTATCAGAGCCGAATAGGTTTTAAGTGAAGTTTTAGGATATGAGTAAACCCGGGAGTTGTGAGCTTTATCTTTCCCGAGTGATGAACCCAAATTAAAGTTTAAGAGAGAAGAACCGGGATAAGACTCTTTTTCCTATTTTTCCTTTTGATTGATGTACTTGACTATAGTGTGGATGTTTGACTGACACTGTTTCTTTTATGTATCTTTGTCTTGCTGCATTTCAGCATGTCTACGCCTCGCCGGTCGAGTTTAGGACGACAGAGGTTACGAGCGCTCGAGGAGACAATCCTTACGTTGGCGCACCATAGTCGTCATACGCCTAATACGCAGTCGACGTTCGATCGTATCGCATGTCATCGACCACCGACCTACGATGGGGTTGCCGACCCTACTATCCTGGAGAGTTGCATCTGCGAGATGGGGAAGCTCTTCGACGCTACGTTTTGCCCCGAGCACGAGAAGGTGTAGATCGCCGCCTACTATCTACGTGGAGAGGCCGATAACTGGTGGAGTGTAGCTAAGGACGCGTGCAAGCCCTTACGTTTCATGTCATGGATCGAGTTCGTAGATAAGATCCAGGAGAGATTCTACCCCGACGAGTTGCGATGGCAGAAGCAGGAGGAGTTCCTTGCGCTTACCTAGGGTAAGATGACAGTTCAGGCGTACACCGACAAGTTCACAGAGTTATCGAGGTTCGCTACGTCTGTAGTTCCGTCTGAGGAGGAGCCGGTCAAGCGCTACATCAAGAAGCTAGATCTGAGGATTCGCGTTCACGTGATCAGCAGTGGAGCGAAGTCATTTCAGCAAGCTTACGAGGTAGCACTCGAGATTCAGGCATCGGCTATCGAGGAGGATGCGAGCACGAAGAGGACCCAGGTCCCAGCGACGTCGTCTTCTTTTAAGAAGCCTCGATTTAGTGCTCCTAGCAGTACCCCTCCGACCACGAGTTTGCATAAGGGTTCCGACGGCTCGAGATGCAGAGGCTGCGGCAGGGACTTCCATCCAAGGAAGCGGTGTGACGGTACGCCCATAGCATGTTTTATCTGCAGGAAGGAAGGCCATAAGGCGTCAGTTTGCCCCGAGAAGAAGCCAGACACCGAGATCAAGCAGCTTCCGGCATCGACTAAGACTCCGGTGAAGAACCGAGTCTACTGTATGACTGAGGCAGAGGCAGAGGTTCAGCCCGACGTTGTCTCAGGTAGATTTGTTGTCTCTGGTGTGTTAGCACTTGTTTTATTTGATTCTGGTGCTACTGTCTCTTTTGTGGCTAGTATTTTTGCCTCGAGGTTCAATCTTCGTGGTAGCTTTCCTGTTAGTTCAGTTATAACTCTCCCGTTTGGAGAGGATTTTATTTGTCAGCGCAAGTTCCGAAGAGTGCCTATCGTGATAGCTGGAGAGCAAGCGACAGCCGATCTGAAGGAGTTCCCGCTGATGGAGTTTGATGTTATTCTTGGTATGGACTGGCTGTCGAAGTATCGAGCGATCATTTGTTGCCGAGATCAGTCAGTGACATTCCGAGGATCGTAGGGCAACCGAGTTACCTACTCTGGGTTCGTCCTTAAGAAAGGAGTAAAGGTAATCTCAGCCTTGAAGATGAGGAATCTTCGCCAGAAGGGCGATATGGTGTTCTTATGTCAGGTAAGGGACTTGACTGAGGAGCGTCTGTTGGACGATATACCTATAGCGAGGGATTTCAGAGATGTATTTCCTGATGAGCTACCAGGAGTTCCACTCGAGCGCGATGTCGAGTTTCATATCGACTTAGCACCCGGGACAGTGCCGATTTCGAAGGCACCTTACCGGATGGCACCATCGGAGTTGCAAGAGTTAAAGACGCAACTTCAAGATTTGATCGATAAGGGCTTCATTAGGCCGAGCGTTTCTCCATGGGGAGCACCCGTGCTCTTTGTGAAGAAGAAAGACGGTAGTATGCGCCTGTGCATAGAGTACCGAGAGTTGAATCGGGTAACTATCAAGAATAAGTACCCGTTGCCTAGAATTGAAGACCTGTTCGATCAGTTACGAGGAGCGGGAGTGTTTTCGAAGATAGATCTTCGATCTCGATATCATCAGATTCCAGTCAAGAAAGAAGACATTCCGAAGACCGCTTTTCGTACGAGATACGGCCACTACGAGTTTGAGGTGATGCCCTTTGGCCTCACCAACGCACCAGCCATGTTCATGGATCAGATGAACCAGACTTTTCATCACTTACTCGATAAGTCCGTCGTAGTATTTATAGACGATATCTTAGTCTATTCGAGAGATGAGTCTGAGCATGCGGAGCATCTCCGGATGGTACTAGAGATATTACGGAGGAATAAGTGGTTCGCGAAACTCTCCAAGTGCGAGTTCTGGCTTCGCGAAGTAGCATTTCTGGGTCACGTAATTAGTAAAGAAGACATTAAGGTAGACCCGGCAAAAGTTAAGGCTGTAGTTGAATGGAGTAGCCCAAGAAATGTGGCGGAGGTTCGTAGTTTTCTGGGTTTGGCCGGATACTATCGACGATTCGTCCAGGACTTCTCCAAGATTGGTAGGCCGATGACTAGTCTCCTATAGAAGGAGATCCGATTCGTTTGGACAGAGGTTTGCGAGCAAGCATTTCAGCAGTTGAAACAGAGATTAGTTCTGTTCCTATTCTTACCCTTCCGAACGATAAGGAGGATTTCCAGGTCTATAGTGATGCATCTAAGAGTGGCCTAGGTTGTGTGCTAATGCAAGGTGGGAAGGTCATCGCTTACGCATCGAGGCAGTTGAAGGTGCACGAGCGTAACTACCCCACGCATGACTTGGAGCTAGCAGCTGTAGTATTCGCGCTTAAGATTTGGAGGCACTATCTCTATGGTGGTTCGTGTAAGGTATTCACGGATCATAAGAGTCTCAAGTACATCTTTACTCAGAATGACCTCAATATGAGGCAGAGACGATGGCTTGAACTTATTAAGAACTACGACCTGACGCTTAATTATTGCTAGGGCAAGAATCGATTGAGCTTCAGTAGAAGCCGTAGTTCTGTCAGATTTCGTCTGATGTCTATGATTGCTGAACCTGAATTATTTCAGGAGTTGCGCGAGGGTCAGCAGAATGATCCACAGTTGGCTAGGATTCGAGAGGGTTTACGGAAAGGAAAGGTCGTTGGTTTCGAGATCTCTTCCGATGGTAGTCTGCGATTTCGAGGGAGGTGGTGTGTACCAGACAGTTCTGATCTTAGGAACAGAATCATGTCTGAGGCACATAGCTCGCCCTACTCTGTTCATCTTGGAGGTAATAAGCTGTACCAGGACCTTAAGGGCCAATTCTGGTGGTCTAAGATGAAGAGGGATGTAGCAGAGTTCGTAGCTCGATGTTTAGTCTGTCAGAAGGTTAAGATCGAGCATCAGAGACCTGGAGGTCTTTTGCAGCCACTACCGATTCCGACTTTGAAATTTGAGTCGGTATCTATGGATTTCGTGGTTAGCCTACCTACTTGTAATGATATGAATGCCATTTGGGTGATAGTGGATAGGTTGACCAAGGTCGCTAGATTCATACCGATGAAGATGACCTGGTCGATGGAGCGCCTAGCAGAGGCTTATACCTAGGATATCATTCGACTTTACGAAGTTCCGAGGGAGATAGTTTCTGATCGTGATCCGAGATTTCTGTCTCATTTCTGGAAGTCAGTTTAGGAAGCCTTTGGGACGAAGTTGAAGTTGAGCACCGCATTTCACGCGGCGACAAATGGTCAGACTGAGAGGACCATCCAGACTCTGGAGGATATGTTACGAGCATGTACTCTGGAGTATCATCAGACTTGGGTACGTATGCTCTGCTTGGTAGAGTTTTCCTATAATAACAGTTATCACTCCAGCATCGATATGCCTCCGTACGAGGCCCTGTATGGCAGGAAATGTCGGAGTCCGATTTGTTGGAATGATATTAGTGATACTGTAGCTTTGGGACCTGAGATGGTACGAGATACCGTAGAGAAGGTCCGAGTCATTCGGTCTAAGATGCAGGCCACGTAGATTCGTCAGAAATCCGACGCCGATAACCGACATAGACCACTGACATTTGAGGTAGGTGATAGAGTCTTGCTTAAGGTTTCACCATTCAGAGGGGTGGCACGCTTTGGTAAAAAGGGGAAACTCCGACCGAAATTCGTGGGACCTTACGAGATACTAGAACGAGTTGGGGAGGTGGCATATCGGTTAGCATTACCACCTAGTTTATCTAATGTTCACGATGTGTTCCATGTTTCCCAGATAAGGAAATATGTACATGATCCTACCCACATCATCCCAGTGGAATCGGCCACGTTTGAGCCGAATCTGACGTTCGAGGAGCGACCAGTTCAGATCTTGGATCGTGAAGTGAGGACCCTCCGGCCTAAGCAAGTCCAGCTAGTCAAGGTGTTGTGGAGAAATCAGCACCATGAGGAGGCAACTTGAGAGACAGAGGTGTCCATGAGGCAGAAGTACCCGGAGCTGCTTTAGGGTGAACAATCTCCTTTGCTTTAAATTTAGAGATGGAATTTCTTTAAGGAGGGGAGGTTGTAACGATCCAGATTTATCGGTATTTCCGTCGTCGATTTATTTGTTTATTTATATGATTTTATGTATAGTCCGAATTTATTTGGACTATTTATTATTGATTATTTGCTCGATTTGATTTGTTTTATCTGATGATTTATTGTTTATTATTTATTTTATTATTATTTAATTAATTACAATTTTATTATTTAATTTTCTAATTAATTGATTTAGTTTTAGGTCAAGTTCGGATTTAATCATGATTAATCATGAATTAGTGCAAATGGCCAAGTGATCAATTTGGCCCATTTTCTTTAGCCCATAACCGGCCCTCTCTTCTTTGGTGGCTTGTTTTGCCACTTGCCTTGTTTTCACACCTAACTAACTTCTATAAATAGAGGTTGTTAGTAAGGCTTAAACACCATTTGCCCATCTAATCATCATTTGTTACAATCAAACCAAAGCACTTCCCTCCATTTGCTCTCCTTTTCCCCGCCATTTTTGGCTCTAAAACACCATCATTCGTTCATCCATTAATTCAAACCCAAACTTAAAGATTCAAACCCCATTGATCTTTAAGTGACTAAAAAACAGATTAGACTTCATTGCCTTGATCTAGTTCGGGTTTGGTTTTCGGGCTTGGTTCGTGTGGGTTTTGTGTGGGTGGCTGTGTGTTGGATAGAGTGGCGCCTTCCTGTGGTGGTTGTGATCGTGTTGAAGGTCGTGCTGTGGTGGCCGTGATCGTGTGACAACCGTGTGTGCCGAGGTTGAAGCCGTGCTGTGGCCGTGGATGGTCCGTGTGATCTGGGGCCGTGTGGTTTGGTTCCGAGCAGCGAGTTTTTAAGCGTTTTTGTGTTGAATCTTCGATAAGGTAACATACTATCCTAATCCTAGTTGGTATACTATGGTTCATAGGGTAGATTAGATGATTAGATTAGACCGAAATTGATTTTTTGTACCCATTTCATGCGTGAATTATGGGGTTGTTTTGGGTGGTTGTTTCATGATGGTTTTTCATTGATTCTATGTATTTTATGATTGATTATGATTAAGTTCATGTTTGGTTATATTTATATTCAAGTTTCATGAAGTTTTGATGCATGTAAGTTGATGAAAATCGTCGTTGAATGTTGATGGTATATGCGTGATTTTGATTATGATTATGAGGATGAGTTCTCTATGATTTCTTGATAATCTTGTTGACTTCTTTATGAATCTTGTTGAGTTCTTTATGAATCTTGTTGAGTTCTTTATGAATCTTGATGAGTTATTTATGAGTGATGATGAGTTCTTGGTCGAGTCTTGATTAAAGATAATTAAGTTAAGTTTAAAGAAAGTTGAAAGAGGTTCAAAGAAAAGATAAAGAAAGTATAAAGAATGATTTATGAGGTTCTAAGAATGATGATTTACATGTTAGTTTTGAGTCAAGGCGTAAGATGTTACATGTTACCATGGCACTGTTGAGAGAATGGTGTACCTTTGGAATAAGAGCATCGGCCACACGGTTCGCCTTCCCTTCACAATAATCCAATGACAAGTCGAAGTCTTTGATCAGTTCTAGCCACCTCCGCTGACGCACATTGAGCTCTTTTTGTGTGAAGATATACTTCAACTCTTGTGATCGGTGAAGATTTTTCATACTGCCCCATATAAATAATGTTGCCAAATCTTCAGAGCAAACACTAATGCTGCCAATTCCAGATCATGTGTAACACCCCAGATTTTTTGGTATTTTCTGCTTTGATTATTTGCTTGTATTTATGTTTATTTTATGTATGGTCCAAATTTATTTGGACTATTTATTTTTGTTTTATTGCTTGAATGTGACTATTTTATTCTATGATAATTGTTTTATTATTTATTTTATTTTATTTTTATTAATTAGAATCTTATTTTAATTTTCTAATTAATTAATTAAGGTTTGGGCCAAGTGCGAATTTAAACATGATTAGTCATGCTTAAGTGCAAATGGCCCCCGTGTTCATTTTTGGCCTATTTCTGTAAGCCCAACCGGCCCCCTTCCCTTTTATGTGGCTTGGTTTGCCACTTGCCTTGTGTTCACACCTTAACTAACTTCTATAAATAGAAGTGTTAGTAAGGCTTGATAATCATTCGCCATTTAATCATCCTTTGCCTACAA
This sequence comes from Salicornia ramosissima, assembly GCA_951394345.1. Classification (NCBI taxonomy): domain Eukaryota; kingdom Viridiplantae; phylum Streptophyta; class Magnoliopsida; order Caryophyllales; family Amaranthaceae; genus Salicornia; species Salicornia ramosissima. Next base: position 35,680,886 of record OX596237.1, on the reverse strand, counting down.
TTAAACACTAAACACACTCCCTCCATTTGCTCTCCATTTCCCACGCCTACTTGGCTAGTTCACCACCAACCTTTGTTCATCATTTTCTACTAGCCAAAAGTTAAAGATTCAACCTCCATTGATCTTTAAGTTCTTAAACACAAATTAACTTTCATTACCCTTGATCAAGACTTTGGTATTGGGTTCGGTTTTTGGGTTTGGTTTGAGTTGGGCATCGAGTGGGTCCATGAGGTGGTGGCCGTGTGGGCTGTCGTGCGGTTCGTGGGTTGAAGCCGTGCAGTGGGTGTAACCACCCCGTCCGTAAGGTACGGAAGATTCAGCGGAAAGATGAGCACTCGGGCGAGGCGTTACGAACGAACTACAACTAACCATTCTAATTTAGAGGTTCTAAGAAAAAGGTATTAGGAATTATTCAAATTTAAACTCAATTTTTTTTTAAAAGAAAACAGAAACTACTAGCGTCCAAACACAATACTGAAATAAAATAACCGAGGTCCAACACCTCTACAATAATCCGTGATTACAACAATGCATACTTAAATAAAGAGGATAACGTAAAATGTCTTTCTAAGTCCAATATGATTGAAGTAGTCTAAGATGGCAAATGCTACTGGAAAGTTCCTAAAACCAACTCTCATGAATCCCACCCAAATAGTGATAATTCGGTAGTTAGTAATCATCTGAAAAATTTGACAACAATCCACAGTCAGTGGCGAGTAACTAACAGTTCTCCCCAACATAGGAATTCACAAAAAATAGGAACATCGAAAATCACGTCATACACAACACAAGCAGTCATCATATATTGCATATGAACATGTAAACACGTAAGACATACCTTGAATCCATCCTCCTGCAAACACAAATTAGCTATACAAGAGAATTAATATAACATCATTGATGGCGTTTCAATTTTTATTCCGAATATTAATCATTAATTAATTTTATTCCAAACGAATAATGATTCCTTTTTATTTACTATCCGAATTAAATCAGTTGTAGATGGAACGATCCAGAGTGGTATCCCGCAGTACCACTTCCTAAGGTTTGTCAGGTAACCCTCAGTCGATCCCGCAGCCGACTGGTCTAAGAATGGCCAAACTGTGGACTTACACCTCCAGACCTCCCGGACGACAACAATTAACCCAGGCAAAAATACAAAATAAATATCTCAGATCCTGCAGTCCAAGAAAATAACTGATCTGACCATTGGATCCCGCAGCCCAATGGCTCCATACTATCAACAAGTCATCTTTTAAATTCAAGTTTAAAGATTAATTTAGTTCTTCTTAGCAAAAATATTGAGCATTAAAAATACTCTAACAATTAAATTCCATACACCGACTTTTCACAATTCCCACTCAACTTGAGCAAATTAAATTCCAAATTACATCATATGATATCCGAACCAATCTTAACCCTAATATTATTATTGTGATTATTATTATTATTATCGTTATTATTTTTTTTTATTTACAATGTTATCGGTAAAAGAAATTATAAAGTGCAAGTTAGCCTGAAATTAAATCTGACAAGCCCGATTAATTAGCACCAAAGACCACGACATTTTTGGGGTCCGAAACATCAAAAATAATCAGAATTTAGGTTCCAAAAGTTGTTGTCCAGTTTTTGCAATATTAGGAAATTCAAGCCAAAAATCATCTAATTAATTCTATTCACATCGGAATTTACCGATAACACTACCAATTAAGTAATAAGTTAAAAAGGTGATAAATTATACATACTACACCTATATGAGTCACACGGCCAGCAGGTCAGTGACGTTTTTTTTCTTTTTTTAAATTTTTTTTTTTCATTTAATTAATTTACAATTAACAATTTATACATTTAATTATAAATAAATCATCAAATTCATGAAAATTCCAATAACAAGCTTAAAAATCAGAATTTAATATCACAAAGGTTTCACTAAAAATTTCGGCAGCATTTCGCCTGTTTTTGGGTTCAAATCGAATTGGTAAAATCAACCGTTTCGACAAAATAATCATATAACATAGACAATAATACAAACAAGTAACAAGTACCATAAGATCACAAATTTAATCACATATTCAAGCCAAAATTTCGACTTACATGAAACTAACCACACAGCATTTTCTTTAAAAATTAAATAGATAAATAATTATACATTCAAACAATATTATCTCATATAAAACATGCATCTAATTAACAAATTAAACATGATACTCCAATACTCATAGAAATACATAAAAATCACGCAAAAATTCGTCCTAACCTCACGAAAATTTCAGAAATTTTCCACCAAACATTTTCGTCCAAAATGATTAAAATTAACATATTTTTTGACAAAATTACTAATTAGTATACACTAGTCCTTTTAACATGTATTGAGAGGCCAAAATTCGAAACTACTATTCATGTGACTACTATAAGAGGATTAAACGTTAGTTACCTTGTTTGGTTGAGATAATATTAAAAATGTGCTTGAGATTCCACTAGAAATTGCCCCCAAAAGCCAAAGAAATTAGAGAGAACAATTGTGTTTTGTTGTTTTTTTTTTTTAAGTGATAGGCAAATGATAAGAGTGAGGCCAAACAAATGCAATCCCCCCTCCTTATACAACCGGCCAAGGAGGTGAGGGGGTGATAAAATTTATTTCTTTTTTTTTAATTACAAGCAATTAGTATTAGCTTAATTATCATACTAATGAGCATACTTATGAAGATGATCCAAAAGTCTCCAACCCCCCATTATGCATTGAGGAGCCGGTTCTAGGAGGTTCCTCCATTCAATATATTTTTTTATTTTATTTTTTTTTTTGCATTTAAATTAATTGTTTGGTTAATTATCTCATTAGTAAGATTGATTGCCCATAAAAATTTCCAAAAGGATGAAATATCAAGAGTTCCATCACCTAGGCATCCTAGGCCAACCGTCCACTAGGGTGATAATCATCCGAAATTATTATTTTTTTTTGTTAAACAAGTAGTTAAATTCGAAATTAGGGTAAATATATTAAATAACGCAAATACGAAAAATTATCGGCAAATAATAATGTAAACATATATACATAGAATATATATAATTAATAATTTTTTTTTTGAAATTAATTTATTAAATAAAATTGGGTAAATAATTTTTAAAATAATATTTTATTACGTTTCCGCATAAAACATAACACGAAATTTAGAGGTGTTACAGTGGGGCCGTGCATTGAAGCCGTGCAGGGGTGTTCGTGTGCAAGGCCGTGGTGGTGCACCGTGTTGTGCGTGTTGCTGGACCGTGAAGCACGACTTCTCGGCAGCAAGTTTTCGTGGGTTTTAGTGGTTATACTTCAATAAGGTAACATACTTTTCCTATCCTAATTTGAATACTATGATTATAGGGTAGATTAGATGATCAAATTAGGCTAGATTGTTGATGAACTTAGCCATGTTCATGCACGAATTTGGGCAGATTTTAGGTGGTAATTTTGTGTTGTATTTGCCTAGTTTCATGCATGTTATGATTAGTTATAATAAATTTATGTTTGCTCATGTTCATGTTCAATTTCCATGAAGTTTTGATGCATTTTATTGATGAAAATGTTGTTGAAGTATGGTGGTGATATACGTGTACTATTGAGCATGGAATGATGGTGTTTCTTGATAATCTTGTTTGAGTATTATATGATTTTTGAATCTTGAATTGATGGAATAAGTTAAAGAATGTAATCTTGATAATGATTCTTGAAGTTCTTGAAGTTTCTTGATTATGTTATGATGAATCTTGATTTTCTTGATTATGGTTATGTAATCTTTAAGTATAGGTTATATAGTTATAGTTAAGAATAATTAAAGAAAAGTTGAAATTAAGTAAAGAAAGTATAAAGAATAATTAAAGAGTTTCCAAGATTGTGATTTACATAAGTTAGTCTCAAGTAAAGGTGTAAGATGCGAACTTGAGAGTAACCAAGATGTAAAGAACGTAAAGATTAGCTTGAATTTACATTTAGACGCCTAACCTTAGAGTAAGATTCTAAGACTTGGGTTAAGATGCGGCCACTATCCTAACCGCGGTATTGGGGTAGTTAATACTTATTATGTCGTCTTTATGATATGGATTTCCATAAGATGGGGTTCATGGGTTTGGGAGTAAGATTCTCATTCCTGGCATAGTAAGAAAGTTCGATCACGTAAGATGTGTTCGTACGAGCATAGTCCGGTCTAATATGTAAATGATAGTGACAAAGATTATGATAAGATTGAATAATTAAAGTCAAGAGAGTTATTATTATTTTTATCATTATTGTTGTTTACGTTGCATGTTTATATGTATGAGTGCCTGATTTGTTTGTTTGATTTATTCTATGATCATATGTATCCACTTTAGGGTGGGACTGTTATGTTACTCGCCACTGATGGTGGATATGTGTTCATTTTCAGGTAACTCTGATGATGACGGTGTTGCTTAGCTTTGGGTTGGGCGAGTGCCGTTGTACTCTTCTTTTATGGCTAGTATTTGAGTATGTTTGTAATTTGTATACTCTAACTCTGATATTCGTTTGGAGTTAATTCTTTAGTGTTGAATATTTTGGTTTAGTTTTGTACAAACTTATGGTTTTGTACTTTTGGGTTTTTAGTAATATAATTCGAGGTTTTTCTTTAGATTTTGAGTATGTTTGTTTGTTAGTTCGACAATTCGACTCGTCGGTTCCTTCCGCGTATGAGTCGGGTCGTCACATCATGAGTGGGATAATTTTGCTCATGCACCTTGAGTTGCCTCGAGGCATAAGCTATCACCTTCTTCTCCTGCATTAGGACACAACCCAAACCTTTCTTGGACGCGGCGCTATATACTTTGGTAAGGCTAAGACTAAAGTTGTGACAAGACTTTGCTTCAACGCCTGAAATGCCTCTTCACATTGATCGGTTCATACAAACTTGCTTTCTTTCTGCAAAAGCTTTGTCATAGGTTGAGCTACTTTTGAGAAATCCTTCACGAATCTCCGTTAGTACCCTGACAATTAACAATCAATTCACTTTAGTTATCTAGGAATATTAGGAAAAGTATTGCTTGTTAAAACAAATTCATGACTCAATTACCTGCTAATCCCAGAAAACTTCGAATTTTAACCACATTCTTGGGGCTGTTCCATTCTACTGTGGTCTTGACCTTAGTTGGTTCTACTGTGACACCATCTTTGTTGATGACGTGACTGAGGAATGCCACTTCACTAATCTAGAATTCATACTTCGCCAGCTTAGCGAACCACTTTTGCGCTCTTAGCACGTCCAACACCAGACGCAAATGTGTCTCGTGCTCCTGCTCATTCTTGGAGTAGATCAAAATGTCATCAATGAATACCACCACACACACATCTAGAACATGATGAAAAGTGCGATTCATCTGATCCATGAACACTGCCGGCGCATTGGTCAGCCCAAACGGCATCACTTCAAACTCGTAATGCCCGTATCTGGTTTGAAACACGGTTTTAGGGATGTCTTCTTCCTTCACAGGAATCTGATGATATCCCGATCGATGATCTATCTATCTTTGAAAACACTGCAGCTCCCTTCAATTGATAAAACAAATCCTCAGTCCTGGGTAGAGGGTACTTGTTCTTGATAGTTACCTGATTGAGTTCCCGATAGTCAATGCATAGTCTCATGCTTCCGTCTTTCTTCTTGATAAATAACACTGGGGAACCGTAAGGCGACACATTGGGCCTGATAAAACCCTTGTCTATCAGTTCCTGTAGCTGAGTCTTTAGCTCCTTGAGTTCTGTCGGAGCCATTCTGTATGGTGCTTTTGAGATGGGCACTGTTCCGGGAACTAACCAACTCGATACTGAACTCGACTTCTTATTCTGGAGGTATTCCGGGCAATTCTTCTAGGAAAACATCAGTGTAATCCCGAATCACCGAGATTGCTTCTAATTGCTCCTCTTTTGAAAGGTCTTTCACGTGACATAGGAAGATCATCTCCCCTTTCCTCTGCATGCTACGCATCTTCATTGCAGACACCACTTTTACGCCCTTCTTGAGTGGAATGCCGGAGTATGTTATTCTCTTTCCCTTAGGTCCGCGGAGCACCACCGCTTGATCTTGACATCGGATAGCTGCCTGATGCTTACATAGCCAGTCCATCCCAAGTATGACATCAAGTTCAACCATAGGAAATTCTTTCAAATCGGCTTAAAACGTGACTCCCAAAATAGTGATCGGAACCTCTTTGTACTCTTTGCGACATACAAAGTCTTCACCCGATGGTATTGAAATCACAGATTTCACGGGAGAGTCCCCCGTAATGTTAGCTTTAGATAAAAAAGAACTAGCAACAAAGGACACAGTGGCACCCATATCAAACAACACAAAGCAGGCATATTTGAGACCATAAATGTACTAGTGACTACGTTAGGCTGAGCTGCGGCCTCCTCTTGAGTCATGCATTAAACATGGTTGTGCTCGGGAGCTTTGTTACTAGAATCGGTCCCCTACTTCTTTGGGCAGACAAAAGACTTATGACCAGTTTTTCCACACTCGTAGCACACTATAGGAGTACCGTCACACTTCTTGCCTGGGTGTAGAGGCTTCTTGCGGCCGTTACATGGCTTCGGGTTTCGTCCCTGAGCTGGTTGGCCGAACTGTTGAGGACCCTTGCGTTATATCGTGGCTTCTTGGCTACAGATTGAGTGGAGAACCCATGCGACCTCTTCTTTGCTTCATCTTCATTAGTTACTGCTGCGTGAATCTCCAAAGCAACTTCATAAGCCCGTTGAAAAGTCGTGGCTCCACTACTAATTACGTGAATGCGGATGCGGGGATCCAACATCTTAATATACCTCTTCACTGTTTCTGACTCTGACGAGATCACTGAAGTGGCGAATCTGGAGAGTTCGGTGAACTTATCTGTATAAGCTTGCACGGAAATCGTACCCTGAGTCAAGGTAAAAAATTCTTCTTGCTTCTGCCATCTGAGCTCATCCGGATAAAATCGCTCCTGAAGCTTTTCCACAAATTTTGGCCATAGGAAAATCTGTCCTGGCTCGAGCTCTGGCTGGATATTGCACCACCAATTGTCTGCTTCTCCCTTGAGATAATAGGTGGCTATTGGCACCTTCTCTATCTCTAGACACCCTGTGGCTACAAAGAGCTTCCTCATCTCTCGAACCCAATTCTCTAACAGAACTAGGTCAGCAGTACCCTCGTAGGTCGGGGGTCGATGATGAGCAATTCGGTCAAAAGAAGACCGTTGACTGGATGGTTGAACACCCCGTTGTGCCATAGTGAGGATTGCATCCTCTAATGATCCACGACGACGGTCTCGAGAGTTGACATATCGAGCTGGAGATGCCATTCTGTAAAAGAGTGAACAAGTAAGGAAAATCAAAACAAACATCAAATAAAACTAAAGAATAAAATTATTCCTAACCCAGGTCATTACCCAAGTTTACTCACACTACAGTTCAGGGTTTTGTGATCTAAATTACATGCTTGATTACATAAAGCGCTCATCTCACAGGTTACTTATTAAGAAGTAAACCCAAAGGTTAACCTAGTGCTCTGATACCAACTGTAACAACCCGTTTTTTTAGCAACGACGTTAGCGGTGATAACGTCGTAAAAAGGCAATTACCAATCGATTCTACAACAGAAATATAACTAAAACTCATGGATAAATGGTAATTATTATTATTATTATTGAATCCCAAAAACACTTAAAGGAAACTAATAAACTAATCCAAAGACAGAATTCTACAACTCAAAATAAATCAACTACTACTAGAAACAGGAACGGAAAACAGGAGGCTAGAACACTCGTTTGTCACTCAAACCCGTCTCTACACCTCATCCTGCTCACCTGTAAAATAAAAAAAGGGGTCCACAGTCAGTGGCGAGTAACTAGACTGTTTTACTTAGCAATAGAACCAAACCACATAAAATAACAGATTAGAAACAGGAAACAAACGTTACAAACATCAGTCATAAAACCAAACAAGTCCAATATTAGAAAATATGCAGCGCAAACTAATCATTCATCATCGATCATAAAACATAATCATATCTTAAACAATTGCAACATAGAAACATCACACACAATTCACAAGATCAGAACACAGTTTAATAACATCACCCGCTCAGTCTATAACCGATAAACATGACCCGCTCGGTCTACAACCGATAGACATGACCCGCTCGGTCTTCAACCGATAAACATGACCCGCTCAGTCTACAACTGATAAACATGACCCGCTCGGTCTACAACCGATAAACATGACCCGCTCGGTCTTTAACTGATAGACATGACCCGCTCGGTCTTCAACCGATAAACATGACTCGCTCGGTCTACAACCGATAGACACGACAAGACTTGACCAAAATAAAACGCAAAACCAGTTCATATAGTAATACCATCACAAGTCACACGCATCATGGCCATCACGCATTATCAATCCTATATTCAACAACAAGTTCATCAACCACACGATTAAACACGGGAGATCAGGCAACACGCATTAACTGGGTCCGTTGGGATTCAAACTTGGCCCAAGAGACACGAACCACACGGTTCTCAAGGGAAAGGTTCGAATGCCAAGAACGACGCACAAGACGAATTAGAAACATAATTCAATATCACAGGCAAAATTCATACGTTGATCAACATGATTTCACAAAATAAAATAAAAGTTCAAACTTCAAGAAAATTAAACAAGAACTCAAGAAATTCATTACAACCATTCGACCAATTGGATATAAAATGCAAGAATAAGTAAAAAGGTTCAACCTTGATCATCAAAACCAAGATGGCGAGAGGAAAGTAAAACAAAGGTTCGATTTTTATGCTCTTAAACAGACATGGATTCATGAAAACTAAGGTTAATGCTTAATCGTACATATTAATAACAAGAACCAAAATAAAAACCCATGATTTGATCATGCAAGATTCACGCATAGAACATCAAAGAAAGAAAAATAAAACGATTCAAGATTTCATAATCTGATTCCAAGATTAACGAAGTGACATCAAAATAAATCATAAGATTCAAGAATTCATCAAGAAGTATCAAGATAAGCTTAAAAACAATTAAAGATTCATGCTTTGTTCATCATAGTTTCACGCACCATATTAGAAAGGAAACGATCCAAGAATTCAATTATTTGCATCAATATTCGAATACAATTAACAAGCAAGGATCATGAACGTAAATAACATGAAAATATTAATCAAGAATCATAAAAATGCATAAAAAAGTAAAGAAACTCGAACCAAGAAACCTATACTACTCGACATTCACGCATGACACTACAACCATATCAATATATCTAAGCTAACTATCCTATGTTAAATCTGATCCTAAAACTAAGTAGAAAGCTAGTTACCTAATGAAGATTAGCAGCAAAAACACGTCCAAACCACATGGCTCACTCGTCACCACACACAACCAATGCACCACCACTTGGTTCACTTGCACGAGATTCGTCACAAACTACAAAGGATTAAAGATGGATTAGATTGTGAAGAGAAGAGATTGAAAAGAAAACAAGTGGGTTGATTTGGCTTAGAAAGCCGTGGGGTACCAAGGAGAAGAGGAAGTTAGTTTGCTTTGAATGAATAATGAGTACAAGAGTTTAAAAGTTGTGAGCTTTAGGGGTATAAATAGATGAAGCTTACTAGAAAATAGGAGGGTTTCACGGAGTGAACTTAAGGGCATCAGAAGGGGAGGGGGCCGGCCATGGGGGTCTTATTGCAAGGCTTGGGCTTGCAATCCCAACACAAACTAAGTCCTTCGGCCCAAAACAAAGTGTTTGGGCTTCAAGGCTTTATTCCACAAGAAAATTTTATGGCCCAAAATTAGGGTCATTACAATGAGGGTCGGTAGTTCCATCATATGGTTTGTGCCAGGTAGGGATGTTGAGTTTTTCAGGTAGCATGGCCTTAGCTATCTCCTCTGCAAACGGGGAGTCAACATATCCATCTGGAGTTTCATATGTGACGGTTTCCAGATCCCCTGGCATTCTGGACATGACTCTTAGCAGCTTTTAATGTTTAGCCATGACTCTCTGAATCTGGGCTTTCACAAAGATGAGTTCCTTTGCGACGGGGTTATTGGGAGACATATCTCCAGGGATTCCTGTTAGATCCAGATCTGTATCGGATTCGTCTAACAGGTGTATAATAGGTATATCGTTGATGGGTCGGCTGCGTTTCTTGTTACTCTTCAAAGATTCCTGCTCTTGGTTTGTTTTGCTCAGGTCACCTTTCAATGACTCATTTTAAGCTTTGTAGGCTTGGAAACTTTCAGTAGTTTTTTGGAGCAATTGTTTGAGCTCAAGGAAAGCAGGGTTGCTAGAGACGGCACTGCCAGGTGGTGTTCGAGAGGGGGTACTGGAACCTCCTGCCATTTTTTGGGATGTTTGTGGGGGAAATTTACGTATTTAGGAAACCTAACTGTGGCCCTACGATGGGCGCCAAATTGTTTAGGTGAGAATTTGCTAGTCTAGGTGATACCTAACACTTATGGCCACAACTAGGTACAATATGTAAATAACGAAAAATAAAGAACACAAGACAAAGAGATGAGGACACTAAAAACCTTATGAACAAGGGGAAAAACTACGGGTAGCTTTGAGTCCACCAATCCACTATTTGATTTGAACGTATGGATAAAATATGGCTTCTAATTTCGAACTAAACGTAATTTTCTTTCTTGAGTACAGTTGAATAAATAAGTAAAAATAATGAATTGCTAACAATTGAATATGAGTATAAATGGAGATCGTTTTCACTGATATGTTTGATTTAGGGTTGCTTCGAATGACCTTCTTTCACCAATACGCGTTCTATTTATAGCCAAGGCTTCGACCTATTCCAGCTGTCACACGTCTTCCGACCCCCCAAGAATAGGAGGTTGTTGCTTGGACTTGGCACTTAACCATTCCCTACAAAGTAGGTTCGTGCACAAAGATTAACTCTTCTTTATTGACTAGCTGCTAGGAGAATATTCCTCAGCATATCCACTAAGAATGTTCCAACCTGCATCGAGGGTACCTGGACATAGGAGGCCCTGGAAAATCCAGCTATGCGGGATTTGACCCAAACAGGTGTCAGGTTCATTGAGGAATGAGAAGCTTGATAAGATTCGAGAGGCTATGAACCAGGGAAAGGTAGAGGAGTTTAAAATATATGAATATGGGAGTTTGAGGTTCAAAGGAAGGTGGTGTGTACCACGAGGGTGTGAGGAGCCGAAGCAGATGATCATGGAGGAAGGACATTATACGCCTTATTCGGTTCATCCAGGAGGTGAAAAGTTGTATAAGGACTTGAAGAAGATTTATTGGTGGACAAACATGAAGAAGGAAATCGCAGAGTTTGTGGCAAAGTGTCTTACGTGTCAAAAGGTGAAGATCGAGCATAGGAGACCTCAAGGGATGGTGCAACCATTGGAAATTCCGGGATGGAAATGGGATTGTATTTCGATGGATTTTGTCACTTGTCTACCTAAGACAAGGAGTGGATATGACACTATTTGTGTAGTTGTGGATCGACTTACCAAATCTGCGATATTCATACCGATGAAGGAGACTTAGAAGATGGAGTAGCTCGCAAAGGCTTATATCAAGCATTTGGTAAGACTACATGGAGTTCCGAAGGACATTGTATCTGACACGGATTCAAGGTTTCTATCAATTTTTTGGAAGAGTGTGCAGGAGAACTTCGGTACTACATTGAAGTTGAGAACTACCTTCCACCCAACTACTGATGGAAATATGGAGAGGATCATCCAAACCTTGGAAGACATGCTTAGATCTTGCGCTTTGGACTTCCAAGGCGGATAGGAGGACAATTTGGATCTGGTTGAGTTTTCATATAACAACAGTTACCATGCTAGCTAGTATTGGTATGGAACCTTTTGAGGCTTTATATGGGAGGAGGTGTAGAAGCCCGTTGTGTTGGAATGACATAAGTGAAACGATTGTTTTGGGAACGGAGTGGATTGAGTAAACAACTAAGTAAGTGCGTGTGATTCAAGCAAAAATTAAAGCTGATCAGGATAGACATAAGTCGTACTGATTTGAAGAGAAGAGAATAACTGTTTGAAGTTAGGGACAAAGTATTATTAAAGGTATTGCAGGGGTTGTTTTTACCCGGCCGCCTACGTCTCACGAGTTGTTTTGAATGCTCGTTAACGTCGTACGTGAATACAGGCTAGTAGGAGTCGCCACCGTGCATTTATACGGTCCACGGACACCGAAGAAGTACCGAAAGCCAGGAGCAATCAGCCCCATATGGTCGTGCACCAGAGTATGGGTTCGAGGACAGGTTACAGGCCAATTGTGCATTGGGCCGCCCACCTGTAAGCGGTCTCTACTAGGTCTCTTTTCGTGGTCAAATTATTATTAATCCCGAATACAAAAATATCTCAGTTTTACCCTAAGGAACGCATATTACTAAGCAGTTTTAATTTAGTTACAAACCAAAACTAATTTTATTGTGACCACTTTAAATTAGATCCATATTAAAAATCCTAGAAAATGAAGACAAATAAAAACATGAACGAAATACAAAAATAAAAGTAATAAAAGAATACAAAATAAATATGTGCAGATTCAAAGTGTATTCCAGGAGAAGTGGTTTGATATGCTGTTTGACTACACTAAATATAATAAATACTAAAAAAGAATATGATTAAAATGATGATTAAGATATAAAATTCTGATGCGATTTGGACACTTCAATCGGTATATTTAAATTGACAATTTTAATCGTCATTTATTATTATTTAACCAGATCGGGCTTTTAAGTATGACTCATGAATTTGTGAATAAATCATAAACCATATTTTGCACAACATTATTTAATGATCCGAAAATACTGATGAAATATAGCGGTTTATTTGGTAACACGAAATTTAATTGATAAATTCGTTTTTCCATGACCGCATAAAAAATAAGATCAAAATATTTAAAGCGATAAAATTAAAAGGTGAAAAATATAGCGGTCTTTTATGCCACGAGATCTAACGATAAAAAATCATGTAACATAGATCGCATAAAAAATGAATTTTATAGTCATTATTTATTGTCCGATCAATAAGATTTAAAAGTAGATCTAAAAAAAAACATGAGAGTCAATGTTAATGTACAATCTATCAAATTACGTTGATGAATTAACAATCACCACTCGTATGAATTGCAATATCAGAATCGAAATTAAGAAACATTATAAATGACGATTAAACTAACATTTGTGAATCATTATTAATTGTATCAAAATCAATATTATTGTCGATTAAAATGTCCAAATGCGCATATACGCGATCATAGCCCTTATGATTTATTCACATTATCCGTTCTCAATTATTTGTATCAATAATCATCATTTGAATCGATCTCACTATGATTAAAAACTAAAAAGAATGAAGATAGAGACTTCAGAAATTGTACCTTATAATGCCTTTGATCAGAAACAACCAAGGAAAACCAACAACGATGAATGCAAGTGTTTGTTTTAAAGTTGACTGAGTTGGTGTTTTGTAATGTATTTGATGATGTTTTGGGGAATGTTTGATGAGATGTGAATGTTTAGGGTTGAAGTATGTAATGCAGAAGAAGGCTCGGTGGTGTTGACGTCTCTGAAATGCTTGGAATGACGCGTATTTATAGGCCAGAAGGAGCAAAAATCGACCCGGAGGACACCAGACTTGTGCCTAGGCGCAGGTCTAGTAACATGACCTGCGTCGAGACGCAGGTTAGTATTGGTGAGCTGCGTCTAGGCACAGGTCCTGTAATATGGACCTGCGTCCAGGCGCAGGTCCTGGTTAGATCCAGGTTGATTTTTTTGCTTGATTTTGCGTGTGATTTTCAGGATTACGATCCGATTTTATTCGATTACAGAAATATTTCGTAATATTTTTATATTCCGGAATATTCTTGGATGTCCCGGGATGTTCTTGGATGTCCCAGAATGTTCTAGAATGTGCCGGAATGCCCAAAACGTTCCGGAATGTTCTAGATTCCTCCAGAAGCTCCAAAAAATTACATAAAAATTATTAAAAATTATGAAAAAAAATATGAAAAGTATAAAAAAACACTAATATGCTTTGCGGAACAATTTTCAACATTCGGAAATGACGAAAATGCTCCAAAGCATGCAAAAATCCGAAAAAATCCATAAATAGTTCTAAAAATATGATAAAAAATATAGAAAAATAAGAATAAATTATAAAATGATTTTATGATTTTTAAAAATATTTTGTGATGCAAAAAGTCATTCTTATAATTTTTTACGAATATAAAACATTGAAAAATGCATGCAAAAATATAAAAAATATCTAAAAATAAAGAAAAATTTCGAATAAATCCCGTAGTCATCGCAAAACCTAACATCTGCTTTCAAGGCACTTTAAACACGGTTTAGGCAATTGGTTGAGGTATATTGTGCATTTTCATCGTAAATTTCCCTTAGTTGTATCTTATGGCAATATACTACATTCATCATTAGTCTCTACATTGGGGAGACACATTTAGGTGTCTATAGAAGCCCCCACTTTGACTGAGTCTGGAGAGTAAGTATAAACTCGCAAGACGAAAGTGAAAGTATTCCTGTCGGGACTGAGGGTAACTCAAGACGTTATGCGACCTTGAGTCACCCTTTTTAATGCCGGTACCTGCAAAACAAATGTTAGTTTTACTTGTAAAATGATCTAAGCAAAGTTAATGGCTAAGGTATAATTGATACCTATCTTTGGATGGTTTGTTAGGGGCGACAAATGGTTTACTCATATCCTAAAACTCACTAGGGTTTTTATTACTTCACTTAATGGCTAAGGTATTAACTCACTTAATGGTTTTGTGAGCTCACTAGGGTTTACTCATATCCTAAAACTCACTAGGGTCGTCACAAATGATTTACTTAATGGCTAAGGTATTAACTCACTTAATAAAAACCCTAGTGAGTTTTAGGATATGAGTAAAATGAGTAAACCATCACTTCGCTTTCCATCCTTTAGATGCTTTTGTTTTGTGCTTGCTACATGTGATTGAAGTTAAGCATTGGCTTTTAATAAACTCATAGTCATATATTTGGTGGTGTGATGTAGCTCACACTTGATGGGTTCACCTACTTAGGTGTGGAAGTTTGGCCGCTTCCTATGAGTATGGAATGGGCTGATACTCTAGAGCACTTATGAGCATCCAGGTTTGGACGTATGGCCAGTATAAGGCGTCAATTGTATTCACGGAACTCAAATTAGTGTACATATCAATTGTGTGGCCCAAGTGACGGGTCTCTAACTCCCTACTAAGTTCAAGACGAAAGTCACCTAGTAGGAAAGAGATCATAGCTTGAAATTCACTATGTGTTAATTCAAGTCGCAAGACATCGACACTTATGCAATTGATTATTTTGCCCAAAACAAATTTCCTTCAACTTCTTGCTTTTCACATCTTTGAAACTGTGGGGAATTGTTGGAAGTTCAAAGAGTGAAAAGGGTGGGAATGTGAGTAGTTAGAGAGAGCTTGTCCCACATTGGTAGAATAGGAAGAGTTTTTCACATTTATATATTTGAGCTTACCTTTATTCTCTAAAAGCTTAAGTGGTAGGTGGGTTGTTGACAAGACACACACGCGCGCGCACTGCAACGGACCGGGTCGGGCTTGGGCCGTGGGCCTTGGGAAATGAAATGTGCGGTGTGCAGGTTTGGGTTGGGCCATTCTATCTTTATCTACCCACTAACAGTCATATTTACCCAGTCATCACCACTAACGGTTGTTTTCTGGGCATAATCTGAGTTCCAGTCGGGGTTGTGCGTGCACACTATTTCTTATTACTGCACCGGGTATCGCGGAATTGTCTTTTAGGACAGTGGTCTTTCACGACGCGACAATCGTTCACTTCTATCTGTTCACGCTTCAATAGCTAAGTTAACGTTTTTTAATTATTTCGTATAACATTATATATATATATATATATATATATATATATATATATATATATGATTACATATTAAAAACTAACTCAAATTTTCAAGGGAGAAGAAATATACTTAAAACTTATTTTTTTTTTACCAAAAATTCAATCAGTGAATATCATGAGCCATAAAACTAGTTTTATATAATAATACTGTGTACGATTCGGGTTATGAACTAGTGACGACGATCAATATTGTCCGTTGAACAAGTTTCCATGCTTGTTGTCCATAATTGAAATTGCATACGGGGTACATTTTCTCCCTCGTTAAGGGTCCATTCGGTATCGATCTAGTTTTCTGTTTTTTGTTTTTCAAAACTATAATATATATATATATATCATGTTTTGAATAAATAATCGGTTAATATTATTAAAATCATATTTCTTTTTTGTTTCATGTTTTTGATTTATAGTTTTTAAAAAAATAGAAAACAAAAAACAAAAAATAGTGTCAAACAAGTCATTAGTTGTGGAGAATCAAATTCATGATTGAGGTAAAACTATTTAGTTAAACAAGCAAGTAAGCAACTCCCAATTCCGGTTCCGTGTAATATAGGAAAATCTTTTCTCTATTCTCAAGTACTCTGGGATTCTCCAGTATATCCGTCGCATATTAATTTCAGAGTAGTAATTCGTATATGTTGATTTTTTCCCTTTCTAATTGGCCGTTACCCTCTTTCTCGTTATCGAACTCATTCCATTCCGCGAACCCTAAAACGAACCGCGAAGCAAAGAGCAGAAGATCCTCCTTCAACTATGGCAACGTCTGATATTTTTCTAAACGATAAGGATTTGTTTCTCTATACTTCCATCTTTGGTGATGATGAAGGTTTGACACTCCTTTTTTAAATTTTTTTTTCTCCTTCTGATATTTTTCTCTGTCCTCAATTTTTGTTGATTTGCATCTTTTTTTTCATTATTTTGATAATTTGTATTCAGAAATTGTGGTTTTGTTTTGCAAATTCAGGAGAGCCAGTTAAATCTCGGGGTGCTTTGATTGAGAAGAAGATCGAGATGCTTGAAAGTTTGGCTACCAATGTAAATATTTATTTATTTAATATACTGTGTTTTAAGTCAATTTATTCCGTGCATTATGTGTTGACAAGGTAAGGATTATTTTTAAAAAAATTCAAATATATGTGGAGTGATTTAAATTTAAAATTGCAAATGGTCATATCTAAAAAGATAAGGATTACAGGAAGAAAATGTAGGAGATTTCAACCTGCAATGCAAGTTGAGGTTAAAAATCATAAAATAGGGAGGTAGGAAGGGAATTGTGAAGTAGTATGTTTTACATGGGAAGAGTGAAATATGCATTTATATTTGAATTGAAATTAAAATATTTCTGTTTTTTAACAAAAGAAAACATAGAATATTCTTTTATGGGTAGTTACTAAAAATTGAGAAGGGTGAAATTAAAATATTTCTGTTTTTTAACAAAAGAAAACATAGAATATTCTTTTATGGGTAGTTACTAAAAATTGAAAAGGGTGTTTTGTTTAAATAAAATTTATCAACCAAAAACACCCCTGCTCTTTATAGATTATTATCGTAGATCGGTTCCTTAATTGGCCCTAGATTTTGCTTTTGTAGCAAATGGTTCATATGTTAATAATACTAGAATAAGCCGGTGCTAATGCACCGTGTATATATTTATTAATTTATGATAAAAATAAGGAATACTAATTTCATTCTCATTTCTTATTCGCAACATAGAATATGATAACACTTTGCTTAGAAATGATAACTTGAATACGCATAATCACTTGAAAATAAGAGTGAAAAAAAAGGTATGGTCCATACAACATATTGTTATCTTATCTCAACAAACTTTTTATTTTAGTTTGACTTTTTAATGTGTTACTCCTTCCGTCTCAAATTAATTGTTACATTCTGGAAAATGGTACTATTCAGTATACTATTCAATATTCATTTGTAAACTTTGACTAATAAAGACAAATATAGTCACAATGATCTAATTTGATTCGTCTCAATATTTACTTTTCAAACATATATTTTTTTAACTTTTTGTTATGTGTAGTTCAAGATATTTTAATTTACGGCTCGTTTGGTTGTTGGTAATAAATTGTGGTAATGGTAATGAATTTTAAGTGTAATTTGTTAAGGAAGAACATCATAATCCCCATGGAATACATACTTTTCATTCCCAAACTTGAAATTTCTACTTTTTTTCCATTACCATCCATTACCATGGTGGAGGGTGGTATTAGATGGGAATGAATATTTGTGAAGAAAATTAGATAAATTGGAGTTAAACTAGCACCACCATGGGAATGAATTTTGATTAAATTCATTCCAATTACCACAATTTATAACCGGCTACCAAACGGGCCGTTAAAGTTGTGTATTGGAAGATGTGAAAAAGAGAATGCAGAAGTAATTTGGAACGGAGGGAGTATAACGGTAGTAGACGGTTACGTTATGGTTACTCTAGTTAAATTAAATTTAAATTATGTGTTGTTTAGGAGGGATTCAATGAGAGGCCTCCATTGGGGGTTTGGAGGCCTCTCATTAGAAGTGGTTTTTAAATTATAATATAGATATAGACTAGCTATGATATCTTAGTTGAATGAAGTTATTATAAATTTACAATAAATGGTCTTATACTCTTATCGTAGGAAGGTTATTGTTTCTTGAAATCTAAGTTCAAACTATCAAGCAAATGATTAACCCTTTAATCCATTTGAGCAAGACCATGCATTTTCAGTTCTAGCTCTGCAAGAGGTCGTGACACCAATCATATTTATAATTTAATATAGGAGAGCTTATCCAATCTTGTATTGACCAAGACTTCCACCCAACTTTTAGCAATCCCAACCACTGCCTATATAACCTCTTTTTACGACACGTCATTTAATAGTGTTAAAGACATACCAATTGGCTCTTGAGAGAACGCCATATATATGTAAGGAATCCACTAAATATAGTAATGGGATTTTATTTCAATTCCATGCATGTCTGTTCATGTAATTAACTAGACATGTCTATGCCTCTATAGCCCATGAAATCGTGTTATCTATCAACATTAAAATTATTCTTTAATAAGTCATTTATGCCAAATCGAATGATTAGACAAGGGACAACAAGTAGTTTATAACGTCCGTTCACTTAATAGGGTTTTAGTAGAGCTGATCAAAAGCGGCCCGGCCCACGGGCTCGGCCTGACTCGACTCGCTTTTTTGCGGGCTTTGGGCACGAAAATTAGGCCCGAACTTGAGCCCGGCCCGACCTGATTTTTTTATTTTTCTGCGCGGGCCTTCCACATTTAAAATTAGACTTTTTTGTTACTTTTTTAGGCCCGGCCCGAAAAAGCTCGAAAAACCCGCCAAGCCCGCACTAAATTTTCGGGCTTTGGATAAGAAATTTGGGTCCGAACTAAGCCCGGCCCGAACCCGACCCGCTTTATGGGCTTGATTTTTTTGCATCGGCCCGGCCCATGATCACTTCTAGGTTTTAGTCATGAAATCATGCACTTAATATGTCCAATTTGACAAGCTGACAACCTATTGAAAAGTTACAAAATACTTTGAACATTTTAATACTAAACCAAAATTACATAATTCAATCTTCAATAATTTATATCATAAACATAATATTCATTTTCACAATTAGGAATAAGGGTTTTTTTTTTTTTTTTTTTTTTTTTTTTTTTTAAAAAAAAAAATTTATATAACTATACAAAACTACAACAAACTCTAATGTGCCCAATTCCCATAGCCCTAGTTTGACTCTCATGCTTAAGCTTCAGGAGTAGTTTAATCAACGGATTAACCATGTTGTCATTTGTGTGCATTATGCAAATTTTAACATCTCCTCTCTCAACAATTTCTCGTATTAGATGGAATTTTCCAAGGACATGCCTAGACTTCTGTCCAAACCTTGGTTCTTTAGCACAATTGTTATCACAATACAAGTTTATCTCTCCAGCGATATTGGGAACAATTACATAAGCCAAACACCTTCGTTTGTTGCCTCCACTGCTGCAATGTACTCAGCTTCCGTTGTAAAATTAGTGACTGTGCTCTGGTTAGAACTCTTCTAGCTCACTGCTCCTCCATTCAGGCAAAAGATGATACTAGATTAGTCTGTCCGTTTGGAAACTCGCATGAGTGTATCCCTCAACAACTAACTCATGATCGCTTCCATGTACCAAGCAACCATCCTTGGTCCTTCTCAAGTACTTTAGGATGTTCTTAGCTAGTTTGCTGTGCTCGGGTTTAATTAGAATCTGTTGCACATGATCATGGCATATGAAACATCAAGGCGAGTATATATCATGTCATGTATGATAGATCCTATTGTGGAAGCATATGGGATCGTACTCATCAGTTCAGCTCATCAGCACTATATAGACATCGAGTCACGCTGAGTGTTATGCCATGTTGCATAGGCAATGTAAAGGGAAATGGGACGAAAGGAGGTATGTGAATAGAATGCATTGTGATGCGATACTAGGAGGTGAAATCATGCAAAAATCCCAGAAAATTCGTTCACCTATCAGCACCCAACATAAAACACCAAAACATCAAATAAACATGGATATGGACTTGAAAATTAAATCACTAAGATTTAATCATCAAGAATTAAACTTACTCTACCCAAAACACACAATAAATAAGGAGATTATGACTTACCAATCACAAAGGAATGACTCAAAGTGAAGATTTCTCAGATTTTCATTCATCAAAAGGTGATTACAAAATGAGCTAAGTGAGGTTATTTATAGAGCTAAGCATGGCCTAATGACAGTTTTAATCTACGCCTTTAATCTTAACTTAATCAAGAACCAAGATTAAAACATTACTAAACTTAAGAGAAGAAAATATAAAAATCCTGTATCAGGTCCAAGGATGTTGCGCGATCAAAGACCAAGTCGCCACGCCCGCGCACAAGTCTCTGTCCGCAGCAAGAAAAAAACCGCAAAATGGGTATAACAAGTAGCGCGCCTATGCCCAAGCAGGGTTGCGCTCATACCGATGTGTGCCCTGTGCCCTGTGCCCGTGGATGGAGCTATCCAACCACATTGCTTAATTTTTGTGCACCACGCCCAAGGCCATGGCCTATACGACTGCCCTTGCACCTCTACGCACACTTACAAGCTCAACCAACCTTAGTTTTAAAAGGCGCGCCTAGGCGCAAGGCGCTTCAAGGCACTAGCATTTGGGCTTTTTTTAGGCGAGGCACAAGGACCCCTGGGAGGCGCTGGAAAGGCGCGCCTTTTGGGGGTAAGGCGCACATCAGATTTTTAAAAAAAATTACAAATAGGTTTTATTAGGTCATGTGAAGCATTTAAATTAAAATAAAAAAAGAAGAAAGAAGAATTGTAAGAAAATGATCGACATTTTGAAAGAAGAGAGAGAAGAAGTAGAGAAGCAAACCCTAAGTCCCTACTTGCTGCTACCATCATCATCCCACCCACTGCCGGTCACAGAAAAGTTTCTCTCTCTTTTTTTTTCTTTTCTTCCTCTTCCTGTCTTCGTCTCTTCGAAATTGCTCTGCTTTTTTTTCCTTTTCTTTTCCTTTTCAAAAACATTAAAGTGTAAACTCTTTTTCTGATCTGCCTTGTGTTCTTTTTTTTTTCCCTTCTATTCTGCTTTCTACTCTATGAGTATGATTTGGATTAGGATTGTTCTAGTACTTTAGGCAAAAATATGATTTGGATTAGGATTGTTCTAGTACTTTAGGCAATAAAAAAAAGAGCTTGAAGAACCAAGTTTGCTTATTTATCCCTTTTTACTTTTCATTATGTCACGTTTTAGACTTTTGCTGCCTTTTTAAATATGAATTATACTTTGTTATGTCATTTATGCATTTATAATGAGTATCATGTTATTTTGAGTACAATATATGATCTAGTTTTCAAAAGTGAAAGTTTTAGAAAATTTAGTGCGCCTCACCACCGAAAGGCGCGCTCCTTCGCCTTGCGCCTTGCGCCTAGGCTCTAGGGACATTGTGCGCCTCGGTGTGCCTTTTAAAACTAAGCAACCAACAAGCCAAGTAATAGTTATAACAAACTAAAAATGATTGAAAATAAAGCTAAAATAAAGTTAAACAAGCCAAGTAATAGGAGAGATGGAAATAAAGTTGTTGACGTTGATTGGAGCTTCGTAAACCATTTGCTATCATATCACATTGCCTTTTGAGCATGGTCCATAGAGTGTTCATGCACTCATGCTAGGCCATCTCTAATAGTCTAATGAGGTGTTAACCTCATCCATTTGTTACTTATCTCGAATTTCTTCGAGATGTGTACTACAACTTTTTGGAAATGAGCTCCTTTTCCAAAAATACACCATTTCGAGTAAGAAACATTTATGCTCTTGAGGGTTATAGAAGTAGTCGCCCCTTGTTTCTTTTGTAATTGTCCCACAAATTTGCGGGTTGTCTTTAGCGGATTAAAAATGTTTTCAAAACTCAATATTTTAGGGTCGGGTTGGCATCGGATTTTGGGTCAGCCGGCCAGGTTTATTTTATCAAGTTACTTTTGACTAATTCCTATTCCAAATGGTTTTTAAAGTTCTTCCTCTTATCTACATTCATTTTGTTAATGGTCTCTTAAGGGTCTGCGTTGATATTTAGGAATTCTTGTTTCATTTACTAGTTTTGCATGTGTCAGATAGTAGTTCTAGTTTGATTTATTGCATAATACTATAACAGTGTGTGTAGATTTTAATTGACAGTTTGTAAGATAATATGGATTGCAGAAGGCAGTCCTGTAATTGAGTGGGACATTGGCATGCCAAGTTGCCTTTGTCTAGGTTTGTCTATTGTATCCTGCTAGATGAAGCAAACAATCATATGCATAGCGACAGAGTTCTTTGCTTTTTTATTTTATTTATATTTTATTCTTCTTATTTTTTTTTTAAAGAAAGTTAATATTTCAGTGAAAGGGGGTGAGGGGGTCACAACCTCGGGAGAGTTTGTTAGGTGCAAGGATAACTTATGTGTCTTAATCCCCCATCTTCTGGTTACAAATGACTTAAAATGCAAAACGAAAAGCAGAGTAGTTAGCTTAGTTTTAAAAGGCGCGAGGTGCAAAGAGCCCCTGGAGCAAGGCAAAGTCGCGCACATCTGTGTTTCGAGGCGCAATTTTTTTTTTTTTACATGAAACTTATTAAATTAAAAATGTAACAACAGCATAAACGTCTAGTACAATCAGCTCAAGAGCTTCATGAGGCACCTCTTCTAACCACACCCTTAACCCATTAGACGTTCTGCTTAATTGAGAGCTTACTCACATGAGAGAAAGAAGTAAGAGTACATTTATCAGCTAATTTCAGGATAGCCTTTACTAGCATTCCAAAGCTTGAATTCTCACATCTTCCCTTTGTTAACTGTTGATAAAGCTTCAAACACTCCACCTCCACCACATGGCTGCGCAACCCCGCTTCGATGGCCACTATGAGGGCTTGGCGCACTGCCATAGCTTCTGCAATATCAGCCTCGAAACTGTTCTCAAGCTTGCACAAAACTGCGTACATTACATCACCCTCACAGTCACACACTAGACACTACCCTGCCTAAACCCGTGCCTTCTTCAGAAAATAATGCAGCATTTGTAATTTTGTATTCAGCTTGTATATGAAAATAAAAAAAAACTCCGTGGTCTTGTAAGGTCTTGTTTGATATATCTTGTTGATGCTTTAAGAATATCAAATTATTATGATATTAATATACATAATTAAAGTTTCAAAAGTAAAAAATATGTATTGACAAGCGTCTCAAAAAAAAAAAAAATGGGGATAAGTTAATAGCTGGATTATATTAATTGTGTAAAAGTCAAATTATAATGATTTAGTATTTTACTATGGGTTTGAAGGAGCATAAAATCTAAATATACTTTTAACTATGCCAAATAAGTGTTTCTATAGACGAATTATTTGGTGGGTTGCCATCAATATTGATGCACTTATTTTCTTGTACTTGTTATACATGATGCAGGTTAGCAATCGACGATCGCGTAGACTATTGAATGATCGGCTTCTAATTGAGCTTGTGCCTCGTCTTAATGCCGAAGAAATACGGGGATTATTTGCTCCACCTCCTTGGGGTAGGAAGTTGTAACTTGTAACATTTTATTTTTTTTGTTTTTTTTTTTGTCGTTGTTGCACTTCCTTGGAAAAATATATTATTTGAACTTCATACCTTCATTGACACCTTCCATTTACTTCAAAATCATATGTCAACTCGTATTGAGTCAGACATGCCACGACATTTACACACTTCATATTTTATTAAAAAACGAACTTGGCTAGCCTATCACTTGGACACCCATATCAAAGGATACTCTCCTTTTGTGTCCGAGTAACATAGCCTTTTAATTTTATTCTAAAGAACTTTGTTAGGTTTGGCATATGTTATCCTCATTATTTTTTAAGCTTTGAAGCTACTTGAGATTGGACACTAGTTGATTGTTTGTATGTGACATTTTACTGGTGGGTGGTTCTGGTTCCTTTTCCCTCTTATTGATGTATCATATATTGCAGGTGAGCAAGTTCCAGTATCACCATTTTGCATGACGAATATGGATTGGGACAAATTTAGAAGCATTGACATGGATAAAGAGGTCATTTGCTTTCTTCTTATATCACCTCACTCGCTTCTTTTTATGAAGATAATCTAAGGTAATTAGATTGTGTCTTAAGGCATTAGGTCTTGTTCTTTTGAACTAAATTTCAGTTCATTTCAATTTAGTCCAGTCCAAAAGAACATGGCCTTAGACTATAATGAGATAAGTCTTAGGATAATATTCTTTGACATACTTGTATACCAAGTTCTCTTTTCCTTAATCATTGGTCTCTATGGCCTTGTTCTTTTCGACTTATTTCAAATCATTCAAGACCAAAAGAATAGGACCTAAAAGTCCATAATCAGATAGTCTTTAAGGTTCCTTTTCCATAATTATAAACTTTCATGCTCTCAGTCTCCTAATATTGAAAAACCTTATTGGATCATTAATGTCACCCTATACAAGAATGCAGTTGATCATTAATGTCACCATACTAAGATACGGGCAATTATGCTAATACTACTTATGAAGAATTACCTCTCCCTTGGTTAAGGCACTAATTTTCCTATTGTAGGCTAACATCATGAAATCCATGAGACATAGTTCTCAAAATCAGAAAGCACATGTAGATCATGATAAAATGGTGGTCATGAATGCATGGCATAGAATTGATTGCCGAACAAGGGAAGCTCTCCGGCGTAGCTTTCTCCCCGAACTCATTGAGGGCTATGAGGTATATGTACATGCCCTATAAACTACTTTTTTTAACATATCTCAATGGAAGTTGTGATTTTAGATTTTGTTCACTCATTTAAGAGAGCATTGTGGCTAACTTCAAGTATGGTTTGAGCCCACTACTTGTTAAAATCATTTAAGGCCATATGGATTTTTTAGGATGAGCCTAGCCTTTGCATTTCTTCATACTTGATTGAGATTGGTTTGAGCAGTTTTGGCTGTATAGTTTCTTTGTAAATGGTTTTGATGGTTGTAAGTTGTGACAGTTACTGCTCTGGCTTTGTTACTGAAAGTTTCTACCTAGCAGGTTTGTTCAAGGCTTGTCGTGGATTTAGGTGTATGGTTTCTTTGGTAATAAATTTTTTTTTCTTACCAAAAAAATGCAATGGCATGTGCCCATGCTGCTAATAGTTGGACAACATCACGTAAGATGATGGGTTGTAATTTTGTTAAAAAAATTTGTTTTAATAGGTGCCAACTATTAGCCTCCAAGTTCATAGGTTGGTTTAGGGTTTAGGGTTTTAACTATGAGGTCAATTTTCAAAGAAAGGTTCAGCATGTGGACTCCAAGACGTATCTCTTTGGTGCCGATAGGAGTAGTCAGTGCCAGTTCCTCTAGACCCTGCTTGTAGCTTGAGTTGTTCTAACCCCTGCCGCAACTACTTGCTCTAGGGGTGTTAATGGGCAGAGCTTGCGTGCGAACTACTTCAGTTTGTCTCAAAGTTTTCACGAGCTGAGATACAACTATGTTGGCTCGAAAGGCTTGCAAACAGGCTCAAAATATATTTCACTTATGTTATTTAACATGTTAACCTTATATATTCTTAGAATATTATTGATAAGTTTAAAACAACAGACTAAGCTGAGCTATAATAGGTTATTGCTTAAAATTAAATTTTATATTATTAAGATTTTCAAACCGAAGTTAAATTTTAGTGTAACATGAACTTGATAATTTGGACTCAAAAAGTTCAAGGCTTGGTTTTCTGGATCAGTCATTGGTTTTTCGACGACGGTTTTAGGATTGATTTTCCGGTGGTGATTATTCGGCCGATTTTTCCGGTGACGATTTTCAGGTCGAGTTTTTCGACGACGATTTTCGGGACAACTTTTCCGACGACAGTTTTTGGACTGATTTTCCGGCGTTGATTATTCGGCTAACTTTTCCGACATCGATTTTCAAGCCGAGTTTTTCGGCGATGATTTTTTGGGACGACTTTTCCGACGATGATTTTCGGACTGATTTTCCAACGGTGATTATTCGGCCGACTTTTGTGGCGACGATTTTTATGCTGAGTTTTTCGGCGACGATTTTTCGGGACAACTTTTCTGACAACGATTTTCGGATTGAATTTTCCGGCGGTGATTATTCGGTCGACTTTTCTAGCGATGATTTTCAGGCCGAGTTTTTCCACGACGATTTTCGGGGTGACTTTTCCGGCGACAATTTTCGGGATGACTTTTCCGGCGACAATTTTCGGAGTGACTTTTCCGGCGGTGATTATTCGGCCGAGTTTTTTGACGACGATTTTCCGGCGGTGAAAATGAAGGTTTTAGGGTTTACTTTGAAATATAAATAAAATAAAAAAAAGAATCAAAAAATAAAAAATAAAAATGAAAATAAAAATTAAAAAAAAAATAAAAAAATAAAATAAAAAAAATTAAAAAAAAAAAATAAATAATTTAATTTCAGTTAATTTAATTTAATTTAAGTTCATGTTTTCTCAGTCCTATAGAACAGGGCCTAAAACACATGTTTCATTTGATAGCCAATAGAATAATGGCAGTTGTGTACTTGTCTATGTGTTTGTGTTTAAAGAACTCGATACTGTAGGTTATTTCGGGTCACTTACATATAGTTGATAGTCGATGTTATAGTTGTTACCTGTGTGGTATAAACTAATATTTAGTATCTATAAAATTAAAATCCGGTTAGAAGACAGACATAGAGAAGGGGAGAAATTATCCATGTGAATGATGAGAGAAGGAGAAAGATATAGATACGCAGAGACCCTTAATGTTGCAACTATTCCAAAATTTCCATCTAAGGTAGATGTTGCATCTTAAAAAACGGAGTGTGTTCCAAAAAAAAAAAAACTGTGTTTTTTAATCCCTTGGCATGGGATTTGGTTTCTTTTCAATTTTGTAGTATGACTTTTCTGCATTTCTATGAAACAATCATAAGCTCTGGTCAGCTTTTCCAATGTTTCCTAGGCCATGTACATGCTTCCTGCCTCAGAATTTTCTAATAATTTCACCCCTTTCTTTTCCAGAACCGCATACGTGAATTTATTGGGAATAGCAATGATTCAGAAGTTCTGATGCTTCAGGTCCAAGATCCCTTCCACAGGTTGCTGCTTCATGGTGTGTGTGAGGTAATAGTTCCTACAACTCTGCATCCAGTGGAAAATCATGTCTGAATATACTATGATCTTTGTATATATTGAAAGACCCAAAAGGGTTTACTACTAAATTGCTAGGCTTCTTGAAGGATGTAAGACTACTTGTAGCTTCTTTTATGGCAAATTGAGGTCTACTGAAACACATGCATTAAAATGTCATTCTGTTTCAGCATAGGAAACATAACTCAAACTGTCTTGAATCTTTTCTCCTTGCATGTGAAGAATTGTCCCAATAAAATGAAGGAAAATTGGCCATATCAGCGCTACCTAAAGTGGGTGTGGATGGCAGCACGACCTTGTGCAAATGGTGCACGAGTAGCATATATGTAGAGCATAAATGATGCCCCATTCGTGAAATTTGAAAAAGGTCGTGTTGCCCTTCACATCCTTTGCATAAGGTCATGCTGCCTTTCGCACCCTTGGCACAAGGTCGTGCTACCCTTGCACCCGTTTTAGCTGGTGCTGTTTTGTGCACCCAACCTATAGCTGTTGATATGACCAATTTTTCCTAAAATGAATAGGAAATAATAAGTGAATAAAATTACTAAGATTATAGAAACTGTTATACGCGACCCCATAGTCTCATTTAGAGAACGCACATTAGAATTTTTGTCTTGAAATGGGGTGCAAAAAAATTTATTAATGCTGCGAGTCCCGACTAAATTATGTGTATACAAGGCAATATTAAGAAAATAATTAAAAGGCTATGCTAAGTATATGGCAGTATGGCACTGCCATGTTTTTTAGCTTTTTAGCGCACTTAAAATTTGATCAATTTCTGTAACATATCCTCTTATCACATTTTTTTTTGTGGTCAATTTACTCAAAAAAACCCCTAGATTGATTACAAATCAAATTAAGTCAAATTGAGTAGACCTGTTAAAATTAACCCAACTCGAAACCCGATGCCCAGTGACCATTGTATTAAAATGCGGACGAAATAGTTGCGATGCGGGCGTGACGTACCGCTGTTTGACTGGGCATAAAATTAAAGCACATTCTTGGCCGCATCAGACGATACCACCGCATCAGCCTTCATGAATCAGGCCCCCTCTTGAATGAATGATCAGATTGGAGTGTTGGTCTGTAAACCCTATTAAATATATCTGTCCGTCTTTTTAAAGGACTGGCTGGTTGGGGATTCTTACTACCTTAGAGTATGTTGATATGAAATTTAATGCAAAAGGCTCTAAGGACTAGACTCCTTGAATTCTAATTCATTTGGAGGATTTCCAATCATCGGAAACTAATCAAGCTTTGAGAAATTAAATTGTCATGTA
This sequence comes from Salicornia ramosissima, assembly GCA_951394345.1. Lineage (NCBI taxonomy): Eukaryota > Viridiplantae > Streptophyta > Magnoliopsida > Caryophyllales > Amaranthaceae > Salicornia > Salicornia ramosissima. The sequence goes on along the minus strand of OX596237.1, from coordinate 35,652,003 downwards.
AACTTTCTAAAAGTACTTAACAAACTCAATCTTAATCCTTCTTTCGAATAGGAATTAGGAAATATTAGAAGATTCTAAATTAACCTCTCTCGACTAGTCAAAGTAGCAAATCCGAAAATCAAGATTGTTAAAGGAACTTTTATCAATTTACAATTCTAATTACTTTTCCTAGTAATTCAGATTTTTTTTTTATAGAAAGTCATGAAAATTCAATTAAAATCACTGGAATTGAACATGTTCACTTCACCAATCAATCATGGAAGACAACAAGAAATTTAGGAATATTAACAATTCAATCAATCATAAATTCTAATGATTGACCTCAAAAATTCGTAGAATCAAGACATCAAGTCTCTAGACAAAGAGACGACTCGCTAAAATTTTTCATTACACTAAAACTATGATCAAAGTAGCAATTCCAACACAAAGCATTGCAAATCAAAAGCTAAATGAACAATGAAACATTGATCAAACACCAAAAACAAAATTAGCTAATTGCATCAATTAAATATCAAACTTACCTTGAATTAAGATCTAATCTTGAGAAGAAAGTTATATCAAAATCTTTGAATTAAAAGAGCAAGGTTTAGTTACAAACTAGAGAGAGAAAGTCACTAACGAGAGAGAGAGACAATGTTCTAACTTCTAACTTCGAAAATTATAAAAAAATTAGTCAACCTTTAACTGGTCTTCTCAAATTAAATCAACTTTTTTATTAACTCAAATTAAGTCTACCTAATTTACATGTCTTCTCAAATTAAGTTTTTTCACTATTTACTTGTTAATTAAATTAACATTTTCAATGAAAAACCATATAAATAATACTATATTAATGCACCGCTTTGATTTTTCATCAAAATTGTTATCCTTTTCCACCGGTAAATTATATAAAAGACTTAATTTGAGTGGATATGTGTAATAGATTGACTTATTTTGAGAAGACCGTTTAAAGGTTGACTTATTTTTCACAATTTTTTCTATTATTTATTTCAAATATTCTATCAATTACAATAAATCCTAGAATAAAAATAAAACTACCTAAAATTATTACATCCAAAAATAATAATAAAAACTACTCTAACTAGTTACACATCAATGTTTTTAGTAATTTTTAAATGTAAAATGTAGTATATAATTCAAATTGTTAAGAAATAATCATAGTTTAGACTTTAGATTGTTTGTGTTATAATATCCCAATTTATTGTTATGGGATCATATTCAAGAAATACCCATATGGCTAAGGGGTCAGAAAAACCTTAGTCATAGGGTGCATTCTCTTTACCTAAAAAAAATAAGTTGAAGTTCTAATGAGTTATAATAAGTTTAGGTAATGTCTAATCAAGTGTAATAAATTCAATAAGGTATGATCAAGTCCAATCAGGTGTGATAAGGTCCAAATGATTCTATGATCAGGGCAAGATCATTTGATGAGCCTAATCATAATTTTTTTTTAAGTTCTAATAAGTTCAATTTAAATAAGTTCATGTGTATTAAGTTGAAAAGAAATAAACCCTGGTGTTGTTCTCTTTTCTTAATTTGGGTGCTTTCTCTTCAACTTATTTGACCTGACTTGATCTGATCTGACCAGATGACCTGATTAAACCTATTAAACCTGGCCTGATTAAACCTGACCTGACCTGTTCAAACCTGATAAGTTCTGGGGCCTGATAAGTTCTGAGACCTGATCAAAAAAGTTGAAAAGAACGCATCATTGAGATATGGTTATGTCTGAATGAGTTAACTAACGCCCTCACTCTTGTGATGCTGTTGTGGAGCAGTTCTATGATTTGGTGTCCGTGACAGAGAAACAAACTCGAGGCTCTGGTGTTGTGAAGACTACAAAGATCAATAAGAAAAAATCTGGTTCGTTGGAAATTCCTAGCCTCACTCTCTCCCATTTTCTGAAAATGTCTAAGAAAGGGATTTGGTAATGCGAAATTTGTTGTACTCTGTAAAATTGTATTGCAATTTCCTGTTATGTAAACTCTGATGTCGGGCTGGGTACTACATAAACATATCTGATTAATTTAATTTTAAGGATATTAGGGCTCGGCTGTATTTGTATATTGTAATTGTAATTGTAATTAATAATTAATGTTCTGTCATCCAGCAGAATATTTCAAATTATTCATCTTATGTATATGCTAGATTTGATGATTACCATACAAGATTATTCTCTTGAGAAAACGTCCTTCCTTATCAGTAGAAAAAGTAAGAGAATTTTGCAATGTATTGCTTTTCAAACTAGACGGGTTTTTGTTGATCCCTAATTTTCGATTATCCAGGAAATTTTATCAAATTTTTTAGTCGAATCTAGTTTTGTTAAGCTGTAATTATCATGGTGTTATATACCCTCCATTTTCTGTGGCCTTCCAGGTTTCCTGTACATATGTGAGATGGAGTGTTTTGGAGCATTTCAATCAAAATTTTCAATAATGTAAGCTGCCGTGCAATTGTCTAAGTCTTGTCAACCATCTTTTACTTCTCAATCCGTTTTTGCAATTGCTTCCTTTCGAGCAAATAGAGTGTTTGGTTGCATTTTGTCAACCTATTTACTTAAATATATCAAAGTCCTTGACTCGAATCCATTAATTATGTGTCATGTTTAAATTGTCTTACTGTGTCATGTTTAAATTGTCTTACTGTGTCATTCTAACTTTTGTATTATGAAGTTAATATTGGGTTAAGTTGTGTCATGTTAACTAGCATATAGAAACGGCATGAAATCTCACCCATTTATTGTGGCATGTTGTGTCGTGTCAACCTGTTGACTTAAACATGTTTCTTGATCTAAATCAGTTAATTTCGTGTCGTGTTATTTTTTGTCAACTCAAGAATAAAATAAAAAACTATTTAATATGATAATTTTTTTCACTTTTAACCTCTGAAATGGTGTTTTTATGAATTATATAAGACTATTTTAGGCAACTATTTAAAAGACATGTTATTTTAGAAAATTTCATAAAGTGGAGGTTCTATAGGTAATAAAAATCTTTTTAAAAAAATACAAATCCAACTGGGATAGTGAAAAAAACTTATTCAGTGCAATCTCTCTCATTTTTTTTTTATTTATTTATTTTTTTTTATCTTATAACGATATGAATATATATATATATATATATATATATATATATATATATATATATATATATTTTGGAAAGAAAACACGAGAAGGAACTAACATTAATGAAGGGATAAACTATCCATAAGTACATAAGGCCTAATATCCTCAGGAACCTTATTATACCAAATTAACATATCCTATCCTGCACTAACCTTGCAAGGTGGTGCGCAACAAAATTACCCTCCCGTCTAATAAACGACCACGACACATGTTCAAAACTACTAATTGGCATCATTACATCGTCTAAAGTAAGATCAAAATCAGAAAAATAGGTAGTATGCTTAGTAAATCTATTGATAAAGGATTCACAATCCGACTTGAAGATGACATTCGAAATCTCCAATTGGCGAGCAATCTTAGGGGCAAAATGGATAGCCTTACACTCCACAATTTTGGGAAGAAAATAACCTCTTCTTCTCGTAGAGGCCGCAAGAATCACCTCGCCTCTATCATTACGAGCCACAACACCAAGGCCAACCCAACTATCGTCCACAAGGGAAGCATCACAATTAATCTTAACAACACCAACCGGGGGAGGAGACCAACAATTATGGCATCCATTACTAACTTTAACAGAGGAACCATAAATCTTCTTTTGATAAGAATTAAAATCCTTAATCAAATTGTTTAATTGGCTGACTAGCACTGCAACAGGAAGCTCCTTAGTTTCGAAGACCTTCAAATTGCGTCTAAACCATAAAAACGACAACAGCGCCACACCCCTCTGCAGGACCTCCTTACCCACCTCATTCCATAGCAACTAACGATCTAGAAAGCAATCTTGAATGCCTAAATTACACAGCTCTTGGCAGCCCACATCCTGCCATATATTTCCAAGAGAAGGACAGTTGAAAAAAACATGAGCAAAATCCTCAATACCACAACAGTTCATGGGACAAGAATCATCCAACGTTAGGTGTCTATGCTTTAAGGTAGCACGAAGCGGCGGTGATGAAGTACACGCACGACAAATAAAATGTTTCACTTTCAGAATACTCCAAATTCTGTATATCAACCCAAGCATGATAAAATTCATCCAAATTGCAAGACTTACCCAAAATGTAAGCGGTCTTAACCGTAAAATCTCCATCCTTAGAATGAGCCCAGAAAACGAATCTTTAGGACAATTCTCACTCAAAGGAATGGAAAGATTCCACTCCATAGACTCAAAAGAAATAAGATCCGAGATAAGATTTAGACCATTAATTCTGTTTGTAGTGATAAACCTACCAGACTTATCCGCAACCCAAGGATCCTCCCAAATATTAATATTGGCCCCAGACCCAACACGCCATAAAACCCCTTCTTTGACAAGAGCTTTCGAACTCTAAATACTTCTCCAAGAAAAACTACCATTCAAACCCAAGGACGAGGAGAAAAAATCGCTTTTAGGAAAATATTTCGACCTCAAAACTTTGCTAAGAAGGGAGTCCGGATAATTAATGAGACGCCAAGCTTGTTTACCAAGGAGAGAATCATTGAAAACCTCCATATCACGAAAACCCAACCCTCCTAAACATTTAGGAGCACACATAGAATCCCAACTTCTCCAATGAACCTTCCTTTTATCCTTCGAATGCCCCCACCAAAACTGAATAACCATACTCCTAATCTCCATCATAACATGGTTAGAAATTTTGTGAATTCCCATAACATAAGTCGGAATAGATTGGACCACCGCTTTAATAAGAACTTCCTTACCCGCTCTTGAAAGCATCCTCCCTTTCCACCCTTGAAGCTTCTTCCAAATCCGATCCTTTAAAGAATTAAACATAGCAATTTTCGATCTCCCCCCATAATAGGAACACCAAGATACTTCGAATACTTATCCACCATTTTCATCTCCATCAACTTACTAAGATCAACACGTCTATCAAAATCAACTCCTTTGCTATAAGACACCTTCGATTTATCTTAATTAATTTTTTGCCCAGAAGCTGCTTCATACTTGTTGAGTAAATAAACTATTTTCAAGCACTCCTCTCGGTTAGCCCTAGCAAAGAGAAGATTATCCTCCGCATAAAACAAATGAGATATCGTCGGACCATTTTTACTAGCATGAGCACCATGAATATCAAGACAAGCCACCTTTGAATTAATAAATCTAGAAAGAGAGTCGGCCACCATAATAAAGAGATAAGGCGACAAAGGATCTTCCTGCCTAAACCCACGTGAAGGCTTCAAATTACCATACACACCTCCATTTATCACGAAAGAAAAAGAAACAGTGGAGACACACTTCATAACTACTTTGATCCAAGACTCCGCAAAACCCAACTTATTAAGAATTAATCTTAAAAAATTCTATTCCACTCTATCATAAGCTTTGCTCATATCAAGCTTGAGGGAAATAACACCTTTCTTACTCATACTTCTTTTGTGTATAGAGTGAAATAATTCTAGAGCAATAAGAGCATTGTCCAAAATAGATCTTCCCGGAACAAAAGCGCTTTGACTGTTCGAAATAATTTTAGGAAGGATATTCTTCAATCTTATAATCATGGCTTTAGTAGCAATTTTATAAATAACATTACAAAGCGAGATGGGGCTAAAGTCAACCATAGAAGAAGGATTTTAGTTTTAGGGATGAGCACAACATTAGTATGATTAAAAACTTTTGGAGATGTATGACCATGCAAAATTTGACAAACTTGATCTGTCACCTCATCCCCAATAATATTCCAAAACTTTTGATAAAAAATAGCATGAAACCCATCCGGCCACGGGGCTTTACAAGGCTTTAAATCATTAACCGCCGCAAAAATCTCATCCTTCAAATAAGGACGATTAAGAGCATCATTATCTTCATCCGAGATCAAACTAGGAATAACACTAAAAAACTCTTGCTGAGCATTTCCACATACTTTGCTTGCTTCAAATAAATCAGCATAATAATTGCAAATGATACCTTCCAACTCTTCCTCTTTAGTACACCAGACCCCATCATTGTTACTAAGCCCATCAATATTATTCCTCCTTTTACGCTGTGATGCTTTGTGATGGAAATATTTAGTATTTCTATCTCCGTCTCTAACATTCGAAGCTCTCGAACGTAAGAACCAATAAGCTTCTTGCTTATCATAAACTTCCTCCAGCTGGGCTTCTAAATCACGTCTCTCCTTCAGATTATGATCATTTATAGGAGCATCCTGGACTTGTTTGATACGGTCCTCTATCCCTTTGATTTGCTTTGAAAAATTCTGAAGTTTATCACCACTCCAAGCCCGCAAATCTCCCATTATCTTCTTGAAATGAGTTTGGAAATCATCCCCCACCTACCTCTTACACGTTTGATCGACAATCAACTCACATTCCTCATCTAACAACCAAGCCGTCTCAAATTTCCCACCATTACCCCTCTTATTGTGATGTTTCCTGTACCCTTTGCAGCTAATAAAAATAGGACAATGATCAGATTTAAAACGAATTAGATGCTCGACCACCAAATCTGGAAATAACTCCACCAACTCATTATTCCCACAAAATTGATCCAAGCGCTCTCGGACCAACGTGCTACTATTCAGACCTCTTTCCCATGTAAACCAAGGGCCGACGTAGCCCAAATCACGAAGATTGCATACCTCAAGAGCCTTCCTAAAGTCAAATATAACACCTCGTTCCTTCTCGCCACCCCCAACCTTTTCCTTCATCGAGAGAATTTCATTAAAATCCCCCCAACAATCATAGGACACGAGAAACTCAAACATAAATTCTCCAACAACTCCCAGGTAAGGTGCTTATCAGAGATAGTCGCCCACCCATAAATACCAACAAATCTGCAGGAAAGGGAACCCATACTAATATCACCACAAATATGATGCTGAGAAAAGGAGATCAACGAGAAAGACACACAGTCTTTATTCCAAAAAACACATAATCCGCCTGACTTGCCGCAACTATCCACCCCAAAAGCCCAATCATAACTAAGTTTGAGCTTTAAATTCTCCGAAGCCTTGCTTGAAATCATGGTTTCAGACAGGAAGACTACATTAGGGGCTAAAGAATTGCACCACTTTCGTAGTGCTTGAACTATTCAGGAGTTGCTAAGCCCCCGACAGTTCCAACATAAGGTTTTCATTTTTGTTAGCAGGGTTGGATCACACCAACACCTGCTACTTAGGAAGAATTTCCCGAGCCCACCTCCATACAATCCTCCATAATATTTTGATTCAACACCACCCCCGACTTTATTTGGCTTCTCTCGTCCCTCCATTTGTCATCATCATTGAAAAGTGGTCCTTCCAAATTACCGAAAGAGCCCTCTACCCTTCCTCTTTTAGCTGGGAATTTAACAACCGAACATCCATATTGATCCTCTGGACTTGTGTGATTTAGCTTAAGAGCATGATGTTCAGTCTTCCTTTCTGATGACCGTGATTGATTATCTTCTATTAGCTCTTTTCTCCATCGATTTTCTAACTTTCAATTGATCTTTAAACTCCTCACATGCCTTCTTTTCAGAATCTTTTTTATAATCATTAACGTACCTACTTCGAGTAGGTGAGGCCCTCATCCAAGAACCATAAGGGAGATTAGAGGGAGATACTGACACATCAAAAGCTTCACACATCTGAAAACCATGTCCAAATCTTCCACAAGTATGATAAAGATCCATCAATTTTTCATAAGTAAACCGGACCAATTTACTTCCATTTGGAGTAGCTATTCTTGAAAACCTTTTAAGGGGTTTATTAATATTAATATCCACTCTGAATCTTAAATATTTGTTCCATCCCAATGGGTCTGAATCATCATATTCCACAAATTCTCCCATACTTTTTGCCAAAGAGATTGCCATGGCCTTAGTTCTTCTATTTAGAGGAACATCCTCTGCTTTTACCCAAAACCGAATCGTATCAAAAGAGATCTCCGAAGGTTGAAGGTTGAACTTCTCCTTCGACATCTTTAAGAATTAAGGGCGCTCCATTGAAAGACTATTGACCTTCTTCCATAACTTTCTTCTTGTCCAGAGGATTAAAGAACTAAAAAATCAAGATATTACTCTCTATTTCCCTGATAATCACCTCCTTCATAGGTCTCCAGGCTAATTTCATGGTATTTTTTCAGAGCCTCCATGTTATACGGACTATTGGTTAAAGTTTACCCACAATGCATAACTTCAATTGACCCCCATAATATCATCATCCTCCAAGCATTCAATGATCATTTCTTCATCCTCAGCCATTTCTAATCCCCTTAACTTTACCTCCAAATCCTCCATCCTAGAAACTTAACAAAAAATCCAGAATAACACATGAACGAAAACAAAGAGAACAAGACAACTCAATACTTTCAAAAAGTATGAGACAAAAACTCTACACAAGAAAGTCGAATAAGGCCCAAGAACCTGAAACCTTAGACAAATCTTGAGAGAGAGAATTTTTAAGTTTTTTACCAGCTCTAATTGTTAACCTGTATACTTAAACGTATTTTAAACCCAAATTACAAAACTGTACCATATGTTACAACATAACGATATGAATAATATTGAAATTTTATGTTTTTAATCAATGGGACAGGGTTTTTTTTTTTTTTTTTTCCTATCAATCAATTGAGTGCTTAACTAGTTAAGTTTCTATATTTACCCCTTAAACACTTAACATTGGCCTGGATTCTTTTTGGAAAAATTTTCATATGAATAATACCAACTATCGGAGGTCTTTCAATTTTAATCTCAAATATCAGTTAGTACAATATAATCCAAACTTTAGTGGTTGTTTTATGATATTATTATATTGATTTGGTTAACCTATTGTAACCGGTCACCAATCCAAAATGAAATCGTTATCTTCCCCTTCCTCCCTTTCTACAAAGGAAATCGGAGCAGGTCATAAGTTAATATGCACTAATTTCATAAAACAACTCTTATAATTTGGATAATAGTGTAATAAACTATAGTTGGGATTAATATTAGAAGACCTCTAATAGTTGAGATTATTCGTATGAATTTTTCCTTATTTTTTTTAATTAATTAGGTACTCGTCTATTATGGTAAAATATGACACTATGTTTATATTTTGTGTTGGTGTCACTGTGTCGGACACCAATACCAACATTGTGTAGGCTTAGTTGTTGTTTTGTTATCATAATAATTTATGGGAAATTGTATTTCCTACGAAGTGCACTGACATGCTTGTGTTTGGTTGACAATGATATGGGAAATATAAATTCCCATGGGAAGTAACTTCCTAAAAGATGCAGGGGAATTCACTTACCTACCTATTCCCCATAGGTAAATCAAAATTTCTATGGGGGTTAGAAATTCTCATATGCAACCAAACAAATTTCTTAGGAAATACATTTTCATCAGTATTAAGAAATTATACTCCCTACATGTAATTAAGGATGTGCACAAATCGGTCCAGACCGAAATTTGGACTGATCCGGACCAAAGCCGTCCTGAGTTCGTTTCTGGTCCGATCCTCAATCCATGGGAAAAGAGGATTCCGGGTAAACGTTCCGGTCTGGGTAAAACCCTGTAGAAACAGGTCTAGACTGATTAGCCCGATTTTCTTTAAAAGAAAAACAAGGAGTACACTTCGATACTTCATAAGTCTAGAATTTGTTCCTCTTTATTTGATTCTCTCTACAGTATAAGAAGTTCCATGGTACTTAGGTATGAATTTATGATAATGCTAAGGAGTATGTAGAAGGACCTATGAAGTTGTTATTGCAAAAAATAATGGTATTATTCACCAAACCAGTTGGAGTGATACACCACAACAAAATGGTGTTGTAGAGAGAAATCACATACATCTTTTAGAAACTACTAGAGCATTGTCTTTTCAATCTAACCTACCATCTTAATGGTAGGGTGATAGTGTATTGTGTGCTACATATCTCATTAGTCGTATATATGTCTTTGAGGGTTCTTGACCATTTAAGGGCTTACGAGATGCCTTTGTTTTGTTTCCACGCACTTCTAAAGTTCATAAATTGGCTCCCTAGGGCTATTCCGTGTGTTTTCATTGGTTATTCTTCTACACAAAAGGCCAGGGCTATAGAGTTCGATCTTTAATTAAATACTTATAAAACAACAATCTCAAGAGATGTTTTTCATCAAACCCATTTCCTATTCCATTTTAATTCTTCAAATTATGAGTTTAAATTTCCAATAAAAAATTCCTCCCTTCTTCCGCTCCAATTAATTCTTCTACCTCATTTGATGACAATGTTTTCCCTTATTTTCTGTCACACTCTTCCTCATGATTCGTCCTCTTCCATTTCTAATGTTTATATATGTTTTTGATGATTCTTCGAATACTTTTTTCTGACCCATCTATTCCTATTAATTTTCTTAATTCTAATTCCTCTAATATTTCGAATTGTCCTGTTTTTTCTGATAATGTTGCAGATGTTGGAAGTTCAAAGAGTGAAAAGGGTGGGAATGTGAGTAGTTAGAGAGAACCTATCCCACATTGGTAGAATAGGAAGAGGTTTTCATATTTATATATTTGAGGTTACCTCTATTCTCTAAAAGCTTAAGTGGTAGGTGGGTTGTTGACAAGACACACACGCACCGCACCGGACCGGGCTCGGGCTGGGCTTGGGCCGTGGGTCTTGGGAAATGCGATGCGTAGTGTGCGGGTTTGGGTTGGGCCTTGGGCCATCCTATCTTTTTGCTGCTTAACCGTTTGATCTTTTATTCTTAAACAGTTATATTTACCCAGTCATCACCACTAACAGTCATATTATTGACTGTTGATCTTTTCACTCCCCACTAACAGTCATATTACTGAATGTTGATTATTTCTCCCACTAACAGTCAGTCAGCACATGTTTCTCTCCCATGACTCCTTTCTCTCATCAATTCTGCAGTCTATAAAAGCCTTCATTCTGAGTCATTTTATACAACAGTTTTTACTCTCTCGTTTTCATCCTGGAGGGAAACCGATGTACGTCTACTGCACCGGGTAGCGCGGAATTGTCTTTTAGGGCAGCAGTCTTTCACGACGCGGCAATCGTTTCACATCTATCGGTTCACGCTTCAACAGTTAAGTAACATTTTTCATTATTTTGAATAACAGCAGATTCCACAGTTACTGATTATGAGCTTATGATAAAGCCTAATCTATACTATACAGAACACTACTAGGAAGATTAAATTTCCTTTTGAACATAAGATCTGATTGAGTTTCTAGTACATTTTAAGTGAATTTATGCAAGAACCAAGTTCTTCTCATCTTGAAGCTTTAAAACACACTCTCAGCTATGTTAACAATTTAATAGGCCAAGGTATTCTTCTTATAAATTAAAGCTACTGATCGTTTGGCCTTAGCTTGCAACCTTTATGTAATGCATACTAGGCTTCCTGCTCTAATAGAAGCTAAGGAAATCAATAACTGTACTGGTTCCGTGCTCTTAATTGTTTGGCTCTTCTCCAATTTCCTTGGAAACAAAAAAGCAGCACACTCTATTTCTAAGTCTTCTATTGAAGTTAAGTATCGTGCCATAGATACAATCATGAAAAAATAGCGGTCACGGTCGCGTTCGTGGAAACGGTTACATTATCGCGGGAATTGCTTGTAACGACAAAAAAGAACATTTTGCGGCTATCGTAGCGTGAATTTTATAAAAAAAATCACATAATCTCAATATTAACCTTTTTCAATCTTCATTCATTTTTGTTTGTTTTTGTATGACATTATGTCAAAAAATTATTATTAGGATTATTATTATTTATAATTATTAAAATTTATTAATAATCTAGCTTATTTATTAACAAATTTAAAACTATTGTAAAGTACAAGTATGACTTCTCTTAGTTTTTTCGCCTTTAATTTTTATTTTATTCTATAAGTAATGGGCGTTTCGTGCAAAAATCGCGTCATACGGGCGTTCTACTGTTACGGAACGCCATCACAGTGATTTTTCTGTGAATTTCAATTCCCAATGCTATAACGACATTTCGCGTATCGACATCTCAAAATCAGCTTATAGAACAACCATTACGTAACGTGATGGCAGAGTTTTAATTACATTGTTACAATAGCTTTTGAGATTGCATGGACCATTAAGTTGCTAGAAGATCTTGTGATAGGTCCATTTTGGACGACTTTTTTGTCTTCTTTTCGCTTATCTTTTGGGCATTTTTGACTATGGTTAATTGGGCCAGAATTGAAAGCATTACAAGTGGTTATACACAATGGCCTTATTTATATAATATTATGTTTTTATATATAATTCAGTTTTTCCAAGAGCTTCGATTTGATGCATTATATATATGCCCAATTTCGTTGAGAAACAAAAGAGATATTGTTGGAACATTTATGACTAAATGGGCTCGGTTATTTGAACTAAGGAAAGAGAAGTTAGGCAAATAGAAACTACGAGTCCAACGGGTATCTCGCGACTCGCGAGGACCCGTCGCGACTCGTGGAAAGTTTCTGGAAGAAGCAAATCACGAGCCACGAGTCAGAGAGAAGTCGCGACTCGTGAGCCCAGGTCGCGACTCGCGACTCCCTCTTCGCGACTCGCGATTTGCTTCTGGAAAAATCGAACAGTTTTACGACTTTTCGTATACTTTTTCCTAGGATGCTTGTACGTATTAAGCATGTGTTAAAGCCTTCATTACTGAGTTAAACATGTTTTAAAGTGGTTTAAAATCAGAAGTTTGAAAGATAGCCTTGTGAATGGTATCATCAAAGGTGTTAATAGCTCACTATTAATCACCATCAATTCTGATTTTATGGAGCTTTATTGGGGTATTTGTTAAGCTTTTGGAGCTGATTTCTCTTGCCCTATAAGCCTATAAATAGGCTTGCTTAGTTCATTGTTGTATATACAAGAAATCAGAAATATATTCTCACTTCAACTTGCTAGCACTTTATAATTTCTAGCTAATCTTGTGAAGTGTGACCAAACGCAAACAAACACAAATCCTTTTGTTCTTATACTCTTGAGATCACTTGAGTATAAGGTTTCCTTCTCCTTTGTATCTCACTAATCATTCGTGGTAACCCGGTGATCTAAATATAAGGGGCGAATTGAATTAGTAAGAAAGTGTATTTCCACGCTTTGGAGGGTCAATTGTTCATCACATCCTTGCTCATCACCAACAAGCTACTAATTCAATTTTCGAAAATGTCTACACTCAAAGACTTAACGATGAACATCCTAAAGTTGGCAAAATTTGAAGGCGTTGGGTTCCGCCGGTGGAAAAAGAAGGTACATTTCCTTTTAACAACTTTGAATGTGGTATATGTTCTTACCACACATATGCCTCCTTATCCTAAGGAGGGTGAAGAGGAACCGACACCAACCACAAGGAAGCGGACAAAGTGGGAGAACGATGAATATATATGCCGAGGGCATATTTTGAACACTCTATCCGACCCCCTATTCGATCTCTACCAAAATGTAGAGAGTGCAAAAGACTTATGGGACGCTTTGGAGGCGAAGTACATCGCCGAGGACGCATCAAGTAAGAAATTTCTTGTTAGCAGTTTTAATTCTTTTAAGATTACTAATGATCGTACTGTCATGGAACAATTTCATGAGATTTACCACATATTAAACCAAATCCGTGCTCATGGGATGGCAATGGATGAATCCATTGCGGTAGCATCCATAATTGATAAATTACCACCTTCTTGGAAGGACACTAAAAACACCTTAAAACATAAAAAAGAGGACATAAATATGGAGCAATTGGCTAATCACCTCTTAGTTGAGGAGAATATCCGGGCTCAAGAAAATAAGGAAAAAGATAAAGAAAAGGACTCAAACAACAATGGACAAAAATCTACTATCAACATGGTAGGGGTTGGTGGTTCTAATGGAACAAAGAAATCCAACAACAATTCTAAACCAAAGAATGCTACAAACAAGAAGCGAAATGCGGTGTCTTGTTGGATATGTAGCGGACCTCACTACAAGAGGGATTGTCCTTCAAGGAACAAGAAGGGGAAGAAGGATCAACCAAAGGTTGATGTTAACCAAGGTACGGTTGCACTTGTAGCTTTAAATGAACCAACTCATTTTGTTGCTATGATTTCTGAAATAAATATTGTGCAGGGTGACGACTCTTGGTGGATTGATTCGGGTGCCTCCAGACATGTGTGCAAGGACCGACATTTGTTCAAAACTTTTCAAGATTTGAATGACGGGCCAATATTGTACATGGGGAATGATTCTACGGTAAAGGCCAAGGGAATTGGTCAAGTAGAATTGGAATTAACCTCGGGAAAAATACTTACTCTTAAGGATGTTATTTTTGTACCCAAAGTTAGGAAAAAACCTTGTGTCAGGAGGTATTTTGATAAATTCGGATTTAAAGTTGTTTTTGAGTTAGATAAATTTATCATTTCCAAAGGTGGTATTTATGTTGGTCAGGGGTATTATTGTAATGGTATGTTTAAATTCCATGTTAATAATAAAAGTAGTGATTCGATTTACTTGCTTGATGTTTCTTCTCTATGGCACAATCGGTTATGTCATGTGAATTATCGTCGTTTATATGATATGTCTAAAACGGGGTTAATCCCAAATTTTGATTTAAATATAGAGAAGTGTAAAACATGTATGCTAAATAAAATCACAAGGACCCCTTTCCATAACGTGACAAGACAAACGATATTGCTTGATTTGGTGCATAGTGACTTGTGTGATTTTCATAGCTCGCCATCTTTGGGTAATAAAAAATATGTTATAACTTTTATTGATGATTTTTCAAGATATTGTTATACTTACTTATTATCATCCAAAGATGAGGCAATTGAAATGTTTAAGATCTATAAAACCGAAGTGGAATTACAACTTAATTTGAAAATTAAAATACTTCGGACGGATAGAGGTGGAGAGTATTATGACCCAAATTATTTTAAATCAATTGGCATCATTCATGAAACAACCGCGCCGTATTCACCTCAAAGTAATGGTGTTGCGGAAAGAAAAAATCGGACATTAAAAGAAATGGTTAATTCCATGTTATCTAACTCGGGTCTAAGTGATGGTTTTTGGGGCGAGACAATGCTAACGACATGTTATGTCTTAAATCGGGTTCCTAATAAAAGGAACAAGGATACCCCATATGAACTTTGGTTTAAAAGGAAGCCTAATCTTACACATCTTAAAGTGTGGGGTTGTAGGGCGGTCGTCAAATTAACGGAACCCAAACGTAAAACATTGGGTGAAAAGGGGATTGATTGCATAATTTATAGGCTATATTCAAAATAGTAATGCCTATAGGTTTTATGTTCTTGAACATAATGATTTTGTCTCTATTCACACCGTGATTGAGTCAAGGGATGCAATTTTTGATGAAACACGGTTTTCATCGATTCCTAGACCAAAGGACATGGTACCTAGTACTAGTTCCGGGATTGTGGATGTTCCTAATAAGGATTATGATACTATAATTCCAGAAATTAGGAAAAGTAAACGAGCTAGAAAAGAAAAATCTTTTGGACTGGATTTTCAACTATATTTAGTTGAAGGGTCAAGGGAGTCCATTGTGACTCAAGTTCCATATGTTTACCATATGGAGGAGGATCCGAAAACATTTAGTGAGGCTATGAAGTCTCATGATTCCACATTTTGGAAGGAAGCCATGAATGATGAAATGGATTCTATAATGGGTAATAATACTTGGATTTTATCGGACTTACCTCCGGGTTGTAAATCTCTTGGTTGTAAATGCATCTTCGTTAAGAAGAAAAGGGTCGATGGAACCATACTAAAATATAAGGCCCGGTTAGTGGCCCAAGGTTTTAGGCAAAAGTATGGTATTGACTACTTTGACACTTATGCTCTAGTAGCTAGAATAGCTACTATAAGACTTTTGATAGCCTTGTCGGCGATTCATGGTCTTGAAATTCACCAAATGGACGTGAAAACGACATTCCTATATGGTGAATTGGAGGAGGAAGTGTACATGAATCAACCGGAAGGCTTTGTTGTCAAAGGACAAGAAAACAATGTATGTAAACTAATTAGATCTTTGTATGGACTAAAACAAGCACCTAAGCAATGGCATCAAAAATTTGATAATATTGTCTTGGCTAACGGGTTTAAAATAAATCAATCGGATAAGTGTGTATATAATAAATTTGACAACGGTAAATGTGTTATAATTTGCTTATATGTTGACGATATGCTTATCTTTGGGACGGATTTGGATGAAGTAAATAAAACTAAAGCGTTTCTCTCAAAGTGCTTCTCAATGAAAGATTTGGGTCAAGCGGATGTGATTCTTGGTATAAGAATTGTGAGAGGTAATGGAACGGTTTCTTTAACACAATCTCACTATATTGAGAAAGTGGTAAAGAAGTTCAATGAGTCAGTTTCAACTCATTTTGCTACTCCGATGGGTCCAAGTATTAAATTGGTTCCGAGTAGTGGTACCCCAATTTCACAATTGGAGTATGCAAGCTTGGTCGGAAGCTTGATGTATGCTATGACTAGCAGTAGACCGGATATAACATTTGTTATTGGTTGGTTAAGCCTATGTACTAGTAATCCTAGTAAGGAACATTGGCAAGCTTTAAAAAGAGTGTTGAGATATTTGAAGAAAACTATAGATTATGGTTTGACATATACCGGTGAGCCTTCTATTTTAAAAGGATTTACGGATGCAAGTTGGATCTCCAATAAGGAGGATTTTTCATCCACAAGTGGATGGGTGTTTCTTCTTGGAGGAGGTGCCATTTCATGGGCCTCTAAGAAGCAAACATGTATTACCGATTCCACTATGGCTTCGGAGTTTATTGCTCTAGCTTCTTGTTGTCAAGAAGCGGAGTGGCTTAGGAATTTGTTGAGTGAGGTTGACTTATGGGTGAAACCAATGTCACCTCTTGCTATCCATTGTGATAGTGCTTCAACAATTGCTAAGGCTTATAGTGAAGTCTACAATGGCAAGTCAAGGCACATTGGGGTTAGACATAGCTATGTACGGGAGATGATTAAAGATGGTAATGTGACCATTGATTTTGTTCGGTCTAATCTGAATTTGGCGGACACGTTTACTAAACCGTTGCCAAGGGATTCTTTGAACAAAATGAACAAAGGGATGGGTTTAAAGCCTATTGTACAAAGTCAATAAAATGAAACTCAATTTGACGTCCAATACAACGTTGGATCTCGAATTCAATGAGGACAGATTTTTATATGATTTTGTGAGCACTTGAAAGTTTACATCCCAAGGTAAGTGCTAAGTCTACTGCAATGTTAAAGGAGGTTGAATTGGGTTTTCAATTCTTAATAGATCTTTGTAATTGGCTCAATTGCAGGAGCATGTGCGTAAAAATCTACCTATATGGGCAAGAGGTTTGGCCGCTTCATCAAGTTTAGGCTTTGCTTGAAACGTTTAGGAATATATATGTACACCATGGCGACATAGGTGTAGGAGGTTAAAGGATATTTGTTAGTGTTCATGTGTATTGTCTCTTCGATAATTCGTAGTATTTGTGTAATTCAAAGCTTAGTCTATTATCACGAATGGAATTATTGTAAAGTATACATATACTAAGTAGAAATTCAAGTTGTGTATTGTTTCGATATTTCTATTTATGCATGTTCATGTTGTTTGTGGTTTACCATTGCAAGTTGTGTTTTGAGCTTGTCAACATTTAGTTCATAAATGGGAGGAGGATTGTTGGAACATTTATGACTAAATGGGCTCGGTTATTTGAACTAAGGAAAGAGAAGTTAGGCAAATTGAAACTACGAGTCCAACGGGTACACTAGTGGAAAAATCCACATATACAGCACCACATTGGATGCGGTTGTTTTGGAACCGCATCCAAAAGTACTGAAAATATTGAAAAAATTACACTACTTATAGCTGCGGGGTGAAAAACCGCAGCCATAAGTATTTATGGCTGCGGGTTTTAGAACCGCACCCATGAGTAGTGAGGTTTAATCTATTTCTTTCTTCCTTAACATAAGTATTTATCTTTCTTCCTCCACGTGTCTTTGCCATATGTTTCAAACCCTAGCCATCGTGCTCTCTTGCTTCAACAAACCAGACTACTTGCTCTCACCCTCTTTTTTCCCACTACTATCTCTCTGCTGTTTTTCCATGGCTTTCATCTCTCAAAACTCAAATTCCTTTCCTTCTCTCTTTCCAGCCAAGCCCCGCCATGGAGATCGCTGTCATCATCAACATCGTCGTCATCAACTACGCTCCTGGAAGGTGAAAATCGCGACTTCTCTCCTCCAGCGATGTGTGCCTATTTTGTGTGTGTTCGTTTTTTTTTTGGTTCCTTGTTTGTTCGAGTTTTTCAGATTTCTCAACAGTTAGGGTTTCGATTTTTTGGTTTCATTTTTTCAGTTTTTTATGTTCTTAGGGTTTCGATCTTAAGGTTTGTCCTTATTTCTCAGTCATTGTTTGATTTTTCCTCAATAGTTACGGTTTTGATTTTTTGGGTATGTCTTAATATTATACCGGTTTTGTTTCAATATTTCAGGCACCAAGCTATTCTAGCGACGCGAATCCTACAACATCATCAACCGCGATTTCTTTCCTCCGACAACTTCTTTCTTAGATGGTTAATTTAGGTATTCCGCTATTTTGTTTTATTTTGGCTTTTATTACATTTGCATGCTTGATTTTGCTGTTTTAGCTACAATTTTTGTTGCTTCTATATGGTTGTTTCACTTTTAGGGTTTTGAAGCTGGCTTTTTTAAAAAAAATTGAATTCTTACTCAGTACTACCCCTTTTCTCAAATCTTAGGTTTCGATTTTAGGGTTTTTTGTCTGTTTGGGTTGCTTAATCTTGGGTTTTTAGGGTTTGTTATTTTGGGCTTTGATACTATGTTCATTTTTTACAGTTTTCGGTTACCCCAAATTTGTGTGTTTTTTCCACTGTGTTCTTACTCAATATTGCCCCTTTTATTTGGTAATTTGCTGGTTGGAGTTCTAATTAGGGTTTTTGAAGGTTTTTTTTTGAATTCCTACTTTTGGGTTTCCTTAGGTACCTAGTGGTCCCTTTTTTATCAGCCAAAATCTGAAGTGGAGTGCTTCTATTTCGCAATTTCCATGATTTAGTTTTGTATATTTCAGGATTTTAGTTGCTATGATGACTGTATTTGAGAGAGTAAGTGATGCGTTTACTTCATGGTAAATGTTCTTTAATTATTATGCTCTAGATTTGGTATCAAGATTATTTCAGGTGTGTTGTTAAGATCAGTTATATTTTATTAGTGAAGCAAGTAGTTCTGTTTTTCTATTGATGCATAGTATTAGTAGATATTTTATTTACATTGTCTTGATTAAGGAACAATTGGTGTAGCAACAATAATTGTATTATGTTATTGACAATAAGAAGACCTCATTAGAATTGCTGGTAATGGAGTGCCTGCATGTATCTCGTGCTTTGTTGGAAGTTGGTCATGTCGATGAATAGATTTCAACATCTAATAAAATTAGGTTTTATTTCAGGCACCGTTCTATTCCGACGACACGAATTCTACAGCATCATCAACCATAATTTCTCTCATCCGACGACTTCTTCCTTATATGGTTAATTTAGGTATTGCACTACTCTGTTTGGTTTTGGCTTTTAGTACATTTTCATACTTGATTTTGTTGTTTTAGCTACAATTTTTGTTGCTTATATATGGTTGTGTCACTTTTAGGGTTTTGAAGCGGTTTTTTTTTTTTTTACATTGATTTGTAGGATAAATGCTTTGATTTGTAGAGTAAATGCATTGATTCTATAATAGCTTATTATGCTATTGATAAGAAGGCCTCATGAGAATTGTTGGCAATGGAGTGCCTGCACGTAACTCATGCTTTGTTGGAAGTTGGCCATATTGTTGAATCGATTTTAGCATCTAATACAATTAGGGTTTTGTTTTTTCATTTCTTGTTCTAAATGAATAGATTTTGTGGGTTTCTAATGTTGTTCTCTAATCTCTTTCTTCATTTTGATTCCATCTGCTGTTATGGATTGCAATTCAATGGATTAGGGTATGTTTGATGTTGCTGTGTTATTAAAGTAAATAGTATATACTGCAAATTTATAATGTAAGCTAAGTGTTAGCTTTAAAAATCATGCTATAGAAAATTCAGCAAAAAAAAATGTAATTTTGTTTAAAAATTTATGATTTATAATGCAAGTATTAGATTGTTTAACCTTCATCATGATCAAATATTTTTATAAGGGATAAAGCTTTTATTTTTTTCTTTTTTTTATTCATATGAGCTTGAATTAGAATTAAGTATCAGGTTACAAATAATCTGGAAATGGAATGACTAAACTAAGATGAAGATGGATTACAAAACCAAATGATCAGTGATTTGATTCATTAGTTGCATGTATAGTTGTATAGAGAGTTTAGATTTGAAATACTGCAGGATGACTTCCTCTTACTTTATCAAATGCGGCAAATGTATAGTTGTATGGTTTTGGACAGTTGTGTCAAATGCAGTACAGTGTCTACCGTGTTGCTGTATTGTGTTGCTTGTTTACCGCTAAAGTGCTAATGTTGCTTCTGCTGCTAGGGCTGTCAGTTTGGTTAGGAATTGTTGGTTTAACTGTTAACCTAACGTGAACTGAACTGAATGGACTGAACTGAAATGAACCAATAACCAAATGACTGATAACTGAAAGTCCAACTGAAACAAAATGAACTGCACTTAACTGAACTGAAACTGAACTGAAATCAACTGAACTGAAAAGGTTGACTACATAAAACTGTTTTTTTAACTGACCATAACTGAATCATAACTGAACTGAGATTAACCGTAACCTATATGGTTTTGTTAGTTAATTGAACTGTTTATCAACTGAACCGAAATGACTTATAAAATATTTGATTTTGTTAGTTAACAAAACTGCAATTAACTATTGATCAACTAAACCAGAAAAAAACTGTTTTAAACAGTTGGTTAACTGAAAATCGCTTTATACTAAACTGAAATTAGACAAAATCTATTTGTATCAAATTATACTATATTAAATCAAATTGTTCTTTCCATGAAACGATTATTTATAATATACTATTAAATAAAATTGTGTGTTCTTTTCATATATTGATTATTCAAATTAATTTAATTTAGCATATTAATAATTTAAAATTGATTGTTTTCAACCATACCCATTTCAAAAGAGTTGGTTGGATTTTAGATATCTTCTTCAAATAAATAAATTAATAAATACATAAAACAATACATTTTCTAGCAAATAAAAATAGACTTTATTACCAAAATCAAAGAGATACAAACTAACACTGAGCTACGAGCATCAACCCTAGTACCCACCTTCTAGGAAGGGTTGTACCCAGGGAAGAGCAAACTATAATCAACAAGTTAACAAACACCTTAACAAGTTGGATTACAACCATTTTTTACATCATAATCAGCTTTATAAGCCACTCCAAACAACTTCTAAACAATCATAATCAACTATCAAGCATTTTTTACAAGAATTTTTTACATCATAATCACATAATCATCATAATAAACTTGATGTTCTGCTCTGCATCCAACAAGTGATATTTTAGCTCATGAGCTTGCGTTCCTTTTCTTCAAACTTTAGCTATTGGAACAATTCTACAATAATCACTCCAATACTTGTTAATATATTTTCATAGGATATATAATATTAAGAAGTTGGGCTCTTAGATAAGTTAGCAAAAATCACAAGCTTATAAAGCCAATCATTATTTGCTACAATATTTATCATCATCGAGCACATGGTTTCAAGAAAAGTCTGATTTGTTGTTATTCATGACGCCGCCAACAAGTAAACCATAAGTCCTCTCTATCACATGGGTTTTCAATATTTCCAAACTAAATTTATTCCACAACTTACCAAAATACGCCAAATTGACCGTAATATACTAATACTTACCAAAATATGCCCAAACTTACCGAAATTATTCAACAAAATGATTAAGGAAACCATGTGAGAGTTACACTATGGAAACAAGGGCCATAAAACAACAACAAAAACAAACTATCTTAAAACCTTATTCCAAAAGCCATACCAACTAACACTTACCCAAAGTTCATGACGCCACCATCCATCATCGAGCTCATGGTCTCAAGAAAAGTATTTTTCGTTGTTATTCATGACGCCGCTAACAAGTAACCATAGGTCCTCTCTATCACATGGGTTTCCAAAATTTTCAAACCAAATTTATTCCACAACAAGATATGCATACTTACCAAAATATGCCCAAACTTACCGACATTATTCACCAAAAGGATTAAGGAAACCATGTGAGAGTTCCACTATGGAAACAAGGGAGAAGCCATAAAATAACAAAAACAAACTTTCTTAAGACCTTATTCAAAAAGCCATGCCAACTCTTACCAAAAATTCAAGGGCTCCAAGTATTGTTCCAAATCACTACTAACTTACCAACACTTACTAAAATTATTCAAGGATAAAGGAAACCAAAAATTCAAGGGCTTCAAGTATTGTTCTAAATTACCAAGCTGTTACCAAAATGAAATGTTGCATTAATAAAAATATGGAGCCCGGAGCATCGCCTTGAAACAACATCTACAAAAAAAAACATTTATTTCAATGGAAGAAAATTAAAATAATTACCAACTACTGCATTTAACATTTATAAAGAATTAAAAATTACCAAGCTGTTGAAGCAATATCACCACCATCATCTTCACAAGCATCATTTTCATCGAGACAATCCTCTAACTCCTCCTCTTTTAAATACCCAAACATCCAATTTTGTGTAGTAACAAATGCCTCGACATTTTTAGGAAGAAGAGATGTTCGAAATTTTGTCAAAACCCTCCCGCCCATGCTAAAAGAAGATTCAGATGCAACTGAAGTGATGGGAACAGCCAAAATATCCTTAGCCATTCGACTAAGAATTGGAAATTGAGATTTTTGGGACTTCCAATAAGCAAGTGCATCATACCCAGGCTCATTAGCAACAAGAGGAAGACTCAAATAATCATCAAGTTTACAACCACTTACACTATCAGAAGAATTAGAGGAACAAAATTCATTCAAAAAGTCAGCTGCTGAAAACGAATGAGAAGTACGGGATGAAACAATTTGCGATCGATGAGAATGGGATTCAGAAGTTGAAGGAATTGAATCAGAAGGCAAAGATGATCGATAAAAGTCAGAGATTAACAATTGCATCATACACCTTTTTCACCTTAGCCTCAACTTCAGAAGGAACATAAAGCATATGATACAATCCTTTCACAAACTTTAATTTGAAACGAGGATCAAGTACAACAGCAATAGACAAGATAATAGTATGATCAGACCAATACTTTTCATACTTCTCAATCATAGAACGACACATCAATCGAATACTAAGCACACTTTGACTATGACCTAGAACCAAATTTTGCTCAATGGCAACAACATGAAGTAGATAAAGGTTTGCGGTAGGGTAATCAGATCCAGAAAAAAGAGTTGTTATCGCATTAAAGGGCTCAAGAAAATTACAAACAAACTCAATGACTTCCCACTCCTCTGGAGACAAACCATAATCAAAGTCAGGTTCACGGTTAGCATACATATCAATAGCTTTCCTAGCCTCTAAACACCTTCTAAGCATTTTATAGGTGGAATTCCACCTTGTGCAAACATCATATTGAAGGTGGCCAACAAAATTAGGACACATTAGTACCAAACATTCATCAAACTTGCACTTCCTAAAATCTGAAGCATTAATATAAAGTACAGCCTGACGAAGCTTAATGACACTATCATCAACAGTTTCCAAACCAGATTGCACAATCAAATTTAAGATATGTGCACAACACCGCACATGCAAATACTTACCATCACATGGCAATGAAGTAGTTGAGAGCAAGTCATTCTTTAACAAATTCATCATAGCATCATTAGATGATGCATTGTCCACAGTTAAAGAAAAGGCTTTACCCTCTAACCCCCACTCCTTAAGCAAACCCAACACAAAAACATATATATCATGACCTTTATGAGGTGGGGGGAAATACCTAAAATTCAGAATACATGACTTAAGCACCCAATCATTGTCAATATAATGTGCAGTAAGCGTTAGATACCCTTGCTTAGTAATGGCAGACCAACAATCACAAGTGAAACAAATGCGACTATCTACAATAGCAAGTTTAGAACGCAAAGTACCTTTCAAGATGTCATGCTCTTCAACACAATATTTTAAAATAGTATTTCGAGAAACATGTTGCACTTTAGGTTGCAAGTAAGAAATCATTTTCCTAAGCTTCTCATGTTCAACTATTCTTAAAGAATAAGAATGGAACATAATAGCTTCAGCAAAAAGACAAATAAAAACTTTTTGTTCAAAAGGAGCACCAACGTCAGCATTATCAGCAGAAAATTTCAAATATGCATCACAAGTTCTCAGATGAGAATTGGCATTAGAAGTACCATAACCTGATACAGCCTTATATTTGTGCTGACGACAATGCTTACAGAATGCATATTTAACATCCGGCTGGTCAGGATTACCGTCCTCACCCTTGAGAAGCCAAAACTCATAGTTTGCCCAAACCGGAGCCCTTCTGTTCTCTTCAATCTTAATCCATTCCCCTCTTTTTCGCTTAGAACTTGATTCAAGATCAACAACAACATTAGACTCTATTGTATCTTGATCAGCAACTGTGAATTTAATATAAAACATAATTAGAAAATTTCAAACTTTAATTTCTAAATATTAAATTATTCCAAAAATAACACAAAAAACAAGGTAAAATATTACCTGATTCATTGGTAGGGGGGTGTGCTGCAGAGTGGGGAGAGATGGAGTTCTCCATTTTTTTTTTATATTTGAAACTTCAAAATAGCATAAAAACCAAAACAAAATACATAAATGAAAATCTGAAACCAAAAATCTGATTTAAGAGCAGTGATTTTTAGAGATTCAAAAAGACAAAAATATGGAAAATATAAAAACCAGAACACAATACAAAAAAATATACAAAAAATAAAATCTGGAAAATACAAAAATACCTAAATATTCAAGAACTTCAGAACACGCAAAAATAAAACAGAAAAATACTTAAAATAGAAATAAAACAGAAAAATAATGCAACAAAAATAAAACAGAAAAATACTTAAAACAAAAATAAAACAGAAAAATACTTAAAAAAATGAAAATAAACATACAAACTGCAACACGCAAATAAGAGAATATGAAACACTTCACAAATAAGAGAATAAGAAAATAAAAAACAAAAAATAAACAAATCTGAGTTTTTTTTTTTTTTTTTTTTTAAAAAAAAGATCTGAGAATAAACACGAAAATACAAACAAAAATTAAAATGAAAAAAATACAAAAATGGAGAATTTAAAAATATGAACGAAAATACGAAAATAAAAACGAAATCCAAAAAATACCCAGAAAATAAAAAAAATACCCTGAAAAATACCCAGATCTGAGAAAATACGAAAATAAAAACGAAATCCCAAAAATACCCAAAAAATGAAAAGAAAAATACAGAAAATGAAAAGGAAGATTCAAAAAATACCTAGAAAATGAAAAGGAAAATTCAGAAAATCCCCAGAAAATGAAAAACGAAAATAAAAACGAACTTTTTTTTCTAAAAAAAACCTAGATCTGAGAATGAAAAGGAAAATACAAACAAAAATAAAAACGAAAATAAATACGAAAATGGAAAATACAAAAATATACACGCAAATACAAACTGTACAAGATGAACGATTTTTATTTTTTTTAAAAAAAACCAGATTTGAGATAATATGAAAAAAAAAACCGAAAAACGAAAATAAAAAACGAAAATAAAAAAAAGAAATCCAGAAAATAATTACGAAAGTGGAGAAAAAATCCATACATAATTTGAGAGAACAAAAAAAAAACTCAAAAATAACCAAAACAAAAACAAGATGAACACATTTAGAACAAAAAACGAAAAAAAAAAAAAGAAATTCATACCTTTGCCTTTGAGAGAATGAAAGAGTGAGAGAGAGAAAGACCAGAGAGGCAGAGTGTCTTTGAGTTGAGAGAAGGAAATGAGAAAAGAAATGAAAAGAAAAAAAAAACGGCAAAGCCGGCAATGCCAAGGCCCAAGGCAGGGATTAGCCTAGGGTTTAGAAAGAATCTTAACCTTTGATTTTGGATCCCTTGATGATCCAATGATTCATATTGATGATCCATGTTTTAGTTTTGCTTCAATCATAACCCTTGATTTCAATCATTTAAAGGTCTAGATTTATTCAGTTTATTGTACTTGGATTGAATTATAAATTTGCTACTTGTTTCACCTAGCTTTGTTTATTAAGTTATTGAAAGAATATTAATTATTTAATTTTACTTACATATTAAATATATTGAAAATATTTTGTATTTTATTACCATTATTTTCTTAAATTAAATAGTTTTATTGATATAAATTATATTAATTAATCTTTTGAATTTTAATTAATTTGAAAACTATTATTATCATCATTCTCATGGATTTAAGACATCATCATCGACCATTGTCAACCTCATCTTAACCATTATCAATTTACCATGGTGGTCATCATCAGCATATTAAACAATATCGTAATGAAGTCAATATATCAATTTATCATATATAGCATCATTGTTATATGTTATCAATTTATCATCACTCATCATTATCATTATCAATTCATTGTTTTTTTTTTGCTAATAATATTATCAATTTATCATGACTCATCAATATCGTAATCATCACTCATCACTCATCAGTATCATTATCAATATCCATGACCATATAGAACAGTTATTAACATGTCACCATCATCCATGATCATCATCCATATCAATATGTCATCATCATCCGTGACCATCATCATCAACATCCATCACCATTCATATATATACACCATCACACATCACCAATATCATCACCCATGCATTATTATCCATCTCCATCCATCATCAATCTTATTACCATTATTCCATTGTTATTACCATGAAATGGGCAAAGTGGCAACGCAATGGCGCATCAATCAACAATCACCATCAACATATTAAATTAAGGATTTCACACAAATAATAGAAACATTTGCTCGAGCAGTCAATGATTATCTATATTTTATGGATAAGTCATTGTCTGAGTGATACATATAGTATGACTGCATTCTAAATAATACAATTGTATATATAATAGTATGATATTAAGTTATATTAGTATGATATTTTGTCTTAATATTATATGATGTCTTGTTTTACAGTATGATTTAATGATATAACAATGTGATGTATTGTCTATAGTGTATGATGATGGTGTTATATACTATCAAATTAAAGATAGTATGCATTCTAGTATATGGCTACAATGTTATATTATTTGTTGATTTTATAGTATGATTTATTTATAGAATAGTATATTAGTATGATGTATTGAGCATATTATGCATATATAGACATATAGTATCATGATGGTTATTGTTACTAACTTTGTATTAGATTAAAAATATACTCAAATCTTGTTATTGTTATTGTTCTTAATATTGTTACTACTATTATTGTTATTATATTATTAATATCAATCACCATCATCGTTATCATCATTTATCAGTTACATCATCAATTCATTATTGTTGTTGTTGTTTTGGTAATTGCTATCATTATTGTTATGATCGTTGTTATCGCCAATATAGTATCACTCTTCATCATCTTGACCATCATATATACCCAATATTGATACTCGATGCGCAGTTACACATTTATACTTAATATTAGTACAAGAATAATTTGATTAAAATATGAATTTATAAATAAGAAATAACTTTATCGTGCACCTCACCTTAACTAACCCATTGTGACGCAAAACAATTCAATGGCTAAAACCCATTAATACTCAAAATCTAACTCGAACAAAATCGTTACATATTTCCTTGTAAAACTGAAAATAACCATAATGTAACTGAATATAATCATTTACAATAGACTGATAATAACCGAAATCGTATGGATATAAACGTATTTTTTCATATCATAAATTGAATACATCTAGAACCGATATATCAACCGTTCACAATGAACTAACAACAATTGAAATAGCATGAGTAAAACCGAAGAACAACCATACTGTAAACTAAATACAATGGGAATTATTATATCAACCGTTCACAATGAACTGATAACAACTGAAATCGTATGGGTAAAACCAAATATCAACTATAACGTAAACTGAATACAATCGGAACTGTTATATCAATCGTTCACAATGAACTGACAACAACTGAAATCGTATGGGTAAAACCGAAGACCAATCATAACGGAACTGATTTGAACTGAAAATAAAAATAACTGCAATTGGTTGGAACTGAAACTGATAAAGTTAAAACCGAATTGGTTATTTTGGGAAAGATCAACTGAAGTCAACTGAACCGTTTGGATCCAACCATAACTGAACTTATTAACTGAACTGATACCCCTATCTGCTGCAGTGTTTGTGTTGGTGTTCTGTTGCTGTTAAGTTGGTCTTATTTTGTTCTAGAGATTTGAATTATCTTTTACTTTAAAAATATACACAGGGCTTTTCTTATCTAATAAAAATTTTTCCATAACAAATAAAGTGAAACATATAAGAACATAAAATATATACGAAGTTTATTTTTGTAAGTTTATAGCTACTCCAAAATAAACAATCATATTACATTGTTTTGTTTAAAACGTACATACCTCTAAATAATTATGTTAGCATTGATCAGGCAAGCATATTTTGAGGGTCTACTTTATTTGCTCAGATTTTTTGTTCTTAGAATTATGTTTCATACTCTTTATAATGTTCTCTACACAACTGATATCATACTTTGATTACTTTCCTTTTTCAGAAAAATTCTCAAATATCTACAAGTTGAAGGCTGCTATCCTAGAACAACTGAGGCTAAATATATGGTTAATCCCCATAGGTTGATAGTTTATCGATAGTCACTTATGTTTGGTCGACATTTTAAATATATATCGATGTATTTAATTATTTTTGCAGGATATTATATATATATATATATATATATATATATATATATATATGTATATATATGTATATGTATGTATGTGCAATTATTATTATTATTATTATTTTAAAAAAAAGAGGACTTATGGTTGCGGTTCTGGGGTGGAGCCGCAACCATAAGTCCTTTTTTTTTTGAGGCAACCAAGCTTTGGATGCGGTTCTAGTAGCAACCGCATCCAAAAGTCACTTATGGATGCGGGTGGAACCGAAGCCATAGGTCATAGACCTATGGCTGCTACGACATTGGCTGCGGGGCTGAACCGCATCCAAAGGGCCTAAAACTCCCGCATTCAATGACAATTTTTCTACTAGTGGTATCTCGCGACTCACGAGGACTCGTCGCGACTCGTGGAAAGTTTTTGGAAGAAACAAATCACGAGCCACGAGTCAGAGAGAAGTCGCAACTCGCGAGCCCAGGTCGCGACTCGTGACTCCCTCTTCGCGACTCGCGATTTGCTTCTGGAAAAATCGAACAGTTTTACGACTTTTCGTATACTTTTGCCTAGGATGCTTGTACGTATTAAGCATGTGTTAAAGCCTTCATTACTGAGATAAACATGTTTTAAAGTGGTTTAAAATCAGAAGTTTGAAAGATAGCCTTGTGAATGGCATCTTCAAAGGTGTTAATAGCTCACTATTAATCACCATCAATTCTGATTTTATGGAGCTTTATTGGGGTGTTTGTTCAGCTTTTGGAGCTGATTTCTCTTGCCCTATAAGCCTATAAATAGGCTTGCTTAGTTCATTGTTGTATATACAAGAAATCAGAAATATGTTCTCACTTCAACTTGCTAGCACTTTATAATTTCTAGCTAATCTTGTGAAGTATGACCAAACACAAACAAACACAAATCCTTTTGTTCTTATACTCTTGAGATCACTTGAGTATAAGGTTTCGTTCTCCTTTGTATCTCACTAATCATTCGTGGTAACCCGGTGATCTAAATATAAGGGGCGAATTGAATTAGTAGGAAAGTGTATTTCCACGCTTTGGAGGGTCAATTGTTCATCACATCCTTGCTCATCACCAACAGATATGAGCATTTTAATACCAAGTGCGCATACCAGTATCACACCCGACATGACCGTGCATGCATATAGTGAACAATCGTGTAACATTCAGAAATTCCGGTAAGAATATAAGGATTTGCATGCACAATCGTGAAGCTTATGGGAGCAGGACCGTGAACAAAAACAGTTCGGACACACATGGGGACTTTTAGGCATAATAATCATGGTACCATTAGGAAATTATCACTCTACATTAGGAATAGATTAATTAGATTAGGTCGTAAATCTTGCAATTTCTCTTGAATTTAATGCTCTATTCTTCAATCAAGCTAATGTGTTATTTCTGATTCTCTTGCTTTTACTCTTCTTTTTTATATATTTTGTAATTAGATTAGTGTTTAATTACTACATTACTCGCCTTGTTTAGTTTAAATTTAATTGCTTCTTTGTTTCTAGATTTAGGGTTAATTCAATTTTTTATGCTTAGATTTTTAGTTTAATTTATTCTCTTTTATTTTTCCCAATTATGTTTAATTAGTTGGGTTTTCGAGTGATTGGATGGATTAAGTTTGGGTAATGCTTAGGGTTGATTATGGTTGTTAGTTACTTTATAATCTCATGTTTACCATCTTGTTAATTTCATTCTTCAATCATTGATGGAAATGAATACAGCATGGTGATATTGATCGCTTGGGTAGGCCACTTACTTCACTTTAGGTTGTTATTAGCCATTTGAAAGATTCTTGTATAGGCTAGCTTGTATGGTTTCTAAGCTATTTGAATAAGCTTTAGGAATCTCACCAGTGGATTAGGCAATTGTCCTAAGTTGATTCTAACTTATGAAATCTAATTCCTAAGTTTTTTGTTCTAATTATTTTTTATTCTGTTTATAAGTTTTTGCAAATTAGTTAAAATTTCCAAAAAATAAAAAATAGAGCCTCAATTTGCTAGAGTTTCTTAAATTCAATTTCAATCCATCTACTTACTCGTGGATTGATCTTATCTCTGCTAATACTACATATTAGTTAGCTGGGAATTATAAATTGTGTATTTGGGAGGCAACTAGTGCCACAACATCCTATGAGCCGATCAGCTTTGTGTTACACACTTTAAGCCAACAATTCTTAACTGTGACAAATTATCTGCCTTGCAAATTGCACGCAAACCTATGTTTCAGGAGGGCATGAAACACATCGAGATTGATTGTCGTTTTACACATGACAAATTGCTTGAATGATTAGTCCAACTTTGATATCATCCTACTTACTCTCAAATAGTAAATTTTCTCACAAAATCAGTTTCTTCCCCATATTTGAATTTTATGTTGTTCAAGTTGGGGATGTATACACTACCCAACTTGATGGTGGGGAAGGGATATTGGTATATATACACACACACACACATTTGTATCAAGTATATATAATACGTTGTAATTAATATTTTTTTTAGGAAAAGTGGACATAAAAATATGACGTTTAGGCAGGGTGTAAGAAACAACATGACTTATACCGGGCGGTTGGCGTGAATGGCAGCACGACCTTGTGATAAGGGTGCATGATGTAGCATAAATGATGTCGAAGTGTACAAGGTCATCATGCTATCTTTTTCACAAGGTCACGCTACGTCGCTACCCCTCGAACCCAGTGTACAACGTCATTCTACATCCTCCACTCTTTGAACAAGATCATGTTGCCATTCGCACCCTGTATATGTCGTGTTGTTTCTTGCACCCAACTTAAAAGACGTCGTGTTGTTATGACCAATTTTTCCTATTTTATTTATTTATTTATTATTACATTAGCTGAGTTGTACAGTTAGTTGGGGATGTATAAACTACACATCTTGAGAGTTGAGGGGGGTAGGGGGTTTGAGTATATACACATTTTTCTAGTTTAATACATTATAAAAAAAATATATATTTGTATTTATTATTGCAGCGGCCAAGCTGTAAACTTAGCTAATTACAACTAAATGAGGTTGAAGCATGCAATACTCTTTGATTCATTCCATTGATTTCAATTTCAATGCCTAAATAAAATTCATCTTTCTCTTTTCTTTCTTCAAATAACTTCACTCTCTTGCCTAATCCCAGGTAAAATAGGAGGAAGAAAGAATATGTGGTATGTGTGTATCGTCTTTCACTTTTTGGGTAGGGTTTAGTGTTTTTAAAAAAAAATATTTTTTAGTATAAAATTAAGGTAAAAATTATCTTGAGAAAGAGAATAAGATATGATAAATTCTCTGAAGGTGAGTATGGTAAGAATCGAACTCATATTTCTCACCTAAAATTCAAGGAGGTAACCAACTCGATCAACCTGTTTAATTAAAGTTTAGTGTATAATACTTTTAAATTCAGACATGGGGCCATTGCATAATACTAATACAATACCAATACAAAGGAGGGCCTACTATAATGAAAAGTATACTTTATTATTAATCCTAATAGAGTAATAGTTTTCCTTTTGGGTTTAATGTTTAAACATATATAGATAGATAGATGGATAACTCCTGAATTATGTTAATAGCAAATCATATCCAAAACCAAACTCATAAGGCTCGTAAAAGTATTGGACCAAAGATAACCAAAAGTATAAAACTAAGCAATGATATAGGAGAAGAGATCTCATATAAACTAAGCAATTCAAGGAAAAAATAGAGATGACTCCACGTGTTAATTAAGGAACAAGATAATTTTGTCAATCAAAGGCTAACACATTGTTAATTTGTGATTATTGTACTTAAAATAATGTTGGTTGACATTGTTAATGCCAGCCTATCCATACATTGCATGCACAAAACAATTATATCAACTTTGTACCCCCCTAATAATGATTTCACATCATACTTGATTGTGTATATAAGTTATGGTTATTTGTATTATTATCATTATTCTTATATAACATAGTCATTTGTTTTACGCCACATGATTTTATATTCCTTATTAATATGATTTCATGCTTGTTTTGGATTGACTCCCTAATTATCAAATGCTTGTTGATTTTGTTATGATTCATGGATGATGGAATGTTAATCAGTTTTATATAACAAGTCAAATACTACGCATTGAAAAATAAGATGGTAGATAGATAGGTTAAACTCTTTATTTATTCCAACTAGCTTTATATCCCATCCATGCAATGCACATACATTATTCCTATATTAAATTTAGAATTTTTTTTTATTTTTATTTATTTATTTATTTATTTATTTTTTTTAATCTATGTCCTTAAAATTTTCACTTTTCTAAGTTGTGCACATGCCTTTTCAAACTTCAATGCTATGTCATCAACTTACGGCCCATTTGGTTATTGGCAATAAATTGTGGTAATGAGAATGAATTTAAAGGGTAATTTGTTAAAGAGAAACTTTAAAATCCCCATTGAAAACATATTTTTCATTCCCAAACTTGAAATTTGTTTTTATTTTTTATTACCATCCATTACCATGTAGAAGAGTGGTATTAGATGGAAATGGATATTTGTAAAGAAAATTAGATAAATTGGAGTTAAGCTAGCACCGCCATGAAAATGAGTTTTGATTTTCCTTCAAAATTTAGTTATAAATTCATTCCCATTACCTCCATTTATAACCGGCTACCAAACGGGCCGTTAGGGTTTTTAATAAATGATACTCACTCCGTTAAACAGCGTTAATAATGGATCCGTTAAAAGGAGTTGCACTTTGTGAGAGTGAAATTTTGCCTATATAATTCAAAGGCCTTTAACTGATTTTCACCCTTTATACATTATGCATTGCCCTAAAATAAATGATGTGTTGCCCTAAAATAATTAAAAAGTCCTAATAAAAGAATATGTGGTGCAAAGGTTAGATTATTCCTTATTTTGTGAAAGGTGAGACTGTTATTCGAATACATGTAAAAGATAGGATTATTAGTTTTCATATTTTCAAAAGAAAAATGAAGGATTTTATAAAAATCAAGAAGTTGATTAAGATAATAATTGTAATCAAACTAAATGCACTAAAATTATAATAATAATAATAATAATAATAATAATAATAATAATAATAATAATAATTATTATTATTATTATTATTATATTATTATTATTATTATTATTATAATTATTATGGCTATCAACAGTGTAAAGAATTTATAAAAAATTAGTGGGCAACCGATATACTATCTGGTCCCCACTCCTTTAGGAAACGGTAATCCTACTAAATATATGAGCAGTAACATGTGCCCTAATGCCCTGAGTCATAAAGAACTTTTGAATCCATTATTTAAGCAACGAAATAACATCCGCCTCTAATTCTCCAACTAAGGAAAAGAATTGTACTGCCCTAGTGCTTCACATTTCGCCTGATATTTGACACACTTACGATGTGCCGCATCAACGACCTACCACACGACCAGCCACAAAATCAAACAGCTCGATTGTGTTAATGGCGATGACGACCCAGTCAAATCGATGCAAACATCAAGTACCCCATCCAAAGAATAGAGCAACAAATCCATGGGGCGGAAGAGTCTGTGATGTTCATCATATAGCCCAATGTCGACTTCCTTACTAGCAGAAATCCCAGATTGATAGCAGATGTCAAAAAGGGTATCATGAACCATATTATGTCGATGTTTGATACCCACAGTACCAATGTACGACACGGAATGATTACCTTAGATATCTCCCTCAAATACCCGAAAACAAGTTAAGCATGGGTTCAGTGCAAAAAAAAAAAAAAAGTAGAATCCCCAATCGATAACACGACGGCACACAACAATAGGTCTTACCATAGATTCATAGTTTGACCCAAAATGGAAATGGACATGTCCTAAGCCAATCAGATGTACACTCCTCCTACTGAGAACGCCACAAAGCTTTTTGTCATGGGGATAAGGAGAAAGTGGATTCCAAAAATTTGATAACATTTGCAAAATATATGATATGCCAACCAATTTTTTCATGAGTTTGGGGCAGAAATCTCACTAGGGTTACTCAAAACATATGTCAACCACCATTTAATGATGAAAATGATACTATTATTGTTGTTGTTATTGTTGTTGTTGTTGTTTTTGTTGTTGTTATTATTATCATTATCATTATCATCATCCTTATTACTACTACTACTGGTCTACTAGTATTACCATTACCTTCTAGTATGCATATATAATCTAAGCTAATGTAAGCTAATCTAATCCTAGTATATAAAAACACACACTAAATATACAAATGGCACCCCCCCCCCCTCATTCTTCCCCTCTACTCTCCAAGTGACACCTGTTTTATTTGTTTTTTAAAGTGGAAAATGAAATCCATTGTATTAAATCCTCACAAAGGAAGTGAAGACTTGAAGTCCAGCACATACAAACTGAAAGGTCCTGAGCAAACGAAACCTCTCTTCATTAGAAGTAAGAGGAGTTATGAGAATAATTGTAATTCTCCTTGCCTTTATTCACAATAAAGTAGAGTTTATATAGAAGTACAACCCTAGTCTTTCCCTAGATCAGAATATTCCTTGACCTAATATATATCAAATAAAATATTTACAAAATATTTGGAAGAATATTTTCTATATTCTCTATCACACCACGCAGTTGAACCAGGAGGAGGATGAACGCTGAGACTGGAGCGAAAATCAAAGAATAGCTGTCGTGGGAGACCTTTAGTGAAAATATCAGCATACTGATAGGATGATGGCACATGGGAAATGCGTACACGACCAAGAGCTACTTGTTCACGAACAAAATGAATATTCAACTCAACATGTTTGGTCCGTTGATGCTGAACCGGATTGCTAGACAAATAGACAGCAAAAACATTATCACAATAGACACCAGTAACTTGAATAAGAGGACAATGGAGTTCAAGCAAAAGGTTACAGAGCCAACAAGTTTTAGCGACCACAGTAACAACGCCCTTATACTCAGCCTCCACACTAGATCGGGACGCGGTAGCTTGTCGCTTAATTAGACGACCAAGAGATGAGGTTATCAATAAGAAAGACACAATACCTAGAGGTAGAACGTCGAGTGTTAGGGCACCTAGCCCAATCAGCGTCAGTATAAGTGATTAACCTGGATGGAGCATAGGGATACAAATGAACACCATGATCAAGAGTGTTTTACATAACGTAGCATGCGTTTTAGGGCATGCATTGAAGTGTGGCTCCTTGGGATCATGCATGAAGAAATAACATTATTGTACATCATAAGCAATGTTTGGTCTAGTGAAAGTACGGTACCGAAGGGAAAAGACAAAGCTGCGATAGAGAGATGGATTCTGTACACAAGTGTCGATATCGGCACTAAGTTTAGAGTGTGAATTAGCTGGGGTTTGGACGGGCTTGCAGTTGACCATATTTGCCCGAGTAAGAATTTCCTTGGCATATTTGTGCTGACTTAGCTTAGAAACATGCTTCTGGAGGTGCGAGTGACAGATATACCTGGAAATTAAGAAATTTTGCCTAAGGCAGTTATGGCAAATTCTTTCTGTAACCGAAAAATGATGTCGACATCAGCTCATCGGACGATGCAATAAGAATTGTGTCATCCACATAAAGCAATAGATAAGTAATTTGATTTTCATGATGATAGATAAATAGGGAAGTGTCACTCTGAGCACAAACAAAACCAAAGCAATGTAACTAAGTAGAAAAACGTTGATACCAAGTCCGACATGCCTGTTTGAGACCATACAGTGACTTATGGAGTCTACACACGTAACGAGGTCCATTAGAATTTTTTGACATCAAATTTAATCCACTATCCCGAGAAAAGACTCGATGATGATATTGATAAACTCACTCTTTATAGAAGATTGAGTAATTGTGCGTTATTGGACATTATTAAACCTTATTAAAATATTTTTAATTTCAGCCAAAAATTATTGTAAAATTATATCACAATCATATAGTAGAAGTAAAGAGCTTCAAAACGATATATTACAAGTTTCATTTGGAGTTACAGATCAAAAGTTATGGTGTTTGGAAAATTTAAATAAACACCAGCGAATAAAAATTATTCTCGCTGATCAATCAACGATTATAATTAATTATAATTAGGATTTGCTGACCATATCAGTGTTTTTCCCTTGTGAACGCTGACGACATCAGCGAAAAATGATTTGGTTCGCTGATTTACCAACGTTAAAAGATTTTCATTGCTGATTATTTTCCTTTTTTTATTTTCCTTTTTTTTAAAAAAAAAAAATCATTTTGCATATCATTAAATGAGAGAATTTTGATTTGACTCGCTAGCAAAACAACATTTTTTGGCAATTTTCACTAATTAAGTTGGCGCGTCTTAAGATTTTACGCTGATTTATCAACGTTGATTGAGATTATATGTTAATTTGTTAGCATCTTTCCTGAGAAAACGCTGTTGTATTTTCCTATAAAACCATTGGGTTTGTGAAACAAATGACGATTTTTCTTCTCCTCACTCCCTACTACCACTCCCTATACTCCATAACACTTATTTTCTTTCAAAAATTTTTTCTTTACAAATTGGTTAAAGTTTTCATTAAGTCTTTAATCTACCAAGTTACAAAGGCGAAATTTTGTCCATAAAAACTCTCAAAGAAAAATCCTCGAACGAGAAGTGGTAAGTTTCCTGAGAGTATTAAATTTTATTTATTTTCTTTATACATATGTAAATAATTTTGTTATTATTTTAATAACAAAATTCAGCGACAAATTATTTTATACGCTGATTTATCAGCGACTAATTTTTTGTCTACATTGACTTGTCAGCGTGATTTTTATTTCAACGCTGATTTGTCAGTGTAATTTTTTGTTAAACGCTGATTTATCAGCGCTAATTTCTTTAAATATAATTAATTAATTTAATAACTTGTATATTTGCAATTGGGAGAAATTAGTAAAGGCCCCCTACGGGCTAATATGACACATTCCGCCATATTAGTACCCTTGCCCTCGAATTCAAACTTTGGTTCGCATGACCATTTTTTTGGAGTCACCCCCATGAGATCGAAGGGGAAAAATCATGCTATTTAGATCCGTCCCTAAATCGTGTGTCATTCGTAATTTTTTTTATCTAAATACATGGTTTATAAGTTTAATTCATAAAACTCATTGGCGACTCCTACTAATATTGTCCCTTTCGTTCTGTCTTTTCTTCCCTCTATCCATCCCGTCTCCCTTCCATCGTCGATACGCCTAGGTCTAAAACGGCCTCTTGGTGGCGAAAGAATGGGGAAGCAAAAAAGTGGGGAGCCGGTCGTGGCTCCTACAGTGGCAACTCCACTGGGGGACAACTTAGGAAATTATTTCGATAATTTTCTAAAGAGGACAAGACTTGAAAATTATCTCTCAATTTATATATACTTCTTATATTTAAAATAAATTGTATTTTTTTTCATATATATGACAAATACTTGGTCTCCATGTGTTTGAAACATAACTAGGCTTAACCCTTATTTTAATCCTTCGAGGAGGAACCATTGACTTGGTAGGGCCCATGGCCTCTAAGTAGCCGAGCAAAACGGAACCTCATCCCAACTACATCAATTTCCAAGCTGCCCATGATATGATGCTTGGTTGGAAGACACTTTATATCTGACGGTTTTTCCGTAAAGTGTTGAAGCACACTCCTTATATGTAGGACCTGTATGACTACTTAAGCCATAAATATAGAGACTTTGCATTAACATGTAAATTATTGTTTTTTTTTTTTTTGTCAAATTGTTTGTTTGGCTAGTTGGCATTAAGATTCTTACTTATTTAGTCACAAGATTTATGTTAATTTTATTAATAAATAAATGATATCTTTAGAATGTAATCAATTTATTAAAAAAAAGAATTTATTAATATTACCCTTCCAATAGGATGTTATTATTACTTCAATCTCAATGATTTTTGGTAAGATATCTATTTTAATTTAGTTAACATAATCTTGTGCTAATTAGGAATTAATTGAGATTTCTCCTATTCATTAAAAAAAATTTCATTTACATTAATAAATTCACAATTCAATTTGAAATTTGAAATTATTAATGCAAATTAAATCAACTTAGGATTTGACTAAGTACATCCTTTAGTTAGGATTTAATTAGCCTGATTATAAAACTTTAATGAATCTAATTATCCAACTTTTTTCCCATCTTATCTTTTTTTTTTATTATCCATTTTTACATTTTTTTAATATATTTTTTCAAAAAAAAAAAAGCAAAGTCAGCGAATGGTTGAATAAAACGTTGCTTCGTCAACGTGGAACTTAGCGCAGGCTTCTCTTAAATGCTGATGAATCAACGTTTTTCCCTAAGATTCACTCATCAGCGTTTCTTCCTAAGATTCATTGATTATTAATTTTGTTTTTTTTTTCATTTATTTTTTTTGTGCATATTTTTTTTTTAGTTTTTTTAAGGGTCCTAAACTTTGTACATGCAATACATCGCTTTCCCGACTTATCTATTCTCTACAAATAAAATCAACATTCATTTTTGATCATTTGTTCCAAAAAAGATTTAAAAAATTAAATCCAATAATTTAATTATAGACTCATTCCTAGTCTTTCAAACCATTGACTCATTCTAAATTATGGGCTCACAAAATTTCATATCGCAGTATATATAGGCAAATGAGCTTAAAAACTACTATCTAAAGTCTAAACCCATTTTATACAAAAATCCAAGAAAAACGATAAAAAAGAAGCAGCGTTAAACTTAAATCTACTCTGATTCATAAACATTTATTCCTTAATACGCTGATTGATCAGCGACTTATTGCTTGCCACGCTGATGGAGCAACGACTATCATTTTTAATCGCTAGCTAATCAATGTTAAAGTTTTAGATATGCTGATATTCATCTTCATTTTAGGAATATTTTATGATTTCTTTATCGAAATAATCCTAAAATTATACTCACTCCGGTTGTTTTTTTTTTTTTTTTTTTTTTTTTTTAATTTACTCACTTTCCTTTTTGGATTTTTTTTTAATGTACTCACTTCTCACATTTATTCTCCTACATTTATTAATTTATGATTTCCAAGTGTTTTTTCCATATTCTCTCTTACTTTTGACTAACTTCAATAAAATGAACCTCTTTTCTCTCTTTTCCATACCCCTCTATCTTACTTTTTATACAACTTTTAATCATCATTTATTTTTTTCATACTCCCTCTTCTTGGTTTTGATAAATACACAAATGAATAAATCAAAACAAAATGGAGGGAGTAGATTATAAGTCCAATATGTTCATTACAGAACCACCGTGGACTTAAACAAATGCTTATTTTCATGTTAGAACAACGCATGGCCTGATTCCCTTCTTGGGATACGTAGGCAACTTTTTTAGTTCGCCCTCATTTTATAAATTTCAAGCCTATTATTGGCATAAAAAACATTGAAAAATATCTTATGGATATAATAAAATTCTTTACATTAAAAATTGATAATATGTCATTTATATTTCAAATTAAAATTCATTCTCAATATGATGAAAAATGAGATATGAACATGCATGAACTCCTTCCCTCAATAATGCTAAGAATAATACTAATTCCCAAAATGTTACTACTTTTCTCCCAATTCCCAAATTACCGTCCACGTAGACGGTTCAATGAGTTTTATATTTTTTGAGTTTTCGTGACAAACCGCTACTGGTAATAGTGGTTTTACTAAAGAAAATCGCTACTACCAGTAGTGGTTTGTCCTAGTTTAAAAAAAATGCAAATTTCCTATGTAATCTATTGGCTTTCAACCTTAAAAATAACACTGCACATAAACCACTACTCCCAGTAGCGGTTCTTTATCTAAGAAAACCGCTACTAAAGTAGCGGTTTTTAGACAAACCCACTACTGCCAGTAGATGTTTTTCTTAAGCAGAATATTAAAAAAAATTGACCTATGCTGACGTGACTGTAATTTGGGAATTGATATAAAAATTGCTGCATTTTGGAAATTATGACACTTCCCAACAATATTGATGGAAAAAGAGTTCTCCACGCATCGAGAGACTTGAATTATGTAATAAATTTTCCAGACCACTTGTTTTTTTTTTCTCTCAATAAAACATTTTTGTTGAGATATTGTTGAGTGCAACGGACCCCTAGACCACTTTTCATCAAATTAAACATTTATGCAAAAACAATTTAGATTAATGGACCGAAGGTTCATATTGTTTCATATAATCCATTTAGGTTATTATAGTTAGTGAGCCCCATGCTTACTCTTTGGATTGGATAATGTTAAAAGATAATACCTCTTTTTATTACTAGAATCTTAAGCTATCAAGTCCTATTGAATTGTATATCTAGATTCAATAACATGAGATTCATATCTAAGTACTTTTCAAATCTATTTAGAAGAACTGTCTTGTTTAATTGAAGCACAAATCAATGTTATTAATGCAATGAGTTTGAGAACAAATCTTCGGCAAAGCTTAGACAATGCAACTCAATTAAAATGCGTTAACAACTTCGCATGTATCCATATCGATGTATCATTATCTATGTTGACTTTCATTAAATAAAATTGTCGATCATTAAAGAGCAAATAAATTGACCCAAATAATCACTTTATTGTGCCAAATATTATGCTCTAATGTATGTTGTCGGCTATATATGCCCAAATTTAGGCTTAACTCAAGCCTTGAAAATAGGGGTCTCATTCTAAGTCCACCTACAGTGATGCATGACACAAATCACACAATGCACCAACACAAAAGGCAATTTTGTCACCTTTAAACCTAACATACCTTAACCCTACATTGTGATCCATTTTCTTGGAAGCCCTTTTGAGTCCAAACACATGACCTATTCTTTTCAACCCATATCATACTAAATCCGGGAATAAGAATTGTGCTAGTACAATTATTAATTGAAAATTTTCTAATCAAATAAATTGGCTTCAATGTTTAGTTAATTTCAATTGCAACGTAAGTGGCAAAAAGCCTCAACATTGAAACCTTGAAAAATAAATTTTTCCTAAATAAAGGAAAGTCAGTCAAAAATATATAATAGTATAGCACATTGGGGTTATATTTTTGGGTATTTGAGCCTTTTTTTCCATTTTTTCTTAAACACTAAGTCTAGCTGCAATACAACCTTGGAAATGCCCTCCTTGAGGTGTAACTTATTAAGTATCTTAATCTTTATCACAAATGACTCAAATTGAAAGAGCTACGTAAGGCCTGATTCCAACTCGAATTGGATACGTATAGAACCTTTTATAAGGTGCGGTCACACTTATCCTACATTTTTTAGGACTACATTATAATTTATTTAAAAAAAAAAAAACTGAGCAAATTTCTAAGGGCTCATAAAAGTTCCTTCAATCACAAGACTCACCCTAAGTCTTGTATGTTCAATTTGATTAGGGGCGCGTAAAAAAATTTTAAAATATTGCATTAGTATCACTTAAAACAAGATTTTTTTTTTGTATATATATTGATAGCAATTCTTCTTCTTTTTTATCATGTTCAAATAATTTCCTTTCTTTTCACCTTAGGATTTCAATTCCTAGCCAATGAACGTGATATCGAGTGACTTGCTTCATCCTTGCACAAGACTTCTTCTATTTCTTTTCCCTTTCCACAATAACATAGCCCACTTAATCTTCATCACACCTAAAATCATTTAGGACTCTTAGACCCTTCTTTTCAACTTATTCTTGTTTCACAATGAGTTCAATCTAATCACCCATTCTTCATAGCAAGGATGTTACTCGTGGCTTCCTTTCCATTAAGAATTGGTTTTCATAAATAATTGTGGTCTCCTATTTACTTTGAGCATTCTCTAATAAACACATGCAAAATCGTGAGTGAGCATTATATCTTTTACTTCTTCACA
This sequence comes from Salicornia ramosissima, assembly GCA_951394345.1. NCBI lineage: Eukaryota > Viridiplantae > Streptophyta > Magnoliopsida > Caryophyllales > Amaranthaceae > Salicornia > Salicornia ramosissima. The sequence goes on along the minus strand of OX596237.1, from coordinate 35,609,200 downwards.
AGCGATTACCATAGCATGATTGCCAAGTTAAAAATACTTTTTAAAGATCAAATGAGCACATTGAAATTGTTTTATTAGAAGCACCAACGAATAATCATTTATCAAATATTACTTTTGTTTAAGATAGGACCTTGTGGTTTTTAATTTATTTTTTTACTTTGTCATTTTTTTTCTTAAAAAAAAATTAATTTTTTTTTCTTTTTTGATTGGGGAAAAGTTGAGATATCCGAACTCCTTTGTACTCTAGTTCTTGATTGAGTAACCAATTGATTTTTTTAGTGTACATATTTTGCTTTGTCAAAACACATGCATACCCTTTAATTGGGGGCTACTATAACACCCATGAGATTGGTTTAAGAGTATTTGATATATAAGCTGCTCATGTCAACAAGATACATCTTTAATTTCTTTTAGGAAGCTTTTATACTAAGATACTCCACAGTTAAGCGTGCGCAACTAGGAGTAGTCTTAGGATGGGTGATCTCGACTCGTGTTCGCTTGTGTGGTATGGTTATCAGTCCATAGTGCCCTTTGGTGACAATAGACCTTTCCTAGTGTGGGGTCAGGGTGTTACAGTTACATTTCTCAAGTACTTCTGAAGCGATTCTCTTCAATGCATTGTTAAATATTCGACAATTTTGTCAATGAAGGCTAACGCGTTATTAATTTGTGATTATTCTATTTAAAATAATGTTGGTTGACATTGTTAATGCCAGCCTATCCATATATGCACAAAACAATTATATCAACCTTCTACCCCCTAATAATGATTGCACGTCATACTTGTGTATATAAGTTATGGTTATTTGTATTATTATCATTATTCTTATATAACATAGTCATTGGTTTTACGCCACATGATTTTATATTCCTTAATATATGATTTCATGCTTGTTTTGGATTGACTCCCTAATTATCAAACGCTTATTGATTTTGTTATGATTCATGGATGATGGAATGTTAATCACTTTTATATAACAAGTCACATACTATCGCATTGAAAAATAAGATGGTAGATAAATAGGTTAAACTCTTTATTTATTCCAACTAGCTTTATATCCATCCCATGCAATGCACATACATTATTCCTATATTAATTTTAGGTTTTTTTTTTAAGCAATGCATATGTTTTTTCAAACTTCTATGCTATTTTGTCAACTTAAGTTTTTTAATGAACAATACCCACTCCGTTAAACCATCGTTAATGGATCCGTTAAAAGGAGCTGCACTTCGTGAAATAGAAAATTTTCCTATAAAATTCAAACACTTTTAACTGATTTTCATCCTTTATAAATGATGCATTGCCCTGAAATAAATGATGCATTGTTCTAAAATAATTAAAAAGTACTAATAAAAGAATATGCGGTGCAAAGGTTAGGTTATTCCTTATTTTGTGAAAGGTGAGACTGTTATTTTAATACATGTAAAAGGTGAGATTATTAGTTCTCATTTTTTCCATTTTTTTTTCAAAAGACTTTAGGGTCAGAAAAACAAGGGAGTTTATAAAAATCAAGAAGTTAATTAATATAATAATTGTAATAAAATTAATTGCACTACAATTATTATTATTATTATTATTATTATTGTTATTGTTATTATTATTATTATTATTATTATTATTATTATTATTATTATTATTATTATTATTATTATTGTTGTTGTTGTTGTTACTATCAACAGTGTAAAGAATTTATAAGAAATTAGTGGGCAGCCGAGATACTATCTGGTCCCAACTCCTTTAGGAATAGTAAAGGTAATCCTACTAAAGATATGAGCGGTAACATGCGCCCCAATGCCCCGAGTCATAGAGAACTTTTGAATCCGCTTAAGCAACGAAATAACATCTGCCTCTAATTCTCCAAGTGAGGAAAAGGAGGAAGGTAGAAATCTATACTACCTAGTGCTTCCCAATTCGCCTGATATTTGACACGCTTACGATGTGCCACATCAACCTCCTACCACACGACCAGCCACTAAAGCATACAACTTGATTGTGTTAATCGCGATGACGACCTAAGCAAATCGACACAAACATCAAGCACCCCATCCAAAGAATAGAGCAACAAGTCTGTGGGACGAAAGAGTTTTTGATGTTCATCACATATCCCAATGCCGACTTCCTTAACAGCAAAAATCCCAGATTGATAGCAGATGTCCAAAAGGGTATCACGAACCATATATATATGTCGATGTTTAATACCCACAATACAAATGTACGACACGACATGCTAATCACCATAGATATCTCCCCCAACTATCCGAAAACAAGCTAAGCATGGGTTCAGTGCTGAACCAGATTAAGTGTGCCAAAAGATGGTGATTAGTAGTAGTACTTTTGCAATAGAATTGTAGTAGCATGATTAGCAATTTCAATGATGTATTTTCTACTACTTAGTTTGATTCTTTAGTTATTGTTTTGGTTTTTGTAATATTTAGCAATAATTAAAACATTTGACTAATTACTAGCTAAAGTACATAAATAAATACTAATCAAGCTAGTACAAAACATAAAATGAAGCATTAGCTAAGTGATTAAAAAAATGGAATTTAATCAAGCTTCTTAAGTATCTCTTTGTCATAATAATCATGCTTGATCCTGCAGGTTCATTAATGAACTAGGATCAAGCATGATTATTATGACAAAGAGATATTTAAGAAGCTTGATTAAATTCCATTTGGTATCAGTTGGCCTTGTTCGACATGGACCATCCTCGATTTAACTTCTAAAATTGAGGACAATTTTTTTTGAAGAAAGAGAGTGTGAACCAGATTAAGTGTGCCAAAAGATGGTGATTAGTAGTAGTACTTTTGTAATAGAATTGTAGTGGCATGATTAGCAATTTCAATGATGTATTTGCTACTACTTAGTTTAATTCTTTAGTTATTGTTTTGGATTTTGTGATATTTAGCAATAATTAAAGCATTTGACTAATTACTAGCTAAAGTACATAATTAAATACTAATCAAGCTAGTACAAAACATAAAATGAAGTATTAACTAAGTGATTACAAAATGGAATTTAATCAAGCTTCTTAAGTATCTATTTGTGATAATAATCATGCTTAATCCTGGTTCAAGTGCAAAAAAAAAAAAAAAAACAATGGAATCCCCACTCGATAACATAACATAGATTCATAGTTTGACCCAAACTGGAAATAGAAACTGCATAAGCCAATCAAATGTGCGCTCCTCCTGCTGAGAACGCCACAAAGCTTTTTGTCATGGGGATAAGGAGAAAGTCGATTCCACAAATATAGTAACATTTGCAAAATATATGTCAGTCGTTTTTTCATGAGTTTGGGGCAGAGATCTCACTAGGATTACTCAGAATATATGTCAACCACCTTTTAATGACAACAATAACAATGATTATTATTATGATTATGATTATTATTATTATTATTATTATTATTATTATTACTACTACTACTACTACTACTACTACTACTACTACTATTACTGTGATTACTATCTATATTTATATCTAGTATGCATATATAATCTAATCTCATGTAAACTAATCTAATCCTAGTATATTAAAACACACCCTAAATTTACAATTGGAACCCCCCCTCCTTCATTCTTCCCCTCTAGCTACTCTCCAAGTGACACCTGTTTTTTTTTTAAATTTTTTTTTGGGTTTTTCTAAGTTATGCCCTTGAGTTTTTCGACTTTCTAAGTTGTGCCCATGCTTTTTGAAACTTCTAAGCTATGCCCCTCAACTTAGGTTTTTTAATTAACAGTGCCTACTCCATTAACTCAATGTTAATAGATCCAATAAAATGAGTTGCATTTTGTGGGAGGGTAATTTCCCTTCTAAAATTCTAAGGTTTTTAGCTGATTTTTACCATTTATAATTAATGTATTTGCCTAAAATAAATTATCCATTGCCCTGCAAATGATGCATTTCCCTAAAATAAAGGGCGAAATTCAACTAAAAACCCTAGAATTTTAGAGGGAGAATTACCCTCCCACAAAATACAACTTCTTTTAACGGATCCATTAACGTTGAGATAACAGAGTGGGTACTATTTATTAAAAAACCTAAGTTGAGGGGCACAACTTAGAAGTTTCAAAAAGCATGGGCACAACTTATAAAGGCGAAAAACTCAGGGGCATAGCTTAGAAAAACCCTTTTTTTTTCTTAAAAAAAAAGTGGAAAAGGAAAGCCATTGTATTAAATCCTCACAAAGGAGGCGAAGACGTGAAGTTTAGCACATAGAAACTGAAAGGTCCCGACCAAACAAAACCTCTCCTTATTATAATTAAGAGGAGTTATGAAATTAATTGTAATTCTCCTTGCCTTTCTTCACAATAAAGCAGAGTTTATATAGAAGTACAACCCTACTCTTTCTCTAGAATATTCCTTGACCTAATATATATACAAAATATATGGAAGAATATTTTCTATATTCTCTATCACACTCCCGGTGTAACAACCTAGAAATTAATTCCCTATTTAAAAATCCTAATCCTTTACGGAATTAAAACATAAAATAACATTTAAAGAGGAATTTTCAAAGCATTACCTCCATCGTGTTCAAACGACTATTGCATTTTTCAAAGTTGCACAGCAAAAATTTTTAACCGAAGCGTCTTTAATTTGTTGAGTTTCGAACCTCAACAATTATTAAAAATTGATAAAGACGAAAACCAGAATTAAAACTTTAAGATAACTTATTACATTTTGGAGCCTTTAAGGCCAACCAAAACCAACTTAAGCAAAAGGCAAATGTTAGTCACATACTTAGTATCATAAGCAAACTCAATATAAAGCAAATGAAAAATAAAACGACGAACTACACTCTGCTCAGACCCCAACCATGCTTCATGCCCCACCTGTAGCTTACTTTATTTCTTCCCTACTACTCACCATTAAAAATGGGTTGTCGTAGGGCCGAGATAAAGTCAAGGCCAAATGCGCACATAAACATAGATTCAACAAAAGCTGAGTACGTATATACAAAAGAAATGCACACCCTAACACGAAACCCTAATATAAGCAAAAATAAACATTTGCATTCAACTTAATTTAATTAACATTATTTATTTTATAGTTGGATACGCATCGAACGGGCCTAATAATAGTTGTCCACTAGGACGCCCTCCAGGGAGCAATACTCGGTAGCAAATCGAGCAACAAATTCCACCATAAGGCGATTTGGATCTCAAAATAAATAAAAGGGGTGCACGACGTCTCATGCCCCCTACACGAGCATAATAGCTCTCCCCATGTGTCCATACTCAAAGTATATACGTCCAAAATAAATAAAAGGGGTGCACGACGTCTCATGCCCCCATGTGTCCATAATAGCTCTCTTTTCCTTGGCTGAGGGGTGAGCCCCTGGCATTTTAGTGTTTGGAAGGAGGGTGATCCTCGTCCTTGGCCGAGGGGTGAGCCCTTGGTACTCAAAATTTGGACAGAGGGTGATCCTCGTCCTTGGCCGTGGGGTGAGCCCCTAGAACTTAGTTTTTTGGACGGAGGGTGATACTCGTCCTTGGCCGAGGGGTGAGCCCCTGGCACTTAGTTTTATTTGGACGGAGGGTGATCCTCGTCCTTGGCCGAGGGGTGAGCCCCTGACACTTAGTTGTTTGGATGGAGGGTGATCCTCGTCCTTGGACGAGGGGTGATCCCCTGGAACTTGTTAAAGTATTGGAAGTGATAAAATCTAAAAAGAACACTTTTTATTATTGACTTTATCCAAGATACAAGTACTTACATTTTATATTGCAAAATGTCCTGATCTATGCTGTCGACTAAGCATGTTGTTGCTATCTGTTTATTGTAGGTGACTCTCGACCTTGTCACTTGTTTCCACCGTTGCGCCCCTTTTTAGGAATGTCTGTCGAATGCCAAGGGCGGTTGCAGTGGCTCGACTTTTAGGAGGAGGGTAGATTCAAACCCTTCCCAGGTTCGGCTCCTAGGGGAGGGTTGATTCGAACCCTTCCTAGCTTTGAGGTGCCCCCATATTTGACTCAGGGGTCCTCTCTGGTTGGTCGGCTCCTCGTTAAGACATTGATTACCCCCATTTTGGGGGTTCTCTTCACAACTTTTCATGAGGAGGACCAGGACGCCTTAGCCCAGCTGTTGCAGGAAGAGGGAGGAACCTCTGGATGGTTTGCCCTTGCCTGTTGTTGGGCTGACCCAGGGTCAGTCAATTGGTTGTATCAGAACCACACTGGTGAGTTCTAAACCTCATTATTCCTAGGTCGGGTGGCCTGGGCGAGATACGTGAATTCCCACTATTGTCTTTATGGATCAACTCGGATCCCAAATTCATTCGGTGAGGCTTTGATGCTCTCGGCCCAAAATGGGGGGTTCTGATCTTTGAATAGGTTCCCCGTTGTCAGCCACCGGCGTTTGCTGAGGCTTATCTGGTAAGGGCTCGACAAGTTTTTGTGTTGTGGGACACGACACCCTTACCAGTTTCAAGAACCGAGAGGCACGGGGTGAGAAGTAACGGTGTTGGTGTTACTCCTTTTCCCGCGTTCCTGTCGAACTTGTTCCTAATGCCTCTATTTCCTGTCGAACTTAGTCTTGAGTAACTTTGTTTGTTTTCCCCCTTTAATCAGGGGGTCGGTTAGTTGCATATAGCAACTTTTGTTTGTGGAACTATGGGGATAATTTTTGGTACCCATGGTAATTTCAAGAGAGGGAGAGAGAAAGAAGAGGAGAAAAGGAGGGTTTTTTTTATAGTAATTTGTTTTTTTGGTGGTAATTTTTTGTTGTATTTTTGCCTTGAGTACGTGCTTCCTTTTATAGGCATTTTTCACCCCTCCACATTTAATGACATTAAATGCGGTTTTTTAACTCAGTCGGCTCAGTCATACTGTGTTGCCCCCATTCATCCTGGGTGATCATCCGTAATTCATACAACATTTCCTTGTCCTAAGTAGTGATGAATACTATGTACGCTATCTCATGTTTGATGATGGTTTGTATCATGCTTAAGTTACGTTATCTCTGACTTTGTTTCGAAACATTTTCAAACTGATGAGTTCCGATACCAAAGAGCATGGACCAGGATGGTGGCGTTTTAGGACAAGGGAATTGTACCGAGTGTACTCCCATTTGCCGAATAGCCACAAGAGGTAAGGTATGATTTCGTGTTTGCATTTAAGGGGGGATTGCTGAGTGGGAGGTTCCTATGTCCCCTGTGTCTGAGCCGAACCTTGGGTTAAATCTGGGCATTCCTTTGATGAACAAGGAGGAAGCCATGGCGGCTTGTTACTTTCAAACTTATAAGCGGATTCAAAAGAAAGAAACTTATGCCCAATTTCCTGATTATTGGGTTCCGGACGAGAAGGATTTCGAAGATGAATACTTCTTGTCGGCTCTGGGGCTGATCCAGCACTATCTGAAGGGTATGCCTCTAACATTACCTTTTTGTGTTATCTGGTTATTTTAACTTATATTTTTCATTGCTTTCTTACAGAGGAATCCCTCAAGAGATTACACGGCGACATGTCGGGGAGGATAACGACGACGTCCTTAGTGGCTGCGAGGCTGAGGAAAACCCTTCAAAAAGGAGACGTTAAATTCCCTCCTCCTCCGAGGTACATGTATTTCCTATAATAATGCTTTTAGAATGAGTTCTTTTATCTGATCTATCTTTCATTCCTTGCTCAGGACCCCGGTCGATCCAGGAAGAGGAAGAGACCTGCGCATGCTGCTATCCCTGCGCCCAGTCGGGTGAGCCGATCGCGGTCACCCCATCCTGAGGATGTTCCCCGTGATAACAATGATCGCTTTAATGTGTCCGAGATGATAGGCGATCATCCGACTGAGGAGGTTATAAAGGTTGAGGGGAGCCGCCCTCTTGGGGTTATGGCTGAGGTATCTTCTTGCCCTGGGAATGTTATGGATGATCCTGAGGACCCTGGGTATGCCGAGGCTGAGGCGAATGCCAACAAGGCTGACAAAGGAAAAATGAAGGTGAAATTGCCACCCCGTGTAGGGGATGCTATTACTTTCTCTCGGTTGTCTTTGGCCGAGAAGTATTGTCGGATCAACCAAGGTATGAAGTTGATCTGCTCGTCTGAGGATAAGAAAGAGATGAGATGGATAGGGAAGGAGCAAGTTGATTTTCTTCATGAGAATTGGCTGCAGGTGTGTTCCGGATGTTGCCCTTTCTTCCTTGTTTTTCTTATGTGGATCTGACTGAATCCCTTTTTTGCAGATGTCGGTTCGGCTGCATGCTTTATCCAAGCATTTTTGTGATGTTACTTCTATAGACGTGTATGCCCTTTCTTCTGAGTTAAGTGCCCTGAGGGAAGAGTAGAAGGTTCTGTTGGGACGGATTCAAGCTGAACTTGCACAAGCTTTGTCCAAGCAAGTTGAGTTGGATGTGGTCCGATCCGAGCTTGATACAGTTAAGTAGGAGGTGTTTGATGCCTTGTTACATCATAATGAAGCTTTGAACAAGCCGAAGGGGAAAAGGCCCACCTGAAGAAGGATTTGGCGGATAGCCAAGTGTTGGCTGAGGAGGAAAAAGAGAGGGTGATTTCCCTCATCGGGATTTTGTATGAGATGAGCCACGACTTCTATGATGATCGGTGGGAGAGTACCAAGTTGTTACCCTGCCGAGATGCTCTTATTCGCAGCTGGAAAGGAACTGATTAGGCCGCAGACTATATTGCGGATATGAGTCTGGAAGCAACTGACGTGGAGGGTCAAGCTGTAAAGGGGAGGATGCTTCAGACGCTCGGCAACATTTGTGCTGAGAAGAGAGAGGAAATTCAAGCTGAGTATGAGCGCCTCCGTCAGGAAGAAGAGGACTGGATGAATGATCAGTTGAGGGAGGAGCTTGAGAAAGAATTTGATGCTATTGATCATTTAGAAGGTCAAGGCGAGTTTGATGTTGCTGAGGTCGATCGTTTGGCTGCCAAGCTTGGTGAGGATAGCTTGAATGATGATGACCGAGAGGTGGGGGAGCCTGAGATAGAACTTCGTTCAAAGAAAAATGTTGATCCTTCCTCTACTGATCTTGATGTCGAGCCTCAGCTTGATCCTCCTTTTGTTTAGTCTTGTAACTTATTATGTATAATGTTACTTTTTGAGAACTTCATTAGCATTTTGTAATGAAACTTGGTTTGGTTTATCATTATAAGTGATGATTTACGTCCTTTTTCTAAGTACATATGTTTCCGTAATTTGGGTCATGACATTTCATTGAAAATAAAATGTAATTTCTTACAATGTTTAGATATTTTATGCCCTCAATTACATGTTTTGCTGATAAAACTTCCAATTACTACTCAAAAAGGACTTAAATGTAGAACTTCTTCAGATTGTCTTTGTTCCATGGCTGAGGCAATAACCTGCCTTCTTCATCCTGTAGTCTATAGGACCCTGGCCTGATAACCTCTTTTAATTCATACCCTTCCCATTTTGGAGTTAGCTTGCCTTTAATAGGTATTCTTCTAGTGGCCTCGAATTTCCTGAGGACCCAATCACCCTTCTCGATTGGCCGAGGGGCCACTCTCTTGTTAAAATATTTGGTTATCCTTTGCTTGTAGGTGATTCATCTGAGGAGAGCATCAGCTCTCGTCTCAGGTAGGAGGTTGAGATCCACCTTTATTTTTTCTTCATTCTTCTCATACTCTTAGTATGTGATCCTGGGTGAAGGTAATCCTACCTCAATGGGGAGAACTGCTTCACTGTCGTATACCAAGGAAAAGGGAGTATGACCTGTTGCTTCTTTAGTGGTTGTCCGAGCTGACCAGAGAACTCCGGGTAGCTCATCAACCCATGAGCCCTTGGCTCCTTCCAGCTGAGTCTTTACTCCTTTCAGTATGATTTTGTTGGCAGCTTCGGCTTGGCCGTTGGTCTGAGGATTGGCTACAGATGTGAATCTCGTCTGAATGCCGAATTGAGAGCAATATTTTCGAGTAGGTCCACTGTCAAATTGTCGAACATTATCTGAAATAAGCATTCTGGGGTGCCAAAACAAGTGATAATGTTCTTCTATATGAACAGCCTGATGTGCTTGTCAGTAATGCTTGCCAATGATTCAGCATCAATCCAACTGGTAAAGTAGTCCACAACTACTAAGAGGAACTTCTTATGTGCTACTGTTGGTGGGAAAGGACCAAGTATATCCATTCCCCATTTGTCAAATGGCAAAGTGGGCATGATGGCTGCCAAATCTTATGAAGGCCTGCGTGGTATGTCCCCATGCATCTGGCACTGCTTGCATTTTTGGACGAGGGCTAAGGCATCCTTCCTGATGCAGGGCCAATAGTACCCTGTCCTGAGAGTTTTGCTTGCGATGGTGCGTGCTCCCTGATGACTACCACACGCCCCTTCGTGTATTTCTTGTAGAATATAGCTTCCTTCTTCCGAGGTGACACACTTCAGCAGTGGATGAGTGTAGGAAAGTTGGTATAACTGTTGGTTATACCAAAGGAAATTCCGACTAAAGGTCTTCATCCGAGCCTTTTCTTTTTCTTCGAGGGGTATCTTGTTGTCTCTTAAGTAAGACATGATTTCATTCCTCCAGTCTGACTGTTGCGATACTGTGTTGATGTTAAATTCATTGATGCTAGGTTCAGGCAATACTTCCCAAGTAATGGTTCGGGGATGAGTTCCCTCAGCTGAGTTGGCGAGTCTGGCGAGAGCGTCAGCCTATTGATTTTCTGACCTGGGGATGTGGCCGAGGGTGAAGTGCTTGAACTGAGCTATGAGCGTTTTACATTTTTGTAAATATTTTCATAGCTTCTTCTTTTGCCTCGTATTCCCCATATATCTTCCTTACTACCAATTGAGAATCTGAGACCACCTTGATGGAGGTGGCTCCTGCTGCCTCGCATAGCTTTAGTCCGAAGATGAGTGCCTCGTACTCTGACTCATTGTTGGATGCTGTAAATCTAAACCGCACGGCGTACTCTATCCTTTCACTTGTACTTGTTTTGATAAGTAGCCCGGCTCTACTCCCTCCTTTGGTGGCCGAGCCATCGATATATAATTCCCATGGGTGACCGATGTCCTGAGTGGTTGGCCTATTTCTGCATTCTACAATGAGGTCAGCCAACGCCTGAGCTTTGATGGCTCTCCTTGGTTCATATTGAAGACCAAAATTCGAGAGCTGGTTGGCCCATTCCGAAATCTTGGTGGCCTGGAGTGGTTCTTCCCTTCTATTGCTTTCTGAATGGGTTGTCCGATTAGGACCTTAATATGATGAGCTTGGAAGTATGGTTTCAGCTTTCTACTTGATATGCGCCTTGATATGCGTTTCTCACGAAGTAGACAGGATACTGAACATGTTCTCTTTCAGCCACTAGGATAGCATTGAGTGCATATTATGATACAATAAGCTAGAGGAATAATCCTTCTCCTGGAAGGGGAGAGACCAGTTTTGGAATCTGAGAGAAATGTTCCTTTAACTTCTGGAGGGCTTCCTCGGCCTCGGCATTCCAGCTGGATGTTGCCTTTTTAATGCTTGAAAGAAGGGCAAGCTCTTATCAAATGACTGAGCCTAGAAACGACCGAGGGCTGCGATACATCCGGTCAACCTCTGTACTTCCTTGACCGTCCTTGGTGACTGGATTTCTGGGATGGCCTTGATTTTGTCGGGATTAACTTCCATGCCTCTTTCGTCTACCCGAAATCCAAGGCACTTTACTCCCTTTACCCCAAAAACACATTTCTTGGAGTTTAGCTTCATATTGAATTTCATGTGTGTTTCCAAGGTTTCCTTCATGTCCTGGACATGATCTGAGGCTAGCTTGATTTTGATGATCATGTCATCTACGTATACCTCAACATTTCTTCCAATTTGCCTTTCTAAGAGCTTGTTGACCAGACATTGATATGTTGCCCCGACGTTCTTTAAGCCGAAGGGCATGACATTATAGCAGTAGTGTAACGACTCGCATTTTAGCAACGTTGTTTTCGGAGAAAACAACAACACGGATCATTATTAACCATAAAATTTTAATATCAAATTCATTAATGACAGCGGAAGCTCTAAACTTAATTCAAATTATTCAATTAAACCAATCGATAGTCCAAAATAGCTAAATTACCAAAGTCCAATATTATTAATCAATTACGGAGAATCCACTAAAACTATTACAAAGGCTAGAAATTGACATCAAGATAATTAAAATACTATACTTGCTTGCTCACAATCCCAGCCCTTGCGTAACCCAATCAATCATCTCTTGTACCTGAAAAAGGATTTTGGGGTCCACAATCAGTGGGGAGTAATTAGATTGTTCTACTTAATCAGTAGAACATAATTAGGAACATAATAATTAGAACAGATCAATAGAACAGTCAAACAAGTCAACAGGAAAATCAATCAAAGGCATTCACATTCAAGTACGCAGCGGAAACAAATCATAACAGAATGTTCAACCAAGACTCTCGAGACAAAATTATTCCAATTCTCGATTTCTAGACTCCACTATTGACTTTCAAGTTCTAGTTCAATTCAAGTGCTAATCCGTGACACAGTCATATGCTCGTAAGGGGTCAACCACAAAGGATCTACTTCCCCCAACTTTCCTTGTCTCATGCCGGGTCAACCACAAATGATCTACTTCCCGAGCACTGGGATCCAGAACTACCCCAAAACCGCAGAAGGGGCAGTGGCTTCGACTATACCTATGTTCATGGCACTTTAGCCACTAGATAGGCTGTCACTTCATAGTTTATTATCTTTTCAAGTTCAACTTTCTAGTTCACAATTTGACTTTCATTGACACGACTTGAATTCTAATCAATTCTAGTTCAACTTTTACTGACCCAAAAATCTAGACCAGGACTCATTATACTCGACATTGACCAATCATCACACGTTAAAACATCAAACAAAAATATTCATTCAATTCAACAAGTTCAAACATAAAGGTATACAAGAATCATAATTCAACAACATAATTTAATCGTAAACAAGTTCAGAAATCGAAATCTTACCCAAAGCTTACCATAGTCACACGGCTCCTTGCAATAATATCAATACAATAATTCATCATCATAATTCATATAATCCATTCGATCATCAATATAAAATACAAGTTTAAACTAGTTAAAAATAATTCCAGGAACATAATCAAGTTCTAATCTTTTAATTAATTGAACCACAAAAATCCAGTCTTTTATTCTCTTATTTTACTCGACATTTTCGAATCAAACCAGTCAAATAATCCAGTTTTAATCTATTTGAAAAAACACATAATCTTTAATTTATTAATTAAAATAATTTCAAGAATAAGTTCAGACACTAATCTTTTATCAAGAAAATTAGTAAAATCCACTCTTGTATTATAACATACCATTCGACTTTTTCATAATTTAAGCAAGATTAATTCTTTCTTTTGTAATTCTAGATAAATCAAGATTTTATTATTTATACTAAATTAATTAAATAAAAATTAGTACTTTGTTCTATTATTCACGATTTTCAAGTACGAGTTGTTTAAACCAAATTATCACACGGTTTTAACCAAAAGAGAAATCAAGATTAAATCTTTATATTTCAAGAATTATACTAGATTAATAATTAAGTCAAGATTATTATTAAAGACTAATAATAGATCAAGATTTAAGATAAAGATCAAGTTTTTATCATGAACAATACTCGAACCAGAGTCGTAACACACGGCTATCATTCGTTCATCAGCCATACATCATTCAACAATTATTTCAACAATTCTAATAATCAAGAAACATTAAGACAAGCATAAAATATGGTAAAGACATGAAATAAACTTATCAAACAATCATGGAATATCATCATGTCACTCGACATTTAGGACTGAAATAATAACATGCAATTCTAAATTCAATACTATTGATTCTAAGCAATTCTACATAGTTTTAAACCTATTCTAGATATTATATAACTAATCTATCCTAAAGATTAAGCAAAGCAATCTAATTACCTTGCTAGAAGTTTAAAAGAACAAGTTGATTAAGTGGCCTTGTTGGACGAGTGCCTCACGGTTCTCTTTTGTTTTTATTTGGCTTCTTGGTTCAATCTTTAAAGGTTGGAACAATAGAAAAGGTTGGGATTCATTTTAGTGAATTGTGTTGTAGCAAAGTTTGAGAGATTAGGAATTATAAAAGTTGTTGTTTTTCCTTTAGGGTGGACTTGGCCGTGTAACATAAGGAGCAAAGAGGGGTTGGCTTCCTAAATTTTAGTAGGAAGTTAAAATAAAAATAGGATTTTTAGGAAGGGTCAAAGTAGATGTAGATTAATATTGCTTTGTGGAAAATAAAATACTATAATTAAAATAATCCTCACCATAGAGCCGTGGGGTGAAGGATACTATTGAGGGGTTTGAACTCCTAAAATCTAGTAGGGTAGTTAGGAATAAAAGTTGGATTTTTAGATTAAGTTTTAATAGATATAGATTGCTAATTTTGGTTGAAAATAGAATAGAATAGAATAAAATAAATAAAATAAATTAATGAGGGGCCGTGGTTTAATGATTGGGCTAAAGTAAGGTCATAAGATTAAATAAATAAAAAGATGGGGAAAAGAATAGGGGCAGATTTAATTAAAAGATATTAAAAGAAACTAAAAGGAATGGTTTGAATAATAAAATAATCAGGATAAAAGGATTAAAGGAAAATGAAAGGAAAGGTAGAGGGAAAGATGATGAAGAAATAAAATGATCCTGGTCCAAATAATTATAAGGAGGAAAAGGGTAACAACTTAGAGAAAATAGGATAATAAGATAATTAAAGGGATAGAAAACTGATCAAATGGAAAGAGTGAGTAGAAGTGGGCTTGAATTATTTTGGGCCAAGGTAAGAAATATGGTTCAAACACTGAAATAGTTTTTGGGCTTGAAATGAATTCCTGAACTGGATTATTATTCCCAAAGCTAACTTTTAACTTGGGCCAGAAATCATATGAAAAGGCTATTCAAGTCCGGTTACCAAGAAAGGGTCTAAAATCACTTCTAACTCCTACTTAGCCAACTCGTCAATAATTCAACATTAAATTTGAGTCGGTCCACAACTTGAATTGCCTTAAGATGGGGTTTTAGGAACCTAACGGGTCGAGGCTAAATGAAAGAATGTAGGTTAGCCATCAAAAGGGAAATTTTGTTTGACACATTTTATAAAATATTAATAACATAAATTTCCGGAAAATAATTTTAAAAATAATTTTCATTTATAAAACAGGGAATTCATTATTAGTTTTCGAAATAAATTTTTAAGGACAGGAAATACAAACTTATTATCTAAAATTTTAACCCAAAAAATACGGGGTGTTACAAGTAGACTCCCTGATTGGTGATGAATGCTGTGTGTGGTTGATCTTTCTCTACTAGGGGAATTTGGTGATATCCCGTATTAGCATCCATAAAGCTGAATAGAGTGTGGCCTACCGTTGAGTTGACCAGTTTTTCGATTTGGCAAAGGGTAGTCGTCTTTCGGACAGGCTTTGTTCAAGTCTGTGAAGTCCACACACATTCACCAGGTGTTTTTGGGCTTTTTCACCAACACCACGTGAGCCAGCCAACAACACATCTCGGTATTCTTTAAGTACTCTGTCTATTTCTTCTCTTTGTTGATGGCCAAGGGTTACCCTGGCCGTTTCTCCTTCTTGCCCGATTCTTACTTCTTCGTTTTCCTATGCTGGTTGTGGTCGGGAATAACATTTAGGAGAGTCCGTGACAAACATCTCCTTTTCTTTGAGGTTGTCTATTTCCCCTGTCACAGTCGGCTCCTTTCATTTTTCCCCGACCTTCTGGCTCGGTATTTTGAAGTTGTTGACATAGCATTCTCGTGCTGAGTGCTGATCTCCATATAGCCTTCCGACGGACCCTGTGTCCGTCTCATACTGCAGAAGTAGCTGATACGTGGATATTGTAATGACCCAACTTTTATAAGCTGTCAATTTACAAAGGAAATCAACAAATGGAAGGTTTTAAAAAATGAGATAAAATCCAAACTTATTAAGAAGCAACTAAATCATAAGTCTAATCCCAACAAGCTGGGTGAAATCGAAAAAGAAATAAACTAAAAATTAATGTAAGGCTCGGGTTTCTTCTAGAATTCTTGCAAACACACACATCCCGACCCATACGAGAGCCGAATCAAACTTCAGCATTGTCACCTGAAATGTGGGGGGTCCACCATCAGTGGCGAGTAACTAGGTTTTCCCACTTAAATGTGGAACCATAAATCATATAATAAGATAGAATCAACATATAACACACCACATACATAAATAATCATCCATAAAATATATCATAAGTCAAACATACGCAGCGGAAGACATAACATAACATGCATTGGAATATAACACTACATTATAAAAGCCATAAACATCACGGTGATTACTTATCTTTTCCTGTTATTACCCAAATACCATCTTTAAGTCATCTTTAATAATCAATGGACCGGTCACTATTGCTCGTAAGGATTCCCGTGTACATCCCAACTTTCCTAAAATGCGTCGGGTAGAACCCCTGTATCCCACCTATAGCTCTCCTTTGCAAGAACTAAGCCTAAGCTATGACCATAACCCCTAAATAGTAGCCCGTGTACTACTACTTAGACGACTACACATCCTAGAATCCCGAACTGCCCAGAGACCGCAGTAGGGCAATGGCTTCGACTTAACCTGGTATAGCAACCCGTATATCACCAAGCAGGCGTCCACTTCATAACTTATAATTAACATTTTATCTTAAATAGACAGTTCATATCACTTCTTATCTTATCATCTTATCTTATCGCCATGGCCATCGTGAGACCAATAATTATCATAACTTCTTATTCTTATTTCAACTCAACTTCTTATTTCCTTTTTATTCCTTTAATTAAATCTTAATATTCTAAAATTGTCATAAGTAGAAATAAAATCAAATTAACCCTAATAATCATCTTATTCCATTCGACACTTTCAAAAAAAATAATAAACAAAAAATAATTCTTATCAATAGTTACATAAACAATTCAATTAAATAAATCATAAAACAAGAATAAATTTAAAGATTCATCAATCATCAATTAATTGCACAAAACATGATCAAAATTATCCCTTTTTAACTCATTAACATTCGGCCTTCATGAAATAATAACACAAAATTCTTATTTTCATTACTAATCACAATTATCATAAATTCATAATTAAAACAAATTAATTAATCCTAAAATCATATATAATCGATCACATCCAATTTTCTTTCATTACCATCACAATTCATTCATGTCATAATACAAATAACAAAACATCATGCGTTTGTCATCAAATATAACTCACACAACCTTCCTACACATGAGACTACTTGAAGTAGAAATTCTCGAGAACATACATACCCAGTATAGTAAATGCAGCTAACCACTATTAATTGAATTCTCCGAATTCGAAGTCCCCTACAAGTGAACCAACGAAACTAATGAATACCCTCATACTATCCTAAGTACATGTATGTCATAAAATTCCAGCCTCTAAATAAATTTAAAAAGGATTTTTCTCACTAATACCCTTGTGTTTTTGTATTTTCTTAGGTGTACCCACTTTACACAACTTTCTCAGAGGTACCCATCAATTTATTATCGTTAATGAACATAACCAGTTTAATGATGAAACGTTAAACATAAGTTAACAGCGTTAACTAAAACAGTTTCATCATCGTTTTTCTCTCCAACATTTCTTGCCAAATTTTTCAGCGAAAGTTTCCGACCAACTTTTCCGGCGAGGGTTTTCCAACCAATTTTTCCGATACAATTTTTTGACTGACTTTTCTCGTAGATTTTTTCGGCGGACTATTCCGGCGACGTTTTTCCGTCCGAATTTTCGGCGATGGTTTTCGACCGACTTTTCCAGCCATAATGTCATTACAGCTAACTCAATACTAATGTCGTTAGTTATTATTCTCAAATCAGGGTTGATCAAATCGTTTTTTGCAAATTTCGAACTCAAATCTGACCCATAAGGGTTTAAATGAACCATAAAACCTTGAGAGAGGAATTTTTTGATACATAGATTAATGCGCGCAAATATAGGTGAATCTGGAACACAAATCGGAGCTTATCTGGTCGTTTTTTGTAAATTTCCACATCAAATCTAGCCCTTAAAAATAAATAATAAATAAAAAGTGAATAATTAAATTAAAAAAAATAAAAAATAAAAAGTAAAAAATAAAATAAATGAAAAGTATTCAAATAAAAAATTTAAATAATGTAATTAAAAACTATTAATAGTTTTAAAAAAATTATAAAAAAAATTAAATTAAATATAAAATTTCAGTTCAGTTCAACAAAATTCAGTCCAAAGAGACAAGACCTAATTCCCTCTTATTTTTTCTTTAATCATGCATTTGAACTTAACTAACGCAAGTAATTATTTTTAATGACTAGACTTTTCCGACTGAATAAAACTAAAACCCACAAGAAATCAAGTCATTACTTACTAACTAATATCCCAAAACTAACGTCTATCTCTACAACTAATATAGTTTAACCAACACTAAGCAGTACGAAGTCCAAAAGTTCATATTACACTCTATCTAATTAACCACGCTACCAAAGTCTGGATAGAAAACCATAAATGCGGAAATAAATCTACAACTATTACAAAGTAGAGTCCACAAGTCTCTCGTACTCAATCCCAGCCCAAGCACAAGTAGACAACTACTCGTCATCATTACCTGAAAAATAATAACGTACTTGGCGTCCAATGCAGCGAATCAAAATACAAATATACGTCATATACGAAAAACCAAGACAAAACCAAAACTCTTCGAAAACCAAAACCAAAAACAAAATTCAAAACCGAAACCGAAAACTCAAAATCAAAATCGAAATCGAAATAAAAACATAAAACATAATCGAAACCGAAATCAAAACCGAAGACTCGAAAGTCCAACCCGACTGTCCAATACGACTTAAAACTGAGAGTCCATTGCGACCTCGAAAACTAACCGACAGTCTAGTCTTAGCTCGTTGGTCGACCTATGCATCTTCCAACTTTCCTAACACATGTCGGGACGAACCAATTTTCTTTCCCGTAGCACTCCAATGCGAATACTATGTCTAAGTAATGGCCACGACTCCTAAGTTAGCAACCAATGCGTCACCAACCTAGACGACAACACACCCTAGGATCCAGAACTACCCCACAAATATTGAACACAGGGCAGCGACTACGACTTTAACCCAAAATAGCAACCAATGCGTTTCTAAGATAGGCGACTTAAAAATACGAAAAATACCGACATGACCATAAAGATCAACACTCAAAACATATCAACTCAAAAACATTTCGAAATATCCGAAAATCCAAGAAAACCATCCAACACATTCGAAAATTCTAAGAAACCGACTAATTCAAGATTTCATCAAGATTAAAGAACTAATAAAAATTAAATATAAATTTCAAGAAAGAGCTTACTTCGAAACCAACTTTGAAAAGTTACTATTGAAAACATAAAATATTTATTCAAGAATTTAAAGAACTTAAAGAACTCATCAAGAACTCATCATGAACATTATACACGCATGAACCAAATTAACATGAGATTAATTCAATAAAATCAACAACATAATTAAATCAAAGTAATCATAATACTTATAATCTAATTACTGAAATTAAATCTTAAACTTTAAATCATACATAAGTTAATCAAGAACAATCACACATACATAATCATCACCATACACATAACATGGCCCAAACCAGAGACTTATTCATCATTTTATTTAAATCAATCCTATGTGAATCTATGTAAACTTAATTACCAAATTTGAATTAAACAACTAGTTACCTGAGTTAACACAAGATTAAATCCAAACGATGAACTTACAATCAACGAATCGATTACGAACACGACCCAAATTACACGGCCATAACCACGACACCACACGTCCCAGCCACACGAATAACTCGTGCCACCACGCACGACCACCGCGAGCAGGATCTACTACCCTTCGATCACGCATGACCCTCCACCGAAGCACCACGACATGGCCACAATCACCACCGCAGCACGCATGGCCTTCACGGGTACCCACACGGCCACGATCAATAACCCACACGAACACCCTCTTTGAACCCAACCCGGGACAAAACCCGAACCAACAATCTTGATCAAAGTTTTTGAGGAAACTAATACTACATTAGATATGTAATCTAAAAATTATGGAATCTTGTAAAATTGGGTTGAAGAAGTTGATGAAATTGTAGTTTGAAAATGGGTTCAAAAATAGCGTGAGCAAGGAGGAGGAAGATATAGTTTGTGTTTGTTTTGATTGAAGTAAGTATTTTGTAAATGACGTAAGTAACCCCAAAATCCCAAATGCACTCCTATATATAGAGGTATAGGCAAACGAAGGAGCCAAAACATGGTTTATTTACACATAGAGGACCGGCCTAGGGGGCTAATTGGGCTAAGGGCCAACTAATTCTAACTTAGTAAAATCTAAGCCCAAAAATTAAAATGTAAATGAAACAATCAAAAAATAAAAATAAAATAAATCAAGGCCATGGAATAAAATCACAATAAATCACCCAAAAATTAGGGATATTACAATCACCCCTCCTTTAGAAAATTTCGTCCCCAAAATTTCCATAAGCGGGCACAATCAAACATAACTAATCATGCCTAAAAGACAAAGATCATCGGGAATAGCACGTACCGGTTTGGAATAACTCAGGATACTTCTCTCGCATGGACGATTTAGTTTCCCAAGTCGCTTCCTTGGTCTCCTAACTCCTCCATAGCACCTTTAATAGAGGCACTACCTTCCGTCGGAGCTTTCTATCCTGTCGATCCAAAATATAGGTTCGGCTTCAAATCCACCGAATCCACCGTCACCACATATGAAGGGTCACTTACATATTTCCGCAACTGTGAAACATGGAACAGGTTGTGTACCCTAGCAACTCAGGTGGTAGCGGTGCGCCGGGAAGCCACCTCTCCAACTCTCTCGAGGACCTCATATGGACTAACATATCTGGGCCGAAGCTTGTCCCTCAGCCCAAACCGAGCCACGCCTTTCATAGGCGCCACTTTGAGAAAAACCTTATCACCTTCCTCGAAAGCTAAAGGTCGTCTCTGAGAATCCGCATACGACTTTTGATGACTCTGAGCAGCTTAAAGCTTAGCTTGAATGACCTGAATCAACTCAACAATCTCTTTGATATGTTCCGGGCCAATCACCAAAGATTCGCTGATGTCAGTCCAACACAATGGACTAAGATACTTGCGCCCATACAAAGCCTCATATGGGGCCATCTGAATACACAAGTGATAGTTGTTGTTGTAGGAGAACTCTACCAAACTCAAAGATCTCACCCAAGTCTGCTGAAACTCAAGAGCACACGCCTGTAACATGTCCTCCAAAGTCTGAATCGTCCTCTCGGTCTGTCCGTATGGCTTGATGCTTTAGGGCTTAGGGGAACTGTAAGTTCAATGCATACTCAAGAAGAAGGGGTTGAATTGAGTATGTGTGTTTTTCAATCGTTTTCAAAGTTTGTTTATCTTTTTGTGAGGACAACGATAGAACACTAAATAAAGAGTAGGGACACAAAGATTTAACGAGGTCTGTTAACACAAAGATTGAAAAATTGAGAGGACAACGATTCAGACTTTGGTTCAAATACTGAGGTCTGTTCCCACAGTGGTCTCAGTACTACTAAGTCTACATCTGGCAAAGAGAACTGTTCCAAGCTTGTTCTATGTCTGTTCATAGCTTGTTCTTGGCTTGTTCTCTTTACTAGATATAAACTTAAAATCTTTTTGGTCTTTACTTAAAAAACACAAAGAATATTTTCCTAAGTCTATTTTACAAGAAGATCCTAGAAGTACAAAAATTAAAAGACTTCAAGCTCTTGACTTCTGATTCTTCAAGTATCTCAAGGTCTTCAGATTTGCCTTGAAGAGTTCTCACTTGAATTAACCTGTTCAATTACAAACATACATAACAATCAAGTGTAGAGAACTGGTTTGTCATCCATCAAATCAAACATGATTCAACAATTTCCCCCTATTTGATGATGACAAACCATGAAGTTCCCCTGAGAACAGTAACCAATTTTTTTAAGATAAAACAACTGTTCAGAGGAACTGGTCTTGCATTGTGCCTGTAGTCAGTTTCATAATCTCAGAGAATTAAAAAAAAGCAGACTAAAGCACAATTAGACTGATTACAATGGTCAGTCACTCATCACATTACTCAATTAATTATTGAGTTTCAGCATTAAACCTGTAACCTACAAGATTTATCAATTATCAAATGTAGCAAGAGAATTTTAAATTCACTTGGAAGAGGTTCTTCCAGTTGGGATGGATAGGAGCATTTGATCTGAATTCAAATTGCTCCTAGGCATAAAGCTGGGCCATCTCTAACAAGGTCTTACCTTGTTCAAATTTCTACACTTGACACTAGGAACTTCACCTGTCCTTTTCCCCCTTTTGGCATCATCAAATGACAATATTAACACAGCACAAAAATTAGGAGAAGCCAACAAGTAAAGTCAACACAAGGATAATATAAACACAGCATTCTAGAGATGATGTCCCAAAAGTGAGTACCTGCAACTCACAATCCAAAAAGTCAAAGTGCACACACAAGTTAAATAATTATACAGACCAGGACCATTCTGCAGAGAAATTATTTAGCATAAATGGTCAAAAGCTAAGAATAGTTAATTGTTCAGGGAGGCCAGATAATTGAAAGTTTGAGAGATAGGTTAGTAGGGTAGTGGGGTAAGCTAAGAGGAGTTAGAGTTAGCATCATCATCAAAATCCTCAGTAGAATTCTCATCCTCCTTTTCTGCACTCTCCTCCTGCTGCTTCTTCTTGACTTGGGCAATGATGGGAACTAGTCTCTTAGTGGTCTTGGGTTTGATGCTGGAAGAGGAGGCAAGCTTTTCTTCATGGGAGTCCAACCGTACTGATATGTTCGTGATTGATCCATCCAGAGAAGTGCATAAGGCATTCACACTGGCCATCATCTGTTGCAATAATTCTCCATGTGTTTGCACCTGTTTGGACAGTGAACCAGTAGCTTCCTCAGACCTTGAGCTGGTTGTTCTTCTGACCCCAATGGTTCTCTCTTCATCCCTCATTTTCAGCATACCACCCTCAAAGGTCATTCCTTTCTGACCTAGAATCTGGTTGGTGAGTACAGACATTTTCTTGATCTCACCACTCAGATGCACCTTCCTACTTTGGAAAACAAGAGTAAGCCAGGCACCATAGGGTAGAGAGTGGTTTGACCTTTCCAGAATTCTAACCATGTGGGCTAGCATGAGACCAGGGAGACTCAGCTTGAACTTCTCATATAAGAAGTAGATAATCACATCATCCTTTTTTCTTACACCCATTCTACCCTGAGCCCTAGGGAGTACTATCTTAGAGGCTACTGTATGGAACAACCTCATCACTGGTTCCCTTAGTTGGCCAATAACATAGCCAGAACCATCATTTGGAGAACCAGTAAAGAGAGTGGTCTGTATGTGTTCTGTACTGACCTCAGGAATAGTAGGCCAGTTGTCCTTTGAGTAATCACAGAACCCACTTCTTGGTACACCAGTACCTTCCCTAGACTATTCTTAGACAGAGTGTTGTCGACCCCTTCGACCTCACTCCAGACCTTCCCTTTGTCTAGTTTTCCTAATTTTGAGTAGAATTCCTCAACACAAGTCTCAAAGACATCCACCCTTTTGTCAAACAGTCCTTCCCAACCCTAGAATTCTATAGCTTCCTTAAACTCCTCTAGAAAGGGTTGACTCATCCAAGACTTAGGACATGCAAACCCAAACAAGAGACCCCTACCACTTAATTCAAACAGTTTTTCAGAAGTGGTCTTACCTTTCTTCTTGGCTGAGGCCTTTTCAGGAGCAGAATCAGCCTTCCTCTTCTTTTCAATTGGGATTTTGGTTGTAGGCTTGGGACTCTCAAAGGCTTTGCTCTTCTTTGCTATACTTTTTAATCTTTTCTTCTTTTCTTCCTTCTTTCCCACTGGAACCTCCTCAGCAGGCTGCTTTTTTATTTCATCCTTGCAAATCCTTGACCTCAAGGGTCTTGTCCTCTTCCCAGTCTCCTTTTCCCCTGTACCACCCCAGTAATTTCGACATCCATGTCCTGTGCATGTGTGTCTGCATCCTTTTTTTCTGTCTCTTCCTTCTCTACTTCATCCTCCTCAATGCTTGGCACTGGTTTCTCAGTGATCTAAGGGGTTGGTGAAGGTGTCTTTTGTGGTTGTGGAGAAGGTGATCGGGTTGTTTTTTTTTGTAGTGAAGAGGAAGGTGGTGTGTTGGGCTTTAAAGGTGGAGAAGGAGTTGTGGCTTTTGAGGGTGATGGTGGTTTCAGTGGAGGTTGAGAAATAGTAGGTTGTGGAGAAGGTTATTTAGGTGATGGAGAGGGTGATTTCCTTGATGTAGAGGGTGATGGCTTAGATGGGGATGGAGTTCTTTGGGGTTGAGGTGGTGGTGATTTTGGTGAAGATGGTGGTGGTGATTAAGGGCTTGGTGGTGGAGTAGATTTCTCCTTAGGCTTACATGCATCTTTGGATTCAACAACTGTTTCCTCAGTGGCTTTGTCCTTGACTTCTTTCTGCTTTTCTTCTCCTTTGTGGTGTTCAATAACCACATCAGTACCTGATTCCTTCTCGACCTTAGAAGGTGTGAAACTAGGTAATTGGCTTAGTCCTTTGCATTTCATCCTTGAAGCTTTGTTCTTCTTTCTTCCCATTTTCGATTGATTCAGTAAGTTTGATGAGAGAGAGAGAGAAACTGATTGAGAATTCTTGAAAAGAGATTCTTTTGATGATGCTTAGGGTTTGAGAGAGAAGAGCAATTAGAGAGAGAGAGACGGTTAGAGAGAGATTTCAATGTGAAAGTAAGAATTAAAGTGAAGGAAATTGGCAGTTAATAGAAGAGATAGGAGGGAAGTTACTTTACATTGTTCACAACGGTCATATGTCAGAACAATTAAGTTCTCAATTTCAAAATTGAGGGTTCAGCAATAAAATTATATATAACCGTTGTAAGGGACTGGTCTGACGATGGTCTTACGCTGATCTGTATTTATTAAAAACTTGAGGCATCTTTTAGTTAGGCAACTTAGCGATACCACGCATTGGAACAACATCAACATAAGAACTTTGAGACCACTTGCATATATGACATTTAAAAGTTAACCAACCTTACTTATGTACACTAAGGATCAAAAAGTCAAACATAGCCAAAAGGGGAAAGATAAGTCCAAAAGTCAAACATACCCTAATCCTTATCATACCAAGTAATGTGTGGAGTTTGACAAACACTTCCCTGCTTAGGGGTTTAGTGGAAATATCAGCCAATTGTTCTTCAGATCTGCAAAATTTAAGATTCACATTTCCTTTTTCAACATTACCTCTGAGAAAATGATGTCTGATTTCAATATGTTTGGTTTTAGAGTGCTGGACAGGATTTTTAGAAATGTTTATAGCACTGGTGTTATCACAAAATATGGGAACACTTCTGGAACAGACCCCAAAATCCTTAAGTTGTGTCTTTATCCAAAGCAATTGAGCACAGCACAAAGCAACAGCTATGTACTCTGACTCAGTTGTGGATAAGGCCACTGAATTTTGTTTCTTAGATCCCCATGATATGAGACAAGAACCTAAGAAGTGAGCCATTCCTGAAGTGCACTTCCTGTCAACACTAAAACCAGCATAGTCAGCATTCGTGTATCCTAAAAGATCAAAATTACTTCCCTTTGGATACCATAAGCACATGTCCTCTGTACCACTAAAGTACCTAAAAATTATCTTAACAGCTTTTAGATGAGACTCTTTTGGGATGCTTTGAAATCTAGCACACAGCCCAACTGAGAACACTATGTCTGGTCTACTAGCTGTTAAGTAGAGAAGTGAGCCAATCATACCTCTGTATAGCTTATCCTTAACATCCTTTCCTTTCTCATCTAGGCTCAGTTTAGAAAAGGTAGGGATAGGTGTGTCATAGGACTTGCTATCTTGCAGACCATTTCTCTTGAGCAGCTCCTTGAGATACTTTTGTTGGTGGATCATGATTCCATAATCCAATTGCTTGATTTGGAGCCCTAGGAAGAAGCCAAGTTCTCCCATCATACTCATCTCAAATTCACTTTTCATTAGGTCTGCAAACTCATCACATAAAACAGAATTAATAGCCCCAAACGAAATATTATCAACATATACCTTGACCACTAACATATCTGCTCCCCTTTTCTTTAAGAATAGAGTTTTGTCCACTGAACCTGTCTCATAATGATTTTCAATAAGAAAGCTAGAGAGTTTCTCATACCAAGCACGAGGGGCTTGTTTGAGGCCATAAAGAGCTTTGTCTAACTTGTAGACATGATCTGGACAAACTCTATCCTCAAAGCCAGGGGTTGTTCCACATACACATATTCTTTCAAATAGCCATTTAGAAAAGCAGTTTTAACATCCATTTGAAAGAGTTTAAAGTTCATGTGGGCAGCAAAGGCAATTAAGATTCTTATTGGCTCTAGCCTAGCTACTGGAGCAAAGGTTTCATCATAATCTATTCCCTCTTGTTGTTTAAACCCTTGAACCACTAGCCTAGCTTTGTTTTCTAACTATAGTACCTGAGTCATCCATTATTTGTTACTGAAGACCCATTTGGTTCCAATAACTGACATCTCATTGGTTCTTGGTTAAAGATGCCAATTTCTCTCAAACTGGTTCAACTCATCTTGCATGGCCAAGATCCAATCAGGATTAGTTAGTGCAATATTATAGTCAGTTGGTTCTGTGTGAGAAAAGAAAGAGAAGTAAGCACAGAAATTCTTCCAGACAGAATTTCTAGTTTAGACTCCTTTTGATAAATCACTAATGATTTCATCAGAAGGATGAGAGTTTCTTTGCTTAAACATGCTCTTTCTTACAGCATTTGAGTCACCTAAGTTAGAACAAATGTTTGTACTGGTTCCCCCTATTTCATTTTCATTTTAAGAGGGTGGACCAGTTTCTTCAGTGATCTCTCCCATTTCATCTTCAGTTGGATGGGTAGGAGAGTCACTGAGTTCAACAACCTATTTAGCATTTCCCTCTGATGCACCAGACCCATTGTTGTTTTCAGGAGGAGTTGGGGGTCTGGTTCAGCTCCAGTGAAATTTGTCATCCCAATACCAAAACCTTCATCATCATTTACTTGCACAGGCTTGTTGAACATGTTAGTTTCATCAAATAGCACATGGATACTCTCTTCAACACACAAGGTCCTTTTGTTGAAAATTTTATATGTCTTGCTATGAGGAGAATACCCAATAAAAACAGCTTCATCACTCCTAGGGTCGAACTTGTCCAAACTGGTCTTACCATTGTTGTGTACAAAACACTTACATCCAAATATCCTTAAATGTTCAATGTTTGGTTTTCGACCCCTTAGAAGTTCATAAGGTGTTTTTCTTAGTATTAGTCTTAGCATAACTCTATTGAGTATGTAGCATGATGTACTCACAGCATAAGCCCAAAATTTCTTTGACAGACCACTCTCTAGAAGCATGGTTCTAGCCATTTATTCTAGAGTGCGATTCTTTCTTTCAACTACTCCATTTTGTTGTGGAGTTATGGGGGCCGAAAAGTTGTGACAGACAGCATGCTCCATACAATAGGTTATAAAGCTAGCATTATCAAACTCTGATCCATGATCAGATCTGATAGATGTCAACTGATGATTGATCTTGTTCTGGACCTGTTTCACGAAGATTTCAAATTCATAAAAAGTCTCATATTTGTATTTAAAAAATGTGGTCCTAGTGAAACGAGAGTAATCATCAACTAAGACAAATACATAACTAAAGCCATTTCTACTTTGTACACGCATAAGCCCATATAAATCCATGTGTACAAGTTCAAATGGTCTAGAGGAACTAACCACTTTCTTTTGTTTAAAAGATGATCTTACAAATTTGCACTTTGTACACTCTTGACAGAGCTGGTCTGCCACATATTTGATGTTAGGTAAACCTATCACCAAATCTTTTGTTCTCAACTTGTTGAGCAAAGTGAAGCTAACATGTCCTAATCTTTTATCCCAAAGCCATTGGTCATCCTCTACAACACTATGGCAGAGGGCACTATTCTGTGAGATTTGACTTAAGTATGTAATATACACATTGTTATGCCTTGTTCCTTCAGAGACCAGTTCCCCTGTCTTAAGGTTCACTATGTGACAAGTGTTTGATTCAAAGTTCACTTTATTTCCCTTGTCACCATAACCTCTTGAGCATATCTCAACTATGTGACAACGGAAATAAAGTGAATTTTGAATCAAACGCTTGTCACATAGTGAACCCTAAGACAGGGGAACTGGTCTGTGAAGGAATAAGGCATAACAATGTGTATATCACATACTTAAGTCAAATTCCACAGAACAGTGCCCTCTGCCTTAGTGTTATACAGGATGACCAATGGCTTTGGCATAAAAGATTAGGACATGTTAGCTTCACTTTGCTCAAGAAGTTGAGAACACAAGATTTGGTGATAGGTTTACCTAACATCAAATATGTGGCAAACCAGCTCTGTCAAGAGTGTGCAAAGCGCAAACATGTGAGATCATCTTTTAAACCAAAGAAAGTGGTTAGTTCCTCTAGACCATTTGAACTTGTACACATGGATTTATGTGGACCTATGCGTGTATAAAGTAGAAATGGCTTTAGTTATGTATTTGTCTTAGTTGATGATTACTCTCGTTTCACTTGAACCATATTCTTGAAATACAAAGATGAAACTTTTGATGAATTTGAAATTTTAGTGAAACAGGTCCAGAACAAGATCAATCATCAGTTAGCATCTATCAGATCTGATCATGGATCAGAGTTTGACAATGCTATCTTCAGAACTTATTGCATGGAGCATGGTGTTTCTCACAACTTTTCAGCCCCCAGAACTCCACAACAAAATGGAGTAGTTGAAAGAAAGAATCGCACTCTAGAAGAAATGGCTAGAACCATGCTTCTAGAGAGTGGTCTGTCCAAGAAATTTTGGGCTGATGCTGTGAGTACATCATGCTACATACTCAATAGGGTTATGCTAAGACCAATACTAAGAAAAACACCTTATGAACTTCTAAGGGGTCGAAAACCAAACATTGAACATTTAAGAATATTTGGCTGGAAGTGTTTTGTACACAACAATGGTAAGACCAGTTTGGACAAGTTCGACCCTAGGAGTGATGAAGCTGTTTTTATTGGGTATTCTCCTCATAGCAAGGCATATAAAGCTTTCAACAAAAGAACCTTGTGTGTTGAAGAGAGTATCCATGTGTTATTTAATGAAAATATATGTTCAACAAGCCTGTGCAGGTAGATGATGATGAAGGCTTTGATATTGGGATGACAAATTTCACTGGAGCTGAACCAGACCCTCTAACTCCTCCTGAAAACAACAATGGGTCTGGTGCAGCAGAGGCAATGCTAAACAGGTTATTGAACTCAGTGACTCTCCTGCCCATCCAACTGAAGATGAAGTGGGAGAGAACACTGAAAAAACTGGTCCACCCTCTCAAAATGAAAATGAAATAGGGGAACAAGTACAGACATTGGTTCTAACTTAGGTGACTCAAATACTGTAAGAAGGAGTATGTTCAAGCAAAGAAGCTCTCATCCTTCTGATCAAATCATTAGTGATTTATCAAAAGGAGTCCAAGCTAGAAATTCTATTTGGAAAAACTTCTGTGCTTACTTCTCCTTCTTATCTCACATAGAACCAACTGACTATAAGACTGCTCTAACTGATCCTGATTGAATCTTGGCCATGCAAGATGAGTTGAACCAGTTTGAAAGAAATCAGGTTTGGCATCTTGAACCAAGAACCAATGAGATGTAACAGCCCCGAAAATTCGGACCCTTTTCCTTCCTTTATAAAACTTAAATTTTACTAAAATCATAGCCCGAATTTCTAGAGTTGCTACTCGTACGCCCACCTCTGATAAGAAGTGGGTATACGAATAAGTAAAAGCAGGATCGTAATGTTTTCAAATTCCAAAATGGATTTCATTCATAAGTACCAAAGCCGTACAATGTTTAAAACCAAAATATTAAAAGTTAAAATAACTTATTACAAGATGTTTAGCTAATGCATAAAGCCTATGATCGAAGGGTTTAGCTAATTCCAACAGGCATTCCTCATCGGCCTCAAACAAGTAAGCCATCCTACTACTCACCTGCACAAAACCCCGAAGGAAAACAACAAACAGACAATAACACAAAAATCAGAAAATCTGAGTATGATCGACTCTACCCCGTAAAACGGTTTTGGTTTAAAAAAAAACAGTTGATTCACAAGAAACATAGAACATTGATTGAACCAATATTTATCCAATTCACAAATTTTAGAGCAATTATTATCCGAGATTATTTAATTGGGAAAGTGAACGCGATAGGGCCTGTTTCATCCCGTCACGGACTTTTCGGCCTGGCCTGCAGCTTGTCGACAGAGTGTCCCGAGTGTATACACCCCTCACAGAACTAATGCGTATCCGCAAGTGCGCGCCAGAAGTTCAGGAGGAGGACGAAAGCAGATTATAACAGTTACAAAGTTTCAACGACGATTCAACACATGTCCGACCTATTGCGTGTCCACCACAACAATAGGCCCACATTGGGTACTCCCCAATGAGACACCGTTCATCACCCTAATAGGTCGTCACCGTTCGGGCTACTTTCCCTTTGAAGATTGTTTCACTTTAAGTTTAGGTTCATTTGGTTTTGAAAATCATTTGAGTGAGAACAATAACCTCAAAATAAATCAATCAAACCAAACTCCGCATTTTAAGAATTCTCCATGAGAATCAAACCATAAGGCAACTTTGCCAATCCGAATTCAACAACTCAATAACTCATCGTTCATTCGTGATAACCACTTATACTTCTTAAATCAAGGCAAGTTCAAACATTCACCAATCCATAACCAAAATTCCATGACATAAATAGTTCATTAAACAATCGAATTGCTAAGACCGTCAAGCTTTTCAAAGTCATGTGCATAAGGGAAAATTTCGAAAGAGTAATAATATACTCATAAACACATTTTCGAAAATATGTATGTATATATATACTAAATAATTTTCAAAATTAGTAGAATAAAATTTCATAAAACATTTGGAGATTTTAAGTTACAAAAATCATAATATAAATACATGGCATGATTTCGAAAATTAGAAATTATATTTTCAATTGATTTTCGAAAATTTCAGATTTTATAAATAAGATAAATAAGCTTACTTTGGACATCTAATGGGTATTTGGTACACAAATTTTATGGTCTAAAGCACATGTACACAACCCTTAGTCCAAAAACAAGTTTTATTTTGATTTTCGAAAATAACGAAAGCATAGTTAGGCTATCTTAAAAATCTGGATAGCAACTAAAGTTGGCATAGAATGCCTTTAAAACCATCAGATTAGCCCTCAAAAACATGGCTAAAACATTCCTTGAATGCCCATGCATTCATACGAAAAATACTACCACTGTGCACACAACTAATCATAATTTTACGTCATCAAAACAATCTTAAAAACAATAACTAAAATAACTACTTAAACATGCATATAACTTCTACTAAAGCATAAAACTATAAAGCATAACTATAAAGCATTACAACTACGCTAGAACATAAAACTAAACATGCTAAAACAAAAGCGTAAAAACAAACTAATCTATCCTAAGCATACAAGAACCTAAGGCTAAGAAAGCGGTAGACATCGAAGCATACCTCAACGTCTGGAAGGCTACTTTAAGATCGCTCCCTCCTTAGAAAATTAGACTCAATTCTCTCGGTTATTCTTCCGTGAAAACTTTTCACTTGTTACTCCTCTTTTATTAGAGGAGAAATGGAAGAAATGTTGAGAGAATTGTTAGGAGTAAGGATGGGTGAAGGAGGCTATTTATAGGATGGGAGGGTGTAGGAAAGTTGTAAACTTTCCATGTGGGACAAGTGGTGTGTGGTGGTGGTGGTGTGCCGTGAGAGAGGGGGGATAAGGGGGGTGAGTGGTGGTGAGCTTGCCTAGGAAGTTGTGTTGTCAAGCTTTAATGAGTTGTTGACTACTTGCTTAATTCATCTAATTATGCGGCAAATAAAATACGTCAAGCATAAAACGACTTTTAAAAATAAAATTCTAATCCATAAAAATATTTTTATTTACCAAAAATATTTTTCCATAAAATAAAATAATTTTTCGCAATATATATATATTATTTTCGAAAATAAGTACATATTTATTTATTTTGAAAATATTCCAACTTCAAAAATAACTTATTATTTTCCGAAAATAATATTACGGCAAAATACTTTATTTTACTAATAAATACCTTTGAAAATAATTCGAAAAGCTCTTTTATAAAATATAAAACCTTTTTATAGAAGATATTATTTTTGAAAATTCTTGAAAAATTACGGGTATTACATGAGATGTCAGTTATTGGAACCAAATGGGTCTTCAGAAACAAAATGGATGACTCTGGTACTATAGTCAGAAACAAGGCCAGGCTAGTGGTTCAAGGGTTTAACCAACAAGAGGGAATAGATTATGATGAAACCTTTGCTCCAGTAGCCAGGCTTGAAGCAATAAGAATCTTAATTACCTTTGTTGCCCACATGAACTTTAAACTCTTTCAAATGGATGTTAAAACTGCTTTTCTAAATGGTTATTTGAAAGAAGATGTGTATGTGGAACAGCCCCCTGGCTTTGAGGATAGAGTTTCTCCAGATCATGTCTACAAGTTAGACAAAGCTCTTTATGGTCTCAAACAAGCCCCTCGTGCTTGGTATGAGAGACTCTCTAGATTTCTTATTGAAAATCATTATGAGAGAGGTTCAGTGGACAAAACTCTATTCTTAAAGAAAAGGGGAACAAATATGTTAGTGGTCCAGGTATATGTTGATGATATTTTATTTGGGGCTACTAATTCTGTTTTGTGTGATAAGTTTGCAGACGTAATGAAGAGTGAATTTGAGATGAGTATGATGGGAGAACTTGGCTTCTTCCTAGGGCTCCAAATTAAGCAAGTGGATGATGGAATCATGATCCACCAACAAAAGTATCTCAAGGAGCTGCTCAAGAGATATGGTCTGCAAGATAGCAAGTCCTATGACACACCTATTCTTACTTCTTCTAAACTGAGCCTAGATGAGAAAGGAAAGGATGTTGAGGATAATCTATACAGAGGTATGATTGGCTCACTTCTCTACTTAACATCTAGTAGACCATATATAGTTCTCAGTTGGGTTGTGTGCTAGATTTCAAAGCAACCAAAAAGAGTCTCATCTAAAAGCTGTTAAGAGAATTTTTAGGTACCTGAGTGGTACAGAGGACATGTGCTTATGGTATCTAAAGGGAAGTAATTTTGATCTTTTAGGAAACACTGATGCTGACTATGCTGGTTTTAGTGTTGACAGGAAGAGCACTTCAGGAATGGCTCACTTCTTAGGTTCTTGTCTCATATCATGGGGATCTAAGAAACAAAATTCAGTGGCCTCATCCACAACTGAGTCAGAGTACATAGCTGCTGCTTTGTGTTGTGCTCAATTGCTTTGGATAAAGACACAACTCAAGGATTTTGGGGTCTGTTCCGGAAGTGTTCCCATATTGTGTGATAACACCAGTGCTATAAACATTTCTAAAAATCCTATCCAGCACTCTAAAACCAAACATATTGAAATCAAACATCATTTTCTCAAAGACAATGTTGAAAAAGGAAATGTGAATCTTGAATTTTACAGATCTGAAGAACAATTGACTGATATTTTCACTAAACCCCTAAGCAGGGAAGTGTTTGTCAAACTCCACACATTACTTGGTATGGTAAGGATTAGATCCTAGTTCCTTAGGACTTATCTTTCCCTTTTTGGTTATGTTTGACTTTTTGATCCTTAGTGTACATAAGCAGGGTTGGTTAACTTGTAAATGTCATATATGCAAGTGGTCTCAAAGTTATTATGTTGATGTTGTTCCAATGTGTGGTATCTCTAAGTTGCCTAACTAAAAGATGCCTCAAGTTTTTAATATATACAGATCAGCATCAGACCATCGTCAGCCCAGACCCCTTCAACGGTTATATCAATTTATTGCTGAAACCTCAATTTTGAAATTGAGGATTTAATTGATCTGACATGTGACCGTTGTGAATAGTGTAAAGTAACTTCCATCTTATCTGTTCCAATAACTGCCTTTTTCTTCATTTTAATTCATTCTTTCACATTGAAATCTCTTTCTAACCGTCTCTCTCTCTCTCTAATTGCTCTTCTCTCTCAAACCCTAAGCACCATCATCAGAATCTCTCTTCAAGAATTCGAAATCAGTTTTTCTCTCTCTCTCTCATCAAACTTACTGATTCAATCAAAATAGGAAGAAAGAAGAACAAAGCTGTAAGGAAGAAAAGCAGAGAACTAAGTCAATCTCCTAGTTTCATACCTTCTAAGGTTGAGAAGGAATCGAGTACTGCAATGGTTGCTGAACACCACCATGCAGAAGAAAAGCAAGAAAAGGTCAAGGACCAAGTCACAACAGAAACAGTTACTGAATCAAAGGCTGCATGTGAGCCCAAAGAGAAATCTACTCCACCACCAAGCCCTAAATCACC
This sequence comes from Salicornia ramosissima, assembly GCA_951394345.1. Lineage (NCBI taxonomy): Eukaryota > Viridiplantae > Streptophyta > Magnoliopsida > Caryophyllales > Amaranthaceae > Salicornia > Salicornia ramosissima. The sequence goes on along the minus strand of OX596237.1, from coordinate 35,574,648 downwards.
ACCACCATCTTCACCAAAATCTCCACCACCTCAACCTCAGAGAACTCCCTCACCATCTAAGCCATCATCCCCTCCATCACCTAAACAACCCTGTCCACAACCTACTATCTCTTCCCCTCCACAAAAATCACCATCATCCTCAAAAGCCGAAACTCCTCCTCCACCATCACCACCAAAGTCCAAAACTCCACCACCCTCTTCACCACAAAAGGAGACAACCCCATCACCTACTCCACAACCAAAAAAGACACCTTCACAATCACCTCAGACCACACAGAAAACAATGCCAAGTACTAAGGAGAAAGAAGTTGAGAAGGAAGAGACAGAGAAGCAGGATGATGACACACATGCACAGGACATGGATGTCGAAATAACTGGGGTAGTACAGGGGGAAAAGGAGACTGGAAAGAGGACAAGGGTCTGTAAGGAAGAAGTCAAAAAGGAGCCTGCTGAGAAGGATCCAGAAGGAAAGAAGGATGAAAAGAAGAAAATAATGAAGAGTTTAGCAAAGAAGGGCAAAGCCTCTGAGAGCCCCAAGCCTGCAACCAAACTCCCAACAGAAAAGAAGAGGAAAGCTGACTCTGCCCCTGAAAAGGCCTCTGCCAAGAAGAAAGATAAGACCACTTCTGAACCACTGTTTAAATTAAGTGGTAGGGGTGTCTTGTTTGGGTTTTCATGTCCTATGTCCTGGATGAGTCAACCCTTTTTATAGGAGTTTAAGGAGGCCATAGAGTTCCAGGGTTGGGAGGGGCTGTTTGATAAGAGGTTGGATGTTTTTGAGAACTGTGTTGAGGAATTTTACTCCAAATTAGGGAAATTAGACAAAGGGAAGGTCTGGAGTGAGGTCGAGGGGGTCAACATCACTCTTTCAAAGAAGAGTCTAGGGGAGGTACTGCGTATACCAAGAGGTGGGTTCTGTGACTATTCAAAAGACAACTGGCCAACTATTCCTGGGGTCAGTACAGAACACATACAGACCACTCTCTTTACTGGTTCTCCAAGTGATGGTTCTGGCTATGTTATTGGCCAACTAAGGGAACCAGTGATGAGGCTGTTTCATACAATAGCCTCTAAGATAGTACTCCCTAGGGCTCAAGGCAGAATGGATGTGAGAAAGATGGATGCTGTGATTATCTACTACTTGTATGAGAAAATTAAGTTGAGTCTCCCTGGTCTCATGCTAGCCCACATGGTTAGCATCTTGGAAAGGTCAAACCACTCTCTACCCTATGGTGCCTGGCTTACTCTGGTTTTCCAAACTAGGAAGGTCCATCTGAGTGGTGAGGTCAAGAAAATGTCTGTCCTCACCAACCAGATCCTAGGTCAGAAGGGGATGACCTTTGAGGGTGGAATGCTGAAAATGAGGGATGAAGAGAGGAGCATAGGGGTCAGAAGAACAAGCAGTTCAAGGTCTGAGGAGGCTACTGGGTCACTGTCCAAACAGGTGCAAACACATGGGGAACTATTGTAACAGATGATGGCTAGTGTAAATGCCCTGTGCACTTCTCTGGATGGATCTATAAAGAACATATCAGCATGGTTGGACTCCCATGAAGAAAAGCTTGCCTCCTCTTCCAGCTTCAAGCCCAAGACCACCAAGAGACCAGTTCCCATCATTGCCCAAGTCAAGAAAAAGCAGCAGGAGGAGAGTGCAGAAAAGGAGGATGAGGATTCAACTGAGGATTCTGATGATGATGCTAATTCTAACTCCTCCTAGCTTACCCCCTACCCTGCTAACATTTCTCTCAAACTATCGTTTCTCTAGTTTCTTTGAACAATTCCTATTTCTAGTTTTTGACCATTTCTGCTAAACAATTTCTCTGCAGAATGGTCCTGGTCTGTATAATTTTTAACTTCTGTGTGCACTTTGACAATTGGGATTGTGAGTTGCAGGTACTCACTTTTGGGACAGCATCTCTAGAATGTTGTGTTTATATTATGCTTGTGTTGACTTTACTTGTTGCCTTCTCCTAATTTTTGTGTTGTGTCAATTTTGTCATTTGATGATGCCAAAAGGGGAAATAGGACAGGTGAAGTTCCTAGTGTCAAGTGTAGCAACTTGAACAAGGTTCAGACCTTGTTAGAGATGGCCCAGCTTTATGCCTAGGAGTACCTTGAATTCAGATCAAGTGCTCCTATCCATCCCAACTGGAAGAAACTCTTCCAAGTGAATTTGAAAATTTCTCTTGCTACATTTGATAATTGATAAGTCTTGCAGGTTACAGGTTTAATGCTGAAACTCAATAATTAATTGAGTAATGTGATGAGTGACTGAATCTTGTAATCAGTCTAATTGTGCTTTAGTCTGCTGTGTTTTTTTTTTATTCTCTGAGATTATGAATCTGACTACAGGTATAGTGCAAGACCAGTTCCTTTGAATAGTTGTCTTATTTTGAAACGATTGGTTACTGTTCTCAAGGGGAACTTCATGGTTTGTCATCATCAAATAGGGGGATATTGTTGAAGCATGTTTGATTTGAATGATGACAAACCAGTTCTCTATACTTGATGTCTATGCATATTTGTGTATGAACAAGTTGAATCAAGTGAGGACTCATCAAGGCAACCATGAATGCCTTGAGATACTTGAAGATCAGAAGCCAAGAGCTTGGAGTTATTTATTTTTTTATATTTCTAGGATTTTCTTGTAAAATAGACTTAGGAAAATATTCTTTGTGTTTTTAAGTAAAGAGAAAAAAACATCTTAAGTTTATATCCAGTAAAGAGAACAGGCCAAGAACAGGCTAAGAATAGGCAAAGAACAAGCTTGGAACAGTTCTCTTTGCCAGATGTAGACTTAGTAGTACTGAGACCACTGTGGGAACAAACCTCAGCATTGCACTTAAGTGATCCGTACAAATTTTGTGTTCAAAATTATTTTTGAAAATTTATTTGAAAAATATTGATCACTTATGTTTTGGAAATCTGCCAAATTGATTCACCAAATCAGCTTTACAAAGTACTTGTTTGGACTCTTGTGTACTTTCCACTACATGTAGTGGAAGGAGACAAAGGTCTGAAATGGGTACCTTTGTACTTGTGTCAGCTGAGCTTGTTTGCACAATTTAGGAAAGTCTCCAAGAACACTTTTAGGGCACGATTTTTCTTGGCTTATAAAAACAATATTTGCAAAAAACCCTAAAAGACTTTTGCTCTCTAAAGAAAACCAAGTCATATTTTCTGAGAGTCTATCCTTAGAGCAAAACTATCTCCATATCCATCTTTAAGAGAAATACTTACGGAGATTTGAGTTTGTAATATTTGAACCACTTAGAGGGAAGTGGTTGGGGAGTGTTCTGTGAACACTGAGTGAACTGTTAGAGTTAACAGTTGGAGAATTAAGTGTTACAAAGTTGTAGCATTTAATTGAGTGTGTAACCTTGTTATTATTCTGAGTTGATTAATAATATTGGTGAGAGAGTGGAGGACGTAGGCTTGTTTAGAATCCGAACCTCGTTAAATCCTTGTGTTCCTACTCTCTATTTACTGTTCTTTCGTTGTTCTCACAAAAAGATAAACAAACTTTGAAAACGATTAAAAAAACACACATACTCAATTCAACCCCCCCCCCCTTCTTGAGTATACATTGAACTTACAAATCACCTTGCCACCTTATATCAAAACACACCCTAAACCATGCTTAGATGCATCACTATAGACCTCGTAACTCAGACTGTCATCGGGCAAGGCTAGAATAGGTGCTGACTTTAATGACCCGTCTTTTTAGCAACGTTGATTTCGACGAAATCAACAAGTCGGATCGTCATCAATCAATATATATTTAAAATAAGGCAAGGATTAAAAGGGATTCCACAATCATGTTTTGCTTTTATTAACTTTAATTCAAAATAATCCAAACGAAATAGGGAAACCAAGGTTCTACATTGTTATTAATTCCTACTACATAAAGTAGTAAAATAAAAATACAAAAACAATACTACTATTAAAATACGGGTAACTAGAACTGATATACTCGCAAGCTCACAAATCCCAGCCCACGCTATAAATTCCAGTTTACTCATCATCATTACTTGAAAAGGGAATGAGGGGTCCACAGTCAGTGGTGAGTAATTAGGATGTTCTACTTAATAGTTGAACTCAATCAAGCATATAATCAATTAGAAACAGATCATATAACAGTTGAACGACAAAGAAAAATTATACATTCAACAAGCATTTAAGACAAGCATTTACCTGACGATCATCGCAGCGGAAACATTCAATCAGATCATAACATTCTTAAAGACATGAAACCTATCTCTAATGGGATCATCTTAGGACTCTAGTCCACTTAGACATTAATCTTCCTAACATTCTTATTCTTTTTATAATTGCTAATCCATGACCCGGTCACTAATGCTCGTAGGGGATCTCGTTTGCACCCCAAGTTTCTTAGAACATGCCGGCGAGGACTCGTCTATCCTAAGTTCCTAACCGTATCCCCCTCATGTGAGGACTATGCCTAAGCCATGGCCATGGCTCCTAAGTTGCAGCTCGTGTACTACTGCCTAGACGAAAACACATCCTAGGATCCAGAATTGTCCACGTACCGCAGTTGGACAGTGGCCTCAACTTAACCCGGTTTAGCGGCTCGTGTACCACTAAGTGGGCGATCACTTCATAGTTGTTCATTTAATTAATCTTTATTATTCTTATCTTATCTTATGTTCACTTTAATCTTATCATAATCATCATCTTATCATCACCATATCATCGTCATCATCATCATCGTATCATCATTATCATTGTCTTATCTTGATCTTATCAATTGTGAATCTTAACTTACTTCTTATTGACTTCTAAGTCATGACTCAATCTTAACTCTAGACTTCATAATGAAAGACAATCAAATCAAGCTAATTCAATAGTCCAACAGAACACGCATACTCGAACGAACAATACTTCACACGAAAATCAAACAATTCAACCATGATCATAAAATAGCAATTAATTCATAATTCATATTAATCATATGATTCAATAATTATATCTAAATCATCTATTAGTCAAATAAAAATCAAAGCTTGTTCTAAAATAATTATATCATATTAACTTTAATTATTAAGAACAAAATAAAAATGCCATCTTTCTAGCTTAATTAATTAAATAAATAAAATATCATATTAACCTTTACATTAAATTCATTCATAATTAAATCAAGGAAGGTCCAAGAACTAATCTTTAGAACAATCATAAGAATCCTGTAAGTTCAATGTATACTCAAGAAGGGGGGGTTGAATTGAGTATGTGTGTTTTTTCAATCATTTTCAAAGTTTGTTTATCTTTTTGTGAGAACAACGATAGAACAGTAAATAAAGAGTAGAGACACAAGGACTTAACGAGTTTTGGCTTCTAAACAAGCCTACGTCCTCCACTCACTCACCAATATTATTAATCAACTCTGAATAATAACATGGTTACACACTCAATTAAATGCTACAACTCTGTAACACTTAATTCCCAACTGTTAACTCTAACAGTTCACTCAGTGTTCACAGAACACTCCCCAACCACTTCCCTCTAAGTGGTTCAAATATTACAAACTTAAATCTCCATAAGTTTTTCTTTTAAAGATGGATATGGAGATATTTTTTCTCTAAGGATAGACTCTCAGAAAATATAACTTGGTTTTCTTTGGAGAGCAAAAGTCTTGCTAGGGTTTTTGCAAAGATTGTTTTTATATGCAAAGAAAAACCGTGCCCTAGAAGTGTGCTTGGAGACTTGCCTAAATTGTGTAAACAAGCTCAGCTGACACAAGTACAAAGGCACCTATTTCAGACCTTTGTCTCCTTCCACTACATGTAGTGGAGAGTACACAAGAGTCCAAACAAGTACACTGCAAAGCTGATTTGGTGAATCAATTTGGCAGATTTCCAAAACATAAGTGATCAATATTTTTCAAATAAATTCAAAAATTATTTTGAACAAAGAAATTTGTACAGATCACTTAAGTGCACGTGTGTAATACTGAGGTCTGTTCCCACAGTGGTCTCAGTACTACTAAGTCTACATCTGGCAAAGAGAACTGTTCCAAACTTGTTCTTTGCCTGTTCTTAGCTTGTTCTTGGCCCGTTCTCTTTACTGGATATAAACCTAAAATCTTTTTGCTATTTACTTAAAAAAACACAAAGAATATTTTCCTAAGTCTATTTTACAAGAAGATCCTAGAAGTATAAAAATTAAAAGACTTCAAGCTCTTGACTTCTGATTCTTCAAGTATCTCAAGGTCTTCAGATTTGCCTTGAAGAGTTCTCACTTGAATTAACCTGCTCAATTACAAACATGCATAACAATTAAGTATAGAGAACTGGTTTGTAATCCATCAAATCAAACATGGTTCAACAATTTCCCCCTATTTGATGACGACAAACCATGAAGTTCCCCCTGAGAACAGTAACCAATTGTTTTAAGATAAAACAACTGTTCAGAGGAACTGGTCTTGCACTGTGCCTGTAGTCAGATTCATAATCTCAGAGAATTAAGACAACACAGCAGACTAAAGCACAATTAGACTGATTACAAGGTTCAGTCACTCATCACATTACTCAATTAATTATTGAGTTTCAGCATTAGACCTGTAACCTGCAAGACTTATCAATTATCAAATGTAGCAAGAGAATTTTTAAATAAACTTGGAAGAGTTTCTTACAGTTGTGATGGATAGGAGTATTTGATCTGAATTCAAAGTACTCCTAGGCATAAAGTTGGGCCATCTTTAACAAGGTCTAAACCTTGTTCAAGTTGCTACACTTGACACTAGGAACTTCACCTGTCCCATTCCCCCTTTTGGCATCATCAAATGACAAAATTAACACAGCACAAAAATTAGGAGATGGCAACAAGTAAAGTCAACATAAGAATAATATAAACACAGCATTCTAGAGATGATGTCCCAAAAGTGAGTACCTGCAGCTCACAATCCAAAAAGTTAAAGTGCACACACAAGTTAAATAATTATACAGACCCAGACCATTCTGCAGCGAAATTGTTTAGAAGATATGGTCAAAAGCTAAGAATAGTTAATTGTTCAGGGAGGCCAGATAATTGAAAGTTTGAGAGATAGGTTAGTAGGGTAGGGGTGTAAATTAACAGGAGTTAGAGTTAGCATCATCATCAGAATCCTCAGCAGAATCCTCATCTTCCTTTTCTGCAGTCTCCTCCTGCTGCTTCTTCTTGACTTGGGCAATGATGGGAATTGGTCTCTTAGTGGTCTTGGGTTTGATGCTGGAAGAGGAGGCAAGCATTTCTTCATGGGAGTCCAACCATGCTGATATGTTCTTGATTGATCCATCCAGAGAAGTGCATAAGGCATTCACACTGGCCATCAACTATTGCAATAGTTCTCCATGTGTTTGCACCTGTTTGGACAGTGACCCAGCAACTTCCTCAGACCTTGAGCTCCTTGTTCTTCTGACCCCAGTGGTTCTCTCTTCATCCCTCATTTTCAGCATACCACTCAGATGTACCTTCCTACTTTGGAAAACAAGAGTAAGCTAGGCACCATAGGGTAGAGAGTGGTTTGAACTTTCTAGAATGCTAACCATGTGGGCTAGCATAAGACCAGGGAGACTCAGCTTGATCTTCTCATACACGCTGTAGATAATCACAACATCCATTTTTCTTACATCCATTCTACCCTGAGCCCTAGGGAGTACTATCTTAGAGGCTACTGTATGGAACATGCTCATCACTGGTTCCCTTAGTTGGCCAATAACATAACCAGAACCATCATTTGGAGAACCAGTAAAGAGAGTGGTATGAATGTGTTCTGTACTGACCTCAGGAATAGTAGGCCAGTTGTCCTTTGAATAATCACATAACCCACCTCTTGGTACACCTGGTACCTCCACTAGACTCTTCCTAGACTGAGTGATGTCGACCCCTTCGACCTCACTCCAGACTTTCCCTTTGTCTAGTTTTCCCAGTATTGAGTAGAATTCCTCAACACAAGTCTCAAAGACATCTAGCCTTTTTTCAAACAGCCCTTCCCAACCCTGGAATTTTATAACCTCCTTAAACTCCTCTAAAAAGGATTGACTCATCCAAGACTTAGGACATGCAAAACCAAACAAGACACCTCTACCACTTAATTCAAATAGTGGTTCAGAAGTGGTCTTACCTTTCTTCTTGGCTGAGGCCTTTTCAGGAGCAGAATCAGCCTTCCTCTTCTTTTCAGATGGGAGTTTGGTTGCTGGTTTGGGACTCTCACAGGCTTTGCCCTTCTTTGCTACACTTTTCATTCTTTTCTTCTTTTCTTCCTTCTTTCCCACTGGAACCTCTTCAGTAGGTTCCTTTCTGATTTCTTCCTTACAGACCCCTTTTGATAAATCACTAATGATTTGATCAGAAGGGTGAGAGTTTCTTTGCTTAAACATACTCTTTCTTATAGCTTTTGAGTCACCTAAGTTAGAACCAATGTCTGTACTGGTTCCCCCTATTTCATTTTCATTTTGAGAGGGTGGACCAGTTTCTTCAGTGTTCTCTCCCACTTCATCTTCAGTTGGATGGGCAGAAGAGTCATCGAGTTCAACAACCTGTTTAGCATTTTCCTCTGCTGCACCAGACCCATTGTTGTTTTCAGGAGGAGTTGAGGGGTCTGGTTCAGCAGTGTTCTCTGGTTTACCTCCAGTGAAATTTGTCATCCCAATATCAAAACCTTCATCATACACTAGTAAAAAATTGTCTATTAGTATCGCCCCATTAGTATCATTTTTAATAAAAACGATAGTAATAATGATATATTACTATCGTTTTTGTTAAAAACGATACTAATAGAAACATTATTAGTATCCTTTGTGTTAAAAACGATACTAATAGAAACATTATTAGTATCGTTTGTAATAAAAACGATACTAATAGAAACATTATTAGTATCGTTTGTAATAAAAACGATACTAATAGTGTATGTATTAGTTTCGTTTTTATTACAAACGATAGCAATGAATGTTTTTTTTTTTTTTAGAAAAATGCTGGGGTATATCGTTGGACACCCACTGCACCACAGCCAAATTAAAACACTTTCTCATACATACATACACAGCCAAATTAAAACCAATTAAAACCCCCAAATACTCTCACCAAAACCCAACAACCCTAGGTTTTTACCTCTCTACCTTGGACACCCACTGCACCACCGTCGTCTGCACCACCTTCGTCTGCTTCTTCCTCCGTGGTGTGCTCGTCGGCGACCTACTTCTGCTCGACTGCTACCCCTCTCGACGTTCGACTGCGCTGCTTCTGCTCGACCTCTACCCAGCTCGACGTTCGACCTGGTTCGAGTATATTGCTTTCTGCTGGTTGCTGCTGGTTCGTTGGAGGGCTATTGCTTGCTGCTGGTCCCATTGCTACTGCTTCTTGCTGGTTCCATTGCTACTGCTTCTTGCTGGTTCGTTTGTTTCTGTTTTTTTTTTTTTTTTTTTCATTTCATTTAAACAAGTTGTTGTTGTTGTTATATTGTTCAATTAGTTACAATATGTGATTATTATTTTTGATTTGTGGTTGAATTTTAATGGAAATGCTTTAGATTTATTATTATTATGTTTTTTATGTGAAAAATCACACTACTAGTTCATGCCCACAAGGTGTTTGTCAAAATGCTTGAATGATAATTAGTAAGGAAATTCAATTTGGTAGCCTTGTACTTTCAATTTTATATGCGTATATTGCTCTATTGGAAATTTTAGCTCTGTTTTGGATTTTATTTTGTTCTATTATTTACATTTTGCAACGCTAATCTCTACTTCTATGTTAAATTTTTGTTGATTTCCAAACCCATGCCTAATCTTCTAGAATGGTTAACTATACCCTCTAAATTTGATTCCCTAAAAGTTTTAAATGGTGAATATCTTGTTGCATACCTTGTAGCCAGGAGCTTGGTTGTAAGCAATCTCAACAATCACATTAGCTTTACGTTATTCAACCAATAATCATGGAGACTAGGAATATTTAAGTTGTACAAGCCAGATTCACTAGATGCCTCTTAATTCATTTTGTGAACCATGGAAAAAATTTTGAATTCCAAATGATTTATGAACTTTGAGTAGGGTGGAATGCTAGATGCTTTTGCAGCATTTTGTTCCTCCAGTTTCATTGATAACAATAAAGCTTCTCGTTTTATTTATAAACATTGTGCTTAGTATGAAGTCAGTTCCTTTTGAAATTGAATTTGTAAGTAAAAGTTCTTGATCAATTAACTTCTGTTTTTGTATGGTACAGAGTACAAAGTATATCACACTATTTTGGTCTTAACAGTGTGTGTAGAATGACAAGATACTTGACATTAATTTTTCCTTAAGAATGTTGGATGAGATACCTTACAGTAGAAAGTTATAACATTTGTATACATAGTAATTAGTAAGTAATATTATTTGACCTGCACTAATCTTAGTTGAATTACACTGCCAGGTAATTTTGATTTTTTTGTTATTTAGTTGAATTACTTGATTGATAGTTTAATTTATTGGTTAGATTAATTGATTTTTTCCTACGCCATTGTTGTTATCGTTGCTGCTCACTGCATCATGAGTAGCTGCATCAGGCCAAGCTTACAAGGAAAGTCGAATCCAATTGTTCTCCTACATGGTTTTGATAGGTGAGGTCTTTTTCTTTCCTTTTTTTCCATTGATGAGTGCGCGTATTATGTGTCAATTAAAAGAATGTGTTGCTTAATTACTACGTAAATTTTCAGTTCTTGTTTAGAATGGAGATGTGTGTATCCATTACTTAGCTTGAAGAAGCTGGTGCAGAGAGTTGGGCCATTGACATTCTTGGTTGGGGATTTTCCAATTTAGGTATGATATACATACATCAAAAGCTTTTTAGTGATTGAGAATTTGTGATTAACTAACTGAATGAAGAATTTCTAAAAATCAGGCATGGGATTTTTCTGTTCTGCTGATAGTCTTAATTGCTCCAACATACTATTTCTAGTATTTGAGCATCTTTTTCAACTGATCTTATTCTTCTCATTTTGGAATTATGGGTGAGTCTCAAATGCTGTAAAGTACGGGTATAAATTGCTTTTTTTACTAGCTTATATATGGCATTTTTGAGTACTTATTCACCACCATTTGAAAAGGTTGATCCTTTTTCTCTTTTTATTGAAAGTGTCAGAATAACATATTGTTTATACAAAGATTTTTGATTGTTTGGAAACACCTTTGGCATGTGCATACTTCTACTAGTGACAGTTGAAGATGGTTAGATGCCTCGGTAAGTTCTTTCCAACTCCCCTTTTATTTCTTGGTTGCTTAGTTTTTTAGGATTAGATATAGGATTGAGACGATAGTTTGAGGATGTTTGCTTTGTTAGGGGCAAGAGGTTCCCGACCTGAGGACACTGGATGGTTGATGGCGTTGTGCCACAACCTTATTTGATGATTTTGGGAATTATGTGCCTAATTTGCTTGCCTTGTGGTTCGATTCTCTTGATTTGTTTTGATTTCTTTTGAATTACTCCTGTTTTATTTTGTTTTTGTTTTACTTTGGTTTAGGTTTTGTTCCTTTTGTTTCACTTGTTTTCTTTGCTTTGCTTTTGCTTAAATCAATGTAACCAATCACTTGCTTCTGATTTTAAAGACACTTGCTTATCGCTTTATACAATCTCACTGTCGCTTGCGTGGGCCGTCTCAAGGATCTAAATCTAACTATGTCGATCATGAATGGGGGATGGGTGCCCATTGACATGGTAAATGATTAGATTCTTAAACGGGGGCGTAGTTGTGGCATGAGATCGCAATCGCGTCACTCTAATAATTAATAAACATGTAACCAATCACATGATTTTAATTTTAAGCAAGATGGCGTCTGTAACATTACTTATATGTTTTTTTTTTCAATCTTTGATTTTGAAGGATTACATTCGAAGATCTGCCCCATATACCAAAGGAGAGTTGGATGAGTTTCGCGAGCAATGGGCGAGATTCTTCAGGCTAAATTTCTTGTTGTCCGATCCAAATTAAATAAAATTTGTATTAGTAGCACATTATTTATACATTTTATTTATATTTACTGTAAACATCGATCGTATCAAACGTTCTTGTAAAGTATATATATTTTATATGAATACATCGAATTTGTATTATATATGTATCGTTTACAAATTTTAATTAATTGTAAAAAAATATTACATTATTGTAAATTTAAATAAATATATAGTATATAATAATAAAATGTAAATTTAAATTAAAAAAATAGTTCTATTACTATCGTTTTTTACTAAAAAAGATAGTAATAGATAGGCTATTACTATCGTTTTTAGTAAGAAACGATAGTAATAGAACTCTATTAGTATCGTTTTTAACTAAAAAACGATAGTAATAAGCTTACTATTACTATCGTTTTTTACTAAAAACGATACTAATAGAGTTTATTACTATCGTTTTTTACAAACGATAGTAATAACAAACTCTATTACTAACGCCTCTATTAGTATCGTGTGAAAAACGATACTAATAGGGGCAAAAAAACGATACTAATGGACCTTTTTTCTACTAGTGTCATCATGTACCTGCACAGGCTTGTTGAACATGTTAGTTTCATCAAATAGCACATGGATACTCTCTTCAACACACAAGGTCCTTTTGTTGAAAACTTTATATGCCTTGCTATGAGGAGAATACCCAATAGAAACAGCTTCATCACTCCTGGGGTCGAACTTGTCCAAACTGGTCTTACCATTGTTGAGTACAAAACACTTACAACCAAATATCCTTAAATGTTCAATGTTTGGTTTTCGACCCCTTAGAAGTTCATAAGGTGTTTTTCTTAATATTGGTCTTAGTATAACTCTAGTGAGTATGTAGCATGATGTACTCACAGCATCAGCCCAAAATTTCTTGGACAAACCACTCTCTAGAAGCATGGTTCTAGCCATTTCTTCTAGAGTGCGATTCTTTCTTTCAACTACTCCATTTTGTTTTGGAGTTCTGGGGGCTGAAAAGTTGTGAGAAACACCATGCTCCATACAATAAGTTATGAAGCTAGCATTATCAAACTCTGATCCATGATCAGATCTGATAGATGCTAACTGATGATTGATCTTGTTCTGGACCTGTTTCACTAAAATTTCAAATTCATCAAAAGTTTCATCTTTGTATTTCAAGAATATGGTCCAAGTGAAATGAGAGTAATCATCAACTAAGACAAATACATAACTAAAGCCATTTCTACTTTGTACACGCATAGGTCCACATAAATCCATGTGTACAAGTTCAAATGGTCTAGAGGAACTAACCACTATCTTTAGTTTAAAAAATGACCTCACATGTTTGCACTTTGCACACTCTTGACAGAGCTGGTCTGCCACATATTTGATGTTAGGTAAACCTATCACCAAATCTTGTGTTCTCAACTTGTTGAGCAAAGTGAAACTAACATGTCCTAATCTTTTATGCCAAAGCCATTGGTCATCCTCTACAACACTAAGGCAGAGGGCACTGTTCTGTGGAATTTGACTTAAGTATGTAATATACACATTATTATGCCTTGTTCCTTCACAGACCAGTTCCCCTGTCTTAGGGTTCACTATGTGACAAGTGTTTGATTCAAAATTCACTTTATTTCCCTTGTCACATAGTTGAGATACTCTCAAAAGGTTATGTTTCAAACCTTTTACATAATAAACATTGTCAATTGCTTGGGAGAGTGACTTACCAACCTTACCTACTCCTTTGATAAGTCCTTTGCTATTGTCACCAAATGTCACGTGCCCTCCCTCAAATGCAGTGAGTGAAAGGAATTGTTCTTTATCCCCGGACATGTGTCTTGAGCAACCACTGTCGAAATAACAATATGGCTTTCCTTTCACTCGTACCTGCACAAGCAAACTAAAGGTTAGTTTTAGGAACCCAGACCAGCTTGGGTTCCTTGTTCTTTGAAACATTCTCAATCTTGAACTTCCTAACCCACACTTGTTGGGTGTTGGTTCTGTTCTTCTTGTCATGCTTCCTTTTGGTGAAGCATTTGTTAGTAACATGACCACTCTTAACACAGTAGGTACAAACATGCATATCCTTGGTAAATATATACTTGCCTTTCTTGAATTCATCCAACCATGTGTGGTCTCTGCCTAGAACAGTTGTAGAACTTGATCCAGAATACCCTAAACCAAACCTTTGAGAATTTCCAGGTTGGGATGTGAGGATGTTTAGGGTTTTCTGAGCATCTAACATTTTGTTCAATTGGTTCATACAATCGGTTAACTCATTCTCCTTGTTCTCAAGCCTCTTAAGTTGAACCTCATTTTGTTTCTCAAAAGATTTTAAATCAAGTCTAGTCTTTTGAAGTTCATCCTGTAGTCTTGAGACCAGGGAGGGATCTGGTTCGTCACTGGTCTTCTTGATGTTTTCTTGTTTTAGCAGGATGAGTTCAGCCTCAAGATCACATATCTTAGCTATGCACTCATCAAGTAAAACATCCAAAACCTCATCAAAGGCAGTGGGAGAACTAGTCTCTTCAGAAACCTTAAGATCACCATGTTCCTTGCGTAAATCTTTAAGTTTTTTAATTAAGTGGTCATAAGAAAGTATGACATCAAATTTACTCAGGGTACATGTGTCTTTTAGCAGTTCAAAGTCTGAACTATGTATAATGAACTTCTTGAGCTCATTAAACCCCTTTTCAATTTTTTCAAAAAGTTCATCCTCTTTAGGGACTGGTTTGGAGTTTAATGTCTCAAGCTCCATTCTTTACTGATCTGCTGTTATTTCAAGTTTAGAAATTTTTTCTTTAAGTTCTTCACAAATAAGCTCAAGTTCAGCAGATCTAGCACCACATATTTCATAATCTCGAACTGTTTCTTTTAGTTTCTTTTTGTTGTTCTGGTAGGTAGACCCAACACTAATGCATTGATCAATGGTGAACTCAAGAAAATCAAGTAATTCATCTCAATCTAGATTATACATATTTTCCATAATATCAATAAAACATACCAGCTTGTCATCTGAAGTGCTTCCACCAGCAATGAGACAGAGAATCTCTTCTTCTTCCAAACAGATCTCAGACTGGTCTGTGCATGTCAAAACAATAAGACAGAGATTTGCTTCTTCTTCATCTTCCTCATTCTCTGATTCAGAATCTCCCCAAACTGCAGCAAGCATAGCTCTTTTGAAAACCTTCTTCTCAGCCTGGACTCCAGGATTTCCCTCGGGATTTTTCCATGTTGGACACTCCTTGATTCTGTGCCCCACTTCACCACATTTAAAGCAACCAGCATTGGAACTGGTTTTCCTGAACTGTCCAGAACTATTTCTTCCTTTTGCAAACTTACCCTTGGACTTTGTCCTAAAGTATTTTTCAAACCTTCTGGCCATAAGACTGATATCATCTTCATATTCCTCAGATTCATATGCTTTGAGCACCATCTCCTTGTTTTTTTTAACTAGATTCTGCTTTTGAATCTACCAACATCTCATGAGTCATCAAAGAACCAATAAGTTGTTCTAGAGATAGTGTGGTCAGATCCTTTGCTTCTTGTATGGCTATAACCTTGGGCATCCACTTCCCTGACAGGCTTCTCAACATTTTCCTCACCAACTCTTCACTTGAGAAGGTCTTCCCCAATGACTTAAGTTCATTTACAATGGTCATGAACCTTATAAACATGTCCTTTATGTTTTCTTTCCCAGTCATCTAAAAGACCTCATACTTTGACATGAGCATGTCAATTTTTGACCTTCTCACTTCAGAGTTGCCTTCATATGCAAGCTCTAGTGTATCCCATATTTCCTTTGCAGAAGAACAAGCTAGAATTCGATTTATCTCACATTCTGCAATTCCTTGTTGAACAAGTGACATTGCCTTTGCATTCTTCTCTAGCTTCTTGTAATCTTCACTTTATACTCTTCTTCTAACTTTGGAACAATGAGCCCTTCCTGATTCTTCTTATGGATGAACGTGGGTCCATTTTTAACAATCATCCAGCATTCATAATCTATCCCATTGATAAGATTTTTCATGCAGTTCTTCCACTAGGAGTAGTTAGTACCATTGAACTTGGGGAGTCTGGAACTGTTTGATTCTTGAGTAGACATCTTCTTGCTCCTCTAGGTAGTTAACCTATAGAGAAGTTAGGCTCTGATACCAATTGTAAGTTCAATGTATACTCAAGAAGGGGGGGTTGAATTGAGTATGTGTGTTTTTTCAATCGTTTTCAAGGTTTGTTTATCTTTTTGTGAGAACAACGATAGAACAGTAAATAAAGAGTAGGGACACAAGGATTTAACGAGGTTCGGTTTCTAAACAAGCCTACGTCCTCCACTCACTCACCAATATTATTAATCAACTCTGAATAATAACAAGGTTACACACTCAATTAAATGCTACAACTCTGTAACACTTAATTCCCCAACTGTTAACTCTAACAGTTCACTCAGTGTTCACAGAACACTCCCCAACCACTTCCCTCTAAGTGGTTCAAATATTACAAAATTAAATCTCCATAAGTTTTTCTCTTAAAGATGGATATGGAGATAGTTTTGCTCTAAGGATAGAGTCTCAGAAAATATGACTTGGTTTTCTTTGGAGAGCAAAAGTCTTTCTAGGGTTTTTCAAAAGATTGTATTTATAGGCAAAGAAAAACCGTCCCCTAGAAGTGTCCTTAGAGACTTTCCTAAATTGTGCAAACAAACTCAGCTGACACAAGTGCAAAGGTACCTATTTCTGACCTTTGTCTCCTTCCACTACATGTAGTGGAAAGTACGCTAGTGTCGAAACTAGTACATTGCAAAGCTGATTTTGTGTATCAATTTGGCAGATTTCCAAAACATAAGTGATCAATATTTTTCAAATGAATTTTCAAAAATAATTTTGAACACGAAAATTGGTACGGATCACTTAAGTGCACGTGCGTAATACTGAGGTCTGTTCCCACAGTGGTCTCAGTACTATTAAGTCTACATCTGGCAAAGAGAATTGTTCTAAGCTTGTTCTTTGCTTGTTCTTGGCTTGTTCTCTTTACTGGACATAAACTTTAATTCTTTTTGCTCTATACTTAGAACCACAAGGTATATCTTCCTAAGTCTATTTTACAAGAAGATCCTAGAAGTATAAAAAATTAAAAGACTTCAAGCTCTTGACTTCTGATTCTTCAAGTATCTCAAGGTCTTCAGATTTGCCTTGAAGAGTTCTCACTTGAATTAACCTGCTCAATTACAAACATGCATAACAATCAAGTATAGAGAACTGGTTTGTCATCCATCAAATCAAACATGGTTCAACAATAACTACTTTTGGTTTACTATGTTGGACTGTAATAGTTAGTTAATTAATCTTTTAATTATTAGTTTATAGGTAGAACCACTAGCCTTGCGATGACTATAATTAGTCATCACGGCATAACAACCTTGAGATTTTCTGAGCTGTTGTTTCAGGTGATAAATATTATTTTCATATCGGAAAATTCAGGGTTGTTACATCTAATGTATGTTGTGGGCTATATATGCCCAAATTTAGGCTTAACTCAAGCCTTGAAAATAGGGGTCTCATCCTCAGTGCACCTACACTGATGCATGACACAAATCACACAATACACCAACACAAGAGGCAATTTTATCACCTTAAATCTAACATACCTTAACCCTACATTGTGATCTATTTTCTTGGAAGCCCTATTAAACCCAAACACATTACCTATTCTTTTCAACCCATATCATACTAAGCCCGGGAATGGGAATTGTGCTAGTAATATTATTAATTAAAAAATTTTGAATCAAATAAATTGGCTTCAATGTTCAGTTAATTTCAATTATTACAAACTAAGTGGTAAAAAGCCTCAACATTGAAATCTTGAAAAATAAAGTTGACATATATAAAAAAAAGTCAGTCAAATATATAGTATAGCACATTGGGGTTTTATTTTTGGGTATTTGAGCCCTTTTTTCCATGCCTTTCTTAAACACTAAGTTTAGCCGCAATACAACCTTGAAAAAGCCCTCCTTGAGGTGTAACTTATTAAGTGTCTTAATTGTAACAGCCATGGAAATTCGGACCTTCTTACTTCCTTTATAAAACTTATTTTACCAAATTCTTAGCCTGAATTTCTAGAGTTGCTACTCGTACGTCCACTTCTGATAAGAAATGGGTGTACGAATAAGGAAAAGAAGGATCTTAATGTTTTCAAATCTCAAAAGCGGATTTCATTCATAATACCAAAGCCATAAGAAGTTCAAATACAAAACAAGATTAAAGTTAAAATAACCTATTACAATTTGTTTTGATATAGCATAAAGCCTATGATCAAAAGGTTTAGCAAATCTCAACAAAGAATATCCTCAAACAAGTATGCCATCGCTACTACTCACCTGCACAAAACCCCGAGGAAAACAACAATCAAACAATAACACAAAAATCAGAAAAACTAGGTATGATTGATCGACTCTACCCCGTAAAACAGGTTTTAGTTTAATAACAGTTGACACAAAAGTATCATCAAGCATTAACTGAACCATGATTAACAAATTTACAAGCTTTAGAGCAATAATTATTCAAGATTATTAGTTGTGAAAGTGAACGCAATAGGGCCTCTTTCATCCGGTCTCGGACTTTTCAGCCTGGCCCGCAGCTTGTCGACAAAGTGTCCCGATTGTATACACCCCTCACACAACTAATGCGTATCCGCAAGTGCGCGGAAAAAGTTCAGGAGGAGGACAAAAGCATAATATAACAATAACAATATTTCAACAACTATACAACACATGTCCGACCTGTTGTGTGGCCGCTAAAACAATACGCCCACATTAGCCGCTAAAACAATTCCCCAATGAGACACTGTTCATCACCCTAATAGGACGTCACCGTTCGGGGTACTTTTACTTTGAAGATTGTTCCTCTTTAAGTTTAGATTCATTTGATTTTTGAAAATCCTTTGAGTGAGAACAAAAGACTCAAAATAAATCAATGAACCAAAATCAGTACTTAAGAATTAACCATGACTTATCAAACCGTAAGGCAAACTTGCCAATTCAATTCAGCAATTCATAACTCATCATCCATCCGTAGTCACTACTTAGACTTATCAAAGCATAACAAAATCAAACATTCACCAATCCATATCCAAATTCCATGACGTAAAATACTCATCAAAAGAAATGCTAAAGAGCATCAATACTTTTCGAAAACATATACATAGCAGATACTTTCGAAAATGGAAGGAGTATACTTGTAATTATAATTTAGAAAATTCATATGTATATATATTAAATAATTTTTGAAAATAAGAAAGTAAAACTACATAGAGTATTTCGAACTTTTAAGTTGTAAAAATCATAATATAAATACATAGTATATTTTCAAAAAATTTAAGTAATGTTTTTAATCCATAAGAATTAATTTCGAAGATTTCAGAATTTTATTTAAAATAAATAAGCTTCTTTTGGACTTATAATGGGTATTTAGTACACAAATTATATGGTCTAAAACTTATGTACACAATCCTTAGTCCAAAAACTAATTTTTATTTTGATTTTGAAAATAAACAAAAGCTTAATTGAGCTTATACAAAATTTTGGACAACAACAATAATTGGCATAAAATGCCTTTAAAATCATCACGAAAGTTTTGTAAGAGATGGCTAAAAACATCTTTTACATAGCCATACATCCACACGAAATACTAACTACTTTGCACACACTTAATCATAATATTATGTCAAAAACAACCTTAAAAAAAACAAAGAACGACAACGACTACTTAAGCATGCATACGAAATCTATTAAAGCATAAATAAGCTACTAAAACATAACTTTAAAACATAAAAACTAAGCTAGAACATAACACTAAGCATACTGAAACAAAAGAGTAAAAAGAACGAATCTAGGCTAAGCACAAAAGAAACCTAGGGGCTAAACAAAGCGGTAGACATGGAAGCATACCTAAACGTCTGGAAGGCTACTTTAAGTTCGCTCCCTCCTCATAAAATTAACTCAATTCTCTCAGTTATTCTTCCGTGAAAACTTTTCACATGGTACTCCTCTTTTCTAGAGGAGAAGTGGAAGAAAGGTAGAGAGAATTATGAGGAGTAAGGGATGGTGAATGGGG
Source organism: Salicornia ramosissima (assembly GCA_951394345.1). Classification (NCBI taxonomy): domain Eukaryota; kingdom Viridiplantae; phylum Streptophyta; class Magnoliopsida; order Caryophyllales; family Amaranthaceae; genus Salicornia; species Salicornia ramosissima. The sequence continues at coordinate 35,554,615 of OX596237.1, read as the reverse complement.
TTATTTATAGGGTGGAAGGGTGGAGGAAAAGATCAGATAAATTTTTCCATGTGGGACAAAGAGTGGGTGTTGGTGGTGTGTGGACGTGTGGGAGGGTGAGGATAAGGGGGTGAGTGGTGGTGAGCTTATCTCGGGAGTTGTGTTGTCAACCATTAATGGTTGGATGACTAATTGAGTATACTCTTAATAATGCGGCAAATAAAATACGGCAAGCAGAAAACGACCTTTAAAAAAAAGAAATTCTTGGCCATAAAAATATTTTTATTTGTCAAAATATTTTTCCATAAAATAAAATAATTTTTAACCATAAATATATAATATTTTCGTGTATATACATACATACATATATATATATATATATATATATATATATATATATATATATATATACATATACATATTTATTTATTTCAAAAATATTCCAACTTCAAAAATATTTTATTATTTTTGTGAAAATAATATGGCGGCAAAATACTTAGTTTATAATAAATACCTTTTTGAGAATAATTCAGAAACCCCTTTTTTAGAAAATATTATTTTTGAAAAATCCTTGAAAAATTATGGGTATTACATCTACCTCCACTTAAAAACAAAGTTCGTCCTCGAACTTTTGGAGATAGTACTACATCCTCTCTCCCTTAAGCATTTTTTCCCGAAACTGACACATACCTGATTGAAAAAGTTCTGTGTAACGAGTCATCATATCGTCCTCGGATTCCCACATTTCTTCCTCCGTTTGTTGGTTCGTCCATAGGACTTTCACCAACTTTACTTGCTTGTTTCGAGTATGCCACGTTTTAGAATTGAGGATTCTAATGGGTCGTTCTTCGAAAGAAAGGTCACTTTCAAGTTGGACTGACTCGGGATGAAGAACATAGCTTGGGTCATGGACATTCTTCATAAGTTGTGACACATGAAAACATTGTGGACATTTTCTAGTTTGATGGGTAAGGCTAGTCTGTAGGCTACCTCACCCACTCGCTCTAGTAACTCATAGGGTCCAATATATCAAGAGCTTAGCTTCCCTTTTCCCCCAAATCTCTTTACTCCTTTCGTTGGTGAAACGTTTAGCAAAACCTTCTCTCCAACTTCAAATTATACTATTCTTCTGTGTCTGGCTACATAAGATTTTTGTCGATCTTGTGCTTCTTTCATGTGAGTTTGAATAAGTGTAATTTCCTAAAATTTTGAATATTAATTTGGAAAAATGGAATTTAATAATCCCACCTTTTCGTGGTCTGCTCAAAATAATCCCACCATTAATTTATTTCAAAATAATCCCACCTTTATACATCATCTGCTTAAAATGGACTATATCACCCAAAATCGGTCCATTTTGAGAAGAAAAGTTAAACGTGGGATTATTTTAAGCAACTGATATATAAAGGTGGGATTATTTTGAAATAAATTAAAGGTGGGATTATTGTGAGCAGACCACCAAAAGGTGGGATTATTAAATTCCATTTTTCCTATTAATTTTGAATGTTATTTAATTTTATTATTTTACTTTAGTATTTAGAATTTTTAATTTTCTAATTAATTAATTTTGGGTCAAGTCCAAAATTAATCATGATTAATCATGCTTGAGTGAAAATGGCCCATTAGAACATGATGGCCCATTTTAGTTACCCCAACCGGCCCCCTCCTTTGTTTGGCTCACTTGCCACTTGTTTTGTGTTCACACCTAACTAACTTCTATAAATAGGTGTCATTAGGGGGCTTAATACCCTTTATTGATTCCCAATCATCATTTGCTCACAAATCAAACTAAACGCACTCCATCTTTTCCCTCCATTCCACACGCCTATTTTGGCTTCATTTCTCCAACAATTTTTCTATCATCTTTTTCAACCCAAACTTAAAGATTCATATCCTATTGATCTTTAAGTGATCAAAAACATGTTAATCTTCATTGCCATTAATCAAGACTTCAAGGTTGGTTTGGGTTTTGGGTTCGGTTCTTGTGGGTTGAAGCACCGTGTTGGTGGTCGTGTTCGTGTGGTACGGGGTGGTGGTCGTGGTTGGTCCTTGTGCTGGTACCGTGCGGGGTGGTACGCGTTTGGGCTGGTGCTGAACGGTGGTTCGAGTGGTGGTCCTCATGGTGGTCGTGTGTTGTTCGTGCCCGTGTTCGTGTGGGATATTCGAGTGGGACGTGTTGCTTATTGTTCTTGCTCGTTCTTTGTTGTTATTAGTTACTGCATTTATTCCAGGTAACTAGATTATTTCATTTAAATACTTAATTCAATCATGAAATATAATATAGCAAACTTGTTTAGAATTCATGCCTAAAATCTTGTTTAATTAATCATGAATGTAAAGTATGGATGTTGATTGAATTTTGTTCATGTATGTTTGAATTTTCGTGTAGGCATGGTTGTAAGTATGAATTGGTTTTCATTAATTTTGATGATTCTATGATACTGTTTTTGATGTTTGATTTAGTTTCATGTATAGACTTTGCTCAAGAATTGGTTGCTTATGTGCCTTGATTTTTCATGAATTTCATGTATGAATTCATGAGAGTTTTTGATAAGTTTATGTTGTTCTTTAAGATTCTTGGAATAAAGATTTTATTAAATATGTTTGTTAAATAGTTTTTTATGGTTTTCTTGATGATTCTTGAAGTTCTTGGCTAACCTTGGTGAATCTTGATAATTCTTGGTTTAGTACTTTAATAGATCTTTTACATTGGATATTTTGGGATGTAGTTGTATATTGGACTACGTTGATTTTGGAGCATTAGTAATGATATTTGGGACTTTTTTTAAAGTTTTTGGTATTTTGTGTTTTTGATTGAGTGCATTTCAGCTTTTTATCGTATATATTTACTTTGTAAAAGTCGGGGTGTTACAATAAGTCTCACTTGTTTGCTCATTTCCTCGATCATCTTTGGTCTGAGAGTCATCGACTCACTAATGTCACTCTAACTTAGTGGATGTAATACCCCGTATTTTTATACATAAATATATGTATTTTATATGTATTTTATACACTATGTACACATATTTTATACACCTAAATAGATGTTTTATGTGCTTTACGAATTATAGTTAATAAAATGGTTTAAAACGAATATTTATGAAAATTTTATTACTTGAGTATTTAAATACTTTATAAATATTTATAAAGGAATTTTATAAAATAATATTCAAAATTATATTAAAGGTTTCAGTCATATATTTCGGGCTTCGTTTATAAAATAAAATATTCCGGTTTGAAAAAGTGTAAAAGTTTTTATAACAACTGTCACAAGCCCAACCCAGCTGAAAATCCAAATCAGACCCAAGTTATATATTATATATATATATATCTCTAGCACAAAACCCTAAATCAGAAGGGAAAAAAAACAAAACCACACACAACTCTCTCCTCACTTTCTCCTTTTTCACATGATTCAAATAAAAGAAAAAAAATAATTCTTCTTCTTCTACGAGCAGCACCGGACAGACCACCGACAGACACTGCACCACCGTTGTTGCCTACTTCACCCTACGTTGCCGCCGCAAGTGGACCCCGTAGACGCATGCTGGAGTCGGCTGCCCTGTTGCTGAGCCTGTGTGAGTTCGGATTAAAAATAAAAAAAACTTCCCTCCTCCACGCACGCACTACACTACCACCACCACTAGGTCCAACCATCGCCGAGACTGCTGCAACCGTCGCCGAGTCTATTGCCGCCACCACCAGTGCCTTGCTGCCCTGTCGTACTGTTACGTGAGTGTTCTTGTTTTTTTTAAAAAACAAATTCTTTTTATTATTTCAATTCTTGATTTAAAGTTATAAATTGTTATACTTAATTAATTTCAGATTTAATGTTTTTGTTTGATCATGTTTTGGACTCAAGATTTTTATTTAAATTTCAGATTTTATAAAATATGTGTAAATCCTAATTAAACCTTGTTAATTGAATTATTATGTTGTTTTGAATACTGTGACTTATGTAGCGATAGCATAGAATGATTTCTTGAAAAGTTTAGGGTTTAAATCTTGTTTAATTGATGATGGTGATGTTTAAAGATTAATTTATATTCTGGAATTTTATTAAAGTTAGTGTATTCTATTAATTATTAATTATGTTTGACTAAATCTTATTTCCTTATAAATGCTTATGCATAATATATGAAAGTTTGGACTTAAAACATATTTTGGAATGATTTTAAAGGGTTTCTATTTATTATTATGCTTCTGAAATTTTAATAAAAATATCCTAAGTCAATGATTTTTAACTTTTAATACTCTATAGTTGATGGTAGAGGTGGGCAAATTCAGGTACCCGGTTTTTCGGGTCCCAATTTTTTTTTGACCCGAATCCGAACCGGATAATTCGGGTACCCGAAAATTCGGTTCAGGGAACTGGGTATCTGGATCCGGTTTTGTTTTCTTATACAACCTTTTTTTTTAAAAAAAAAACTCTTTTTTATTATAAAAAAAATGTTTTATTTTTTATATAAAAAACTGTTTATTTTTAAAAATAAAAAATTTGTTTTTTGATTTATTTTAAAAAACAAAAAACTTTTTTTTTAAATTTTTTTAATAAAAACAAATTGAACTATTTTTTAAAAATTAAAACCGGATACCGGGTACCCGGTTTTAAAAAATCCCAACCCGGATCCGACCCGGTACCCGATTTTACAAACCGGAACGGGTACCCGCTTTTTCGGGTAAAAAAAACCGGGTACCGAATCGGGAACCGGGTACGGGTTTTGTTGTCCGCCCCTAGTTGATGGGGATGATTTGATATTAAGTACATAGTTCTTGGGCTTAAAGGAATAATTTTTATGGGGTTTTAATATGTTTTTAAGGGCTAAAATTTTATTTAAATAGGTTAAAATAATTTTTTTGTCAACATAATTAATTACCCACGTAATATAGTAATGAGAGGGCACAAAAACCTAATTTTTTTGAATTAATGAAAAAGGTTAAATGTAATTTTTTGAAATTTATTAACAGGCTGGAATTTTATAACATGTATTTTGGATATCTCTCTCTCTACACATATATTACTTTGCTGACTTAAGCATCGGAGGGGAATTCCCGGGTCAACCCCCCAGGTTAGTCACCCTTGCTCATTTTGCAGGACTTGCTCAGCCAGGGCCGAGCTCACCAGAAGAGTCCAATCAGCACTAAGGATCAAAGCCAAGTCATCATCAAGGGATCTAGTCAGCATATATTGAGACACTTCCCAACTCATCATTTTTTCACTTCTTTGTATCTAAGTTTCTTAAAGCCAGAAACACATAATATAAGTTACTAACTAATTTTGGCATGTCACCTTTGCAGCAGCCTAGACAGATTGGTGGACCAAGAACACTAGGTCCAACCAACCTCATTTTAGTCAAGCTTCAACATCAAAAAAGCCATGTAACCCATGAAGCTACTGATGCTATTAATATATTGGAAGGCTGCTAAAATGAACAATACTTATATGTAGTTCGTTAAAATTAGTTTTGAACCATTTCTACTTAGTTGAATGTATTAAATTAAGACCATTTGTATGGGAGTTTAATGTTTTTGCATTTTGGAATATGATCTGTAGGCTCAAAATGCTACCATTTTGTATGGCACTTTAATGTATGTACTGCTTATGTCATTTATGGCGAAAATTATGGGTTATTTCATCACCATCTTATATTTATGGCATTATGTCATTATCATCTTTTATTAAAGGCACTTTTGGACCTTGTGTATGTGTTCATGTCATATGTTTGTGGAAAAATTCAAGTCATAAGAAAACGCTGCATAATTATGCCCAACAGTGAATAGTAATTTGTTAGTTCAATGTATACTCAAGAAGGGGGTTGAATTGAGTATGTGTGTTTTTTCAATCGTTTTCAAGTTTTGTTTGTACTTTTGTGAGAACAGCGAGGGAACAGTAAGCAAAGAGTAAGGACACAAAGATTTAACGAGGTTCGGCTTCTAAACAAGCCTACGTCCTCCACTCTCTCACCAACATTATTAATCAACTCAGAACAATAACAAGGTTACACACTCAATCAAGTGCTACAACTATGTAACACTTAATTCCCCAACTATTAACTCTAACAGTTCACTCAGTGTTCACAGAACACTCCCCAACCACTTCCCTCTAAGTGGTTCAAATATTACAAACTTAAATCTCCGTAAGTTTTTCTCTTAAAGATGGATATGGAGATAGTTTTGGACTAAGGATAGACTCTCAGAAAGTATTACTTGGTTTTCTTTGGAGAGCAAAAGTCTTCTAGGGTTTCTTGCAAAGATTGTTTATATAGACAAGGAAAACCGTGCCCTAGAAGTGTGTTTGGAGACTTGCCTAAATTGTGCAAACCACTTCAGCTGACACAAGTGCAGTGTTCTTGCTTCAGACTTTGTCACTTTCCACTATGGGAAGAGAGATGTACACTAAAGTCCAAACAAAGGACATTGCATTTAATGGGCTGATTTTGCAAATCAATTTGGCAGATTTCCAAAGTACAAGTGATCCGGATTTTTTCAAATAATTTTCAAAATGATTTTTGAGCTCGAAAATCTGTACGGATCACGTGCGTAATACTGAGGTCTATTCCCACAGTGGTCTCAGTACTACTGAGTTTACGTCTGGTAAAGGGAACTGTTCCAAGCTTGTTCCGTGCCTGTTCTTAGCTTGTTCTTGGGCTGTTCTCTTTACTGGATGTAAACTTAAGGTCTTTTTGCTCTTTACTTAAAAACAATAAGAATACTTTCTTAAGCCTATTTTACATGAAGATCCTAGAAATATAGAAATAAAAAGCTCCAAGCTCTTGGTTTCTGATCTTCAAGTATCTCAAGGCCTTCATGATTGCCTTGATGGATCCTCACTTGATTCAACCTGTTCATATACAATTATTTATAGACATCAAGTATAGAGGACTGGTTTGTCATCATTCAAATCAAACATGGTTCAACAATTTCCCCCTATTTGATGATGACAAACCATGAAGTTCCCCCTGAGAACAGTATCCAATTATTTCAAAATAAAATAACTGTTCAGAGGAACTGGTCTTGCACTGTGCCTGTAGTCAGATTCATAATCTCAGAGAATAAAAAATATACAGCAGACTAAAGCACAATTAGACTGATAACAATGATCAGTCACTCATCACATTACTCAATTTATTATTGAGTTTCAGCATTAGACCTGTAACCTGCAAGACTTATCAATTATCAAATGTAGCAAGAGAAATTTCAATTTCACTTGGAAGAATTTTCTTCCAGTTGGGATGGGTAGGAGCACTTGATTTGAATTCAAGATGCTCCTAGGCAAAAAGCTGGGCCATCTCTTAACAAGGTCTGAACCTTGTTCAGGTTGCTACAATTGATACTAGGAACTTCACCTGTCCTATTCCCCCTTTTGGCATCATCAAATGACAAAAACAATCACAACACAAAATTAGGAGAAGGCAACAAGTAAAGTCAAATACAAGCATAATATTAACACATCATTCTAGAGATGCTGTCCCACATGTGAGTACCTGCAACTCACAATCCCAAACTGTTCAAGTGCACACAGAAGTTAATAAAATATACAGACCAGAACCATTCTGCAGAAATGGTCAGAAAGTAAAGGTAGCAATTGTTCAAAGAAACCAGAGTAATTTTTCAGAAAAACCAGAGAAAATAAAGTTTGAGATCAATGTTAGTAGGGAGGGGGGTAGGCTAAGAAGAGGTGGAGTCAGCATCATCATCAGAATCCTCAGTGGAATCCTCATCCTTTTTTTTTTGTGCACTCTGCTCCTGCTGCTTCTTCCTGACTTGGGCTATGATGGGAACTGGTCTCTTGGTGGTCTTGGGTTTGAAGTTGGAAGAGGAGGCAAGCTTTTCTTCATGGGAGTCCAGTCGTGCTGTTATGTTCTTTATAGAACCATCCAGAGAAGTGCACAGAGCATTAACACTGGCCATCATCTGTTGCAGTAATTCCCCATGTTTCTGCACCTGTTTGGACAGTGACCCAGTAGCTTCCTCAGACCTGGAACTGCTTGTCCTTCTGGCCCCTGTGACCCTGTCTTCATCCCTCATTTTGAGCATGCCTCCCTCAAAGGTCATCCCCTTCTGACCTAGAATCTGGTTGGTGAGGACAGACATTTTCTTGACCTCACCTTTCAGATGAACCTTTCTACTTTAGAAAACCAAAGTAAGCCAGGCTCCATATGGTAGAGAGTGGTTGGACCTTTCCAAAATGCTAACCATGTGAGCTAGCATCAGACCAGGGAGACTAAACTTAATTTTCTCATATAGACAATAAATAATCACAGCATCCATCTTCCTAACATCCATTCTGCCCTGAGCCCTGGGGAGTACTATCTTAGAGGCAACTGTATGGAACAGCCTCATTACTGGTTCCCTTAATTGGCCAATAACATAGCCAGCACCATCAGTTGGAGAACCAGTAAAGAGAGTGGTCTGTATGTGTTCTGTACTGACCTCAGGAATAGTTGGCCAGTTGTCCTTGGAATAATCACAGAATCCACCCCTTGGTACACCCAGTACCTCCCCTAGACTCTTCTTTGAAAGAGTGATGTCGACCCCCTCGACCTCACTCCAGACCTTCCCTTTCTCTAACTTCCCCAACTTAGAGTAAAATTCTTCAACACAAGTTTCAAAAACATTAAGCCTCTTATCAAACAGCCCTTCCCAGCCCTGGTACTCTATGGCTTCCTTAAACTCCTCTAAAAATGGTTGACTCATCCAAGACATGGAACATGAAAAACCAAATAAGACACCCCTACCACTTAGTTCATACAGTGGTTCAGAAGTGGTCTTACCTTTCTTCTTGGCAGGAGTTTTGTCAGAGGTAGAGGCAGCTTTCCTCTTCTTTTCTGTTGGGAGCTTGGTTGCAGGCTTGAGACTTTCTGAGGCTTTATCCTTCTTGGCAACACTCTTCACCCTTTTCTTCTTTTCATCCTTCTTTTCCTCAGAAACCACTTCAGCAGATTCCTTCTTGATTTCTTCCTTACAGACCCTTGTCCTCAAGGGCCTGGTTCTTTTTCCTGGTTCCTTTTCACCTTGTACAACACCGGTGATCTCGACATCCATATCTTGAACATTGGTGTCATCATCCTTCTTTTCCATCTCTTCCTTTTCAACTTCCTTCTCTTCAGTGCTTGGCACTGGTTTCTGTGTGGTCTGTGGTGATGATGTGGGTGATTTTTCTGATGGTGGAGAGGGTAATGGGGTTGTTTCTTTTTGCGGTGGAGATGATGGTGGAGTTGTGAATTTTAGTGGTGACTGTGGGGGAGGAGTTTTGGCTTTTGTGGGAGATGGTGGTTTTAGTGGAGATGAAGATTTTGTAGGCTGTGACGAGTGTTGTTTGGGTGATGGAGAGGGTGATTTCTTAGATGGTGATGGTGTTTTCTGAGGTTGAGGTGGTGGTGATGATTTAGGGCTTGGTGGTGGAGTTGATTTCTCTTTGGACTGACATGCATCCTTTGATTCAACTACTGTTTCCTCAGTAGCTTGATCCTCAACCCTTTGCTGCTCTTGTTCTTCTTTGTGGTGTTCAGTAACCACAACAGTACCTGATTCCTTCTCGATCTTAGAAGGTGTGAAGCTAGGAGACTGACTTAATCCTCTGCTTTTCTTCTTTCAAGCTTTGTTCTTCTTTCTTCCCATGTTGATTTGATTTTCAGAGTTGGTGAAGGAGAGAGAAAGAAACCGAATTTGAATTCTCAAGGAGGATTTTGATGATGGTGCTTAGGGTTTGAGAGAGAGAATTACTTTTGGAGAGAGAGACAGTTAGAGAGAAATCAATGTGAAAGAGTGAATTAAAATGGAGAAAACCGGCAGTTATTCGAACAGATAAAGTAGGAGATACTTCTACACTGTTCACAACGGTCATGTGTCAGAACACTTAACTCCTCAATTTCAAAATCGAGGATTCAGCATTAACTGATATAACGATGTGGGGAACTGATCTTACGATGGTCTGACGCTGATCTGTATAAATTAAACACTTTAATGCAACTTCCAATTAGGCAACTTAGAGATACCACACATTGGAACAACATCAACATAAGAATTTTGAGACCACTTGCATCAATGACATTTAAGAGTTAACCAGCCCTGCTTATTTACACTAATGATCAAAAAGTCAAACATAGCCAAAAAGGGGAAGATAAGTCCTAAGGAACTAGGATCTAATCCTTACCATACCAAGTAATTTGCGGAGTTTGACAAACACTTCCCTGCTCAGGGGTTTAGTGAAAATATCAGCCAATTGTTCCTCAGATCTGCAAAATTCAAGATTCACATTTCCTTTTTCAACATTGTCTCTGAGAAAATGATGTCTGATTTCAATATGTTTGGTTTTAGAGTGCTGGACAGGATTTTTTGAAATGTTTATAGCACTGGTGTTATCACACAATATGGGAACACTTCCGGAACAGACCCCAAAATCCTTAAGTTGTGTCTTTATCCAAAGCAATTGAGCACAGCACAAAGCAGCAGCTATGTACTCTGATTCAGCTGTGGATAAGGCCACTGAATTTTGTTTCTTAGATCCCCATGAAATGAGACAAGAACCTAAGAAGTGAGCCATTCCTGAAGTGCTCTTCCTGTCCACACTAAAACCAGCATAATCAGCATCAATGTATCCTAAAAGATCAAAATTGCTTCCCTTTGGATACCATAAGCACATGTCCTCTGTACCACTTAGGTACCTAAAAATTCTCTTAACAGCTTTTAGATGAGACTCTTTTGGGTTGCTTTGAAATCTTGCACACAACCCAACTGAGAACACTATGTCTGGTCTACTAGCTGTTAAGTAGAGAAGTGAGCCAATCATACCTCTGTATAGCTTATCCTCAACATCCTTTCCTTTCTCATCTAGGCTCAGTTTAGAAGAGGTAGGGATAGGTGTATCATAGGACTTGCTATCTTGCAGACCATATCTCTTGAGGAGCTCCTTGAGATACTTCTGTTGGTGGATCATGATTCCATCATCCACTTCCCTGATTTGAAGCCCTAGGAAGAAACCAAGTTCTCCCATCATGCTCATCTCAAATTCACTTTTCATTAAGTCTGCAAACTCATCACACAAAACAGAATTAGTAGCCCCAAACAAAATATCATCAACATATACCTGGACCACTAACAGATCTGTTCCCCTTTTCTTTAAGAATAGAGTTTTGTCCACTGAACCTCTCTCATAATGATTTTCAATAAGAAAGCTAGAGAGTCTCTCATACCAAGCACGAGGGGCTTGTTTGAGGCCATAAAGAGCTTTGTCTAACTTGTAGACATGATCTGGACAAACTCTATCCTCAAAGCCAGGGGGCTGTTCCACATACACATCTTCTTTCAAATAACCATTTAGAAAAGCAGTTTTAACATCCATTTGAAAGAGTTTAAAGTTCATCTGGGCAGCAAATGCAATCAAAATTCTTATTGCCTCAAGCCTGGCTACTGGAGCAAAGGTTTCATCATAGTCTATAACCTCTTGTTGGTTAAACCCTTGAACCACTAGCTTGGCCTTGTTTCTGACTACAGTACCTGAGTCATCCATTTTGTTTCTGAAGACCCATTTGGTTCCAATAACAGACATCTCATTGGTTCTTGGTTCAAGATGCCAAACCTGATTTCTTTCAAACTGGTTCAACTCATCTTGCATGGCCAAGATCCAATCAGGATCAGTTAGAGCAATCTTATAGTCAGTTGGTTCTATGTGAGATAAGAAGGATAAGTAAGCACAGAAGTTCTTCCAAACAGAATTTCTAGTTTGGACTCCTTTTGATAAATCACTAATGATTTGATCAGAAGGATGAGAGCTTCTTTGCTTAAACATACTCTTTCTTACAATATTTAAGTCACCTAAGTTAGAACCAATGTCTGTACTGGTTCCCCCTATTTCATTTTCATTTTGAGAGGGTGGACCAGTTTCTTCAGTGTTCTCTCCCACTTCATCTTCAGATGGATGGGCAGGAGAGTCACTGAGTTCAACAACCTGTTCAACATTTCCCTCTGCTGCACCAGACTCATTGTTGTTTTCAGGAGGAGTTTGAGGGTCTGGTTCAGCAGTGTTCTCTGGTTCCGCTCCAGTGAAATTTGTCATTCCAATATTAAAGCCTTCATCATCATCTACCTGCACAGGCTTGTTGAACATGTTAGTTTCATCAAACAATACATGGATACTCTCTTCAACACACAAGGTTCTTTTGTTGAAAACTTTATATGCCTTGCTATGAGGAGAATACCCTATAAAAACAGCTTCATCACTCCTGGGGTCGAACTTGTCCAAACTGGTCTTACCATTGTTGTGTACAAAACACTTACAACCAAATATCCTTAAGTGTTCAATGTTTGGTTTTCGACCCCTTAGAAGTTCATAAGGTGTTTTTCTTAGTATTGGTCTTAGCATAACCCTATTGAGTATGTAGCAGGATGTACTCACAGCATCAGCCCAAAATTTCTTGGACAGACCACTCTCTAGAAGCATGGTTCTAGCCATTTCTTCTAGAGTGCGATTCTTTCTTTCAACAACTCCATTTTGTTGTGGAGTTCTGGGGGCTGAGAAGTTGTGAGAAACACCATGCTCCATACAATAGGTTATGAAGCTAGCATTATCAAATTCTGACCCATGATAAGATCTGATGGATGCTAACTGATGATTGATCTTGTTCTGGACTTGTTTCACTAGTATTTCAAATTCATTAAAAGTTTCATCTTTGTATTTCAAGAATATGGTCCAAGTGAAACGAGAGTAATCATCAACTAAGACAAATACATAACTAAAGCCATTTCTACTTTGTACACGCATAGGTCCACATAAATCCATGTGTACAAGTTCAAATGGTCTAGAGGAACTGACCACTTTCTTTGGTTTAAAAGATGATCTTACATGCTTGTACTTTGCACACTCTTGGCAGAGCTGGTCTGCCACATATTTGATGTTAGGTAAACCTAATACCAATTCTTGTGTTCTCAACTTGTTGAGCAAAGTGAAGCTAACATGTCCTAATCTTTTATGCCAAAGCCATTGGTCATCCTCTACAACACTAAGGCAGAGGGCACTGTTCTGTGGAAGTTGATTTAAGTATGTAATATACACATTGTTATGCCTTGTTCCTTCACAGACCAGTTCCCCTGTCTTAGAGTTCACTATGTGACAAGTGTTTGATTCAAAATTCACTTTATTTCCCTTGTCACATAGTTGAGATATGCTCAAAAGGTTATGTTTCAAACCTTCTACATAGTAAACATTGTCAATTGCTTGGGAGAGTGACTTACCAACCTTACCTACTCCTTTGTAAGTCCTTTGCTATTGTCACCAAATGTCACGTGCCCTCCCTCGAATGCAGTGAGTGAAAGGAATTGTTCTTTATCCCCGGACATGTGTCTTGAGCAACCACTGTCCAAATACCAATATGGCTTTCCTTTCACTCGTACCTGCACAAGCAAACTAAAGGTTAGTTTTAGGAACCCAGACCAGCTTGGGTTCCTTGTTCTTTGAAACATTTTCAACCTTGACCTTCCTAACCCACACTTGTTGGGTGTAGGCTTTATTTTTCTTGTCATGTTTCTTTTTGGTGAAACATTTGTTAGCAACATGACCACTTTTACCACAATAGGTACAAACATGCATATCCTTGGCAAATATATACTTGCCTTTCTTGAATTCATTCAACCACGTGTTGTCTCTGCCAAGAACAGTTGTAGAACTAGATCCAGAATACCCTAAACCAAACCTTTGAGAATTTCCAGGTTGGGATGTGAGGATGTTTAGGGTTTTCTGAGCATTTAACATTTTGTTCATTTGGTTCATACAATCTGTTAGCTCATTTTCCTTGTTCCCAAGCCTCTTAAGTTGAACTTCATTTTGTTTCTCGAAAGATTTTAAGTCAATTCTAGTCTTTTGAAGTTCATCTTGTAGTCTTGAGACCAGGGAGGGATCTGGTTCGTTACTGGTCTTCTTGAGGTTTTCTTGTTTTAGCAAGATGAGTTCAGCCTCGAGATCACATATCTTGGCTGTGCACTCATCATGTAAAACATCCAAGACCTCATCAAAGGCAGTGGGAGAACCAGTCTCTTCAGAACTCTTGAGCTCACTATGTTCCTTGTGTAAATCTTCAAGTTTTTCAATTAAATGGTCATATGCAAGTATGACATCAGATTTACTCAAGGTACATGTGTCTTTTAGCAGTTCAAAGTTTGAATTATGTGTGATAAATTTCTTGAGCTCATTAAACCCCTTTTCAATTTTTTCAAAAAGTTCATCCTCTTTAGGAACTGGTTTGGAGTTTAATGTCTCAAGTTCCATTTTATGCTGATCTGCTGTTATTTCAAGCTCAGAAATTTTTTCTTTAAGTTCTTCACAAATAAGCTCAAGTTCAGCAGATCTAGCACCACATATTTCATACTCTCGAACTGTTTCTTTTAATATCTTTTTGTTGTTCTGATAAGCAGACCCAACACTAATGCATTGATCAATAGTGAATTCAAGATAGTCAAGTAGTTCATCTCTATCTAGATTATGCATGTTTGCCTTTAAATCATTAAAACATACCTGGTTGTCATCTGAAGTGCTTCCACCAGCCATGAGACAGAGAACTTCTTTTTGCAAACAGACTTCAGACTGGTCTGTGCATGTGAAAGCAGTTAGACAGAGATTTGCTTCTTCTTCTTCTTCATCATCTTCTGATTCTGAATCTCCCCACACTGCAGCCAGCATAGCTCTTTTAAAAACCTTCTTCTCAGCCTGGACTCCAGGATTTCCCTTGGGATTTTTCCATGTTGGACACTCCTTGATTCTGTGCCCCATTTCACCACATTTAAAACAACCAGTATTGGAACTGGTTTTCCTGAACTGTCCAGAACTGTTCCTTCCTTTTACAAACTTACCCTTGGACTTTGTCCTAAGGTATTTTTCAAACCTTCTGGCCATGAGACTTATATCATCTTCATCTTCCTCAGATTCCTCTGCTTTAAGGACCATTTCCTTGTATTTTGAGCTAGATTCAGCCTTTGAATCTACCAACATCTCATGAGTCATCAAGGAACCAATAAGTGGTTCTAGAGATAGTGAGGACAGATCCTTTGCTTCTTGTATGGCTGTAACCTTGGGCATCCACTTCCCTGATAAGCTTCTCAACATTTTCCTCACCAACTCTTCATTTGAGAAGGTCTTTCCCAATGACTTTAGTTCATTTACAATGGTCATGAACCTTGTAAACATGTCCTTTATATTTTCATCTCTAGTCATTTCAAAGACTTCATATTTTGACATAAGCATGTCAATTTTTGACCTTCTCACCTCAGAGTTGCCTTCATATGCAAGCTCTAGTGTATCCCATATTTCCTTTGCAGAAGAACAAGCTAGAATTCGATTTACCTCACATTCTGCAATTCCTTGTTGGACAAGTGACATTGCCTTTGCATTTTTCTCCAGCTTCTTGTAGTCTTCACTTGTGTACTCTTCTTCTGTCTTTGGAACCATGAGCCCTTCCTGACTCTTCTTGTGGATGGACGTGGGTCCATTTTTGACAATCATCCAGCACTCATAATCTATCCCAATGATAAGATTTTTCATGCAATTTTTCCACCAAGAGTAGTTAGTGCCATTGAACTAGGGGAGTCTTGAACTGTTTGATTCTTGAGTAGACATCTTCTTGATCCTCTAGGTAGTTAACCTTTTGAGAAGTTAGGCTCTGATACCAATTGTTAGTTCAATGTATACTCAAGAAGGGGGGTTGAATTGAGTATGTGTGTTTTTTCAATCGTTTTCAAGTTTTGTTTGTGCTTTTGTGAGAACAGCGAGGGAACAGTAAGCAAAGAGTAAGGACACAAAGATTTAACGAGGTTCGGCTTCTAAACAAGCCTACGTCCTCCACTCTCTCACCAATATTATTAATCAACTCAGAACAATAACAAGGTTACACACTCAATCAAGTGCTACAACTATGTAACACTTAATTCCCCAACTATTAACTCTAACAGTTCACTCAGTGTTCACAGAACACTCCCCAACCACTTCCCTCTAAGTGGTTCAAATATTACAAACTTAAATCTCCGTAAGTTTTTCTCTTAAAGATGGATATGGAGATAGTTTTGGACTAAGGATAGACTCTCAGAAAGTATTACTTGGTTTTCTTTGGAGAGCAAAAGTCTTCTAGGGTTTCTTGCAAAGATTGTTTATATAGACAAGGAAAACCGTGCCCTAGAAGTGTGTTTGGAGACTTGCCTAAATTGTGCAAACCACTTCAGCTGACACAAGTGCAGTGTTCTTGCTTCAGACTTTGTCACTTTCCACTATGGGAAGAGAGATGTACACTAAAGTCCAAACAAAGGACATTGCATTTAATGGGCTGATTTTGCAAATCAATTTGGCAGATTTCCAAAGTACAAGTGATCCGGATTTTTTCAAATAATTTTCAAAATGATTTTTGAGCTCGAAAATCTGTACGGATCACGTGCGTAATACTGAGGTCTGTTCCCACAGTGGTCTCAGTACTACTGAGTTTACGTCTGGTAAAGGGAACTGTTCCAAGCTTGTTCCGTGCCTGTTCTTAGCTTGTTCTTGGGCTGTTCTCTTTACTGGATGTAAACTTAAGGTCTTTTTGCTCTTTACTTAAAAACAATAAGAATACTTTCTTAAGCCTATTTTACATGAAGATCCTAGAAATATAGAAATAAAAAGCTCCAAGCTCTTGGTTTCTGATCTTCAAGTATCTCAAGGCCTTCATGATTGCCTTGATGGATCCTCACTTGATTCAACCTGTTCATATACAATTATTTATAGACATCAAGTATAGAGGACTGGTTTGTCATCATTCAAATCAAACATGGTTCAACATAATTGAAGAAAGATATATTTGTTTTGGCAAAGGGAAGATAGTAATATTGAATTGCATAATTGTAGTCATGATACATAAATATACTGTTCCTACAATTGATCATTACCGATTAACTTAGCCCAAGCCCTGGAAAAAAAAACCTCAGCACCAAGTTATATACTTTTCATAGCCATGCTTAACCAAAAATCGCCAAAATCAATACACAACTAAGCCCTAAAACCACAAATTGGCATCAACCTACCCAATTACACCCCTATTCATCAGAAAACAAAAGAAAAAAACTCCTAGAGAATATCAAAGCCACAACAAATTTCCTATTAGCCTTGGCTGAGGAAATGGAAAGGATGCTCTCCGAGACCTCTATGGAAAGTTCAACACGCTCATCTGTGAGTGGTTCAATCTCCTCCTTCTACTCTTTAATTGTCCTAGCCAATTCTTCCTTCTGGATCTCAAGCTCTGCAATAATGGTGTCCTTCTCGAAGCAACGATTTTGTAACTCCAACACATTATTTACCTCATCATCCCATTTAAAAAACCTGCATGTCCATTGCAATTTAAACCCAAATGCTATGAATTACAGCAATAGAATCACAACAATTTGAAAAAGCCCTAAAGTTTAGAGAATTCTAGAAACAACCCTAAAATGTTATCAATAATTCCAAATTCTAACAAAAATTATGGAAACAAGCCTAAATTACGAAGATTAATTTTAAAAATTTAAAGTAAATCGCTAACTTACAGGATAATGTGAACATCCATAGAATCTTCTTCCTTGAGTTGGCCCAATAAATAGCACAGTATCTAAGGGTGCAATTTCACAATAGAAACTGAACACAACTATTGCATTCTCACTCCGATCCTCGACCTTGAATTGGAGCTTGAGGACGCCATTGATGAAGGTTTGAAGAGAGAGAAAGACGAAGTAGGCAGAGAAGGGAGAGCTTGGTTTGAGAGGGACGTTGAAAATGAATAGGGAGAGAGCTTAAAATAGACATAATGCATTTATGACTGCTGAACATTAATTATCTCAATTTATTTTCAAACTACCATTTAACTTGTTGCTACCTCTATTCTAGGTTATATAATGAGTAGGGTTGGTTTTGGGAACATCGTCTATAAAGGTTGGTTTGATTTTAGATTACCAAAAGATGTGTTTATTATTTGCGGAAGTGATAAATGTTGGTTTATTAATATCAATTTTTCCCATTAAAATATTATATGGCACTCCATCCGTTTCAATTTGTACTTTACATACAAGAAAGTTAAAAATGAAAATTCATATTGATATCCTGTCAAACAAAAATCATATTGTTATGAGATCTTCTTAGATTCATTAAAATGCATAGTTTTTTAATATGTACTTTTTATATTTTAATAATTTATAGAATGAAATATTAACGTTTAAATATATGTATTAATAAACCAACTTTTATCATTTCCACAAATAATAAACCCACCTTTTAGTAATCCAAAAATAAACTATTATATGGTACTCCATCTGTTTTAATTTGTACTTTACATTCAAGAAATTTAAAAATGAAAATTCATATTGATATCATGTCAAACAAAAATCATATTGATATAGGATCTTCTTAGATTCATTTAAATGTGTAGTTTTTCAATATGTACTTTTTATAATTTTTAATAATATATAGAATAAAATATTAATGTTTAAATATATGTATTGAAAAGTGTACAAAAACTAAGGCTCCGTATACTTTGGTGTAAAACATTTTCAAAGTAAAATGATTTTCCATGGAAAACATTTTACCATGGAAGACTCATTTTCATACAAAATTTCCATTGTTTACCTGCACGGAAAATGATTTTCCTTTTAAAACATTTTCCATTGCTTACTTGCATGTAAGGAAATTGATTTTCTACTTTAAGCATTATCTATTGTTTAGTTATAAGGAAAATCAACTACTCCTATTAACTTTTTAATTGTATTTTCTTCTCATTTCTATTATTGTTGTTTTGTTTAAATAAAATAAAATAAGTATGGAAATAAAAATATGATTATTTTATAAAAATAATATCTGTATATAGTAATATTTTAAACAACCTACAATACAAATAGGAGCACCAACAATACAAAAGGAGCCCCAAAGCCTCAGTAATAGTTACCAAACAAAATAAAAAATGCCACCACCCATAGTAGAGCTTTAAAAAAAAACAACTCTTAACCTGTTGATAAAAGACTACTAGGAATTAAAATTATAGCATCAACAACTCTTTAAAAGTATATCAATATAGTCATTATCACAATGTTGGTAGGAAAAAAACTTAACGCACAGAATTGACAAACTTTTGAAGCCAAAGTTTGCGAAAAGGTTCACTCTTGGCTAAGAAAAACTTAGCGAGCATTTCACGCTCAACCAAGTGATCGAAAGCCTCAAGACGAACAACTTCTTCAATATCGCTCATTTTCATGATCTCCTCATAAAGTTTCTCCACGTCAAGTTGGTTGTCAGAAAATTTCTTGAGAGCGCTAACAACTTCTTTTAATTGTGTTGAAATAACTTGCAAATCACCATCTTCCGATTCAACTCGACCCCTCTTCCTATGAGACCTAGGCTCCAAAGAAGTTGCACTAACTGACTTAGTAGGCTCGGTCTCAATCACACTTGGTTGTTCACTTGAAGTAGTTTGAATGTCACCAAATGTCTTGGAGAAATTACCCTTCGCAATATCCTTGCCCGCCACTATAGATATCTCTTCGTACATATCAATTTTCTTGTTCAAATATTGTTCATGAGAGGGATATTGCTGTTAAGTAAAGAATAACACACATTAATCACATACACAATAATAGGATTAAGGATATTATGAATATTAACTTCATGGAAACTTTGCATAAATGACAGGTTCTATACATTAGATTTTCTTAACTTTTGTCACCCAAGCAATGATCATTCGGTAAAGGATGCTAAAACTAAAAATAACAAAGACCCAGAAAAATAATGATAGATGTAACAAGAACAATCACATTAACAACAAAGAATTATGGTTTAGACAATTGTAACTTCTAAAATTGTAACATACCTGAATATAGGCGTCATACGCATTTGGAGAAGCCGTTATCATCTTTACATTATCATCCCAATCGAACCCAGATCTTCCTCGCACTTGGGAGATAACTCCCCAAGTAGTTATCACCGTCCTCATGTGATTCTCAACATGGTCAGCAGTGCATGCAGAGTGAATGTAATAACCCGAAAATATGGGCCAGAAAATTTCGTGGTTAATTATTATTGCTTCTAATATTCTAAGTCCAAAAGGCCCAGTTAATTGGGCTGTTTAATCTTATTTTCTTTCCTTGTCTTAAAATTCGGCTCAATGACCCGATTATTCCTACACTTGGCTGGCCTCCCCTTTATTTGGCCAAGGAATAATTTCCTTTTTTAACTAATCCCTTACTGAGTCTCCTAAGTTGACTCAACTCCCCTACTTTTACTCATAATTCACGGCCTCCTCTTTATTTTAATTCATTTATTCTTTTGTTCTTTATAATTATAGAGGGAACAATACTCATAACCTTTTATCCTAAATTCTAAGCTTCTAAAATTAATCTCAAAAACTCACCAAAATTACTCTTGTGTGCAGTGAGATTTTCGAACCCCAAGCAAAGAATTTTCTTTGTTTTCTTCCTGATTCAAGGTAACTAGACTAACCCCCTTGAATTTGATTTAAGTTTATCATATAATTAATTAGAATTAAACTAGGAATTGATTGAATTAGTATCATGTTAGGTTATTGTTGTTCGAACTTTTGATGATTAATGTTCTTGTTGTTCTCGATATATTTACTTGATCTTTTATGAATCTTTATTGTTTTAGTCAATTCTATGTATGATTTATAATCTTAAATTACATGTCTTGATTAGAATAATTACATGATAAAATTCTTGAATTACTTTTTGTTGTGCGTGAATATGTCGAGTATATGTAGTAGGATTTTTATGTTGATTTTTCATGTTTTCTCGATTTAAAAGTTTGATCATGATTTATTTAATTGTCTAATTGAAGTCTTGAACTAAATCTAATTTTTGTTCTTGCATCCTTAAAAATGTCGAGTGGCCTATGATGATAAAAAGAATTAAAGTTTCTATTTTTCTTGATCTATTATATTTCTAATCTTGATTTAATAATTAATCTTTAGCTTTAAAGTAATTTAATTATGATTTAATCGGTTCTTGAAAATAAATCTTGATTTTGTTATTCTTCTTGATAGCCGAATATTATAAGGGTAAAAAGACATAATTTTTTATCCATGTTTAGTTATAATTGCTCCATAAATAGTTAGTTCATGATCTTAGAATTTACATGACTGTTTTAATAATTTTTAATATGATAATTATATGTAGAATTTAAAGTATAAATTTTTGTTCTTATTTGTTGAAGAAGGCCGAATGGTATTATAATAAAAAGGGTGAATTTTGATCTTGTTTTGACAAATGATCTGATAATTCAAAGTTATTTTATGATTTTATTGTTTTAAATGATTTATCCATGATAATTGTGACTAATATTTTAAAGTGTTAATTTTTGTTATTTAACCCATGATGTTCGAATGGTGCAGGGATGGAAAGAGGGTATTTTTCCCATATTTTATGCAATATTATTTGATAATTGTTCATTTTATATTTATTTGATGATTTAATAGATGTATTGAATTGTTATGTAATTATTAAAAGAATTGTTTTATTTATTTATTTAATTTGTTCGAAAATGACGAGTGTTCCAAAGTATGAGTTTAATCAATTTAATTTAAATTTTGGCTTATCATAATTTTAGTTTATGAATTAAGGATTTAATATAATTAAAGGAATAATAAGGGATAAGAAGATAAGTTGAATTATTAAGAATAAGTTTGACTTTGATAAGAATAAGATGATATGATGATAAGATGTTTATTGGTCTCACGATGGCCATGTCGATAAGATAAGATAAGATAAGATAAGATAAGATAAGATAAGAAGTGGATGCCTGTTTGGTGATACACGGGTCACCAGATTAGGTTAAGTCGAAGTCACTGCCCTACTGCGTTCTCTGGGCAGTTCTTGAATCTAGGATGTGTAGTCGTCTAAGTAGTAGTGCACGGGATACTAGTTAGGAGTTATGGTCATAGCTTAGGCTTAGTTCTTACAAAGGAGAGCTACGGGTAGAATACACGGGTTCTTCCCGGCGCATTTTAGGAAAGTTGGGATGTACACGGGCATCCTTACGAGCTATAATGACCGGTTCATGTATTTAAGAAAGATGGTAAAAAGATGGGATTTGGGTAATAATATGATAAGATAAGAATCCATCAAGTTGGAATATTGTTTACGTATTTATTGTATTATTTATGTATTTATTATGTTATTCCTATGTATGATAAATTCAGTCTTCCGCTGCGTATGTCTGATATGTATGTATATTGTATGATTATTCATGTATTTTATGTATATCTTGGTTGATTCTATGTTATTATATGGTTTATGGTTCCACATTTAAGTGGGACATCCTAGTTACTTGCCACTAACGGTGGACCCCCCCCCCATTTCAGGTGATTATGCTGATGAATAAGTGGGCTTTCGTATGGATCGGGTTGAGTGTTTTAGCAAGATTTATAGTGGAAACCCGGAGTCTATTTTACTTTTTAGTCTATTATTTCTTAGATTTCACCTAGCTTGTTGGGAATAAACAATTTAAGTTGTAGTTTGTTGAACAATATGATTTTATGGACATTTATATTCTTTTAATAGTTAATTATTTAATAAAGAGGTTTCTCAATTCAGGACTAAAATTTAGAATTTCATAATGGTTTAGTATGTTTTGTTTGGTAATGATCCATTTGTCGATTTCCTCCGTAAATCGACAGCTTATAAAAGTCAGGTCGTTACAGTTGGTACCAGAGCACAGGTTAAGACCCTAAAGTTACTTCTTCATAAGTAGCTTGAAAGACGAGTGATTTATGTATCACGAGTGCAACTTAGCCTAAAATGGAAAACTTAAGCGATGAAGCCATGGGTAGAAGCCTCGGATAAGATATTTTGTCATTTTCCGAGCTTCCTTACGTGATTTCTACTAACCAAGTTATTATTTTGTAGCATGTCGACCCCGGAACGCAACTCTCGTTTTAGGCGCCGAGCTTTAGAGGATGCTATCCTCACCCTAGCTCAGAAAAGCGTCTAATCGTCGAGCAGCCAGTCTTCGTTTGATCGAGTTGCGCGTCTTCGTCCGCCGGTCTATAATGGGGCAGCAGATCCGACTGTTCTCGAGAACTGGAATCGAGAGATGCGGAAGTTATTTGATGCCTTAGCCTGTAATTCCGAACGTGAAAGAGTTCCGATAACGTCCTACTATTTAAGAGGCAAAGCGGATAATTGGTGGAGTACCTTGCGGGCCAACCCCGAGACAGAGCTAGTCTTGGATTGGGAAGACTTCACCAGAAACATCCAGGATCGGTTCTATCCTGATGAGCTGAGATGGCAGAAACAGTAAGAATTCCTTACGCTCACTAAAGGCAGCATGTCCGTTCAAGCTTGCACGGATAAGTTCATTGAGCTATCTCGGTTCGCCACTACGGTCATTCATTCGGAGGCCGAGAGAGTCAAGAGGTACATAAAGAAGATGGACCCTCGCATTCGGGTTCATGTGATTAGTAGTGGAGCAACAATTTTCAGAGGGCGTATGAAGTGGCTCTGGAAATTCATGCGTCGATCGCCGAGGAGGAATCAGCAAAGAAGAAGGTGTCTTTGGTTCCAGCGCCAGCACCAGCAAAAGAAGCCTCGGTTTGAATCTACTCAGAGACCTCGGCAGAATGTTCGGCCAGCTCCCAGTCAAGGCCCGAGAATTTATCAAGGCTGCAAGAAGGACTATCATCCAGGAAAGAGGTGTGATGGGTCACCGATCATGTGTTTTGAATGCGGGCAAGAAGGTCACAAGTCGGTGTTCTGTCCTAACAAGCGGCTAGCTGCAATAAACAATCAGGCCCTGGTAAAGAACAGGATCTTTTGCATGACTCAGGAGGAGGCAGATGCTCAGCTAGATGTGGTCACGGGTACATTCCTTGTCCATAATAATAATGCTTATGTTTTGTTTGATACGGGTGCCACTTTGTCTTTTGTTACAAAATCTTTTGTTGTGAAAGCTAACCAGATGGGAGAGTCTCCTGTCAAATCTTTAATAACTCTTCCTTCGGGAGAAGATTTTTCTTGCCATCGGGAATATAAGAATGTTCCCATTATCATCTCGGGAGAGCAGTTAGATGCGGATCTAAAGGAGTTCCCTATGATCGAGTTCGATGTCATTCTTTGGATGGATTGGTTAGTGAAGTATCAAGCAGCTTTCCGATGTCATGATCAGGCCATTACTTTGCGTGGCTCTAACGCAAAACGGGTAACCCATGTCGGGAAACCCATGAACAAAGACGTGAAGGTGGCGTCTGCGATGAAGGTGCGTAGAATGCAGCGCAAAGGCGAAGTAGTGTTTCTCTGCCAAGTCAAGGATGTTTCAAAGGAGGAACAGTTAGAAGCGATTCCGGTGGTTTGGGACTACGTAGACGTGTTTCCAGAGGAGTTGCCAGGAATACCACCAGAACGTGAAGTGGAGTTCAACATCGATTTGGTGCCCGGAACAACGCCAATCTCAAAGGCTCCATATCGTATGACCCCTGCAGAACTTAAGGAGTTAAAGACCCAGTTGCAGGAATTGATCGACAAGGGTTTCATAAGGCCCAGTGTGTCTCCTTGGGGTGCTCCGGTATTGTTCGTCAAGAAGAAAGATGGCAGTATACGTTTGTGCATAGATTACCGGGAACTTAACAAGGTGACGATCAAGAACAAGTATCCGTTGCCCAGGATTGAGGATTTGTTTGATCAGCTAAAGGGAGCCAGCGTGTTTTCCAGGATTGATCTCAGGTCAGGGTATCATCAGATTCCAATGAAGTCGGAGGATATACCTAAGCCCGCTTTTTGCACCAGATACGGGCACTACGAATTTGAGGTAATGTCGTTCAGTTTGACTATGCTCCAGCAGTTTTTATGGACCAGATGAATCGGACCTTCCATCATCTCTTGGATGTGTGTGTGATAGTGTTTATTGATGATATTCTTATTTATTCAAAGAATGAACAAGATCACACTCGACATCTGCATATGGTGCTAGACGTCTTACGAGCTCAGAAATGGTTCGTGAAGTTGTCAAAGTGCGAATTTTGGCTCAAAGAAGTAGCCTTCCTAGGGCATGTGATTAATGCGGATGGTGTCAAGGTAGAT
Organism: Salicornia ramosissima; assembly: GCA_951394345.1. NCBI lineage: Eukaryota > Viridiplantae > Streptophyta > Magnoliopsida > Caryophyllales > Amaranthaceae > Salicornia > Salicornia ramosissima. Next base: position 35,529,577 of record OX596237.1, on the reverse strand, counting down.
CCAGCTAAGATAAAGGCAATTGTGGAATGGCACGGTCCGAAGAATGTGGCCGAAGTTCGAAGTTTTCTTGGCCTAGCAGGTAACTTAAAGCATTTATGAAAGCTAAATTAGCTATTTATGCATGAAAACTTACCTGTGAAATTTCTGTATCAGGTTACTATCGGAGATTTCTGAAAGATTTCTCCAAGGTAGCAGCGCCTATGACCAAATTATTGCACAAAGATTGCAAGTACTTGTGGACAGATCAGTGCGAAGAAGCGTTCCAGACCCTCAAGCAGAGTCTTGTTTCTGCGCTAGTTCTTGCTCTGCCAAATGAAGGTATGGGATACGAATTTTACAATGATGCGTCCAAGAAAGGTTTAGGTTGTGTTCAGATGCAAGATGGAAAGGTGATTGCATATGCTTCAAGACAACTCAAGATTCATGAGCAGAATATCCTACTCACGACTTAGAGTTGGCAGCTGTAGTGTTCGCTTTGAAAATTTGGCGACATTATCTTTATGGAGCAACTTGTAAGCTATTCACCGATCACAAGATTCTGAAGTATATCTTCACTCAGAAGGAGCTCAACAGGAGGCAGCGACGATGGCTCGAGTTGATCAAGGATTATGATCTCTCAGTTGACTATTGTGAAGGGAAGGCCAATCGGGTAGAAGTTTCCCTCAGTCGCAAAGATCACCATTCATTCAATAGGATGACGGTTTTTCCTAAGGAAATCTGTGCTGATCTTCGCAGCATGGAGATTAAGATGGTGATGCCAGGTAGTACGCGAGTCTATCTCAATACTATGAGCTGAGTGTTGAACCCAGTTTGTATCAAGAGTTACGGGAAAGCCAAAAAGAGGACCCGCAGCTTGAGAAAATTTGTGAAGCCAAACTTCAAGGTAAAGCAGAAGACTTCACGATTAGTTCAGACGGCAGCATGAAGTTTTGCAACAGGTAGTGGAGTTAAAGGTTTTATAGCTAAACTGTTTTCACCCAATGGATACTAAAATTGCTACGCAACAGGTGGTGTGTGCCCCAGAGTTCTAAGTTGAAAAACAAGATTATGAATGAGGCTCACAATACTCCATATTCAGTGCATCCAGGCGGTGGGAAGCTCTATAAGGACCTGAAAGAATATTTCTGGTGGCCCAGGATGAAGCAGGAAGTTGCAGACTTCGTAGCGCGATGTCTCACTTGTCAGAAAGTCAAGATAGAGCATCAAAGGCCAGATGGATTGTTGCAATCTTTACCGATACCCACGTGGAAGTTTGATTCCATATCCATGGATCTCGTTGTGGGCATACCCGCGACATCTACGATTTTAAATACCGTTTGGGTAATTGTTGATCGTTTGACTAAAGTCGCCCGATTCATTTCGATGAAGGTAACTTGGTCAATGGAGAAGATGGCAGAAGCCTACTCGAGGGAGATCATACGGTTACATGGTGTGCCTAAGGATATCGTGTCTAACCGAGATCCCCGGTTCTTGTCACAGTTCTGGAAGTCTTTGCAGGAGGCTTTTGGGACTAAGCTTAATTTGAGTACGGCATTTCATGCAGCCACAGATGGCCAGACAGAACGGACAATTCAGACGCTAGAGGATATGCTACGGGCTTGTGCGTTAGAATTTCAACAGACGGGTTAAATCGTTGAGTTTGGTGGAATTTTCGTACAACAACAGCTATCATGCTAGTATCAAGATGGCTCCTTATGAAGCTTTGTATGGGCACAAGTGCCGCAACCCTACTTGTTGGAGCGACATCAGCGATGCCTTGGTGATTGGTGATCAGTCCATTTTAGGACCAATTTTCCGGGCTCTTTTCGCTTTTTTCCGCGCATTTTAGGCTTAGTTTTCCATGTTTTAAGCCTTTTTAGCTTAGTCTTAGTTTATTTAGAGTTTTCGTCGAATAATGTCGATTCATAGTAGTATTCGTCAATAATTGAGCTATTTTGTGTTACTTATGCCTTTTATTCTTTAATGAAGGTGTTTTGCGGGTTTTCAAGCGATTCTCGAAAGCTGTCAAGGGTCGTGAGAGGTCACAAGAAGATTAGAGAAGCATGCCGCAAAGCCAAGACCACAAATCAAGGCAAAGTGCACCCAAAGGGCATTTTTGTAATTTTTAAGGCTTGTTGGGACCGAGGCCTGATGTCTCGGAAGGCATGCCGACCCGTACCGAGAAGCCCGAGAAAAATTTGGAAGCATTTGGGTCAAAGAAGTGTCGCGGACAGAGCCCCAAGCGCGCCCACGCTAAATGAACATCACCCGCGACAGCCCCCAAAGAAAGCAACGCCCAGACCTGCTCGAGGCTTCACTCGCGGCCGCGCCACCACCATCGTCACGCCCGCGAAACCCCCTCCACGCGTCTGCGCTCGAGCAGGCCGCTGCAGTTCTGTTTTCTCGACCTGTTCGTGGTTGCTCGTGCTGTTCTTAGCTTCGACTCGTGCCTCTTCTTTTCTTGGCCCCCTTGTTTTCCTACTTGTATATATATATTCTAAGGTACCTAAACATAAGAACAACACTTTGGATTAGTTTTAGGTCCCAATTTCTTATTTTAGCTTAGGTTTTGAGGAGAGAGAAATCCTCTCTTCCTCTTTAGTTTTAGGGTTTATTTTAATCTTCTTGTTTCATAGTTTTAGATCTAGTTTTAGCTTGAGATTTTGATTGTTTGTTGATGAAGATGAATGACTGTGGAGGATTTTTAAAGTGACATGGCCATTCCATCAAGATTTCTCATCAAATTCAATGAGTTTCCAATCTCTCCTTTACTTTTCTTGTTCTTGTTTTACTTGCTTTCAATCTTGTTTTTCTCATGTTTTTGAAGTAGTATAGTGTTTAAATTATGCAATTTGATGTTTCTTTTCTTTATTTTCTTGCTTGTTGGTAGATTTAGTGTTTAATTTCATGTTTTTATGCTTGTTTAGTAGTGTAATGCTCTTGTTCATGATTTTTGAGTAGTTAATTTTCTAGGGTTTGAAGATGATGGGTTCATGACTTGAAATTGGGGGTTTTCATATAATTTTTGGTGGAATTGTGTTCATGGTTGTTTAATGTTGGTGTTAATGAGCTTAGAGATTAGCTAAAGGTCATAGTTGATTTCTTGGTATTTTTGAAGTATAATAGGGCTTTATTTATGAGTTAATTATGCTTTGATTTTCATTGCCCAATGTTGCTTGTGAGACCATTACAACGGGAGTCGGTGCTCGATCTAGGAATCCACTTTAGGTACGTTGTTAGTGAGACTATTACAACGGGAGTCGGTAGTTGAACTAGGAATTTAATTTTAGTGAAACCTTGCTATAATTGTGATCATTGAATGTAATGATAACGTCCATTCGGGAGAAGTCGTTATTGTTATATTCATGCGTCAACTCCTAAATCACTCCGGGAGGAGGTTTAGGTACTTTATTTGAGTTTAATTCCCCTTCCTTGATTTATTTCGTTCTTTAGACTTTTTGAAGTAATTCCCCAAAAATCAATTGAACTTGGATCCAACAACCCTAGAATTCTGTTTATTATTTTTCAGATTTAGTTTTAGCTTCCTTTTCAACAACAAAGCCAAGATCCTCAATCGACCTAAATCGCGCAATAAAATTCACGACTTGTTCCCCGTGTTCGACACCCCCACTTATACTACAACGGGGGTTTTATTTGTTTGGTGAAAGAGCCCAAAAAAACCCTTTCATCAAAATGGCACCGTTGCCGGGGAACAACGGTTGAAAAGTGTTATGTTATTTTTCTTGATTGAGTTAATTGCTTTATTTTTCTTTTCTTTTGATTTTATTTTCTTTTGATTTTATTTTGTTTTCTTCTTTCCTAAAATTTTGAAGAAAAAAAAACCAATTTTGAAAGGAAAAAAAAACAAAAGGAGGTTTTTATTTTATTTTATTTTGGCTATTTATTTATTTAATAATAATTGCTTGCATTTTTGTCCAATTTTGGTTTCGTGATGGCAAGCTTATCTATTCCTCAAATCGAAGGTGAGTCATTTTCGAAATATTTCAATAGAGTTCAAGGTATAGTTGTTAGTTCAATGTATACTCAAGAAGGGGGGGTTGAATTGAGTAAGTGTGTTTTTTCAATCGTTTTCAAGGTTTGTTTATCTTTTTGTGAGAACAACGAAATAACAGTAAGTAAAGAGTAGGAACACAAAGATTTAACGAGGTTTGGCTTCTAAACAAGCCTACGTCCTCCACTCTCTCACCAATATTATTAATCAACTCAGAATAATAACAAGGTTACACACTCAATTAAATGCTACAACTATGTAACACTTAATTCCCCAACTGTTAACTCTAACAGTTCACTCAGTGTTCACACAACACTCCCCAACCACTTCCCTCTAAGTGGTTAAAATATTTCAAACTTAAATCTCCGTAAGTTTTTCTCTTAAAGATGGATATGGAGATAGTTTTGGACTAAGGATAGACTCTCAGAAAATATGACTTGGTTTTCTTTGGAGAGCAAAAAGTCTTCTTGGGTTTTTTGCAAAGATTGTTTATATAGGCAAGAAAAAAACCGTGCTCTAGAAGTGTGTTTGGAGACTTGCCTAAATTGTGCAAACCACTTCAGCTGACACAAGTGCAGTGTTCTAGTTTTAGACTTTGTCACTTTCCACTATGAGAAGAGAGATGTACACTAAAGTCCAAACAAAGTACATTGCATTTAATGAGCAGATTTGGTGTATCAATTTGGCAGATTTCCTGGATGTACACTTAAAGTCTTTTTGCTCTTTACTTAAAAACACTAAGAATATTTTCCTAAGCCTATTTTACAAGAAGATCCTAGAAATATAAAAATTAAATAATTCCAAGCTCTTGCTTCTGATCTTCAAGTATCTCAAGGCCTTCATGGTTGCCTTGATGAGTCCTCACTTGATTCAACCTGTTCATATACAAATATACATAGACATCAAGTATAGAGGACTGGTTTGTCATCATTTAAATCAAACATGGTTCAACAATTTCCCCCTATTTGATGATGACAAACCATGAAGTTCCCCCTGAGAACAGTAACCAATTGTTTCAAAATAAAACAAATGTTCAGAGGAACTGGTCTTGCATTGTGCCTGTAGTCAGATTCATAATCTCAGAGAATAAAAAATACACAACAGACTAAAGCACAATTAGACTGATTATAATGGTCAGTCACTCATCACATTACTCAATTTATTTTTGAGTTTCAGCATTAAACCTGTAACCTGCAAGACTTATCAATTATCAAATGTAGCAAGAGAATTTTCAATTTCACTTGGAAGAATTTCTTCCAGTTGGGATGGATAGGAGCACTTGATCTGAATTCAAGATACTCCTAGGCATAAAGCTGGGCCATCTCTTAACAAGGTCTGAACCTTGTTCAAGTTGCTACAATTGATACTAGGAACTTCACCTGTCCTATTCCCCCTTTTGGCATCATCAAATGACAAAAACAATCATAGCACAAAAATTAGGAGAAGACAACAAGTAAAGTTATAAGCATAATATACACACAGCATTCTAGAGATGTTGTCCCAAATGTGAGAACCTGCAACTCACAATCCCAAAATGTTCAAGAGCACACAAAAGTTTAAAACTTATACAGACCAGGACCATTCTGCATAGAAATTGTTTAGCAAAAATGGTCAAAAACTAAAGATGGAATTTGTTCAGAGAAACCAGAGAAATTGAGATAGTAATGTTAGTAGGGAAAGGGGGTAGGCTAAGAAGAAGTGGAGTCAGCATCATCATCAGAATCCTCAGTAGAATCCTCATTCTCATTCTCTGCACTCTCCTCCTGCTGCTTCTTCTTGACTTGGGCAATGATGGGAACTGGTCTCTTGGTGGTCTTGGGCTTGAAGCTGGAAGAGGAGGCAAGCTTTTCTTCATGGGAGTCCAGTCGTGCTGATATGTTCTTTATAGATCCATCCAGAGAAGTGCACAGAGCATTGACACTAGCCATCATCTGTTGCAGTAATTCCCCATGTGTCTGCACCTGTTTGGACAATGACGCAGTAGCTTCCTCAGACCTGGAACTGCTTGTTCTTCTGGCCCCTATGATCCTCTCTTCGTCCCTCATTTTTAGCATGCCACCCTTAAAGGTCACCCCCTTCTGTCCTAGGATCTGGTTGGTGAGGACAGACATTTTCTTGACCTCACCACTCAGATGAACCTTTCTACTTTGGAAAACCAAAGTAAGCCAGGCACCATAGGGTAGAGAGTGGTTGGACCTTTCCAGAATGCTAACCATGTGAGCCAGCATGAGACCAGGGAGACTTAACTTAATTTTCTCATAGATACAGTAAATGATCACAGCATCCATCTTCCTAACATCCATTCTGCCCTGGGCCCTAGGGAGTACTATCTTAGAGGCAACTGTATGGAACAACCTCATTACTGGTTCCCTTAGTTGGCCAATAACATAGCCAGCACCATCATGTGGAGAACCAGTAAAGAGAGTGGTCTGTATGTGTTCTGTACTGACCTCAGGAATAGTTGGCCAGCTGTCCTTGGAATAATCACAGAACCCACCTCTTGGCACACCTAGTACCTCCCTTATACTCTTCTTTGAAAGAGTGATGTCGACCCCCTCGACCTCACTCCAGACCTTCCCTTTTTCTAACTTTCCCAGCTTTGAGTAAAATTCTTCAACACAAGTTTCAAAAACATCTAGCCTCTTATCAAATAGCCCTTCCCAGCCCTGGAACTCTATGGCCTCCTTAAACTCCTCTAAAAATGGTTGACTCATCCAAGACTTAGGACATGCAAAACCAAATAAGACACCCCTACCACTTAATTCATACAGTGGTTCAGAAGTGGTCTTACCTTTCTTCTTGGCAGGAGTCTTTTCAGAGGCAGAAGCAGCTTTCCTCTTCTTTTCTGTTGGGAGTTTAATTGTAGGCTTAGGGCTCTCAGAGGCTTTGCCCTTCTTGGTAACACTCTTTACCCTTTTCTTCTTTTCATCCTTCTTTCCCTCTGGAACTTCCTCAACAGGTTCATTTTTTATCTCTTCCTTGCAAACCCTTGTCCTCAAAGGCCTGGTTCTCTTTCCTGTTTCCTTTTCCCCATGTACTACCCCTGTGATCTCGACATCCATGTCATCATCTTGCTTTTCTGTTTCTTCCTTTTCAACTTCCTTTTCTTCAGTGCTTGGCACTGTTTTCTGTGTGGTCTGAGGTGATGGTGTGGGTGTTTTCTGTGGTTGTGGAGAAGGTGAAGGGGTTGTTTCCTTTTGTGGTGAAGGGGGTGGTAGAGTTTTGGTCTTTGGTGGTGATGGTGATTTTTGTGGAGGGGAAAAGATAGTAGTTTGTGGAGAGGGTTGTTTAGGTGAAGGAGGGGGTGAAGGTTTGGATGGTGATGGAGTTTTCTGAGGTTGAGGTTGTGGGGATTTTGGTGAAGATGGTGGTGATGATTTAAGGCTTGGTGGAGGAATAGATTTCTCATCAGGCTTGCATGCAGCTTTAGATTCAGTAACCGTTTCTATTGTGGCTTGGTCCTTGACCTCTTCTTGCTTCTCTTCTACTTGGTGGTGTTCAGCAACCACAGCAGTGTTTAATTCCTTCTCAACTTTGGAGGGTGTGAAACTGGGAGATTGACTTTGTCCTCGACTTTTCTTCCTTGCAGCCTTGTTCTTCTTTCTTCCCATATTGATTGAATCAGTGAGTTTGATGAGAGAGAGAGAGAGAGAAACTGATTTCGAATTCTTGAAGGAGATTCTGATGAGGATGCTTAGGGTTTGAGAGAGAAGATTAATTTGAGAAAGAGAGATGGTTAGAGAGAAATGAATGAGAAAGAGTGAATTAAAATGATGACAAAAGGCAGTTATTAGAACAGTTAAGGTAGAAGTTACTTTACACTATTCACAACGGTCATGTGTCAGAACAATTAAATCCTCACATTCGAAATTGAGGGTTCAGCAATAAACTGACATAACCGTTGTAAGGAACTGGTCTGACTATGGTCTGACGCTGATCTGTATATATTACAAACTTAAGGCATCTTTCAGTTAGGCAACTTAGAGACACCACACATTGGAACAGAATCAACATAAGAATTTTGAGACCACTTGCATAAATGACATTTAAGAGTTAACCAGCCCTGCTTATTTACACTAATGATCAAAAAGTCAAACACAGCCAAAAAGGGAAAGATAAGTCCTAAGGAACTAGGCTCTAATCCTTACCATACCAAGTAATGTGCGGAGTTTGACAAACACTTCCCTGCTTAGGGGTTTAGTGAAAATATCAGCCAATTGTTCTTCAGATCTGCAAAATTCAAGATTCACATTTCCTTTTTCAACATTGTCTCTGAGAAAATGATGTCTGATTTCAATATGTTTGGTTTTAGAGTGCTGGACAGGATTTTTTGAAATGTTTATAGCACTGGTGTTATCACACAATATTGGAACACTTCCGGAACAGACCCCAAAATCCTTAAGTTGTGTCTTTATCCAAAGCAATTGAGCACAACACAAAGCAGCAGCTATGTACTCTAATTCAGCTGTGGATAAAGCCACTGAATTTTGTTTCTTAGATCCCCATGAAATGAGACAAGAACCTAAGAAGTGAGCCATTCCTGAAGTGCTCTTCCTGTCCACACTAAAACCAGCATAGTCAGCATTAGTGTATCCTAAAAGATCAAAATTACTTCCCTTTGGATACCATAATCACATGTACTCTGTACCACTTAGGTACCTAAAAATTCTCTTAACAGCTTTTAGATGAGACTCTTTTGGGTTGCTTTGAAATCTTGCACACAACCCAACTGAGAACACTATGTCTGGTCTACTAGCTGTTAAGTAGAGAAGTGAGCCAATCATTCCTCTGTATAGCTTATCCTCAAAATCCTTTCCTTTCTCATCTAGGCTCAGTTTAGAAGAGGTAGGAATAGGTGTGTCATAGGACTTGCTATCTTGCAGACCATATCTCTTGAGCAACTCCTTGAGATACTTTTGTTGGTGAATCATGATTCCATCATCCACTTGCTTGATTTGGAGCCCTAGGAAGAAGCCAAGTTCTCCCATCATGCTCATCTCAAATTCACTCTTCATAAGGTCTGCAAACTCATCACACAAAACAGAATTAGTAGCCCCAAACAAAATATCATCAACATATACTTGGACCACTAACAGATTTGTTCCCCTTTTCTTTAAGAATAAAGTTTTGTCCACTGAACCTCTCTCATAATGATTTTCAATAAGAAAGCTAGAGAGTCTCTCATACCAAGCACGAGGGGCATGTTTGAGGCCATAAAGAGCTTTGTCTAACTTGTAGACATGATCTGGACTAACTCTATCCTCAAAGCCAGGGGGCTGTTCCACATACACATCTTCTTTCAAATAACCATTTAGAAAAGAAGTTTTAACATCCATTTGAAAGAGTTTAAAGTTCATGTGGGCAGCAAATGCAATTAAGATTCTTATTGCCTCAAGCCTGGCTACTGGAGCAAAGGTTTCATCATAGTCTATTCCCTCTTGTTGGTTAAACCCTTGAACCACTAGCCTGGCCTTGTTTCTGACTATAGTACCTGAGTCATCCATTTTGTTTCTGAAGACCCATTTGGTTCCAATAACTGACATCTCATTGGTTCTTGGTTCAAGATGCCAAACCTGATTTCTTTCAAACTGGTTCAACTCATCTTGCATGGCCAAGATCCAATCAGGATCAGTTAGTGCAATCTTATAGTCAGTTGGTTCTATGTGAGATAAGAAGGAGAAGTAAGCACAGAAGTTCTTCCAAACAGAATTTCTAGTTTGGACTCCTTTTGATAAATCACTAATGATTTGATCATAAGGATGAGAGCTTCTTTTTTTAAACATACTCTTTCTTACAGCATTTGAATCACCTAAGTTAGAACCAATGTCTGCACTGTTTCCCCCTATTTCATTTTCATTTTAAGAGGGTGGACCAGTTTCTTCAGTGTTCTCTCCCACTTCATCTTCAGTTGGATGGGCAGGAGAGTCACTGAGTGCAACAACCTGTTTAGCATTTCCCTCTGCTGCACCAGACTCATTGTTGTTTTCAGGAGGAGTTGGAGAGTCTGGTTCAGCAGTGTTCTCTGGTTCAGCTCCTGTGAAATTTGTCATCCCAATATCAAAGCCTTCATCATCATCTACCTGCACAGGCTTGTTGAACATGTTAGTTTCATCAAACAATACATGGATACTCTCTTCAACACACAAGGTTCTTTTGTTGAAAACTTTATATGCCTTGCTATGAGGAGAATACCCTATAAAAACAGCTTCATCACTCCTGGGGTCGAACTTGTCCAAACTGGTCTTACCATTGTTATGTACAAAACACTTACAACCAAATATCCTTAAATGTTCAATGTTTGGTTTTCGACCCCTTAGAAGTTCATAAGGTGTTTTTCTTAGTATTGGTCTTAGCATAACCCTATTGAGTATGTAGCATGATGTACTCACAACATCAGCCCAAAATTTCTTGGACAGACCACTTTCTAGAAGCATGGTTCTAGCAATTTCTTCTAGAGTGCGATTCTTTCTTTCAACTACTCCATTTTGTTGTGGAGTTCTGGGGGCTGAGAAGTTGTGAGAAACACCATGCTCCATACAATAAGTTATGAAGCCAGCATTATCAAACTCTGATCCATGATCAGATCTGATAGATGCTAACTGATGATTGATCTTGTTCTGGACCTGTTTCACTAAAATTTCAAATTCATCAAAAGTTTCATCTTTGTATTTCAAGAATATGGTCCAAGTGAAATGAGAGTAATCATCAACTAAGACAAATACATAACTAAAGCCATTTCTACTTTGTACACGCATAGGTCCACATAAATCCATGTGTACAAGTTCAAATGGTCTTGTTCCTTCACAGACCAGTTCCCCTGTCTTAGGGTTCACTATGTGACAAGTATTTGATTCAAAATTCACTTTATTTCCCTTGTCATATAGTTGAGATATGCTCAAAAGGTTATGTTTCAAACCTTCTACATAGTAAACATTGTCAATTGCTTGGGAGAGTGACTTACCAACCTTACCTACTCCTTTGATAAGTCCTTTGCTATTGTCACCAAATGTCACGTGCCCTCCCTCGAATGCAGTGAGTGAAAGGAATTGTTCTTTATCCCCGGACATGTGTCTTGAGCAACCACCGTCCAAATACCAATATGGCTTTACTTTCACTCGTACCTGCACAAGCAAACTAAAGGTTAGTTTTAGGAACCCAAACCAGCTTGGGTTCCTTGTTCTTTGAAACATTTTCAACCTTGACCTTCCTAACCCACACTTGTTGGGTGTAGGTTTTGTTCTTCTTGTCATGCTTCTTTTTGGGGAAACATTTGTTAGCAACATGACCATTTTTACCATAATAGGTACAAACATGCATATCCTTGGCAAATATATACTTGCCTTTCTTGAATTCATCCAACCATATGTTGTCTCTGCCAAGAACAGTTGTAGAACTAGATCCAGAATACCTTAAACCAAACCTTTGAGAATTTCCAGGTTGGGATGTGAGGAAGTTTAGGGTTTTCTGAGCATCTAACATTTTGTTCAATTGGTTCATACAATCTGTTAGCTCATTTTCCTTGTTCTCAAGCCTCTTAAGTTGAACTGCATTTTGTTTCTCAAAAGATTTTAAGTCAAGTCTAGTCTTTTGAAGTTCATCTTGTAGTCTTGAGACCAGGGAGGGATCTGGTTTGTCACTGGTCTTCTTGGTGTTTTCTTGTTTTAGCAAGATGAGTTCAGCCTCAAGATCACATATCTTGGCTATACACTCATCATGTAAAACATCCAAAACCTCATCAAAGGCAGTGGGAGAACCAGTCTCTTCGGAACTCCTGAGCTCACTATGTTCCTTGTGTAAATCTTCAAGTTTTTCAATTAAATGGTCATATGCAAGTATGACATCAGATTTACTCAAGGTACATGTGTCTTTTAGCAGTTGAAAGTTTGAATTTTGTGTGATTAATTTCTTGAGCTCATTAAACCCCTTTTGAATTTTTTCAAAAAGTTCATCCTCTTTAGGAACTGGTTTGGAGTTTAATGTCTCAAGCTCCATTTTATGCTGATCTGCTGTTACTTCAAGTTCAAAAATTTTTTCTTTAAGTTCTTCACAAATAAGCTCAAGCTCAGCAGATCTAGCACCACATATTTCATACTCTCGAACTGTTTCTTTTAATTTCTTTTTGTTGTTCTGATAAGCAGACCCAACACTAATGCATTGATCAATGGTGAAATCAAGATAGTCAAGTAGTTCATCTTTATCTAAGTTATGCATATTTGCCTTCAAATCATTAAAACATACCTGGTTGTCATCTGAAGAACTTCCACCAGCCATGAGACAGAGAACTTCTTCTTCTTGCAAACGGACCTCAGACTGGTCTGTGCATGTGAAAGCAGTTAGATAGAGATTTGCTTCTTCTTCATCTTCCTCATTCTCTGATTCTGAATCTCTGCAAACTGCAGCCAACATAGCTCTTTTGAAAACCTTCTTCTCAGTCTGGACTCCAAGATTTCCCTTGGGATTTTTCCAAGTTGGACAGCATTGGAACTGGTTTTCCTGAACTGTCCAGAACTGTTCCTTCCTTTGGCAAACTTTCCCTTGGACTTTGTCCTAAGGTATTTTTCAAACCTTCTGGCCATAAGACTTATATCATGTTCATCTTCCTCATATTCCTCTGCTTTGAGGACCATTTCCTTGTTTTTTGAACTAGATTCAGCCTTTGAATCTACCAACATCTCATGAGTCATCAAGGAACCAATAAATTGTTCTAGAGAAAGTGAGGTCAGATCCTTTGCTTCTTGTATGGCTGTAACCTTGGGCATCCACTTCCCTGATAAGCTTCTCAACATTTTCCTCACCAACTCTTCACTTGAGAAGCTCTTTCCCAATGACTTTAGTTCATTTACAATGGTCATGAATCTTGTAAACATGTCCTTTATGTTTTCATCTTTAGTCATTTCAAAGACTTAATATTTTGACATAAGCATGTCAATTATTGACCTTTTCACCTCAGAGTTGCCTTCATATGCAAGCTCTAGTGTATCCCATATTTCCTTTGCAGAAGAACAAGCTAGAATTCGATTTACCTCACATTCTCAAATTCCTTGTTGAACAAGTGACATTGCCTTTGCATTTTTCTCCAGCTTCTTGTAGTCTTCACTTGTGTACTCTTCTTCTGACTTTGGAACTGTGAGCCCTTCCTGATTCTTCTTGTGGATGAACGTGGGTCCATTTTTGACTATCATCCAGCATTCATAATCTATCCCAATGATAAGATTTTTCATGCAATTCTTCCACCAAGAGTATTTAGTGCCATTGAACTTGGGGAGTCTTGAACTGTTTGATTCTTGAGTAGACATCTTCTTGCTCCTTTAGGTGGTTAACCTTTTGAGAAGTTAGGCTCTGATACCAATTGTTAGTTCAATGTATACTCAAGAAGGGGGGGTTGAATTGAGTATGTGTGTTTTTTCAATCGTTTTCAAGGTTTATTTATCTTTTTGTGAGAACAACGAAAGAACAGTAAGTAAAGAGTAGGGACACAAAGATTTAACGAGGTTCGGCTTCTAAACAACCCTACGTCCTCCACTCTCTCACCAATATTATTAATCAACTCAGAATAATAACAAGGTTACACACTCAATTAAATGCTACAACTATGTAACACTTAATTCCCCAACTGTTAACTCTAACAGTTCACTCAGTGTTCACACAACACTCCCCAACCACTTCCCTCTAAGTGGTTCAAATATTACAAACTTAAATCTCCATAAGTTTTTCTCTTAAAGATGGATATGGAGATAGTTTTGGACTAAGGATAGACTCTCAGAAAATATGACTTGGTTTTATTTGGAGAGCAAAAATCTTCTTGGGTTTTTTTGCAAAGATTGTTTATATAGGCAAGAAAAAAACCGTGCTCTAGAAGTGTGTATGGAGACTTGCCTAAATTGTGCAAACCACTTCAGCTGACACAAGTGCAGTGTTCTAATTTCAGACTTTGTCACTTTCCACTATGGGAAGAGAGATGTACACTAAAGTCCAAACAAAGTACATTGCATTTAATGAGCAGATTTGGTGTATCAATTTGGCAGATTTCCAAAATACAAGTGATCCAAATTTTTCAAATAATTTTCAAAATGATTTTGAACTCGAAAATCTGTATGGATCACGTGCGTAATACTGAGGTCTGTTCCCACAGTGGTCTCAGTACTACTAAGTCTACATCTGGTAAAGGGAACTGTTCCAAGCTTGTTCTTTGCCTGTTTTTAGCTTGTTCTTGGCATGTTCTCTTTACTGGATGTACACTTAAAGTCTTTTTGCTCTTTACTTAAAAACACTAAGAATATTTTCCTAAGCCTATTTTACAAGAACATCCTAGAAATATAAAAATTAAATAATTCCAAGCTCTTGCTTCTGATCTTCAAGTATCTCAAGGCCTTCATGGTTGCCTTGATGAGTCCTCACTTGATTCAACCTGTTCATATACAAATATACATAGACATCAAGTATAGAGGACTGGTTTGTCATCATTCAAATCAAACATGGTTCAACAATAGTCCCATTTAATTGGGATGATAATTTGTTGAATATTTGTGAGGTGATTTACATGGGTTTGAATGCTTTTACTTTGGATGTTGTTGAGTCTATGCATAACGGTGAGTTTCGAGCTTTGATCCTAGGAAATGCTTGGAATTTTTATTGTTGGCTAGCCCAAGACACTTATGAATGGGACATGGGTACCCATTCTAGCCAAGTTCAACCCAACTTCAATTCATTTCCTCCTATTTCTCCTAATTGTAATGATGTGCACTCCGATTTTAATTCTTCACTTGATTGCACACATTACAATCAAGATTATCATGTTTCCATCGATGAGATTAGTGATGAAGGGTTTTTGGGCTCTTTCACCAAACAAATAAAACCCACGTTGTAGTATGAGTAGGGGTGTCGAACACGGGGAACAAGTCGTGAATCGTGTTGTGCGATTTAGGTCGATTGAGGATCTTGGATTTGTTGTTTGAAATGGAAGCCAAAACTATCATGGAAAACAAATGCGAAAGATAATAAACTAAAATCTAGGGTTGTCGAATCCGGGTTCAATTGATTTCGGGGGAATTACTTCGAAAAGTCTAAAGAATGAACTAAATCAAGGAAGGGGAATTAAACCTCTAATGTACCTAAACCTCCTCCCGGACTGATTTAAGAGTTGAAGCATAAATATAACAATAACGACTTCTCCCGAATGGACGTTATCAATACATTCAATGATCATAATTATACCAAGGTTTCACTAGAAGTAAATTCCTAGTTCGACTACCGACTCCCGTTGTAATAGTCTCACTAACAACGTACCTAAAATGGATTCGTAGCTCGACCACCGACTCCCGTTGTAATGGTCTCACTAGCAACATTGGGCAATGAAAATCAAAGCATAATTAACTCATAGACAAAGCCCTATTATACTTCAAAAATACCAAGAAATTAACTATGGCCTTTAGCTAATCTCTAAGCTCATTAGCACCAACATTAACCAACCATGAACACAATTCCACCAAAAACTATATGAAAACCCCCAATTTCAAGTCATGAGCTCATCACCTTCAAACCCTAAAAATTAACTCCTCATAAAACATGAACAAGAGCATAATACTAATAAAAACAAGCATAAGAACATGAAATTAAACACTAAATCTACCAACAAGCAAGAAAATAAACCAATAAAACTTGAAATTGAATAATTTAAACATTAATCTACAAGAAAAGCATCAAATAAACAAGATTTAAGCAATGAAAAACATGATTAAGTAAAGAAGAGAAAGATCGAACTTATTGAATTATGATGAGCAAAAACGTTGGATTGGCCATGTCACTTGAACAAACCTTCAATTTCATTCATCATCTTCAACAAACCATTGAAATCTAGAGCTAAATCTACACCTAAAACTATGAAACAAACAACTAAGTATAAACCCTAACCATGGGAAGAGGAAGAGAGGGTTTCTCTCTCCTCAAACCCTAAGCAAATCTGATTTTTTGGGACTTAAATCTAAGCTAAAAATGTTGTTCTCTTGTGTTTAGGGACCTAAGAGTATATATATACAAGGTGGGAAGCAAGGGCACAAGCAAAAGAAGAGGCACGAACCTCATTAAAACAGCACGCAGCAGCAATGAACAACACACAAAAACAGAGCACCACCGGCTGGCACAGGCGCGCACGCGCCGATCTACCAACGCGGGCGCGTAGCTGGCGTTGCGGGCGCGACGTTGGAGGTGTTGTGGCCGCGAGTGAGGCCTCGAGCAAGGCGTTGTACCTGCTTCTTTGTTGGCTGTCGCGAGTAGCCTTCATTTGTCTTGGGCGCGCCGAAACCTCTGTCCGCGACCATGAATTGACCCAAATGCTTCGAACTTTTGCTCGGGTTTCTCAGGACGGGTCAGGACGCCTCCCGAGACATCGGGCCTCGGGCCCGACAAGCCTTAAAAATTACAAAAATGCCCTTTTGGTGCACTTTGCCGTGTCTTGTGGTCTTGGTTTTGCGGCATGCTTCTCTAAGCTTCTTGGGACCTCTCACGACCCTTGACGGCTTTCTAGAATCGCTTGGAAACCCACAAAACACCTACATTAAAGAACAAAAGGCATAAGTAATACACAATAGCTCAATTATTGACGAAAACAACTACAAAACGACATTATTCAACGAAAACTCTAAATAAACTAAAACTAAGCTAAAAAGGCTTAAAACATGGAAAACTAAGCCTAAAATGCGCGGAAAGCAAGCGAAAAGAGCCGGGAAAATAGGTCCTAAAATGGATTGATCAAACTCCCCCAAGCTTTTCTTTTGCTTGTCCTCAAGCAAATAAGAACATGAAAAACTAAAAAGTAAAAATCTAACTCACTTTCGTAGGAACCACGGTTGCTTTTAACAAAAGCAACAAGCCATTTAAACCTCAAATTCGCCAAAGAGGACGAGTGTGCTCTCGTAAGGGTTTCCATAGAGTTTAACCCATAACTCTTCTAAAAATAAATCAAGGCAAAGATTTACAAAAACAAAGGAAAAACAATAAGAGAGAAAATAAAACCAAAAATCCCTAGATGAACTTGTAAATGGACCGGATCAGTGAATGCAAACCTTTCTAAGCACTAGCGGAAACATGCTCAAAGATGTCATAGGTGGATAGTCAAATAAAACATGCTAGGTAGAAGAGCTAGAGAGGAACAATCCCCTTTCACTCCACAACCAAACAACCACAAGCTATGCTAGTTTCGTATCCACCCTGAAAGGTAGCTCCTCATGAATCCTCGAAGGAGCCGGAAAAACAAAAAGAAGAAACAATTTAGGCTACCCGACATCTCATCATAATAAAACCGCTCAATATGCTTGAACCATGACTTCCTCCACCGAAAATGACTCAACTCTCTAAGATCAAGAGGACTTAAGGGTTGTGATGTAAGGCTAAGCGTAAGGTAGGAATAAATTTGGCTTGTGGTGCTCAAAACCTAAATAGTGAAACAAATAAGCGCCAATGAGCAACAAATAGCAAACAAACTCCTAATACTCCACACACATACACACAAAATCCCCCAAGCTTATTCAAAGAAATAAACAAATTTTGAAAAAATTTACACAATTTTTCGCATTACTCCTCCTCCCCCAAGCTTAAAGGACAGAATGTCCTCATTGTGAAAAAGAAAGGAATAAGTGCTCACTTTTTTCAACTTTTCATTTTTTTTTCAAAGTTTTTTTTTTGGCCAATGTTTCCTTTTTTTTTCAATTATTCAACATGACCTTGCCTTTTTCAAATTAGGTCGGCTTTTGCTTGCAAAAATATACAAATCATACACCTTAGCTTGGAAAACTTCCCTACTTCTCCACAAATTTTCAATACAAAATAAATTCTAACCAAGATGCTCCAAATGCTTCACTACACCTAAAAGGTATAAAACAAAACAAAGTGGATACAAGGCTATTAATGTGGCTAGAAGAAAGGAAAGGCCAAGCTCAAAGGGTTCCAAACGGTAAATGCAAAGCAAAAACCTAGAAAAATTTCAAGAAGCAAGACACTAAAATAAAAAGGAAAATGCAAAAGGGGAAATGGAAAATAACTAAGAAAATCAATGGCTCTGTCCTCCCCTACAGTAGCTCGGTCGAGGTCTCGGCGAATCATGAATCAAGTTCTTGATCAAGCTAAGCTATGACAAGGATCCTATCACCACTCAAACAAAACAATGTTGAAAGCTTGAAAGATTTGACAATTCCTCACATGTTAAGGGTAGTGGATTGCAAATACTACCGGCCTCTAGGGATTCAACTAGCTAGAAAAGCATCACCAATCATACCACAACCCAAGAGATTAAGTTTCATGAACTCTAAAGCTCTAAAACATATCATATAAATATTTGAAAATCAACCCCCAACATCTCAAACCATGTGGACCGCTAACAATTAGGAAGGAATGCATTCAAAGTCCAAGACTCTAAACAATCAAGTCCAAACTAAAAACAAAATGAAAAATACACTTTGCCTTGAAAAGAAAAGAAAAGAAAGGAAAAAGAAGCGGAAAAAGGGAAAAACAAAAAAAAAGAAAAACTGTACAAAAGTGAGGAAAACAAAATCCAAGCATGAATGACTCTCAAATAAGCAATCAAACAAATAAATAAATCGAGGCCCAACGCCATCGATATCCAAATTTCCTCAAGGGCTTAAAAGCCAAAATTTAAAGCCAAACATCCTCGAACAATCATCTCCTCCTAGACCTAATCCTAAAACTAAGCAAACAAGGAAAATAAAAGAGGAGAGTTTGGAAAGATCTCACCAAAGCAGGCTTCAAAATAAGCAAATCAACCTCAATTTTGCGTTTTAGCACCATACATAAGCCATTTGAGTTGCCTAATCATTAAACCTGCAAGAGAAGAGAAAGGAAGCACCAAACTCCAAAAACAAATTAATTACAGATAAAAAAAATTAAAAGAAAAGAGGGGAAAGCCAAGGAAAACTATATACAAGGGAGAAAAGGATGTCATCTAGTAAATAGCATCGTAGAGCTCGTAGTAGCGTGTCATGGACATCGCCACTAAATCGAGAGAGAACCACGTAAGCAAAGAGAATCAAATAGGGAAAATGACAAAGGAGTGTCATCTTTTGCTTACGTGGGGGAGGGGGGATAAAATTAAAAGAAAAAGGAAAATAAAAAAAATAAGAAGAAAATTCGAAATCAAAATAAGTAAAAGGAGAAAAAATATCATTACTATACATTTTTGCCGCTTTGGTTTCAAAATAGTAGTCATGAGGTTCAATAGAGGGTAAGAACTCATCAAATGATGGACAACATACATAAGGCGGAAGAGAAACGGGTGATGAAGGAACTAGGACACACGCCCTATGTGAGGTGGGGCAAGGAAGAGACTCGATGAAAATAAAATAGGGAGGCTTAACATCAACATTCTTAAAGAGAGGATTTTGATACTCACAAATTTCATCATCATCCTCAAAAAGAGGATTTAGAAACTCGCAAGTGTCATCATCAATCTCAAAGAGAGGGTTTTCAAATTGAAAACAAAACTCCTCATCCTCACTATCACTCGCGTCGTCACAATGGGCTACGCCACCATCACAATCACTCAAAACCCTAAGAGTTTCTCCATACTCAACATTGTTGCCATCAAGAAATGAAAAAACCTCATCAACTAAAAGCAACAAATCCTCTTCCTCCTCATTGGAAACATGGAGCTTGGATGATTTGGGTGAAGAAAGAAAGGAAGGATTGGTCGGCTCAAGAGGAGGGGGAGATGTCAAATCTGGTTCAAAGGAATCATCATCATCCTTTTGAGTGAAATCCACCTCTTCTTGAACCAGATTCCTCAAACAAGAGCTCGGGTCATCCTTGCCACAACCACCCTCACAATTAACCATATATCCAAAATCATCCATCTCTTCCTCTAAGCAAGATTCTAATATCTCAAGTCTCTTTATTAATTTACTTATCTGGACTTTAATGACTCGCCTTCCCTCACATTCTAATGGGAGACATTTATGGATCTTAAAACAAATGTCAATCAAGTGATTATACCCCTTAATCGCTTGAGGAGTACAAACACTTATATAAACAAAGTTAGAAGGTCTTAGAAACTCATCAAGAAGGGAAGGGTCATAGTTAATTTCATCCCTAGAAACATGAGAATCTTGATTGTAATGTGTGCAATCAAGTGAAGAATTAAGATCGAGGTGCACATCATTACAAATAGGAGAAATATGAGGAAATGAATCGAAGTTGGGTTGAACTTGGCTAGAATGAGTACCCATATCCCATTCATAAGTGTCTTGGGCTAGCCAACAATAAAAATTCCAAGCATTTCCTAAGGTCAAAGCTCGAAACTCACTGTTATGCATAGACTCAACAACATCCAAAGTAAAAGCATTCAAACCCATGTAAATCACCTCACAAATATTCAACAAATTATCATCCCAATTAAATGGAACTATACCTTGAACTCTATTGAAATATTTCTAAAATGACTCACCTTCGATTTGAGGAATAGAAAAGCTTGCCATCATGAAACCAAAATTCGATAAAAATGCAAGAAATTATTATTAAATAAATAAATAGCCAAAATAAAACACCCCTTTTTTTTAAAACTTTTTTTTTTGCAAATTTTTGGGAAAGAAGGGAAAGAAATCAAAGCAAAACAAAACCAAAAGGAAAGAAAAATAAAGCAATTAAACTCAATCAAGAAAAATTACACAACATTTTTCAACCGTTGTTCCCCGGCAACGGCGCCATTTTGATGAAGGGGTTTTTGGGCTCTTTCACCAAACAAATAAAACCCCCGTTGTAGTATGAGTGGGGGTGTCGAACACGGGGAACAAGTCGTGAATCGTGTTGTGCGATTTAGGTCGATTGAGGATCTTGGATTTGTTGTTTGAAATGGAAGCTAAAACTATCATGGAAAACAAATGCGAAAGATAATAAACTAAAATCTAGTGTTGTCGGATCCGGGTTCAATTGATTTCGGGGGAATTACTTCGAAAAGTCTAAAGAATGAACTAAATCAAGGAAGGGGAATTAAACCTCTAATGTACCTAAACCTCCTCCCGGACTGATTTAAGAGTTGAAGCATAAATATAACAATAACGACTTCTCCCGAATTGACGTTATCAATACATTCAATGATCGCAATTATACCAAGGTTTCGCTAGAAGTAAATTCCTAGTTCGACTACCGACTCCCGTTGTAATAGTCTCACTAACAACGTACCTAAAGTAGATTCCTACCTCGACCACCGACTCCCGTTATAATGGTCTCACTAGCAACATTGGGCAATGAAAATCAAAGTATAATTAACTCATAGACAAAGCCCTATTATACTTCAAAAATACCAAGAAATTAACTATGGCCTTTAGCTAACCTCTAAGCTCATTAGCACCAACATTAACCAACCATGAACATAATTCCACCAAAAACTATATGAAAACCCCCAATTTCAAGTCATGAACCCATCACCTTCAAACCCTAGAAAATTAACTACTCACAAAACATGAACAAGAGCATAATACTAATAAAAACAAGCATAAGAACATGAAATTAAACACTAAATCTACCAACAAGCAAGAAAATAAACCAATAAAACTTGAAATTGCATAATTTAAACATTAATCTACAAGCAAAGCATCAAATAAACAAGATTTAAGCAATGAAAAACATGAATAAGTAAAGAAGAGAAAGAGAGAACTTATTGAATTATGATGAGCAAAAACGTTGGATTGGCCATGTCACTTGAACAAACCTTCAATTTCATTCATCATCTTCAACAAACCATTGAAATCTATAGCTAAATCTACACCTAAAACTATGAAACAAACAACTAAGTATAAACCCTAACCATGGGTAGAGGAAGAGAAGGTTTCTCTCTCCTCATACCCTAAGCAAATCTGATTTTTTAGGACTTAAATCTAAAATAAAAATTTTGTTCTCTTGTGTTTAGGGACCTAAGAGTATATATATACAAGGTGGGAAGCAAGGGCACAAGCAAAAGAAGAGGCACGAGCCTCATTAAAACAGCACGCAGCAGCAACGAACAACACGCAAAAACAGAGCACCACCGATTGGCACAGGCGCGCACGCGCCGATCTACCACCGCGGGCGCGTAGCGGGCGTCGCGGGCGCGATGTAGGAGGTGGCCCGGACGCGATTTAGGCCTCGAGCAAGGCGTTGTAGCTGCTTCTTTGTTGGCTGTCGCGGGTAGCCTTCATTTGTCGTGGGCGCGCCTATACCTCTGTCCGCGACCATGACTTAACCCAAATGCTTCCAACTTTTGCTCGAGTTTCTCGGGACGGGTCGGGACGCCTCCCAAGACACCGGGCCTCAGGCCCGACAAGCCTTAAAAATTACAAAAATGCCCTTTGGGTGCACTTTGCCTTGTCTTGTGGTCTTGGCTTTGCGGCATGCTTCTCTAAGCTTCTTGGGACCTCTCACGAACCTTGACGGCTTTCGAAAATCGCTTGGAAACCTGTAAAACACCTACATTAAAGAAAAAAAGGCATAAGTAACACACAATAGCACAATTATTGACGAAAACAACTATAAAAAGACATTATTCAATGAAAACTCTAAATAAACTAAAACTAAGCTAAAAAGGCTTAAAACATGGAAAACTAAGCCTAAAATGCGCGGAAAACAAGCGAAAAGAGCCGAGAAAATAGGTCCTAAAATGGACTGATCAATTAGCTATGACTCTTCCCTTCTTAATGAGTTTCTAAGACCTTCTAACTTTGTTCATACATGTGCTTGTACTCCTAAAGTGATTAACGGGTATAATGACTTGATTGACAAGTTTTTTAAGATCCTTAAATGTCTCCCATTAGGAAGTGAGGGAAGGCGAGTAATCAAAGTGCAAATAAGTAAATTAATAAAGAGACTTGAGATATTAGAATCTTGCTTAGAGGATGAGATGGATGAATTTGGATTTATGGTTGATTGTGAGGGTGGTTGTGGCAAGGATGACCCGAGCTCTTCTTTGAGGGATCCGATTCAAGAAGAGGTGGATGTCGCTCAAAAGGATGATGATGATTCCTTTGAACTAGTTTTTACATCTCCCTCTCCTCTTGAGCCGACCACTCCTTCCCTTCTTTCTTCCTCTACATCATCGAAGCTCCATGTTTCCATTGAGGAGGAAGAGGATTTGTTGCTTTTAGTCGATGAGGCCTTTTCATTTCTTGATGGCAACGATGTTGAGTATGGGGAAACTCTTAGGGTTTTGAGTGATAGTGATGGTGGCGTAGCTCATTGTGATGTCTCGAGTGATAGTGAGGATGAGGAGTTTTGTTTTGGATTTAAAATCCCTCTCTTTGCGATTGATGATGACACTTGCGAGTTTCTAAATCCTCTTTTTGAGGATGATGATGAAATTTGTGAGTATCAAAATCCTCTCTTTGGGAATATTGATGTTAAGCCTCCCTATTCTATTTTCATCGAGTCTCTTCTTTGCCTCACCTCACCTATGGCGTATTTCCTTTTTCCTTCACCACCCGTTTCTCTTCCACATTTTGTGTGTTGTCCACCATTTGATGAGTCTTTACCCCATGTTGAGCCTCATGACCACTCTTCTGAAACTAAAACGGCAAAAATGTACAGTAATTATAGTTTTTCTTATGTTTCTTATTTTGATTATGATTTTAATTCTTTTCTTTCTCTTAATTTTTCTTTTTTTTTTAATTTTGATCCCCCTCCCCCACGTAAGCAAATGGTGACATTCCTTTGTCATTTTCCCTATCTAATTCTCTTTGCTAACGTGGTTCTCTCTCGATTTAGTGGCGATGTCCATGACACGCTACTACGAGCTCTACGATGCTATTTACTAGATGGCATCCTTTTCTCCCTTGTATATAGTTTTCCTTGGCTTTCCCCTCTTTTCTTTTAATTCTTTTATCTGTAATTAATTTGTTTTTGGAGTTTAGTGCTTGCTTTTTCTTCTTTTGCAGGTTTGATGCTTAAGCAACACAAATGGATCATGTATGGTGCTAAAATGTAAAATTGACGTTCATTTGTTTATTTTGAAGCCTGCTTTGGTGAGATCTTTCCAAACGCTCCTCTTTTATTTTCCTTGTTTGCTTAGTTTTAGAGTTAGGCCTAGGAGGAGATGATTGTTCGAGGATGTTTGGCTTTTAATTTTGGCTCTTAAGCCCTTGAGGACATTTGGATATCGATGGCGTTGAGCCTCGATTTATTTATTTGTTTGATGCTCGACTGCTTATTTGAGAGTCATTCATGCTTGGATTTTGTTTTCCTCACTTTTTATAGTTTTTCTTTTTTTTGTTTTTCCCTTTTTCCGCTTCTTTTTCCTTTCTTTTCTTTTCAAGGAAAAGTGTATTTTTCATTTTGTTTTTAGTTTGGACTTGATCGTTTTAGAGTCTTGGACTTTGAATGCATTCCTTCCTAATTATTAGCGGTCCACATGGTTTGAGATGTTGGGGTTGATTTTCAAATATTATATGCTAGGTTTTAGAGATTTAGAGTTCATGAAACTTAAACTCTTGGGTTGTGGTATGATTTGTGATGCTTTGCTAGCTAGTTGAATCCCTAAAGGTAGTATTTGCAATCCGCTACCCTTAACATGTGAGGAATTGTAAAATCTTTCAAGCCTTCAACATTGTTTTGTTTGAGTGGCGATAGGATCCTTGTCATAGCTTAGCTTGATCAAGAACTTGATTCATGACTCTCCGAGACCGCGACCGAGCTACTCTAGGGGATGACGGAGGCATTCATTTTCTTATTTATTTTCCATTTTTTCCCTTTTTCATTTCCGTTTTTGTTTTATTTGTCTTGCTTCTTTCACTTTTCTAGGTTTTTGCTTGCATTTATCCTTTGGAACCCTTTGAGCTTAGCCTTTCCTTTTCTTCTAGCCACATTACTAGACTTATATGCCCCTTATTTTGTTTTATACCCTATTAGGTATAGTGAAGTAATTGGAGCATTGTGGTTTGTATTTGTTTTGTAATGGAAATTTGTGGAGTAGGGAGGTTTACCAAGCTAAAGTGTGTTGTTTTGCATGGTTGCAAGCAAAAGCCGACCTAAGTTGAAAAAGGCAAGGTCATGTTAAATAATTGAAAAAAAAATCGTTGAAAAAAATTTTGAAAAAAGTGAGCATTTATTGCTTTCTTTTTCACAATGAGGACATTGTGTCCTTTAAGCTTGGGGAAAGAGGAGTAATGCGAAAAAATTTTGTGTAAAGTTTTTCAAATTTTTTTAGTTTTTTAATAAGCTTTGGGGATTTTGTGTGTATGTGTGTGGCGTATTAGGAGTTTTTTTGCTTTTTGTTTCTCATTGGCGCTTATTTGCTTCACTATTTAGGTTTTGAGCACCACAAGCCAAATTGATTCCTACCTTACCCCTAACCCTACATTACAAACCTTAAGTCCTCTTGATCCTAGAGAGTTGAGTCATATTCGGTGGAGGAAATCATGGTTCAAGCATATTGAGCGGTTTTGTTATGATGAGATGTCGGGTAGCCTAAATTGTTTCTCCGTTTTGTTTTTCCGGCTCCTTCGTGGAGTCATGAGGAGCTAGCTTTCAGGGTGGATATGAAACTAGCATAGCTTGTGGTTATTTGGTTGTGGAGTGAAAGGGGATTGTTCCTCTCTAGCTCTTCTATCTAGCATGTTTTATTTGACTATCCACCTTTGCCATCTTTGAGCATGTTTTCCGCTAGTGCTTAGAAAGGTTTGCATTCATTGATCCGGTCCATTTACAAGTCCATCTAAGGATTTTTGGTTTTATTTTCTCTTATTTTCTCTCTTATTTCTTTTCCTTTCTTTGTTTTTGTGAATCTTTGCCTTGATTTCTTTTTCGAAGAGTTATGGGTTAAACTCTATGGAAACCCTTACAAGAGCACACTCGTCCTCTTTGGCGACTTTGAGGTTTAAATGGCTTGTTGCTTTTGCTAAAAGCAACCGTGATTCCTACGAAAGTGAGTTAGACTTTTACTTTTTAGTTTTTCTTTTTCTTGTTTGCTTGAGGACAAGCAAAGAGCAAGCTTGGGGGAGTTTGATCAGTCCATTTTAGGACCAATTTTCCGGGCTCTTTTCGCTTGTTTTCCGCGCATTTTAGGCTTAGTTTTCCATGTTTTAAGCCTTTTTAGCTTAGTCTTAGTTTATTTAGAGTTTTTTGTCGAATAATGTCGATTTATAGTTATATTCGTCAATAATTGAGCTATTTTGTGTTACTTATGCCTTTTGTTCTTTAATGAAGGTGTTTTGCGGGTTTTCAAGCGATTCTCGAAAGCCGTCAAGGGATGTGAGAGGTCCCAAGAAGATTAGAGAAGCATGCCGTAAAGCCAAGACCACAAATCAAGGCAAAGTGCACCCAAAGGGCATTTTTGTAATTTTTAAGGCTTGTCGGGCACGAGGCCCGATGTCTCGGAAGGCGTGCCGACCCGTCCCGAGAAGCCTGTGAAAAATTTGGAAGCATTTGGGTCAAATAAGTGTCGCGGACAGAGCCCCAAGCGCGCCCACACTAAATGAACATCACCCGCGACAGCCCCTAAATAAAGCAACGCCCAGACCTGCTCGAGGCTTCACTTGCGGCCGAGCCACCACCATCGCCGCGCCCGCGGCGCCAGCTACGCACCCGCAAAACCCCCTCCGCGCGTCCGCGCCCAAGCAGGCCGCTGCAGTTCTGTTTTCTCGGCTTGTTCGTGGTTGCTCGTGGTGTTCTCAGCTTCGACTCGTGCCTTTTCTTTGCTTGGCCCCCTTGTTTTCCTACTTGTATATATATATTCTAAGGTACCTAAACATAAGAACAACACTTTAGGTTAGTTTTAGGTCCCAATTTCTAATTTTAGCTTAGGTTTTGAGGAGAGAGAAACCCTCTCTTCCTCTTTAGTTTTAGGGTTTATTTTAATCTTCTTGTTTGATAGTTTTAGATCTAGTTTTAGCTTGAGATTTTGATTGTTTGTTGATGAAGATGAATGACTTTGGAGGATTGTTCAAGTGACATGGCCATTCCATCAAGATTGCTCATCAAATTCAATGAGTTTCCAATCTCTCCTTTACTTTACTTGTTCTTGTTTTACTTGCTTTCAATCTTGTTTTTCTCATGTTTTTGAAGTAGTATAGTGTTTAAATTATGCAATTTGATGTTTCTTTTCTTTATTTTCTTGCTTGTTGGTAGATTTAGTGTTTAATTTCATGTTTTTATGCTTGTTTAGTAGTGTAATGCTCTTGTTCATGATTTTTGAGTAGTTAATTTTCTAGGGTTTGAAGTTGATGGGTTCATGACTTGAAATTGGGGGTTTTCATATAGTTTTTGGTGGAATTGTATGGTTAGCTAATGTTGGTGTTAATGAGCTTAGAGATTAGCTAAAGGTCATAGTTGATTTCTTGGTATTTTTGAAGTATAATAGGGCTTTGTTTATGAGTTAATTATGCTTTGATTTTCATTGCCCAATGTTGCTAGTGAGACCATTACAATGGGAGTCGGTGCTCGAGCTAGGAATCCACTTTAGGTACGTTGTTAGTGAGACTATTACAACGGGAGTCGGGAGTCGGTAGTCGAACTAGGAATTTACTTCTAGTGAAACCTTGTTATAATTGTGATCATTGAATGTAATGATAACGTCCATTCAGGAAAGTCGTTATTGTTATATTCATGCGTCAACTCCTAAATCACTCCGGGAGGAGGTTTAGGTACTTTATTAGAGTTTAATTCCCCTTCCTTGATTTAGTTCGTTCTTTAGACTTTTTGAAGTAATTCCCCCGAAATCAATTGAACTTGGATCCGAAAACCCTAGAATTTAGTTTATTATTTTTCGGATTTAGTTTTAGCTTCCTTTTCAACAACAAAGCCAATATCCTCAATTGACCTAAATTGCGCAACACAATTCACGACTTGTTCCCCGTGTTCGACACCCCCACTTATACTACAACGGGGGTTTTATTTGTTTGGTGAAAGAGCCCAAAATTAAAAATCCCTTCATCAATTGGACCTGATTATATTAAGGAGACAGTGGAGCAGATTAAGATCATCAGGATAAGATTGCAGGCATCTCAGAGTCGACAGAAGTCGTATGCCGATCGTCGACGGAAGCCGTTGGAGTTTCAAGTGGGTGACAAAGTGCTGTTGAAAGTGTCCCCTATGAAGGGTGTGATTCGTTTTGGCCAGAAGGATAAGCTCAGACCCAAGCATGTTGGGCCACACGAGATTCCGGAATGGGTCGGAGAAGTTTCTTATCGATTGGCGTTGCCTCCGGATCTATCGAAGGTTCACGATGTGTTTCACGTGTCCCCAGCTACGGAAGTACGTGAATGATCCTTCCCATATTATTCCGGTGGAATCGTCAGAGATCGAACCGAATTTGACCTTTGAAGAGAAGCCAGTAAGGATTTTGGACCGCCAGGATCGAATTCTGCGACGTAAGGTGGTACCATTGGTTAAAGTGCTCTGGCGTAGTGAGAAGTTTGAAGAGGCTACTTGGGAGACGGAAGCTCTTCGCATGAGGTATGCAACAAATTTTTGTATTTATGTTATGCTTGTGTTGTGTTGCTATGTGTGTTACTTGAATTCTTTAAGTAAATTTCGAGGTCGAAATTTATTTAAGGAGGGGTGACTGTAATAACCCGAAAATCTGGGCTTGAAAATTTCGTGGTTAATTATAATTGCTTCTAATATTTTAAGTCCAAAATGCCCAGTTAATTGAACTGTTTAATCTTATTTTCTTTCCTTGTCTTAAAATGACCCAATTATTCCTACCCTTGGCCGGACTCCCCTTTATTTGTCCAAGGAATAATTTCCTTTTTGTTATTATTATTATTTAGATAATTCCAAGTCTAAATATCTAACTATTATTATAATTATCCTAAATAATCTAAAAATCCTATTTTTAACTAATCCCTTACTAAGTCTCCTAAGTTGACTCAACCCCCTTACTTTTACTCATAATTCACGACCCCCTCTTTATTTTAATTCATTTATTCTTTTGTTCTTTATAATTATATAAGGAACAATACTCATAACCTTTTATCCTAACTTCTAAACTTCTAAAATTAATCTCAAAAACTCACCAAAATTACTCTTGTGTGCCGTGAGATTTTTGAACCCCAAGCAAAGAATTTTCTTTGTTTTCTTCCTGATTCAAGGTAACTAGACTAACCCCCTTGAATTTGGTTTAAGTTTATTATATAATTAATTAGAATTAAACTAGGAATTGATTGAATTAGTATCATGTTAGGCTATCTATTGTTGTTCGAACTTTTGATGATTAATGTTCATGTTGTTCTTGATATATTTACTTGATCTTTTATGAATCTTTATTGTTTTAGTCAATTCTATGTATGATTTATAATCTTAAATTACATGTCTTGATTAGAATAATTGCATGATAGAATTCTTGAATTACTTCTTGTTGTGCGTGAATATGTCGAGTATACATAGTAGGATTTTTATGTTGATTTTAACATGTTTTCTTGATTTAAAAGTATGATCATGATTTATTTAATTGTCTAATTGAAGTCTTGAATTAAATCTAATTTTTGTTCTTGAATCTTTAAAAATGTCGAGTGGCCTATGATGATAAAAAGAATTAAAGTTTCTATTTTTCTTGATCAATTATATTGCTATCTTGATTTATTAATTAATCTTTAGTTTTAAAGTATTTAATTATGATTTAATCAGTTCTTGAAAATAAATCTTGATTTTGTTATTCTTCTTGATAGCCGAATATTATAAGGGTAAAAAGACATAATTTTTTATCCATGTTTAGTTATAATTGCTCCATAAATAGTTAGTTCATGATCTTAGAATTTATATGACTATTTTAATAATTTTTAATATGATAATTATATGTAGAATTTAAAGTATAAATTTTTGTCCTTAATTGTTGAAGAAGGCCGAATGGTATTATAATAAAAAGGGTGAATTTTGATCTTGTTTTGACTAATGATCTGATAATTCAAAGTTATTCTATGATTTTATTGTTTTAAATGATTTATCCATGATAATTGTGACTAATATTTTAAAGTGTTAATTTTTGTTATTTAACCCATGATGTTCGAATGGTGCAGGGATGGAAAGAGGGTATTTTTCCCATGTTTTATGCAATATTATTTGATAATTGTTAGTTTTATATTTATTTGATGATTTAAATGTGTTGAATTGTTATGTAATTCTTAAAAGAATTTATTTATTTATTTATTTAATTTGTTCGAAAATGTCAAGTGGTCCAAAGTATGAGTTTGATCAATTTAATTTAAATTTTGGCTTATAATAATTTTAGTTTATGAATTAAGGATTTAATATAATTAAAGGAATAATAAGGGATAAGAAGATAAGTTGAATTATTAAGAATAAGTTTGACTTTGATAAGAATAAGATGATATGATGATAAGATGTTTATTGGTCTCACGATGGCCATGTCGATAAGATAAGATAAGATAAGAAGTGGATGCCTGTTTGGTGATACACGGGTCACCAGATTAGGTTAAGTCGAAGCCATTGCCCTACTGCGGTCTCTGGGCAGTTCTTGATTCTAGGATGTGTAGTCGTCTAAGTAGTAGTACACGGGCTACTATTTAGGAGTTATGGACATAGCTTAGGCTTAGTTCTTGCAAAGGAGAGCTACGGGTAGAATACACGGGTTCTTCCCGGCGCATTTTAGGAAAGTTGGGATGTACACGGGCATCCTTACGAGCTATAATGACCGGTCCATGGATTTAAGAAAGATGGTTAAAAGATGGGATTTGGGTAATTTTATGATAAGATAAGAATCCATCGGGTTGGAATGTTATTTATGTATTTATTGTATTATTTATGTATTTATTATGTTATTCCTATGTATGATAAGTTCAGTCTTCCGCTGCGTATGTCTGATATGTATGTATATTGTATGATTATTCATGTATTTTATGTATATCTTGGTTGATTCTACGTTATTATATGATTTATGGTTCCACATTTAAGTGGGACAGTCTAGTTACTCGCCACTGACGGTGGACCCCCCCATTTCAAGTGATGATGCTGATGAATAAGTGGGCTTTCGTATGGATCAGGTTGAGTGTTTTAGCAAGATTTATAGAGGAAACCCGGAGTCTATTTTACTTTTTAGTCTAATATTTCTTAGATTTCACCTAGCTTGTTGGGAATAAACAATTTAAGTTGTAGTTTGTTGAACAATATGATTTTATGGACATTTATATTCTTTTAATAGTTAATTATTTAATAAAGAGGTTTCTCAATTCAGGACTAAAAGTTAGAATTTAATAATGGTTTAGTATGTTTTGTTTGGTAATGATCCATTTGTCGATTTCCTCCATAAATCGACAGCTTATAAAAGTCAGGTCGTTACAGTAAAACTTTTCAGAAATCATCTTGGCCGCAGCAATGAAGGAGCTGGTCCTGAAAGAGTTATTTGGTTTGTTTCCTTTCCTCACCTCATCAGCCAAAAATCCCAATAACTCCTTAGACATGTGTTTCGACCAACGAAAATTAGCTTTTTTTCTCTTCTTTCACCTGATCAACATTCTCAAAACACATTTTTATGCATATAGATTAGTAAGAAAGTAGTATATCAAATTCGTAAACAACTTCAATTAATTAAAGAAAACCAATTACAAATAAACTTGAACCACTAGTTCACCAATTCAGTTTATCCCGCTGGTCCTGAAAGAGTTGGCCTGTTCCAAGACGTTCTCGGTATCTCTGGTTATCCCGCTGAGTGTTCTCAGGTGGAGGCTCCCTTCTTTGCTCTATTATCCGCCGAGCATCCTGATGGCGCCTCTGATCTATGACTTCCCAAGCGTCCATAGATCCGTTGTGAAGTCTTCTGTTGTTGAGGAGAGTTCTTGCGTCCGTCAGCCTATCAATTTCTGACCGAGGGGGGAACATTCTTTGGCTCGGCCAACTTCCCAGCAGGATGGCCGATGCCTAGGAGGTCGGGATTTTTTAGTCTTCTTCCCATTCCGTGGTTCCTCTAGGTTGATCACGGGTCGCGGCTCAACACTCCTTATGACGAGAGTGTGACTTTGAGTCGTTTGAGATGAATAGCTTCGGTGAGTTCCTTCTGGAGGGGGCCGAGAAAGTCCACCCTTCAGCATGACTCTTGGTTTTTCCTGAGGAGCTTTACCTTTGGACTGAGCCTTGCTCTTGGATGGTGTTGAGTGCAAGGTCTCGTCACTAAGTGTGTATGAGAATATGGCATGTAGATTTTCCTAAAGTGTCCTTGATAGCCGAGTGACAACCTAGTCAAGCTAAGGTCCCTTCTTGTGACTAACTGTTGTTCAGGAACATTCTGAGTAGACACTCTTTGTTCTGGCTCAGCTTCTCTCTCGGGCTCAGCTTCTGAGCCGCGTGCATCTTGCTGGACGAGAGTCGTCCCTACTGCCCCCGTGGGCTCCCCGTCATTAGTTTGAGGCTGACCAGTGGAAGTTCCGAGCGAAGAGTAGCATGAGATCTAGTATTATCCATTGATTATCGACTGATCGATGTGCTATGTCCCCACAGACGACACCAATCTGTTTCTGTCTTTTAGAAACTTAGATACAAAGAGGTAAAAATGATGATTTGGGGAGGGCCTCAATGTATGCTAACTAGATCTCTAGGTGATGACTTGGTTTTGGATGAGCTGATCTTTGGCGCTGACTGGACTCCCTCGAACAGGCTCGGGCCTAGCTGAGTGAGTCTTGCAAAATGAATAAGGGTGACTGACCCAGGGGGTGGACCCCGAAATTCCCCTCTAATGCTTAAGTCAGCAAAGTATTGTATGTGGAAAATGTAGAGAGAGAGAGAGAGAAAGCTTCCCTTTTAAGAAAAGGTGTATTGGGAATTGTGTGTGTAAAAAGTTGTTTTTCTTCACCCGCCATAAATGTAGGATATTTATAGGTGAGGTTTTGGGTGTTGATTGACAGGTATTTGGGGGCTATCAATCAGCTGATATGGGGGATTCATGACACGTGTCTTCGGATGCCCAGATGGCGACACCTGTCCGTAGGGTATTTTAGGAGGTAATGGGAATTCCAGGGTATTTTGGTCATCTATGGTTTTATTGGGCTTAGGGCCCAAACAATAGTGATGATCCTTGGTAACATGGTGATAAAATCCCTAACCAATAGCTTATTAAGTACCTCTCCAACCCCCTTCAAAAAAAAAAAAAGGACCTCTCCACTCCCAAACACAAACTAATTAATCCTTGATAAAGAAGACAAAAGAGAAAATCATTTGCCCTATTCAATGTTAATACACTACCTTATGTGCATATCTTTACCCTAAACTCAGGCCATTAATCCTTTTCTTCTACTTGTTTATGAAATAAAACTCATACTCGTTCAATCACGAGGAAAAAAGAGTTATTTCAATTGCTCATCTCTCAAACTTCAACATAAAATCTACATTACCCTTAGGCGGCACAAACTCCATAGTCATTTCTCAATCACTTGCCAATTAATTGAATCCTAGTGATAAATCCCAACTTGCCAAGAAGAAGACAAACTGAAATTGTTGGCTTCCTTGAGCTCAAAGATTAGAAAGCAATCAAGTATTTTATGACTGTAGCAAATTCTGAAGTTTTTGATACATTATATGCCCATGATTTTTTTTTTTTTTTTGTGGATTAAATGTCCATCAATGTTTGAGTTGCGCAAAATTGTCTCCACTAACATCTTCAAAAAGAATTCACCAATAAACAAAATATTACTCCGCAGTTCACAACATCCTTTCAGCTAAAAAAAATCCCAAAAATTCATACAATAATACACACACAGATCGAGATATACTTCGTATATTGAAGAAATTATAATCCCCCCTGCCCAGCAGAGGCAGCAGAACCCAAATACATGAAGAAATGCAACTTGATATTTCAACAGAAATGCAAATTAATCATAATAATAACAATAATCAAGAAGATTTTTATCATTCAATGGGGGAAATTCGTGGTTCCTAATATTTAGATGTTTGTGAAACATCTAAAATGGCAGCCAAGTAATTACATGCATTTAAATGAATGGCAGTTTAGTAATTTGAAGCATTAGATAAAGGTTGTTATTTACAGAAATGCCATCTTAGACATTAATAAAGCATCTAAATTTTAGGAACTTGGCTTTTCTCATTCAATGGTGTATAGATGAAAAAATCAAAAAGATGACAATGGTGAAAAATTTAAGAACAAAAACTCATAAAAAAAAACCTAGATCCGAAATTCAGCAGCAAATAGAGATGAAAATTGAAGTTAGAAGAAAAATATATAGATGAAAAATCAAAAAGATGACAATGGTGAAAAATTTAAGAACAACAACTCATAAAAAAATTAGATTCGAAATTCAGCAGCAAATAGAGATGAAAATTTAAGTTAGAAGAAAAAAATATAGATGAAAAAATCAAAAAGATGATAACAATGTCACTTACCAATAGATCTTGAACTCTTTAGGTTTTTGGAGTGAAACAAAGAAAAAAAGAGATGGAAGAAGAGTAAACTGTGGATAGGAAGGAGATGGCTTGGGTAAATGAGCGACTGAAAAAAAATTTCCTCCCAAGTTTGGTGGAAAATATTTTCAATAGGGTGTAAAATGAATTTCCACCCTAAGTTTTACATTTAATTTTTTTCACTCGAAGTAAACAATGTAAAATGGGGAAAACTGTTTTCGGAGAAAATGTTTTACACCAAAGTAAACGGAGCCTAAGTGTAAAGAAAAAAACCGAAATGATTAGATGGAGTATTATGAAGAAAAAAGATAAAATAAGATACCCATAGATAACTTAAAACTAAATTTCCGTAATATTTTCAACTCTGTTGCCCTATGACTGCCGTATTTAAATTAATTTAAGGTAGTGTTTGGATATGTGGAATTCATTTGAAATTGATGAATTCAATTTCTGAAATTGAAATGTTACAATTTAAATGACAATTATTTGTTTGGTTGTTTTTAGGATTTGAAATGACATAGTGTTGTTAAGTATTTGATATATACAACATTTACTTGTTAAGCATTTGGGTTGGGAATTGGGCCAAATCCAATTACAAATTTTTTTTACTTGCTAAACATATAATTTCTCCCAAATACATCATTTCAAATGAAATGCCTATATCCAAACATAGCATAATTTGATTTTGTAATTTTAATTAATTAATAAAGAAAATAGTTGAAAGCACGAAAATTGTGTCCTCTCGCCACACCACGCTAGCTGTCCCACTTCCCCCACCGTCATTACCACGACTTGTAATTAATTAAATTAAATCCAGATAATAATAATAATGATAATAATAATATTCCTTGATTCACTACATAACTTACATCCCTGGTTAATGCTTCTTTCAATTACACTTTGCTCTTTCAAACATTTAAAAAACAAAAAGAGCTTTCATTACACTTTGCCTTTCTTCTTTCTTGCTTTCTCTATCCCCATACAAAGTTACAATTACAAACCATATCTGGACTGTTGTCCAATTTTGATAACTTCATTCATTTTTTTCTATTACTTGCGGACCATTTTGTCTACTGTTTTTCTTTCTAAGCCCAATCATAAAACTACCCATTTCTACTTTTCTCTCATTTATTTATACTTACCCTTTTCTTCTTTGGTTCTTCCTTTTCTTCTTCTTCTTTTTTTTAAAAAATCTAATTACAGTTCACCTGACCTCCTTATGGGGGTTGGGGGTGATTAATTGAATTGATTAATTAATTGTTTAAGTTTCAAATTTGGCTTATAGATTCAGGAAAAAATAAAATTCACCCATGAATCAGCTTGATTTCTTCAAGAAATTCAACAGGCTAAGCCCAGTTGAACTTTCAGTAACAATAGTGGGGGTTTTGCTTCTTACTTCTTGTCTTCTTACTTCTCTCTTTTACTTGGATAATGTTGTTGGTAATGGAAGAGGTTTGAGATCAAGTGATGGTCTCACATGGTGGTTTGGGGTTGAAAATGGTGGAAATGGCAAGTTGGGATTCATGGAGAAAACTGATGATTGTGATTTTTTTGATGGGAAATGGGTTTGGGATGAAACTTACCCTCTTTATGATACCAAACATTGTTCCTTTGCTGATGATGGTTTTAGGTGTGTTGATAATGGTAGACCAAATACTTCCTATACTAAGTGGAGATGGCAACCCCACTATTGCAATATTCCTAGGTTGCTTTCTTTCCCCTATATTGTATTTGCTTTCTTTTGTTTCATGACATTTTCAATTACCTAGTACTAATTTTCATTGTCTATGAAATTTGCATGTATGCTGCTTCATGTGTTTGTGTGTTTTTGTTTTTGTTTTTTGTGTTTGGTGTGTTATTGGCAATTGACATGCCATTCTTCCTGATTTGTGTGTATCTATGCTGCCCCATTTGTCACACCTTCTGTGTGAGGGGGTATGGTAAACATATTGTATGATTGGCATGACATTCTTGATTAATTTATGCTAAACATATTGTAGGGTGTGTATGATTGGAATGACATTCTTTTGTGTATCTATGCTGACCATATTGTATTATAGGGGGGGTATGTTTTTGATGATTGCTATTGTTGTTGTGGTTGATTGATTGATTTAATGTTGAAGGAACAGCTAGTTCAACAGGTTAACTTCTTGAAGCTTGTAAGATTATGCTGTGCAATCTGTGATTTTGATGTTGAAAGAAATAGCTACCGCCTTTTGTTCCCCAAAAAAAACCCAATAAACTACTGCCTTTTAATGTTTTCTAAAAATAAATCAATTAAAAGGTGGTAGTTTATTGGGTTTCAGTAATGAAAAAAAGGTGGTAAGATATAAAAATTGAACTAAAGGCGGTAATGTAAGAAAAGGTGGTAATTGACAAAAAGGTCCCGTATACTCTGTGGTCTAAGTTTCGTGTTATTTAAATTTTGAATGTGGTTGAGCATGAATACTTGTTGACATGCTATGCCTTTTTTTGGGTTGAGATTGATAGATTCAATGCGACGTTGATGCTGGAAAAGCTTAGGAACAAAAGGCTTGCATTTATTGGGGACTCAATTGGAAGAAATCAATGGGAGTCGCTTCTTTGTATGCTTTCTTCTGCAGTAGCTAATAAATCTTCAATCTATGAAGTAAATGGAAATCCAATAACAAAGCACATGGGGTTTTTGGTGTTTATGTTTCAAGATTATAATTGCACAATTGAATATTACAGAGCTCCATTCTTAGTTGTGCA
Source organism: Salicornia ramosissima (assembly GCA_951394345.1). Lineage (NCBI taxonomy): Eukaryota > Viridiplantae > Streptophyta > Magnoliopsida > Caryophyllales > Amaranthaceae > Salicornia > Salicornia ramosissima. The sequence continues at coordinate 35,492,523 of OX596237.1, read as the reverse complement.
AAACAGGCCTCCTCCGGGTTCCCCACCGCATGTAAGGTACTCTTTGAAACTGGATCACCTGGAGTGGAGCTCTAGCAAATACAAAGATGCTGATGTTCTGATTTTTAACGCGGGACATTGGTGGACTAATGACAAGACGATTAAAAGGTACGTCTAAGGTCTAATTTTTGGGTTATATTTGTATGAATCAATGTTGGTGATCATTGTTTTCAATTGATATTTCAGGTTTTGCACTTTAGCCCTCCTTTTGTTTGAAAGTGATACCTTATTCATGCTTTCGTATTGTGTTTCTCTCCCTACATTAGTACATAAATTAGAATCTATTATTAGAACATATTACCAAACCCCCCTTTCACTGTATGTTTGTTTTTTTGTTTTTGATTTCTGACTAGGGATAATATCCTGATCTTCGTATGATGGTTTGCTCTTTTGTTTCTCTGCGATCTGCTGCTCTTGATTCCAACAAGCAACTTGAGAAAATGAAAATCTAATCGTTGATAAAGTGAAAAGCTAATTCTATTGTTATAATCCTTATAATGAATCAAGCTTGTGTGTTCAAAGACAGTTTTCATACGTATATAGGCGGTTTTCTATATTCAGAAAGATACAAGGAAAAGAAAGTGTATAGACCAAAAAATAGGAGGAAGGCTGACCGATGCATCTTCATGATGGTTGGCATTTGACATCAATTAAAGCAAGTATATAGAGTTATAGACCCTCATTACTGAATTGTATTGTATGGAATTTCAAATATAGATTTAGGGTTTTTGACTATTGATGTTTCTTTTCTCATTAAACCTAAGTTTTCTTTTTATGCTCATTAACCACTTACTCTGTTGTTGAGTAAATTTTATATTTAGTTAATATGCAACTTTATGATGGTGTGATTGTGTAGCCTAGATGAGCAAAAACTTTTATCATCCATGATGTTCATAGGTCTGAAGAATCAGGATGTATCTTGCTTGCTTCAAAAAACCTATATAAACAGCCTCTTTGACATTTTTGTAACTAATTAGAACCATCGCCTTGTTTTTTTGGGCTAAATTAAACTGAATTGGACCAAACTGAATTTGTATGAACGTCCGTGAACCTGACTTAATTAAACTAAGTCCTACACTTAGCATGACCTGGACTTAATTGAAGTTGTCTGAAATTTCAGAAATCAAGTCCAAAAGAACAGGCCCATGTTTAATGTTAAATTTTCTGTTTTAGGGGCTATAAAATATTTATTTATTAACATTTTGTTACTCTAGTGTTTGTAACAGTAGAAAGTTCCCAATTGTCTAATCTTGTCTTCTCTTATTTGTGTCCCTCAAGAGAAATACTACCTCCGATTCTTTTTAATTGCAACGATTATACATTTTTACTCTCTACTTAATGTCAAATTGTTGCATTTCAAAAGAAACGGAGGTAGTAGATTATTTTGTGATCTATGTTTGTTACTTGTTTTTTTTTTTTGGCAAAGGGATGTTTGTTACTCTTTTGTTTTTTTGGCAAAAGGATGTTTGTTACTGTTATCATTGCTTTGATTGATGCAATTGGTTTTTCATTTTTCTTGATAGTTGCTTTCTCTATAAATTGCTTTCCTGGTAACCTCTTACGTTCTGATTCGCAATGTTACAGCGGCTGTTACTTTGAAGAGGGACATAAATTGAAGATGAATATGACTGTTGAAACTGCATTCAGACGGTCAATAGAGACTCTTGCCAGCTGGGTAGATACCCATGTAAATTTGAGCAAGACAAGTGTTTTCTTTCGGTCCTATGCTCCTGTGCACTACAGGTTTGCCATCACTGCAACTTTATTCATTCGTTTTCTTTTCAATCATTTAAACTCCATTACATAGTATGATGCATTGAAGGAAACTATATATGTCACTTTTGATTGTGTTTGGATATGTATATATTAAAAAAAAAAAAAAAAGCAGTATCTGTGGTTGGAGAACATGTGGCCATGTTAATTGCTCCTTTAGCCCCATTGAAAAATTCTCCTTTTTTTATGGTCTCGAAGTACTTCCGTTGATCATTACTATTGCTAACGTATTAATAAAAGTTACTGTGTCCAAGATTCACATTGAAACAATTCTAACAAGAACCCACTCATAATATATAAAAATTTATAGTATATATAATATATAGTCAAATATGATGAATTTTGACCTTTAAGAAAAAGTCATGAAGCTATGGCGATACAATTATGTATATGGTTTTAGGATGTAATTTGAAGTCTTGCACAATGAGTCATTAGATTTCCTAATTGAATTGCACTTTAGTCCACCCTATGGAACCCCTAGTTCTAGTCAGTTCAATTTGGGCTCTATGTCATTTGAGTCTGGATATCTGCTAAAACAAGTCAATGCTATTGAGACATCAAGGAAGGAACGAGGTCAAAGCCAAGAAAGTAAAATCATGTTCTAGATGGCATTAAGTAGTTAGAATAAGTTGTATAATACAATCCTAGAATGTTGACAACAAAAACTCTTCCTTATCTACCTCGTATATACTCAAATTACTTGCTAACAAGAAAGCACATAGAAGTAAATTATTGCCTCCATAGATGAGTGCAGTAAGGGCTTGTTTACTTCAGATTATATTTAGTTCAGTTCAGTTCATCTCTATTAAGTTCAATTAATACACTTCTATTCAGTTCAGTTCATCTCTATTAAGTTCAGTTCAGTTCGTCTCTATTAAGTTCAGTTCAGTTCGTCTCTATTAAGTTCACTTCAGTTCATCTCTATTCAGCTAATGTAAACGAGCCCTAAGTGTAGGCCACATTAATTTTTGGATTTTTTTAAAACAATCCAGGAACTTATACTCGTTTTGACAATCCAGGATCTTAATTTCTTTCATAGAACCCACAAAATGTGAGAAACTCTTTGATTTAACCCCAAAATGTTATAAATCTACTAAATAGCACCCCATTTGCTTACGGCGTTAACTTTTGATATTAGGTGTGACCTACTTTTATAATTTCTCTCTAAAAACGCCTTGTTCATTAACTCTCAGTTACATAAATGTCACTTTCCTCAATTCAACCATCTATCTCATCTCTCTCCTATGCTCCATCTATCTCGTCTCTCTCCTATGCTCCATCCTCTCGTCTCTTTCCTCTACTCATGAAAATTCATTGTACTTGCAATCCATATTCATAGTAAATTCTAGGTTTTTACTGAATCAAAAACCTGAGTATGGCATCAAAGGAAATAATGGGTGAAACAGGGAAGAAGATTTGGGCAGTTAAACTAGAAATTGGAGCTAAAAAAAGGTATTTTGGGGTTTAACTTTGTTTAATTCACTACAATTTATGTATTTGTTGAAAGTTTAGTGTATATTATAGTTTTTGTTCTTGTATTATGCTTGGTAGTGGTTATGAGCCATCGAGGGAGATGGAGCAAAGGAGAGAGAGAAACGAGAATGATGGAGAAGAGCATAGAGACGAGAGAGATGAACAGAGGAGAGAGAGTTACGTAACTGAGAGTTAATGAGCAAGGCATTTTTAGAGGGAAATTGTAAAAGTGGGTCACACTTAACGTCAAAAGTTAACGCCATAAGCAAATGGAGGTGCTACTTAATAGATTCATAACATTTTGGGGGTTAAATTGAACAGTTTCTCACATTTTGGGGTTTGTTTGAAAGAAATTAAATTCCCGGAGGTTATGTCAAAATGAGCACAAGTTCTGGGGGCTGTTTTAAAAAAATCCTTAATTTTTTTAAGAGTAATTTATAAAAGGAGTAAGCATCTTGATGGTGAGTCTTAAAATCTCTACTTAGCCAATTTCTGTTCAGAGTTGTTTTGTAAAGATGGAATTTTTTTCAAATCTAAACCCTCAAATAACCAAAGATATGCCCTATGGAACGTTGAGCTCATGAACAATCCACATGTGAATGTCCCTTATTGATTAATATGAATTCAAGGGGAGTGAGGGGTTGTGTAATTCACACATTGAAGAAATATATAAATTCTATCCAATTTATAAGACTTAAGGAGCTACCCTCCTTATTGTCATATGTTTTTAAGATGGGACATTTTTAGTCTTGCATTCCCCCATGACATTGGCGGTCTAGGCCCGTTTTGAAATAAACATGTAAGATATGAGTTAACATAGTTATGAGTATAAAAAACGAGCAGCATATGAGCAATATGGGGAAAATTGGAAAAATAAGCAATCTGAAAAAAAAAAAAAAAAAAAACTATTTTTATTATTTGCAATTAATATCTTGAGCCACATAGTATACATTGTAACTCTACTCCTCTCTATATTAACCATCATTAATTGAAATCTAGAATTAAGGTTCACTATTTTACTTTGAAAAACCAAGCACTGTGATGTACATCTATCCTCTCATATTTGCTATGTTACTCAGAATCTTTATTTCACCTCAAGTATCAGTATCGGACATTCGACATTGGTATGATACTTTGGCACTTCATTTTGAACCAAAAAACATACATTTTTTTCATAAAATTGTCGTGTATGGCACTTGGACATATGCCCTTGTCCGATACTTCTAGCAGAGTCCAAGTAACCTAGCATATTTGACCCCTACCAACACTTGCGTGTACTTTGTTCATTTATGTATATAGTTGCATTTGTTTGACAAAGTTGAGTAGCAAAAAAGAATGAGTACTAACTAGGAAAATCTGTTATAATGCAGTCATGGTGACTGGAAAACTGGTGGGAGTTGTCATTTGCATACACAGCCGGACTTCAAGGCACCATACTTGCCTTATACTTGGGGACATTATAATATTTTGAATAATGCCCTCTCAGCTTATGCAAAGAGATCAAATGTAACTAAAGTGAAGTTATTGAACGTGACATATTTGAGTGTACAGAGAAGAGACGGGCATTCTTCTATTTACTCTCGCGGCCCTATTCACTCCCCGGCTCCCCTTCACCGGCAAGATTGTAGTCATTGGTGCTTGCCTGGTGTTCCCGATACATGGAATGAACTTTTATATGCTGTCCTTCACTCCAAAAATTTCACGGCTAACGCATCCCAATTCTAAACTTCATAACAACCTACAATTTACTTGGAATACTCGCTCCCTCCGATCCCTAAATTGTGTTGAGAGTGTTGATGAATCAGTTATTAGCTGTTCAGAGGAGATTGATATTGGCACACCAAAAATTGATACGGGCACACCCTTTGTGAGAAGGGCACATGAAGATGTGCTCTCACAATTCAATAACATGTGCTCATATCAATTTTGGTTGTGCCTTTATCATGTTCAGAGTGTCTACAAGCCAGAAATATACTAGTTTGGCACGACAATAGCAGAAGAAATGCCTTGGGAGTTGAGAAGGAAGCAAGATTTGGTTCAGAATTTCAGTAAATATTGTTCCACGATTCATATACATAGCAGCTTGCAACTGTGTATCTGCAAGTTCCAAAAAAAAAAAAAAATCACTATACATATGAAATACATGAATCACAGCTTATAGTATTTTATTGAAGTTTTGACATTGTATATGTTTAATCATTGAATTGTCAATAGCAATTTTTTCATTCTACAAAGTTCAAAATCAATTTGGTTCACCTTTTCATCATTTTATAGATGTATTAAGCTCTATTTTTTTGGATATTTAATTGAAATAACTTTTAAACTTACCATTGCGTATTTTACGGTGTTAATATCTTAAGTTATGTTTTGGTAAAAATTATAACAATTGGATATAAATAAAATATACATTGAGTCAAATCCGTTAAAAGCCTACATGGCTAAAAAAATTATGCATTTGAACCACAAAAACTAGTCATAAGAGTGATTATAAATAATGACATTATCAAAAGTGCTACATTTAAATAAGAGTGAGAGAAATACTACTATTACTGTTATTATTATTCAATGGTTTTCACAACATTATCATACAATAATTTTTCAACGACATTTTCTATCAATGCATTAGCATTATATAAGATATAGAATATAAAGTATAGAATAAGAAATGTAAAATGTAAAATTGAAAGAGGATCACATACATAGTTATGAAAGCATACCTTTTGATGAATTAATAATGTTTAGATCAGATCTAAATTTAAAAAACAACTACGGAGTATTATTTAATGGTTTTCACAACATTATCATACAATAATTTTTCGATGACATTTTCTATCAACGCATTAGCATTATATAACATATAGAATATAAAGTATAGAATATGAAATGTAAAATGTAAAATATAAAATGAAAGAGGATCACATACATAGTTATGAAAGCATACCTTTTGATGAATTAGGAATGTTTAGAATTTAATAATCCCACCTTTTGGTGGTCTGCTCAAAATAATTCCACCTTTAATTTATTTCAAAATAATCTCATCTTTATACATCATCTGCTTAAAATGGACTATAGCACACAAAATCAAGTCCATTTTGAGAAGAAAAATTAAAGGTGAGATTATTTTAAGCAACTGATATATAAAGGTGGGATTATTTTCGAATAAATTAAAGGAGTGATTATTTTGAGCAGACCACCCAAAGGTGGGATTATTCTTTTCCATTTTTCTAATCTAAATTTAAAAAACAATGGAGAAATAGTAAATGCAAATCGGAAGAGGAACAATTGTAATACCATGGAAATTCTCTATTTAAAAATTCTAAATATTATTTAAAGTTAGGACATAAAATACATTTAAAAGAAATTCCCAGTATTACCGCCATCGTGTTCAACCGACTATGCCATTTTCAAAGTTACACAACTAAAATTTTTTACTAAAACGTCTTTAACTCGTCGAGTCTTTGAACCTCAACATTTATTAAAAATTTGAAATAATAAAAACCCAAAAATTCAAATATTTAATTTCTACTTATTAATTACAAGTTGGAACCTTTGAGGCCCATTAAAGCTAATTTATGTAAATTAAGAATAACTAGTTTTAACCCCGTGGCATGCACGGGTTATTATTGTTTTATTGGATTATGTGTATAGGTATTTGCTGGATGGGTGTTTTTACATTTTTGCTGGTGTTGTTACCGTGATGGGTGAGTTGTTTTATCAAGCTATCTCTTTTTTTTTACAACGTTATTGTGAACTCTATGTCTCTTCGATGTTGATAAAGGAAGTTGTAGTAAATTAGTTGTAGAATAGCCTTCATGAGAGTTGTAATGAATTGTTGAGTGGTAGTTGGGGAGTATTAAAATTCCGTGAGAAGGGATATGATGTGGGTAGTTTTAAAGTAATATACTGAAGGGAACATGTTATCGTACTCATAGGTGTTTTTTTTTTTTGTTGTTGTAGAAGTTTGATGCAATGTATTCAATTGTTTTAATTTTGCGGGTGTATTTATTTGCCGGGGCATGGGTTTTTTTTTGGTTTAAAAATTGTGACGCCTGTGATGTAGTGTCCATCACTTTTTTTTTGTTGTGTGTATATTTAGATTTTATGTTTTTTTGTGCAATTATTTTTTTCCCTTCACCTGGCTTCAATGTAGGTGTTAGGTGTCAATGTAGTGTGCGTCATGTAATGTAGAACTGTGGTAAATCAAGTTTAGCGGTAGATAAAGTAATGCTAATATTGTGTCGTGGAAAAAAATACAAGTCTTAATAACCCATTAAAGTGTTCATAATATTGTTTTGTTGTAATGTTGGGTGGATGTAACAATGTGTTGTCGCTTCATTCTTCAGTTGTGTTGCGAGGTGTTGGGATGTCACCTTTAAGTTTCTTCAGGGGTTCTTGTAATTGAAGTTGTGCATCTGTTGTGCTTGTACTGGGTGTTTCTTCGTGGGTGCGCTTCTTTCCTTTGTCTTTATCCTGTGAATTGAAGTTGTTTAGGAATTATGTTGGTAAAGCTGTTTTTTAGTTGGCTATTGTATTGTTCAATTATAGTGACTTACAATATTTTTGTTGTTGGTAGTTTGAGTGTTGATGTCTTCAGTGGGTATGTCAAATACCTTTACAGCAGTTAACTCTTGTAAATACCCTCTTTTGTTCAGTTGTACCTTGAAAATGTGGGAACTCCCTAGACATTTTGCAAATTTCTCATAAATCTTTTCCTCTCCATTAACCTGCATTAATTATTGAGGTACTTTTTATTTGTAGTTATGGTTGGGAAGTTACGTTGTAAGCGTAATTTGTATAGTAAGGTACCTTTGCATTGATAAGTTGCATTGCCGAGATGGGTAACAGAATAAGTTTTTCTACATTTTGTTCAAAGAGACCCATTTTCATTGTTGTATCCCTGTCAGTGACTGAGATAATGATCTTGTACCTGTTTGATGTTATTTATGTCATTATATGTTGGTATGTCATAATCGTATTTGTATTGATCTATGTATATATGTTACCTTTGTATTGGGTACTCTTAAATATGGTGGCATTTTCTACAATAATGATCGCCATCAAGCTTTGATTTGCAAACTCTACATGATTCATACCTCCAATTGTATTCCTTTACATGTAGTGCCTCAATTTTTGCAATGCAGGTGTATGTTTGATTCAAATCCTGTGTTGTTGAGTTCCGTTATTTGTATGTTAGAGATGCTATATATATGAAAGCAATTAACATGTTCAAGATATTTGTTGTTGGTTCACCTGGTTTTCTTCTTGGTCCAAGTAGAGTTGTTGCCGTTCACTTATTGTTTTTCTGTTTTTGTTCATAGCTTCTTTCACGGCTTTTTGGCTGTGGGGCCTCAATTTGTGTGATTTGTGGTGGGGTTTCTCCTACACTGTTTTTTTGGTCAGTATTTGATTAAATGTAGTTTTTAATCAATCAAAGAGTCGTATTACTTACGCTTCCTTGATAGCTCGTACTTCGGGTATGTCTAAATTGACATGAATCTTCGTTGCACTTGTGGAATTTAGTTGATAGTTTCCTGTCATGTATGGGATATTAGGTTAGACATACAGATGCTTATATATGTGTGTGTGTCTGTGTCCATGCATGTTTACGTGTTCTTCTGCGTGTGTGCATTAAATTTGATGAATATATAAATATATATGTATATATTTCTTTTTAGTTATGTATAGTTGTTGTTCTATGCGCCCATCTTGATATTGTCTCACACGTGTGCTGGAGATTACGAGTATGTTTGGTTCATCAGTGATGATTGTTAAGTTTTGTGGAATTTGTTCAATAACTTCATTCCATAGTGTTGTCATCACCTTTGTGTTCCTGCAAGTGTTAAGTTTAGCAATTATGTTGTTGGACGAATGACATGTGCTTTTGGGTTTGTGGATTTACATAGTGTCCTCAATGTATAATCGTCTCATTGTGTTTCCATCCTCATTTGTTACTGGATTTTCAAGAGCAGTAAACAGTCCTATTACATCTGTATTATTATAGATTGCAACATTAGTTTGTGTTAGTTTGTGATGAGCAAGTGAAAGCATTACATGTGAAGGAATATAATGTACTGATAGGCATCTGCATTCTATATCACTAAGAATGGTAGTTTTTTTTTTTTTTTTTTTTTTTTTTTTTTTTTTTTTTGTGGAGGATTGGCATTTGGGGGTTACCTGTTACTATGTCTTGTCGGTTATTACGTTCCGCCAATTTTTGCAATGGTTGGAACTCGAATTTGTGTAATGCAATATGCAACCGGTTTTCTTGCTCTGGACAGATAGAAGTGTAAGAAGTGAACCAAATGATATACTCATTTGTTACAGGTTTGTACTTCCTTAGGTTTCTTCCCACATTGAAATGTCCCAATGTGTAAATTTTCCCTTCCTGAAGCTTCTCTTTGAAATGGTTCACTAATTCTTTTGAGACCGATGCCTGTATTTGAGTTCCCTGCAAGTATAGTGGTTATGTAGTACAAGTTGCGTCGTTTAAAACTATTTAATTGCATGCATTTACGTACCTTCTCCACTATATGTATGCTATTGTAATGGGTTAAACCCTTACATATGTAGCCAGATGTTGAATGTTCGAATCATGTTGTATATTCTATATTAATTGTAGGTATTTAATAAGCTTTCTAAATAGACAGGTCTACCATTGGTATCGTATGCTTGTATTTAATTTTGTTGTGATAGCGTAAAGCTTTTGTGATGAGGGTTGCTTGTCGTTGGTGGTCATGTGTGTTGTGAGATTTGCATAAGGGTGTGATCCCTTGTTCTATTTTGTTTTAGCTAAAGACATACCTGAACATCAAGCAACACCATATCCAATGTATCAGGGCGGACGTTGTTTCGGTCGTAGCATACTTCCCATAATCGTGTAACTCGGGCAGTCATCGTCCAATTTTTCTTTGAAGCATCTAGTTGTGCAATGTTGTATTTTGTGGGAGCCATCATCTACAGTGCTGCATGTTTACCAAATGTTAAATTAATGTTGGTTAAGTCACAATATATATATTTTTTTAAAAGGACAATAATTTATTCTTTATTTTTTGATTGATTTTTTGGTTTTGATGGTTAGTGGTGATTTTGTTGAAATGGTCCATTAGTTCATTGGTTTTCAATTTCAAGATTGAATTAAGAGTGCTTCGTTAGAGGTATTAATAACTGTACATTTTTTTAACTTAACGAAACTTTACTTAATTAGGTAAAAGCTACTGCCACAAGTAAAGCTACCACCAAGGCACTAACCAGTCCACCAGTATACTATGCTAAAGTTGATTGCTCCATATATGATTAGTCTAGTGTTTTTTCCTAAATTTTAATTTTACTAAACCTATAGTCGCTCATCGCATCATCCTCCACATGTTAAATTGTCATTTATATAGTTTGCGTCCAAACTTTATTTTTGGTTGTGTTTCCCTTTTGCAAAAACTTTGTATATACTTAAGACTATATATTTATAATATCTTTCTTTAATTCTGGGGAATACCTAACATTAGATGTTGTTACATGTATATTTCATTGTTTTGGAAATCCGTGTTTTGTTTTCCTTAATCAATGATTTTAATTGCACACGCATAGATTTCATTATAGATTACTTTTACACAATAACTTAACAGTATTAGGAAGTTTAGCATATATGTTGGTAGAATGCATTTCTATTGAGTCATAGAGCCTGCAATAATTTACCCATAATACAAAGTTAGGTAAGATAAATGTAGTTTTAAATTTATTTAATTTACAATAAACCTATTGTTATTTACAAATCTGCAAATGTCTCCTTGTAGACTACATTTTTAGTTATTGTGTTGTCTTCTGGGGTATCCCCATCTTGGCCAATGCTAATCCTTATCCCTGATCGACATGCGACTCTTGACACTGCAACATATAATTGACCATGGCTGAACACTGGATGAGGCAAGTACAGTCCTACACGGTTGAATGTTTGTCCTTGGCTCTTGTTAATTGTCATTGCAAAACATACTCTTATCGGGAATCGCCTGTGTTTCATAGTGAAAGGTAGATTGCTATCTGTTGGAGTCATTTCAACCTGCGATATCGGAACCTTTTCTCCAATATTTGTTCCAGTCACCACTTGAGCTTGGATAACTCTTGTGTCAAGCTTTCTTACAATGAGCCTTGTTCCATTGCACAATCCCTTCCGTTGCATGATATTACGCAGCAATATAATTGGACTTCCAACCTTTAGTCGTATCTCATGATTAGGAATACGTGCAAATTCTAATGTGTTTAGGTATTATGGTGCGTATAGTGTGTCATCAGCAGTGCTTCTATTGGCGAGGGGGCATACTCTATCAATTTCATATTTAAAAAATGTTTTTTTAAAACTTAAAAACCATAGCTTTTTTATGGGAAGAAAATTATGTTACTCGTTTTTTTTAAATAAATAAATCTGTTTTTTTAACTGAAATTTTGGCCCTTGTTTACCTAGTTATGTTCCAAATTTTATAGATCATGTTCTAAATTTATTATGCCATGTTCCAAATTTTGCTAAGCTTTGTTATAACTTTTATAAGCCATGTTCTATATTTAATTGGCCATGTTCCAAATTTTACAAGTCATGTTCTAAATATGTTTATGTGTGCAAAAACATTTAGTTTAATGCTGGCTTAATTTTAAAGTAGATCAAATATTATCAAATTTGGATTTTTTAATGTTTACCATATCATATTTTTAACTTTTTTTTTGTATATAATTTATTTTTAATTTACGTACTTTTAGTAAGGGTACTTTAATACTGCCTCTTTTTTTAGTTTACTCAGTTTGACTTTGACACTATTCATAAGTATACTTTTACTATCGTATGTGATTTACACGTAAGGAAAAACATAGTCATGTGGGTCTCATTGGATTCGTTTCAACATGTAGTTTTTTAATATCTAGTTTTTATAATTTTTACAAACACAATTAAATATATTAATCTAGCTTTACATCGGCAAGTGTGAAACGCGGGGTGAGTAAATTAAAAAAAAACGGAGGGAGTAATTTTAAAGGCTTATAATTTATTTATTTTTTTATAAAAAAATTCATCTGCGTTTTTTTTTTTTTCCTAAGATGCCATTATTATAGGATAGTGGGTAGTTGAATTTTGATCAGGTCAAACATTCGGCAAACATGCAATTAGCACACTTCAACAAATCTGCAATTGGAATTATTTTCCAAATTTACAATTCAAGTTTTTTTTTTAAGAATGTTGTATTAATACTATAATTTCATAGTTTTGTGATTAAATTACCAAATTTGAATTTCATAATATCAGATGATACTAATGATGATAGTATGTGGATTGCATTCAGTAATTTTTTTTTTTTCAATTTTAGCAATATCAAAATTATATCTTTAAAATAATATATATATTTGAAATTCAATTCTTTTTTAAACATTTTTGTATAAGCTTTGGATGAAGAGGCTGTAATTTTTTTTATTGTGTTTTTCTTTATTGACTTTTAAAACTAATTTTAATAATGCAAAGTAAAAAAAATGCAAGTTTAAAAAGAACTAAAAACGGTAAATTGAGTAATAGAATTACTAAAAACACAAATTGCCTAAAATTAGGTGATATTCAAGATTTAATTAAACAATTTTTCCTAAAATTTAGTTATTATAAAAAATTAGTTCAAGTAATGCTTATTATGGAATATGCATGGCTACAATTTTACCTAAAATTTAGTTATTTTAAAAAATTAGATAACATGTTGACAAAGATAAATTTAGGAAAATGAATATTATATATAATATATAAATGCGCAGTTTGCAACTATTTAGGTCATACCCTAGATTCGAATATACGTTTTCCATAATATTTTGGAATTTTTAAAAAGGGAGTTTACATATAAATATATTGGAAAAAACAAATTACTCGAATTCAGTAACAAAGTAGTGCTTGGCATGACTATAATTTAACTAAGCCAATTGAATTTAAACTACCCATAGATTCTATTGAGAGTTAAGCTAGGCCAAGCATAAAATCCCCCGGAATTTAATTTTAAAATAGATTCAACGAAATCTCACTTACGGTCTATTTGGTGGCACTTAAGCTGATAGTTAAGGCCCAAAAATATGTTATATACTAAATCAACTAAGATATTAATTGAGATTGAACATTCAATCAAATAAGATATTAAATTATAAAAAATGTTATATACTCTATGAAGTAAAGATATCAACTAATAAATTAGGTATATTGACATGATTCTTAAATTGAGTGATACAATTCAAAAATACTTACTAAAGAAATTTTATGGTTGTAAAATTAAAATATGCAAGTTTACAAAAAATATGGAATATGGAGTAATAGAATAATATAGGTCAGCTTAAGGGTCGGGGACCATGTTAGGCTCACAATGAGATGACATATTGTGCAATAAAGGTCATAAAGCTCACTACTACTACTAACTAATCTTTAGCCCCGTATAATTTTTTTATCAATTAATAATAGTGTAAGATTCTGTCTAATATAATTTAAGGTTGAAAAATTAAAATATGCAGGGTTCCAAAAAAAAAACAGTAAATTGAGTAATATAATAAATAAAAAAAAGGGCCTAAAATTGGGTGAGACTCCAGATTTGAATAATTATTTTTCGCTTAAATTTTGTTGATTTAAAAAAGGAGTTCATGTAATGCTAATTATGGAATAGGGAGATTTTTGTATTTTTTAAACAACATGAAATATGTGTATTTTTTAAACAAAACTTAGGACAGTTAAATAAAAATATAGAAGTTAACCAAAAGCAAATTATTAAAATGTGTAATTAATATATAAATAAACACATTGCATAAAATTAGTTAACATTTAAAATTAAAATACATTCTTTTTTCTAAACTTTAGGAATAAAAATAAGTACACATAATGTTAATTATGGAATATGAGTAGTTATATCATTCTTTATTGACTTTTAAAACTAATTTTATTAATGTAAAATTAAAAAATGCAAGTTTATAAAGAACTAAAAACGGTAAATTGAGTAATACAAATACTAAAAGCACAAATTGCCTAAAATTAGGTGGTAGTCAAATTAAACAATTTTCCCTAAAATTTAGTTATTTTAAGAAATTAGTTCACATAATCAAAATTATGGAATACGCACAGCTACATTTTTTCCTAAAATTTAGTTATTTTAAAACTTACGTAACATGTTGGTAAAGATAAATTTAGCAAAATGAATAATATAATATATAAAAGCACAGCTTGCAACTATTTAGGTCATACTCTAGATTCGAATATACGTTTTCCATAATATTTTGGAATTTTAAAAAAGGAAGTTTACATATAAGTATAAACTTTGTGTTATAGTATATTAAAAAAAGAAATATACTCAAATATACGTGACACGTTCTTTGGGTCATATATAAATATAAACTTTGTGTTACAGTATATAAGTATATTGGAATATACGTTATTTGGGTCATACTCTCTAGTGGATTAGTTTTAGTACATGATATAAATATACTGTAACCCAAATCATGGTTCTTTGGGTCATTTTAATAATGAATTTATAAAACTCAATAATTTTATATGTAAATACATACAATGCATAAATTTAGGTAGCACTCAAAAAAGAATACGTATTCCCCATATAAGGTAAATAGGCATGCTAAACACAATAATAAAATTCAACAATACTTACTAAAGTTAAAGGAGAAAGAAAGAATTACCTATATAATTATCAGAATGTCATTGGTCTACAAAGACAGTAACATGCAAAATGAAAAGGGAAAATTGTTAGTGTCATTGTGTATTATTGACTGTTAAAAATATACATAAATTCAGAAAAATGAATAAAAGAAAAATGTGAACAATAACCTTTGACACATACAAGCATAACAAATTGGGGTAACAACTATATGAAAGAATATATATATATATATATATATATATATATATATGATATGATGACAATCTATATATGTGAGGCTTGAATAACAGTATTAAAATGCAATTAATGTGCTTTTTAATTGGAAATAAACTCAATAAATATAAATCAGTTAAAATGTGGAAGGTTTTCAAATGATTAATGATAAAAAACCATAAATTTAGCCAAGAAATAAGTAGTAAAATAACATTAGAATTGGAATCATTGATTATAGAAAATCAAATAATGTAAGTAATTAATAAAATAATGAAAAATGCTAAAGAATTTTAAAAAATAAAAGGGCTAAAAAATAAATGCACAAGGAAAAACAACATGCCAAAACCATACAAAGACCAGTAAAAGGAGAAAACAAATTTTAAAAGTAGAAAGGAAGTTAAAAAGAATAGAGCATTAACATTTTAAGGCAATAATTACACAATGAATAAGAGGAAACTAACCGGTAAACTGCTGGAATGGGCCTTCACCCACAGTGACGGAAGGATCCGAGTTGGGAACAACAATGGAAGTGTCATTTGCAGTTGAGAATGGGATTCCGGTGGTGGTTGTATTTGGGAAGACGGTGCCAAATGAAAAGTAAATATAGATTAAATAATCAGAAAAGGAATTTGTAAAAAACAAAAAAAAAAAAACAAAACAAAAAAAATGATACAAAGAAACCCAAAAAAAACTTGATAAACGTACCATCGGGGCTGGGAGGCGGAAGCTGAGGCGGTGGTTGAGGATGTTAAGTAAGATCCAGAAGCTTCCAACAATGGGATTGTGCTACGACGGAGGTTGCAACTTATGATGTACAACAATATGTATGAAATTATGTTTGACCGCAGAGTTGAGTCTCTTGAGGATGGGGATGCGTGACTGAAGAGGTGGTGAATGGGTGGCTCGAACTGGAACTGAACCCAGAGGCGACCGGTAATAATTTTGGGTGTTGCGGTAGCGCAGGACCCAGAAAATATGCCATAATTGAGGCTGCGATTGAGGTAAATATGCGGCGGTGGTAGCGGTTAGGCGGCCGACTTCGGCTACGGTTTGGACTGCGGAGGCGGAGGCGAAAGATTCAACATACCGACTATGGCCATCTATTCCTCAAGGGGTGTTTTTGCAAACCCTAAATCTGAAATGAACGCATAACTTGAATAGCTAAAAGTTAATTGGGCTTTTATTTTCTTTAGGCTGTGATGTTATTATGGGTTGTGGGCTGTTATATTATTATGGGCAGTCTTTTATGACCTAATAAATAATAGAGTTGAAGTTTTTAAGATGAAAACATGTGGCAAACAAACCATAGGAAGGAAGAGGTGTTTGAGGTGCACATGTGGCACAAATACCATAGGGTGGAATATAAAAATTTGACACATGGCAAACAACGTATTAGAGATGGACATGTGGCGCATAAAGATCATGTTTTAAATATTTAAGTTTAGATAAGTTAGTCATATAACAATAGTATTTCAGGCATAGCCTAAATAAAGCAATTGTAAATAAATTAATCCTATAAGCTACTCTCTGCTCAGCCCCAATTATGCATCATGCCCCACCTGTAGCTTACCTTTATTTCTTTCCTACTACTCACCACTAAAAATGGGTCGTCGCAGGGACGAGATAAAGCCAAGGCGAAATGCACACACAAGCATAGAGTCAGCAAAAAGCTAAGTACATATATACGACAGGAATAAACATATAATAATTAATATCCTAGTTAATATAAAATAGCAGTACAATTAAACATTTGGACTATCTGACGCTACAATAATTACCATATT
Source organism: Salicornia ramosissima (assembly GCA_951394345.1). Lineage (NCBI taxonomy): Eukaryota > Viridiplantae > Streptophyta > Magnoliopsida > Caryophyllales > Amaranthaceae > Salicornia > Salicornia ramosissima. The sequence continues at coordinate 35,475,584 of OX596237.1, read as the reverse complement.
ATTTAATTATATTACAAATTTAAATTTTGAATTCACATCAAACGGGCCCCTAAAAAAGTGTATGTCATGACGCCCTCAGGGTCTCACTCGATAGCTAAACGAGTGGAAAATAATCCACCATAAAGTGGGTGAGATCCCTCATTATTTTGGTGCGAATCCTCTTTCACTTTTACGTTTTTAGTAATGTTTAGGAAAATCTGAATTCAATTCAATACCCTAAGGATTCATAATACAATTATTCATATAGTCAAACAATTTCAAATTTATTTATCTTTAATTTTAGAGATCATATAATTTATTGTTCTTTAGTGCCCATGACCCCAAACTTTGGTGATAAATATAATAATGCCCCTTGACCCCGCATAAAGTGATAAAATGAACAATGTACATGGCCCACACAAGGTGGTAAAATCAATATTGTATTTTGGCCCCGCACAAGGTGGTAAAATAGATATCATTTTTAACCATTACTCAACTTGTGAGTATTATGAACAACTAGTTGCTACAATTATATCTGATCATACAAGAAAAATAACTCATAAAACTCTTGTGTAATTTTAGGATCAATTAATTCCTACAATGACATAACAATGACCCAACCTTTTCAGTTTCATCACAAATAATTCATGCCATATTGCAGATAATAAAACTGCATTCAACAATTATATTCCATACAACCTTCCTAAGCATGATACTACATGTAATCAAATTTCTGGGTACATACGTACCTGTTATAGTAAATTCGATCAACTAGCCACTGTTAATTGAATTCTCTGATTTCAATGTCCCCTACAAATGAATCAACGGGACTAATTAATATCCTCATATTACTCAAACTATCCTAAGTACATATTACAAAATTTCAGCCCCTATATGATTATCCTAAAGCCATCAAAACGTTCTGAACATCGATTTTTAAAGTTCTAACAACACCCGATAGACCCTAAGTACTACCGCAAATAATTATACGCTACTAATAATTAAAATCCTCTAAATTAAATTTGATTATTTTTTCTAAAATCATAGCAATATTGATAAAAATTCTACCAACAATATATTTTCTCATAAAAAACCGCCTAACACAACCCTAGCGCATAAATATAAAAAAATAACCTACTTAATCATTTATCACAAAAATTACAGCAGCTATAATATTTTTACAAACTTTGTAAAACACTTTAAATACAACCTTTACGCCCTAACCTTCATATATTATGTACATACATATTATAATACACATTTTTGACCAAAAATACCCAAAATACATCAAAATATGTAAATTTTAATAAAATTTCAGAATAATAAAATTAATTTAAACATCATTAAAACATCATAAACTAATTATTCAAACCCAAAAGCCTTATAAATCAAACCCTACTTCATACCAAACAATTTTGATACATAAAATCATAAAATACAATCATAATACATATTTATTTGGGGTTTGAGCCTTTTTTTCCAAATCTAGAATTTATTTTTAATCAATACATAAAATCGGAATTTATTTCCCTTTACTAAATCTAAGCATAGGATTAAAACATATACATACAACATACATAAAATCAAGATTTTAGGGTTTAAACAAGATTTAAACAATATACATATAAATCTGAAATTTAACCCTAACTAATATAAAAAAAATCAAAATTTAAATCATCATAACACATCAAAATCTTTGATCAAAACACACATAAATCATAATTATAACTTCAGATTTTTATACTAATAAATCAAGATTAAAACAAGGGTAAAAGAAATTAAAAAGAGAGAAAAAGTTTTTGTTTTTATATATCGTTCGATAGGGGTGGCCGGGCACGACAGTCGGTAGGCTGAACTCAACGGCGCAGGGCGGTGGCGACGGTTGGTGGCTCCTCGGTGGTGGTTGCGGCTATCGGCTGCTGGTAGGCCTTTTATGTCGTTAAAAATAAAAGACTTATCAAAAGTAAATTTCTCCTACTCTCCAATTACAACTAGTGTAAAGGGCAAGTAAGGTTCGTATCCACAGAGAACGGATTTATGTTGATTTAATTGTGTTAATATATATTTGGATTATTAAAGGGGAGAATCACTAATTCCTTAGCGATATTGGTAACAAGGGGGGGGGGGGGAATTGGAGATTTTAGTGATAAAAGAAACTAACAACTAAGTGATTACGGGAAAATTCTAGTTTTAAAGAATCTTAGGATTCGGTTACAACGACTCTGACTCGGCTAATTGAATTAGACTCTCAATTACCAAACCACTTCAATACTCAATTAATTATTGACAAGAGTAAACTCTTGTAGTCCCCTTAATTAGCTAGACAAGATAAATCGTAAATTGCCTAAAACCCTTAATGTTCAAAGAACACGCAGTGAACAAAAGCTTTAAGAACGGAGACACAATAAGAACGCAATTGTTTAGAGAATACGCAATAAACAATTAACGTTTAAACAAGCTCTACTAAATTGTTCACAATAAGAATACGCTTAAGCATGAACAAGATAGTTGCTACTCGAGGTTGAACACAATAATCGATTGTGTTCAAACCCTAGTAATGATTTTGTAAAATATAATAACAAGACAAAGATCAAGCTAAAACATTCAACAAAACCAATAACAATTCATATAAGAGCAAGTAAATAATTGAAGTAAGGAAATAGTTTAGAGTTAGAGAATCCTCACAAGGAGCTTTTTAGAATCATTGAAACCAATCCCAAGAACAAGTTTAAGCTACCATTTCCATTGATGAACAAAGATTCTTCATTGATTCCACAATAAAAGATCAAAATTACAAACTAAAGATTTAAGAGTTTTGATGTAATCTAAGGAGAAAATAGAGAGAATTTAAGCTAAGGAACTACTTGAACATAAAAAAATCGCCTTTATACAATGAGAATCAACTTTTATGTTTATACTAAACTAAAATATAACCTAGAAACCAAGTGGATGTAGCCGCGTACAAAACAGAGCAGAGGGGGCGCTGGCAGCGCCCTCGAAGGCGCTGGGCGCGCCATTCCTTGGAGGGATACTGTGATGGGGGCGCTGGGCGCGCCCCAAAGGGCGCTGGGCGCGCCTTCTTCTTGATGCTCACTGCAATGGGGGCGCTGGCAGCGCCCTCTGAGGCGCGGGGCGCGCCCCTGTAGATTGTCTGCGCAGCTCGGACTAAAATAGCCATAACTCTCTTGTTCCTTAACGAAATAAGGCTTATGACCTACCGTTGGAAAGCTCTTGAAGAGAGCTACAACCTCCAATTTGAATCACATAAATCCAATGAGTAGATTGGGAGATATTTCTATTTGAAGTTGGACTTACTGCATTTGAAGGTTCACAATAAGGCTTTTCTTTCCCTCTAATGCTTAATGATTTCTTCAAGTGTGCTTGGCGCATGATCAATGACTCCAAAAATTCTCCTAATGATGTTTCGTAGCTCAAGACTACAAGAACACATAAAACCAAACCGCAACTACAAACTACACTTATCCTAAAAAGCATTAAAAACTGTAAATTGCACTACAACTTTACATTTCAAGCCAAACTCTCGTTTAAACTCAAAAGTAACAAAATGTGCAATCTTATGCTAAACTAATTACATAAAGGAACTAAAAAGAAGTTAAATAACTCGTACAAACTGGACACATCAAATACCCCCACACTTAGCCTTTACTCGTCCTCGAGTAAATCAAATGAGTATAAAAGTGCCATAGACCAAAAGCTTGCAAAGTTACAACTTCTAACAAAAAGCCATCAATTACTTGTTTTCATACCAAACCTAAATACATAATTAGGCATGAAATTCATGGTTTTGTATCAAAACAAAGTGAAAGGAAACAAAAACATAAGCTAGTGAACCACAATATATGAAACAACTCAAACAAGGTTCACTAACCTAAAAATGAGTGAAAAGAGACAAGAACAAGGGTTCTTACCAAAAACAAGATCCAATGATTGAAGATTGACATTCAAACTTGAACCAAAACTGCATAGGAACTACTCTCTTTTCTTTTTCTCTCAATTTTTTTTTCAATTTTTTTTATAAATAAAACTCACAACTCACCCACTCGATCAATTAGCCTTAAATTTTGCATAGGTCGCCCTTTCGGGTTTTCAACCTATCAAAGGCCCCCATTTTTGCCCGAGTTGCCCGCTCTTGCGGGTTTTCAACTCAGCAGGGATTTTTTTTTTCTTTTTTTTTAAGCAAAAAGAAATATGTACAAGGATGGATTTCCTACCCCCGCACTTAAAATTGACATTGTCCTCCATGTTTAGGGGTTAAGAAAGGGGAGTAATCCCCAAGCTCAAGTGTTATTTAGTAAATAACACCTCAATGACCGCAAAAGCTTGTCATGTGCAACCACCCAAAAATCAGAGTTTACCAAGTGCTAAACAAGAATAGCAAAGCCCAAAAAATTGTTAAAGCCATGCTATAAGAAAAGGGAGGGCGATTAGGGAAGGAATGGGAAGAATGAAAAGAAAAAGTAAGAAAAGAAGAAAAGGAAACGAAAAAATCAAAATGAAAAGAAGAAAAGGAATGAAAGATGTCATTGCCATAAGCTTCCACTTCCTTGGTGGCTTGGACAATGGAATGAGAAGGATCAAAAGAAAGGGAAGTCTCCTCAAGAGGTGGGGAATGAATGTAATGAGGTAGAAACAAGGGGAAGGAAGGTATGAGGTCAAGTTTTGTGGAGAATGACACATGAGGGACTAAAATGGGAGCATTTTCCCCGTAAGATATGTCACCTATCACCCTAGGCATTAAAATTCCACTTGGCTCAGCCAACACTTCATCGTTCAAAGTGTTCTCTTCTATCACATCCACATTCACATAAAATGGAATTATTTCCTCATTTTCAAGGATGGTATCCTCATCCTCAAAGCAAGAAAAATGGGGTTTTGGGTTTGACTCCACTTGAGTTTGGAGCTCACCCGATTCCCAATTTCTTTCAAAACTTGCCAAAAACCCCGAAACTTGGCTCAATTGCCTTTCCAAGTTGTTGATATTTGTTCTTGTTTCATCTTGGATTTGGACCATATTACCTTCCATAATCATGACATTCTTGGTTAGCATATGGAGCATTTCCTCGGTTGAGGAGCTCGTATGTGAACCTTGCTCCGGAAAAGGTCCTTGGTGAGGTAATTGGGCCGGCTCATTGTATTGTGATGTTTGGTCATTTTGTGGGTAATGGGGTGGTTGGTCATTTTGTTGGTTTTCATGATTGAAGCACATATGATCCTCCCAACTCGGATTGAGGGTGATAGAGTTAGGGTTACATTTTGTTGAGCACCCTTGGTTTTGGAACCCTAAAGCTCTATCCCATTCATATGTGTCTTGTGATAGCCAATGGTAGTAATCCCAAGCATCTACATAAGTTAAAGATCGGAATGCCCCATTAAACGTATCCTCAACTACAATCCTTGTGGAATGGTTTAACCCTTCATAAATCACCTCACATATCTCCCACAACTCACAATCATAATGGACTAGAAGTGGATCATGCAAACGAATGAAATACCTCCAAAAGGCCTCATCCTCAAATTGGGGTACATAGAAACTAGCCATTCGAAAACACTCCTCTTATGAAAGATCACAGCTTAGCAATGAGAATAAAGTAACAATAAAATATATATATATATATAAACAGGAATAAAAACATATTACCTAAACACAATCAAACAACACCGTTCCCCGGCAACGGCGCCAAAATTTGGTAGGCCTTTTATGTCGTTAAAAATAAAAGACTTATCAAAAGTAAATTTCTCCTACTCTCCAATTACAACTAGTGTAAAGGGCAAGTAAGGTTCGTATCCACAGAGAACGGATTTATGTTGATTTAATTGTGTTAATATATATTTGGATTATTAAAGGGGAGAATCACTAATTCCTTAGCGATATTGGTAACAAGGGGGGGGGGAATTGGAGATTTTAGTGATAAAAGAAACTAACAACTAAGTGATTACGGGAAAATTCTAGTTTTAAAGAATCTTAGGATTCGGTTACAACGACTCTGACTCGGCTAATTGAATTAGACTCTCAATTACCAAACCACTTCAATACTCAATTAATTATTGACAAGAGTAAACTCTTGTAGTCCCCTTAATTAGCTAGACAAGATAAATCGTAAATTGCCTAAAACCCTTAATGTTCAAAGAACACGCAGTGAACAAAAGCTTTAAGAACGGAGACACAATAAGAACGCAATTGTTTAGAGAATACGCAATAAACAATTAACGTTTAAACAAGCTCTACTAAATTGTTCACAATAAGAATACGCTTAAGCATGAACAAGATAGTTGCTACTCGAGGTTGAACACAATAATCGATTGTGTTCAAACCCTAGTAATGATTTTGTAAAATATAATAACAAGACAAAGATCAAGCTAAAACATTCAACAAAACCAATAACAATTCATATAAGAGCAAGTAAATAATTGAAGTAAGGAAATAGTTTAGAGTTAGAGAATCCTCACAAGGAGCTTTTTAGAATCATTGAAACCAATCCCAAGAACAAGTTTAAGCTACCATTTCCATTGATGAACAAAGATTCTTCATTGATTCCACAATAAAATATCAAAATTACAAACTAAAGATTTAAGAGTTTTGATGTAATCTAAGGAGAAAATAGAGAGAATTTAAGCTAAGGAACTACTTGAACATAAAAAAATCGCCTTTATACAATGAGAATCAACTTTTATGTTTATACTAAACTAAAATATAACCTAGAAACCAAGTGGATGTAGCCGCGTACAAAACAGAGCAGAGGGGGCGCTGGCAGCGCCCTCGAAGGCGCTGGGCGCGCCATTCCTTGGAGGGATACTGTGATGGGGGCGCTGGGCGCGCCCCAAAGGGCGCTGGGCGCGCCTTCTTCTTGATGCTCACTGCAATGGGGGCGCTGGCAGCGCCCTCTGAGGCGCGGGGCGCGCCCCTGTAGATTGTCTACGCAGCTCAGACTAAAATAGCCATAACTCTCTTGTTCCTTAACGAAATAAGGCTTATGACCTACCGTTGGAAAGCTCTTGAAGAGAGCTACAACCTCCAATTTGAATCACATAAATCCAATGAGTAGATTGGGAGATATTTCTATTTGAAGTTGGACTTACTGCATTTGAAGGTTCACAATAAGGCTTTTCTTTCCCTCTAATGCTTAATGATTTCTTCAAGTGTGCTTGACGCATGATCAATGACTCCAAAAATTCTCCTAATGATGTTTCGTAGCTCAAGACTACAAGAACACATAAAACCAAACCGCAACTACAAACTACACTTATCCTAAAAAGCATTAAAAACTGTAAATTGCACTACAACTTTACATTTCAAGCCAAACTCTCGTTTAAACTCAAAAGTAACAAAATGTGCAATCTTATGCTAAACTAATTACATAAAGGAACTAAAAAGAAGTTAAATAACTCGTACAAACTGGACACATCAGCTGCTGCTTTTTTTTTTTTTGTTTGTTTAGGGTTTCACGAGTGAGAAAGGGAGAAGAGAGATAGCATTTTTTTTTTCCTATTTGCAATATGACAATCTGACTGCTTTTAGGGTTATTTAAAAGGCTTATGTCAGATAAGGCCTGCGGACACACATCAACTTAATCTTATTAAAAAGCTGAAATCCTTTAATAATTTATGCAACCACACTATTGCCGATAAATTTAAAAACACACGGCTATTTTAAAAACACACCGGCCAGAATTTTCAAAACATTTTATTATATACATAAATATTTATTTTAAACAATTTTATTAACTCTACTTTGTAAAGCAGATAAAATATTTGTTTAGGCATATAAATATTTAAACTAGTGCATAAAATATTTGTATTAAAGTATAAAAACACGGGGTATTATAATTTAAGAAGTTTGCAAATGAATGGAGTAAAAACAATAAACATAACTTTTGAGAACTAATTGTGATCAAGTGCGTAGAGGTCAAGAAATTGCAAAAAGAGGTCAAGCAAGACACTAAGAGTATGGTCCCTGGTTCGGGGTGATGGCCCCGGTACCATTGGGATGCAGGCTGGAGACAACCTTATTCTCTACAAGTGTTCGTGCGGCGACGAAACTACTCTTCGTTTCTATTTGTTTACTTTGAACATTCTTCTTTCCTCAAGACTCATTCAAAGTGCAATCTCAAACCATTTTAATCCACTCAAATCCATTGTTATTATCAAATCTAATCCATCCTAATCCAGCCTTGAGATGTAGGGGGAGGGGTGTGGAGGGCAACTGAGCCACGGTAGTGATAAAGGGAAATTTTACGTCATTGGATAAAACTCCCAAAAATCAAGAAAAACCTAACTAAATTGTTACACAAGTATAAGGTAAGCAAGGTTCGAATCCTCAGGTCGGGACCGATAGTCATCACTGAGATGAAACAATGTAATTAAGCTAGTTCGAAGGAGAAAATAATGGACAAATAAATTACATAAATGAAAGAATTAAATGGAAAAAAAACCTATACTTACGAACATGAACTTTATACACTAATATTGAAAACTTAAGCAATTGATGAAATTAATCCAATCATAACTTCACAAACTTTAATTGGAAGGTTATGAAGTCCCAAATTTATATAAAAACCTATATTTTGAGGCGTTTATATAGATTCAATAATTGATCAAACTAAAATACCAATCACCTAAGAAAATAAAGAGGTTTAATGGAGGAAATCTAATCAATACTCTAATCAATACTCCACGAAATTTAGTTAGAAAGTCATGAAACCCCAATTTATACGTAAAAACCTATATTTCGAGGTGTTTAAATAAATTAAAGGTTTGATCCAACAACCAACATCAATCCTCAAGACCATCAACACTAGCAATAAAATTTATACACATAAGCATAAATGGTTGGGTTTCACCCAACCTTAGTGAGAAATAGCTACTCACTAAGTAGAATCATGATCAAAAGAAAGATTAAGCAACAATCAACACTAAAAACACTAAATTAAAGAAGAAAACCATTAAACTCCAAAAATAAATTCAAAAGGAGATTGAAGGTAAATTACAAACATAGATTGAAGATTAAACAAAAAAACCATAAAAGAAAACAAGAAAATAAAGAAATTACCCAAGAAAAAAAAAAACATTAGCTTCATTAATGGACCATTGTGTAATAGCAATTGCAATGCATTAAATTTTACCCCGCTCATTCAAGAAAACAACAAGAGCAAAACATTATTGAAAGAAAACATAAAATAAAATAATTCTATGCTAAAATATCAAAAGCCAACAAAAATAAGTTTAAAAGGCCTAAAACAAGTACTCCCTCTGTCCTAAATTACTTGCTACAATTTTCTTATTTGGATGTCCCAAAATACTTGCTATATTTCCTTTTATAGTCTATGGGCCCACACGTATTTTAGATTTTTACCCTCTTTTTTGTCATTTTTATCCTCTTTAAGCTAATCTTTTTCTTCAATTTACATTTACCAATGGTGGTCCCACATAAAAATTAGTTTGCATAAAAATTTGTTCCAAAATAAAATGTAACAAGTAATATGGGATGAAGAGAGTAAAAAGAAGCCGAAAAAAAGGTCAAGAAATGGACCAACCAGGTACATCCCTAACTATTTTTACATTAGTGATAAAAAAAATTGACAAACTCATAATAATTATCAAATATGAATATGTTTTGATGTGTTATCTAACATCTTCACTACATACAAGAATATAAGGATGTAATAACTTTAATTAAGGATTAGAAATGAGTTTAAAAAAAATATTTAGAGTTACCATTGAGAAACTTAAAAAGTATAATATGGAATACCAAAATCAACTTTACAATCTATCTAATTTTGATCCATCCATATCCATATTTAGATTACAAAAAACAAAGCAGACATAATTTGTGGCCTTATCTTCTAAAAACTAACGCTATTACTATTCTCTTAGTTTTTATGGAATCAAACAAATCAAATGTTTCTATGAATAAGGTCTACAATAACCAAACTCATATAGCAAACATGTAATTCTAAGGAAAAAAACTTGATCTACTCACCGAATTGACTACTCATAACTAATAAAGTGTTGTGATTAATGTTAATAGTGGAATATAACTCATAAGTTTAATAATATTTTAATACTACCCGCTGGATAGATGTAGCAATGTCTTAATTCTAACAAGGATATCAATTATATCTTTCCAGTCATTAAAGAATTGAATAAAAAAATCACCAATAAAGTTTAACAAGGAAAGTAAAAATTGCCAATAAAGTTTAGCAAGGAAAGTTATTGACATAAGTGAATACTACAACTATAATAATAGTAGGAAGCTGAAATATTTTTCTACTTATTCTAATTAGATAAATAACTTGATCAAGAGACCAAGACACTATAAGTTTCACACACCCAAATGGCCAAATCTACTAAATATACAATAATGGTAATGGCCCCCTACAATTGTTTTCAGTCGCTTTAACCCAATCGATGGAGCAAAATATACATTAGCATAATAGCATTTAAACAAGCAACAAAACTTGTAATCATACCACTACTAAATAAGGCAAAGAAGAGATCAAGACATTAATTAGCGAATACCCAAAGTATAGCATTTCTAACTTCCACAAGCCGTGCAATCTTCTCGGTTGGTCAACGAACATACCATCTGCGCTAGTTTTGCATTGTCATCTTCAACAGGCAATATCTTGCTTGGTTCCTGCTTTTCAAACAACATAAAATCATAACCACATATAATATATTATTTATTTGGAATGGAATGCAACAAAAACTGGTACTTCCTCCGTTAAAAAAAAAACGCAACAATTGGGGTATCACAGACTCCTAGGCAATTTTTTGTTGTGAGAGTAAAAGTGATAGAGAGAGAAAGCGGGGTATGTGATGATGTGAGAGATAGAAAGAAAAAACTTACAAAAATGAAAAATTAAAATTGTTGCATTTATTTTGAAACATCCAAAAATAGAAATTGTTGCATTTTTTTCGAAACGGATGTACTATTTTAAAGTTAATACATTTAGCAGGGAAGTATCCACAGTGAACTTGATAGCGTCAGCAGCTGCTCTTGTTCTTAAATAGTACATTCCTGTCTTTAGACCCTTCGACCATGCATGGAAATGCAGAGAAGTTAGCTTTCCGAAGTTGGGTTGGTCCATGTGAATATTTAAACTTTGACTTTGATCTATGAAACATCCACGATCAACAGCCATATCAACTAATGTTCTTTGCTTTATTTCCCAGACAGTCCTGAAAAAACAGCACGCTAAAAGTCAGCACAGCACAAATGCACAAGACTAAAGCTTTTTGTGTGGATGATATATACACACAAAGATTGAATCTTTAAACAGATAAAAGGGGAATGAAAAACAAAAAGGATTAACATATATACTTGTAAATGGCTTTCAGGTCTGCAGGAATTTCAGGAATATTTTGAACTGAACCATCTTCATAGATTATCTGGTTCTTCAGAGTAGGAGACCAAAGACCCATCTCATTCAAATCATGAAGAAGATGTTTGTTCACCACGACAAATTCACCACTGAAAGGGGGAAACAAACATATTATTGCACGAGATTGCAAAACAAGACCAATACACAAGGCTGTGGTTTTAGATAGCACAAACAAACCTAAGAACTCTTCGGCTATAGATGTTGGAGGTATAAGGCTCAAAGCACTCATTATTTCCAAGAATCTGGCTTGTTGATGCAGTTGGCATTGGAGCTACAAGAAGTGAGTTTCTAACACCATTCTTTGCTATCATTTCCCTAAGAGTATCCCAATCCCACTTGTCCGAAGGAGTAACACCCCACATATCTGGTTGAAGAACACCCTGTATAATATATTACAATATTACAATTATTACGAGTTCAACCTTTTAAAAAATTAAGGTAAGATTGATGGCAACTAGAATATCCAGCAGAATATATACCTTGCTCACAGGGCAGCCTGGATATGTCTCGTAAGTGCCCTCTTTCATAGCCAGCTTACACGAAGTTTTTAGGGCATGATAGTATATAGTCTCAAATATGTCTTTGTTCAACTGCTGAGCCTGCAAATCACAAATCACAACCATCCAGGTTATAGGCCAAACTGTTTGATTGTATTATCTTTGCATGTGGAAAACCTTGTATCCATGTTACCTCTGGTGAGTCAAAAGGCATGCTAAGCAAGATGAAAGTATCTGCCAGACCTTGTATTCCAATTCCAATTGGCCGATGTCTCATATTTGATCGTTTTGCAGTCTCAACAGGGTAAAAGTTCACATCAATTATCTTGTTCAAGTTTGTAGTAACCACCTCAACAACCTACTCAAATAAATTTTTTTTAAAAAAATAATAATTAATTAATTAAAACTTTCAATCCTGACAACAAAGCATCAGAAACCAACAATGAAAAAGCTGTTTATGCCCAAACCTCAGCCAATTTACTGAAGTCAAAGAAACGATTTTTTGAACCCAAACTTCCAACAAGCTTAGAAGGCTGAGATTCAGAAGGAACGCCCTGTGCAACATGGAGATTGTTAAAAGAGCCAAGTTAATCAGTTCCAAAGTTGTAAAAATGAAATAACTGTTGTCTGTATATACCTTCTCTCTCACAAATCGTGGAAGAGCAATAGATGCAAGGTTACACACAGCAGTTTCTTCTGGACTGGTGTACTCAATGATCTCAGTACACAGGTTTGAAGACTTGATTGTACCAAGGTTTTGCTGGTTGCTTTTCCGATTACATGAATCCTAAAAATTATGTAGCATAAAAGGGTGTTAAAGTTAAACTCAGCCATGGGAAAAGCAAATTACAATTCCTAATGTTTATAATTACATATACACTTGGGACCATATCATACCTTAAAAAGCATATAAGGAGTTCCTGTTTCAATTTGAGATTTCAATATCTCAAACCATAAATTTTGTGCTTGCACAACCTTTTTTGCCTTACCCTGGTACAAAGGTATAAATGCAATAAATCAACATTACATAACTCAATCTCATACATCTCCAAGACTAAATTGCAAAGCAAACAAATATCTTGCAAAAGAGGATACATTACCTCTCTTTCATATTTGGTGTACAGGTTCTCAAATTCTTCACCCCAACAATCAGCAAGCCCTGGAGCCTCATTAGGGCAAAACAAGGACCATTCTCCGTTATCTTGTACTCTTTTCATGAAAAGATCAGGTACCCATAGAGCATAGAATAGGTCACGAGCACGCTGCTCTTCCTGAAAATACAAATCAAGATGAAAAACATATTATTGGCAGTTCTAAGTGAGTAAGTGGGTGCAAAGAGGTGCAGTTGTACCCCATCCTTCAATTTATTTTTTCAAAAATAATTCCACATGGTAACATTATTTCAGTTGAATGATGGCAGATTGGTAGCAGGATTAGGCCAAGTATGTTCTTGCAATATTTTTTACATTCTACTACCTCCGTAACATAATACTCACAACAATTGGTTTTGAACGCATTTTTGAAGAAGCAATTTAATAGTGTAAACGAAGGAATTAGTCAAAATACTTTTAATATTAGAAACTTATAATCACATTCTTGTTTGTATTAAAGAGGTGCAGTATTATGTTATGGAAGGAGTACTGTTTTTCATAATTTCCAGTTCCTGATTTGATAATTAACTTCTTTTTTGCAGTATGGAGTCAAATTGATTTTAAGGAATTTTTTGTGATAGTTATAACATTTTCTTTATATGAATGTCTCCATCCACTTACTACATTTTCTAATTTTGGTCATTTACATATCACTATGTTTAATAGTTTCCACCACTTTTTACATGTTTATCCTAAAATTGTGTCAAATAGAATGTAGCTACTAAAATTGATGAAGTATTACCAACACAATAGTATTTTATGCAAAAAAAATCTAATTCTCAAGAGTTTATGAAAGGTAATTATAGTAGTATACCTTTCCATGATTCTTCCTCAAATCTAGGAACTCAAACACATCTGCATGCCAGGGTTCAAGGTATACCGCAAAAGCACCTTCAAAGTATAGACTTCATGTCAGTATGTCACAACATGTACTAAAAATCTAAAATCTTACAAAACACTATAATTTGATTCAAAAGATGTTAAGATGGTATTGTACCTTTTCGCTTCCCTCCTCCTTGGTCAACATATCTTGCAGTATCATTAAACACACGCAGCATTGGGATAATCCCATTTGATGTCCCATTAGTGCCTCGTATATAACTTCCAGTGGCACGGATGTTGTGAGCAGATACCCCAATGCCTCCAGCAGATTTGCTGATAACAGCACACTCCTTAAGAGTATCATATATCCCTTCAATGCTATCATCTTTCATACAGATCAGGAAACAGCTGCTCAACTGCCATTATTATTAACAATTTGAAGTAAACACCCCATACATCAATATTAAGATTTTCAGGGAAGAAACACAAAAACCAACAAGCAAAAGATTCATATCACTATCTTAGGCTCTTAGCTGTGAGAAATGGGCTTCAACCAGGCGAGGCTCAATCACCTAAAAGAGGTGCAAGCCTCATGCACCTTAGAGGGCTTTCATGAGGTGAGCATCATGCATCTTAAGGAAAATAGCTTCCATTTAAATTATAAATTAAAGAATAATTAAAATTACTTCAAATTATCTTGGCTTTACATATGCAAGTACTAACATTATCAGGGATTTTTTGAAAATAATTAATCTAAATACAGTCAAAGAAAAAAAAAATCAACGCCCCTCATCAACAAGAAGCACACACAATCACCTTGCACCTCACGCCTAGGCTCCAGGGACCATTTGCGTCTTGGTGCGCCTTGCCCCTTTTAAAACTAAGGTCACCATGTTCCAAAAACTATAAATCCAATACTGGCAAGCATGTAAGATAACTTACTTGAGGCCTTGGTGTACCAGCGTTGAATAAGGTTGGGGAAGCATGGGTGAACCAACGCTGGGACATAAAGTGGTACGTCTTGATAGCAGACTCAATATCATCTTTGTGAATGCCAACAGCAACCCTCATCAACATGTGTTGTGGTCGTTCTACAACTTTTCCTCTGACCTTCAAGAGATATGATCTCTCAAGGGTTTTAAAACCAAAGTAATCATAGTCAAAGTCTCTGTCATAGATTATCTCGCTATCCAGCCTAGCAGCATTCTACAACATGAACAACAAAAACATTATAAATTAAAGGTATTATAATTTATACAAAATAAAGTTCCAAGCATCAATTTCTATATAACCAAAGGAAATTAATTCCTACAAGATATTCCTAGGAAATTCATAAATGTATTTGGTCAGGGTGGATAGGGTAAATACATTCGTATGTTTTGTAGGAAATGACAATTCCAATGAATTTTAAATTCCCCCGATTTTGTTTTTCAATGCCAACAGAACAAGAAGGCCGTAGCTAAATTCACAGGAATTTTAAGTTCCTATGGTAATTGAAAGCAACCAAACAACAACTAAGTTTCATTGACATACATGCCCAATGTCCGCTATCAACTTCTTTTACACTTTACTCCTATAGAGTAACTTCAAATATAGCATAAGATAACTAAATATACTCTATTAATTTAAAGGCAACATAGAAAAAAAGGCACATTTTCATGCTAAATCTTATCCACCGGTCATTCAAACTTTCAATAGCACATTAATGGACAATTGATCACATAGAGCCCCACAACACATGTTAGCCAATCTATAAACATCTACACCACCATAATTTACCACATTAATTAACAAGATTGACATTGATACACAGATTAGGCACAGGGGCAAAATGAATTCAATTACCTTTGAAAAAAAAATGCCTAAAAAATGCTATTCAATTCTAGGTTTCATCCTAGATAAAAACATTAAACGAGTTTTTCACTCATGAAGAAGTCAACTTTAGGAGTTAGGACATACCTTCATGATGATATCATAAACATCATCTGCAACCAAAGGAGCCTTCAATCCTGATCTCTCATTATAATGAGAGTGCATTTCTTTTATCCTGCATTAACATTAAAAAAAATTGATTTAACATCTCACCCAAATTATTAAAAACAACACTTATTTTCTCGATAACATTCATAATTGAAGATAAAATTGAATAGATAGATAAAAGCTTTACGTCTCTGAAAATGATTTGGTAGTTTTCTTGTGCAGGTTTGAAACAACAATCCTCGCAGCCAACTACATGAACAGAAAAGCAATTAAGTTATTCAAAACAATTTACCCCAAAAAAAAAATCGATCAAAAGACCTCAATCAAACAGTGATTGCGATTGTGATTGAATATAATATAAAATTCAAAAAAAAAAAAACCTCATAAATGATGAAGATGAAACAATTAAAGACAAAATAACTCAAAAGTGGCACGAGAAACAAAGAATGAAAGTACAAAACTGAAGGCAATTAAAGAGTAAAAGAATATTCTCACCGATGCATAATCAGGGTGATTAGCAGTCATAGCAGCAGCAGTTTCAGCAGCCAACTCATCAAGTTGACTGGTAGTAACACCCTTATAAACCCCAGCACAAACCTTCTGGGAAACAAGAACAGGATCACAGTGCTCTGTACTAAGACCGTAACTCAACTTCTTCAACCTCGCAGTAATCTTATCGAAATGAACAGTTTCCTGTCTTCCATCTCTCTTCACCACATACATTTTTAAAACTTTTCTTTAGGGAATTTCGTCGAACAGTTGGTGTGTTCTGTGTAAAGAAAACAAAATGACCCGCTTCTATTTCTAATTTATATAAGCTAGGGATTAGGGTTTTCGCTTTTAGATTTTCCCTCGTTATTTTGTCTGATTGCGGTGGAATTTTTAATTTGGGTTTTGAATTTTCCCGCTCAAATTTGGGTTTTGGCGTGTTCAGCAATTTTTCCCTCTTAAGGCAAAAAGGTTGTGAATTTTTAAAGGA
Organism: Salicornia ramosissima; assembly: GCA_951394345.1. NCBI lineage: Eukaryota > Viridiplantae > Streptophyta > Magnoliopsida > Caryophyllales > Amaranthaceae > Salicornia > Salicornia ramosissima. Next base: position 35,458,774 of record OX596237.1, on the reverse strand, counting down.
AAATTTGATACTAACGGTCCAAGTAATACAGTATTTTATTTTCTAACCCATATTAACTTAAATATAAACAATATTTTATCCGTCTAAAATTATTTAAAATTATTTGCTACCAATGGTGTAGCTACAGTGGTGCATTGGAGGACGATCATCCCCATCTTTTTTTGAAAAAATAGAAAGAAAAAAATAATAATCAAACAAACAAAGGATAAGTAAATTTTTGTGTACATATAAGCAATATTAATGAATAATGAGTATAGCTTGGTGGTTTATGTGTCAAATAAGATCTTTAGACTACAGGGTCACAACTCAGAAGTTCAAGTCTTATTAGTTTACTTTTTAATGTTTGTTTGGTTTAAAAAAGTTCATTTCATTTAATGTTTTTCTATATATTATTATTTTATTTTAGATGACAACTCTTTAGTTTATGTTTAGTTATATTTTTAATATTTTCATTTAGTGTTTCTCTTTACCTTTTCCCTTCAATTATTTTTTTTTACAACTTTCTGTACATAATTTTATTTTGTGACCAATTCCATCTTTTTAAAAATAAAATTCAAATATGCTAATTAAAAACATACCTAAAACTTTTTTTAAAAAAAAAAAAAAACCAAAAGAAATATTAGTTGTTTATTTCAAAAAAATATAGATATTCTTTAAAATAATCTAAAGACGCTAATATTTCATAGTCTTGGATCTAATAGTAAAATTTGAACAAAAGTATGTGTTCTAGTTTGCAAAATTAAATAATCTTTCTATATTACTAAATTTCTTGCCACTTCAAAAAATCCATTTCCCTCCCAAACACCAAATTTCCCTCCTTCCTTTTCCTTAATCAACAAATCAGTAATTAATGTTGTGTTTTGGGAAAAAAATCATTAATTGGTGAATATTCATTGCTTTTTTTTTCTACAATACATTTAGTTTTTTCCTCAAACAATTAAAATAACTTTTACTTTATTTTCCAATAAAAGTTATACTGCCCCTATTTCAAAAAAAATTATTATAAGTGGTCATTTTTCTTTCTTTAAAACTAATCAACCTTAATTTGTTAGTAATTGTACATATATTCTTCGACTAAACTTGGTTTTTTATCATAGTTTTGCCCTATTTTTTACATGTTAAAATCTTCTAAAGCGAATGAACCATTATATTAAATATGTTTATTGTTTTGTATATAAGTTTCAAATAAGTTTTTTTATTGTTATTATTTTTTCTATTACCTCTGTTTGTTTTTAATTGCAACGTTTTAATATAAAGTAGAGAGAAAAAAATCGTTATAGTTAAAAAAAGAGGTAGTATTATATTTGGAAACACAGTTTTATCATTAACAAAAAATGAAATAGAAATTGATGAGTACAATTTATTCTAAAAGAATTTATTAAGTTTTGTTAACATGTAGGATAAGTGGATAATCAGACATGAATTTTTTTTTTTGTGTATTTTTTTTATTGTTTTTTATAATAGTTTTTAAGATTACAAGAAATGATCTGAATACATAATCTTAACAAAAAAAAAAATAGAATATTTTATTGTCAAAGTTTGGAGACATGATATTTATGAAAATGAAGAATTTTCATGATATCAATTCAAATTTGAAGTCAATATAGGTCCTGTTTGGGACTTATCTGTTAGAGATTAGCTAATTGAGTTAGATATTTTGACTAGCTGATTGTGATAGCTGATTTGACTAACTGATTATACTTCGTATTTGAAGTCAAATAAGGGTTAGCTCTTAGAGGTTTTGGAGTAAAAAGAACCAAGTTCACAAAAAAACTCTCTTCCAAACCACTAACTACCAACACTACAGCATTTCGTGTTTCTGTCATCTGCCTTTTAACGTCCGCCCACAAAGCGGACGTTAAATTTAATTTAACGTCCGCTTTTTTTGTAACGTCTGCCTTTACAGACGTCTTAGGATTTACAACGGATATAATTAAAAATTTTGATTTAGCGTCCGCCTTTTATGAAGCTAACGTCCGTCTTTTAGCGGACGTTAAAAAGGCGGGATTTAAATATAATTTTGAATATTATTATATAATGAATTAATAAAATTAAAAGATTTAACGTCTGTCATTTGATATTTCCATCTACAATAAACTAATTTTAATTTATATTTAGTGAACTAATTTTAATTATTGCATAAACTAATTTAAAAAGTATGCATATTTCGTGTATTACTTATTTTCAATTGTCTAATATAAACTAAAATAAAACACTTAAAAAGATATTTCCATCTACAATAATTTTTTACCAATTTTTATAAATAAAATTTAATTTAAATATAAATACTTGCTTTAATTAAATAAATCGAGCAATAGCTCGGGTATTATCTAGTTTTCTTATATTTAAAATGACAAACTTTAAAGATCAAATTTCTAAACACAACATTAACTAGTATATTTGAGCTATCTTGAGTTTTCTCATAGATTTTGTTTTTATAATATCCTTCATATAACAATTTCTTGTTATTATTGAGGGTATTAAGTTTTGGATACGGTGAAGGGCACATTATACCTAATCGGTAAGTTTGTACTTTATGATATAACCATGAAATTTAGTTTGAATTTGTCATTGTATCTTCATCGTTAAAATTTTCGTAAATTTGCCCCCCAAGTTTAAATTCCTGACTACGCCACTGTTTGCTACATTCTTTTTTATACAGTTTTTGAGATACAATCTTGAACACAATTATTATCTATAATTTCATATATAGAAAAATCATAATATATATATATATTGAAAGTATACGTAATACGTTGAGACGAATCAAATGAGATCCCACATGACTATGTTTTTCCTTATGCATATAAAACTGGAAACAATCAAAGATCACACGTCAATAAGTCAAAATGTAGCAAGTAATTTGGGACAGGGGAGTATGTATAACTATATAGTAAAATAAAGTGTGCTTACATTATCTACCCTAAAAATATACAAGTGTCACATTTCATACAATTTTTTCCCTCCAAAACTATTAATGATGTCATACTTATTTTATTTTTGACTTTTATTTGGCCTCTTTAACCACCTTTAAATTTCATAAAAGCTATAAATGCCTATTTAGATTTTCAATATCAATTTTCAATTATATTTGTTGTTCCAAAAAATAAATCTTTTTGGCAATTAAGAAATTTTACCAAGTTCATATACTAATTTTGTTCAAGCACAAGAGTTCTAATAATTTGACACGTGTTGTTGATGATGCAAGCAATGTCTTTTTTTAATATAAGTTGTAGATAAATTTGTGTCTTGTTTTATTATTATTTTTTTGAGAGAAAAAATGATAAGGAACTAGATTAAGAAAGGGACAAAATGTCCATTAATACATAAGACTCTATCTCCTTAGGGACACAATTGCACCAGATAAACTCATCCCTTTCCATAATGAACCTAGCAAGATGATGAACAACAAAATTCCCTTCTCGCCTAACAAAGGATCAAGACACAAACTCAAAACTACCCAAAAACACCATATCATCATCTAAATCAAATCTTATCAGAAGAATAAGAAATAGACTTAACTAATATATTAATCAACCCTTCACAATCGGATTCAAAAATAACTTTGGAAATTTCAAATTGCAAAGCAAGCTTTGTAGCGAGGTGAATAACTTTACATTATTCAACCACTTTAGGAGGCCAGAAACTCTTAATCTTCCTTGTAGCTGCAAAAATCACATCACCCTTATCATCACTTGCCACAACACCAACACCCTTCCAACCATCAATCACCAAAGAGGCATCACAATTAATCTTGATAACTCTATGGGGGCGGGAACAAGTGAGGTGAATTTAAAACAGTAGTACGTATTAGGCCCAATAATTCCATAAATCTTGTCCTTCAAAAGAACCTAATTTTGGATCCTGGAAGTGATCACATTAGGGGGAACCTCCTGACCTTCAAAAGGCTTCACATTTCGACGATGACAAGGAGTCCAGAGCAAAGTTGCACCCTTCTGTCGAAGACCTTTATCAACCTCTTTCCAAAATACTCCTTGAAGTTAGTACAAACACCCAAAGCCGTCAACTTATCACACCCATTATCCAACCATAAGCTACTAATCGAAGGACATTCATAAAAGGAATGAGAAAAAGATTCTGAATCCCCTCAACTCCATGGACAAAGATCATCCTCAATAAGATGCCTATGCTTAACAATGGAACAAAGAGGAAGGGAATCCGTACAAGCCCACCATAAAAAGTATTTAACTTTAAGAGTCATATCAACATTCCAAATATCCACCCAAACTTTGTGAAAATCATCCAAATTACAAGACTTACCTAACATATAAGCCATGTTGACTGTATAAGCCCTATCATTTGAAAAGGCCCAATTAAAAGAATCAGGAGGGGCACGATCATTCAAAGGGATACCCAAAATACAATGAGCGTCTCTTTCATTAAAGTGCTTCTGAATATAAGATCAACATTCCACTCCATATCCTCGAGGTTAATAAAATTCGAGACCTTATTCAAATTATTTCTCCTTCATTAATCGCCAAGCTTGTCTACCAATGAGCGCATCATTGAAAACCGCCATATGCCTAAAACCAAGCCCCCCAAGTTACTTAGAAGCACGTATAGAATCCCAAGTATGCCAATGGACCCTTCTTTTATCATTAGAATGACCCCACCAAAAGTTAGAAGTCATCCTCCTAATATTCATAATAACATGGAGAGGAATTTTGTACACACCCATAATATAGGTAGGAATAACTTGCACCACTGCTTTTATAAGTACCTCTTTCCCAGCCCTCGAAAGAAGTTTCCCCTTCCATCCGTTGTAATACCCCATATTTTAATCATTATATTTATCAATAATGAAGCATATAATGTCTTAATTACTTATTTTACTATTTATTTTAATATAAATATTAATAAAATCACTTTCCAAAATGAATAATTATTTCCATTTGGTATTTGACTTGGTCAAATTCACATAATATTTACCAAAAGAAAAAAGTATTCATACGGTTAATAAATTATAATTTACCAACTACATTTTCTCTTCTTCTTCAATAAGCTTTCAAACTCAAAAAAATTTTCTTTGAGGTGAGGTTTTCCCTCGCTCCTGCGACGCCATGGCAAGGAAGACTAAAGCTTCAAAGAAGGGTACTGGTGGTGGTAAAAAAACGATCATCGGATGGTGGAAAGGTGTCAGCAAAATTCCCTGAATCTTCTGATAGTTATGAATTTGAGGTGGAGAAGGACCATGACATGGAGACACCTAAGGCTACGGGGATAGTGCTTTCTCCTCAGGCGTCAGTTCGAGAGTTTGATCGACAATAAAAAATGAAGAGGACCTTCTCTGAGTGGCTCACTATGATGAAAACATCGACTCGGCGACAACTTTCTTGGGCTGAGGAGGTGGAAGGTATTCCGTATAACCCTGACAGTAGGAGACGTGTTAATTGTGATGAAATTGTGAATAATACTATTGATGTTGATGAACCTGTGCATATGGATGTGAATACTCTTGATTTTGACCAGAATGTGGAATGAATGATGACCTAATTCAAATTGAACCAGAGGACATTGATGATGAAATTAAATTTTGGGAATCATCTGTATGTTGTTATGTGTTAGGGGTTAGCTCGCCTTTGCATGTTATGGATGGTTTTATTCGCAGAATTTGGGGCAAACATATTGTAGATATTGTCTCTATGGCTGAAAGAGGGCTATTCATTGTTAGATTTAATATAGTGGAAGGTCGAGATGCTGTGGTTAATGGTGGGTACTACATGTTTGATAGGAAACCTTTAATTGTTAGGCCTTGGGATGCTGACCAATGTCTGATTAAAGAGGAGTTGGTTAAAATACCTATATGGATTAAACTAAATGGGCTAGATGTGAAGTACTGGGGGGGAGAAATTCCTAACTAAGATTGTCAAGAGGCTTGGTAAGATGGTGAAGGTTGATGTGGCTACAGGAAAGAGAGAAAGGCTGCAATATGCTAGGATCATGGTTGAGATCAATATTGATCAGGCTTTGCCTGATACTCTGCAATTTCTAAATGAACATGGTCATGTGATTGCTTAACAAGTGGAATATGAGTGGAAGCCATATTTCTGTAATAAATGTAAAAAATATGGACATGAGGCTGGATCTTGTAAAAGTGGTCCTAATATGGTTCAGAAGTGGGTTCCTAAACAGAACAAGTCTGCTCCAAAAGAAGGGGTGGTGGTGAACAGGGAGCCTAGTGTGCAGCCTAAACAAGTGGATGAGGAGGGTTTTGTTCAAGTCGCTGGCAGGAGAAAGGCTAAGGAGGTAGGACAAGATAATGAGATTGACCTGGCTAATTCCTTTGAGGGGTTGTTGCAGGAGGGTGGACTTGGGACAGATGCTGTTCAGGAGGATGGAATGCAGGGGGTGCCTCCCCTGAGTAAGGACGGATAGTATACTTGTATGGAACACAAAGGGGCTGGACAAGGTTTCAAAGTAGAGGGTGGTGAGGAAATTTATTCTGAAACACCAGATATGCATGTTTGGCCTTCTTGAGACTAAGGTAAAAAGCCCTAGCCTAGGGGATTTTTACCTAAGGATGTGTCCTAATTGGTGTATGACTACAAATCTCAGTGTTCATCCTGGAGGGAGGATCATTGTTGGGTGGAACCCCATTAAATTTGATGTTTGCATCCTAGATGTGACTGATCAATGTATCCATACTGCTGTTCATGTCACGACTTTGCAGAAGCAGTTCTTATGTTGGATTTATGCTTAAAATGATGCTAAGGATAGAGTGAGTGTGTGGAACTCTCTTAGGAGTTATAAGGAAGTGAGATTGCCATGGTTGTGTTTGGGTAATTTTAATGCCATTGCTTCTATGGAGGAAAGAATTGGGAAACCTGTTAGAGAAGCTGATGTGAAACCTTTGAGGAGGTGTATGGACGAGTGTGAGTTGGAGGATATTCCTTCACTTGGTAGGTATTTTTCTTGGAATAATAAGCAGGAAGGGGGCAAGAGAGTGTTCTCAAAGATTGATAGAGTCCTTAGAAATGGGAAGTGGTCCACTGATTTTGTAGAGGTGGTTGCTAGCTTCTTTCCTGAGGGAGCTTTTGATCATTGTCCTGTGACTGTGAGTACGCATCAGATGGGTGTGGCCAGGATGCCTTTCAAGTTCTTAGATTTTTGGGCTCAGCATGAATCTTTCCTGGGCATTGTTAAACAGGCATGGGATATGGATGTGCAGGGGTGTAAGATGTTTCAAATTGTGCAGAAGCTTAAGGGGCTAAAGGGTCGGTTGAAAGAGCTTAATTATTCTTGTTTTGGAGACTTGCATGTGCAGGTGGCTAAAACTAAGCTTGCAATGGAGGAGGCTCAGGAGCAGCTGCATCAGGATCCCTTAGACCTTGAAAAGGCAAACTGTGAAAGGAATGCCAGGGTGGCTTATTTGGAGGCTGAGAAGCTTTACACAACTTTTCTGAAGCAAAAGGCAAAGGTTGAGTGGGCTGTGGGGGGTGACTCTAACTCTGCTATTTTTTTATAGAAGCCTAAAGACTAGACAAAGCAGGAATAGAATCCTAGCTCTTTTTGATGAGAATGAGGTCTAGAGGACCTCCCCTATGGAAGTTGAGGATGCTTTTGTTAAGTATTACTCAAAGTTGTTGGGGGCTAGGAATGATGGTATTATAGAGATTAGAAGTGATATTATAGAGATGGGGAAAGTGTTGACTCAGCAGGAGATTGATTGGTTGAATTTGGATTTCTCTGGGGAAGATATTAAGAGAGCTCTTTTCTCCATTCCAAATGGGAAGGCTCCTAGTATGGATGGCTATGGGGGTGGTTTCTATAAGGCTGCTTGGCCAGTAGTGGGGGCTGATGTCATTGAAGCTATTGGGGATTTTTTCAGGAATGGCAAAATGCTTAGGGAAATCAACAACACAACTATTACTTTGGTGCCTAAAACTAAATGCCCAAGTTTTGTGATGGAGTATAGGCCTATAGCCTGTTGCAATGTGCTTTATAAAACAATTTCCAAACTTATATGCAATAGGCTCAAAAGGGTCCTCCCTAACCTGGTCTCACAAAACCAAGGGGCCTTTGTGGCTGGCAGAAGCATCATTCATAACATCCTAATTTGTCAGGATCTAATGATGCATTATAAGAGGAAAATTTGGCCTAAGGGGAGTATGATGAAGATTGATTTGAGAAAGGCTTATGACTCCATAGAATGGGATTTCATTGAGGAGCTATTGATATATTTTGGATTTCCTGGAAAGTTCATTAGTATGGTAATGACATGCATTAGTACTACTTCATTTTCTCTTTTGGTGAATGGTGTTCCTGCAAAGCTAATTGCTGCTAGAAGGGGGTTGAGGCAGGGTGACCCTATGTCTCCATTGATCTATGTGCTGTGTATGGAGTACCTCTCAAGAATAATGACTCATGTAGGGAAGCTTCCTGGTTTTCACTACCACCCCAGATGCAGGTGTTTGAACCTCAATCATCTCTGTTTTGCAGATGACCTCCTGCTCTTCTGTCATGGGGATAAGCATTCAGTTGAGTTGATGCTACAAGGGCTTGCCTTATTTTCTGCTGTCATGGGGATAAGCATTCAGTTGAGTTGATGCTACAAGGGCTTGCCTTATTTTCTGCTACCTCTGGCCTGCAAGCCAACAAGAGCAAATCCAATATCTACAATAGCAGAAGCATTATGGAGGATGAAGAGGATCTAGTTGAGGCTGCTGGGTTTAACATTGGCTCTATTCCTTTTACCTATTTGGGAGCTCCTATTTCTTCAAGAAAACTAAAGGTGGCTGAGTGTGAGATGCTTGTTAATAAAATGACCTAGAGAGTTAGAACCTGGGGTAGCAGGCACTTATCCTTTGCTGCTAGGTTGCAGTTGGTTAAATCTGTCCTAATGCCTTTGCATACATACTGGACTCAGTTTCTTATCTTGCCTAGGAAAATCATTAAAGACATTACAAGAATCTGTAGATGTTTTTTATGGCATGGTCACTATGAATCTAATAGGCCAGGCTATGTTAAATGGGATTGCTTGTGTAATCCTAAGAAGGCTGGGGGCTTGGGTATAAGGGATGTTGGGCTATGGAATAAAGCTGCAATTGGTAAACTTGTTTGGAACATTGCAAGGAAAGAGGACAACCTCTGGGTCAAATGGGTGCAATGTGTGTATATTAAACAACAAAACTGGTGGAGTTATCAAGCTCCCCAAGGTGCTAGTTGGGCTTGGAAGGCAATATGCAGGGTGAAGAATGACCTTGAGTAGAAACTAAGGACTGCTAGCATGCAGGATTACTCAATAAAAAAGGTGTATGACATTTTAAGGCAGGAGAAGCCTATTGTTCAGTGGGCATATGCTATATGGGACAGAGCTGCTGCTCCAAAACATCAGTTCATAACTTAGTTGGCAATGCTTGATAGGTTGCAGACTAAAACTAGACTGAGGAAAATTGGAGTGGTGGAAGAGGATGCTTGCTTGCTGTGTGGCAGGGAGGCTGAGACTGTGATGCATCTATTTGGATCTTGTGAGTATAGTAGGAGATGCACTGAAGGGGTTCTGAACTGGTTGGATATCCCTGTGAGGCAGAGCAACATTCTGAGGCTCCTCATATGTAACAAAAGATGCAACAACCAATCAAAAGGGAGGAAAAGACTACTGGTTGCTGCGATGATGTGCCTTTGCTATATCATTTGGGGCCGAAGGAACTTGAGCCTTTGGGAGAATAAAATTCAAACTATTGATTGTAGTGTTAAAAATGTTAAATGCTTTGTTAAAGCTAGATGTAGTTGGATCCTTAGGAAGGAGTCATGTGTACAAGCCTTGCTAAATTAGGCTAATTTTCCCTCTTGCTTGAGGGTGTGTAGTTTGGTGGTTTTGGAATGAAATGAAGTTTACTTACCAAAAAAAAAAAAAAGCTTTCAAACTTAAAATGCTCAACCATATCCTTCCTCTTCTTCAATGCTCAATTACTTTTACCCCTATTTTCAAACTACAACCATAATTCTGATTAAATCCTTTAATGAAGCTCCTTTATTTACTTCTTTGTTACTCCTGCAAACAACTTCCAACCATACTCTTCAATGAAGTTTTAACCATTGTCAAAGTCGAAGTAACTTCCTTCAACCAGAAATTCAGTCCCAATTGCCTATAAATAAGTGCAAAATTCATCTCCAATTTCATTCCAAACGAAAATTCAAGTTTCAGATTTTTCTTTTTACACTCTTCCTTCTCCTTCTTCGTGGTAGCTCTGCCGCCGCCGACCCAGTAACACCACAGCTGTTGCCACTGCTCTCGTCCTGACCGAGATCTATTCTCATCCTGTTCCTCTGTTTTAGTTCCCCTGTGTCGTGGTGCTCAAAGAACAAAGTGAGTTCTTTGTTCTAATTTGTTAGCTCTAAGTTTCATTTATGTATTCTTAAAGTATGGCAACACTTCTAATATTATGTTGATTAAGTTATTTCAAGGATTTTAATACTTATTATTATTACTAGATGGTATCCGAGCAAATGTTCGGTTATAAAATTTGATACATGTAGTATAATAAAAAATTATTTATAATGCAATTTAATTAAAATTTAATTACAATAATCCCAACTTTTACTTATCTTTACAAAATAATCATAGCTTTTGATTATTCTAGAATAATAATCCCGAATTTATTCCCTCTATTCTCAAAATGAATCGGAGTGTTATGTTTTTTACTTTATATGCTTGTATTTTCAATACTGTTTTATTTTAAAATTAAAAGTCATTTATTTATGGAAGCAAACTTTTATTAATACAATTTTTTTCTATTTTCAACGTACTTTAAAATTAAAAAAGTCATTTATTACAACCTTTAGTAGGAGGGAAAATAAGAGTTTGAGAGGGAAATGAGTGGCTTTCACTTTAGTAGTATAGAAAGATTATTATTATTATTATTGTTGTTGTTGTTGTTGTTGTTGTTGTTGTTGTTGTTGTTGTTGTTGTTGTTGTTGTTGTTGTTGTTGTTGTTGTTGTTATTACCATGACTACTACGAGTTTTACTAATAATATATAGTATTGTTATCATTATTGTTTTTATTATTCTTAGTTTTAATAATGATTTTAATTTATTAAAAGGTTGATGTATAAAATATAAGTATTGATTTTACTATAAAGATAATACAATTGTCACGACCAACTAATGGTCAAATGTCAATATAACTATGTCATTATGTTATCGATTAAAAGTTGATCGAGGTTTAGTATTTGGTTGTTTTTAGGATGAATATCCGATTCGGGATTAGGATTTCAATTTCATGATTAGGACTCTTATGTTCTATATCTATACGAGTATTAAGGCACGTACACGTAGCTAGATTTTTATAAACGTGAATTTATATGCAAACATGTTTGGATATGTTAAATTATAAAATGTTGGTCATTTGTAAAATATGCATAGTTATATTTATTGCAATTGTATTGTGAACATTTTATATGCTCAGAACTTGTTCATAAATATATTTGAAATGTTTTGGTAGAATTAATTCTAAATTAATTTACAAAGTACAATACAAAATAGTTTTAAACAAGTTACCATCATAGAGAATGGGTTTATGGATATCCCTTACACGGGAATTTGGAAGTCCGTTTCATCGGACAATATCTTCGGTAAAAATAATAATTTTACGAAGTATATATCCTTATATTACAAAATAAATTTAAACAGGTTACCATCATATTGAATGGGTTTATATATGGATATCTCTTACAGGAATTTGGAAGTCCATTTCCTCGAACATTATTTGGTTTTCTTGACCTCCATTATATGTTGGAGATAAATTGATGAGACTATGAACTTTGTATGATCTAATTTTTCCCCAAGTATATGTTATATGAAGGAGGTATTAGCTTGGGGGTGTGCAACCCTAGCTCAAAAATGAATTTCGAAAGTTATTATTTGATGTGTCGAGTTTGTACAAGTTATTTAGCTCCATTATAGTTTATTTATGTAATTAGTTTAGTGTAAATTTGCACATTTTGTTACTTTCAAGTTTAAACGAAAGTTTTACTTGAAATGTAAAGTTGTAGTGCATTTTACGATTTTTATTGCTTTTTAGGAATTAGTTTGTTTTTTTTTTTTTTTTCTATGTTGCTCTTTTATTTTTGTTAGGCTTTGGTTCATTGCCCTTGAAGTGATATAAGATTTTAACGAGTTTTTGGTGAAGAATTGAAGAAGAAGAGCTTCGCAAAAGCCATGGTGTATAATGACGGTCAAAGAGACATTGAGAATGTTTACGACTAACTTCAAATGTTCATAACTTTCAGTATATGCATTTTTTTTGTATGATTCAAGTTGGAGGTGATAGCTTTCTTCAAGAGCTTTCCAACGACTGGTCATAAGCTCAATTTGGATGAGAAACGAGGGAGATATGATTGTTTTAGTCTGAGCTGTCAGGCCCTCCTCGCGAGTCGCGACTATTTCTCGCGAGTCGCGACCCAGCCTTGGGGTGCCTCACCAGAGCAGAGCAGAGCAGAGCAGGGCAAGGCAGAGCAGATTTGGGTCAGTAGCGTCTCGCGAGTCGCGACCCCTGTGCGGTGGCTGTTGTTTTGTTTTCTTCTCTTGCAAGTTGGCTTGTTTTCTTTTGTTTTGATTGGTTGAATGTTGAGGCACATAGGCAGTGCAGTAATAAGTTAGGAGAGAGGTTAAGAAGGGTGGAACATATCCTATTTTCACACTTAGATTTTTACACAACTCCTTCCTCTCTACTTAGCTTCTCACCATTTTTTCTCTTTGAATGAGCTTCAAAGCTTTGTGTATTTTGTTTTCCATGAAGCTTGTAGCTTAAACTTTATCTTGGTGAAGATTTATTGAAGCTTCCTCTATTGTATTGTGAGAATTCTACTCTTTATTTATACTTGATTATCACTTGTTTTTCATGTTTGAATATGTTGGTTTGTTGCATAGCTTGCTAGGAGTACTACTAGTATTGTTGTGTTGATGAATTATTGCTAGATCTGTGATTTGCCTTGCTAAGGAAATCCCTTGTCAATTATTAGCAAGTTAGGGTTTGGTTTGGATGTGCTACATCCTTATTTCTCCTTAAGAATTCAAGTGTGTTGTTATATGTTAAAAGCTTTTTTAACATAAACGATCTTAATGTTCTCTTCTCTTAATGGTATTCTCGGATTGAACTTAGAAGCCGATCTTCTAGGTTGTCTTTGAATAAGGGTTTTGTAGTATTGGAAATTTTACTACTTAGCTAATCATAAGGAGATTAGAAGATTTATTCTTCACATTAGGTAATCAAGATTATAGATTTTGAGTTGTTTCCGATGATCGATACTCTAGTCGAAGTGGATATTAATCGGATCCAAGACCTCCTTCTTTGATTTCTAATTAACCGATTGTTGAACATATTTATTCTAAATCAATTCCATTGTTTTATTGAGTTTTTGAATTAGTTTAATCATTAGCTTAACAAATTTATAAACCCCCTCTTTTTACCATTTTAGTTTATTTCATTTTAGTTTAATTCAAGTACATTTAAGTAATCCTAGTTCCCTGTGGATACGAACCTTACTTCCCTGCTACATTTATTTGTATTAGAAAGTAAGAGAATTATATTTGGTTTTGGCGCATACGACAAGGGCCTGCCATTATTACATCATTATTGAAACTTACCTTGGAAGATTATTGAATTGGATTGTGAATTGTTTCCTATTTTCGAACTTCCCTTTATGGAATAATTTGAATTGTTACTGTTGTTAAAGATTAATTCTTCTCTTTAAAAAAAAGATTAATTCTTCTGAAAGCATGTTTATTTAATTAAAATAATTTTGACATGTCTAGTACTTTTATGTAATTAGCGTTTTCGCTAATCCGTATTTCTCTTTTGTTTCGCCTTGGCCCTACTTATTATCATTTGTGATAAGTAGATATGTGAAGATCATCACAATATATTCTAAAGGGCTGCATTGGGGACAAGGCAGACTCACCTAGCCTAGGTTTAATATTTTGTAATAATCTAGTTTCATTCAAACATTTCGATTATGTATTAAACTACTACTTTCATTATCATTATTAAATGAAAATTGAGTATGATTTATGCTGCAAAACTATGCATTGCCTTACTTAATCACGTGGAAGTAACACCCTTAAGTCACTCCTTAAACTATATTTATAATTATGTTCCTAAAGAATAATTTGGGGGTGTTACAAAGTCGTATCAGTTTTCAGGTTTTAAAAAGATTCACAAAGGAAAATTAAATCGATCGGTAAACGTAGGATGGGCATATATGATATAGTTTCGCATTTTTTTTTCTTTTATTTAAAATAAATATATATATATGTATACAAAGTATAAAGTAAAAGTTATTTTATTTTGAATAAAGATGAATAGTGTGGATAGTTGGTTGTCAGTAAGATCTGTCTAGGCTGGACTTGGGCTCTGGTCCACTTCGTCCCTAACCTCTCCTACATGGGATCTCATTGGTCCAACTAAGCCGCACTATGAAAAGTGTTTTCAACTTACTCATAATATTTTTGAAATTAAAAAGGTTGAAATATATATTTATATTTTTCAAATTGATTTCAATCTTTACATCAATTATGTGCACTGAGACTAAGTGGAAGTCCTAATTGAAGGCTTGAAATTTTGCTTAAAAGCAATGAAGTTTTTGTGTATTTCAGAATTATGAAATTCCAAGGAATATTGGTGGAATGAGATATTTAAATATCTAATTTGGAAATTGATTGAAATTTGTGATTTATTGTGTTGGATATATATGAATGGATTGATATACTTATTAATATCAGTGGCTATATAATTGCACTTACTACTTTATCTTGAGTATTTTTATACTCAACATGTTAGGAGGAATTATAGTTTTGGTTGAGTAAATGCAAGAATTGTGTTGTTTAAGTTAATTGATTGCAACGTGCTTGAATACGACATTATCCAGGAAGATGTCTCTCAGAACGAGAAAGTGGTTCCAAGGTGAATGCGGTAATCAAAATATTAACCAAAATAACTGAGAATATAGCCAATATCTTTACGAACCAAGAAAAACCCCACAATGACCGTGATAATTTTGGGGATGATTTTGAAAAAGTAGTTGCAACCAAACCACCGACTTGCCTTGGCAAAATAGACCCAGTTAGCCTAGAAAATTGGGTTAGGGAATTTGATAAGCTATTTGATGCTATAAATGTTGTTTATTACCATAAAGGCGAAGCCGATTTATGGTGGGGTCAAAGGAGAGACAATTTGATGAATAATCATAGTTTTCGGTGGTCGGAATTGAAGGAAACTTAGAGAGAGAAATTTTACCCTCCATATATGAGGAAATAGAAATGTATGGAGTTCACTAACCTGAGGATGGGGAACATGAATATTAATGAGTACTATAATAAAATTAGGGAACTAATGAGGTTTGAACTAGATATAGTAACAATTGAAACCCTACAGGCCCAGAGGTTTGAGCAAGGTTTAACCTTGACCCTTCAAGAAAAATTAGGGGGAGTAACATTTGAAAGCCTAGATGAAGTCTATGGGAGAGCTGTTGGGGAATTTTCTGAAATTTGGGTAATAATATGAAGAACAATACTTGAGGCGTGAACATGAACACTTTCCCAACAACAATATTCCTACCCAATTTTTAGGCAGGGTTACAAGGGATTTGTTGACGAGATACAACAAGTAACCCGAAGTAATACAACGCAATGGGAAAAAACTGAAGAAAACCGCTACGAGCCAAGAGGCTCGCGAGTTAGGTCATGAGTCGTGATTTTGTTTTCGCGAGTCACGAAAAGTTTCTGCCTCGTTGGTCCCTTCAGGCCTGTTTTCGCGTGTCGTGCATATCATGCACGAGTTACGATTTGTCTCTGTTTCTGCTTTGTTTTCTCAACTTTTAATGACGTAAATCATTAAATTAACTTTACATAATTACGAACTTATAACCCACAATACTACGTCTAGTATTGTAAAAGTTAATAATTATTCACATTTATATTCTAAATAACATAAATCTCAACATTTCTTCCCCCATTTAGAATATAAATAAACCTTTGCATAAACCATTTGATGAGGCGGTCTCTAGCCTATCAAAAATAACCTAAATATCAAAACTAATGTAGTAGTGATGAGTAGGGTCGAATCCACAGGGAGATACATATTTTCTTTTAATCCTAAAAAGTTCAAATTATGTAAAAAGATTCTAGAGAGAAAGGAAACTAAATTAAAGAAAACATAATAGGAAAAATAATAAAAATCAAAACTTTATTAGTGCTAGGGTTTAGGTTCACTATGATTAACATCCTGAATTGATTAAATATCAATGTTCGATAATTCACATATAAGCTTTAACCGAGATCTAACAGGCTCTCACAATTAATTAGATCTATAGAATTAATCTAATAGGGCATCACAATTTACTAGATTAATCCCACCTAAAATCTTAAGTCTATATGAAATTTTCACCTCTCGGCTACCAACTTGATATTTACTCAATTTTATATGATAAATATTAGATTTTAAGAAGTTCAAATAATGGATTAAAGAAAAAAGAAAATCAATCAACCCATTCAATCAATCATAGATCTCCTAAACCCTAGAGGGAAGGAGATCTAATCAAAAAAAATAATAAAGAATAAATAAAAGGCTTAAATATTAAATATAGCATGAACAAAAGGAAAGGAAGAAGAAATTACCAATATGAAGAAGGAAAGAACAAATCTTGAATTAAAGAAACAAGAAAATACTTAACAAAAGATAAAAGGAAAGAAAAGAAAGCTAAACTCTAAAACTTAAAATAAGAAAATTAAAAAGGTCCAAAGACTAGTTTACACGTTTTTCAATTGGGCCAAATGGTTTCTCGGGGCCAAAATCTTACCAGCAACTTCAAATGGCCATAGCTTCTTTGTTTCAAGTTGAAATCGGGTGTGTGACCTACCGTTTTAAAGCTTTTTGAATCTAGTTTCCAACTCCACTAGAATCACTTAAATCCAATATTCATAGCTCGAGTTATGTACAAAATAGTGAGAGGTGGTCAAAATCATTCGAACCAAATCAAACAACTTCAAGCCAATTCTTCACTAATTGTCACCAGAACCTCTCCGACACTCACCGTGACATCCCAATGCTTCTCTAGTGCCTAGCTTGGCCTACTTTGATTTTTTTATCCCATTTAGAACATCTTTTATCAAAATCCTGTCAAAAATATGGAAAAGACACAAAACACTTCAAACCGACTTATTAGCGGCAAAATAGCTCCTAAGAGCACAATTAGCAAATAAAACCATACAAAATAAGGGGAGAAATACATATAACACCAAGTGATCACCATTCCAATGTTACCAACAATCTCACGCTTACATGAAAGTGTACTAAGACTTGAACTTCCACCTAGTATAATACACATTCCAAGTTATCGTATCCAAATGGTGTCGTACACGATTGAACTATTTTCAATACATAGTGAAAACTTGAAGATATTATACTGACAAGATTAACTACCTGAACTCATTAAATCAACACAATTATAGGGATATGTGTTCGTATCATTCATGAGTGCATCAAAGGTCTCCCCATAAGCTTCTTAAAGCGGCCACACCTCGCACTCACATAGACTTATTCTTTGGTGAACATGCTATTGTGACACTAGCACAACCAATGAATACCGCCTTAAACCGTCACAAACTTGGAACTAACCTTGGATGAAAACAGTTCCACAATCATCATACAAGAAGATTAACCCCCCATTGAACTTGAGACCTAATTTCTTATTAGGCGTCAAGTTGAGATCCTCTTAAATGTGTTTAATCACGGGGCATCAATCCTAAACTGATTGCCATCCTCTTGACCGTATCCCTAGCTAGTGCCTTGGTGAAGCAATCCTCTAGGTTCAAGCTTGTCCGCACATAGTCCACCATGATCACGCCATCCTTGATTAAACTTTGAATATAACTATGTTTAGCACCAATGTGCCTAGACTTACCACTATAGACCTGACTATATGCATTTGTCAAAGCCGCATCGCTATCGCAATGAACGTCAATAGGCGGTATTGGCTTTGTTGTCAAAGGTATCTCAAACATGAGATTCCTTAACCATTCGGCTTCTTTACCAACCGAATGCAATAAAATAAACTCCGAAGTGATGGTGGAGTCCGCAATGCAAGTTTGCTTCTTAGAAGCCCAAGAAATAGCTCCTCCTCCCAAGAGGAAAACTCATCCACTAGTGGATGAATGATCTTATTTATTGGAGATCCAACTTGTATCTAAAAATCCTTCTACAACCGAAGGACTACCACTGTAAGTAAAACCATAATCTATGGTTTTCTTTAAATACTTCAACACACACGAATACCTTGCCAATGTTGCATACTAGGGTTGCTAGTATATCTACTCAACTTGCCAACTGCAAAGGCAATATTCGGCCTTGTACTCGTCATGGCATACATGAGACACCCAATGGTTCTAGCATACTCAAGCTGTGATATCACTTTACCTTCATTAGGTACAAACATTATGCTAGGGTCCATAGGAGTAGATACAAGAGAGTCAGTAGTTCACACCGAACTTCTTGATCACCTTCTCAATGTAATGAGATTGTGACAAGATAAGTCTTGCCTTTTCTCTCTTGATCTTTATACCCAAGATGCATGACATCCGCTTCCCCATATCTTTCATGGAGAAATTTGATGAGAGGAAAGACTTGGTAAGTTCAACTTGTTCCAAGTCCGTTCCAAATATCAGCATGTCATCAACATATAGACAAATGATGACTCCTTTACCGTCGTCATCAAATTTGCTATACAAACACTTGTCCGAATTATTTAGCATGAAACCATTAGACAACACGATATCATTAAAGTTTTGATGCCACTGTTTTGGTGCTTGCTTTAGCCCATACAAAGACTTGATGAGTTTGCAAACCTTATGTTCTTGACCTTCTATGACAAACCCTTTCGGTTGTCGCATGTAAACTTCTTCTTCTAGATCCCATTAAGAAAAGTTGGCTTAACATACATTTGATGGATCACTAGATTCTTTATAACCTTTAGAGCTATTAACAATATAATAGTGGAGATTCTAGCAACCGGTGCATATGTATCGAAATAATAAATTCCCGGTTTTCAGGTAAAACCTTGTGCCACAAGTCGGGCTTTGAATTTATCGATAATTCCATCAACCTTCAATTTCTTTTTGAAGATCCATTTGCATCCAATTGGTTTACATTTTGGGGGTAAATTAGCTACAACCCATGTGTTATTTTCCATGATGGATTCCATCTCATCATCAATTGTTTCCTTCGAGAAGGCCACATCATGCGACTTCATAGCCTCATCAAATGTTGAAGGATCATCCTCCACATGTAGCACATATGGAAACCTAGTCACGACAGACTCTCTTGATTCTTTAAGCAAATATACATGAAAATCAGGTCCGGAAGATTTCTCTTTCCTTGCCCGTTTACTTCTTCTAGGTTGAGTTGATGTTGATGGTACATTTTCATCACTAGAATGTAAATCACCCCCCTTGTTCAAATGAAGTTTGACTAAGATCTTGAACACTAGTACTCGTAGTCATATCCTTTGGTCTAGGCATTGATCAAAATCTAGTTTTATATATAAAAAATTGCATCTCTTAACTCAATGGTGGTATGAACCGACCAATAGTCGTTTTGTTCTATTACATAGAATCTAAAGGATTTGCTATGAACTACATATCCTATAAAGATGCATTCGACTCCCCTTTCACCCAATTTCTTACTTTAACTATTGCCCTACATCCCCAAACCTTGAAATAACTCAAGTTTGGTTTTCTTTTGTACCGTAACTCGTACGGAGTAACTTCATTCCCTTTAATAGGAACTCGGTTAAGAATGTAACATGTCGTTAAAACTGCTTCTCCCAAAAAGCCATCACTCAAACCCGAATAGTAAAGCATAGAGTTAACCATCTCTTCAAGTGTCCTATTCTTCCTTTCAGCTACACCGTTTTGTTGTGGTGTATAGGCAGCAGTTGTTTCATGTATAATACCTACTGATCAGAAATATTCTGAATTATAATATTCACCACCTTTATCATGAAAGTCACATAGATCACTATGGACCAAGACTAATATATTTGAGTTCATTACTATTGACTTTGGAAAGGGTTTTCTAGTAATCTTAGTAAGCATGCAAATTTTACATTTTTCGGTACTAGGATGAAAAAAAGGAATTAGATCATGTTTAGACATAAAACACAATTTTTTATAATTAACATGACCTAGCCTACAATGCCATAAGCTAGAATCATTATCAACCACAAATACATTGTCATGTGTAAAATCATCTACAATTAGTGTAAACAAACCATTGTACAAGTAACCAAGTCCTATAAACACACCACCCTTAGATAATATCAAAAACAAGTTTAAAACCTAATCGATTCAATAATGCACTAGACACAAGATTTCTCCTAAGCTCCAGAGAACACAACACATCCCTAAGGATGAGTATTTTTCCAGAACTGAACAACAATTCTACTTGGCCTTTACCACGTACACTTATTGTATAATCATTCCCCATGTAGAGTCGTTCTCCATCTCCAACTACCTCGAAGGTCTTGAATAGATTATGATCTTTACACACATGTTTTGATGCACCAGAATCGATATACCACCCACAATCATCCCACACACAATTGATTTCAGAAATCATACACACATAATCTTAAACTTGATTAAGTAAAACTTGTGTACAAGTCATACCTTGCTTGTCTTGGGATGAACCACCGTCATTCCTGTTTCCATGAGCTTTTTTCTCACCCTTCTCTTTCATAAGGAGCAATCCTTTTTGAGGTGAGCCGGTTTACCACATTCCCAACACCCACGAATGGGTGCATCTTGGGAATCAGTGTCACCTCTCGGTTTCTTACCGAAATCCTTGTTTTTTCCGTTGATCTTACGCTTTTTAGGGTAATTACCACCCTTGGACTTCCCTTCCACCACATTAACCGTGGAAGCAATTGGATTACTATCCTTTTTTCCAACTTGCAACCGGATCCCTTCTTCAATCCGAAGATGGGCTCCTAGTTGTTCAACATTCATATCATCTTTTTTGTGTTTTAATTGGTTCCTTACATCCTTCCAACTAGTGGTAATTTGTCAATAATGAAGGACAATACAAGTATTTCATTCATGTCAATATTATGTTGCCTTAATCTTCCTAACATCCTTTGAATTTCATTCAATTGCTCCATGATTGGTCTTGAATCAACCATACGGAAAGTATTGAAATTGCTAACTAGGAATTTCTTACTAAATGCATCCTCAACCATATATTTAGACTCAATATCATGCCAAAGGGATTGTGCGGAATCATAATATTGATAAATATCAAATAAAGCATCGGACATACAATTGAGAATATGACCATGATAAATGTAGTCATCGTTCTCATACTTGCACCATCTTCTAGTTGTTTCAAGGGCCTCACCTTCTTTCTCCTTCACCGGCTTTGGTGTGGTTAGAACATAAGCCACTCCCAATGATATCAACAAGAAATGCACGTTTTTCTGCCACCGACGGAACTCCAAACCCTCAAACTTGTCAAGTTTGGCAATGTTGGTTGTCAAATCTTTGATGGAAGCCATACTAAACTATATTGTTTTCGGATTATTGGGGAATTTTCTGAAATTTGGGTAATAGTATGAAGAACAACACTTGAGGTGTGTACGGGAACACTTTCCCGAAAACAATATTCCTACCCAATTCTTAGGCCGGGTTAGAAGGAATTTGTTGACGAGATACAACAAGAAAACCGTAATAATCAAGCCTAGACTCAACGACTACAAATGAGAACAAGTTTGATGTAAAACTTAGAGCAACAATGGAGAATACTTAGGTTTTATGCAAGAGAACTTTTAGAAGAGATGAATGTAACTTCTTGTGTTCTTCTCAGAGAAAAGATTAGTATCTATAACACATACTAATACCAAAGCAAGTAACCCGAAGTAATACAACACCACGGGAAAAAACTGAACAAAATCGCCACGAGCCAAGAGGCTCGCGATTCGCGAGCTTGGGTCGCGAGTTAGGTCGCGAGTTGCAATCTTGTTTTCGCAAGTCGCGATCTTGTTTTCGTGAGTCGCGAAAAGTTTCTGCCACATTGATCCCTTAAGGCCTGTTTTCGCGTGTCGTGCATATGATGCATGAGTCGTGATTTGTCACTGTTTCTGCTTTGTTATCTTAACTTTTAATGATGTAAATCATTAAATTTAACTTTACATTATTACAATCTTATAACCCATAATACTACGTCTAGTATTATAAATGTTCATAATTATTCACATTTATATTCTAAATAACATAAATCTTAACAAGAGCTGCCCACCTTTATGGGATTAAGGGGAAAGAACATGAGGGGAATACATTTGGAGAGAATAGAAAAAACTTATGGAGGTTTCCATGGGCATGATAAAAGGCAAAGGAATAATGGGCATTTCAATGGGAAGAGGGATTATAGAGGTGACTTTGGAAAGGGAAATGGGAATCAAGGGAGTAGGGGTAGACTCCAAAGATCATACTTATGTAAGAAGTATGGGAAAGACCATCCTGGAAAGGAAAGTGAGGGGAAATTAGTGAGTTGTCATTATTGCCAAAAATTTGGACACCGTGAGTATGAGTGTTTCAAGAAAACTTCTGATGTACAATCGGGTAGAATCCCAAATGATAAGAACCCACCTAAACCCACTTAAAACACTAGTTTCACTTCCAAACCTGGAACTAGCAACGTTGCTGCAAATACTAATTCCAAAGGTCGTGCGTTCGTGATGAATAGCCGTCAGGCTACTTTTGATGTGGTAATTGGCAATTTCTTTATTTGTTCTATGCCTACTAAAGTTTTGTTTGATTCGGGTGCATCTCACTCTTTTATTTCAAAAAAATTAGTGGAAAGTCTAAAATTAGAAAGTCCTATTTCTATTTCTTTAGACATTGCTATATCATCTAGGGAAGTAATTAGTTGTACCAAATTGCATAGAGATAGAATTTTTGTCAAACTTAATAGATTTTGATTTACAAGACCTTGATTTCATTTTGGGGATGGATTGGTTAGCTAAATTTAAAGCCCAGATTAATTGTGAAGCTCAGAAAGTTACATTCTCAGGCCCAAACAAGGTTAGAGTGACCTATCGAAGAGAAGCCAAGAAACCAAGATTGAAAATCATATCTGCGTTACAACTTAAGAAGTGTGTAGGCTAGGGGTACTCGTTGTATATGTGTAGCCTTCGGGAATTAGGAGATGAAAAAGAGAGTAATGAGAAGAATATTCCAGTAGTGAATGAATTTCTCTACGTTTTCCGAGAAGAAATTCCGGGAATGCCACCTATAAGGGATGTTGAGTTTACTATTGACTTAATACCCGAGACTAGACTTATTTCCAAGGCCCCATATAGGATGGCTCCAGCCGAAATGAAGGAGTTGAAGATTCAATTAGATGAATTATTAGAGAAAGGATACATTCGACCTAGCTCCTCACCATGGGGTGCACCAATATTGTTTGTGAAGAAAAAGAATGGGAGTTTGAGGTTATGCATAGCTTAATGAGAGTTGAACAATGTGACGATTAAGAACAAATATCCATTACCTAGGATTGATGATTTGTTTGACCAACAAAAGGGGGCAAGAGTCTTTTAAAAAATTGATTTGAGGTCAGGGTATCATCAGTTACGAATAGCAGAAAATGATATTCCCAAAAGTTCTTTTAGGGCTAGATATGGTCATTATGAGTTTATTGTAATGCCGTTTGGGTTGACTAATGCACCCGCAGTTTTTATGGATTTAATGCATCGAATTTTTAGGCCATTTGGATAAATTTGTGGCTGTATTTATTTATGATATTCTAATCTACTCAAGGAATAAGGAAGATCATGAGTATCATTTAAGGACGGTGCTATTAACTTTGAGGGAGCACAAGTTGTATGCAAAGCTTACAAAATGTGAGTTTTGGTTAGAGAAGGTAGCTTTCTTAGTTCATGTAATTTCTAAAGGAGTTTTTGTTGATCTCGCAAAGGTGAAAGGAGAGGTTAATGAAGGAAGAACACAGATCTCCTTATTCAATGCATCCTGGTGGGGATAAATTGTATAAGGACATGAAAAATGTAGGGGTCGTTTCCGGCCGCCTACGTCACGAGTTGTTTTGAATGCTTGTTAATACCACACGTGAATGTGGTCTTATAGGAGTTGCCACCGTGTGTTTATACAGTCCACTGACACCAAAGAAATACCAATGCAAGGGTCAATTGGCCCTATATAGGTCGTGCACCAGTGTATGGGTTCAGGGACAGGTTACGAGCTAATCGTGCATTGGGCCAGCCCGCCTGTGAGCGGTCTCTATTAGGTCTCCTTTGGTGGTCGTATTGTTATTATTCCCGAATTCAGAGATATCTCAGATTATGTCCTAAAAGCACATATTACTAGGTCGGTTTGAATTATTTGCAGATTAGAACTAGTTTATGGTGACCACTTTCATTACATCTGTATTAAAGGTCCTAAAAATCAAACATTACATGATTATAAACAATAAACAAATCCATGATTACAAGAATATAAAATGAAAGAGGTCCAAAATAAAATACACAAGATTAAAACAATATGAATGTGAATTAATCGTCAAATCAAATTTTATGTATGATCTATTATAATGCAAAGGTGAATTGTTAGTCACAATGCACATATTTAGTTCATCTTAAAACTAATGAAATAATTAAAATTTAATTACAAACAGTGATTAAAAAGAAAATCAACTTATTATGAATGTTTAAAGGATTATAAAAGTTGATTGAAGCATTAAATGTTTGAATGTATGCACATTTCATATTAAACATTAATATGAATTGTATCATCCATTATAATCACTAATCTTAATTTTAATCACCAATTTAATTAGTCAAATAATGAAAATAAAACAAAGTACGAGTATTCAAAGTTCAGAAGAGTAGAGACTTCAGAATTGTGTACCATGTAATGCCTTGGTCAAGATCAATCAAAGAAGAATCAACGACGGAGAATGCAAGTGTTTGTTTAAAGTTGATGATTTGTGATGTGCATAGATGAGTTTTGAGAGGTGTTTGATGTGCCATAAGTGTTTGGAATGAAAGTATGCAATGCAGGGGAGGGCTTGGTGTTGTTGGCGTATGTCGAACCCCTTGGAAGGTCTCATATTTATAGGCCAGAAGCTGTAATGAAGACCCGGAGGAGGCCTGACC
The DNA here is from genome assembly GCA_951394345.1 of Salicornia ramosissima. Taxonomy (NCBI): domain Eukaryota; kingdom Viridiplantae; phylum Streptophyta; class Magnoliopsida; order Caryophyllales; family Amaranthaceae; genus Salicornia; species Salicornia ramosissima. Next base: position 35,433,591 of record OX596237.1, on the reverse strand, counting down.
TGCTTCTAGACGCAGGCCACCTGCATTTTGGCGCAGGTTCCTTTGGGTTTTCAGTTGATGATTTTCGTGATACTACACATTATCTACGGGATTTTGATTTGATTATGATTTGACATTCCGGGATGTTCTGGGATGCTACAGGATGTCCCAAAATGTTCTAGAATGTTCCTGAATATCCCAAAACGTTCTGAAATATTCTAAAAACCTCCAGAACCTCTAAAGATCACAGAAAATTTATGAAAAATACTAATGTGCTTTGCAGAACAATTTTCACCATGATGTGTTCAAGTTATATGCTATTTTTTAGAAGGATTTGTTTTCCTTTTTGTTTTTATTTAGATAGTTTTTGGATTTTAGAATCCTTTAGGTATTTATAGGGTTTAGGAATTTTGGTTCTTTTTGTACCCCTATTCCCTCAATTATTATGTATTTTTCGTTTTGGATTCATATTGCTTCGATGATTGCCTGGGATTGCGTTTTAGAGCAAAGAAGCAGCTGAAGAGCAACGAGTCTAGGGTCCCCTCGCGAGTCGCGACCCATCCTTGGAGTACCTCACTAGAGCAGAGTAGGGCAGAGCAGAACAGGGGCAGTAGCAACTCGCGAATCGCGAGTTTTGGTCGCGAGTCGCGACCCTTGAACGTTGGCTGTTGTTTTGTGTTCTTCTCTTGCAAGTTGGCTTGTTTTCTTTTGTTTTGATTGGTTGAATTTTGAGGCATGTATTAGGGGGTAGTAATAAGTTAGGAGAATGGGTAAGAAGGGTGAAATATCATACTTTCACACTTAGAGTTAGAACACACTTCTTCTTCCTCTCTACACTACTTCTCACCATTTTTACACATTTGATGAGCTTCAAAGCTTTGTATATTTTGGTTTCTATGAAGCTTGTAGCTTAAAATTTATCTTGGTGAAGATTTATTGAAGCTTCCTCTATTGTATTGTGAGAATATCTACTCATTATTTATACTTGATTATCACTTGTTTTTCATGTTTGAATATGTTGGTTTGTTGCATAGCTTGCTAGGAGTACTACTAGTATTGTTGTGTTGATGAATTATTGCTAGATCTGTGATTTGCCTTGCTAAGGAAATCCCTTGTCAATTATTAGCAAGTTAGGGTTTGGTTTGGATGTGCTACATCCTTATTTCTCCTTAAGAATTCAAGTGTGTTGTTATATGTTAAAAGCTTTTTTAACATAAACGATCTTAATGTTCTCTTCTCTTAATGCTATTCTCGGATTGAACTTAGAAGCCGATCTTCTAGGTTGTCTTTGAATAAGGATTTTGTAATATTGGAAATTTTACTACTTAGCTAATCATAAGGAGATTAGAAGATTTATTCTTCACATTAGTTAATCAAGATTATAGATTTTGAGTTGTTTTCGATGATCGATACTCTAATCGGAAGTGGATATTAATCGGAGCCAAGACCTCCTTCTTTGATTTCTAATTAACCGATTGTTGAACGTATTTATTCTTAATCAATTCCATTGTATTTATTGAGTTTCTTAATTAGTTTAATCATTAGTTTAATAGTTTCATAAACCCCCTCCTTTCACCATTTTAGTTTACTAGTGTGCCTTCGGGCGCGTTGCGCCCGGTGTCTGTGTGAAATATACCTTGATGAAAATCATATGTTAGGCAATTTTCTTATAAATAAATTGACAAGGAAGTATGTGTGTTGAATTCTATGAAGATATCAACTTATGAAAATATTTTATGTAATAATAAAAAAAAATTAAGATCAATTTTGTGGCAATCAAAGTCATTATAAATGTTGACATTACAAATCTTGCAAGGTTAAATGTCTGATTAGACTATCCAAGTCCGCTTTCACAGAGTAAAGACTAATTTGTAAAACCAAATCTACATCAATATCCAAGTCCACTTTGAACATCAATGCACACAATCCAAAACTATCAATATTCCAATGCTAATCCTCGCAAAACAACATCAATGGCTTGAGTACATTCTTCCACCTTCATTCCATTACTTGATATACCATGTATCTACATATAGATTAAAATAATATTAATATGATAATATACGAAACATACTCATCATATGCTAAACAAATTAGGTTATAATTACTTGTAATATATATCCATAATTAATGACATAAATTCATAGATTTTTATGATCATCATCAAAAAGTTGTCCTCTAAACAAACCATTTGCTTCCTTTACTTTAATTTCACCATTTGGATTTGTTATCTTAGGATCTAAAATGAACGCTAATTGCAATTTAAGAACATCATACATATAGCTAAAGTTAATTAATTTTACAAGAATGTCATGCATTCACAAAAAATTCAAATAGAAACATCAAATAAATACATTGTAAAACACCCATCAATGTAAACAAATGTGACAGAATTGTAGTGTAAAGAAGGTGATATTTCTAAGTTTTTCAACTTTTGATGATTCTTCACCTTTACTTCTTAGGTCACCGAGCTCTTATCCTGGATAACATTTGAAGATTCTTTCTCACTTGTAGGATCTAATAAAAAAGGTTCATTTTTAGCTCACTAAGCAAATAAAAAATGGTACATACATGTAAAAACAATACACATATAATACCTATCATTCCTTACGTTGGCGCATCATAGTCGTCATACGCCTAGTACGCAGTCGACGTTCGATCGTATCGCATGTCATCGACCTCCGACCTACGATGGGGTTGCCGACCCTACTATCCTGGAGAGTTGGACCCGCGAGATGGGGAAGCTCTTCGACGTGACGTTTTGCCCCGAGCACGAGAAGGTGCAGATCGCCGCCTACTATCTTCATGGAGAGGCCGATAACTGGTGGTCTATAGCTAAGGACGCGTGCTTGCCCTTACATTCGATGTCGTGGATCGAGTTTGTAGATAAGATCCAGGAGAGATTCTACCCCGACGAGTTGCGGTGGCAGAAGAAGGAGGAGTTTCTTACTCTTACTCAGGGTAAGATGACAGTTCAGGTGTACACCGACAAGTTCACGGAGTTATCGAGGTTCGCTACGTCTGTAGTTCCATCGGAGAAGGAGCGGGTCAAGCGCTACATCAAAAAGCTAGATCCGAGGATTCGCGTCCACGTGATCAGTAGTGGAGCGAAGACATTTCAACAGGTTTACGAGGTAGCACTTGAGATTCAGGCATCGACGACCGAGGAGGATGCGGGCAAGAAGAGGACCCAGGTCCCAACGACGTCGTCTTCTTTTAAGAAGCCTCGATTTACTGCTCCTAGCGGTACCCCTCCGACCACGAGTTCGCATAAGGGTTCCGACGGCTCGAGATGCAGAGGCTGCGGCAGGGACTTCCATCCAGGGAAGCGGTGTGACGGTTCGCCCATAGCTTATTTTATTTGCAGGAAGGAAGGCCATAAGGCGTCAGTTTGCCTCGAGAAGAAGCCAGACACCGAGATCAAGCAGCTTCCGGCACCGACTAAGACTCCGGTGAAGAACCGAGTCTACTGTATGACCGAGGCAGAGGTCGAGGTTCAGCCCGACGTTGTCTCATGTAGATTTCTTGTTTCTGGTGTGTTAGCACTTGTATTATTTGATTCTGGTGCTACTATCTCTTTTGTGGCTAGTAGTTTTGCCTCGAGGTCTAATCTTCGCGGCAGCTTTCCTATTAGTTCAGTTATAACTCTCCCGTCTGGAGAGGATTTTATTTGTCAGCGCGAGTTCCGAGGAGTGCCTATCATGATAGCTGGAGAGCAAGCGACGACTGATCTGAAGGAGTTCCCGCTGATGGAGTTCGATGTCATTCTTGGTATGGACTGGCTGTCGAAGTATCGAGCGATCATTCGTTGCCAAGATCAGTCAGTGACATTCCGAGGATCGCAGGGCAACCGAGTTACCTACTCTGGGTTCGTCCTTAAGAAAGGAGTTAAGGTAATCTCAGCCTTGAAGATGAGGAAACATCGCCAGAAGGGCGATATGGTGTACTTATGTCAGTTAAGGGACTTGACTGAGGAGCGTCTGTTGGACGATATACCTGTAGCGAGGGATTTCAAAGACGTATTTCCTGATGAGCTACCAGGAGTTCCACCCGAGCGCGACGTCGAGTTTCATATCGACTTAGCACCCGGGACAGCGTTGATTTCGAAGGCACCTTACCGGATGGCACCATCGGAGTTGCAAGAGTTAAAGACGCAACTTCAAGATTTGATCGACAAGGGCTTCATTAGGCCGAGCGTTTCTCCATGGGGAGCACCCGTGCTCTTTGTGAAGAAGAAAGATGGCAGTATGCGCCTGTGCATAGACTATCGAGAGTTGAATCGGGTAACTATCAAGAATAAGTACCCGTTGCCTATGATTGAGGACCGGTTCGATCAGTTACGAGGAGCGGGAGTGTTTTCGAAGATAGATCTTCGATCTGAATATCATCAGATTCCAGTCAAGAAAGAAGACATCCCGAAGATCACTTTTCGTACGAGATACGGCCATTAAGAGTTCGAGGTGATGCCCTTCGGTCTCACTAATGCGCCAGCCGTGTTCATAGACCAGATGAACCGGACTTTCCATCACTTACTCGATAAGTGCGTCGTAGTATTTATAGACGATATCTTAGTCTATTCGAGAGATGAGACTGAGCATGCGGAGCATCTCCGGATGGTACTAGAGATATTACGTAGGAATAAGTGGTTCGCGAAACTCTCCAAGTGTGAGTTATGGCTTCGCAAAGTAGCATTTCTAGGGCCACGTAATTAGTAAAGAAGGCATTAAGGTAGACCCGGCAAAAGTTAAGGCTGTAGTTGAATGGAGTAGCCCGGGAAATGTGGCGGAGGTTCGTAGTTTTCTGGGATTGGCCGGATACTATCGACGATTTGTCCAGGACTTCTCCAAGATTGCTAGGCCGATGACTAGTCTCCTACAGAAGGAGATCCGATTCATTTGGACGGAGGCTTGCGAGCAAGCATTCCAGCAGTTGAAACAGAGATTAGTCTCTGCTCCTATTCTTACCCTTCCAAACGATGAGGAGGATTTCGAGGTCTATAGTGATGCGTCTAAGAGTGGCCTAGGATGTGTGCTAATGCAAGGCGGGAAGGTCATCGCTTACGCATCGAGGCAGCTGAAGGTGCACGAGCGTAACTATCCCACGCATGACTTGGAGCTAGCAGCTGCGGTGTTCGCGCTTAAGATTTGGAGGCACTATCTCTATGGTGGTTCGTGTAGAGTATTCACGGATCATAAGAGTCTCAAGTACATCTTTACTCAGAAAGACCTCAATATGAGGCAGAGACGATGGCTTGAGCTTATTAAGGACTACGACCTGACGCTTAACTATTGCGAGGGCAAGGCGAACTTAGTCGCTGACGCACTGAGTCGCAAGAATCGATTGAGCTTCAGTAGAAGTCGTAGTTCCGTCAGATTTCGTCTGACATCTATGAGTGCTGAGCCTGAATTACTTCAGGAATTGCGCGAGGGTCAGCAGAATGATCCGCAGTTGGCTAGGATTCGAGAGGCCTTACGGCAAGGAATAGCCGTAAGTTTTGAGATCCCTTCCGATGGTAGTCTGCGATTTCGAGGGAGGTGGTGTGTACCAGACAGTTCTGATCTTAGGAACAAAATTATGTCTGAGGCACATAACTCGCCCTACTCTGTTCATCCTGGAGGTAACAAGCTGTACTAGGACCTTAAGGGCCAATTCTGGTGGCCTAAAATGAAGAGGGATGTAGCAGAGTTCGTAGCTCGATGTTTAGTCTGTCAGAAGGTTAAGATCGAGCATCAGAGACCTGGGGGTCTTTTGCAGCCACTACCGATTCCGATCTGGAAATTTGAGTCGGTATCTATGGATTTCGTGGTTAGCCTACCTACCTATATTGGTATGAATGCCATTTGGGTGATAGTGGATAAGTTGACCAAGGTCGCTAGATTCATACCGATGAAGATGACCTGGTCGATGGAGCGCCTGGCAGAGGCTTATACCCAGGATATTCTCCGACTTCACGGAGTTCCGAGGGAGATCGTTTCTAATCGGGATCCGAGATTTCTGTCTTGTTTCTGGAAATCAGTTCAGGAAGCCTTTGGGACGAAGTTGAAGCTGAGCACCGCATTTCACGCGGCGACAGATGGTCAGACTGAGAGGACCATCCAGACTCTGGAGGATATGTTACGAGCATGTACTCTGGAGTACCATCAGTCTTAGGTACGTATGCACTGTTTGGTAGAGTTCTCCTATAATAATAGCTATCACTCCAGCATCGATATGGCTCCGTGTGAGGCCCTGTATGGCAGGAAATGTCGGAGTCCGATTTGTTGGAATGATATCAGTGATACTATGGCTTTAGGACCTGAGATGGTACGAGATACCGTAGAGAAGGTCCGAGTCATTCGGTCTAAGATGCAGGCCGCTCAGAGTCGTTAGAAACCTACGCTGATAATCGACATAGACCACTAGCTTTCGAGGTAGGTGACAAAGTCTTGCTTAAGGTTTCACCATTCAAAGGAGTGGCACAATTTGGTCAAAAGGGGAAACTCTGACCGAAATTCGTGGGACCTTACGAGATACTGGAACGAGTTGGGGAGGTGGCATATCGGTTGGCATTACCACCTAGTCTATGTAATGTTCACGATGTGTTCCATGTTTCCCAGCTAAGGAAATATGTACATGATCCTACCCACATCATCCAAGTGGAGTCGGCCACGTTTGAGCCGAATCTGACTTTCGAGGAGCAACCGATTCAGATCTTGGATCGAGAAGTGAGGACCCTCCGGCGTAAGCAAGTCCAGCTCGTCAAGGTGTTGTGGAGAAATCAACACCATGAGGAGGCAACTTGGGAGATAGAGGCGTCCCTGAGGCAGAAGTACCCGGAGCTGTTTGAGGGTGAACAATCTCCTTTGCTTTAAATTTCGGGACGAAATTTCTTTAAGGAGGGGAGGTTGTAACAACCCAGATTTATCGGTATTTCTGTCGTCGATTTATTTTAGTATTTATGTGATTTTTATGTATGGTCCGAATTTATTTGGACTATTATTTATTGATTATTTGCTTATTTTGATTTGTTTTATTCGATGAATTATTATTTATTATTTATTTATTTTTATTTAATTTTCTAATTAGTTAATTAATATTTTTGGGCCAAATCGATTTAGGCATGATTGAACATGCAAGAGTGCAATTAGCCCAATTATTTATCGAAAGCCCAATTTGGCCCATTTCCTTGCTTCATGTTCACACCTTAACTAACTTCTTTATATAGAAGAGTTAGTAAGGCTTAAACTTCATTTGCCTATTTAAACACTTTGCTCATCAAATCAAAAGCCAAAAACACTCTCCATTTTGCCATAGTCCACACGCCATTTTTGGCTCCTCAAATTCAACCATTTGTTCATCATCTATCCAAACCCAAAACTTAAAGATTCAACCTCTATTGATCTTTAAGTATCAAAATACAAACTAAACCCCAATTGTTTCATTCAAGATCACTAGTTCGGGTTGGTTTTGGGCACTAGTTCGTGTGGGTTGATCGAGTGGGTGGTTCGTGGTGGCCGTGCGTGAAGGCCGTGCTCAAGTGGTAGCCGTGTGTGTGTGTTTCGCTAGGGTTGTGTGGTTTGGTTTCCGGGCAGCGAGTTTTCGTGTGTTGATTTTTTTATACTCGAATTAGGTAACATACTATCCAAATCCTAGTAGGTATACTATGATTCATAGGGTAGATTAAGTGATTAGATTAAACTAGAATTGATGATTTTTGGCCTATAACATGCGTGATTATAGGGCTGGTTGGGAAGATGTTTTTGTGTTGATTTTGCCATGATTTTATGTACATTATGTTTACTTGGGATAATTTCATGATTGTTTATGTTCATGTTCGATTCCATAAAGTTTTGATGATTGTAAGATGATAAAATTGTTGTTGTTAATTGCCTAGTTCATGCGTGAATTTGATGATGTTTATGAGGTTGATTTCTTTATGAGTTCTTGAATCTTGATTGAGTTCTTGATTGAGTTCTTGAATCTTTATTGAGTTCTTGAATCTTGGTTGAGTTCTTTATGAGTCTTGGATGAGTTCTTTATAAGTCTTGATAGTTCTTTATGAGTTCTTGGTCGAGTCTTGAAAGTTAAAGAAAGTTAAAGAATGATATATGAGGTTCCAAGATTTGTTGATTTACATGTTATTCTTGAGTCAAGGCGTAAGATACAACTTAAGATTAACTAAGAATGTAAATTTCGGTTAAAGATTAGCTTGATTTTACTATTAGACGCCTAATCTTAGAGTAAGATTCTAAGAATTGGGTTAAGACGTTGCCCCTATCCTATCCGCGGTATTGGGATTGTTGGAGATCTTACTATGTCGTCTCTTGATATGGATTTCCCGTAAGATGGGTTTCATGGGGTTGGGAGTAAGATTCTCAATCCTGACATAGTAGAAAGTTCGTTCGCGTAAGATGCGTTCGTATGTGCGTAGTCCAGTCTAATGTGTAAATGATTGTGCCAAAGTTTGAGATTGTTAATCAATGATTAAAGTTAGTCGAGTCAACATTGTTGCTTATTGTTATTATGAATATTGAAGGTATGATATGTTGGTTCGCATGTTGGTGTGTTTGATTTGGTGATTTGATGTATTCTATGATCATGTGTATCCCCGTTAGGGTGGGACAGTTATGTTACTCGCCACTGACGGTGGACTGTTGTTGTTTTTCAGGTAATTCTGATGATGAGGTCCTTGCTTAGCTTTGGGTTGGGCGAGTGCCGTTGTTACTTATGCCTTGTTTTTAGTTGTAGTACGATTTCTAGTTTGGATTATCGTAGTTGTAGTTCATATTTTCTAACTCTGACATTGTTTTGGAGTTAATGCTGTTTTTAGTAGTATTGATATTTGGGTTTAGATATGTACAATCTTGTGGGTGTTGTACTTTTGGATTTAGCATATATTCAATTTGAGGTTTTGTTTTAATTTTTAAGTATGTTAGTATGTTAGAACTGACTATTTGACTCGTTGGTTTCTTCCGCGCCGGTTTAAGCGAGTCGGGTCGTCACAGTTCTAGCTTCCTAATTTCCACTCATTTCACTCCAGTCCTCCTCAATGCTGCACATACAAAAAACAAAGCAAACCATTAGCCCAAAAAAAGGACAATTTAATTGTCTTATTGAATCCAACAACAAAATTAAAAGCGGTCAATACAAAAGTAGAATTGGTGATCAAATGAAGATTGAAGAAATTAAATTGAGAAAACCTACTATGAGTTTATTATAAAAAGCTTTTTATCACTTTTCATAGATTGAAGGAATACAAAAATTACAGAAGGATCGATCTACAAGGCAGTGTAAATGGAAAAAAAAACTAAATTTTACCTAAATTCTACAATCAAACAATAAACCGATCCACAAGACACCATTTTTAAAAAAACCGATCTATAAGACCCACCAAAAGCAAAAAATTCAAATTATGCATATTTTCAGAAAAAAACAGCTGATTAAGATAGTTCATATGTAGGGCATGACCGCATGGGATAATCAAGTACCAAACTATTCATAATGAAATTTTAGCAACCCTATAATTTGACTGGTAATTTGCCTTCAATTTTCAAAGCAAAATAGTTATAGAAAACAAGAGAAAACAACAACATAAAGAGAGGGGGGACTTTTGAAGAGCTACAACTATAAATCAGAATCTTAAGCAAAATTAACGAAGTTTAACCAATACTAAACATAAATGATCAGTTTTTTATCTTCAGATAGACATTACCAAAAAGCATAAAAATTACACAAAAAGCATTCTAAGAGTCTTCCAAGTATCATCTAAAATCCCCTTAAAAAAAAGGTATCATCTAAAATGACATTTAAATTTAAACTACACCAAAATCATGAAAATTACACCCACATCTTATCTACCAAGAATCACTCATATATAGTATAAAAATCAATAATCAAAGCCATATAAAACAACAAATTGCAAATAAATTCCACTTAACAAAGCCTAATAAAATGATGGAAAGGGAAAAAAATATACATATATATACAATATATTTCGAACTGTGCATCTAGTCTTATTTAAAGGAAAATGCGAAAATTTCTTGAGTTGAATATGAAATAAAGCATGATATTGCATTTCACTTTGATGGAAGCAAAGAAGAAGTACCAAAAAAAAAATTAAAAAAAGCAAAAACAAAGCTAATTGATTTCAAGGAACACATGATATTGCCTTTCAATCAATGAGCACATAAGGAACATTCAAGTAACTTAATGAGAGGTATGAAATATCTAATAAATGTAGAGTGAATTAGCTCTCTAAGAAATTGCAAAGTAAGCAGAGCACATAAAAGAAATATGCAAAGGACAAAAGTAATGAAGAAAGAGAATGAAAACATAGGGACTATTATAGTACTCTAGTCAAAATCACAAAAAATGCCTCACCATTTTTTGCCTCCAGAATATGCATTTTCTGGAAGACATCACCACCAAGGTTCTGTCTGAACAACCACTTGCATGCTGTAGCAGCCCAAATAATAAATGCACCCCACCCTCAATAAATTGTAAAAGCCAAACACCTCTCCCATGTTGAATACCCTACAGCAAAGTTGACTAACCAAATAAGGCGGAAACCAAAAATACAAAGCATTGCAATGTTTCTGAGAGAATAAAGAGTAATATCCTGGATTCCACTGGTTTCAAGGAAGGGGCCCTCCCTTTCAAATACTTAGGCATCAGTATTGGCTCAAGAAAGATGTCTAATCTAGATTGCCAAATACTTATTGATAAAATTGTGCAGAAAATTAGGAAGTGGGGCCTGAAAACCATGTCTTATTCTGCTTGAGTCATGCTGATCAATGCTGTCATTATCTCTATGTAATCATATTGGGCTAACATCTTTATCCTTCCTAAAAAGGTGGTGGATGGGGTGATGACAATCTGCAGGAACTTCTTGTGGGATGGTAAGGCTATAGCTTCAAGTATCCCCCCTATTGCTTGGGATTTTGTCTGCAGGACTAAAAAGCAAGGTGGCCTTGGTATTATTGATTGTCATACTTGGAATCTAGCTGCCATGGGGAAATATGTTTGGGATATAGCCAATAAAAATGACAGCCTATGGCTCAAATGGGTGAACCATCACTATATCAAGGGGAGGAATTGGAAGAGAATGCCTTGCCCAAGTAATGCCTCTTGGCAATGGAAACAAATTTGGAAGGTTAAGGAGGCCTTGAAACAGGGGTTTAGATCTAACACCTGGTTGCATCACCCTCATGGGTACACAGTAGCTACCGCATATCATTGGCTTAGACCTTCAGGCACTGAAGTGGGGTGGGCTAATTGGGTGTGGCACAGGTTTAACATCCCTAAGACTAGGGTCATTATGTGGATGATTATGTGGGGGAGACTCAGAACAAGAAGCTTTCTAGCTCAGTTTATTCCTTTCATGGGGAAAGAGTGTGCAATATGTGGGAGGCATGAGGAAACCATTACTCATCTGTTCTTTGAATGTCCTTATAGTAAGATATGTATTCAAGGTCTTCCTGCTTGCATCAGGAATGGGTGTGACTTCAGGGGGCCTGAGAGTTGTGCTGCCAGCCTGCAACAGTTTTCCAGATTCAAGAGGGGAGTGGCTGGTGCCATTTTAGCCAGATTGATGTATGGAATATGGTTCCAGAGGAACAGGTGCGTGTGGGATCAAGTATTGATGGTCCCTGCAAAGTTAGTGCTGCAGTGCAATGAAGAAAGCTTGCTGAGGATCAAACATACACTTCCTAAGAAAACTATTGCCCCTATGTTTAGATGGTTGAATAGCTTGTTCTGATGTATCTTTCTATTGGCGCTATGCTGTCTTATTTTGGCTATGCTGTAGGCCTTGTGGCCTAGAATCTTTGATGTATGTTGTTTTTGTGTTGTTGATATAAATTTTTCTTACCCTTTTAAAAAAAAAATAAAAAATACAAAGCAAGCAATCACTAATAGCAGGAAAGCAAAAAATAATCAGTCCATAAGTAAGCTCTGATCACTGTTTTCAATGTTTTTTAGATACAGAAATGACTTCTATTAGCTCATAACCCCCAATTCTATTTACAAATGCTATTGTGTTAGAACATTGATACTAATCTAATCACCTTTATCCCTGTGTTATGCATGGAGCACCACTTACATAACAAAGTAACATACACAAAAATTTAAACTATTATATTCGAATTAATAAACTTTTGATTAAATAGTATTTTAATCTTGTTAGGATATATATCCTATTAATAAAGGTACTGCTCAAACATTATAAGAATCCAATTTTAAGAGTACAGTGAAATTAAGAAAAACACATTTCAACTTCTAAATTATGGCCATTCTATGTGTTATCTAATCTACAATTGAGGAAAAAATTGATGAACAATGTACCATAAATATAGCAAATAAAACTAATAAAAAAAAAATATATATATAGATTTTCCTCTATCCCATAAGTTTAATTATCCTAAAAAAAATCATTCATAAATTTGCTTCTCCTAAAAACCATTTCAGCACCAAACCCCACCATTTGGAGAAGCTCAACCTTTTTAATAGTAGCACCAACATCGTAAAGTTGATTCAAGTGAACTTTAAAACATATACTTCATAAACAATAATAGCTAGCATATGAAGCTACCCAATCCCAATAGCTAGCAAGCATATAAAGTGACCTAGTCCCTTATCCTTTATTGCCTAATTACATTGAGGGGAGTTTAAAAAAATGTTGGAGTGGAGAACAAAGAGATACTATCAGCCATATAGTAGATAGCTAACACAATAGATATAAAGAAATTACTCCGTAAACCTTAATTTCGAAGAACCAAAAAAATTGCAAAAATCAATACAACTTTTAGCGGAAAACTTATAAAAAGTCTCGATAGCTTAATATGGAATACCCACTTGTATGTATCTAGCTAGCAATTGTGCTTAAGATAGAATAGATATAGAGCAGATGTCTTACTTGAATACAGAGCAAAGATAAATTACCAAGCTAAGTATACAATCACAAAACATGAAATATTCATACCATATTCATACCATTACTAAAAATGACAAGAACATTACATCTTTACGAACCAAACCCATAGATTAATTTTTTTTATTAGAGTAGAAGCTTAAAGCTTAAAAACAATTTTAAAATTAGTCTTAAAGTGTATAAAACAGAAACCCTAACACAAAAAATCTCATATATGAAATACCATTAAAAAATAGAAAATTTTCATCCAAACAAATCAAAATTAGCAACGAAAAAAATGGAAGAAAATTACCTTATAGAGCTCTCTAATTGCATAATATCAGCCTTGCTATTTTCTACTTATCTAACTCTCCCAATGCCTTTTGAATAAATACCTTTACATAAATTCTCTTTAAAAAAATGATTATACTATGGTGAAGCACCAATGTAAAGTGGCATCAAATCTGGAGAAATCAAATTGGAAAACGTCACTAAAATCTGGAGAAATCATATGTTACTAAGATAAATCATGAAAGTAGCATCAAAATCCAAAGCAATGATTGAACCAACTAAATAAAACCCCTAAAATAGGTGAGTTGGATAGATGAATGAGAAAAAAAACCTAACACTAACAATTTTATTCACAGGCAGCTGCAATTGCAACTGAAACCCTAAAACTCAAATCATAAGCAGATTATACACATCAATTCAAGACCACGATGAGGTTGCACAGAAAAGAAAATAACTCAAATCTATCACAAGCTTCTAGTGAAATTTTGCAGTAAAATTTCACATTTTTTTACTATGGAATATCCTTCAGAACATCCAAAGAAGAAAAATCGAAAAAAAAACCCATGGAAAGCCATACCTAATAAGAGAAAGCAATGTCAAAAATTGGGTGAAAATAGCTATTAATTGGGGGAAAAAAATGTTTCATTTTTTAAAAAAATAATGAAAAAAGAAAAAACCTTCAAAACCCTGGATTATAATGGAGGAAAAACTCAGAACCCTAGAGTGTGAAAATGAAAAAAATTGGAAATAAACTCAAAACCATAGATCGTGAAAATGGAAAAAATACCTCAAAAAATGATGCTGCTTCAATGGAGCCCTTGGATCTCAGATTCGAATCAATAAGAGTGGCAGAAGAGAGAACCGAAGGCCATTCCAATGGTGATGTCGTTGATGAACTGAGGATGAAAAAAAGAAAAAGAAAAAAAAAATCTATGACTAGTCAAAATTATCACTCTTGAGAGCTCTTCCTCAAAGGTAAAAATGAAAAAAAAAAAAATTTCAAAACCCTAGCTTGTGAAAATGGAAAAAAATGGAAAAACTCAATAAATTCAAAGCAATAGATCGTAAAATGGAAAAAATACCTCAAAAAATGAAGCTGCTTCAATGGAGCCCTTAGATCTCAAATTCGAATAAAGAAGAGAGGCAGAAGAGAGAATCGAAGGCCATGCTAATGGTGATGTCGTTGATTAACTGAGGAAAGATGAGAGAATCGAAAATGGTGAAGTGAAGATGAGAATGGAAGAAGCAACAAAGAATGCTAGGGTTTTTGAGAGAGGAAGACGGAAGAAGCAAGACGTTTTTTTTTCATAAAGAAATAGTTGGGGGTGGAGTGATGCGGAGCAACCTGGAGCATTAGATGGGGTTGAGCAGCATTGACGTGGTGTAACCTGGAGCGTTGGATTCGTTGCTCAAACATTATAAGAATCCAATTTTAAGAGTACAGTGAAATTAAGAAAAACACATTTCAACTTCTCAATTATGGCCATTCTATGTGTTATCTAATTTGCAATTGAGGAAAAAAATTGATGAACAATGTACCATAAATATAGTAAATCAAACTAATAAAAAAAATATATATATAGATTTTCCTCTATCCTATAAGTTTAATTATCCTAAAAAAAATCATTCATAAATTTACTTCTCCTAAAAACCATTTCAGCACCAAACCCCACCATTTGGAGCAGCTCAACCTTTTTAATAGTAGCACCAACATCGTAAACTTGATTCAAATGAACATTAAAACATATACATCATAATCAATAATAGCTAGCATATGAAGCTACCCAATCCCAATAGCTAGCAAGCATATAAAGTGAGCCAGTCTCTTATCCTTTATTGCCTTACATTGAGGGGAGTTTAAAAAAATGTTAGAGTGGAGAACAAAGAGATACTATCAGCCATATAGTAGATAGCTAACACAATAGATATAAAGAAATTACTCCGTAAACCTTAATTCCGAAGAACCAAATAAATTGCAAAAATCAATACAACTTTTAGTGGAAAACTTATAAAAAGTCTCGATAGCTTAATATGGAATGCCCACTTGTATGTATCTAGCTAGCAATTGCGCTTAAGATAGAATAGATACAGAGCAGATGTCTTACTTGAATACAGAGCAAAGATAAATTACCAAGCTAAGTATACAATCACAAAACATGAAATATTCATACCATATTCATACCATTACCAAAGTAAGAACATTACATCTTTACGAACCAAACGCATAGATTAAATTTTTTATTAGAGTAGAAGCTTAAAGCTTAAAAACAATTTTAAAATTAGTCTTAAAGTGTATAAAACAGAAACCCTAACACAAAAAACCACATATATGAAATACCATTAAAAAATAGAAAATTTTCATCCAAACAAATCAAAATTAGCAACGAAAAAAATGGAAGAAAATTACCTTATAAAGCTCTCTAATTGCATAATATCAGCCTTGCTATTTTCTCCTTATCTAACTCTCCCAATGCCTTTTGAATAAATACCTTTACATAAATCCTCTTTAAAAAAATGATTATACTATGGTGAAGCACCAATGTAAAGTGGCATCAAATCTGGAGAAATCAAATTGGAAAACGTCACTAAAATCTGGAGGAATCATATGTTACTAAGATAAATCATGAAAGTAGCATCAAAATCCAAAGCAATGATTGAACCAACTAAATAAAACCCCTAAAATAGGTGAGTTGGATAGATGAATGAGAAAAAAAAACCTAACACTAACAATTTTATTCACAGGCAGCTGCTGTAACATCCCACATTTTAGCAAGGACGTTAACGGTGATAACATCGTAAACAGACAGTTACCAATCGATTTATAATACAAAAATATAACTAAAACTCATGGAAGTAATACTTATTATTAATAATAATGGAATCCCAATTACAAAAGGTTAAATAAACCAGATATCTAGTCCTAAAACTAGAAATAAAACTAATTGCAAGAACAAGAAAAGAAAATAGGGGCCTAGACGCTCAACAAATAATCCTACTTCTAGCCTCTATCCTGCTAACCTGCAAAATAAAAATTGGGGGTCCACCATCAGTGGTGAGTAACTAGACTGTCCTACTTAGAAGTAGGATCACATTATATAAAATAACAGGATAGAAGACACAGGGACAAAACTTACCAACAACGTACTTAACCACACATAAACCAACATCAAAGTTACGCAGCGGAAATAATATAATCATAATCAATCATCAATTATATCATAACTCAATAAACACGACATCTCAAGATCAATTCACAATAACAAGACTCCGCTCGGTCTACAACCGATAACATGACTAACAAATAAACAGACTTGCCCCGCTCAGTTCATCACCGATGAACCGATAGACCCGCTCAGTTTATCAAAGATAAACCGATAGACATGACCCGCTCGGTCTTTAACCGATAGACACGACCCGCTCGGTCTTCAACCGATAGACATGACACGACTCTGACTCTCAAACAATCACACAAGACTTGCCCCGCTCAGTTCATCACCGATGAACCGATAGACCCGCTCAGTTTATCACCGATAAACCGATAGACGCACGGTCTTCAACCGCTCGACACGACACGACTCGACAAGACTCGAAGGACTCCAAACAAAACATCAAACAAGTTCACACACACTCGTCATCATCATCACGCAACAATACGCCATTACTCAACATTCAACATCACGCAAATAATCAATCCAAAACAAGAACGCAACGAAAAGAAACAAAATCCAACCTTTGACAACTCAAAACACGCATAAAATACAAGAGAATACAACAAGGTTTGGTTTTTGGGTCCAATGACTCTAATTCACGCATGAAAAACAATAAAAAAATTCATTCTTGTTTCCTCCACTAAAATATAGGAGTTGAATTAGTCAAAACAATCAAGCTAATAACATTATCATGCTACTATAATAAAGAAAATCTTGTTGCTGCCCACTTCATCATGCGCCATTATCAACCTTACTCAACATTGATTAAGTCAACAATACAAATCAAGAAAACTAAACATCATGCTTTTGAGGGTACAAACATACACGCATAGCAAGAGCAAGAATTCAAGAAGTAACTAATTGATTTGATTCTCATACGGAGCATCACGACGGCAATCAACATAATAACAACTTCCATGATTATTCGAAATTAACATGACAAAACAAGAAATAAAACTATGCCTAAATCAATCACCATCATACGTTTAAGCAAGAACCCAATAACAAATCAAGAAACATCTAATCCTCATTATTCTATAGAATTCAATCCTAATCCTAAGTAGAAGGTTTAGTTACCTTAATTGAAACAAAACACACAAAAGCACGCCCATGATCCATGGGAAAAGAAAGAGGATAAAATAAAAGGTTTTGTTTTGAGTTTGATTAATATATGAAATAGGAGTAAAGGGTGGGTTATTATGATATAAATAGAATAAGGGTTTACTAGATTTTTAGGAGTTGGTTACTAGATAATAGGAATTGGTTACTAGATTTTAGGAGTTAGTTTAGGAAGTGAAATAAGAGGAAATAATAAGGGGGCCGGCTAGGGAGAAATAATAGGAGTTTGTTTCCTAAAATTTAGTGGGGTGGTTAGGGAAATAAAAATAGGATTTTTAGGTTTTACACAAAATAGATATGGATTGTTAATTATGGAAATTAAATTAAATTGATTAAGTAAAAGGAAAATATAGCAAGGGGCCGGTTTTAGGAGGAGTCAAACATGGGTTTTGGACCTGATCAATTAAATAAAAATTAAGTCTTAGGGCCTAAATCGGATGATTCGGATTTAAAGGCTTAATTTTACACAAAATTTTACGGCCCAAAAATCTGGGTCGTTACAGCTGCAATTGCAACTGAAACCCTAAAACTCGAATCATAAGCAGATTATACACATCAAATTCAAGACCACGATGAGGTTGCACAGAAAAGAAAATAACTCAAATCTATCACAAGCTTCTAGTGAAATTTTGTAATAAAATTTCACATTTTTTACTATCGAATATCCATCAGAACATCCAAAGAAGAAAAATCGAAAAACAAAACCCATGGAAAGCCATACCTAATAAGAGAAAGCAATGTCAAAAATTGGGTGAAAATAGCTATTAATTAGAGGAAAAAAAATGTTTCATTTTTTTAAAAAATAATGAAAAAAGAAAAAACCTTCAAAACACTGGATTATAATGGGGGAAAAACTCAGAACCCTAGAGTGTGAAAATGAAAAAAAAATGGAAATAAACTCAAAACCATAGATCGTGAAAATGGAAAAAATACCTCAAAAAATGATGCTGCTTCAATTCAATGGAGCCTTTGGATCTCAGATTCGAATCAATAAGAGGGGCAGAAGAGAGAATCGAAGGCCATGCCAATGGTGATGTCGTTGATGAACTGAGGATTAAAAAAAGAAAAAGAAACAAAAAAAATCTATGAATAGTCAAAATTATCACTCTTGAGAGCTCTTCCTCAAAGGTAAAAATAAAAAGAAAAAAAAAAATTCAATACCCTAGATTGTGAAAATGGAAAAAAATGCAAATAAATTCAATCAACTCAAAGTAATAGATCGTAAAATGGAAAAAATACCTCAAAAACGAAGCTACTTCAATGGAGCCCTTGGATCTCAGATTCGAATCAAGAAGAGAGGCAGAAGAGAGAATCGAAGGCCATGCTAATGGTGATGTCGTTGATTAACTGAGGAAAGATGAGAGAATCGAAGATGGTGATCGAAGTGAAGATGAGAATGGAAGAAGCAACAAAGAATGCTAGGGTTTTTGAGAGAGGAAGACGGAAGAAGCAAGACGTTTTTTTTTTCATAAAGAAATAGTTGGGGGTGGAGTGATGTGGAGCAACCTAGAGCATTAGATGGAGTTGAGCAACATTGACGTGGAGTAACCTGGAGCGTTGGATTCGTTGCTCAAACATTATAAGAATCCAATTTTAAGAGTACAGTGAAATTAAGAAAAACACATTTCAACTTCTCAATTATGGCCATTCTATGTGTTATTTAATTTACAATTGAGGAAAAAATTGATGAACAATGTACCATAAATATAGCAAATCAAACTAATAAAAAATATATATATATAGATTTTCCTCTATCCCATAAGTTTAATTATCCTAAAAAAAAAATCATTCATAAATTTACTTCTCCTAAAACCATTTCAGCACCAAACCCCACCATTTGGAGCAGCTCAACCTTTTTAATTAATAGTAGCACCAACATCGTAAACTTGATTCAAGTGAAATTTAAAACATATACTTCATAAGCAATAATAGCAAGCATATGAAGCTACCCAATCCCAATAGCTAGCAAGCATATAAAGTGAGCCAGTCCCTTATCCTTTATTGCCTAATTACATTGAGGGGAGTTTAAAAAAATGTTAGAGTGGAGAACAAAGAGATACTATAAGCCATATAGTTGATAGTTAACACAATAGATATAAAGAAATTACTCCGTAAACCTTAATTCCGAAGAACCAAAAAAATTGAAAAAATCAATACAACTTTTAGTGGAAAACTTATAAAAAGTCTCGATAGCTTAATATGGAATACCCACTTGTATGTATCTAGCTAGCAATTGTGCTTAAGATAGAATAAATACAGAGAAGATGTCTTACTTGAATACAGAGCAAAGATAAAATACCAAACTAAGTATACAATCACAAAACATGAAATATTCATACCATATTCATACCATTACCAAATGACAAGAACATTACATCTTTACGAACCAAACGCATAGATTAAATTTTTTATTAGAGTAGAAGCTTAAAGCTTAAAAACAATTTTAAAATTAGTCTTAAAGTGTATAAAACAGAAACCCTAACACAAAAAATCACATATATGAAATACCATTGAAAAATAGAAAATTTTCATCCAAACAAATCAAAATTAGCAACGAAAAAAATGGAAGAAAATTACCTTATAGAGCTCTCTAATTGCATAATATCAGCCTTGCTATTTTCTCCTTATCTAACTTTCCCAATGCCTTTTGAATAAATACCTTTACATAAATCCTCTTTAAAAAAATAATTATACTATGGTGAAGCACCAATGTAAAGTGGCATCAAATCTGGAGAAATCAAATTGGAAAACGTCACTAAAATCTGGAGAAATCATATGTTACTAAGATAAATCATGAAAGTAGCATCAAAATCCAAAGCAATGATTGAACCAACTAAATAAAACCCCTAAAATAGGTGAGTTGGATAGATGAATGAGAAAAAAAAACCTAACACTAACAATTTTATTCACAGGAAATTTTTAAGAATATAAAATATGGAAAAATGCATGGAAAAAATATCTAAAATTCCTAAAAAAACTGGAAAATTATAAATAAATCCCGTAATCATCGCGAATCCTAATAATCGCTTCCAAGGTAGTTTAATCATTGTTTAGGTAATTATTTGAGGCATATCATGTATTTTGATCGTCAATTCCCCTTAGTTGGACCTCATGACAACACGATACTTTCATCATAAGTCTCTACAATGGGGAGACATATTTAGGTGTCTACAGAAGCCCCCAGTTTGACTGAGTTTAGAGAGACGAAAGTCTCGTAAGACGAAAGTCAAAGTATTCCTGTCGGGATGGAGAATTACTCAATACATTTTGCAACCTTGAGTCACCCTTTTTAACGCCGGGATCTGCAAAATAAATGTTAGTTTTACATGCAACCGTGCTCCATGCGGTTTAATCCCTTAGAAGCGCCTGGATCCTCGGGATGATGGAGGACGAATCATCCAGTTCTTCTGGATGTGCTTGGATCCTGTTATGGGACAAAAGTAAGCATAAACTCTTGGTAGAAAACGTGACGAGTCAAGAGTAAGCATAAATTCTTGATAAAAAGTATGATGTGTGTTTGGGTCGGCATAAACCCACGAGAAAATATATGAAACTAAGAGTATGTATAAACTCTTAGAGAAAGAAACAAGAGTAAGCATAAACTTTTGAGACATCGAGGTAAGCATAAACCCATATGAAAAATGATGTGCTAAGAGTAGGGATAAACTCTTAGAAGAGAATCAGGAGTAAGCATAGAATCTTGAGAGATAAGGTAAGCATAAACCAATGAGAATTTGATGTACTAAGAGTAAGCATAAACTGTTCGAGGAAGAGTTAAGAGTAGATATACACTCTTGAGAGATGAGGGTAAGCATAAACCCGTAAGCAAGGATGTTGTGTTAAGAATATGCATAAACTCTTAGAGGAAGAATCAAGAGTAAGTATAAACTCTTGAAGGATGAGGGTAAGCATAAACCCATAAGCCAAAGTAATGTGCTAAGCATAAACGTTTATGTAACAGCCCCGGAAATTCGGACCTTTTTCTTCCTTTATAAAACTTAAATTTTACCAAAAACCTTAGCCCGAATTTCTAGAGTTGCTACTCGTACGCCCACCTCTGATAAGAAATGGGTATACGAATAAGTAAAAACAGGATCGTAATGTTTTCAAATTCCAAAGCGGATTTTATTCATAATACCAAAGCCGTACAAAGTTTAAATCCAAAACATTAAAAGTTAAATAACCCATTACAATTTGTTCTGCTAAAACATAAAGGTTATGATCAAATGGTTTAGCTAATCTCAACAAATATTCCTCGTCATCCTTAAACAGGTATGCCATCCATACTACTCACCTGCATAAAACCCCGAAGGAAAACAATAAACAAACAATAACACAAAAATAAGAAAAACTGAGTATGATCGACTCTACCCCGTAAAACGGGTTTTAGTTTAAAAACAGTTAACACAAAAGAAACATCAAGCATTAAATGAACCATGATTAACCAATTCACAAATTTTAGAGCTATTATTATTCCAGATTATTAATTGGGAAAGTGAACGCGATAGGGCCTCTTTCATCTCGTCTCGGACTTTTCGGCCTGGCCCGTAGCTTGTCGACAGAGTGCGTAAC
Source organism: Salicornia ramosissima (assembly GCA_951394345.1). Lineage (NCBI taxonomy): Eukaryota > Viridiplantae > Streptophyta > Magnoliopsida > Caryophyllales > Amaranthaceae > Salicornia > Salicornia ramosissima. Next base: position 35,411,535 of record OX596237.1, on the reverse strand, counting down.
ACCCTGAAAATTTCCTACTTGAAAACTCTAAATATTATTTAAAATTAGGACATAAAATATTCTTGAAAAGAAATTTCCAAAGCATTACCTGCCATGTGTAAAAACGTTTTGGCTTATTCAGAATTTTACAGCGGAAAAAAACTTAAATCGAACTTGATCTCAAAAATAAAGCTAACTAGTTAAAGCTTACAGTCTAGTAAAATTTTAAAGAAAATTTTGCCACTAACCACCTAATAATTGTTGTCAACAACTACCATAATTTTTTTTATGGGTTTTTCTCAGTTATACCCATGAGGTATTGGAATTTCCCACTTGTAGCCACAAATTTTGAAAATTCTCTGTTATACCCATGAGGTTTGTAAGAAAGTTTTAACTATAGCCAAAAAAAAAATTATAGGTCATAAACATTAGCACCGTTTACTTTGCAAAAAAAGGTGGAGGCGTGGTGGACTTTTGTTAGGTTAATTTGGTAGTTGTGGGGGTGAAAATTAGTGTTAGTTTGTTGTTAACGACTTAACCATGTTAGCTATTATTATGTTTGCTGGCTACCGTTAAAATTTTTTAAAAACGTCATGGGTATAACTGAAATTTTTCAAAATTCATGGCTACAACTGGAAAATCCCAATACCTCATGGGTATAACTGAGAATAACCCTTTTTTTATTTAATTTAACTACCAAATATAAGTTATAAAAAGTTGCAAACCACCACCTATTTTTAACACCATTAACTCAAATCACATTTAAATCTTAATTAAACCACTTAAACCTTAATTAAATCACTTAAACCCTAATTAAATCACTTAAACTTAATTAACACATTTTTAAAATTAAAAATATATTAAAAAATCTGGAAAAAAAAGAAAATTAAAAAAATCTGGAAAAAAAACCCCTCAACCACCCCTCCCCTCCACCACCAGCACTGCCGCCACCTCCCCCACCCCCACCGGCAGTGCAGACCCCTCCCCCTCCCCACTGGCACACCCCAACCCCGATTAGGTATAGCACCCCCACCACCAGTCATTTTTTTTCTTTTTGTCTGATTTTTATTTCTCAATTTTTTTTCTTAATTTTTCTTTTTTTTTTAATTTAAAGAAAAATAAATCAAGGGTCAATCAAATCGTGACACGTGTCACAAACTAACGGTAAACTAACGACGTTAGCATATTCCGTTAATTTTTCATGGGTAGGTGGTGGTTTACAACAAAACATAACTTATTTGGTAGTTAAATCAAATAAAAAAATTTATGGTAGTTGTTGACAACAATTACCACTTATTAGGTGGTTAGTGGCAAAAATTTTCAATTTTAAAACCTTTAATTAGAAAATAATTGTTATTTGAAATAAATGAAATAACATTTTAAGATAAGCTCAAATACAATAATCGTAAAATCTCTCTTCACACCGATCCCAAGACCATGCGTATGCTGAAAACTTGAACTTCACATCATCAAGCTAACATGTGCAATTTTGCTCCCCAATAATACAAGTGTATATATTGGTTCATCACAGGGTCATTAAGGCGAGGGCCATGACCAAAGAAGACACACACAAAGCACGTAATCAGCAAAAGCTGAGTACATATATACAACAAGATATGCACATATAATGTATCAAGATTAAGTGATGCAAATGATAACTTGCCAAACACTCTACATGATCAATTCCCATACATTCCTAGACTCTATCAGTTTATAAGGAGATTTGGATTCAACATCGAACGAGTTTTTGAAGATAAGTAACTATGCCCTCTAGGGCCCCACTCAGTTGCAAGTCGAGTGGTAAAACTGTGCTACTTTAAAGTGACGGGATCCTAGGCCAAAAATAATAAAAATAAACAAGGGTGAACAACGTCTTGTACCCCTCGTAGGAAGTTATTTAGCTCCCCCATATGTTCATACTCAAGGTGTATACATTCCAAGAGTTTTGGTGTGAATCCTCTTTCGCTTTACGTGATTTATCATGTTTATTTAATAATCGTGAAAACTCACCCCATACCAGACATTACACAACCTGATGAATCAAACAACACATTTTCCGTTTTTAAGGTCCCTTATAACTAGCCGATCACATAACCCATTTTTAATTATCTGAGCTTGCCTATGCCCAATCCAACAATGTGGTTGGGTTAAACCTTTATCCTTGTCTCAATCTCCCAAAGGGAGTGAGTAAAAATAATACCTAGACTCAACAGGTGAGTAACAACATATTCCTCACATCGTGAAGGATTATACAACTAAATAAATTTCCTTTTCCAAACTACATGCATCCATACATATATATGCATAACATTTCATCACAGTCCACATAATTTCCTAATCATGTTACTACTTTAGAAAATAAGTCTTGCGTACATACGTACCTGGTATAGTATACTCTATTAGCCACAGTTAACTGAATTCCTTGAATTCAAAGTCTCCTACAATAAAATATGGGACTAATTAATTCCTTTGAACATATAAACTATCCTAAGTATATATTACAAAATTCCAGCTTCTATAAAATTCCAAAATTATATTTTTGTGTTCTCTTAACAAAATAAACATTGGGTAATAATTTAAATAATCGTAATATGGCCTTAGCGTACAACAATAAAATTTTCAACGCGTATAAAATTATTTAAAACCCCTTTTAAAATGTTCAAAACGCGAATTTTAAAGTTCTAACGCTACCCGATACCTCCTAATCACTACCGCACACAAAACAACTATTTCTAAAAAAAACCTTTACTTTAAGACACTTTAATTAAAATCACAACAACTTAAAACTTTCAAAAACTTCATGAAAGCAAAACTAAAAGCCCAAAAAAAAATCATATAAAATTAAATAGAAATCATATATTAAACTATAGGGCATTAATAACCGGAAAATAACCATTTAACCCTCTTTTAGAAAAATTTCAGCAACTGTAAAATAGTTCAAACACCTCTTTAAACCTCCAAAAATCCATATCTTATGGTTTAAAAGTTTGTAAAATCAAGTACCATCATATATAAATTAACCTTAGTGTATAGAATCGTAAAACACATCACTTAAACAAGTTTATATAAGGGTATGATAACAATACTCAAATCTGAAATTTTCAATAAATATAAGCAAAACAATTTTTTTTTTAGTTTTTATAAATAGATCTATGATTAAGATTAAAACAGGCATAAACAACACATAAAAGATCAAAATTCTAGGGTTTAAATAAATTTTTAAACAATACATTCAAAATCTAAAATTCAAACCCTAACCAACACAAAAATCAGAATTAAAATCATCAAAATGTACCCAAACCCATACATGAATCATAATATAAATTCAGATTTAAAACTAATTAAACACGATTAATCCAAGATATATAAAAATTAAAAGAAAGAAATCCTCTTTTTTTTATAAAACAGTACCGCAGCGAGAGGGGCGACAGGCGGCCGGCTGCAGCATGGTTAGCGTTAAGGGCGGCGGTCGTCGACGCTCGTCAGGGCAGTGGTGGCCTCCAGTGGTGGTTTCGGCCTGTGCGTGGAGAAGAAAACTGAATATATATATTTTTTTAGAGCAGAACCTCACGCAGGGTAGCAGAGGTGGTGCGGCTCCAGCGCGCGTCAGCGGGGGACCACCGGTGGCAGCGACGACATGGTGGCAGGTCCTCGGGCTGGTGGTGGCGTTGCCAGTTGCTGCTGTTGTTGTTCGTTGTTTTCCCCCTTTTCTTCTAGAGGTGATCATGGGCCGGGCCGGGCCGGGTTCGGGCTGGGCTGATGCATAAAAATCAAGCCCATAAAGCGGGCCGGGTTTGGGCCCAAATTTCTTAGCCAAAGCCCGAAAATTTAGTGCGGGCTTGGCGGGCTTTTCGGGTTTTTTCGGGCCGGGGCTAAAAAAGTAACAAAAAAGTCTAATTTTAAATGTCCAAGGCCCGCACGAAAAAAAAAAAAATTGGGCCGGGCTGGGCCCAAATGCGGGCCTAATTTTCATGTTTATTGTTTATTGTTTATTGTTTCACGGGAGATAGTGTTATTCCCGTAGGAACACTGCAAGAGGGGGGGTGAATTGCTGTGTGGAACTTATAGCACAGATTTTTGTCAGAATTGAAAACCTAAAGGAACTTTGAGAAAAACGAAATGTAAAGAGTCAAATTTCAACGAGAAAAACTTCCTGGCCCACGGAAGAAAAACTCCACTTTTATATAAAGGCCTTGTAAACTATTACAACCCTAATTTCTCTCTGGACCTCGTGAGTTCCTGTAGGAACTTACGATTCTATTCTCTTTCTCTCTTTCTTTTTCTTTCTCTTTCTCACGACTCTTTCTTCTCTGTTCTCTCTAAGTTCTCACACATTTCTCTTCTCTTTTCTCTCAATTACAACTCAAATAATAACTCTAGTATATTGAAATGCATGTAAAACTGGATTGGAACTTAGGAACTTTTGACACAAACTCTAAGTAATATAAATCTGAAAGTGTGCTCTCTTGTTGTGTGTGTTCTAAATCAGAATTATATGTGTGTATATATATAAATGAATGGTTATAAAATTGCTTGGAGAAGAAGCCTAAATAACCACCCATAACCCCATATACACGTCCACCACTCTCACTCACACACCACTAACTTTGACTAACTTAAACAACCCACTAACTTAATTAATAACCTAAAAATCAGAAATAATAAATTAAATAAATTACCTAAAAATAGATTAATTAATTAATTAAAAAATAAAAACTAAAAACCGGTTTTTTTCTTTTTTTATTTTTTTCCGAAAATTTCTTTTTTTTAAAAAAATTCTAAAACTTTAAATTAATTTTTAAAACTAAAAATAAACTAATAAAAAAAAAGAAATCAGAATTAAAAAACAACTAACCTAATCCTAAAATTAAGGACACTAATTTGACTACTAACTAATTCAAAAACACCTACCCACTATTCCTAAAAATGGGCTGCACTAATCCAGTCAGTCTTTGACCATTTTAAACAGATTAAAACAGTCAAGGAGTGATTTAAACAGTCCCTAAAAAATAGCAACTGTCGTGGACTAAAGTAACTAACAGATTCGACACAAGTTCCTCTGGGAACATGACCCAGAGTTCCTCTGACAGGCACGACTGAGTTCCAACCAGACTTAAATGCATTAATATACTTACATTTACCCTAGAACATTATATTATAACATTCATGGATGATTCTCTTCTCTTTAACAAGTAATTCGTTGGAATACTTGAAGTTCTTCTCATGTTCCTTGCTGAATTCTCTTCAGGAACTTCTCTGATTTCTCTGTAGAAACTTGACAGCAACATCTTCGATTCATGATTCGAACCTTCACTTGAATCACCATCTTGTTTCTTCAAATGATTGAATCTTCATGCTTGAATCTTCAATGCTTATTTATCTTCAAGATCTAAAATTCTCCAAGAACTTAAAGATACTTATTAGTACTTAAGTTTGAGGTTTATGTCATCATCAAAACATGAAAGGAATATGTCAACAATTTCCCCCTTTTTGATGATGACAAACCAAGGCAAACTTAATGGAAAATAATTAAGAACTAAATTAAACTACCAAAGGTATATACATCTTAACTCCACATGGAATCAAGAAAGTTAGTTAACTATTCACAAGTTAGTAAATTATTCACAAGTTAGGAACTTCATTTCATATGAGAATAAGATGAAAAATAAGACGAAAAAGAATAAAGTTGGTTTGCCAATTATGCTTCCCCCTTTTGGCATCATCAAAATCAAAATCATCACGCCTCAAACATTTTTCATCACAGCACCATTAAACCAGTAATGGCAGATACCTGATCTCTAGAATACGAAAACAACTCAAGTAGCAATCTAGCAATATTAGTCATCATAATAGCATCAAGGATGAAATTAGCAAAATATAGCATATATATATATATGTTCCAAGGACAAAAGAAAAATAGAAAGTAGCTACTACCCGACTACTAAGACGCAAAAGAAAGAAAGAAAATGTCAAAGAAGAAAATAAAATAAAACCTAAACCATGTTCATAAATTATAACCAAAACGAAGTGAGTGCAAAAGAATTAATGTAAATGAGGTAAGAAGAGGCTAGGTGGCAGGTTAAGCATCATCAGGAACTTTCGTGGGGGGAACATTAGCAGATGCTCCAGAAGTTCCTGTAGTATCATCAGGTGAAGTTCCAGCAGCAACTTTAGCTCTTGGAGGCACCCCATGATTTCATTCATTCCCTTTCTACGAAGTAGTAACCATGCCACTCAAAGGCTATCTTAACATGAATGTTTTCCCCTCAATATCTTCTTAATAGTCCTTTAACATCTCAAGTTCCTTCAGAATTTTCAGAAGGACTTCCTCCTCTACTTATTCCTTCAGAATTTTCAGCACTAAGAACAAGTAATTTTACTACACTCCTATCATCATCAACATCTAAATTCACAGTATGGACCTCTCCTTTTTTTTTTTTTTTTTTTTTTTTTTTTTTTTTTTTTGTCCAACAAACCCAACTTCAATTCATCAAGGGTTGATCTTTAAATACATTGTTCCTTGTTTTTTTTTCATCCCTAATTTCAATTCCCGTACATCTCGAGTAGAACATTAAAGCTTAATAGTTGAATCATCTACTTCTTTTCTTTGCTTGGATTCCCCCTTAGATGATGCTAGGGTTTTGATCTTGTTGTGTAGGTTCTTTGGGTTTGATTGGAAGAGTTGGTAGTAGAGGAAAAATAATTGAAGGTTCATGAAGTTTTTTTTTTTTTTTTAATTTAAAAAATGGATAAAATGAATGTGGTTTTGGAGATAGATAGAAAATGACGTGAGTGAGAGAGAGAGGAATAGGTGGATGGCTTGAGGAGAATAAGAGTAATTTGTTTAGCTAGTAAAACATTCTCCCATTTACTCTCCTTATTTTTAGGTAGAGGTTTAAACAAGGTTGAATTAATCAGTTATAAAATTTTGAACATGATGACTCTTCTAAATTGACTCTCCTAATGGGTAGATTTCTTTAGCTACAAAAGAAAAATAATTTGTGGAAAATAAAATTAATTTGTGGAAAAAATAAATTAATTTGTGGAAAATAAAATGAAAATAAATTAATTTGAGGAATAAATTAATTTATATAAAAAAGAAGAAAGAAAGAAAATAAGAATTATTGGAACATATTAATGCACACATTTAATTTATCATCCAAATAGCAGTCATGAAAATAAGAGTAATATTGATAGACATTTACGAGTATAAATCTCAAATTCCATCAGGAACATGCTTTCGCACCATAATTGCAATGAAAATTATTCTAGGAACTTTAATAATTAAGTTGACGTACCTGGAGGAACTTCTTAGCAACTTACTTTAATTTGATCATCCCAAGTTCCATCCGCAATTTCTCATATCTTTCTCTATTCAATGGCTTAGTTAATATGTCAGCAATTTGATCTTCAGTTTGACAAAATTCAAGTTTTATCAGACCTTTTTCTACATTGTCCTTTAGAAAATGATGACGTATGTGAATGTGTTTCACACGTGAATGGTGAACTGGATCCTTTGATATACAAATGGCACTAGTATTATCACAATATATAGGAATACAATTATAATTAATACCAAAGTCCCTTAGTTGTTGTTTTATCCAAAGCAGTTGTGAACAACATGCAGCAGCTGCTACATATTCGGCTTCTGCAGTGGATAGAGCAACTGTGTTTTGCTTCTTGGAACTCCAAGAAACTAAACACGTTCCAAGGAACTGAACCATACCTGAAGTGCTTTTCCTATTCACCAAATCACCGGCATAATCTGCATCAGCAAATCCCTTGAGTTCAAACGTGTCATTGTGAGGATAGAACAAAGTTAGATCATCAGTTCCTTTCAAATATCTCAATATCCTCTTGACTGCAGTGAGATGTGACTCCTTTGGATTTGCTTGGAACCTAGCACATACACCAACACTAAAAGAAATATCTGGTCTACTAGCAGTTAAATACAATAAGGAACCTATCATGCCTCTATATTGCTTTTCACTCACACTAGTTCCTTTGGGATCTTCATCCAATCTGGTGTTAGTTCCCATAGGAGTGTGATTTATTTTGGATGTTGCCATCCCAAATTTCTTTAGCAGTTCCTTTATGTATTTTTGTTGATGAATATAAATTCCCTTTTCAGTTTGCTTTATTTGCAAACCAAGAAAGAAATTTAACTCACCCATCATGCTCATCTCGAATTCCTTGCTCATTAAATTTGCAAATTCCTGACACAAAGATTCGTTAGTAGCACCAAATATTATATCATCTACATAGATTTGGACAATGAGAAGATCAGTTCCTTTAGATTTTAGAAATAAAGTTTTATCAACTTTTCCTCTTTTAAATTCATTTTCCAAAAGGAACTTGGACAACCTCTCATACCATGCTCTAGGAGCTTGCTTCAACCCATAGAGAGCCTTGTCAAGCTTATAGATATGGTTAGGAAATTTAGAGTTTTCAAAACCAGGAGGTTGTTCCACATAGACTTCCTCACTTAAAAATCCATTTAAAAAAGCACATTTAACATCCATTTGATATAATTTAAAACCCATGAACGAGGCAATAGCAATTAAAATTCTAATAGCTTCTAATCTTGCTACCGGAGCAAATATTTCTTCATAATCTATCCCCTCTTGTTGATTGTATCCTTTTACAACTAACCTGGCCTTGTTCCTGACGATCGTGCCATGTTCATCTAGCTTGTTCCTGAACACCCACTTCAATCCAATTACCTTTTGGTGTTCCGACTTTGGTTCAAGGTGCCATACCTTGTTCCTTTCAAACTGATTGAGTTCATCCTGCATGGCTAGTATCCAATCTGCATCCTCAAGTGCTTCTATGTGATTTCGAGGCTCAATGATGGATAGGAACACACTATGGGCACAGAAGTTCCTGATCTGAGTCCTGGTCTGTGTTCCTTTCCCTATATCACTTATGATAAGATCAAGAGGGTGGTACTTCTGATATTTCCAAGGTTTTGGTTCAAAGTCTCTGATTGGAACTGGTCTTTCTACAGTCTCTTCAGGAACTCTGATCTCTTCTTCTAAGTTCCCCTCAGTCTCTGGAACTTCCCCCTGAGTTCCTTCAGGAACTGGCTCTTCTTGTCTTTCAACATGAGGTTGTTCTTCTGGGATATTTGCTCTTTCTTTATTATTGGATGTTAACTCTTCTTCATCTGGATCCTTTCTGACCAAGCCTATTTCTAAATCCTCAAGTTCCTGCAAAATGTTAGTATCACTATTTACATAAGGGTTAGTTTCATCAAATAAAATATGTACACTTTCCTCGACACTTAATGTCCTCTTGTTATAGACTCTATATGCTTTACTATCAGTGGCATATCCTAGGAACACGGCTTCATCACTTCTCTCATCAAACTTCCCTAAGTTCCTTTTACCATTATTGTGCACGAAGCACTTACAACCAAAAGATCTCAAGTGAGAAATGTTAGGTTTTCTTCCTTTCATTAGTTCATAGGGAGTTTTGTTTGTGATGGGTCTTAACATGATTCTATTGATTATATAGCATGCCGTATTAACGGCTTCAGCCCAGAAGTTCCTAGGTAATCCACTTGCAATGAGCATTGTTCTTGCCATGTCTTCTAAAGTCCTGTTTTTCCTCTCCACAACACCATTTTGCAATAATATGTTAAACCAGCTTGGTTAGTATCACTATTTACACCATTTTCCCGGGTTTCACTCAAATCCTAAAACTTCACTTAAAACCTATTCGGCTCTGATACATCCTGTGACGACCCGACTCGCTTAAACCAGCGCGGAAGAAACCGCCGAGTCAAATTGTCGATCTAACAAACAAACTCACTAAAAATTAAAACAAAACCTCGAAAATATTATTACTATATCCCAAAACGTACAATACCCACAAGTTGTACAATACTAATCCCAAACGTATCAATACTAGAAAATAACTCCAAACACTGTCAGAGTCAAAACACACTAAAGATAAATGTATAAGTCCAAACTATGAACATAACATAGTCTAACAACAATCATGGATACACATAGTCTAACAACAACATAGTCAAAACATAGTCAAAACACACTAGAACGACACTCGCCCAACCAATAGATAAGTAACACAATCATGATCAAAATTACCTGAAAAATAACAACAATCCACTATCAGTGGCGAACAACATAACAGTCCCACCATAACATGGATACACATAATCAAAGAACAAATCAAACAACACACATCAGACTACCAACCAACATGTGATAAAAACGTCCAAAACATCAAAACCGTAAAACAAATCAATCTTAAATAATTCCAACTTAAAAATAATAAAAAAAACATCTTTGTCGCTACCATCTACATTTTAGACCGGGCTATGCACATACAAACGCTTCTTATGCGAATGAACTTTCTTACTATGCCAGGAATGAGAATCTTACTCCCAAACCCATAATCAAAATCAATTCTACTTCATAATCAATCTTTATCGAATCTTTAACAAATCTTTAAACCTTTCTTTAAACTCCTTAAACCTTTTTTTCAAAATCTTTATAAAACCCTACTAATCTTTAAACAATACTTTAAAATCATCAACAATCTTGCACTCTAAAAGAACATAAACTAACTTTCAAGATTTTCAAGACTCGATCTAGAACTCATAAAGAACTCAAAGAACTCATCATGAACCCATCAAGAACTCATCAAGAACTCATCAAAAACTCATCAAGAACACAACAAGAACTCAACAAGAACTCGAAAACCATACAAAACCACACGAAAAACTTCATACAAAAACCTTACGAAACTTCATCAAAAACATGCATGAAAACTTTACCCAAATCCTTACTTAAAATCACACATAAAATGATGAACAAACATCAGGAAATCATCCAACATTCATATTTAATCTACCCGATAATCATAGTATTCATACTAAGGTAAGAAGGTATGTTACCTTATTGAAGATCAAGCAAGTAAACACGAAAACTCGCTGCCCGGAAAACCCAAAGTGCACGGCTAAACCACGCACCACACGGCTCACACACACGGCACGGTTGCACGAACACGAGCACGACTCTTGCACACGGCACCACTCGACTTGCACGACTGCCCACTGCACGGCCACGACTCGGCTGCACCGACTCGAGCACGGCTCTACACGAACCACCACCATGAACCACCGTCTTCAACACGGCACCACACTCGAACCACACGACCCTTTTACAAGAACTCGACCTAAACGAATAACCCCAAAAATCCAACTCGAACTAGAAATCTTGATTGAAAATTATTGAGATTATGGTGTTAAAAGTCACTTAAAGATCAATAGTAATTAAATCTTTAAGTTTTGGAAGAGTTTGGATGATGAACAATGATTGGTGTTCAATCATCAAAAATGGCGTGTGACAATATGGCAAGGGAGAGTGTTTGGCTTTTTAATTGTGGCTAAGTGATGAGCAAGGATGCAAATGATGGCAAATGGGTTCAAAAGCTTTACTAACCCTTCTATTTATAGAAGTGGTTAAGGTGTGAACATGAAGCAAGTGGCAATTAGTCCTCTAATTACAAGGGGGGCCGCTTAATACAAGGCTAAATTGGGCCTTTTGGTGATCAATTGGGCTAATTGCACTCATGCATGATTAGACACGCTTAAATCGCATTTGGCCCAAAACATTATTTAACCAATTAGAAAATTAAATAATAAAATTCTAATTAATTAAATAATAATAAAATAAATAATAAACAACCAAAAATAGAAATAATCGAAATTATTCACATAAAATAAAAATAAATAGTCCAAATAAATTTTGGACCATAGATAAAATATCATAAATAAAAAATAAATCAAAGACAAAAACACCGAAAAATCTGGGCCATTACACTCTGACTAGGAAAGGCTTGGTATTTAAGATGACGAATATACGTGCCACACCTCCCTTTCCTGGGATTTCGATCATCTCAGTTCCAATTACGGTCACCTAGTACTTTCAATTATGGTATACTCTACTGGGTTTAAGGAATTGACGGCTGGCATATACTGATAACTGGAATTGACGGACAGTTATGCCGATAATTAAGGAATTGACGGCCGGTATGAGCACCATATAAAATACATAATAAATGATAATGAATTGTAACGACCCGTAATTTAGCAGCGTTGTTTTCGGAGAAAACAACAATCACAGATCATTAACTTCTAAAACTTCAAAGTTAGGTTCATAAACTACAGCGGAAGCTCTAAAACTTAATCATATTATTCATTAAAAACTGTTAGATAATCCCAAAATAAATATCAAACTAATATCCTTTACTATTACAAAATAAAGAATAGACTACTAAATCAAATAAACATAATCTAAACTAGTCATCGGGTCACTTCTAAGCTGGCTAGCTCACAATCCCAGCCCATACGTAGCCTAAACTCAATCACCACCTGCACCTGAAATAGAATGGGGGGTCCACAGTCAGTGGTGAGTAATTAGATTGTTCTACTTAATCAGTAGAACACAATTAGAAACATAATAATCAGAACAGATCATCTGAACTGTCGAACAAGTCATCATGCAAAGAAGTCAACAAGCAATCACATCAAGTACGCAGCGGAAAACAATCATATAAGTCATCCTTAACAAGACCTTCAGCTCAGCTCAACCAATTCTAGACTTCTAATTCTCATCAACGACTCTTCTTTTCTGTTCTTTCCCAATCAGGTGCTAATCCGTGACCAGTCATATGCTCGTAAGAGGTCAACCACGAAGATCTACTCCCCCCAACTTTCCTTGCTCATGCCGGGTCAACCACAAGGATCTACTCCCCAAGCACTGTGATCAAGAACTGTCCCCAATCCGAAGATAGGACAGTGGCTTCGACTATACCTATGTTCATGGCACATGAGACACTAGATAGGTGGTCACTTCATAGTTAATCATCTTTTCAATTCAATTCAATTCTGTTCTGTTCTATTCCAATCCTCAATTTAATTCCTTATCGTCATAGCTTAACTTCTAATCCAATCTTGTTCATCTTAACTTGACTCAAACTCCAAACTAAACTTATACCACTCGAAAATGACCAACGTCATGCGGAAAAATAATGCAGAAATACTTGGAAATACGTACAAAAAATACATACGGAATGCGTACGAAAATACGTACAAAATACATACAGAATACGTACAAAGATATGTACAAAAATACGTACAAAAATACATACAGAATGCGTACGAAAATACGTACAAAATACATACGGAATACGTACAAAAATACGTACAAAAATACATACGGAATACGTACAAAAATACGTACAAAGTACGTATAACAATACGTATACAATACGTATACAATACGTATAAAAGACCTGCAGAATACGGTTAGAAATACATACAATATACGTATACCATACAGTCACAAATACACGAAATTCATACTATACACATATACAAAGGAAACCTTCCCCTGAAATACTTATCTTGTCATATCTTACCCATAACCCTTCATTTATTCATATTATTACTTTCCTTCATATTGCGACTTATCCATATTAATTCCTTTTAATGGTAATAATTATGATGCTTCCTAAAATTACCTTTTAATAATATTGTAAGTCAAAAGTTAAACTAAAATGGATCAAATAAAATATGAGACCACACAACATTTTAATCTAAAATTAATAATTAAATAAATTCATCATATCATCTTATAAACATTTCAATAAATCATATAAAATGACAATTAGCTACAAAAGTTACCTAATACATGATAAAAATCCTATTTTCCATATTTCACATCACTCGACAGTTTGGAGAAATAATACCAAAACTAACACTTTAAATTAATTAAATACCTTTATCAATAATTAAATAAATTATGCAACAACATCAAGACATCAAGATTAATCAAAAACAAGATCAAAAGTTAATCCTTTAACTGTATAACATCACACGGCAATTATAGGGCCAAGATATATCAAGAACATTTCAAGAATTAATAATAACATGTTTTAATAATTCAATCACCCTATTTTACACAATCTGATTTTTAAAGATTTAAATTAAGAACAACCGTCTAAGGGTCTCGAATAATCTGGAAATTTTGATGGAAGCTAAATATAGGTTCAAGGTTTAACGTGCATAAATTTTGTTCAAAAATAACGTCTACTATTTTTGAGGAATTTTGTAACTAACAAATCAGATTAGGCTGTAATCAGTTTCAGATTTTTCTGCCATAGCAAACGAACTTTAAAAACTACGAAAATTTAACACAAGCTGTAAAACACTATTACTGACTTCCACCTAAAATTTCGTAGCCATCCGAAGTGATTAAGTATCTTAATAAATTCGTAAACTAAATTTGGACAGTTTTACCGGTTTGAAAGATTAAATTATTATAAGCAATAAAAGGACGAATTTTGCCACGAAATAAATCATGATTCATAATAAAAAAGTAAAGAAACTCCCTAAAACTATTCTAAGCAATCCTACAATGTTCTAAACAATTCCAAACCATATTCTAAAAACTATGAAACTAATCTATCCTAAAGATTAAGTAAAAGCAATCCAATTACCTAATATTGATGGTGAATGGTTCGATCTTTAAAGGCTAAAGGTTGAACTTTCTTTAATGAAGGTGTTTGAATTGATAAAGTGAAGGAAGTATTTGTGTGGCGAAAAGGAGGAGTTTTATTTGTACTTTTTATTTGTAGTTTAGTTTTTAAAATAGGTATAATTTAGTATTTTAGGTTGAAAGAATAAAATAAAACAATTAGATGGAGGATAAAAATTAGATATTTGGTTGGGGTCAAAATAGATATGGTTAGAGTTATTGGTTAGAAAAATATAATAAAACAATTTTAATGGAAGGGGAAAGGAGTCGTGTGGAATGAATCAACAAGAGGGTAGTTCTCTTCCTAAACTTTAGTAAGGAAGTTAGGATAAAAATCAGATTTTTAGGAAGGTTCAAAAATAGATATAGATTACGAGTTTAGGTTGTAAATAGAATAGGATAGAAATGGATAGATAAAAGAAATTAATAAGGGGGTCGTGGGTTTAACAAAACAAGGGTTTGGGCTTTGGCCCTATTTAGCAAGACAAGATAAAAAGATTGAGCTCAGGTTTGATGATTGGGCTAAAGTAAGGTCAAGGTGAAATAATTAGATTGCTACAACCAATTTAATAATTAATTAAATAATAATCAATTAAATAATTAATTAATTAATTAAGAAAAAATTTAAAATATCCCGAAATTTCGGGGTATTACATGAATGATGTTAATGAACTTGAAAAGTTAATAACCTATGAAGTAACCGCCCATCTAGTGGCTAAAGTGCCATGAACATGGGTATAGTCGAAGCCACTGTCCCTTCTGTGGTGTTGGGGCAGTTCTGGATCCCAGTGATCGGGAAGTAGATCAAAAGTGGTTGACCCGGCATGAGACAAGGAAAGTTGGGGAAAGAGTTAAGGTTTTCCCCTACGAGCATATGACTGTCACGGATTAGAAGCCTAAAGTGAACTGGAACTTGAAAGTTAAAGACATGAAATTCTAGAGTCTAGAGTCAGTACTAGCTTGAAGGGAGGGTCTGGTCATAGTTGGTCTAGTGTATTATGTTTCCGCTACGTATCTTGAGAATTGGAGATATTGTTATGTTAGTGTTGAACTCGTCGACTTGTGTGGACTTTCTGTTTGACTTGTTCTGATTATTTTATGTCTAATTGCGTTCTACTATTAAGTAGAACATTCTAATTACTCCCCACTGGCTGTGGACCCCCCAATCCCCTTTCAGGTGATGAAGAGGAATAAGCCGGGTGTTAGCGAGGGTTGGTATTTCAGACCATTAACCACTTTTAAAGGCTGTTTCAGACCATTAAATACTACTAATTCGACCATAAACATACTTAGGTTAACTATAGTTAGTTTTTTCGGGTAACCACTGTTGACTAAATAAAAAGAAAAAACCGATTTTATGGTTGTTAATGTACTAAAACAACCTTTAAAAGTGGTTATTGAATTCCATTAAAAATGTAGGTATACCAGTGGGATTTTTTAAGAATCAAGTATACCACTGAGAATACGCAAATTCTCAGGTATACCAATGAGAATAATCCTAAACGATTTCCAATAATAATTGACTAAGTGGTTGAGCTTCCGCTTTCGTTTTAAGTTTTGATCATTATAATTTCGTTTATTAATGATCCGTGTTGTTGTTTTCTCCGAAAACAACGTTGCTAAAATACGGGCCGTTACATTAGGTCCTAGTTCCTTAGGATTTATCTTTCCCCTTTTGATCAGAGTTGACTTTGTTAATCCTTAGTGTACATAAGCAGGGGTGGTTAATATTTAATTTGTTATATTTGCAAGTGCTCATAAAGTTCTTATGATGATGTTGTTCTAATAATTTGTGCCTCTAAGTTGCCTAACTACTAAGGTACTTCAAGTTTTGAAAGTATAGAGATCAGCGTCAGACCACTGCCAGACCAGATCCTTATAACAGTTATCTCATTTCAATTCTTGAATTTTTAAATTCGAAATTGAGAATTGAAGTTATTTCCTCTGGCAGAAAATCGTTGTAGCATTTATGACAACTGTAAAGTAACTTCCTTAACTTCTCGTAATCTCTTTACTTATCACTTTCTTTTCATCACTTTCTATTTCTTATTTTCACATTCTTTTTCTCACTATCTAACCGTCTCTCTCTTTCTCTCTCTAACCCTAAGTGTTCTCAAAGTAAATTCTCATCATCATCTTCTCATCTCTCTCTCACTCTCTCCTCTTCAAATCAATTACATTTACAATGGGGAAGAAGAAGAACAAAGGATAAAAGAAGAAAGACAGAAGTGCTAATTAATCACCTCAATCCATTCCCACTAAGGTTGAGAAGAAATCAGAGGTTACAGTGGTTGCTGAACACCACGAAAAAAAGGAAAAAACCACAAATGTGGTTCTCAATTCTATAATTGGGAAAGTTGTAGAAGGGTCGAAGGAGCCATGCAAGTAGAAGGATGAATCTTCTCCACCATCATCTCCAAAATAGCCATCTCCACCAAAATCACCACTACCTCAAATCCAGAAAACTCCCTCACCACCAAAACCAACACCTTCTACATCCAACAAACCACCATCACCATCACCCAAATAACCATCTCCAGAACCCTCAATTCCTTCTCCTCCACAAACTCAATCATCACCACAAAAACCACCACCACCACCACAAGAAAAGACTCCACCACCACCATCACCACTAAAAGGAAAGTCTCCATCACCTTCCCCATAATCACAAAAATCCTCATCTCTACCTTCTCAAAGTGCTGATCAACCAGTGCCAAGCACTGAGGACAATGATGAAGAGATGGGTGAACCCCAAGAAAGGGTTCAGAGTGAAGGGGATGGTTCTCAAACTTTTGTTCCTAAAACTGATCAAGAGATCTAGATTATTGTAGAGAAATAGGGGGATAAGGGCCACAACAAGAGAACAAGACTCCTGAGGTCTAGGCTATGCAAGGAAGAGGTGAAGCAGGAATCTGGAGAAGAAAAGGCTGAGGAGAAGAAGGAAGAGTAAAGGAAAAGATTAAAAATGGTTGCCATGAAAGGGAAATAATCAGCAAGCCCACAACCTCCACCAAAACTAGCCACTGAGAAGAAAAGGAAGGCTGGCTATGCCCCTGAGAAGGAATCAACCAAGAAAAAAGGTAAGTCTACTGCTCAACCACTATTTGAATTAAGTGGTAGAGGTGTTTTGTATGGTTTTGCATGTAATAACCCGAAAATCTGGGCCAGAAAATTTCGCGGTTAATTTATGTGAATTCTTAATTCATAGTCCAAAAGGCCAAGATAAGTGGACTGTGTTTTTCTTATTTTCTGCCTTGTCCAAAATTGGGCACAATGGCCCAATGATTTCCTCCCTTGTCTAGCCCTCTCCTTGTATATGGCCAAGGATTATTTTCTTTAGTTATTATTATAAATTAGATATTCTATATCTAAAAATTGCTAACTTTAATTTCAATTATTCTATTAATCTAAAAACCCTATTTTTATTTATTTACTTAGCAAATCCTCCTAAAATCACTGAACTCCCTCCTACTCTTGTTCTTAGCACACGACCCCCCCTTCCCTATTGTCACTATTATTATCTCATTAAAAATCTATAAATAAGACTAGTATCCAAAACTTTAAAGTTTCCTTTCAAACTCTAAACTTCCCACTCTCTAATTTTTCTCTCAAATAATTTCACCAAAATTTGTGCTTGTGTGTGCCGTGTGGTCATGTCGAGTGCCACGAATATTTTTTTTTATTTTCTTTTCCTTCCAATCTTTAAGGTAACTAGACTAACCCTCTTAAGTATGAATAATTTATCATATAGTTAGTTTAGAATTAAAAGATAGTTGTAGAATTTAATCTTGAATTTTGCCATGAAATTAGTCGAACCATGCTAGGATTTTCGTGTGACTTTTGAGCATGTTCTTGGTTGAATCTTGATGTTCTTGAATGGTTTTATGTAATTAATTGTAGAATTATAATTTAAACTATGAATATGATTAATTAATTGCATGCAATCAACTAGTAACCTTGCTTGTTTATTTTTGTTCTTTGTTCGAAAATTTCGAACCTCATGCAGGATCAAAGTATGAATTTTTATTGTATTCAATTCTTATGTTGATTTCATGATTAACATATGTTCTATGATTTAATTGATTATCTAATTTAAGTTTAGAATTAATTCATAATCTTTGATCTTGGTTCTTGAAAAATGTCAAGTGGTATTGGTTTCAAGAAGTGATGATTTTCGAACTTTCTTACTAATTCTATGTAGTATTTTAATCTTGAGGGATGATTTATTAATTAATTTATGAATTTAAAATAATGTTATAAATTAAATAATTAATCTTGGAATAATCTTGAAAATAATCTTGATCTTTCTTTTATCTATGATCGCCGAGTATTTCACATAATTAAAGGGAATAATTTTGGGATCCATGTTAAGTTATAATTGTTCAATTAATCGATATTTTATGATTTTAGTATTTAATTAATAGTTTTAAATGATAAAATTATGATAATCGTAATTAGTGAATTAAAGTATGAATTTTTGTTATTATTCTTCAAAAAGGCCGAATATTAATAGCTAAAAAGAGTAATTTTTATCATGAGTTGTGCAATATTAATCAATGATTGTTAGTTCTTATACTATTTTGATGGATTAAATGATTAATTGAATTGTTTATGTAATTGTTAAAAAGAATTGATTTTTATTTGATGTTATTTGAATTTTCGAGTGGTCCAAGGATAATAATATGGTCAATTTAATTTAATTTTTGCTTATAATAATTTTAGTTTATGCTTTAAGGATTTGATATAATCAAAGGATTAAAAACTAAATAAGAAGTTAAGTTGAATTAATAAGAATAAGGATTGACTTTAATTAAAGATAAGATGATAAGAAGATAGGTTGGTTATTGATCTCACGATGATCATGTCGATAAGATAAGAATAAGATTAAGATATAAGAAGTGGACGCCAGTTTGGTGATACACTGGTCATTAAATTAGGTTAAGTCGAAGCCACTGCCCTACTGCGTGTAACAGCCCCGGAAATTCGGACCCTTTTCCTTCCTTTATAAAACTTAAATTTTACTAAAATCATAGCCCGAATTTCTAGAGTTGCTACTCGTACGCCCACCTCTGATAAGAAGTGGGTATACGAATAAGTAAAAGCAGGATCGTAATGTTTTCAAATTCCAAAATGGATTTCATTCATAAGTACCAAAGCCGTACAATGTTTAAAACCAAAATATTAAAAGTTAAAATAACTTATTACAAGATGTTCAGCTAATGCATAAAGCCTATGATCGAAGGGTTTAGCTAATTCCAACAGGCATTCCTCATCGGCCTCAAACAAGTAAGCCATCCTACTACTCACCTGCACAAAACCCCGAAGGAAAACAACAAACAAACAATAACACAAAAATCAGAAAAACTGAGTATGATTGACTCTACCCCGTAAAACGGTTTTGGTTTAAAAAAAACAGTTGATTCACAAGAAACATAGAACATTGATTGAACCAATATTTATCCAATTCACAAATTTTAGAGCAATTATTATCCGAGATTATTTAATTGGGAAAGTGAACGCGATAGGGCCTGTTTCATCCCGTCACGGACTTTTCGGCCTGGCCTGCAGCTTGTCGACAGAGTGTCCCGAGTGTATACACCCCTCACAGAACTAATGCGTATCCGCAAGTGCGCGCCAGAAGTTCAGGAGGAGGACGAAAGCAGATTATAACAGTTACAAAGTTTCAACGACGATTCAACACATGTCCGACCTATTGCGTGTCCACCACAACAATAGGCCCACATTGGGTACTCCCCAATGAGACACCGTTCATCACCCTAATAGGTCGTCACCGTTCGGGCTACTTTCCCTTTGAAGATTGTTTCACTTTAAGTTTAGGTTCATTTGGTTTTGAAAATCATTTGAGTGAGAACAATAACCTCAAAATAAATCAATCAAACCAAACTCCGCATTTTAAGAATTCTCCATGAGAATCAAACCATAAGGCAACTTTGCCAATCCGAATTCAACAACTCAATAACTCATCGTTCATTCGTGATAACCACTTATACTTCTTAAATCAAGGCAAGTTCAAACATTCACCAATCCATAACCAAAATTCCATGACATAAATATTTCATTAAACAATCGAATTGCTAAGACCGTCAAGCTTTTCAAAGTCATGTGCATAAGGGAAAATTTCGAAAGAGTAATAATATACTCATAAACACATTTTCGAAAATATGTATGTATATATATACTAAATAATTTTCAAAATTAGTAGAATAAAATTTCATAAAACATTTGGAGATTTTAAGTTACAAAAATCATAATATAAATACATGGCATGATTTCGAAAATTAGAAATTATATTTTCAATTGATTTTCGAAAATTTCAGAT
Source organism: Salicornia ramosissima (assembly GCA_951394345.1). Lineage (NCBI taxonomy): Eukaryota > Viridiplantae > Streptophyta > Magnoliopsida > Caryophyllales > Amaranthaceae > Salicornia > Salicornia ramosissima. Next base: position 35,390,649 of record OX596237.1, on the reverse strand, counting down.
TTTATAAATAAGATAAATAAGCTTACTTTGGACATCTAATGGGTATTTGGTACACAAATTTTATGGTCTAAAGCACATGTACACAACCCTTAGTCCAAAAACAAGTTTTATTTTGATTTTCGAAAATAACGAAAGCATAGTTAGGCTATCTTAAAAATCTGGACAGCAACTAAAGTTGGCATAGAATGCCTTTAAAACCATCAGATTAGCCCTCAAAAACATGGCTAAAACATTCCTTGAATGCCCATGCATTCATACGAAAAATACTACCACTGTGCACACAACTAATCATAATTTTACGTCATCAAAACAATCTTAAAAACAATAACTAAAATAACTACTTAAACATGCATATAACTTCTACTAAAGCATAAAACTATAAAGCATAACTATAAAGCATTACAACTACGCTAGAACATAAAACTAAACATGCTAAAACAAAAGCGTAAAAACAAACTAATCTATCCTAAGCATACAAGAACCTAAGGCTAAGAAAGCGGTAGACATCGAAGCATACCTCAACGTCTGGAAGGCTACTTTAAGATCGCTCCCTCCTTAGAAAATTAGACTCAATTCTCTCTGTTATTCTTCCGTGAAAACTTTTCACTTGTTACTCCTCTTTTATTAGAGGAGAAATGGAAGAAATGTTGAGAGAATTGTGAGGAGTAAGGATGGGTGAAGGAGGCTATTTATAGGATGGGAGGGTGTAGGAAAGTTGTAAACTTTCCATGTGGGACAAGTGGTGTGTGGTGGTGGTGGTGTGCCGTGAGAGAGGGGGGATAAGGGGGGTGAGTGGTGGTGAGCTTGCCTAGGAAGTTGTGTTGTCAAGCTTTAATGAGTTGTTGACTACTTGCTTAATTCATCTAATTATGCGGCAAATAAAATACGTCAAGCATAAAACGACTTTTAAAAATAAAATTCTAATCCATAAAAATATTTTTATTTACCAAAAATATTTTTCCATAAAATAAAATAATTTTTCGCAATATATATATATTATTTTCGAAAATAAGTACATATTTATTTATTTTGAAAATATTCCAACTTCAAAAATAACTTATTATTTTCCGAAAATAATATTACGGCAAAATACTTTATTTTACTAATAAATACCTTTGAAAATAATTCGAAAAGCTCTTTTATAAAATATAAAACCTTTTTATAGAAGATATTATTTTTGAAAATTCTTGAAAAATTACGGGTATTACATCTACCCCCACTTAAAAACAAAGTTCGTCCTCGAACTTACGAAGCTAGTACTACATCCTCTCCCCCTTAAGCAGTTTCGTCCCGAAACTGTCACATACCTGATTGAAAAAGCTCTGGGTAACGAGTCCTCATATCGTCCTCGGATTCCCACGTTGCTTCTTCCGTTTGTTGGTTTGTCCATAGGACTTTCACCAACTTTACTTGCTTGGTCCGAGTATCCCGCGTTTTAGAATCGAGGATCCTAACGGGTCTTTCTTCGAAAGAAAGGTCACTTTCAAGCTGGACTGACTCGGGTTGAAGAACATGGCTCGGGTCATGGACATACTTCCTAAGTTGTGACACATGGAAAACATTGTGGACTTTCTCTAGTTCAATGGGTAAGGCTAGTCTGTAGGCTACCTCACCAACTCGCTCCAGTATCTCATATGGTCCAATATACCGAGGGCTTAGCTTCCCTTTTCTCCCAAACCTCTTCACTCCTTTCGTTGGCGAAACTTTTAGCAAAACTTTATCTCCAACCTCAAACTCCACTATCCTTCTGTGCCTGTCCGCATAAGACTTCTGTCGATCTTGTGCTGCCTTCATGTGAGTTTGAATAAGCCTCACTTGCTTACTCATTTCCTCGATCATCTCCGGTCCGATAGTCATCGACTCACTGATGTCACTCCAACATAATGGACTTCTACACTTTCTCCCATATAGTGCCTCATACGGAGCCATTCCAATACTGGCATGATAACTATTGTTGTAGGAGAACTCAATCATTGGTAACCTTTCATCCCATGCTCCACCAAATTCGAGTGTGCATGCCCTCAACATATCTTCAAGTGTTTGTATTGTTCTTGCAGTCTGGCCATCAGTGGCTGGGTGAAATGATGTGCTGAACTTCAGCAGTGTACCAAAAGCTTGCTGTAGTTTTCCCCAAAAATTCGATAGAAATCTTGCATCCGTGTCAGACACAATGTCCTTTGGAATTCCATGCAATCTGACTATCTCTCGGACATAGGCGTCTGCCAACTGCTTCATACTCCATGTATCCTTCATAGCGATGAATCTAGCGGACTTGGTTAATCTGTCCACTATAACCCATATAGCATTCTTCGAGGTCTTCGTAATTGGCAATCCCATGACAAAATCCATTGATATCGATTCCCACTTCCAACTTGGAATCTCTAGTGGTTGCAATTTCCCTCCTGGTCGCATGTGTTCAATCTTAACTTTCTGACAAGTTAAGCATCTGGATACAAATTCTGCGACTTCTCTCTTCATGTTTGGCCACCAAAAATTCTGTTTGAGATCTTTGTAGAGTTTGTCTCCACTTGGATGTACTGAATACGGTGTATTATGCGCTTCTTCCAAAATTTTCTTCTTAAGACCTTCGTCCTTTGGAACGCACCATCTCCCCTTGTACTTTACTACATTAGCATTGTTGACATCGAATTCAATGGCTGTCCCCTCTGCTTTCATCTTTCTGACTTTGTTTAACCATTCGTCGGTCAATTGTTTCTCTTGGATTTCATCAAAAATCGTTGGTTCCAAGGTGAGTGCGTTTAGTTGGACTTCCACTTGTCCACGCTCCACAACTTCCAAATCAAGCTTCTGAAATTCGTTGCAAAGTTCTTTTGTCATCACCATGACACATAGCGAATGACTCGCCTTCCGGCTTAATGCGTCGGCTACTTTGTTCGCCTTTCCCTCGTGATACGCAATCTCCAAATCGTAATCCTTTATAAGCTCCAACCATCTCCAAATCGTGATGGCCGAATATTCAAGCAAGGTTTTGATGAATTTATTTTATGTTCTTGTACAAAGTTATGCATGATCTATGATTCTTGCTTAGTAAAATTGATGAAATTAATCTTTGAATGTGAATATATGTTGGACGAGTGTTGGCCGAGTGGAACTAACCATATTCGAATGATTCTTGTTGTGTAATCTTGATCTTTTATTAAAATCTTGATCTAATATTAATCTTCGATGATAATCTTGAATTTAATCCTTGATTTAATTATGATATGATAGTTTCTTGAATTTGATCTTGTTAGTGTTGTTTTGCCAAGAAAGCCGTGTAGTATATGTGTATGAAGGGATTGATTTTGATCTTGTTTTGGTCCATGTTTGATGATTTAATGTTTAAAGTATAATTTTATGATTTATTATTAAGTTTATATGATTAATTAATGATAATTGTATTTAATTAAATTGAAGTGTAAATTTTGGTTGCTTGCTTCAAGAATGTTGAGTGGTCTAGTGTTATAAAAGGAGGAGTTTTATCATGTTTTAAGTAATATTTGTTGATAATTGTTAGTTTATATGATTATCTGTTTAATTAATTGATTGATTGAATTGTTTATATGATTATTGTAATGAATTGAATTAATTATTGTTTTGTATAATGATTGTCGTGTGAGTTGAGTTTGAGATTAGAGTTATGAGTCAAGTTAAGTTGGACTAGAATTGATTAGAAGTCAAGTTGTGTCAATAAATGATTGAATTGTGAACTAGAATTGAGAACAGAATTGCAATATGGAAAAGATGATTAACTATGAAGTGACCGCCTATCTAGTGGCTAAAGTGACATGAACATAGGTATAGTCGAAGCCACTGTCCTATCTTCGGATTTGGGATAGTTCTTGATCCCAGTGCTAGGGAAGTAGATCAAACGTGGTTGACCCAGCATGAGCAAGGAAAGTTGGGGGAAGTAGATCTTCGTGGTTGACCCCTTACGAGCATATGACTGGTCACGGATTAGCACCTAAACTGAATAGAACTGAAAGATCAATAGTGTGTCAAGAAGTCTAGAACTGAATAAGTTAGTTCGAAAGGTCTCGGTTTATTATGTTATTACGATTGTTTCCGCTGCGTACTTGAATGCTATTGTCTATGTATGATTTCTTGATGACTCGTTTAACTGTTTGGTTGATCTGTTCTAACTGTTATATTTCTAATTGTGTTCTACTGTTTAAGTAGAACAATCTAATTACTCACCACTGACTGTGGACCCCAAAATCCTTTTCAGGTACAGGTGATGACTGATTGAGTTACGCAAGGGCTGGGATTGTGTGCAAGATAGCTTAGTAGTTTATCCTGATGACCATTTCTAGCCTTTGTATTATTATTATTAGTGGACTTTTCCTTATTTTGTAGTAATAATGGACTTTGGAATCTTACTAATTTTGGATTATTTAATGGTTTATTTGAATAATATGAATTAAGTTTAGAGCTTCCGCTGTAACTAATGAATCTGATAATAAAGGTTTTTAAATAATAATGATCTGTATTGTTGTTATCTCCGAAAACAACGCTGCTAAAATATGGGTCGTTACATAAGAGGTACATAAAGAAGATGGACCCTCGCATTTGGGTTCATGTGATTAGCAGTGCAGCAACATCTTTCTAGAGGGCGTATGAAGTAGCTCTGGAGATTCATGCGTCGATCGCCGAGGAGGAAGCAGCGAAGAAGAGGGTGTCTACGGTTCCTGCACCAGCACCAGCGAAGAAGCCTCGCTTCAAATCTTCTCAGAAACCTCAGCAGAGTGTTCGACCAGCTCCCAGTCAAGGCCCGAGGATATGTCAAGGCTGCAAGAAAGACTATCATCCGGGCAATAGATGTGGTGGGTCACCGATCGTGCGTTTTGAATGCGGTCAAGAAGGTCACAAGTCGGTATTCTGTCCTAAGAAGCGGCCAACTGCAACAAATAATCTAGCACTGGTGAAGAACATAATCTTTTGCATGACCCAGGAGGAGGCAGATGCTCAGCCAGATGTGGCCACGAGTACCTTCCTTGTCCATAATCTCAATGCTTATGTTTTTTTTTATACGGGGGCCACTGTGTCTTTTGTTGCAAAATCTTTTGTTGTGAAAGCTAACCTGACGGGAGAGTCCCCTGTCAAATCTGTGATAACTCTACCTTCGGGAGAGGATTTTGCCTGTCATCGGGAATATAAGAATGTACCCATTGTCATCTCGGGAGAGCAGTTCGATGCGGATTTAAAGGAATTTCCTCTGATCGAGTTTGATGTTATCCTTGGGATGGATTGGTTAGCAAAGTTTCAAGAAGTATTTCGATGTCGGGATCAAGACATTACTTTGCGCAGACCCAACCCTAAAAGAGTAACCCATGTTGGGAAGCCCATGAGCAAAGGTCTGAAGGTGGTGTCTGCGATGAAGATGTGTAGTATATGACGCAAGAGCGAAGTTGTGTTCCTTTGCCAAGTCAAGGATGTTTCAAAGGAGGAAGAGTTGGAAGCGATTCCGGTTGTTCGGGAATACGCGGATGTTTTTTAAGAAGAGTTGCCAGGAATACCACCAGAACGTGAAGTGGAGTTCAACATAGATTTGGTGCCCGGAACTGCGCCAATCTCGAAAGCTCTGTATCGTATGGCCCCTACAGAACTTAAGGAGTTGAAGACCTAGTTGCAGGAATTGATCGACAAGGGTTTTGTAAGGCCCAGTGTGTTTCCTTGGCGTGCTCCGGTATTGTTTGTCAAGAAGAAACATGGCAGTATGCGCTTATGCATAGATTACCGGGAACTTAACAAGGTGACGATCAAGAACAAGTATCCGTTGCCCAGGATCGAGGATTTGTTTGATCAGCTAAAGGGAGCCAACGTGTTCTCCAAGATCGATCTCAGGTCAGGGTATCATCAGATTCCAGTGAAGCCGGAAGATATACCTAAGAACGCTTTTCGCACCGGATACGGGCACTACGAATTTGAGGTAATGCCGTTCGGGTTGACTAATGCTCCAACAGTCTTCATGGATCATATGAACCGGACTTTTCATCATCTCTTGGATGTGTGTGTGGTGGTGTTCATCGATGATATTCTAATTTATTCAAAGAACAAACAAGACCACACTCGACATCTGCATATGGTACTAGACGTCTTATGAGCTTATAAGTGGTTCATGAAGTTGTCGAAGTGCGAGTTTTGGCTCAAAGAAGTAGCCTTTTTAGGGCATGTGATTAATGCAGACGGTGTCAAGGTAGAACCAGCTAAGATAAAAGCAATTGTGGAATGGCACAATCCAAAGAATGTGGCCGAAGTTCGAAGTTCTTGGCCTAGCAGGCTACTATCGGAGATTTTTGAAAGATTTCTCCAGGATAGCAGCACCTATGACAAAATCGTTGCACAAGGATTGCAAGTTCTTGTGGACGGATCAATGCGAAAAAGCGTTCCAGACCATCAAGCAGAGCCTTGTTACTGCGCCAGTTCTTGATTTGCCAAATGAAGGTATGGGATATAATGTTTACAATGATGTGTCCAAGAAGGGTTTAGGTTGTGTTATGATGTAAGAAGGGAAGGTGATTGCATGCGCTTCAAGACAACTCAAGGTTCACGAGCAGAACTATCCTACTCACGACTTAGAGTTGGCGGCTGTAGTGTTCGCTTTGAAAATTTGGCGACATTATCTCTATGCAGCAATTTGCAAGCTATTCACCGATCACAAGAGTCTGAAGTATATCTTCACTCAGAAGGAGCTCAACATGAGGCAGCGACATTGGCTCAAGTTGATCAAGGATTATGACCTCTCAGTTGACAATTATGAATGGAAGGCCAATCGGGTAGCAGATGCCCTCAGTCGCAAAGATCACCATTCGTTCAATAGGATGGCGGTTTTTCCTAAGGAAATCTGTGTTAATCTTCGCAGGATGGAGATTAAGATGGTAATGCCAGGTAGTAATGCTATGAGCGTTGAACCCAGTTTGTATCAAGAGTTACGGGAAAAACAGAAAGAGGACCCGTAGCTCGAGAAGTTTCGTGAAGCCAAACTTCAACGTAAAGCACAAGACTTCACGATCGATTCAGACGGTAGTATGACGTTACGTAACAGGTAATGGAGTTAAAAGTTTTTATAGCTAAACTATTTTCACCTAATGGATACTAAAACTTGCTCCGAAACAGGTGGTGTGTGCCCCAGAGTTCGAGGTTGAAAAACAATATTATGGAAGAGGCTCACAATACTCCCTATTCGGTGCGTCGAGGCGGTGGAAAGCTCTACAAGGACCTGAAGGAATATTTTTGGTGGCCCAGGATGAAGCAGGAAGTCGCAGACCTCGTAGCGCGGTGTCTCACTTGTCAAAAAGTCAAGATCGAGCATCAAAGACCAGGTGGATTGTTGCAACCATTGCCGATACCCACGTGGAAGTTTGATTCCATATCCATGAATTTTGTGGTGGGCCTACCCGCGACGTCTATGGGTTTGGATACAGTTTGGGTGATCGTTGACCGTTTGACTAAGGTCGTCCGATTCATTCCGATGAAGGTAACTTGGTCAATGGAGAAGATGGCAGAAGCTTACTCGAGGGAGATCATACGGTTACATGGTGTGCCTAAGGATATCGTGTCTGACCGAGATCCCCGGTTCTTGTCACGTTTCTGGAAGTCATTGCTTGAAGCTTTTGGGACTAAGCTCAATTTGAGTACGGCGTTTCACGCAGCCACAGATGGCCAAACAAAACGAACCATTCAGACGCTAGAGGATATGCTACGGGCTTGTGCGTTGGAATTTCAGCAGACTTGGGTTACATCATTGAGTTTGGTGAAATTTTCGTACAACAACAGCTATCATGCTAGTATCAAGATGGCTCCTTATGAAGCTTTGTATGGGCGCAAGTTTCGCAGCCCTACTTGTTGGAGCGACATCAGCGATGCCTTGGTGTTTGGACCTGATCATATTAAGGAGACGGTGGAGCAGATCAAGATCATCAGGACGAGATTGCAGGCAGCTCAGAGTCGACAGAAGTCGTATGCCGATCGTCGACGAAAACCGTTAAAGTTCCAAGTGTGTAACAAGGAGTTGTTGAAGGTGTCCCCTATGAAAGGAGTGGCTCGGTTTGGCCAGAAGGGTAAGCTCAGACCCAAGTATGTAGGGCCATACGAGATTCTGGATCGAATTGGAGAAGTTGAATATCGTTTGGCGTTGCCTCCAGATCTATCGAAGGTTCACGATGTGTTTAAAGTATCCCAGCTACGGAAATATGCGAATGATCCTTCTCATATCATTCCGGTGGAATCGTCAGACATTGAGCCGAATCTGACCTTTGAGGAGAAGCCAGTGCAAATTTTGGACCACCAAGAACGCATGTTGCGGCGCAAGGTGGTGCCATTAGTGAAAGTACTCTAGCGAAGTGAGAAGTATGAAGAGGCTACTTGGGAGACAGAAGCATCAATGAGGGATAAGTATCCCGAGCTCTTTATAGCAGGTATGCAGTAGCTTTGATTTATTTATTTTGTGGCCTTGTATGTGTCTGTATGTGTTATTTGAGCTTCTTTAAGTAAATTTCGAGGTCGAAATTTATTTAAGGACGAGTGACTGTAGTAACCCGAAAATCTGGGCCAGAAAATTTCGCGGTTAATTTCTGTGAATTTTTAATTCTAAGTCCAAAAGGCTAAGATAAGTGGACTGTGTTTTTCTTATTTTCTCCCTTGTTCAAAATTGGGCCCAATGGCCCAATGATTTCCTCCCTTGGCCGGCCCTCTCCTTGTATATGGCCAAGGATTATTGTCTTTAGTTATTATTCTAAATTAGATATTCTATATCTAAAAATTGCTAACTTTAATTTCAATTATTCTATTAATCTAAAAAACCCTATTTTTATTTATCTACTTAGCAAATCCTCCTAAAATCACTCAAATCCCTCCTGCTCTTGCTCTTATCACACGCCCCCCCCCCTTCCCTATTGTCACTATTATTATCTCATTAAAAATCTCTAAATAAGACTAGTATCATAAACTTTAAAGTTTCCTTTCAAACTTTAAACTTCTCCCTCTCTAATTTTTCTCTCAAATAATTTCACCAAAATTTGTGCTTGTGTGTGCCATGTGGTCTTGTCGAGTGCCATGAATATTTTTTTTGTTATTTTCTTTGCCTTCCAATCTTTAAGGTAACTAGACTAACCCTATAATAACCCGAAAATCTAAGTCCAAAAGGCCCAGTTGATTGGACTGTGTTTTCTTATTTTCTATCCTTGTCTCAAAATTGGGCCCAATGATCTTTTCCCTTGGTCGACCCTCTCTTGAATTGGCCAAGGATTATCTTTTATTATTATTTAGATATATTATATCTGAATATCTATTTTTAATCTAATTATCTTAATTAATTTAAAAACCCTATTTTTAATGGATTTTTTGCCTTGAATAATACAACCTTTCACCAATTTGCAAAGAATAATACAACCTTTCGTTTATTCGTGAATAATACAACCTTGTACACAAATTTGCAAAGAATGATACAGTTTAAAAAATGACTTACTGTAGCAGGTTACATTAACAGACGTTTATTCCCGTTTAGTGCCGTTAATCCCTTCATTATAAAAGTAATTTGCAATGGCTATATTCATCTTCAACCTCTCTCTTTCTCTTCAGTTGCATCTTCATCTTCTCTCCACTGCGAATTTATCTTCTTTGTCTCTCTCCACTTCGAATTCATCTTTGAATTCATCTTCAAATTCATCCCGTTTAGGTCCTTAAATTTTGTTCTGAAAATGGCAGCAAGTGGATCGAATTCATCAGTAAATTCAAGGAGGGATGTTCGTTACAATTGCGGTGGTCCTGTGGTAATTAGAACAATCAAACAAGGCCCTAATTATGGAACAAAATTTTATGGGAGTCCTAATTGGCCTGTAAGTCTTTAATTTGCAGTTAGTTAATGTAATTGATGGTATTTTTTTCCATGAAAATTAATTAGGGTTCTTTCACTGTTTTTTGGAAAATTTGAATCACATTTTTTGGGAAATTTTTTTAACATTTTTATGAAAAATTTGAAGCTTAATTAGGTTCTGTGCTTTTATATTTGTAATTATTTATTCAAATGTAATTACAGGTGACATATTGCAAATTTATGAAATATGTGGATTAAGTTGCTGAAATAAGGAATGAATGGAGGAACTTCGGTTTAAGATGTTTGAGAAGGATGTGACTATTACTGAGATGGAACTATTTAGAGACATGAATGAAGAGAGGATTAAAACACTTGAGCTTAAGAATCGGTGTGTTGAAGAAGAAAATAAGCAATTGAAAGAAGAACTGAGCCAAATGAGAGTTGAGCTGATGAGGGTTTCGACAATGTCAAACCATTACTCAATTGCTCTTTTGATTTGCATTGTTATATTTGGTTTTATGGAACTATTTAGGAAATGAAGTTCTTCTACTCTGATTGTATTCCTTTGGTTCAAATTTTTAGTTGATTTAGATTAATTATGTAGCTGCTCATGCACTTGTAATCAAATGATTTTATTTGAAATGAAATAGCTTGGTACTTTTGTTGCAACTATGTATTACTTATCAAAATACTTATCAAAAGAGATTGCTTAAAATTAGTGAAATTCATTAATCACAAACATACTGTCAAATTACATCAAACCAAAAGCACATAATGTGCAAATTACATCTTACCAAAAAACACATAATGTGCAAATTACATCAGACCAAAAAGCACATAATGTGTAACTGAAATTATCATAAGAACCAATAGCTTCAGTTGTTCAACCCAAAAGCAAATTATTTGCAAAATACATCAGACCAAAAGCACACTATGTGCAACTTACATAACACCTAAAAAACTAGAGTCAATAACATCAGTTGTTCAAACCAAAAGCACAACCATAAGCATATAATTGTCATCATTTGTCATCCTAACTCTCTTGGGTAGGGTTATGCACAGTTGATGTTTGGCTTGATTGAGATCCAATTACTTGTTGCTGGTAGTTAGAACTTCCCCTTCCTCTTCCTCTGGTTGGTCTTGTTCGATTCATGCCAGGCTGCATTTTATAACCAAAGTAGAAAAAGTAAGGACACTATGTGTAAACAAACTGAACTAGAGTGTAAAGATATTGTAACTTACATTAAGTACTGATGAACCATCTATGTTGATAAATAGTCCAACACCAACTGGTGGTCTACCCCTTCCCCTCTTTGCAGCACCACTGCCACCAATTGTAGCTTTTCCCTTACTTGCAACAGTGGCACCCCCAGCTGCCCCTTTTCCCTGTCCTGCCCCAGCTGCCCCTTTTCCCTTTCCTGCCCTAGCAGCACTTGTAACTCTGCACCTAGAACCAATGCCTCCCTTTACCATCCTTCCTCCCTTGCCTGTGTTACTAGGCTGTGCAGTGACTGAGTGGTGGTGTTGGGGCTGTGCAGAAGTGGATGATAGGTGGTTTTGGGGATGTACATCAGTTGTTGATGGGTGGTTTTGGGCATGTGCAGTAGTGTTTGAGTTGTGATTTTGAGCCTGTGCAGTAGTGTTTGAGTGGTGGTTTTGGGCCTGTGCAGTAGTGTCTGAGTGGTGCCTTTGGGGCTGTGCATCATTTCCTGGTCTTCCTCTTGGTCTCTTGGGTTGGGGACCTTCTGGTAAGGTCATATTCTGACAGCTTCTTTTATTATGCCCTTTAGTTTGACATTTAGTGCATGTCATCTCCATCCCATTTCTTTTCAAAACCCTTGGTTTCTTTGGATCTTCATGTGGATCCCTTATCCTATTCTTTCTAGGCCTCCCTGGACCTATTTTGATAGGAGGAGGGACTACATTGCAATCCACCTTAGGCCAGTGCCGCTCTCCTGCACAAGGAGGTATAGAACCTGCAATGGGATTAGAATCTTGTTAGATAAAATACAACAACCATAAGCATAAAAATAAACACAACCAACATAAGCATAAACATTAACATAAACCTGCATAAGCTCCATTCAAGTACACATCCTTAGTGAACCAATTGTCCACATAGTCTTCAGCATTTTTTCTTAGAAAAAATATTGTTGCAATGGCATGGCAGCAAGGCACACCTGTTATTTCCCATCTCCTACAGGTGCAAGTTCTTGAGTGAATGTCAACTACCAACTGGTCAAGGAAGTAGCTGACATTGAAAATAGTGTCAGAAGATGGCATTACTTGACAATCAGGTGCCTTCTTTTTTTCAAGTTCCAACACCTTTTGGATCCTAGGAGATATCAAACCTCTCACTTTCTCTACTTCTTTTCTTTTACTCACAATCCTTTGCATAAGTGATGATCTTATGTCCTCTTTCATGTACAGTAAATGCTTCAGCCTTGCATTTACATTGTAACCATTGAAAGTTTCTGACATATTGTTGGTTATAGCATCACTTCTAATGCTAGGATCCATGTATGCTCTGCAGAACACCTCTGGTTTGTAACTTAGAAATGCATTTGCAGCATCATCATCAATATTTCTCAGTTCTTGCAAAGCATCTTCATAATCAGTCTTTTTATAAGCCTTTGCAATTTTCCAGAAAGCAATCTTGAAGTCATCTCCTTTATATGTCTTGTGCCAATGGGCAAAAATGTTCCTTGCACAATGTCGATGTTCCGCTTCTGGAACAACAATCTTAACAGCATGGAGAATGGCATGTACAAGAGTGAAAACATGTAATCATTAGCTAAAAAAAACTGAATTGAATACATCCAAACAAAATTGCAAATGTGAAATAAGTCCTTACTGGATGTTCATCTGAAATTATTGTTATTCCTTTGCCATTATCAATCTCAAGGCATTCTTGCAAGTGCTTGAAAAACCATGTCCATGAATCATTGTTTTCTCCCTCGACCACAGCCCAAGCAATTGGATACATTTGTTCATTCCCGTCTCTCCCAATTGCAGACAATAGTTGCCCACCCAAGAATGTTTTCAAGAAACATGCATCAACACAAATCACTCTTCTGCATCCTTGCTTCCACCCATTTTTCAGCACCTCAAAACATGTATAGTATCTCTTGAAAACAGGAGCATCAGAGGGTCCAGTTGCATCAGTGACAACCTCAAAAACAGAATTAGGGGTAACCTCTTGGAAAGCTGCAATGTAAGAGTTCAGCTTCCTGTAGTGGTCATGCATACTGCCATGTAATAGCTTATGAGCACAGTACTTTACTTTGTATGCAAAATCCAAAGTCACATTCACCTTGAAAGCCTTTTTTATTGTCTCTTGAATCTGACTTGCAGGCCAATGTGGCCTTGCTTTGAATAGTTCAACATTTGTTTTGCCACCCATGTCCTTTTGAGCTGCCTGTTTTTCACCATGTTCCTAGTGCAAGTATGCTCATCTATCCCCCCTTTTCAATACCATTGTGGCCCTCCTACTATCCCATGCAACATACAAGTAGAATGAACAACCTGTTTCACATCCAGTACTAGTCTTCCCTCTCCTTTTATTGTCACTGATTGCCACTCTCACACTCCTGCCCTGGTACACAGAATACATTGCAACAACATCTTTAAACACCTATCTTGATGGAAACCTTTGCCCAACTTTCCAGGTGAATGTTTCCCAATTTCTGTCAAGCCCAACAAGGTCACTAGTCTTTCTTCTCCTACCAACAGTCAAATCTTCAACATCCTCATCACTAGCTGGAGGGGTATGAATATCATCACCACTGTCCTCTTACTCACTGACATATCCAGATGGACCTTCCTCACCCTCCCCACCCTCCTCACCCTGTTGGTATTTTGTTTTCAAGACTTTTCCCTCTTCTATCTCTTTCTGAAGTTGATCTGCAATGCCCTTCAACTTTCTAGTGCAGTGCCTCACTTTGTTCCTACTCTCCTTATACTCCTCATCATCATTGTCTAACTCCTCCAACAACTCATTCTCAAAGTCAATCTCTGGCTCTTCCTCTACAACAGCAGTGTGTTCCTCCAACTCATCCCCAGCTCTGTTAACCTCATCCTCATAGTCACTCAAGTTTGGATTTTCACTCAAATATGCTTCTTCCCATTTACTAGGCTTGTAAGGTTCATCAGAAGCATTTGAGTCATCACCACTCAAAGAAGTGTTATCAGTAGATGCATCCTCCACTAAAACTTCATCAAAAGGATCATTTGGAGTGTTTTCATGAAATTGGTTCACAACAGATCTGGGAGGTTCTGAATTTTTGGGATGATTTAGGACAGAAGTTTTGGGGGCAGTAGGAAGTGGAGAATCAAGTGGGACAGAACTGGGAGGATCTAAATTTTTGGGATGATTTAGGACAGAAGTTTTTGGGGCAGAAGGAAGTGGAGAATCATTGTGAATTGAGGTGTTTGGAGCAGATTCATTTTTTTCTAGGTTTTTTTCAAGTGGGGTGGTGGTTTCTGTTTGTTTGTGGGATGCTTGTGGGGCATGCTCTGCTGGGACATCTTTTTCATGTGTCACATGTTCCACTTGCACATGCTTAGGTGGAAGATTCCTTTTTCTAGGACTACATCTTAAGGGTTCAATAGGTTCGTTTTTTAGGGGCCCTCTTTGGAGTGAGTTTCTTTGGATGAGCTTTAGATTTATTAACATTTATTGGTTGATACAAATTTTGCACAACAGGAGCATTCATTTTAACCACTTCAGGTAGGTGTTTCTTCTCAACAACAACAAACAAATCCAAATTCCTAAACTGCAAAGCCAAAGCACTCATTTCCAACACATCAATATCCCCCAACAACGCCCTCAAACCTTCAGCCATTGATACCCCAGGTATGTAGTAAAACAGTCCCTCAATTTCCTCATATCCCCCACATTTCTTTGCAAGACTTTGTATATCAAAGATACAAATCTCATCAACATCAACACTCATAGTTTTAACTTCCCCACCCACATACAACATATTACCTTTTGAATTACACTTAAATGTACCACCATACCATAATTTCAAGGTCACATTCTCCATCCTAATCACAGCAAAACAAACAACAAACCACAATTCAACAAACACAACAATGATAAACATAGCAACAACAGCACAGAAATCACCCAATTGACAACAAAAAACAAAGAAATTCCCAACAACACACAAATTGCAAACTACATTAGGTACTTAATTCTCTAAAAATTACTTCAAATTCAACTGCATACAACTAATTAACACCAAAATTAACAAACAATTGAAAAAAAAAAACTAGGGTTCGAAAGCAATTACCTGCCAAATTAGGATCGAAATATGCAGATTTGAAGGGTTCAATGCTTTGTATGCTTTCTTCTTCCTCCAACAAACCTTCGATTTCAACTCCAACCCTTATGAGAATTTTTTTGCCTCTTTTTCCTTTTTTATTTAAAAAAAAAAAATTATTAACTTTGTAAATGAATTAGAAGAACTAACGTCAAATGTTAGTTTTGGGAGACTTAACCTGCCCAACAGGTTAATTACCTGCTACATTAGGTAAATGGGAGAAATGTATCATTCTTTGCAAATTTGTGTACAAGGTTGTATTATTCACCAATAAACGAAAGGTTGTATTATTCTTTGCAAATTGGTGAAAGGTTGTATTATTCAAGGCAAAAAATCCATTTTTAATTTATCCACATAAAAGTCCAACTTTTATAACCTTTTACAATGATCTCCTAAATTGACTCAACTTCCTCCTACTCTTATTCATAATACACGGCCCCCTCTTCCCTTTTAATTCATTAGTTTATCCTTTGTTCTTTATAAATATATATAAGGAACAATAATCCTAATTATTCTATTCTTTCTCCCTTATTTCTCATAAACCTCAAATAAAATTCTCAAAGTGCTTGTGTGTGTCGTGTGATTCCATTCGAGTACCACAGGATTAATTTCAATTCTTCCTTCTTAAATTCAAGGTAACTAGACTAACCCTCTTAAGTTTGGATAATTTATCATATAGTTAGATTAGAATTAAAAGATAGTTGTAGAATTAAACTTAGATTATTTTCTTGAATTTGTCGAGCCATACTAGATGTTTAAGCATGACTATTTAATGTGTTCTTGGTTGAATGTTGATGTTCTAGAATGATTTCTTGTAAATTAATTATAGAATTAAGATTTAAACCATGAATTATAATATTTATTTGCATAATATCATTCGAATCTTTTATAAATTATTGTTGATATTTATTATGATATTTTTCGAACCATATGTATATTAAAAGCATAACTTTTTCGAGCATGTTATGATGATTTTCTTGAATTTTGCATGTTATTAAACATTTTAGGAAAGTTGGGTTGTACACGGGCATCCTTACAAGCTATAATGACCGGTCCATGGATTAAGGAAGATGATTAAAAGATGGGTTTTGGGTAATAATATGAAAAGATAAGAATTCATCGAGTTGATATGCTACTTTTCGTATGGATTATGTTGTTTATATACATGTTATGTTAAGTCTTCCGTTGCGTATGTCTGATATGATATGTATTATTTGATGATTATCCATGTATGACTTGTATGTCTGATGATTCTATCCTATTATATGGTTTATGGTTCCACATTTAAGTGGGACAGCCTAGTTACTCATCACTGACGATGGACCCCCCTATTTCAGGTGATGATGCAGAGGAATAATTGGGCTTTCGTGTGGTTCGGGTTTAGCGTTGTTGCGTGATTTATAGAGGAAACCCGAGCTTTACTTTACTTTTTAGTCCATTATTTTCTAGATTTTACCCAGCTTGTTGGGACTAAACAGTTTACTTAAGTTGTTTTTATGACTTACTAGATAGTTTTTATGTTTGAACTGTGCATTAGTTAATTAATAAATAAAATGGTTTTTAAATAAGTTTCATGGTTAAAGTTTATTAATGTTTTTAGACTGTTTTGTTTGGTAATGATCCATTTGTCGATTTCCTCTGTAAATCGACAACTTAAAAAAAGTCGAATCGTTACACTGCTTGTCCCGCTTCTTGGTAAACCAAACATTTCTGGCTGAATTTAAGGAGGCCATTATTGACTTTCAAGTTCTAGTTCAATTCAAGTGCTAATCCGTGACACAGTCATATGCTCGTAGGGGAAACCTTAACTCTTCCCCAACTTTCCTTGTCTCATGCCGGGTCAACTACAAAGGATCTACTTCCCAAGCACTGGGATCCAGAACTGCCCCAAAACCGAAGAAGGGGCAGTGGCTTCGACTATACCTATGTTCATGGCACTTTAGCCACTCAATAGGCGGTCACTTCATAGTTTATTATCTTTTCAAGTTCAACTTTCCAGTTCACAATTTGACTTTCAATTACAAGACTTGACTTCTATTCAATTCTAGTTCGACTTTAATGACTCAAATTCTAGACCCAAACTTGAAACACACAACCAGTTGACAACAATATTCGAAAATTCATAATACTATACTATCATTCAATCCAACAAGTTCAAACATAAGGTCATGCAATAATCATAATTCAATAATATAAATTAGTTATAAATACAAATTCAGATGTAGAAATCTTACCCGTTACACGACTCGCATACACGGCCTCCATGATAATAATACAACAATAATTCATCAAATAAATCCATAAAATCATTATTAATTTATACTAGTTAAATTAACTGGTCTAATCCAAGATTGCAACTAAATTCTAATCTTTTAATCAATTGAACAAATAAAATCCGGCCTTTTATTCCTCTTACTTCACTCGACAATTTCGAACTTCACTAGTGAAAAATTATATTTTTAATCCAATTAAAATATAAGCTTTTAATCATTAATTAAAATAATTTTGAGAACAAGTTCAAACACCAATCTTTTATCAAGAAAACAAGTAAAAATCCACTCTTTTATTTTAAATATACCACTCGGCTTTTTCATAAATTAAGCAAGATTAATTCTTTCTTTTGTAATTCTAGATAAATGAAGGTTTAATTAATTATACTAAATTAATTAAATAAAAATTAGTACTTTGCTCTATTATTCAAGATTTCAAGTTGTTTAAACCACACTATCACACGGTTTTAGCAAAAGAGTAATCAAGATTAAATCTTTATGTTTCAAGAATTATACTAGATTAACAATTAATTCAAGATTATCATTAAAGACTAATAATAGATCAAGATTTTAGCATAAAGATCAAGTTTTCATCATGGTGCATATTCGAACAATAGGTATTATACACAGATCATATTCGCACAATACTTATAATCATTCAATAATTATTTCTATCAATTCTAATCTAGCAAGAATCAATTATTTACTTGAATTATAATAAAACAAGTAAATAATTCAACAAAACATCATGGAATTACACAAGGATCACTCTACATTCACCATATTATGTCAACAATTAATTCGAAAAGTATTCAACACAATTCTAAGCAATTCTATGTAGTTCTAAACCTATTCTAGATAATTATATAACTTATCTATTATACTAATTAAATAAAGCAATCTCATTACCTATTATTGAAGATTATGGTTCGAAAACACAACAGGGTCACACGGCTTCTTGGTGTTCCTTTTACTTCTTGCTCCAATCTTGAGGGTAAATTCCAAGCAAGAGGTTTCTAGAGGTATTTTTGTGAATTTTTTGATAAGGAAAAGATGGTAAGCAATTGTTGAATTCCTCCCTTCAAATATCATAGGGGCCGTGTGGTTTTTGAGAATAAAGGGGTTTGTTTTCCTCCCTAAATCTTAGTAGTGTGTTTAGGATAAAAGGTATGACTCTTTAGGAAAGGGTCAAAGTAGATATAGATTAATATTTTAAGTGCAAAACTAAAATAAATTAATTAGGATAAATTATCCAAGGGGGTCGTGAATTGGGCGATTTTCTTTGCAAGGCAATGTGGAGGATTTGGGCCAAGATTAATAATTAGGCTTGCTATCATGTTAGATTGATAATTGATCAATTAATAATTAATTAATTAACTAATTAATTAAATAATTAATTAACTAATTAACTAATTAATTAATTAATTAAATAAAATTTAAAATAGCCCAAAATTTTGGGTATTACATTGGCGCACCTTGGTTTTCAAGGAGAGAGGTGTTCCTCTCTGTGGTGAACTCAAGAAGATGTTTGTCTTCACCAATCAAATCTTAGGACATAAGGGTATGACATTTGAGAATGGGGTTCTTAAGATGAAGGATGAGGAGGGGACAAGTGGTATTAGGAGGGGAACCGGCTCCAAGTTTGATGAAGCCACGGTGGTACTATACAAGCAGGTTCAAACCCATGGAGAGCTATTATAGCAGATGATGGCCAGTGTAAATGCTCTCAGCTCTTCACTGGATGGATCTTTAAAGAATATCTCCGCAAGGCTGGACAACCATGATGACAAGCTTGGTTCCTCTTCCAGCAACAAGCCCAAGACCAAGAAAAGACCAGTCGCTATCATTATAACTGCCAAGAAGAAGAAGAAGCAGGAGAAGAGTGATGAAGATGATGATGAGAGCTCAACTGAGAGTTCTGATGAGGTCACTAACTCCAATTTTTCTTGATTTGACCCCCTACCTTGCTAACCTATTCACTAAACTCTTTTTAATTATGTTTCTCTGAAAAATTTAATAGCTTTTGGTTCTCACCACTTTGCAAAAAAAAAAAATAATGCAAAGTAGCACTGGTCTGTATAATTTTAAACTTGTTTGTATGCCTTGAACTGTTGGGATTCTAAGTTGCAGGTACAAAATGATTAGTACAGCTAGAATTAATCTGCTAACATGCTAACGCAATTTACTAGATTAATTCCACCTAAAATCTTAAGTCTATATAGAATTTTAACCTCTTGACTACTGAGTCGATATATACTCAAATTTATATCATAAAGATAAGATTTTAAGAAGTTAAAGAAAATCATGTATTAGAGAACAAAGAAAATTAATCAACACATTCAATCAATCATAGATCTCCTAAACCCTAGAGGCAAGCAGCTCTAAAGAGATATAATAATAAAGAATAATAGAAAAGACATAATAACTAAATTAAACATGAACAAGAGGAAAAGGAAGAAGAAATTACCAAATTGAATAAGGAAAGATTGAATCTTGCATTAAAGATTAAAGAAATTAATTAACAAAAAGAAAGAAATAAAGGTTAAACCCAAAACTAAAACAATAAAATAAAGAATGGTCACAAAGACAAGTTTACATGGGATTACAAATTGAAGATATATTTATAGGGAAAAAATATAGGAAGCACACGTTTTTCAATAGGCCCGTGGCGTTTCTTTGGTCCCATATCTGACTAGCAATTTCAAAAGGTTATAAATCGTACGTTTCAAACTGGAATTGGGCTTATGACCTACCGCTGGAAAGCTCTTTGAATCTAGTTTCTAATCCCACTAGAATTGCATCAGTCCGATGTGTATAACTAATTTATGTCCAAAATAGTGACATGTGGTCAAAATCCTTCGAACTAAATCGAACAACTTCAAGCCAATTTTTCACTAATTGTCACCAAAGCCTCTCCGACACTCATTGTTACATTAGAATGCTTCTCTAGCGCCTAGCTTGGCCTACTTTGATGGTTTTTGTCCCATTTAGAGCATATTTTATCTAAATTCGGTAAAAAACATGAAAAAGACACAAAAACACTCCAAACTGACTTATTAACGGTAAAACGGCTCTTAAGAGCATATGTAGCATAATAAAACCATACAAAATAAAGGGGAAAAACGTATATTAAACTAAGTTATCAGTATCGTGCCGGAATTCCTCTCTGGTTTTCCCGATGAACCTCGACTAGGGGATTATGAATTTCCAAACGAAGAACTCATGATGACCGAAACGGAAAGTCGGGCCCTCCATTTCAAGGGCACAAGGATGTGGCGTAGGTGTTCTCCTTATTTCACCCATAGAAGAGCACACTCCCATCTACGTAAAATTGGATTTCAATGTCACCAATAACTCTGCTGAATATGACGCTTGCATCATCGGGCTGAAGACTGTCGTAACTTAGAGTGTCCAAAAGATAAGAGTGTTCGAGGGCTCTTCTCTCATCATTAACCAAATTTCTAGAACATGGAAAGTGAGGAGTGAAAGTCTCGTCCCTTATCAAGCACACCTCGAGCAAGTGGCCTCCCAAATCGAGGAAGTCGAACACACCTATCTAAGAAGAGTGGAAAACCAGTTCGCATATGCTCTCACCAGATTGGCATCCATGGCTCGCCTACCACTGGCCATCGAAAGGCGACAAGGACCCGCTCATGAGGAAGACAACAAGGTGAACAACCTCACTCAAGAGGAACCATGGTACACCGACATCAAAAGCTACCTAGAAAGCCAACAATACACTACGGACATATCACAAAGGTAATAAAGGTCTCTTTGTCCCCTGGGTACTCAGCACCTCTTGAATAGAGGCGACTTATACCAAAGGAATCAAAGTGGGCTCCATCTCCGCTGTGTAACTGATCGGTCCCTTAGGCGTCGTTAATTCCTATGGAGCCGAAATCAAGAATAAAAACCCAAATTCCTAAATAACCTAAAAGGGTAGTATAATGGAGTACGGGGTCGAATCCACAGGGAGGTAGATGAGTGAGAATTGTCTTTAAAATTATATTCACCTATTAAGGGTCTATTTTTTTGGGGATTTTTTTTTTGAAGATTGAAAAGTTAAGAAATTCAACTAATAAATAAATAAATAAAATAAAACTAACTTTATTAAAGACAATTAATGTGACGACCCAACTCGTATAGAACGGCGCGGAAAAGACCGACGAGTCGAATTGTCAAACTAACATACAAACATACTTAAAACCTAAAAAAAAAAACCTCAAATTTTATTATTATAGTCAACAATAAAGAATTAACTCCAAAACAAATGTCAGAGTTAGAGTATACAACGTACTAACAGTCTAAAGTCTAATAATAGGAAATTACAACTAAAACAATGGATAGTAAATCGACACTCGCCCGAACCCAAGCTAAGCATCAACATCACCATCAGAGTTACCTGAAAATGACCTTATATTCACCATCAGTGGCGAGTAATATAACAGTCCCACCCTAACGTGGACACATATGATCATAGGATAAATCAAACAACATATCAGGCACTCAACCAAAAAAACATGCAATTGTAAAAAAACAACAATAACAATAATAAAAAAAATAATAATAACTCGCTTAACTTTGCTTGACTTAATCTTATCATAATCTTTGTCACTATCATTTACATAATAGACCGGACTATGCTCGTACGAACGCATCTTATGCGAACTAACTATCCTACTATGCCTGGAATGAGAATCTTACTCTCAAACCCATGAACCCCATCTTACGAAATCCATATCATAAAGACGACATACCAAGTAATCACTATCCCAATACCGCGGTTAAGATAGGGGCAACATCTTAACCCAAGTCTCAGGATCTTACTCTAAGGTCAGGCGTCTAAAAGTAAATTCAAGCTATCTTCACAGTCTTAGTTAATCTTAAGTTGCATCTTACGCCTTTACTTAAGACTAACTATAAAAACCATAATCTTGGAACCTCTTTAATCATTCTTTATAACTTCTTTAACTTTCTTTAATTAATCTTTAATTACTTTAATCCTTTCTTGAAACAAGACTACAAGATCTATACTTAAAGACCACGTACATGTAATAAAGAATACTAAGACTCATCACAACATAATCAAGAAAACTCAAGAACTCAAGAATCATCAAAGAACTCATCAAGATCATCAAGAATTATTATCATCAATACAACTCAAACCATACGCATGACATGGCTAACTTGCAACAACATAATCATCAATTCTATGCATCGAAAGTCCATGAAAATCGAACATGAACATGACCAAACATAAAACTATCATAACCAATCATAAAAAATACATAGAAACAAGGCAAGAACATCACGAAACAACTACCTAAAACCGCCCATAAATCACGCATGGCACAAGGTCATAATCATCAACTTTCGGTCTAATTTAATCATCTAATCTACCCTATGAGTCATGGTATACAAATTAGGATAGGATAGCATGTTACCTTAATCAAAACGAGTCGTTAACACTTACAAAACTCGCTGCCCAGATTCGTATCACACAGCCCAAACCACGCACAACACACACGGCCACAGCACAAACACACGGGCACCACCTCCAACCACCACGGAACCACCGTGCAGCAACCCCAAACCACCGTGCACCACTCGAACACCACGTAGCACCACCCAAACGAGGCACCACCGTGCAAACTGACCAAAACCCAAACACGAACCAACCCGGAATAAGCACGAAAACCACAGCTGCAAGCTCCAAGTCATGCGTGGGGTAGTTATGCTCGTGCACCTTCAACTGCCTCGATGCATAAGCGATGACCTTCCCACCCTGCATCAACACGCCTCCTAGGCCACTCTTAGACGCGTCACTGTAGACCTCGAAATCCTCCTCATTGTTCGGAAGGGTAAGAATAGGAGCAGAAACTAATCTCTGTTTCAACTGCTAAAATGCTTGCTCGCAAGCCTCTGTCCAAACGAATTGGATCTCCTTCTGTAGGAGACCAGTCATCGGCCTAGCAATCTTGGAGAAGTCCTGGACGATTCGTCGATAGTATCCGGCCAAACCCAGAAAACTGCGAACCTCCGCCACATTTCACGGGCTACTCCATTCTACTACAGCCTTAACTTTTGCCGGGTCTACCTTAATGCCTTCCTTACTAATAACATGACCTAGAAATGCTACCTCGCGAAGCCAGAACTCACACTTAGAGAGCTTCGCGAACCACTTATGCTTCCTCAATATCTCTAGCACTATCCGGAGATGCTCTGCATGCTCAGACTCGTCTCTCGAATACACTAGGATATCATCGATAAAGACTACGACATACTTATCGAGTAAGTGATCAAATGTCCGGTTCATCTGATCCATGAACACGGATGGAGCATTTGTGAGACCAAATGGCATCACCTCAAACTCGTAGTGGCCGTATCTCGTACGGAATGCTGTCTTCGGGATGTCTTCTCTCTTGACTGGAATCTGATGATATCCAGATCGAAGATCTATCTTTGAGAAAAGTCCCGCTCCTCTCTGCTGATCGAATAGGTCCTCAATCCTAGGCAACGGGTACTTGTTCTTGATCGTTACCCGGTTCAATTCTCGGTAGTCTATGCACAGGCGCATGCTACCGTCCTTCTTCTTCACAAACAGCACAGGTGCTCCCCATGGAGAAACACTCATGTTGAACCATGTTTGATTTGAATGATGACAAACCGGTTCTCTATACTTGATTTCTATGCATATTTGTGTATGAACAGGTTGAATCAAGTGAGGACTCATCAAGGCAACTTTGAAGGCCTTGAGATACTTGAAGATCAGAAGCCAAGAGCTTGGAGCTATTTATTTTTTATATTTCTAGGATCTTCTTGTAAAATAGACTTAGGAAAATATTCTTTGTGTTTTTCGGTAAAGAGCAAAAAGATTTTAAGTTTATATCCAGTAAAGAGAACAGGCCAAGAGCAAGCTAAGAACAGGCAAAGAACAAGCTTGGAACAGTTCTCTTTGCCAGATGTAGACTCAGTATTACGCACGTGCACTTAAGTGATCCGTACAAATTCTGTGTTCAAAATTATTTTTGAAAATTTATTTGAAAAAATATTGATCACTTATGTTTTGGAAATCTGCCAAATTGATTCACCAAATCAGCTTTGCAATGTACTTGTTTGGACTCTAGTGTACTTTCCACTACATGTAGTGGAAGGAGACAAAGGTCTGAAATAGGTGCCTTTGC
Source organism: Salicornia ramosissima (assembly GCA_951394345.1). Classification (NCBI taxonomy): domain Eukaryota; kingdom Viridiplantae; phylum Streptophyta; class Magnoliopsida; order Caryophyllales; family Amaranthaceae; genus Salicornia; species Salicornia ramosissima. Next base: position 35,366,054 of record OX596237.1, on the reverse strand, counting down.
AATTGTGTCAGCTGAGCTTGTTTGCACAATTTAGGCAAGTCTCCAAGCACACTTCTAGGGCACGGTTTTTCTTTGCATATAAAAACAATCTTTGCAAAAACCCTAGTAAGACTTTTGCTCTCCAAAGAAAACCAAATCATATTTTCTGAGAGTCTATCCTTAGAGCAAAACTATATCCATATCCATCTTTAAAAGAAAAACTTACGGAGATTTAAGTTTATAATATTTGAACCACTTAGAGGGAAGTGGTTGGGGAGTGTTCTGTGAATACTGAGTGAACTGTTAGAGTTAACAGTTGGGGAATTAAGTGTTACAAAGTTGTAGCATTTAATTGAGTGTGTAACCTTGTTATTATTCAGAGTTGATTAATAATATTGGTGAGAGAGTGGAGAACGTAGGCTTGTTTAGAAGTCGAACCTCGTTAAATCCTTGTGTCCCTACTCTTTATTTACTATTCTATCGCTGTTCTCACAAAAAGATAAACTAACTTTGAAAACGATTGAAAAACACACATACTCAATTCAACCCCCCCTCCCCCCCTTCTCGAGTATACATTGAACTTATAATTGGTATCAGAGCCTAACTTCTCAAAAGGTTAACTACCTAGAGGAGCAAGAAGATGTCTACTCAAGAATAAAACAGTTCCAGACTCCCCAAGTTCAATGGCACTAACTACTCTTTGTGGAAAAATTGCATGAAAAATCTTTTCATTTGGATAGATTATGAATGCTGGATGATTGTTAAAAATGGACCCATGTTCATCCACAAGAAGAATTAGGAAGGGCTCATAGTTCCAAAGTCAGAAGAAGAGTACACAAGTGAAGATTACAAGAAGCTAGAGAAGAATGCAAAGGCAATGTCACTTGTTCAACAAGGAATTGCAGAATGTGAGGTAAATCAAATTCTAGCTTGTTCTTCTGCAAAGGAAATATGGGATACACTAGAGCTTGCATATGAAGGCAACTCTGAAGTGAGAAGGTCAAAAATTGACATGCTTATGTCAAAGTATGAGGCATTTGAGATGACTAGGGAAGAAAACATAAAGGACATGTTTACAAGGTTCATGACCATTGTAAATGAACTTAAGTCATTGGGGAAGACCTTCTCAAGTGAAGAGTTGGTGAGGAAAATGTTGAGAAGCTTGTCAAGGAAGTGGATGCCCAAGGTTACAGCGATACAAGAAGCAAAGGATCTGACCACACTATCTCTAGAACAACTTATTGGTTCTTTGATGACTCATGAGATGTTGGTAGATTCAAAGGCAGAATCTAGTTCAAAAAACAAGGAAATGGTCCTCAAAGCAGAGGAATCTGAGGAAGATGAAGATGATATAAGTTTTATGGCCAGAAGGTTTGAAAAATACCTTAGGACAAAGTCCAAGGATAAGTTTGCAAAAGGAAGGAACAGTTCTGGACAGTTCAGGAAAACCAGTTCCAATGCTGGTTGCTTTAAATGTGGTGAAGTGGGGCACAGAATCAAAGAGTGTCCAACATGGGAAAATCCCAAAGGAAATCCTAGAGTCCAGGCTGAGAAAAAGGTTTTCAAAAGAGCTATGCTGGCTGCAGTTTGGGTGATTCAGAATTAGAGAATGAGGAAGATGAAGAAGAAGCAAATCTCTGTCTAACTGCTTTCACATGCACAGACCAGTCTGAGGTCTGTTTGGAAGAAGAAGAGGTTCTCTGTCTCATGGCTGGTGGAAGCACTTCAGATGATAGCCAGGTATGTTTTATGATTCAAAGGCAAATATGCATAACCTAGATAGAGATGAATTACTTGACTATCTTGAATTTACCATTGATCAATGCATTAGAGTTGGGTCTGCCTACCAGAACAACAAAAAGAAACTGAAAGAAATAGTTCGAGATTATGAAATATGTGGTGCTAGATCTGCTGAACTTGAGCTTATTTGTGAAGAGCTTAAAGAAAAAAATTTTGAACTTGAAATAATAGCAGATCAGCAAAGAATGGAGCTTGAGACATTAAACTCCAAACCAGTCCCTAAAGAGGATGAACTTTTTGAAAAAATTGAAAAGGGTTTTAATGAGCTCAAGAAATTCATTACACATAATTCAAACTTTGAACTGCTAAAAGACACATGTACCTTGAGTAAATCTGATGTCATACTTGCATATGACCACTTAATTGAAAAACTTGAAGATTTACACAAGGAACATGGTGATCTTAAGGTTTCTGAAGAGACTAGTTCTCCCACTGCCTTTGATGAGGTTTTGGTTGCTTTACATGATGAGTGCATAACTAAGATATGTGATCTTGAGGCTGAATTTATCCTGCTAAAACAAGAAAACATCAAGAAGACCAGTGACGAACCAGGTCCCTCCCTGGTCTCAAGACTACAGGATGAACGTCAAAAGACTAGACTTGATTTAAAATGTTTTGAGAAACAAAATGAAGTTCAACTTAAGAGGCTTGAGAACAAGGAGAATGAGCTAACAGATTGTATGAACCAATTGAACAAAATGTTAGATGCTCAGAAAACCCTAAACATCCTCACATCCCGACCTGGAAATTCTCAAAGGTTTGGTTTAGGGTATTCTGGATCTAGTTCTACAACTGTTCTAGGCAGAGACAACACTTGGTTGGATGAATTCAAGAAAGGCAAGTATATATTTGCCAAGAATATGCATGTTTGTACCTACTGTGGTAAGAGTGGTCATGTTACTAACAAATGTTTCACCAAAAGGAAGCATGATAAGAAGAACAAAACCTACAGCCAACAAGTGTGGGTTAGGAAGGTCAAGATTGAGAACGTTTCAAAGAACAAGGAACCCAAGCTGGTCTGGGTTCCTAAAACTAACCTCTAGTTTGCTTGTGCAGGTACGAGTGAAAGGAAAGCCATATTGGTATTTGGACAGTGGTTGCTCAAGACAAATTTCCGGGGATAAAGAACAATTCCTTTCACTCACTGCATTGGAGGGAGGGCACGTGACATTTGGTGACAATAGCAAAGGACTTATCAAAGGAGTAGGTAAGGTTGGTAAGTCACTCTCCCAAGCAATTGACAATGTTTATTATGTTGAAGGCTTGAAACATAACCTTTTGAGCATATCTCAACTATCTGACAAGGGAAATAAATTAAATTTTGAATCAAACACTTGTCACATAGTGAACCCTAAGACAGGGGAACTAGTCTGTGAAGGAACAAGGCATAACAATGTGTATATTACATACTTAAGTCAAATTCCACAGAACAGTTTCCTCTGCCTTAGTTTTGTAGAGGATAACCAATGGCTTTGGCATAAAAGATTAGGACATGTTAGCTTCACTTTGCTCAACAAGTTGAGAACACAAGATTTGGTGATAGGTTTACCTAACATCAAATATGTGGCAGACCAACTCTGTCAAGAGTGTGCAAAGCGCAAACATGTGAGATCATCTTTTAAACCAAAGAAAGTGGTTAGTTCCTTTAGACCATTTGAACTTGTACACATGGATTTATGTGGACCTATGCGTGTACAAAGTAGAAATGGCTTTAGTTATGTATTTGTCTTAGTTGATGATTACTCTCGTTTCATTTGGACCATATTCTTGAAATACAAAGATGAAACTTTTGATGAATTTGAAATTTTAGTGAAACAGGTCCAGAACAAGATCAATCATCAGCTAGCATATATCAGATCTGATCATAGATCAGAGTTTGATAATGCTAGCTTCATAACTTATTGTATGGAGCATGGTGTTTCTCACAACTTTTCAGCCCCGAGAACTCCACAACAAAATGGAGTAGTTGAAAGAAAGAATCGCACTCTAGAAGAAATGGCTAGAACCATGCTTCTAGAGAGTGGTTTGTCAAAGAAATTTTGGGCTGATATTGTGAGTAAATCATGCTACATACTCAATAGAGTTATGCTAAGACCAATACTAAGAAAAACACCTTATGAACTTCTAAGGGGTCGAAAACCAAACATTGAACATTTAAGGATATTTGGATGTAAGTGTACACAACAATGGTAAGACCAGTTTAGACAAATTCGACCCCAGGAGTGATGAAGCTGTTTTTATTGGGTATTCTCCTCATAGCAAGGCATATAAAGTTTTCAACAAAAGGACCTTGTGTGTTGAAGAGAGTATCCATGTGCTATTTGATGAAACTAACATGTTCAACAAGCTTGTGCAGGTAGATGATGATGAAGGTTTTGATATTGGGATGAAAAATTTCACTGGAGCTGAACCAGAGAACACTGCTGAACCAGACCCCCTAAATCCTCCTGAAAACAACAATGGGTCTGGTGCAGCAGAGGCAAATGCTAAACAGGTTGTTGAACTCAGTGACTCTCCTGCCCATCCAACTGAAGATAAAGTGGGAGAGAACACTGAAGAAAACTAGTTCACCCTCTCAAAATGAAAATGAAATAGGGGGAACCAGTACAGACATTGGTTCTAAATTAGATGACTCAAATACTGTAAGAAAGAGTATGTTCAAGCAACGAAGCTCTCATCCTTCTGATCAAATCATTAGTGATTTATCAAAAGGAGTCCAAACTAGAAATTCTGTTTTGAAGAACTTCTGTGCTCACTTCTCTTTCTTATCTCACATAGAACCAACTGACTATATGATTGCACTAACTGATCCTGATTGGATCTTGGCCATGCAAGATGAGTTGAACCAGTTTGAAAGAAATCAGGTTTGGCATCTTGAACCAAGAACCATTGAGATATCAGTTATTGGAACCAAATGGGTCTTTAGAAACAAAATGGATGACTTAGGCACTATAGTCAGAAACAAGGCCAGGCTAGTAGTTCAAGGGTTTAACCAACAAGAGGGAATAGATTATGATGAAACCTTTGCTCCAGTAGCCAGGCTTGAGGCAATAAGAATCTTAATTGCCTTTGCTGCCCACATGAACTTTAAACTCTTTCAAATGGATGTTAAAACTGCTTTTCTAAATGGCTATTTGAAAGAAGATGTGTATGTAGAACAGCCCCCTGGCTTTGAGGATAGAGTTTGTCCAGATCATGTTTATAAGTTGGATAAAGCTCTTTATGGCCTCAAACAAGCTCCTCGTGCTTGGTATGAGAGACTCTCTAGTTTTCTTATTGAAAATCATTATGAGAGAGGTTCAGTGGACAAAATTCTATTCTTAAAGAAAAGGGGAACAGATCTGTTAGTGGTCCAGGTATATGTTGATGATATTTTGTTTGGGGCTACTAATTCTGTTTTGTGTGATGAGTTTGCAGACCTAATGAAGAGTGAATTTGAGATGAGTATGATGGGATAACTTGTCTTCTTACTAGGGTTCCAAATCAAGCAAGTGGATGATGGAATCATGATCCACCAACAAAAGTAACTCAAGGAGCTGCTCAAGAGATATGGTCTGCAAGATAGCAAGTCCTATGACACACCTATTCCTACCTCTTCTAAACTGAGCCTAGATGAGAAAGGAAAGGATGTTGAGGATAAGCTATACAAAAGTATGATTGGCTCACTTCTCTATTTAACAGCTAGTAGACCAGACATAGTGTTCTCAGTTGGGTTGTGTGCTAGATTTCAAAGCAACCCAAAAGAGTCTCATCTATAAGCTGTTAAGAGAAATTTTAGGTACTTGAGTGGTACAGAGGACATGTGCTTATGGTATCCAAAGGGAAGTAAGATCTTTTAGGATACACTGATGCTGACTATGCTGGTTTTAGTGTTGACAGGAAGAGCACTTCAAGAATGGCTCACTTCTTAGGTTCTTGTCTCATATCATGGGGATCTAAGAAACAAAATTTAGTGGCCTTATCCACAGCTGAATCAGAGTACATAGCTGTTGCTTTGTGTTGTGCTCAATTACTTTGGATAAAGACACAACTTAAGGATTTTGGGGTCTGTTCCGAAAGTGTTCCCATATTATGTGATAACACTAGTGCTATAAACATTTCTAAAAATCCTATCCATCACTCTAAAACCAAACATATTGAAATCAGATATCATTTTCTCAGAGACAATGTTGAAAAAGGAAATGTGAATCTTGAATTTTGCAGATCTGAAGAACAATTGGCTGATATTTTCACTAAACCCCTAAGCAGGGAAGTGTTTGTCAAACTCCGCACATTACGGTATGGTAAGGATTAGTTCCTAGTTCCTTAGGACTTATCTTTCCCTTTTTGGCTATGTTTGACTTTTTTATCCTTAGTGTATATAAGCAGGGTTGGTTAACTTTTAAATGTCATATATGCAAGTGGTCTCAAAGTTCTTATGTTGATGCTGTTCCAATGTGTGGTATCTCTAAGTTTCCTAACTAAAAGATGCCTCAAGTTTTTAATAAATATATATCAGCGTCAGACCATCGTCAGACCAGTCCCCTACAACGGTTATATCAGTTTATTGTTGAACCCTCAATTTTGAAATTGAAGATTTAATTGTTCTGACATGTGACCGTTGTGAACAGTGTAAAGTAACTTCCCTCTTATCTCTTCTAATAACTGCCATTTTTCTTCATTTTAATTCATACTTTCACATCTAAATCTCTCTCTAACCGTCTCTCTCTCTCTAATTGCTCTTCTCTCTCAAACCCTAAGCACCATCATCAGAATCTCTTTTCAAGAATTCTAAATCAGTTTCTCTCTCTCACATCAAACTTACTGACTCAAATCGAAAATGGGAAGAAAGAAGAACAAAGCTTCAAGGAAGAAAAGCAGAGGACTAAGTCAATCTCCTAGTTTCACACCTTTTAAGAACGAGAAGGAATCAAGTACTGCTATGGTTGCTGAACACCACAAAGAAGAAGAAAAGCAGAAAGAGGTTAAGGACCAAGCCACTGAGGAAACATTTGCTGAATCAAAAGGATGCATGTAAGCCTAAAGATAAATCTACTCCACCACCAAGCCCTAAATCACCACCACCATCTTCACCAAAATCTCCACCACCTCAACCTCAGAGAACTCCTTCATCATCTAAGCCATCACCCTCTCCATCACCTAAACAACCCTCTCCACAGCCTACTATCTCTTCACCTCCATAAAAATCACCATCGCCTCAAAAGCCAATACTCCTCCTCCACACTCACCACCAAAGTCCAAAACTCCACCACCCTCTTCACCACAAAAGGAAACAAACCCATCACCTTCTCCACAACCACAAAAGACACCTTCACCAACCCCTCAGACCATAAAGAAACCAGTGCCAAGCACTGAGGAGAAAGAAGTAGAGAAGGAAGAGACAGAGAAGAAGGATGATGACACACATGAACAGGACATGGATGTCGAAATCACTGGGGTAGTACAGGGGGAAAAAGAGACTGGGAAGAGGACAAGGCTTTTGAGAACAAGGGTCTGTAAGGAAGAAATCAAAAAGGAACCTACTGAAGAGGTTCCAGTGGGAAAGAAGGAAGAAAAGAAGAAAAGAATGAAGAGTGTAGCTAAGAAGGGCAAAGCTTCTTAGAGCCCCAAACCTGCAACCAAACTCCCCACTAAAAAGAAGAGGAAGGCTGACTCTACACCTGAAAAGGCCTCAGCCAAGAAGAAAGGTAAGACCACTTCTGAACCACTGTTTGAATTAAGTGGTAGGGGTGTCCTGTTTGGGTTTGCATGTCCTAAGTCTTGGATGAGTTAACCCTTTCTAGAGGAGTTTAAGGAAGCTATAGAATTCCAGGGTTGGGAGGGGCTGTTTGACAAAAAGCTGGATGTTTTTGAGAATTGTGTTGAGGAAATTAGACAAAGGGAAGGTCTGGAGTGAGGTCGAAGGGGTCAACATCACTCTGTCAAAGAAGAGTCTAGGGGAGGTACTGGGTGTACCAAGAAGTGGGTTCTGTGACTACTCAAAAGACAACTGGCCTACTATTCCTGAGGTCAGTACAGAACACATACAGACCACTCTCTTTACTGGTTCTCCAAATGATGGTTCTGGCTATGTTATTGGCCAACTAAGGGAACCAGTGATGAGGTTGTTCTATACAGTAGCCTCTAAGATAGTACTCCCCAAGGCTCAAGGTAAAATGGATGTGAGAAAGATGGATGCTGTGATCATTTACTGTCTGTATGAGAAAATTAAGTTGAGTCTCCCTGGTCTCATGCTAGCCCACATGGTTAGCATTCTGGAAAGGCCAAACCACTCTCTACCCTATGGTGCCTGGCTTACTCTGGTTTTCCAAAGTAGGAAGGTACATCTGAGTGGTGAGGTCAAGAAAATGTCTGTCCTCACCAACCAGATCCTAGGTCAGAAGGGAATGACCTTTGAGGGTGGTATGCTGAAAATGAGAGATGAAGAGAGGACCACAGGGGTCAGAAGAACAAGCAGTTCAAGGTATGAGGAGGCTACTGGGTCACTATCCAAACAGGTGCAAACACATGGGGAACTACTGCAATAGATGATGGCTAGTGTGAATGCCCTGTGCACTTCTCTGGATGGATCAATAAAGAACATATCAGCACGGTTGGACTCCCATGAAGAAAAGCTTGCCTCCTCTTCCAGCTTCAAGCCCAAGACCACTAAGAGACCAGTTCCCATCATTGCCCAAGTCAAGAAAAAGCAGCAGGAGGAGAATGCAGAAAAGGAAGATGAGGATTCTACTGAGGATTCTGATGATGATGCTAACTCTAACTCCTCTTAGCTTCCCCCCCCCCCCCCCTCTTACCCTACTAACATTTCTCTCAAACTATCATTTCTCTAGTTTCTATGAACAATTCCTATCTCTAGTTTTTGACCATTTCTGCTAAACAATTTCTCTGCAGAATGGTCCTGGTCTGTATAATTATTTAACTTCTGTGTGCACTTTGACATTTGGGATTGTGAGTTGCAGGTACTCACTTTTGGGACAGCATCTCTAGAATGTTGTGTTTATATTATGCTTATGACTTTACTTGTTGCCTTCTCCTAATTATATATTGTGCTATGATTACTTTGTCATTTGATGATGCCGAAAGGGGGAATAAGATAAGTGAAGTTCTTAGTGTCAGGTGTAGCAACTTGAACAAGGTTCAGACCTTGTTAGAGATGGCCGAGCTTTATGCCTAGGAGTACCTTGAATTCAGATCAAGTGCTCCTATCCATCCCAACTGGAAGAAACTCTTCCAAGTGAATTTGAAAATTTCTCTTGCTACATTTGATAATTGATAAGTCTTGCAGGTTACAGGTTATAGGTTTAATGCTGAAACCCAATAATTAATTGAGTAATGTGATGAGTGACTGACTCTTGTAATCAGTGTAATTGTGCTTTAGCCTTCTATATTTTTTTAACTCTCTGAGATTATGAATCTGACTACAGGCATAGTGCAAGACCAGTTCCTCTGAACAGTTGTTTTATTTTCAAACAATTGGTTACTGTTCTCAGGGGGGAACTTCATGGTTTGTCATCATCAAGTAGGGGAAATTGTTGAACCATGTTTGATTTGAATGATGACAAACCAGTTCTCTATACTTGATTTCTATGCATATTTGTGTATGAACAGGTTGAATCAAGTGAGGACTCATCAAGGCAACTTTGAAGGCCTTGAGATACTTGAAGATCAGAAGCCAAGATCTTGGAGCTATTTATTTTTTATATTTCTAGGATCTTCTTATAAAATAGACTTAGGAAAATATTCTTTGGTAAAGAGCAAAAAGATTTTAAGTTTATATCCAGTAAAGAGAACAGGCCAAGAGCAAGCTAAGAACAGGCAAAGAAAAAGCTTGGAACAGTTCTCTTTGCCAGATGTAGACTTAGTAGTACTGAGACCACTGTGGGAACAGACCTCAGTATTACGCACGTGCACTTAAGTGATCCGTACAAATTCTGTGTTCAAAATTATTTTTGAAAATTTATTTGAAAAAATATTGATCACTTATGTTTTGGAAATCTGCCAAATTGATTCACCAAATCAGCTTTGCAATGCACTTGTTTGGACTCTAGTGTACTTTCCACTACATGTAGTGGAAGGAGACAAAGGTCTGAAATAGGTGCCTTTGCAATTGTGTCAGCCGAGCTTGTTTGCACAATTTAAGTAAGTCTCCAAGCACACTTCTAGGGCACGGTTTTTCTTTGCATATAAAAACAATCTTTGCAAAAACCCTAGTAAGACTTTTGCTCTCCAAAGAAAACCAAGTCATATTTTCTGAGAGTCTATCCTTAGAGCAAAACTATCTCCATATCCATCTTTAAGAGAAAAACTTACGGAGATTTAAGTTTGTAATATTTGAACCACTTAGAGGGAAGTTGTTGGGGAGTGTTCTGTGAACAATGAGTGAACTGTTAGAGTTAACATACGGTCCTCAAACCACAACATAGTAGAAGCGGCCAAAAAAATTGCCAAAAGCATCATCTCCAAAATGAAGGAAAATTACAAAGATTGGCCCTCAAAACTACACTTCGCCTTATGCGGTTATCGAACATCTATCTATACCTCCACAGGAACCACACCATTCTCCATGGTTTACGGGATGGAAGCAGTCCAACCAATAGAGCTGGAAATCTCGTCACTGCGAATAATGCTCGAAAGCAAGCTACCTAGAGATGGCAGTTGGACCTAGACCCGGTCCGGATCCGCGGATCATATCTGTTTTTACGGATCTGGATCCTTGAAATTTGGACCCATGTAGATCCGGGTCGGGTGCGGGTCCATCCTGAAAAACGGGTCCAACCCGTTGTATATTTATTTAAGGAGTAATTTATAATTCATAAGTTGTTGTCTACTCCGTAGCATTCTTATGTCGCAAGCCCAATCTCTTAAACAATATATATATATATTTAAAATTAATTTTATATTGCTATTGTAACATTAAATTTGTAAGACATCTAATTTAAGAATTAATTCTTTTAAGACATGTAATTTATGAATTAATGATTTTGAGACATGTAAGACATTTAGTTAATGTTATTTATATGCTTTAATTTTAGAAATTTTGTATTTATTAAAAGGAAATACGGTGGACCCATTTCAGACCCGTTTTGGACCCGGACCCATTGGATCTAATGGATTTGGATCTGGATCCATGAATTCCAGACCCGAAGGATCCGGGTCGGATCTGGATCCAGCCTTTGAAAACGGATCTGGATCCGGGTCCACATAGACCCACTCCAGATCCGACCCATTGCCATCACTAAAGCTACCAGAGGCTAAATGGATAAAGGCTAGATATGACGCTTTTGTGCTACTAGATGACAAGCGGATTAAGGCTTTGAACCATGTTCAGGCCTACCAAAAGCGAATTGAAAGATATTTCAATAAGCGGGTCAAAACAAGAGACATAAATGTAATAACCCAAAATTTTGGGCTACTTTAAATTATTTATTTATTTAATTACTTAATTTGTTGGCACAAATTTTCGAATTAAACCAAGCCCAAAACCCCTTGACCCACCAAAACCCACACGACACCCTTTTCTTTCTTTCGGTTATCTTACATTCTATCCTTTGGCCTCAACCTATTAGGTTCTCAAATCTTCACCTTCAAGCTACTCAAGGTTGTGGACCGACTCAAATTTTATGTGGAATTAATGACGAGTTGGCTAAGTAGGGGTTAGAAGTAATTTTAGTCCCTTCTTGGTAACCGGACTTGAAAAGACTTTCCATTTGATTTCTGGCCCATTGATTCAAGTTGAGCCCAATTAAAACCCGAGCCCAAACTTTTACCTAGCATTAACCAAAATAAGGCCAAAGCCCAATCCCACCTTGCTACCTAGGCCCACACGGCTTCCCCTTACTTTAAATTTAAATAATTTAAATTACAATTATTTCTTTAAATTAATTAATTAAATTCTTTTATTTTAATTATCTATAAAAGCCATGTATTTTGTGTTAAACAAAATTGAATTATGTTTAATTATCATTTAATTTAAGACTTCATTAAATTATGCAATTACTTGCTTTATTTAATTTATGATTATGAATTGTTATGATTGTTAAATTGTTATTGAGTCTAGAAGTCAAATTAGGATGTTGACCTAGAGTTGACTAAGTAGTAAGTTAGGTTGACTTAGAATTTAGGTTTAAATTCAAATAAAATATTAATATAATAACGAAGGAACAGAAACAGAGTAAGAGGATATTGTTTTGTTTCGATCTCTGGCTAGGAAAGACTTGGTATTTAAGATTGCCGATATACGTGCCGCACCTCTCTTTCCTGGGATTTCGAACATCTCAGTTCCCATTACGGTCACCTAGTACTTTCGATTATGCTATAGTCTACCAGGTTTAAGTAATTGACGGCTGGCATATACTGATATTTGGAATTGACAGACAGTTATGCCGATAAATAAGGAATTGACGGCCGGTATGAGCACCATAAAAAATACATAATTAATAATGAGGAAAGATGATGATGAGAATGAGATAATGAAAGATGAGAAATTTATTAACTATGAAGTGATCACCCGTTTAGTGGCATTAGGGTCACGAACACAGGCATAGTCAAAGCCAGTGCGCCATTGCGGAATGGCGTCAATTCTGGATCCTAGCGCTCGGGAATTAGATCTTAAGTGGTTGACCCGGCGTGAATAAGGGAAAGTTGGGGAACGAATTAAGGTGTTCCCCTACGAGCATATGACTGGTCATGAATTGGAATGGAAGAAAGAATTGGAAATTGATTAATTAAGAATCTAAAGAAGTCTAAAGTCTTAAGATGACCTTAGCAAGTGGTTAGAATGATTTTGGTTTAGATTGATGGAATAAATTGGGAAGTTCATAATTAAGAGTTTAAGAAGTCTAGAGTCTTGAGGTGACACTAGCAGAGTATATAGAATGGTTATGGTTTAGTTGTATGTTTTTCCGCTGCGTTGACTGATTGTTGTTATTTTTTAATATAATTGTTGATGTTGATTTATTCGTGTGATTGGTGGATTTGTATTATGTCTATTATATGCTTAATTACGTTCTACTATTAAGTAGCACATTCTAATTACTCCCCACTGACTGTGGACCCCCCATTCCGCTTTCAGGTGAAGAAGAAGAATAAGTCAGGTGTTAGCAAGGGTTGGGACTTGTGAGCTTGCAAGAGTAGCAGTTTAGCTACCCATTTAGTATTAGTCCTAGTGTTATGTTAATATTCGTAGCTTGTAATAGTATTTTTAGTAGTTTAATTAGAACCTTTGGAATAATTCTAGTTTGGTTTTAATAAGATTTCTAATAATAATTGATTAAGTATTAGAGCTTCCGCTTTCGTTTTAAGTTTTGATCATTATAAAGTCGTTTATTAATGATCCGTTTTGTTTTTATTTCTCCGAAAACAATGTTGCTAAAATATGGGTCGTTACATAAAAGAAGGTGATATGGTCCTCAAGGTACTCAGAAAAACAGTGCTTGATCCAAGAGGGAAGTTTTGGCCAAACTGGGCTGGTCCATACATCGTCAAGAATATTCTGCCAAGTGGTCCTTACAAATTTGGATCAATTAAAAAAATACTACGTCTAAGTCGTTGAACTAATGTCTTAGATCTTTTACTACACCTAAGTCATTGAACTAATGACTAGTCTAGAATTATGACTGGACTGATTCCCTACGGGATATACGTAGGCAACCTAAATCTAAGGTTCGACCCCTTTAAAAAAAATAAACCCTTCCCTTTTGACTACAAATACAACAATGTAATTTATTAACTTTATTTGCTGAAAAATAAATGAAAGTAACAAAGTTCAAATAAATATTTTACTCAATGTCAAAAGCGGTGCGCAAGCCAATTATCTTAATGATACAAAATAAAAAAAAAGAAACAAAAAATATACATTTGGTGCCATCTTCCTTTTCAGACTCCTTAACATCCTTCTTTCGCACCCATTGCTTCTTGACCTTCTTCTCAGCTACAACTCTCCCCTTCTTCCCTATGTCGGTCTTCGGCCTCTTCTTCACAACCTCAGAGCGAATCAAAGGAAGCCTCCCCAACCTATCCCACACAGGAATCTTACTAGGACCAAGTCTATCCTTCATAGATCCAATGACAAACTTGACCCTCGAAGGCTCACCTCTCTCAGACCTCTCAGCCTTCCTCACCTCGACCAAGGCAGGACCAGAGTCAGCATTCATTCATACTAGATAATGTTTAGAGACCCCCTCAAATTGATCAGCTAAAGGGGCCACAAATATCCTGGGCCACTTTCCCTAGTCCTTCTCCCAGTTCTAAAAAATACCAAGCACCATGGGCTTATCCTCCGGGCAAGTGAAGTCAAACTCCGGAATCAACTACCTCATCCGGAACTGCCTCATAACCCGAAAAGGACAGTAGACAGTCAATATTCATAGACTGGCAACCTTGATATAGGGCAACCTCTCGTAACATATCATCTCCTTGATGTTGAACCATAGGATGACCCATCTGATTTTAGTCTTTCTATTTGCAAGGGCGAGGGCTTAACCATGCAAAGCCTCCGGTTTAAGAGCTCTTTTATGAGCAAACAAATCCTTTGGCGTGTACTTCTCTGGATTAGCTGGGGGCTCGATAAGATTGAGTCTTTCGCTAAGCCATATCTACAAAACCAATGGGAGATCATTATTAAGAAACTTGCTTAGAAGAATTTCTCGAAATAAGAAAACAAAAATTCTACGTGTAGAAGACATGGACATCCAAGAACCAAAGCATGAGGGTCCCGTTTGAGACAATCAATGCCTAGAAACAGTCCCCCCAAAAAGAAAGGCATATGGGTCCCACCCCCACCCCCCCTGAATTACTCCACTATACTAATCTGAGTCGCATGACCCATCGGCAGATCACTCTCCATAAACAGGAACCGAGCAAAGAGGCACAAGACAGCGGCCCGATCTCATAATCACTACAAGAAAATTTATTTTTAGCAACAAATTTTTGGCAACAACAGTTAATTTCGTTACAAAAAATGCTTTTTCGCAACAAAAAAAATATGTTGTTGCAAAAGATTGTTGCTATTAATAACTTTTCACTTTCCCTCCACAAACTTTGAAAGGGCGGGAACAATTGAAAAAAAGGCATAACTTTGGCAACAAACGTTTTGTGACTTTATATAGAGTTGTTTATAACAACAAAGTTAAATTGTTACCTTAAAGTTTTTCTTTTTAGCAACGAAATATTTTGTTGCCAAAAACACTTGAAAAATTAAAAATTAATTCTACATACTTAAAAAAATAAAAGGCATAACTTTGGCACCAAAAGTTTTGTGACTATATATAAAGTTATTTACAACCACAAAATTAAATTGTTACCTAAAAGTATTTCTTTTTAGCAACAAAATATTTTGTTGCTAAAAACATTTAAAAAAATAAAAATGAAGTTACATAGCAGTGAATAGATAGCAGGGTATAATTTTCAATTGAAACCCAGCCATTTCAGCACCACACCTTCGTTCCTCTCTCTCTCTCACCCAGCCAGATCTGCGCACCACACCAGCGGCTACGGCCAAACGACGGCGACCGGACGCCGCCCAGCGCAGCAAGCAGGCGCAGTAACCAACGGCGGTGGTCGACATCTCTCACTCAACTCCTCTCTCTCTCACCCAGTCAAACCCCCGCACCAGACAAAAACCCTCCCTCTCTGTTCACCGGCGGTCGACGGCAACCAACGGCAACCAGCAGCAAGAAGGTGACCCACTGGAGCAGCAACCCAGCGACCCCGCGACCCAGCATCACCCAGCGACCCCGCGACCCAGCAACACCCAGCGACCCACTGAACAAGCATCACCCAACGACCCAGCAACCGAGCGACCCAGCAACCCACTGGAGCAGGTTCGTTTTCCCAGTAGGTTTGCTGCTTCAATTCAATCTCAATTTTGCCTTTTATTTTGGTGATAATTTGCAATTGAATGTGATTGGAATGCTTTGGTAATGAAATGTGATTATGGTTCAATTCAGCATTGTTTATGGTTTTATTTATTTTTTAGTAATTGTATATATATTCAGATGTTTAGGTTTATTTATGCTTTATTGTTTGCTTGTTTGCTAGGGTTTTGGTAGAAATTGTGTGTATATATATATATATATATATATATATATATATAAGTGTCCCAAGTCCCAACAATCCGTTTTAGCTGTTGGTGGAAAAAGGACTGTTTCTTAGCCATCATCATAATGTAACAGCAATCAGTTGTATGCAACAACACAAGTATATAAGTGGGGTTAGAGTCTTCTTTACAACGCGCATTGTTAACTCTCACATATTAGACCGATTACAGACATCTCCAAATTTAATCAAGTCTTACCTTGAAAACACAAGAGATGATTCAAAGATAAAGATTCAAAAATTAAGCATGCTTTCTAGTTCCTACTTTATAAAAACTCGCATTGTTAACTCTCAAGATTGAAATGAGTTTTGGAAAAGATAAACAACCTATGTTTGTTTAGGTTAATCAAGAAATGTTTGAAACCATATGACTTATTTAGAATTTGGGATAAAGGAGGAAAAAGCAAGAAGGAAAAACAACAACATATGCACTATGGTTGTTTTGCTATTGAATACTATATATTGGTTTTTTTTTTCATATATTCATTGGTAACATATGCACCCTATGCTCCAACATAGGTCCGCCTATGGTCGTTGTGCTACTATTTTACTCTTTTTAGTGTTGTTATTTTGTGTTGGAGACTAAGGGGTGTGTTGTTACTAGGCTTGCAAGTTCTTGCTACTTCAATTTTTTATTATATGAATTTTTTTTATCATTTTGTTTTGCTGCATTTTATTTTAAATATTGTTAAATCCATGGCAAGTCATGTAAATTATATCTGTTTTAGTTTAGTTTTGAGCATGTTTGAGTATAGTTTTAATCACTTTGAGCTTAATATTGGAAGTTAGGAGTCATTCATGGATAAGGAATGGATGAAATTAAAGGATCGAGCTGCTCCACAATATTTGCAAGGGATAGACAACTTTTTGGAATTTGCTTTTAACAATTCTAGTTTTGAACATGAGGGCAACCGGATTGGAGCCAAAATTAGATGTCCTTGTTGTAGATGTGCAAACGTGCACTATAAAACTAGAAGTCAAGTTCGATTTGATTTGTTGAAAAATGGGTTTTTGGAAAGCTACATCATTTGGGATAAACATGGGGAAACACTTGATCCTCCACTTGATAATGACGCTACTAATGATGATGATGATGAGATGCTTGATATGTTAGAAGTAGGATGCCAAGTTGCTGGTATGGGCTTACTTGAAAATCTTAATAGAGATGATGTTGAACATAGTGAGGAAGTTCAAGAACCATCAGGGGAGGCTGCTCGATTCTATCGCCTCTTACAGGACTATAAAGATCCATTAGTTGTTGATGGGTCAAAAGTCTCCAAGTTAGTTTACATTATGAAATTGTTGCATCTAAAGTGTTTGAATCATTGGACTGACACTTCCTTCACTCAATTGTTGAAATTTCAAAATGAGACCTTGGGTTCCAACTTGCCTGACTCTTTCGATGCATGTCGCAAAATTATTAGTGATTTGGGCCTTGATTACATAAAAATTGACGCCTGCCCAAATGATTGCATCATCTATTGGCGTGAATATGCTGATGCACAAGAGTGCCCAAAATGTCAGAGTCCTAGGTGGAAGACAACGGGGAAGAAAATCCCTCACAAGCTTCTACGTTATTTTCCCATAAAACCGAGATTACAAAGGTTATTTATGTCAACCAAGACAGCAAAAGAAATGCGTTGGCATAAAGAGGAAAGAAAGAACGATGAGAAAATAATGCAACATCCAGCAGATTCTCCTGCATGGAAGGATTTTGATAAGGAGTTCAAATCATTTGCTGATGATCCTAGAAGTGTTAGACTTGGTTTAGCAGCGGATGGTTTCCAACCATTCAACAATTTTAGTGGGACAAGTCATAGCATTTGGCCAGTTGTCCTAACCCCTTACAATTTGCCTCCTTGGATGTGTATGAAGCCTCCATACATCTTTTTATCTCTTCTTATTGATGGTCCTAATTCCCCAGGAATGGATTTGGATGTCTATCTTCAACCGTTGATAGAAGAGTTAAAGGAATTATGGGACGTTGGGGCTGAAACATATGATGCACATGTCAAGCAAAATTTTGTAATGCATGCAAGCCTTTTGTGGACTATAAGTGATTTTCCAGCTTATGCCGACTTGTCCGGTTGGAGCACAAAAGGAAATTTTGCTTGTCCAAGTTGTCATAAAGAATCTGGGTATACAAGCATAAAAGGTAAGACGGCATATATTAGGACTAGACGTTGGTTGCCAATGACTCATAGGTGGAGAAAAAACAAAAAGGCCTTTGATGGAACTATTGAAAAGGGGTCTGCTCCCATTCCGTTGTCTGGTGATGATGTCTTAAAGCAATGTAGCTATTTTACCCAAGTTCCTTTTGGCAAGGCTGGTTCAAAGAGGAGATGGGACGAATCAAATAGTTTCTACGGATGGAGGAAAGAAAGCATATTCTTTCAATTGCCTTATTGGAGAAAATTGAAATTGCGTCATAACTTAGATGTTATGCACATTGAGAAGAATGTTTCTGAGAACATCATAGGGACATTATTGAATATAAAGGGTAAGACTAAGGACACTTTGAAAGCTCGGTTAGATTTAGCAAAATTGGGTATAAGGCAAGATTTGCATCTTGTTGTTGATAAAGATAAAGTGCGCATGCCTTTAGCATGCTATACATTAAGAGGTGATGCAAAATCATCATTTTGTGAGATGTTTCAAAGTATGAAAACACCGGATGGGTATTGTTCAAACATCTCTCGATGTGTAAAAGATAATGGTCAAAAGATGTCGTGTATGAAAAGCCATGACCATCATGTATTTTTGGAACAACTTCTTCCGATTGCTATTCGTGGACTCCTTCCGAAAAATGTCTGTGAACCATTGATTGAGTTGAGTTCTTTCTTTCGAAACTTGTGCTCCAAAACCTTAAATGTGAAGGATCTTGATGAGCTAGAAAAACAAATTCCTTACACATTATGCAAGTTGGAGATGATTTTTCCACCGTCCTTCTTCACTGTCATGCTGCACCTAGTTATTCATTTGGTGGCTGAAGCAAAGATAGGAGGCCCTGTAAGGTATCGTTGGATGTATCCCATAGAGAGGTAAATAACGATATATACTAAGTTGTTTTCAATTTTTTCTAAGTTATTGTGAATTTAATTTGTTTCATTCACTAAACATTCACTAAGTTATTGTGAATTTAATTTTTTCTAAGGTACTTGCGCACGTTGAAATCGTACGTTCGTAATAAAGCACATCCAGAAGGTTCAATAGCAAGAGGCTACTTGGCCGAAGAATGCTTGACCTTCTGTTCTAGGTATATGGACGATATGACTACAAAGTTTAATCGCCAATCTAGAAATGATGATGGTCATGATGATGTGTCCGGAATGAGTGACCTGGACATCTTCAACCCAAATGGACGTCCTTTAGGAAAACCTACTCCTTTCCATCTTGAATTGGAGGAGTATGAACAAGTCCATTCGTATGCACTTCATAACTGTGATGAGATACTTCCACTTGTCAAGTAAGTTCAACTTAATTATTTTAAGAGAAATTTTTATCTCTTAAAATGTTGATGAACCTAATTTTAAGAGCATTTTAGTGAGCACAAGGAGGAACTAGCCAATGAAAATCCAGCACCTAGGAGCATAGAGAGGAGACATAAAGCTCAATTTTCAGATTGGGTTCGAAAGCGTGTATGTTATATACTCATTTTGTTTTGTTACATATTCTTCTTTGTCTATGTAGAACATTAATTTGATCTACACTTTCTATGAATAGGTGGAACTTATGTATAAAGAAGGCTCTATTTCTGAGGACATATATCACTTTGTTTGTGGCCCATTGCGTACTGTGCGTCGTTACAGTGGATATATTGTCAATGGATTTCGGTTCCACACCATTGATAGGCAAGAAACTCGAAAAACCCAGAATAGTGGGGTTACGGTTCGAGGGGATGATGAATCATCCAAAAAGTACTATGGTGTTCTTAAAGATGTTTACGAGTTGCAATATCCTGGTGGAAAAGGTGTATTTGTGTTCAAGTGTCATTGGTATGATGTTCAACATCAAGGTAGAGGATATAAGATAGACGACTATGGAATAACAAGTCTCTCTAAGGATTTGTCGTTAGCCACAAATGAGCCTTTTGTGTTAGAGTCACAAGTAGAGCAAGTGTTTACGTGCCCGAACCCAGAGACAAAAATTGGCTTGTTGTGATTAAGACAGAGCCTCGTGACTTGTATAACATTCCTGAAAGTAACATCGATGAGAATGCGCTGGAAGACGTCAACAATGAAGCTGTGCAGCAGGAACACACTAGGGGTTCATGTGTCCGGACAACACCACCTGAACATGGAAGCTTTGGAGAACAACTTTGTTTGGCCACCAATCATTATATTGTGGAGAAAGGCATAGAAGTTGTCAAATGGGTTACTAAAGAACTACAGAACATTCAAGAACAGCAAAATAGAAAACAAAAGAAGAGAAAGAAAAGAGACAATGATTTAGATGATTTTATTGTTAATGATGATGTTGAAGTCTGAACTAATTTAATGTTCATTATGTCACCTGTGGTCACTTGATTATGAATGAAAGTTGTTTTTGTTTTTAATGATGGTTTGTTTAATATAGACTATTTTAACGCTAATAAATTATTTTGCTGCTTGATATATTTTCAAATTCTTATATGTACAACAACTTATAAGAGAATGAACATTCATTGTTTTTTTTTTATTGTTTTCAATCGTGTTAATGAGTTACTTCCATTATTACAGGTATGGGAGGACCAGGTCAGCCTAACATTAGAAAGAGAGTTGGAACGGGAAATGGAAGGCCCTCAGATGTTGTCGATGCTGAACAAATTCACAACTTATCTTGTGATGACATTAATATTCCTGAAATTGGATCTACCACTAATAGCCCAGGTCTTGAAGAGAATAGCTTGCAACCTCAAGTAGAGCCAGGTATCATAACCTATTCACTGGTTATCGTTAAATCATTGGTGCATAATTATTTCTTTATTATTTTGACCTTTTTCCCCTTATGTCATGTGAGCTTTAGGACCAAAAAAACAGAAATATGGGAGTAAATTGGCTAGCAGACTTCGAATTTGCTTAAATGCTCACGAGGCAGCAGATGCAACTCCAATTCATGCAAATATTGTACAAGAAAATCAAGCTAAGAAGGTGAGAACGAAATACATGCATGAAAATAGGCTAGCAAGAGAAGAAAACCAACAAAATGATCCTCATAGTAGTCAAGGTATTAAATCGCTAAATACCTCTTTCTTTCCCTTTTTTATGGCTCTAATTATTATTGATACTACTTGAAGCCACTTTAAACATGTTTTTTTTTTTTATTTATTATTATCACCTTATATTGTAGCTTCTACTACAAGTGCTAAAAGGAAAAGGGGACAGAGAGGTAAATATAGGAGTTTAGCACTTGAAAAGAAGACTAAGGGTGGCTTGTTCAAACTTGACGTTAAGATACCTGATTTTGTTCTCCAAGCTGTTGGACCAAATGCAAGGCCAATGGTAAACTTTTGTGGCTATGTTGTCAGAACAACGGCCTTTATGGATGCCGGAGATTGGACTAAAGTGTTTGCCAAATATGGTAATTCAATGTGGTTACAAGTGAAGGTAATCCATTAAAAAAATTGTTAAGTAGTATATATCTTTACATCTTATATCGATCATAAGAAAGTAACATTTTTTATTATATAATTTCAGAACAAGTTCAACATCAAAGACTCATCCGCTCAATCACTTCGACTTGAAGCTTTTGCAACTGATGTAATGCAACGCTTATATCGTTATTGGAAGTCTCGCTTGCATTCATACTATAAAGAGTGTGGAAATACTTTAGAAGAGCGTTTAGAGAATCCTCCTGATGACTTACCTATGGAAAGTTGGAAAGCTTGTTGTGCTAAGTTTAATGATGAAAAGTTCAAGGTGAGTGTTTACGTTTTACCTCAACAACTATCTTATTTTACCTATTTCTTCTCTACTTATTTAATATGCTTTGTACATTTCTATTCTCAATTAACACATCTAATTATAACTTCGGATTATAGAAACGTAGTAGACAAAATAGCAAGAATCGATTGTCTGACAAGTGGACTAAACACACCACCGGAAACTTATCTTTTGCAGAAGTGGAGCATATATTGGTAAAGTTTCCTCGTTGCCTAGTTCTTGCATGTTGATTATCATCTCTTTTTATAATAATATGTTAGTAATGTTTCCTCGCTGCCTTTTTTATTTCGTATTATGCTGATTATATATTTCACTTGTGTAGACTGAGAGCAATGGTAATGTGTTGCCTGATCCTGATGTTGTTTGGCTAGCTGAGCATACTAATTTAGATGGTGAAGGGGTACTGAAGTGGGTTAATGATGGGCGCTCCAAAGAGATACATGTAAGTAATTTTTAGTTTCTGATTGTAGATTTTTTTAGGATGCTGGGATGTAGCTGTTTATTACCCCTAGAATGGGGGACGATGGCCTTTAAAGGCTTTTATGATTATAAGCAGGTTTATAGTACTTTTTCAAGATTTGGATTGTTCCAATTTTAGGGGACACTCTGCCGAAATTTTACCAAAAATATCTACATTATAACCATAACAGCTTATACTCTTTTCAGGCACAAATACATCAACTTGTGAAGGACAAGGACAAAGAACCAGAAGGTGATCATGCACGTCCTCAAACACAAGAAGAAATCCTCCTTCATGTACTTGGTCCCAAGTCCGGGTACATTCGAGGAAAAGGAGCTGGTTATAGAACTTCAGCAAAAGCTAAATTGCAAGAAGAACAGCAAAATCTTTTAAAAAAACAACAAGAAGAACAACAACAAATTATGGAAAAGCAACAAGATCAGATTAGTCAATTAGAAAGTGAGTTGGATGCAAGCAAGAAGGCTATGGATGAGTACAAGGAACAACAAAGAATCTACATGGAAGCTATGGAAAAGCGATTTGAAGATATGATCATGAGACACTCAAGGTTAGCTTAAACTTTTAATTTTTTTTTTTTGAGAAAAGATAAAAATATTATTATTAATCTCACATTGTACATCATCCAAGGCATTAGAGCTCTATATTTTTCATTCACTATGCCATAATGAAACTAATGTTGACGTGTAAGTAGAGTTAGCTACCTTGGCATATTTGTTGTGTCACTCTTTGCCAAAAAGTTACTGAAATATGATTGGTTTAAAATACCAAGAGAATTTCATGCTCCCTTTTTGTGATTTTTTTAGGTTGAATTCTGGTTATGAAGATGATGAACAATGAAGAATATAATATCAAGAGAATTTCATGCTTTTGGGGAAAGAAGATATCATGTGGAGCTAACAAGTTTATCTAGCAATTTTTTGTACAACCATTAAGGCAAAACTTTGGTATATGGCCTAATTTTTTGGACAAGAAATGGTCATGTTATCTCTTGGTATATTTTGTTAGAAAGCTATGTAATACATTTTTGGATACATTATGAATATATGAATCAAGCCAATGTATTATGGCTATTTTGTAATGAGTGTTTATATTAAATGGATTTTTGTTTTTAGTTGTATATTATTAGAATTTCCCAAATTTACAAAACGGTATTACGATGCATAACAAAAAAAAAAAAAACCATTATGGTACATTAATTTTTGACAACGCAATCAGTTGTTGCTATAAATCAGTTATTATTGGTAACAACCAATTTTGTTGCAGAAAAATAATGACTCAAGTTTGTCATAATGTTATTCATGTAGTCTTTTGCAACGAACATGTCGTGGCAGAAAATGGTTTTTAACAACAAAGTGTATTGTTGCTGAAATTTTTTATTTTTAGTAACAACAAATTTTGTTGCAAAAAATAAGCTTCAGGTGAAGAGGCAAGTCTGAGTTATTGCAACAAGCTATCTTTTGCAACAAAAGTTTTGTTGCAAATAATGCATTTTTGGCAACAAGCGATTTTCGTTGCAAATACCTTTAGCAACGGGATCTCCCATAACAAAGTTAAATTGTTGCCAAAAATGAGAAGTTGTTGCTAAAGTTATCTTTAGCAACAATTCTTTCGTTGCCAAAAATCAATTTTCTTGTAGTGAATACAGCACGTGCGAAACAGAGGAACCATCCCGAAATGCTCGACCAGATTGGCTAAGTCTATTGCCCTCCCATGGACAATCTCCCGGAGTCCTTGTGCGCTCAAGCGCATGATGCGTGCGCCCACATGCACAATTGCCCCTCGTGTGCATCCCCATGCACCTCCGGAACCCGTTTTTGCGACCCGCCCACCCAGTCCAATACTTCGGACACCCGTGATTTTACTTGCTTTTTCTTATTTTTATTTTTTCTTTTCGAAAGGGAAAGTCGGTACCCTCCACGAGTCAAACTCGAGTCAAAACACATACATTAGACTTAGGATTGCATCTGCATTCAAAAATAAAAAGAATCACTCAAAATAAAAAAATGCATACATCATAGAGTCTCATCAAAATCCAAAAAAAAAGGTACTATAAAGCTAGACTCGACTGCTTCCCGAAGGAGGCAAATAGAGGGACATCTCATTGACATCTGAGGCCCCCTAGTCATACCAGTTAAGCTCGTTGTGAGACGGCCGCAACATCGGTTGCAGGAGATCCATGAACGAAATCTCAGAACTGTTGAAGTCGAACTCCTACACTGTAGGTATGTCAACCGATGCCGGCTACGAGAAATTGTCAGCATGAAGAGAAGGGCGGTAAGGATCCTGTGATGACGATGGCCCCTTCTGTTGGCTGCCTCCCTGCTGACTACCCTCTTTGGCATTCCTCTCCGTCTGGCAATCTGGCCTGACCAATGCTGGAGAAACGACTGGCTCACTTGCTTGCAAGACAGACAGAAAAGGCATGAACAATGCTGTAAAAAAAACAAAGAAAAGGAGCAATCGAAAAAAAAAAGAAAAATCCTTACATCTGTGGACTTCCGACGGGAAGCCTTCCGCGTCATCCGCCGAATGTAATCCTTCAGCGAGTTGATCACATCGAAGGCCTTCGTCATGCCAGACCTAGGCACCTTTTCAGAAACAAAACATATGGTGAATTAGCATCAAGAAACCAAGCTAAGAAAAATTAAAGAAAGTCTCCACTGGCTAAGAAAAACCAAGTCGATAACGGCGAGTCTCACCGTTTCAAGACTAGTAGTAAATGCGTTATGCGCGTAGTGCCGAGCCTTAGGTGTAACACCCTGACTTCTACAAAGTAAACTAATATGTAAATTAAGCCGAAATGCCACTAAAATAACAGAATTATTAAAACTTCAACACAAATCCCAAAATATTATTATTAACTCAAAAATCAAAGTAAGGTCAAATACAACTATGTCCCGAATTATTTCATACCACAACCAACTAGATTACTATCAAAAGAAACTAAACAACATAGTAAATACAATCTACTAATGACTACATCCTCGCCAACACACATGCCCAAGCCCAGCAAGACAGAAACCCAACTACTCAGCATCGTCACCTGAAAATGGAGGTCCATCATTAGTGTAATACCCCGAAATTTAGGGCCAGAAAATTTCGCGGGTTATTAATGTTATTTTTCTATTCTTAGTCCAAAAGGCCCATTTATTTGGACTGTTTTATTTTATTTCTCTCCTTATCTCAAATTGGGCCGATGACCTAATTTTCCCTTTACCCTTGTGGCATGGCCGGCCCCTCTCTTTCCTTTTGGGCCATTGGTTGTTCCTTTTGGTTTAATTTGATTAATTAGATAATTTTATTAATTAAATTAATACCTTAAACTAATTTTAAAACCTAGTCCAAGAAGCCCTAATTACTAAGTCCACTCCTCCTATTCCCACTCTAATTTCACGGCAACCCCCTCCCTTTTTTTTGTTGTTGGTTTTGTTGTTCTCTTCTTCTATATATATTAGGCTTAGCAATATTTTTTTTTCCTAATTGCTAAAGCTCATAAACCCTAAAAAAAAAAAAAAACTTTTTCCTCCTTTCCTCTCAAAAAGCCGTGCACTTCAAGTCACCAAAGTGGTGATTTTTCCTTGGAATTTTTAGCGACTAAAGGGAACTAGACTTACCTTCTTAAATTTGGGTAGATAATCACATAGTTAATTAGGATTTGATCATGAAAATTATTAGGATTTATGTCATGTTTTGCTTAGTGAATGTCGAACTACATGATGAATTTATCTATGTATCTTTCTTGATTAATTTGATGTATTTCTTGAAATCTTTAATTGTTTAATAATTATTTGTATGAATTTATTTCTTAATTAAATCTTCTTATTTCTTGATAATTTTTCGTGGCAGTTTCTTTATTATTTTATCATGAATCATGATTTATTTCGTGGCAAAATTCGTCCTTTTATTGCTTATAATAATTTAATCTTTCAAACCGATAAAACTGTCCAGATTTAGTTTACGAATTTATTAAGATACTTAATCACGTCAGATGGCTACGAAAATTTAGGTGGAAGTAACTAATAGTGTTTTACAGATTGTGTTAAATTTATTTTTAAAGTTCGTTTGCTATGGCAGAAAAATCTGAAACTGATTTCAGCCTAATCTGATTTGTTAGTTATAAAATCCCTTAAAAATAGTAAATGACGTTATTTCTGGACGAAATTTATGCACGTTAAACCTTGAACCCATATTTAACTTTCATTAAAATTTCCAGATTATTCGAGAACTTTAATAGGTCGTTCTTAATTTAATTCTTTAAAAATAAGATTGTGTAAAATAGTGTGATTAAATTATTAAAACATGTTATTTTGAATTCTTGAATTCAAACTTTATCTTGTTTGAACCCTATGATACCCGTGTGGTGTGATGTAAATAAAGGAATGATTTTGATCTTGTTTTCATAATTAATCTTGACATATTGTGTTTTAGGGATGATCTTAATGTTTATTATAAAGTTTGTTATGAATTATTGGTTATTGAATTTAATTAATTAAAGATATAATCTTTGGTATTGTTGTTCATGATTTTCGAGTGATATAGAATATGAAGAGTAGAATTTTTATCATGTTTTAGGTAATTTATGTATTCAATTGTAATTTTAATGTAATTTATTAAATTAATTATATGATGAATTTACGAATTTATTTAATTTTTGTATGGTTATTTATATTTTTCGAGTGGCCCTATTTTATTTTGGTCAATTTTAGTTTAATTTAACTTATAATAATATTGGGATAATTTTTTTAGGAATTAATATTATTATTATAATTAATAATATTTACTAAAGAAACTATCAGGGATAAGTTGTAATATGAAGGGTAATAATAATATGACAAAAGGAACAAGTTGTAACATAATAATAAAAGGATTTCAGGGATAGATATTATATTTGCCACCATAATATTTATTATTATTATTTTTATTAAGGAAGTCAATAAGGATAAGTTACAATAAGAAAAGTATAATAAGATATTATTAGGGAAGGAAAGGAAACAGAGTAAAAGGGTAATCGATTTGTTTCGATCTCTGGCTAGGAAAGACTTGGTATTTAAGGTGGCCAATATACGTGCCGCACCTCTCTTTCCTGGGACCTCGAACATTTCATTCCCGATTACGGTCACCTAGTACTTCCAAGTATAAGAAAGATAATAAGTTAAGGTCGCCCCTGCGATGACGCAAAGGTCATCAATCGGGTTAATAAGTTAAGGTCGCCCCTGCGATGACGCAAAGGTCATCAATCGGGTTAATAAGATAGGACGCCCCTGCGATAACGCAAAGGTTATCAATCGGGTTAAGTCATTGCCACTGCCAGACTGCAGTATCTGCGCAGTTCTTGATTCTAGGATATGTAGTCGTCTAGGTAGTTCTCGCAAAGGAGGGCTATTTAGGGGTTATGGCCATAGCTTAGGCTTAGTTCTCGCAAAGGAGGGCTACGGGTGGGACGCAAAGGTTCACCCCGGCATGTTTTAGGAAAGTTGTGGACGCAAAGGTTCACTACGAGCTATAAAGACCGGTCCGCTAAGAAGTTAAGAAATATGATAAGTTAAGATGTATGATAAGTTAAGATGTATGATAAGTTAAGATGTATGATAAGTAAGATGTACGATAAGTTATGTTATGAAGATTAAGATAAGATAAGATATGATATGTTATGAAATAATGATAACTAAGTTATAAGTATATTTATAATATAAGATAAGAATGAAATGCAACGCACTATGAATAGTATAAGTCTTCCGCTTTGTACATCTGTATTTGTATGACTTAAGTATGTATGTATATGTACATGTTTGTGTATGTGTACCCGTATTGTATACGTATTTTTGTACGTATCTCTAACCGTATTTTGCAGGTATTATTATACGTATTGTATACGTACTTTTATACGTATTTTGTACGTATTTCTAACCGTATTCTGCAGGTATTATTATACGTATTGTATACGTATTTTTGTATGTATTTTTATACGTACCCTGTATGTACTTTGTATGAAATGTTATATGTTTGTGTATGGTTTTTATGTACGATTCTATGCTATTATGTGGTTAGCGGTCCCTCATTTAAGTGGGACAGCCTAGTTACTCGCCACTGACGGTGGACCCCCCCAGTTTCAGGTGATGATGCAGCAGCTTAGAACGGGCTCACGCTGGATTGGGCTTTGTGTGGCTGAGATCTGTAGTTTGACCCTAGTTTATTTAGAATTTTCAATAAGACTTTTATGCTAGTAGTATCCCAGCCTGTTGGGAGAACATATTTAATTTCTGTAATTTCAGTATTTTACTTTTGTAGACCTTTGGACTTTTGGCTATTAAGTTAAATAAAGATGCCTTAGCTTATTGAATATTTAATTAATATTAAGTTTAATGTTTAATTAATGATCCGTACGTCAATTTCCTTTGTCAATCGACAGTTAAAAAGTCGGGTCGTTACAATTAGCGGCGAGAAACTAGATTGTCCCACTTAAACATGGAACTCAAGCACACAATATAAGATAGAAAAGCCATGGAAACAGCACATAAGCCACACATACAAACATGCATCAAAATCAACACGTAAACGTGTACCTAGCATCCTTCACAGTGGAGATACAAAAGAAACGAAATACAAATAACATACAACATCCAAAACCAAGACAAAGACTTATTCCAAAATCATCCAAACATGCTTTAGAAACGAAAACGAGTACGAGGACAATAGAAGTACTAGGTGTCAGTAATCGAAACTGCAATACCAGAAACGACCACTTTTTGCCCTTTCCTTCAAAACAATTTACAAAAACCAAATCTAATTCCAAACCAAAACCAACCAACCAAACGAATCAAACCGCTAAATCGATACAAACAGCAATACCGTCCATGCTCGTTGGTCAACCAATGTGTTTCCCAACTTTCCTAAACACATGCCGGCTCAAACCAATGCGTTTTTCCCGTAGTCCTCCAATGGAAAAACTATGCCTAAGTAATAACCACCACTCCTGGACTAGATACTCGAGTTTTACTATCCAAACGACAACACATCCTAGGATATCAACTACCCCACGATCGAACACAAGGTAGCGGCTACGACTTAACCCAAAATAGTTACTCGAGTTTCACTAAGTTAGGTGACTGTTTTCGAAAACATTTCGACAACATAATGACACAATCATCAAGATCGATACAAAAATTCGAAAATTAGATTTCAAGAATCCGACTCCAAAAATCAAGAAAACTACGGAAAAATCAAGATTTCAAAGTAACCGATTAAGAAACAAATAAACTTATCAAGAACCATTTCAGGATTTACCAAGAAAATCCAAGAATCATCAAGAACGTCTAAGATTTATAAAGATTCATCATGATACATCAAGACGCATCACGATTAATTATCAAGATTTCAAAACAAACTAAGTACTAATTCAAGATTTTCAAGAAAACTATCGAAACTCGAAAAGAAACTAATTCAACAAATCTTTTTCCAAAGATTAACATCAAACAACATAAATCAACCAAAATCATACATGAAAACATATACAAGAACACGAAAATCATACATACATAATTAATAATATGATATTGAAAATATACGCATGAATTCTAACAATAACCATCATGAACATGAACATGAACATAATCTGAACAAGATTAAATCAAAATAAATCAAACGAATCATCATCATCATCACACGACATTATCAACATAATCATAATCAAAATTCAAGAATAACAATTCATCATATGAAATTCTAAATAAAACCATCACCATCCTATCCAAGTTCATGAAATATATTTAATTCTAATCATGAAATCTAATTCAATTCTATGCTATACTAGGTGATTGAATTATCAAATTTAAATAGGATTTTCTAGTTACCTCTAATAGTCGATGTGTTCAAACTCAAAGTGAAATGAGCAAGAACACAAATCCCGAACACGAAAATGCACGACCACTCGAAGACCCATTCGAACACTTCGAACACCACCCGAACAACCATGCACCCACACACGACCACCACCACGGCACCACGAACCACCACGAACACACGAGCCCAATCACGAACCACCCCATGTACCACCACGCACGGGCACGAAGTACGAACACGATCACCACCACGACCCACATGTGCACACGGCCACAATCATACACGACCCACACGGTCAACTACGAACACGAGCCAACCCTGAAACATACCTAAACTCGAATTCTTGATCAATGTTATTGAAGTTTAATTGAGATTAAACACCTTTAAGTTCAATGGAAAATGAATCTTTAAGATTTGGGTTGAAAATATGACAAATTTGGGGTAGATATTTTTGTGGGTTATGCGTGTGAATAGGAGGGAGGAATGGAGGAGTGTGTTTGATTGAATTGTGGAAGTGAAGATGATCGAATGGACAAAAGGTCTTGAGTTCACCAAGGCCAACTATATATAGTTGAGATGCTAGTGTGAACACAAAGCAAGTGGTAAGGGGAGTGAGGGGGAGAGGGGCGGTTATGGGGAGGGAAAAATGGGCCAAATAATGCAAGTTGTCCGCTTGCACTTGGACTTGCCTAACCAAGATTAATTTTGAACTTGGCCCAAAATTATATAATTAGGATAAAAATATCCCAAATACTAATCTATACATCAAAACAACATGAAAATCAAACCAAAATGGGAAATTATACCTGGTACCACTATGGTTTTGCCTTTTCTATATGGTACCCAATTTTAATTTTTTGTCCACATGGTACCACTGTTATTTGTGTTTGGTCTCTGTCGTGACACTTCCATTAGATTTAACGGTTTATGCTTTTTTTTGGCTTGATTTATACGTATTTTTATATGAATACTTATTCTTTTACGTATTTTAGTGTTCATATATGTATTTTTATGCATATTTAATATGAATACATATTTTTATACACATCTTATATGAATTACGTATAAATATGATTTTTTAATGACACGTAAATTGAGGCTATTCGGGAACATATTTCGAGGCTAATCGGGTCGTTTTTTGCAAATTTCGACCTCGAAATGGATCCCTTAAGGGTGGGGTTAAAATGACCAGTAAAACATTGAACTGCCTATTTTTTTCTGACACGTAGATCGATGTGCGCATATCGAGACTATCATAGAATGCAGTTCGGGGCTAATTGGATCATTTTTTTTCAAATTTCGACCTCGAAATAGACCCCTTAAGGGTGGGGTTAAAATGACCTGTAAAACCTTAAACATACTATTTTTTCTGACACGCATATCGATGCGCACAAATCGAGACTATTCGGGAACGCATTTCGGGGCTAATCAGGTCTTTTTGCAAATTTCGACCTCGAAACGGATCCCTTAAGGGTGGGTTAAAATGATCCATAAAACTTGAACGGACTATTTTTTTATGGGTCGAGGTTTTACGGGTCATTTTAACCCCATCCTTAAGGGGTTCGTTTCGATGTCGAAATTTGCAAAAAATGACCCAATTAGCGCCAAACTGCATGCCCTGATAGTCTCGATATGCGCGCATCGATCTGCGTGTCAGGAAAAAAATAGCCCGTTCAAGGTTTTATGGGTCATTTAAACCCCACCCTTAAGGGATCCGTTTCGAGGTCGGAATTTGCAAAACTCGACTCGATTAGCCTCAAAATGCGTTCCCGAATAGCCTCAATTTACGTGTCATTAAAAAAAATTATATTTATATGTACTTCATATAAGATGTGTATAAAAATACGACCACGGATTTGAATATAGCTGTGAAAGGACGTATTGATATTAAATATGCATAAAAATACATATATGAACACTAAAATACGTAAAAGAATATGTATTCATATAAAAGTATGTATAAATCAAGCCAAAAAAAGCTTAAACCGTTAAATCTAACGGAAGTGTCACGGCAGAGACCAAACACAAATTACAGTGGTACCATGTGGACAAAAAATTAAATTTGGGTACCATATAGAAAAGGCAAAACCACAGTGGTACCAAGTAGAATTTCCCAACCAAAATTTTGGAATATTACATTAGGGGCCATGTAGAGATGGCAATGGATCTTAGATCCGCCCCTGATTCGCGGATCCAGATCAGTTTTTTAGGATATGGATCTTCATATTTTGGATCCACGCGAATCCGGATCGAATCCGGATCCGCATTTTCTACATCGGATCTGGATCCGCGGATCCATTTTTTCTAAAATAAACACATGAGTATTGAGTATATAGTTATATAAGTTTTAAACTTGTAATTATAATCTTTTTTTTCTTCTTGTTTTTTAATGCTAAATATTTCAAAGTTAATTATGTAATTGTATGTGTAACGACCCGTAATTTAGCAGCGTTGTTTTCGGAGAAAACAACAATCACAGATCATTAACTTCTAGAACTTCAAAGTTAGGTTCATAAACTACAACGGAAGCTCTAAAACTTAATCATATTATTCATTAAAAACTGTTAGGTAATCCCAAAATAAATATCAAACCAATATCCTTTACTATTACAAAATAAAGAATAGACTACTAAATCAAATGAACATAATCTAAACTAGTCATCGGGTCACTTCTAAGCTGGCTAGCTCACAATCCCAGCCCATACGTAGCCTAAACTCAATCACCACCTGTACCTGAAATAGAATGGGGGGTCCACAGTCAGTGGTGAGTAATTAGATTGTTCTACTTAATCAGTAGAACACAATTAGAAACATAATAATCAGAACAGATCATCTGAACTGTCGAACAAGTCATCATGCAAAGAATTCAACAAGCAATCACATCAAGTACGCAGCGGAAAACAATCATACAAGTCATCCTTAACAAGACCTTCAGCTCAGCTCAACCAATTCTAGACTTCTAATCCTCATCAACGACTCTTCTTTTCTGTTCTTTCCCAATCAGGTGCTAATCCGTGACCAGTCATATGCTCGTAAGAGGTCAACCACGAAGATCTACTCCCCCCAACTTTCCTTGCTCATGCCGGGTCAACCACAAGGATCTACTCCCCAAGCACTGGGATCAAGAACAGTCCCCAATCCGAAGATAGGACAGTGGCTTCGACTATACCTATGTTCATGGCACATGAGCAACTAGATAGGTGGTCACTTCATAGTTAATCATCTTTTCAATTCAATTCAATTCTGTTCTGCTCTATTCCAATCCTCAATTCAATTCCTTATCGTCATAGCTTAACTTCTAATCCAATCTTGTTCATCTTAACTTGACTCAAACTCCAAACTAAACTTATACCACTCGAAAATGACCAACATCATGCGGAAAAATAATGCAGAAATACTTGGAAATACGTACAAAAATACATACGGAATGCGTACGAAAATACGTACAAAATACATATGGAATACGTACAAAAATACGTACAAAAATACATGCGGAATACGTACAAAAATACGTACAAAAATACGTACGGAATACGTACAAAAATACATACGGAATACGTACAATGTACGTATAACAATACGTATACAATACGTATAAAATACCTGCAAAATACGGTTAGAAATACATACAATATATGTATACCATACAGTCACAAATACACGAAATTCACACTATACACATATACAAAGGAAACCTTCCCCTGAAATACTTATCTTGTCATATTTTACCCATAACCCTTCCTTTATTCATATTATTACTTTCCATCATATTGCGACTTATCCCTATTAATTCCTTTTAATGGTAATAATTATGTTGTTACTTTCCTTCGTATTGCAACTTATCCCTATTAATTCCTTTAATTATAATAATTATAATGCTTCCTAAAATTACCTTTTAATAATATTGTAAGTCAAAAATTAAACTAAAATGGATCAAATAAAATATGAGACCACACGACATTTTAATCTAAAAAAAAAGTAATAATTAAATAAATTCATCATAAATTACCTAAACATGATAAAAATCCTATCTTTATTCTTTTGGGTCAATCGACATTTTTTTTGAGGAAAATAACCAATTTGACACTTTTGATTAATTAAATGCAATCATCAATAATTAAATAAATTAACTTAATTAACATATGAATTATGCAACAACCATAGATCATCAAGATTAATCAAGAACGAGATCAAAATCATTCTTTTATTTACATGAACCACACGACATTTAGGCCTTCTTAACACCATCAAGAACAATTTCAAGAATTGGAAAAAAAAAAATAACATGTTTTAATAATTTAATCACACTATTTTGCACAATCTGATTTAAAGAATTAAATTAAGATCGACCGTCTAAAGGTATCAAATAATCTGGAAATTTTGATGGGAGTTAAACATGGGTTCAAGGTTTAACGTGCATAAATTTCGTCCAAAAATAACGTCATTTACTATTTGTAAGGGATTTTATAACTAACAAATCAGATTAGGCTGAAATCAGTTTCAGATTTTTCGGCCATAGCAAACAAACTTTAAAAATTACGAAAATTTAACACAAGCTGTAAAACACTATTAATGACTTCTACCTAAAATTTCGTAGCATCCGAATTGATTAAGTGTCTTGAATAATTCGTAAACTAAATCTGGACAGTTTTACCGGTTTGAAAGATTAAATTGTTATAAGCAAGAAAAGGACGAATTTTGCCACGAAATAAATCATGGTTTATAATAAAACAGTAAAGAAACTCCCTAAAATTATTCTAAGTGACTCGACAATTTAGAACAACAAGAACAAAAATATTCTTTTTAATTGAACAATTGAATAGCCAAGATCGATTATCATTTTAATTCAAGAAAATATTGCAAATTCACCCCAATATTATATGAGTCACTCGACATTCAAGAAAATAAATCAAGATCAAGATTAGACAATTTCCATACAATTATTCAATATAAACATACAATTAAATAAATTAATTTAAGCATAAAACTAATTAAAAGATATAAAGATTCATCAAGTTTTCACAAGATTATCAAGATAATATCATGGCACCACTCGACATTCCTCATTCAAGGCAAACAATCAATACGAAACATATTCTACATAATTCTAAGCAATCCTACATTGTTCTAAACAATTCCAAACCATATTCTAAAAACTATGAAACTAATCTATCCTAAAGATTAAGTAAAAGCAATCCAATTACCTTAAATTTGGAAGAAAGGTTCGGATAACGAGGTGTCAAACGGTTCTTGGAGAGTTCCTTAAGCTTCTTGACCAAATTCTTGGTTGATGATTGAATGAAAGAGACTTAGGGTTTTCTTGAGACTGTTTTTGAAAGGGAAAAATATAGTGAACAATTGTTGAATCCAAAAATAAAGGCTTGGCCGTGTGGGATTAGTGGCAATAGGGGTTTTGGTTTCCTAAAGTTTAGCTAGTCAAACAAGAGAGGTTGAAGTGAAAATAGGTTTTTAGGGAGAAAGTCAAAACAAATTTAAATAAATGATTTTAGTGGAATAAATTAAATTAACTAATTAAGGAAGAAAAACAAGGGGGGCCGTGAGGTTCAATGAGGGAAGGGGTCATAGGCTTCCTAAAATATAGGAAGAAGAATAGGTGAGCAAGAGTAAAAGTAGGGTTTCTTTGGAATAAGTTAGAATAAGCAAGGAATTAATAATATTGGTTAAACAATTTAAATGAAATAATTACAAGAAAAGTAATATGGGCTGTGGGGTGGCAAAAAGAAAAGAATAGATTGGGCTCGGGTTTTGGCATGACAAGATAAAAAGGTTCGGGCCAGGATTAAAAATGACTGGACTGCTACAAATAATTAATAATTAATTAAACAATAATCAATTAAATAGCCAATTAATTATATATTTAATTAATTATAAAAATTTTAAAATATCCCGAAATTTCGGGGCATTACAGTATGGGACACATTATCATTATGATTGGTCTTTTATTTAGGATGTTGATGATGTTAGTAGTGGACTAGTGGGTTTTAATATGCATATTAATTATGTATTTAATGAAATGATAATTTTAATGCATCAAAAGTTTTAATTAGGTATAATATTTTGATTTTATAAAAGGATCCGTTTTAGATCCGGATCCGCAGGATGCGGATCTGGATCCTGATTTTGTGGATCCGTCGGATCGGATCCGGATCTAGGTTCTGAAAATGAATCCGGATCTGGATCCATCAGGATCCGGTCCGTCGCCATCTCTAGGGCCATGTCAACAGTCTCCACCGGCTCACCATAATCACCCCGGAGGATCCTATCGACGAAAGGGTACTCGTCGACTCCGCAAGCAGTCTATAGATATAAAGAAAGCCAGAATCACAATCAAAAGAGGTATAAATTGAAAAGATTGTTTGGCTGGAGAAGTGGAAAGAGATTGACTTTAAAGGGCTTTGGGGCTATAGAAATTAGGCCCGATATGGCCTTTGGCCAACTAATTCAGGCCCATTTTATTTTTGGGCGGGCTTTGGTCATCAGTTCAGGCCAGCGATCCAACCCAGCCCGGCCCAAAATTTAAAAAAATAACTTTACAGATTTAAAAGTTGACAGAATTACAACCCTTAAATATGAAACCCAAACCCTAACATTCTAACACTGCCTTTCTTTTCAAAATTCATTCTAGCTTACTCACTTTCCTTTCTCACACTCTCAACTCACCCTACATTCTCAATTCTCCCTCATTGGCTCTAAATATATGATTTTCGCATGCGTTAATTAGTGTTTGTTTATACTTCTGATTCTGATATGTGCCGCATTTGGAAAGTGAAAGAGTATCATTTTCACCAATTTTAGTAATGAATGAAAATAATTGAATAATTGAATAAAAAGAATGGAAGCTTACATAGAAATAAGAAGGGGAAAACGAGGAAGGGAGATGGAAGGATGTAATTATTTTTTTCCTTTTAATGCTAACTACTTGCTTCCCAGTCTAAAGCGCATTTTTGTATAGACCCGGGACCATGTAGTTGCATGGTCCCTAAAGTTGGGCACGGGCCATGCCGGGACGGCCCACGTGCTAAGCCCGTGTGCCTCGTGCCACAACATGCCGTGCCTATAACAGGACAAGAAAAGTTCATGTCGTGTCGGGCTCATGTCAAGTTATATAATATAAGGCCCATGCACGGCCCGGCCCACGTGCCGTGCCGGGCCGACTCGTGCCTTGCCATCGTGCCTTATACTAATTTTTATATATTATGGGTTTTTAACCAAAATGAACATGCCAACGTGCGGGCCGGCCCGTCATGCTCGTGCCGGGTTCGTGTCAAACTTTTAAAATGTTGTTCATAGGTGGCCCACGGCCCACTAATCGTGCCTTTGTGCCGTGCTGTGTTTATTGCGGGCTCGTGCCGTGCCGGGCCCAAATCATGTCATGTCGTGTTGACCCGTGTGCCGGCCCTGCCCATGCCCAGCTCTAATGGTCCCGATCTAAATAACGTTGTGAACATTTGGTAATTTTGTTGTGAACATTTGGTACTTTTATTGTGAACATTTGGTACTTTTATTGTGAACATTTGGTATTTTTGTTGTGAACATTTGACAGTTTTGTTGTGAACATTTGATAATTTTGTTGTGAACATTTGATAGTTTAATGCTGGTGAACATTTGATATTTTTTTGGTGAATATTTGATAGTTTGATGTTGATGAACAAGTGATAATTTTGTTATGAACAATTGATAGTTTGATGTTGATGAACAAGTGATAATTTTGTTGTGAAAATTTGATATTTTGATATTGATGAATATTTAATAATTTTGTTGTGAACATTTGATAGTTTGATGTTGATAAATATTTGATAATTTTATTGTGAACATTTGATAATTTTGTTTTGAACATTTGATATTGTGATGTTGATGATCATTTGATAATTCTGTTGTGAACATTTAATAATTTTGTTGTCAACATTGGAAGGACCACAGAAACTTGTGTGGTCCCAGATCCATCCATTACCTATTGCCAATCTAGTATGTAAAAAATAAAAACTAGTATTCTTTTTTTTACCTATTTTTTATTTGAATTTCTCTTTTTTATTTTTTAGCTACTAGTTTTCTGTTTTTTTGTTAGTAGTATTGTATTTTTTTTTCTTTAGTTAGGACTTCATGAAAATAATTAAATGTTATTTTGCAAAAAAATTGAGTTAGGACTTAGGAGAGGAATAAGCCAGAACATGCCCGAATAAGCCCACAAAAGCCCAACAATGTGGGCTTTGGTCAATGATCTCAGGCCCGCTTATAGCCCAGCCCACAACAATGGGCCTATTTTTTAGTGTAAGCTCAGCTCAAACCCAACTGACCCATGATCAAGCCTAGTGGGTTTGTGGAGGTTAGGGATAGAGTAAGGTGGTCGTGTGAGTGTGTGATATTAGGGAAAGAGAATGAAAAAGATAGAGGAAGGAGGGTTTGGAGGTAGAGAACTTTAGTAGAATGGGGAAGAGGAAAGGGAATGAGAAAAATGGCTAACAAACAAATCAAAGAAAATAAGAATGGTTGATTTTCTTTTCCTCTGATGAAAAACCCCAACCAACCAAACGGCTGTAAACCATGAATGAAACAAAGAAAAGGGACATGAAACATCAAACATCAGCCAAAATTGCGTCGAACAGAGAAAATTAAATTGCAAAAAGAAAATTAGAAAATAAAAAATCAATGAACAAGAAACGAGGTTATGAATCAGAAAGAAATTTAAGCAATCAAAAGTCAAGCCAATGCCGAAAACATCATTTAGAACTTAGAAGTTTGTTTCATTCTATACAAAATTTGCACAGCAGCAATAGCAAGTCATTATACTATAATAGGAATATTTGTAAATCACTTATTTAATCCTTGAGTTTATCTACAAAATTTACCCATGTCAAAACTCCCAAGATAAGTTATTTTCTAAAAATCAAAAAGTTCCCAGTCATCATCCAAAAGATCAGTGCGTGTAGTCCCAAATCCAACAATCTCATCCTCAACATTGTCAAGTGATGAGGGTGCTTCTTTCTCAGGTAACTCCAGATGTCCATCAGAAGCAACACTCGTTACTGAAGAATGACTGTTTACTGAAGAGCTTGATGATGCTTGACGAAAGCTTGTCTGCTCAATGCAAAGAGACTGACTAAGACATACCCGATTATCAAATTTCTCCTTCAACGATTTCACATCCTGGCATATAACTGAGATTTCTCCCCTGCACAGAAATGAGGTTTATTATCATTGATTATTCGAACATCAACTCTTCCATGTCTCTGGCTGAAAGATTATGTAACTCAGTGCCTTCCAACAACAACAAAAAGAACACAAAATTAAAAGTGATTGTGTTACCAAGCAAGATTTAGAAAGGTCAAGGTGAATGCAGCTTTACCCCAATTAAATAAATATATGGATACATACAAAAAGAAAACAAAATTAGAAGGGATTGTGTTACCAAGCAAGATTTAGAAAGGTCAAGGTGAATGCAGCTTTACCCCAATGATAGAGGTTATTTCCATTGGACATTAAATAAACAAACACTCATATTAAACTTACGGCCCGTTTGGTTGTTAATAATAAATTGTGGTAATGGTAATGAATTTATAGTGTAATTTTATTAAGGATGAACCTTATAATCTCCATGGAAAATAAATTTTCATTCCCAAACTTTAATTTTCTTCTCATTTTTCATTTCCATCCATTACCATTGGGAAGGGTGGTATTTGATGGGAATGGATATTTGTGAATAAAATTAGATAAATTGGAGCTAAGGTAGCACCACCTGGGAATAGATTTTGATTCTCCCTCCAAATTCACTTATAAATCCATTCTCATTACCATGATTTATAACCGGCTACCAAACGGGCCATTAAGGTTCAATATGCACTACACCACAGATTGGTGTAGTAGTATTTTTTGGGTAAGCAGAACAAATAAACACAATGTTACTACAATGATTTCTGCGAGTTAAATATTTAACCAATTATAAGCTAAAAACACTGGTCTTCATGGCTGTAGCTTATGAGCTGCTGAGTCATTGCACTGCATTACATTTTCTTACAAGCACATTAGAATGAAGAAATTGTCAAATGATGCATCAGCTGATCACATTCATCCATTACTGCAAGTGACCTCCCATGATTTCATGAGTTGTAAACCTTCATAGGAGAATACTAGCCTGCTAAAGTAATGTTTGAAAATTGAAGCTGTCAACACTAAAGCTACAAAAAATATTATTTTGCCAAACAGTTAAAGTTTTCTAATTAGTGGTTGGACTTGATCATACCTGATGTGAATATTATGGGGTAATCAAGAATTACTCCTAACACTTACATAGGATGAATAATCTCCCTAATCTCTAAGCAAAAGATCACTCAGCCGGATGAACAATCTCCCTATTCTCTAGGAAAAGATCACTCAACAAACCCAACTAATGAAATGATTCTCTCAAACTCACTAGTTAGAACACTAAATCTATGATTGATTCTCTCAACTCACAAATTTAGAACACAAACACAAGTTTTTATTTCACTATGAGATGCTACTACAAGAGGAGACAGCTAAAAAAAAAAACACAGCAAGGGAGTAGAGGAAAGTCGGTTAGACACTACAAGTGGACAAGTAGGCTTAGGCTTCCATTTCACACGCCCAAGTAAGGAGAGTGACCCAATCTTGGCGTTTTTCCTTCTCAAGCCCAAATGAGGTGCACAAGTTAATAGCTTCTTGTTGAATTATTGAAGTACCCCTTATTTTCATATCAATACCACTAAAAGGCATCTAAACAACTATGTCACACATGCCCTAGATAGTGCAAGCATACATCATTTCATGATCGAAAAACTGCCAGTGTGACATTAACACTTGATTAAAAATTTGTAGCTTTTTAATATAAATCTATAACTTTTTTATAATCTAATTAGGTAAGGTTTACATAAAAAGTTATGGTTTTATGCTAAAAAAGTTGCAATATTTTTAGTTAAGAGTTATCTGGTCAGACTGTCTAAAGAGATACTTGCTGCAGTTTAAATATATAAAAAAAGGTCCTAGCATCAAGTGTGCTTATCCTATGAAGTATCCAGGTAATACTAGCATATAAACCATAATTTCACATCATCCATATTCAATCTATGTTCTTAAACCATAGGTTTGCATCCATAACTCTAAAATTTAATTCTCCAACATTAAGAAGTCACCAACATATAGGCATTGTTTGCCAAAACAGGACAGTCCCCAGTCAATTTCTTATAAATGCGAGGTTCAACATATCAAATTACCATTGACAGAAGAGGCCCCCCCTTTACCCACCATCACTCCCACTATTAAATAAGGAATAAAAGATAATAAATAATATTAAATTTGCAACACCATAACATGAAAGAAAATACCAAATAATGCCAAGTCATTGTTACAATCACATGCAGAAAGGTGCAATCAAAACAGGACTTGGTTTGATAACCAATGAACTATAGACAGCAACAAATAGGGAGGCAGAGTCTCTGCAGAGTAAAAACTTACTGGAGTTCATCAACGACATGGCCTTTCTCCATAAGGAAGTCCCTTAGCTGAATAAAAGTAGAAAAGCAAGTTTATTCAGTTATCTTCCAACAAAATGAACAAGAGAATAATTTATTTTTAGATAAGATCAATATATTGATAAGATTCATACGAAATCTACAATTGAGATCAAACCTAGCAAATACAAAACAAATTGAACCAAATAATACTTCCATGGTTTCTTTTTAAATGAAACAATTCCTGATTTTGGCAATTTGAAATAAATGCAACAATTAACATTTTTCTAATTTTGGTATCATTTTTACACTCAAAACGACCAAAATGCCCTTTGAAAACACGCATTACACTACCCAAATCAATTTAATAGCTTACAAACCTAACCTCACCTAACCTAACCTAACCTAACCTAACCTAACCTAACCTAAATTAATTCAGCTAATTTGATTAATTTCAAATTTTCAATCCATCCCTTCAATATCACCTGCACCCACCATCAACGAGCATCATCAACACCATTTCTCTCTCTTCCATCCTCCATCCTTCATTACCATTTCCCCACCCTCCACCATTTCTCTCTCCTCCATCCTCCAACACCCATCACCCCACCAGCATCATCTCCACCTTTATAACCAAAAGCTCATCTTCCCACGGTCTTCATCTTTTTCCTTCCCCGCCATTCTCATCGGCGCCTGCGTTTTATCTCTCCTACATCCATTCTCCGCGATTTCTCTCCCCCCATCCACTCAGATTTGATTAAGGTTTGTGGTTGTTTTGTGGTCTTGGGTTGATGTTTGTGGTGGTTTTGTGGTGGTGGAAATCTTCAAAGATGGGTTTCAAATTTTATTATTTTTATTTTGTTGGTGGCTATGGTAGGATGAAAGTGGTGCATTTGGTGTTGAGTAATGGTTGGGGCCAAGAACACTTGACAGGCCATGGATATTTCTCTCAAGGTAGAAGAGATTCAAAGTGGGCTCAGTAAGTAAGGGGGTGACCTTGGCCCAATCGTATAAAGGAAACCCTAGTAGCATTAGGGCACATGGGGAAAACCCTAATTTCATCTGGTTCAGTAAATAGGCCTATAGGGTCGGTGGCTGGGACAAGAAAATCCAAAGCCTAAACTCCGGGGACTAACGCAGGGGAGTTTAGGAGATTGAGTGAGAAGGAATTGTTGTATAAAAAAGAAAAAGGGTTGTGTTTTAATTTTTTAAATGTGATGACAAGTGGTCCATAAACCATCCGTGCAAAAGGAAGGATATGAGTGTATTATTGATCCAAAGTGATGACGAGTTGGGCCAACCTGAAAGCCCAGAGGGTGAAATAGATATTTCAGTGGGGGAAACTGAGGGGATACACCGAAAATTTCATTAAACTCCATTGTTGGGCTGGCCAACCCTAAAACATCAAAATTAAAAGGGGAACTAATGGGTCGTGCTATTACCATTATGGTGGACTCGGGGCCTCACATAATTTCATTTCCTCCTCGCTTGTGGAGGAGTTGGGCCTGCCCTGTCTAATACTAAGGAGTTTGCGGGTCTCTTTGGGCTCAGGGGATAAATTACGGAGAACTTCCTCTCCCTCACTTTGAAAAACTCTGAAGTCATCCTTGGAGTTCAACTGTTGGAGCAATTAGGGACGATGATAAGAAAATGGAAAACTCAGCAGCTGAAATTCCAGCACAGTTGAAAATGGGTGGTTCTGCAAGGCGATCCTTCACTAGGAACAAAGTCTCATAATGGAAAAGCAGGGTTGGTGGGTCGAACTGTGTCAGCTAGATGGAAGGAGCAAGGCGGCAGCCACGAAGGGGACTTTGTGCAAGAAGCTCCTCCATTTTTTTAGGGATGTTCTTCGCCAATTCAAAGGGGTCTTCCAATCTCCACCAGGGTTACCACCCTCTCGCGGGCACGAGCACCCCTTAATTCTTAAGGCGGGCACGAACCCAGTGAGTGTCAGGCCGTACAAATACCCTCAAATACAAAAAGATGAGATTGAACGACCGGTGGCTTAAATGTTGCAAGCAGGTATCATTCAAACATCAACTAGCCTATTCTCTAGTCCGGTTCTACTTGTGAAAAAAAAGGATAGTCGTGAAGGATCTGCGTTGATTATAAGGC
Organism: Salicornia ramosissima; assembly: GCA_951394345.1. Lineage (NCBI taxonomy): Eukaryota > Viridiplantae > Streptophyta > Magnoliopsida > Caryophyllales > Amaranthaceae > Salicornia > Salicornia ramosissima. The sequence goes on along the minus strand of OX596237.1, from coordinate 35,322,342 downwards.
CTTGAACAAAGTGACAGTTTCGACAAGTATCCAATCCAAGTAATTGGCGAGCTGCTGGATGAGTTAAGTGGGGCGGCGGTGTTTTCCGAACTGGATTTCGGACCCATGAGGGACATTAAGAATTTATGGTAATGCCCTTTGGAATGACGAACGCACCAACTACCTTTCAAGCCTTAATGAATGAGGTATTTCGACCATATTTAAACGCTTAGTTTTGATGATTTTTATGATATACTTGTGTTTAGCAAGGATGATGAGCAACATAAAAAATATTTAACACTTGTGTTGGAGACCTTGGAAAAAAATCAGTTGTATGTGAATGCAAAAAAATGTGAATTTGGAAAAAATGAAGTGTTTGGGTCAGTAGCTGTGTATAATAGTAAAGTTTAGGCAATTTTAGATTGGCCTCTACCTAACTCATAAAAAAGGAGCTTTGGGGGTTCTTGGGTATAACCGGATATTATCGTAAATTTATTAGAGAGCATGCAAGTTTGGCCTCCCCCTTAACTGATCAACTCAAGGACTGTTTTGGTTGGAATTCGGAGGCCAACAAGGCTTTCCGATGCCTCAAAGAGGCCATGACCAAAAACCCTATTCTAGCAATGGCCTACTTTTCTAAACCATTTGTCTTAGAAACAAATGCTTCCGAATTTGGGCTTGGGGTGGTGCTGCTCCAAGGGGGCACCCAATTGCATATTTTAGCAGATTTTTGGGGCACTAGGCACGTAACAAGCCCAACTACGAAAAGGAGTTGATGGCCATGGTGTTTGCTGTACAAAAGTGGAGGCATTACCTGTTGGGCCGCAAGTTCATAATTCGGACTGACCAACAAAGCATGAGGCATTTGATGGATCAACGAGAAGTTGGGCAAGGGTATCAAAATTGGTTGAGCAATCTCATGGGGTTTCACTTCGATGTGGAATACAAACCAGGGGCTCATAATAGGGTTACAGGCGCTTTTTCAAGGGAATATGTTGTGGAGTGTGGAGTCTGGGGTTGGGGACCTTGGCTACGACATGTGAAACTAGGTGGGAGGAGCTGTATCCACAGATCCAGCTAGATGAATTCATCCAAAAACCCTTGCAAGACTTACAAGAAGGCACATCAGTACCTAAAGGTTTTACCTCCAGCCCTTGGCTGTTGCTATATAAAGGAAGAGTTGTGATTCCCAAAAATTCAAGTTTGATGGGCGTTTTGCTGCGAGAGTGCCATGATTCACCCTCGGGGGGTCATTCGGAAGATTTTCAAACGTACCAAAGGCTAGCTCAAGAATGTTATTGGCAAGGGATGAGGAAAACAGTGACCAAGTATGTGCAAGCCTATCCAAAAAGTCAACAACAACTACAAGAGAAGAACAAATATTGAAGGCTTTCTTGACCTTGCCCCTCAAGAATCGTCCTTATATACTATCTTCATCACTCAAGAATCACCAAATAGATTTTTGAACAAATACCAAGACCATGATTAAAAAAAGAAATGATGGATATGTTGCCCTTTTTTAAGGTCCCCCGTCAATCAAAATGTAGAATCCCTTAATGAAAGAAACTAGCAAAGGTATTGAAGAAAATTTGGAATAATTACCAATATTTTGCTTTGACATTAAAAAGTACTAATGGAAATTTTCTAAATACAAACACAGCAAGAAAAGTGGCACCGAGAAGGGATAGACCAATCACAGGAAAGAGCCAATAGTAAAAAGGAGGCACGTCCAGCACATAATCAGTCTAATAAGTATCTTTTTTCATATCAGATCTGTTTCATTCTTCCTATTTTTTTGAATCTATTCCACTAACTTCTTCCTACATTTACTTTATTCTAGATGTGAAAATATCTAACCTTCCTTACCCCAATTGTGGACCCGCTAAATTCAACATTATCTCACACTCACATTCCTTATCCTATTAAAAATTAATAAAGTATCCAAAACTTTCACACACACTCACCAAATCTTCCTTGGTTTTGTATCTACAGTAATTAGGATGTCCCATAAGGCCATAACCATAATCATGTTACTTGATAAAAATAAAGAATAAAACTCCCCCATTGCATGTAATGGGGGTCCCACTATTTCAGTTATCATCACATCACAATTTCTAATACCATGTCCAAAGTTTTTTTTTATTCCAGACAATGAGATTCTGATTCAGCGAATTTGGTTCATCCCAATTAGTTTGTTAATATGCTAGACAATAGCTGACAAGATCACTAAGAAAGGAAAAAGTATGAATATGACATTGAAGGTAAAAGAAATCTATATATAACATATTAAAAGGCGTTCCTCGCAGCGTATTGCTCCACGTAGGCGCCAAGTTAGTGTCATGTGTTTGTGATGATTTTTTCACACCATTTTAAAGCCAAAATAAATTAAAACAAATTGTGCCAACAAGCATCGAACTCACAACCCAACTTCATGTAATCAAACTTTTTACCAGTAGTTTACAACAACTCCTTGTATGCAATAAGCTGATTTCAATAAAGTAACTTTAATTGATAATAATTTAGGGGCTAATAAATTAATGACAAAGAAAAAAATTTAAAAAAAAAGGCAAGATTGTGACCCGGAGCAATGCCCGGGCCAAATTGCTAGTTCATATTAAAAACAAGTACCTTTGAATTCTCTTCTGCTTCTTGCTGTAAGAGTTTCGACTCCTGGACCACTTTCTCCATGATTAGCTCTTGCTCAACAAGAGCAACTCTTGCATTCTCCCTCTTCCCAAGCATCACTTTCTCAGCTGCAATCCTCTCTTCCTCAGATGCAGCTAATCGTGCTTCGAGTTTTTTCCGCATCTGTGAAGGATATTAAATGTTTCATAAAATAATTTAGGGTGGAAGGTTATTAAAGGTCTTACATAATAAGTTGTTACTAGTAACTTATGGAAGAATCTAGATACTATGAGAGACAATATTTTTCTATAAATAGAGAATATTAGGGAGAGAGCTGGATATGTTGAATATTTACGAGTGTTTACTTGGGAGAGATTCCAGCCTCTCGAAAGCTTGATTAGGGAGAGCATCGACCTCTTGAATGTGGAATACCATGTTGTTTTCCAAGTAAATCTTAGCTATTAATACACTAGATTAGCCCCATCCATTGCACGATTTTAAAAATCTTTTAAAACATGAATTTATTAATTTTGATTTAAAAAATGATGTTATTATAAGATGTTTTGGCAGGAAAATTTTGTATCAGAAGTTGTCATGTGTGCAATAATGATGCCATTATAGCTTTAGCCTCATGCAATGCAAGTTTTTGGGAAGCAAAAGTTGTTTTCATTATATTATTTGATAGCCTCATGAAATCGTACTGCTTTGATACCATTTGTAGTAAACTAACATGGCGAGCACTAATGATGAGATAGAGATTATGGAAGGAGACGAGCTTGAATAACAACAATTAAAGATAAATTGAAGTATTCAAGTGACTCAACACACTCCCAAAACTATAAAGCATTAAGCTGGTTTATCATCAATTCTCAACATAACTTTCCTCCAAATAAGCTCTATATATAGAAAATGATGCCTACGAAACCTGCTAGATCCTTCCTAAAGCTTCTCCTGACATTCTTATTGTTTAATACCTAAAATACCCTTCATTACACAATGCATCATGATTCACGACAAACTAATCAAAAAACACCCCTTGTGAACTGACAATGATGGCTATTATGTTCAACAGATAGGTGGCTTTAAACATTATATCGGTTTTTTTTTTTAAAAAAAAGGACCATCCCTATACTCAATCCATCCTAGAATTATTGCAAACACCTAGAAATCTAGAATCATGGGGCACCATTTCTGGAAAGGAACATGGAAGAGAATCATTTGTAATATATTTTATTTAGAAAGTGGATGAGAAAGGAGATAGTAGTAACAATATGCTTGAGAAAGATGCAAAAGAAAAGTGTTACAATTACTCTAAGGAAGAAAGTGGAAAGCGGTACTGGGTGAAAAAAAAATCTTCAACAGATCAGGGAAATATCCCACAAAAACATTAAAATTATTTACCATCCACAATAACGACTGAAATAACTTAATATATATATATGAAACATAAGAATTTCTCTTTCTAGTAGGAAAGGAATAAACGAAAAAGATAAATTAAAAAATAAAATAAACATGAAAACATTAAAAAAAAAAAAAAAAACAACAACAACAATATCTTTTTTGTTATAAAAGGGCACCTGGTACATTAGTATAAAACCTAGGGTATTTGGTGCATTTAAAAAATAATATGGGTACCTCATGAATTTTGTGAGCCTAAGGATTATCCCATGAAAAACCCATAATAATAATAATAATAAAGATATGTCATGCATATAAAAAGAATAAACTAACATACCTCATCAAGCATAGCAAGTGATTTATCTTTTTCATCAGCTAAGCCAAGAAGACGATTCTGAAGCTCTCTTACTTCAGTAGCTAAAATGGACTTCTCCCCATATACTTCACCAGCATGCTATCAAATGCCAATAGTGAGTATGAATAAAATAAATACTTCCTCCGTGAAAAAAAAAAGTGTACTTTTGGTACTATTCACATTTTTCACTTTGTCTACAATTTATGGCTAACACATAAGGATATATAGATTCGTTTCAATGTGTGTTTTTTATATCTAGTTATAATTTTTACAAATACAGTATTAACTATATTAGTGTTTAAAGTTTTGTCTCGGCGTGCATGAAAAGTACAATTGTTTCTTTTCTTTTGTTACGGAAGAAGAATATAAATAAACCTTATAAAAAATGATACGATTGATCTCAAGAAAAAGCATACCATTTCATTTGCTTCTTTGGCATGATTAAGCATCTTTTTCATTTCTTCCACCTTCTCAAGGATGTCCAAGCCTCCCCTAGCAGCAGCGGCTTTAGCTAGCTCTGCCTCTTTTTCATTATGTTCTACATCCTCAATCAACTTGACTACTGATTCCGTAGCAGAAAACAAGGTATCCTACATCATGTTTTAAGTTATTTACAAGTATTAAAGAACATATGGCTAACTCTAATAACAAAAGTACAAGAAAGGTTTCAGGAGAACATTCTACTAAGGATATAGTAGTGCTCAGATATATAGTATCTTCAATCTTGCAACCTCCATATCCTAATATGGTGATTTCCCTCCATTTGGAACTAATTTACCCTAATTACTCAACCTTAATTCTCTCCCCATTTAAATCATAACTAGTTCCAAATGGAGCAAAATCACCAAATTTGCAATAAAAAACCTCATTTAATTTATCACGTGACCGACATGTGATTTTAAGTGGCTTGAAAATAAGAGTCAAAGTCGGAATTTGACTTAAGGTAGTGGTCAACAAGCTTTTTCCTAACTTAGGTTGTTTTTTTACAGACTTTCTAAACTAGGTAGTTTCTCGCAAAAACTTGTATAAGCTAGGTAGTTTTGGACAAAATTTCCAATTATTTACAGTCTACAAAAAGGGGGTTGGCCGTTGGCCATGAAATATCACATTGTGTACAAACAAAAATTAACAATTATTTAACCAATATACATTACGACAAATTCAAAGAGATCCCCCATGATAATTTTTTTAATCACATACTAATACAAACTACCTAACATAATTATGTTTTTATTATATATTAGTGGAAAGCTCATAAACCTTAGGAGTGCAAATAGAAATATAATATACTCTCCATCTTAGAATGCTAACTACACTTGGCTAAGCACAATTTTAGGTAATCAGGGTTGAGCGATTATCAATTGTTATTGTATGTAAAAAGATAGAAGAGATAGGTGGAAGTAGAATATTTTATAATTTTATTATACGAAAAAAAGTAGTATTTTTATTGGAAAAATGGATGTGATTGGAGAATCGAGATAGTGAGGTACTTTATTCAAAGGTGAAAGAATGTAGAGCCCTTACTTTTTAATGGTGGGGAAGAAAGATGAACTAAAATATTAGTAGGACATTTCCAAAATTATATATGTAGCAAGTACTTTGGGATGTATGAAAAATGAATTTGCATCAAGTATTATGTGACAGGGAGAGTAGTAAAAAAGGGGACTGAAAGCATAGCTTTATTTTGTAGTTTGGGAGTATAATCCTATTGAACACTATCACTATGGCCCTAACTTCTATATATCGTCCATAATTAGCAACGTTTTTCTCACTTAGGCATCACATATGTTGGTCTAGCTATGTCAATATATGATTCTGGGCTTTAAAATAGAATTATTTGACTAGGGTATAAACCCAAGCATTGATTACAAAATGAGAAAAAAATAATTGGCAGGAGTAAAACACAACATTTGGAGTGCAACTTTAAGCGGGACATGAGGATATGCAGTAAGATACTAAGATCTACTACTTCCAGCACCACCTTGCTCATTTATTCCTCCATGACCACCACAACTTTTCCTTCCAACAAATCGACCTCCAGGTCCTCCACCTTTGTATCCACCAGCAAAGTTGCCATGTCTTTCACCCGCAAAAACAATTTGACCACCACTTTTATAGCCATCAAATTCCACCAGCGAATCTCCGCCAACGTTGGTTAGCTACAAAATTACCATGTCTTCCACCAAAAAGATCATCAAGATCTAAAAACGTCTTTCCTAGGTTTACTAGAAAAACCTCCATACTCACCACTCCTATTTCAGCTAAGACCACTAAAACTTATGTTCTTCAGATCTAGTGTCTCATTTCCTAGTGACCACTAACTTTTCGCAGGTGTTGATGAGGATAATATGAACCGGAAATTATCAATTTAATTGTCACCTAAAGGATGAAAATTAGCGGACATTGACTTAGGCTGGTGGTTAATTTCAATTTCTTCTTCTGCCTTGAGGTTTTGTTTGAGCAAAGCTAGCGAGTCTAAGCAAAGCCAGTGCCTTGCTCACAATTCCCTCAATGTCTTCACACAACTTCTTTTTCATTTCCTTTATTTTCATTTCAAACTGATGTGAAAGCAAAACCTTCAGTGAGCCCATTGCCTCCTGGCTTCTAACAAAATCAGCACCACCAAGGACCATACGACTCTGATGTCTTCACAAGGCTTATTTGACATTTCCTTTATTTTCATTTCAAATTGATGTGAAAGCTATGTGGCATGGGTACTTCATATGAGTAGCCGTCTCCGAACCCGATTCATCCCCATGTTGGGGACGATTCTGATTCTTCATGTTAAAATTGGCCGTGCCCATTATCATTATTTTTTAGATTTGTCGTTTTTAGTATCCGTATTCGAATCCACTTCCGTTCCCAACTCGGTGAACCTAGTGTGAAAGCAAACCTTCAGTGAGCCCACTGTTCACCACTGCCTCCTGGCTTCCGACAGCATCAGCAACACCAAGGACCATACAACTCTAATACTATTTGCTATGAGCTAACATAGCAGACCAGAAATCCAAGTGACAAGATTGAGAGTAATATGTAAATGTTGATTAATGGACAATAATCATGATGATTATGATTTGATTAGATTGATGATGTGAAGACTAATTAAGATAACTATTAAGCCTTCGAGAGGCTTTACAAGATTTTGAGAGGCTTGGTTCAACCCCAAATAAAATCACTCTCAAAATACATTGAACATCATCTCTCCAATCTAACATTCTCCTATTTAACTCTCTAGATCTTTCTCCAAGCTACTAATTTTGCAATATCTAATTTTTTGTTTCCCTGACATTAGCTCTTAGCATAATTACAATATTCTTCCTTCATTTTCATTTTTCATTCTTCCTTCATTTTCATTGACATTAGCTCTTAGCTCTAATACACAGTTTACGAAAAATCTGGAACCACCAAATATAGTGCAGGGACCAAGAAACCCCCGCCATCACCACTCCTCAATATTTAAACTTAAAAAAAAACGCATGACTACGCATTGTTGGGTGTAACATTAAAAAAATCAAGAGAATAAACCACCTTGAAACAATACTATATCCCAAAATCATATTCCAATGACTAAATTAGCAGGAATTAACACGAGTATGATGGACAAGTAATCACTGATGTTTTGATCTTTAATTTCCAGAGTGTGCAAACTCATGAGCAGGAGCTCTATGATCAAGTTCATCATTAGAAGATGGGATGGACATAACAGAAGCAGCAGTTCTAAACACTCCAATACTGAAATTTTCCTACTCAAAAATCTCATAACAATGCATCTCCAAACAGAAAAGTTGTGAAAGAATGTTCGACTATGTGAATTTAATAGAGTATGAGATTAAATTGTTTCCACAAAAAAGGGGAAAAAAACCCACTCATTGGTCAACCATAACGAATAGTTGCATGAGTCATTAGAGTTCATGCCACTTAGTTATAGAACAAATAAACTTCATTACAGTTACTAATCATACTTCTTCAACTATATAACTCATTCTATAAAGCACAAAAAAATTAATAAAAAACTGTAAATACCTTGTAGTTTTTTGCTTCCTCAATAATGTCCTCAACCAGGCTTATTCTACATATTTGGCCAGAATGTGTTACTACAGTGCTCAATGCAGTCTCACCCTCAGCACTATTAGCATTAGTCACAAGGATGTCCTCTATGAAATCAGCATCAATATAATCACTTATTTCAGCAACAACATGGTTTCTCGTTTCTTTATCAGCATCAGAAAAGATTGTTCCCCTCCCAGCTTCAGCATCAGTGGCAGAAACTGAGACTTGGTCCACAGAATTCCTATATTCAAACAAGTTGCAATCCACAGATTGTTGCTCCCCCTCATAGTCAATGCTTGGAACATCCTTGACGCAATCCTTATTTGTATTGCAATGATTATGTTGGCTGACACCAGCTTCACTATATTCCGCATGCACATCAATGTTTTTGTCCTGATCATCACAAGAAAGAACAGAACTTTCCCCCTCACACTCCCCAAATGATTTACTGCAACCATCCTTAAAACTCTCAGCAATCAAGTTTCCAGATGGTATGCCTAAATTTTCAGCCTGACTAGCATCATCTGTTTCATCACACCTTGTAAATGATATCAACTCTTCGACTTGAATGCTTTCATACTGTAAATCATCAGTATCTTTTGCGTCATAGAAAGATGAGGCTAGAGAATCACCATCAACATTATGGGGATCATTCAACAGATAAGAATCAACAATATCTACCGCTGCCACTGATCCCAGAATTGAAGAGCTTGGAGAAGGTGTTTCTGTCACTGTCACATTGTTTCTACCTGCACAGAACATTTTGTTAGAATAACAAATTAATCATAAAACATGAAATTAATCAAAAGTAATAACAAAACTAAGTTAATGGTTGACCTAAAACCAGCTACTAATAACCCACATATGCTCAAAAGATGGAATCGAACAATTAGCTGAATATCTTTTACAAAAATTAGGGTTTTTCTAAATGGTACCCCTAAGTTAGCTGCTTTTCTACGGTGCATCCTCCCAGATTTGAAGTTCTACATGGTGCCTTTGAGGTACATTAAACTCTACACAATGCCCCTGCAGTTAAACTATTAAATATTTTCATTTACTTTTGCTACCTATCCTTCTCTCACCTTAGCTCCCTCCTCCATTGCCTCTATCAGTCTATCTCCTCCCATCAGCTCATTCCTCCACCTCCCTAAACTCTACAAATTCTACAACACCACCATTCATCATCTTTCTTAGAGTTAAACACTTAGACACATTAAAATACATAGCCACTCACCGTAATGACCATAGACAAGTAAACAACAATACAATTGAGCCAAATAGTGCAACTTAATCTTAAAGCTAAACACATTGAAATAAAGAGCTCAACTCTAACAAAGAACTAAACTCCAACCAAGAACAAAACTCATCACCTACATCATTTCTCATTTTTAAGATCTGCAAATTTATGGTGGTGGTGACCATTCGAAGGCAATTTTTCCGTCGTCACAATCTTCATCTAGAAGCTTCAATATTTCTAGCAAAAATGGAGTGTTGTCCTTCTATATGCAAATCATGTTAGTGAGGTTCAATACTTCAATTCGTGCATGTGATGGTGATTTCTATGATATTTGAAGTTTTTTTGGAGGGTGGGAGGGTGGTTAGGGATGGTTGGGAGTGGGTGGAATGGTAGCGTCTTGAATTAATTAGTTAAGAGGACGGTTTTGGCGGTGAAAGGGGTGGATTTAGAGTTGTTAGTTTTGAATAGGTGTTGGTGGTTGGGGTGGTGACTTCGTGGTGTATGTTGCCCATGTGTTTGGGGTTATTTTAGGGGGGTTTGCTAGGGTGATTTCGTGGAAACAATTGTTGCTTGGATGGTGGTGGTGGTTTTTTTTAGGCTAAAACTCAATGGTTGAAAATGGAGGAATCATTTTACGGGATTGAAAATGGAGGAATCAGTTGATGGGAGGAGAGAGGCTAAAGATGAAGTTTAATTAACAGAAGTTAGTGGTAAATTGAAAGCAAGGGCTGCTTGGAGAAAGTGATTACCCCTCAAGGGCACCATGTAAAACTTTTAATTTGATAGGGTAGACCGTGTTGAAACCTCAGGGGCACCATGTAGAAAAACCCAAAAAATTATTATTAACATACTCATCATTATACCACAAGAAATATAGCAAACCATGAGTCCATGACAACTCACACTAAAAGTTAAAAAACATTAAATTCACGGTGTCAATATCAGAGGGCTATACATGTCAATATGAGAGGACTATACAAGCGTGCAATTGAGGTTGCTTCAAAGTAAAATCTTAAAGAATTCGATCCTTTTCCTTCCTACTAATTTTGACTCTTACCAGTGGGAGTCGCAACATTAGACTTCTCATTTGTAAAAAGGAGAACATCAGTAAAAATTGACTCCACCGCTTTATCAGGATCTTTTGCATGCTCTATAGCTACAGCTTTCAATAAACGAGAATCCAACTGCACAAACAATAAAAAACCCTTAAGCACGCCTCAAACTTGAAGAGAATAAGCACTAAGATGAATCCTGATAACAATTATGCGACGATAGCCAATACAAATCTTTCATTTAAATAGGTCTTACATCCTCTTTATAGTCAAGCATAAAATTAACCATAAATAGGTAAGATATCGTTCACAGTATAAGCAATAACCAAACAGAAGTGAAATGGTGTCATTTGTCTAACCTAACCAATCCCTTGATCACAAAGAATAAAAATACCTTAACCAGGAAAGAAAACCATAGATTTCAAATGATATGTCAAAGTGAATGAGGGGGAAAAATCAAATGAAAAGCAAATAAAATGGGTTTGACTTTTGTGGATTCTACTAAGTACCAATTGATTAGACATTGGTGGCAAACATTTGGATTAGAATGATTATGAAGATCAAATATCATATTCAACGTGCTTCCCCACAAACATAGCACAAAAAATTCTAGAAATGGGCTTGTAGACAGGTACTAAACCATATTTAGTTACATTATCAATCATTAACATATCTCCATTCTGAATTAGATAACAATATTTCAATTGAGGAGAATGAAAAGTCCAACAATGAGTCAATGATAACCTGCTATTAAAGGTAATAACTAATAAGCATGAGGATCAATTTAAAAAAAAAAAAAAAAGGCTCTTAGAGTGCACATGTAGATTAGAAACAAAGGGACATGTGCAGCCAACATATGATCCACATTTTGATGACAAAAAACAAATGATTCATGTGAAAGTATTGCTTCCAGACTCGGATTATTTTGAAAAGAAAACAAATTGCAAAAACAAACTCTGTCACAGGACGTTTGGTTCACAAATTGGTATGGGTTTGAAATGAGGAATGAAACCAATGTGTATGGACTTTAACTTAATTCTTGAAACTGGGTGTTTAATGGTTACATGGGAATGAATATGTTTCTTATATTTGATAACTAGAGGTATGCATATGAATCAAATCCACCTCCCCCATTGGGTTTCTAAACCCCATAACTTGGGGTTTGGGGTTTAATTTTTTATTTTTTTTATTTTTTTTAAAAAAACATAAAGTATGGTTTTGAGTTATTCTAAACTCATACAGTCATACATCATATCTTATTTGTCTGAAGAAAAAAAATACCCCCTCATAGTAATCTATTAATAGTTGACAAGAAGTTGTCATTGAAAACATTGACAGTATCACCACAAATTAACATGCCAAATTCCAAAATTTTGATCCATTTCTGCTTGACAAAACCTCAGTATCTTTCAATTGCCATTCAACAACCCCATATATCAATTAAAAGCCAATCAATATCAAAATCTTAAGCCCGAAAGGTAAGGTGATAAACTATAAAATAAAAAAATCCCAAGCTTCCAGCAAGAAACAAACTTAAGCTAATTATAAGCATTCTTATAAAAAGTACTACTTTAAACAAAAAAAAATACGGAGTATATACAAAATTGCCAAGTCAACCTTCAACCTATGAACAAGTCTAAAAACATCGATACCTGAGGAAAAAGCTCCAACAAAGTTTGATATACTGATTCGAAGCCCATCCTTTAGATTTGGAGGCCTTCAAATGGTTTAAATCAAAGACCTAAGAATCATAAGAATGATATAAGCCATAATTCAGAAACGCCCTAATTATAACAAGACAATCAAGTGTTTATTTTACCCAAAGTTTAGAAATAAAAAGAAGAATTATTTATTGAAGCAACGTTAGCCCTATTTAAAAATTAAAAAAAAAAAAAAAAAAGATTCTTGAAAATTCAATCGTACCAAAATACTATGATTTGATCAAACTGAATAAGAAAATATGAAATAAAAAAAATAAACATAATAATTCCGAGGTTATGTTGTTGGAATTACAACGAAGATGCAAATATTCGATGAAAAATACGGAGAAGATGAGAGGGAGAGGGAATGAGGATGATGAAGTACTGACCTGGGAAATTGCAAAGAACGTAAGATAGCGAAAGGGGAGAAGAACAGAAGATTAGAAACAGCCCACACACGGTGAACACTGAAGGAAGACTGTTTAATGATCAAATGAAAATCTGATAATTCGTATAACTGTATAAGTATACCCAAATATTTTAAATTTCCAAAAATAATCTCAAGTTTTTTAGGTCAAAATTTATAGAAAAAAATATAATATTTATCTTGAAATAAATGCTAAAAATTAAAATGAATAGAAATTTAATAAAATATTCTTTTTTCAAACGTAATCTATGTTATATAAGTAAAGGGGAGTCATGGTGTCCCCTAGAAAAGTCTTTATTGTCCCAAAAAGTTTCCAAATATTTAATTAGCATCACCCCTAATTATTATGAAAAGTTATTTTAATTTTTGAATTTTTGAATTTTTTGATAATAAAAATATTACAAAATATAAAATTCATAAAAATAAAATAAAATTACCAAAATTTATATTTTTGAATTCTCTATAAATGGATACCCATATTGATATAAGTTTTCACATAAATACCTTTCGATTATCGTAGAAATTTGATAACCGATAGAATATAAGAACTCAACATTTTCTTTTATTTATTGTTGTGGGATGACCTCATTAAAAAGGAAAAGTTTATTATGATCATGTGGGTGGGCTTCAATTTGAAAAATGTTCAAATTTTTCGAACAAACAACCTTTGTTTTTTTATTTATTTAGACAATTAAAAGATATATTTAAAATACCATCGCACCCAAAGCGTGCACACAAGGCTAGTATTAGCGTTGGGCAAAAAAATTTGTATCCGATTTCCGATCCGCTATCCAATTTTTTTTATCCGAAAAATCGGATATCCGATTCGATTTTTTAAAAACGGACCGGATATCCGGTTTTAAAAAATGAAAACTGGACCAAATACGGATCACATTTTTTAAAAACCGGATTATCCGGTATCCCGTTTTAATAAAAAAATAAATAAATAAAAAAAAAATGGATTTCCACTCTTTGATAATTTAGTTTATGTTCTTATCATATAAATTGCTTTGATTTATATTCTTTTTTTCTTTGTAATTTCGTTTGTTTTTTTTTTTTTAGATTTTCTATTTTTTTCAGTTTTAGGCTTTTAGTTTAGGATTTTTTTTTTTTTGAAAGAAGTTTAGAATTTTCTTTTTTATGTATTTTTTTGATGTTATGATGCTCTGATTATTTATTATGTAATTTAATTTTCTATTTTACTTTATTTATTGTCAAGTTTAATTTTTTTTTCAATTTAAAACCGGATCCGGATATTCGATTTCCGAATCCGGTTTTTTCGGATATCCGGATTTTCAGATATCCGGATCATAAAAAAGTGATCCGAAAAACCGAAAATCCGGTTTTCAGATATCCGAAAATCCGTATATCCAGTTTTGCCCGGCCCTAGCTAGTATCCTTATATGCATTTCTTTATATTATATATTTTTTATATTGTGTATAATCTAACTTTTTTGTAAATCATATCTTTTTCATGTTAAAGCCGACAATAATGATAAGGGGAAAGTGTTTATGTCAGGCATTGCACATAACTTTAAAGACTTCAAATCTAAGTTAGGGAGTAGGGGTGGGCAAATTCGGTCATCCGATTTTTCGGGTCGCAATTATTTTGACTCGGATCCGATCCAAATTTTTCAAATACCCGAAAATTCGGATTCGGAAATCGAATATCCGTATCTGGTTTTTTTGTCTCTTGTACAAATTTTTTTTTTTAAAAAAAAAAAAAACTGCCTTTTTAATTTAATAAAATTTGTTTTATTTTTATTTAAGGAAAATTGTTTGTTTTTTTATTTAAAAAAACTATTTTTTATTTAAAAAATTGTATTTTTTTATAAAAGAAAAAACTGTTTTTTTTAAATTAATAAAAGAAACTATTTTTTTAAAACAAAAAAGAAACTGGTTTTTAAATAAGTAAAACTATTTTTTTAATTAAAAAAAATTATAATAAAAACAAACTGATTTTAATTTTTAAAAAAACTATTTTTTAAAAAGTAAAATCGGATATCGGGTAACCTAGTTTTAAAAAATTGTGACCCGGATCCGACTCATTATCCGGTTTTGTCTCTTGCACAACTTTTTTTTTTAAAAAAAGCTGCCTTTTTAATTTAATAAAAAGCTGTAAAAGAAAAAACTGTTTTTTTTAAAAAAATTATAAAAGAATCTATTTTTTTAAGAGAAGGTATTGTGTCAGACCGGTCTGACAGTAACGTTTCTGTCAGACCAGTCCACTGGAGCTAGACACATATTGTTGAATCTGGACACATATGTGTTTAACCTGGACACAAGCTGTTAAACCTGGACTTGTATTGGTAGACCTGGACACATTTGTAAACCTGGAAACAGAACTGGACACATTTGAAACCTGAACACAATTTGTAAACCTGATGAAAAGTTGTTAAACCTAGACAAATGTGGACAAACCTGGACAAATATGGAAAAACCTGGACAAATCTAGACATACATGGACAAATCAGGATAAATTTGGACACACCTGCACAAACCTGGACTAATGTTGACAAACCTGGACAAATGTGGACAAACCTGGACAAATATGGACAAACCTGGACAAATCTAGACAAACATGGACAAATCTGGATAAATCTGGACACACCTGGACTAATGTTGACAAACCTGGACAAATATGGACAAATCTGGACAAATATGGACAAACCTGGATAAATATGGACAAACCTGGACAAATCTAGATAAACATTGACAAATCTGGATACACCTGGACAAACCTGGACTAATGTTGACAAACCTGGACAAATCTGAACAAATTTGAACACACCTGGACAAACCTAGATACAAATTGTTAACCCTGGATACATATTTGTGAACTTGGATACCTATTTGTAAACCTGGACACATATTGTTTAAACATGGACATATATTGTAAAACCTGGACACATTTTGTAACTAACTTGGACAAAATATAACTTGGATACGTTTTTTTGCATTTTGAGGCCTTTATAGACCTCGTTTGGCGATTTCCGGTGGCCAAATCCCCTTTAGGTATTTGCAGCTGCGTTCGTCTCCAAAAATCAATCAATTTCGACATATTATATGCCCCGATTCGACACCCAAGCGCAAATTTATAGCCTCCCGAAGTTTTTCACTATTCTAATTAGGTATATGGGTCAGCCGTCTAACCAGATTGTTTGGTCAGACCGTCTGTGTAATGACCCAGATTTATCGGTATTTCTGTCGTTGATTTATTTGTTATTTATGTTATTTTATGTATGGTCCAAAATTTATTTGGACTATTTTATTTTATTTTATGTGAATAATTTCGATTATTTCTATTTTTGGATGTTTATTATTTATTTTATTATTATTTAATTAATTAGAATTTTATTATTTAATTTTCTAATTAGTTAATTAATTTTTTGGCCAAATGCAAATTAAGCATGATTAGTCATGCATGAGTGCAATTAGCCCAAATGATCACAAAAGCCCATTTAAGCCTTATGAAAACCGCCCCCCTTGTAATTAGTGGACTAATTGCCACTTGCTTCATGTACACACCTTAAACCACTTCTATAAATAGAAGGGTTAGTAAGGCTAACTGTAACGACCCGACTTTTATAGGCTGTCGACAAATGGATCATTACCAAACAACACATATTAAAATATTAAAGTTCAAGAGTTACTTTTATTAATCATTAACTAATGGAAAGATAAAATGTCCATAAATCCTTATTAATCCAAAAATCCATATCTAAAACTGTTTATTCCCAACATGCTGGGCAAAACTAAGAAATAATAACTAAAAGAAAATAAAGTAGACTCCGGGTTTCCTCTATAAGTCTTGCCAAAACACTCAACTCGATACATACGATAGCCCACTTATTCTTCAGCTTCATTACCTGAAATGGGGGGGTCCACCGTCAGTGGCGAGTAACTAGGCTGTCCCACTTAAATGTGGAACCATAAACCATATAATATCATAGAATCAACCAAGAAAACGTACAAAAGTACACGTATAAACGTATAAAAATACATGTAGATACGTATAAAAATACATACAAAATACGTATAAAATACGTATAAAATACCTGCAAATACGTATAAAAATACATACAAAATACATATAAAATACATACAAATACGTATAAAAATACCTACAAATACGTGTAAAAATACATACAAAAATACGTATAAAATACGTACAAATACGTATAAAAATACCTGCATAGACGTATAAATATACATACATATACATACATAAATACATACATGTCAGACGTACGCAGCGGAAGACTTAACATATCATACTTATAATATTACATAGATAAATCCATAAATACATACTTAAATAACATAAAATCATATAAATAATATACCAACCCGTGGATTACATAATTTATCATATTATTTCCCGTATCCCAACTTAACCATCTTCTTATGTTTATGGACCGGTCATTATAGATCATAAGGATGCCCGTGTACATCCCAACTTTCCTAAAATGCGTCGGGAGAACCCGTGTATTCTACCCGTAGCTCTCCTTTACAAGAACTAAGCCTAAGCTATGGCAATAACTCCTAAATAGTAGCCCGTGTACTACTACTGAGACGACTACACATCTTAAGATCAAGAACTGCCTAGTGACCGCAGTAGGGCAGTGGTTTCGACTTAACCTAATCTGGTGACACGTGTATCACCAAACAGGCGTCCACTTTTTATCTTATCGACATGGCCATCATGAGACCAATACTTCTTATCATCTTATCATCTTGTTATTATTCTTATCATCAAATTAATCCTTTTTCCTTAATATTACAACTTATCTTCTTAATTCCTTTTATTCCTTTAATTAAATTAATTCCTTAAATCATAAACTAAATTATTATAAGCCAAAAATTAAATTAAATTGATCATCCTTTTAATAGAGCCACTCGACATTTTCTAAATAAACAAATAATTAAAATCGACTTCCTTAAATAATCATATAAACAATTCAATGGATCAATCAAATCATCAAATAAATATATAAACTAACAATTTATCAATCAATATTGCATAAAATATGAGAAAAATACCCTTGTTCATCATCATACCCATTCGACTTTTACATCATAAAATAACAAAATTAGTACTTTAATTTAATTAAACACAATTATCATAAATCAATCATTTAAACTTAATAATAAATAATAAAAAATAAAATCATAAATTAAACACTCAATTATCAAAACATGAGTCAAAACAAGATCAAAATTCATCCTTTTTCTCATGATAATATACGACCAACATGATAACAAAATCACACGAAATTCTTGGTCCAAATTCTATTCTTAATTATCATAGATTAATTAATAAAACAATAATACAAAATATAAAATCATAACCTAACTGATAATCATGAATTTATACCAAACATGGATCAAAAATCAAGCCTTTAAACTGTATAAACATTCGGCCATCAAGAATTAAAGCACAAGCAAGATTAATTTCAAGAATTCTTATATTATATTGTCGTATTATTAAGCTATCTTTAAACTGCTAATTAATTAATAAAATCAGGAATAGACTTATAATTATGCAAGAAAAATTGAATCTTTAATTCTTTTTACTTTCTTGGCCACTCGAAAATTTTAAAGAAAATATGATCATGATTATAAATTTAATTCAAGTATTTACTTAGGTCAAGAAATCATCTTAAAATCATCATGGAATTTAGCATGGGACTCGACACATTCACGCATGAACAAAGAACCGAATTCGAAAATTAACATGCAACTATTCTAATCAAAACTTATAATTTAAGATAATAATTCATGCATAGGATTAATTAAAACAATAAAGATTCATAAAAGATCAGGTAAAAATATCAAGAACATCATAGTAAATACATAGCATGGTTCAAAAATTTCTAGCCTATCATGATACTAATTCAATCAATTTTCCTAGTTTAATCCTAATCAACTGTATGGAAAATTAATCCAAATTCAAGGGAGATAGTCTAGTTACCTTGAATTAGGAAGGAAACAATGAAAATTCTCCTTAGTTTGGTTCGAAAATCCACACGGCACTAGGGGTTCTTTTTGGTGAGTTTTTTGTGAATATTGAGTTTAGAAGTTAAGGTAAAAGTTTATTAGTAGTGTTCCTTATATAATTATAAAGAACAAGGAATTAATTAAAGATAAATAAAATAGAGGGGGAGCCGTGTAGAATGAGTGAAAGTAGGAGAGAGTTGAGTAACTTTAGGAGACTTGGTAAAGGTTAAATAAAAATTAGATTTTTAATTTAGGAGGATAACTATTAGATATAGAATTATCTAATTAATAATTATGAATTTAAAGAAAAACAATCCTTGGCCATATACAATGAGGGCCGGCCAATGGAGGGAAGAATTGGGTCATTGGGCCCAATTTTAAGATAAGGAGAAGAAATAAGAATCAATTAGTCCAAATAATTGGCTCTTTGGACTTAGAATACTAAAATAATAATAATTAACCACGAAATTTTCTAGCCCAGAATTTCGGGTTATTAAACTAATGAACTCATTTGCCATCATTTGCACCTTGTTCATCATTTGCCATAATTAAAAATAGCCAAACACTCTCCCTTTGCTTATTTCCACACGCCATTTTTGGTGTATGAACACCCAACCATTGTTCATCATCCAATCTCTTCCAAAACTTAAAGATTAAAGTTCCATTGATCTTTAAGTAACCCTAAACACATTAATCCCTTTTATTTTCAATCAAGACTTCTAGTTTGGGTTTGGAATTTGGGGTTGTTCGATTGGGCCGTGTTCGTGATAGGTCCGTGTGGTTCGTGTGAAAGGGCCGTGTGGTTCGTGTGGTGGTGCCGTGTGAAGACGGTGGTTCATGCAAGCCGTGCCCGTGTTTGTGTAAAGTTGTGTTGTACCGTGTGGGTGCGTGGTTTTGGTCGTGTACTTTGGGTTTTCCGGGCTGCAAGTTGTGTTATTGTATTTCTTGTTCTTCTAAAAGGTAACATACTATCTTACCTTAATATGAGTACTATGATTATAGGATAGATTAAGTGTTCATGTTGGATGAAGTTTTTGATGATTGTTCATCATTTTATGCGTGATTTTTAAGTATGATTTGGGTGTTGATTTTATGATGATTTACTTAAGTTTTCATGCATGTTTTGATGATTTTTTCGTGTGGTTTTCGTATGAGTCGAGTTCTTGTTGATTTCTTGATGAGTTCTTGATGAGTTCTTTGGGTTCTTTATGAGTTCTTGGTTGAATCTTGAAATCTTGAAAGTTGGTCTTATGTTCTTTAAAGTACAAGTTTATTGGTGTTTTTCAAATTATTGTTTAAAGATAAGTAAGGTTTTGTAAAGATTTTGAAAGGTAGTTTTAAAAAAGTTAAAGAAAAGTTTAAAGAAAGTTAAAGATTTGGTAAAGAATGGTTAAGAAGTAGTATTGATTATGGTTAAACTCAAGAAAAGGCGAAAGAAGCGATCTTGAGAATAACTTCAATGTTGCAAGTAAGAATTAGCTTAAGTTTACTTTTAGACGCCTGATCTTGGAGTAAGATTCTAAGTTTTGGGTTAAGACGTTGCCCCTATCCTGACTGCGGTATTGGGATAGTGTATACTTGTTATGTTGTCTGTTTGATATGAATTTCCGTAAGATGGGGTTCATGGGTTTGGGAGTAAGATTCTCATTCCTGGCATAGTAGGAAAGTTCGTTCGCGTAAGATGCGTTCGTACGTGCATAGTCCGATCTAAAATGTAAATGGTAGCAACAAAGATGTTTTATGATTTTTAAGTTGGATTTTTATTGAAGTTAGTCAGTTTTACGATTATTGGTATTTTGACGTTTTTATCATATGTTGGTTGGTAGTCTGTTATGTTTGTTTGATTTGTTCTATGGTTATGTGTATCCATGTTATGGTGGGACTGTTATGTTACTCGCCACTGACAGTGGATTGTTGTTATTTTTCAGGTAATTCTGATGATGACTTTGTTGCTTAGCTATTGGTTTGGCGAGTGCCGTTATAGTATTATTGTTCTAGGCTACGTTATGTTCATAGTTTGGACATATAGATTTATCTTTGGTGTATTTTGACTCTGACAGTATTTGGAGTTATTTTCTAGTATTGATACATTTGGGTTTAGTATTGTACAACTTGTGGGTATTGTACGTTTTTGGGTTATAATAATAATCATTTTAAGGTTTTGTTTTAATTTTTAGTAAGTTTGTTTGTTAGATCGACAATTCGACTCGTCGGTTTCTTCCGCCCCGGTTTAAGCGAGTCGGGTCGTCACAGTCTGACCCAATACTTTCTCTTTTTTAAACCAAAAAGAAACTGTTTTTTAAATAAAAAGTAAAACTGTTTTTTTTTTAAATTAAAAAAAAAACTTTTTTATAATAAAAAAATGATTTTAATTAAAAAAAAAACTATTTTTAAAAAGTAAAATCGGATTCCGGATAACCCAGTTTTAAAAAATCGTTACCCGAATCCGACTCGTTATACGTTTTTACAAACTGGGTATCCGCTTCGGTTTTTTGAATCGGATTGGATACCAACTTTTTCGGATTAAAAAAGGGATATATGTATTTTTTTTGCCTACCCCTATTAGGGAGTACATGGATCATAAAAGAAAAACGAAAAGAGGAAGTGGCAGTAGGAAGAGCAAAAGTGATAATGGAGAAGAAAGAGAAGGAATACAAATGAAAATGTAGAGCCAGAAAAAAAAAATGTCATAGGAAGTTTATCCTCAACTTAAATAGTGAGGATGACTAGATAATTTTGTTGCCCTAAAGACAGATCCAAAAGAAATTGTAAGCATTAGTGTTTACCTAATTTTTTAATTTGGTTGAAATTATATTGTTTAATTGCTAACATTGAAAATTTTGATATAGATAAAGAGAAAAAAAGCTTCTGAAAGTGCAAGTAAAAAGAAAGATCCTCATGATATGTGTCGGAGTACTTATGACAATGCGAAGCCAAAAAGGATAAAAAGAAGGTTTATACCCACAGGTAGGGTCGGGCAAAAAAAATTGTTTCTGTTTTCTGATCCGATATCTATTTTTTATCCGAAAAATCGGATATCCGATCCAGTTTTTAAAACCGAACCAGATATTCGGTTTTTAAAGCTGAAAACTGAACCGGATCTGGAGCACATTATTTAGCAACCTGATTATCCCCGGTATCCGATTTTTAAAAAAAAAAATTGGCTTCCACTCTTCCAACCTGCCAGTTGTAAAATTAGCCCAAGCCCAAATTGAGCATATCATTTTTCATGTGAGGAGGACCAAAAGGCAACAAAGTTACCCATTCATTCACTCTCACTTCAAAGTTCAAACTAAAACCCTAATTCTCTACTCTCAAGGCTCACTACCGCCTCTGACACTGTCCGACCCGCTGGCCGCCGCTCGCTCTGCCACTGTCCGACCCACCGTCCTCCGCTCACTCTGCCACCTTCCGACCCGTCACCCTCTCTAACCCGCCGCCATCCAATCTGCATCTGTCTTTGTTACAAAGTTTCTTTTTTTTTCGTTTCTAACTTTATATTTATTTAGCTAGATTTTTTTAATTTATGTTTTGATTTTTAGTTTATTTTTATGCTCTTGTTTTCTTTGTTTGAATTTTATGTTTTTGCAATTTTTAGGCTTTTGGTTTATGTTTGTGTATTTATTTTTGGGTTTTTCTTAAAAATATCCATTAGGTTTTGCAAATTCTCAGATGTACCCACTTTTTTAAGGGTTTCTTATGTGTACCCACCAATTAATATAATTTATTCATTCATAACCTTACTGTTATCTTGTGGTTAACTCTTCGTTAATGTTATGTTTAAAGCAGTTAAAAAAATGAGGAAAAAGAAAAAAGAATTCTCTCCAAATTCTATACACCTCTGTCACGTGCTATTTAAATCACAATCCCTAATTTCATTTTCTCATCTTCTTGTATTTTTTTTGGGTTTTTAAGAAAGTGGGTACATCTAAGAATTTGTAAAACCTGATGGATATTTTTAAGAAAAAACCCCTTTTTAACAGCTTTAAACATAGCCTTAACGGAGAGTTAACCATAAGATAACAGTCAGACTATGAATGAATAAATTGTATTAATTTGTGGGTACACATAAAAAAACCCCAAAAAACGTGGATACATCCGAGAATTTGCAAAACCTGATGGGTATTTTTAAGAAAACCCCATTATTTTTTGATAATTTAGTTTATGTTCTTATCATATAATTTGCTTTGATTTATGTTCTTTTTTCCTTTTTAATTTTTTTTATTTTAGATTTTATGGTTTTTTTTCGATTTTAGGCTTTTAGTTTAGGTTTTAGGCTAAATCAAAAAAGCAAAGGAAAAAAACAATTTATTTAAAACCGGATCCGGATATCCGATTTTTCGGGTATCCGGAAATTCGGATATCCAAATTATCCGGACCGAATCTGGATAAAAAAGGTGATCCGAAAATTCGAATGTCTGATTTTCGGATATCCAAAAATCCGGATATCCGGTTTTGCTTGGCCCTACCCACAAGTGATGCCACCAGAGGCCTCGTATCAGGCAATGCATCTAATTCAATAGTTATATGAATTGTAAGTTTCATACACAATTATTTGCAATATTATTTTTTTAGACTAAGGTTTATCGAATTTGTAGCTTGGATTAAATTACAAGGAGGCTTCATGCGAGTTCACACCTAAAGGCCCAATGTATACCTTAACTACAATTGTAGGTAAAGATCATAGAATATCATGTGAAAGGAGTAGGAGGTGTATGTGTAGGTAAGAAGAAGGTGTTTGATGAACACTGATCGGTCCATTTCAGACCCATTTTCTGGCTTCGTTTCACTTTTCTTTCGGTCTTTTTAGACTTTATTCATTGGTTTTTAGTCTTTTGTTGTAGAATTATCTTATTTCATGGTTTCATTCAATAATGTTGTTTTTTATTTGTTTTCTTGAATAATTGGGCTAAATTTGGAAGCATTTCAAGTGCTCTTGCATATATAGGCTAATTCAAAGACTCATATCTTTTGTTCTATAACTCTTTTTCAAGTGATTCCACTTGGAGAATATTCCTTATTCCAAGAGCTTCAGTTTGATATATTATATGCTCAATACCGCTAAGAGACGAAGGAGATATGAGCATTTGTAGACCGAGTGCGCAGATCTTCACGACCGTGCAGCACTAGCCTGCACAACCGTGTAGCTTCCAGCGAACCTCAAATCCGTGACACGACCGTGCAGCTTATAACTACACGGTCGTGCAAGACTGTAGCATGTGTTTTGCTCTGTTTTGGCCGTGTTCTCAATACATATTTGGAGTTTTCATTTACTAATGACGGACTTTTAGACCATACTTCGGGTAGTATTAAGAGCTTCTTTCTCTACTTTCTCTCTCTAGATTAGAGTAGATTAAGCTAGATTTAGGCTGGATGTCTGGAATGTCTCTTTGATTTTCATGTCATCTAATCTTCTCAAGGTACTCAATCAATTTCTTTTGTTTTTACGCTTCTTTCTTTCATATTTTGCAAGTAGATTAGTGTTTAATTACTATATTTACTTGTTTTCTTAGTAAAATTGCTTGTTTGTTGTTAGATTTAAGTCTAATTCATATTTTCTTGCTTAGAATTCCACTTTAATATCTTCTCCATGTTTTTCCCCAATTATGCTTGAGCAGTTAGGTTTACTAAGGATTTGATGACTTGATTATATGGATTTTGGAGGTTGATGATTGGAATCCATAAATGCTTGTGTAACACCCCAATAATTCTCATCAAAGTATAAATGCTATTTTCAAGAAATACTGAGAATTATTAAAGTATTATTGCCACGTGTGAAAACGTATCGGCTTACTCAGAATTTTGTAGCGGAAATAAAATAGTGCGAAAATTAAATTAAGAATTAAATCTGTTACAACTTGGAACCATTGAGGCCCTGGAATTATTAAATCAAACTTAAACGAAAGATATTGTAGAATAAATCCAACTAAAATAAAAAGAAATGTCTAAAATAAACCAAACTTAAATGTTAAACCAAGCTTAGAAAATATTTCTCAAAATTTATAAATGTTTAAAACAGCGCTCATCACTCAAGCCCATAATCGTCCCTGTATTCCTGCACAATGTTACCTTGACCCTGAACTACTGCTCACCAATAATGGGTCATCACAGGGTCAAGATATTAACAAGACCAAATTTTATACGACGTCAGCAAAGCTAAGTACGACAATTAAATAAGCATACAGATCTATTGCATATAACAATCACATCAAAAATTATTTGCTATGGTGAGTAATTAGTTATTATTCCCTTGTTAAACACATTTATTATTAAGTGGCCCTCTAGAGCCGAAGCTGGTGTAAGCACCGGGCGAGTTGTCTATGCCTAGAAGGTGACAATGGGAGCTGACAATGGGAGCTACCCACGTCACAAATAAAGGAATGAGCTCAATCCGCTAATGGAACACGTGGATCCTTCGGTTCCCTTAAAGTCACGAGTCCCGCCGTGACCCCAACCCACATCTATGCCAATACTCCAGACGTGCACTTGTCGAGAGTTTTAATGCTTACCCGAATCTTTCACTTTAAGTGATTAGTGTCTTGAGAGTTGTTACACATAGCATGTAACGACCTGGATTTTTGGGCCTTAAACTTTCGTATAAAATTAAGCCTTTAAATCCGAATCATCCGATTTAGGCCCTAAGACTTAATTTTATTTAATTGATCAGGCCCAAAACCCATGTTTGACTCCTCCTAAAACCGGCCCCTTGCTATATTTTCCTTTTACTTAATCAATTTAATTTATTTTCCATAATTAGCAATTCATATCTATTTTGTTTAAAACCTAAAAATCCTATTTTTATTTCCCTAACCACCCCACTATATTTTAGGAAACAAACTCCTATTATTTCTCCTTAGCCGACCCCCTTATTATTTCCTCTTATTTCACTTCCTAATCTAACTCCTAAAATCTACTAACTAACTCCTAAAATCCCTCCTATTATTTAGTAGTTCATCTACTAAAATCTAGTAATATTTTCATGTACTAACGTTTTATGACCTTTCTTTATGAATCTTGAATAATCTTGTGAAGTCATGAAGTTCTTGATTGATTCTTGTTACTAGTGTTATGCGTGTGTACATGATGCCAAAGTATGGATTTTTATGTCATTCTTGATCAATATTTAGATTCTTGATTTTGTTTTTGGCCTTTGTCGATCTCATGCGTGGTTTTGGTGAACTAAAGCTTTGATTTTTATTTTGTTTTATGATCTTGCTTTATAATCTTGATGCTTGTTTCAAGTTACTTTGTTGATGAAAGTTATTGTGATGATTTGAGTAGCATGATATGCGTGATGTTGAATTAGTGTGATGATCTTGTATGGAGTCTTTAGAGTCTTGCTGAGTCGAGTCGTGTCGAACGGTTAAAGATCGTGCGTCTATCGGTTTATCGGTGATAAACCGTGCGGGTCTATCGGTTCATCTGTGATGAATCGTGCGGGGCAAGTCTTGTTTGTTTGATTGCGAGTCAGAGTCATGTCGAACGGTTTAAGATCGTGCGTCTATCGGTTTATCGGTGACAAACCGTGCGGGTCTATCGATTCATCAGTGATGAATCGTGCGGGGTAAGTCCTTTGTTGTTAGTCTTGTTATTGGTTGTAGACCGAGTGTCGTCTTGATATTGAACTTGTAATTGTGCATGTTAAACTTGGAAGTATTTGTACTAGCTTGAATTGATTGATGATGTTGTTGACTGTAATGTTTTCCGCTGCTATCTCTGATGTTGATTATCTTGTAACCTGAATTTGTTGTTGTCCCTGTGTTTCTAACCCTATTATTGTATGTAATGTGGTCCTACTTCTAAGTAGGACAGTCTAGTTACTCGCCACTGATGGTGGACCCCCAATTCTATTTTGTAGGTAAGCAAGTTAGAGGCTAGAGTCGGGATGAGTTTGTTGAGCTTCTAGGCCCCTGTTTACCTTTCCTGCTTTTGCAGCTAGTTTTATTTTCTAGTTTTTAGGACTTGATTTTGGTTTAGTTTAACCTTTTGTACTTGGGATTTCATTAATAATAATAATAAGTATTTCTTCCATGAGTTTCAGTCATATTTATGTTTTATTTATCGATTGATAACTACCTGTTTACGACGTTATCACTAATAACGTCGTTGCTAAAATGCGGGGTGTTACATAACAAGCACACACATACAATTCACATAACACTTGTTTTAATTTGTTGTTCAGATAAAACACACTGAACCCTTGTCTATTTAGCGAGATTCCCATTAAGAACTTATGCCTTAAGTGGTATCCCAAAGCTACTAAAGGGCATGAAATATTCGGAGAATCTATTCATGCATTAATAATAAACTTAAAAGGGACAACCTGTCCATATACAAAATAAATTGCTACTAATGAAGCATGAAATATTCAAAAAACCTATTCATGCAATATTCTCTTTTATAATCGGGAACATGAAATAATCCTTCCTATTCTTTTCTTGATAGGTTTGCAAACACAAGTTATACAAACAACTAAAAACACCACAAATAATCATGTTCCACAAAATCACATATCTTGACAATCATGATAGAAATATGCAAAGTCCTAACATGATACTACGTCTGAAAGCTTATCAATTACGCGTACCTCGAATAAACTTGGCGGTACTCCACCTTTTCCTTTAGAACTCGCCTAAGTAATATTCCTCGCCTATAATATAAAAGAAATTCAGAATATTAAACTCGAGTCCCAAAAAAATATCCAGAAGCTCTAACTTATCTAGACCTCCCATTAATTACTAGATGATAATAATAATTACTTAATTGTATGTATAAATACATTCTTTAATCCAATAGTTTAAAAGAAATATAAAAGATAATTAATAAAGAAAATAAAAGTTTTTTTTTTTTTTTTATATATGTATATACGTATACATACATATACACATATATACATGCATAGTACCTACGGTGACGGCGACAGCAGGCAGCAGGCGGCGGCTCAGGGGCTACGGTCAGACAACACTTCGGCGACGCGGTGGTGCTGCGTGAAGGCTACATTTTTTTTCACGTGAAGGGGAAGGCACGGCAACGGCCCGGTGGCCGACTACAGCAGGACGACGTTCGACTGGACGGTGGCGACAAGAAGTTCGACGCGCAGGAGGGTGGCTGTTGTGGTGGTGGACCGGTGGTCCTTGGGGTGGAAAACAAGGTTTTTTTTTATTTTTTTAATACGAGAGATAGTGAGAGAGGGTAAACCTCGGTGGGTGCAGCGGCAAGGCGCCGGAGGTAGGGCGCAGTGGCGGAGTTTCGACCGGAGCTGAACGCTGGTGGTGTACGTAGTGGTGTACATGGTGTTGGTGGTGGCTGTTGTATGTACGTAGAAAGGTATTTGCCCTGAATAATACAACCTTTCACCAATTTGCAAAGAATAATACAACCTTTTGATTTTTCGTGAATAATACAACCTTGTACACAAATTTGCAACGAATGATACAAATGACCTGCTACCTGTTATTCAGGTTAAAATTATTAATTTTTTTTATTTTTTATTTTTTTAAAATCAGAACATAAAAAAAATAACAAAAAACCTAAACCCTAAACCAAAACACCAGCCCCCCACCCCCACTCCTCCACCGCCACCACCACTTTGCAACCGCCCCCACCCCCGATTCCCCCTCCCTGACTCGCCTCCACCCCCGATTCCCCCTCCCCTGAAACCGCCCACCCTCGAAACCCCCACCCCCACCCTCCCCAACCCCCACCGCCCCAACCCAATCAAACTCCCCATCCCGCCCACCCCAATTCGAACCCCTAGCAAAAAAAATAAAAAATAGAGAGAGAGAGAGAGAAAGATCAAATCTGGTGATGATGGTGATGAGCTTCCGCTGATGGTGACGATGTTGATGGATGGCGGTGATAATGGCGGGATTGAAGAGAGAAGAGAATAGGGAGATTGAAGAGAGAAGAGAAGAGAAGAGGGAGATTGAAGAGAAGAGGGAGGGGTTATGGTGGTTTTTAAATTTTAATTTCTGATTTTTTTTCCCTTTTTTATAATTTTTTTTCAGTTTTTTTTTTTTTTATAATTTTTCCTTTTTTTCTTTAAAAAAAAAATTGCAACAACCAGTCAAAACTTGACACGTGTCCCAAAAACCTGTTTTATAAGTTAAAAACAGGTTTTGTATCATTCATTGCAAATTTGTGTACAAGGTTGTATTATTCACGAAAAATCAAAAGGTTGTATTATTCTTTGCAAATTGGTGAAAGGTTGTATTATTCAGGGCAAATAATCCTTTTTATTTTTATATTTTTTTAGTTAGGGTTTTGACCTGTTTTGGCTTACCCTAAGGTATATATAATGGTGATGCTATAAAGTTAGGGCTTGCCATTAGGTCGGGCTTGTGACAGAGGGCCTAAAACTTTTATCCTTTTTCAAAACTAAATATATTTTTTTGAAAGGCATTGATATTCAATCGTTTAAACTGGACATATTATCAGATTAAACGATAATATTTATTTAAAGACCCTTAAGTACGGATTTAACCTTGGAATAATTTATGGCTTATCTTTAATCATCATATTAACTTCTACAAAAATTTCATCAAGAATATATGTGTGCAACATTGTCAAACAATTCGGACAAACACAAGACCTACAAATAATCATATTCATATTTAATATAAATCATCATAAGGATAGAATTAATGGTTTTACATCACGAAATAAGTCATGAAAAATATAAACTTTAGTCAATTCTCCTATTTACTCCATACCATGCACCATGAAAGTCATCAAAGATAGCATTTTTAAATTCATAATTCAACACGTATATAATTAAACACCCTGATTTAATTATCTAGATTATACTACAATTATTTAAACACAAGTTTAGATGGAAAAGTCTAGTTACCTTAGTTTAGGAAATAAAAATTGAACCTTTGACCCTAGTTCCACTTGGCTCACACGCACGGCCAACACCAAACCCACCAAGCTTGATCAACTTTTTAGATTAAAGTTTGAGAGATAAATTTTTAAGAGTTAAAAAGGATTTGTTCTCTTATGGAGTTAAAAAGAACAAGAAGAAAATTTTTGGGGAAGAAGAATAGAGGAGGGGAACGAGTGAGATGAGAGAATAAGGTTGAATGTTTTTGTTTTTTTTTGTGACCAATTGTTTTAGTTAAGAGGAATATAAATAAGAATAGGTTTTTGAGATAAGAAAAATATCTTTTTAGCAAATGGGCTTAATTATTTTTACTTTAGATGGAAAAGGTTGTAATGACCCAGATTTTATTGGTATTTTTGCCGATAATTATGTGTATTTATGTGTGTTTATGTGTTAGTTCAAATTTATTTTTGAACTATTTATTTTATTTTATGTGAATAATTTCGATTAATTCGAAATATTTATTTTTAGTTTTTATTATTTACGTTATTCATTTAATCATCTTAATCTTTTATTCATTATTATTACCCAACATAACTAAATTAAGTTCAAGAATTGCCTCTAGTCTTGATTCTCGAAATTAACTAGTTAAATCATCGAAGTTATTCTCAAGAACTGCCTCTAGCCTTAATCTTGAGCCTAACCAATCATAAATCATCATTCTATAATCATTCTTTAATCGAATTAAACATATTCTTTAACTTTCTTTATTCTTTAAATCAATTTCTTTAACTTTCAAGATTCAATCAAGAACTCAAAGAACTCATCAAGAACTCATAAAGAACTCAAAGAACTCATTAAAGATTCATAAAGAACTCATTCAAGATTCAAGATCTTCAACCAAGAACTCAATCAAGATTCAAGATCTTCAACCAAGAACTCAATCAAACTCATACATAACCACACGCATGATCCACGAAAAACATCACAAATTTATCCAAAAATTCATCAAACTTTGATACTTAAATCATGATCATATTACAACATAGAATCAATCATAAAATCATAAAATCATAAAATCCATCATCAAAATATCATGAAAACGACATAAAAATTCAGATTAGAGACAACACACGAAATCATGAATAATCATCACCAAACAACCCATACATGCATTTAATCTATACTATAAACATAGTATACCAACAAGGTTGAGAAAGCATGTTACCTAATCAAATATAAACACGTAGATAATCCTCAAAACTTGCTGCCCGGAACGAGCCACCTTTGGCCAGCAACACACGCACAATACGGTTCACGAACACGGCCAAGCACGGTTGCCTCACCATGAACCACCACCGCACGGACCAGCCCTGCACCATCACGTCCCAACCATGGACCAGCCACGGACCAGCCTTGCCTCCAACACGTCCCAGCCACGGCTGCCTTGCACGACCCCCAACACGTACCTACTAGCACCACGAACCAACACCCAAACTATCAACCTAACTAGTGATCTTGAATGTACCAAATAAAGTTTAGGTTGTGTTTTGATACTTAAAGATCAATGGATGATGAATCTTTAAGTTTGGGTTAAGAAAAGATGATGAACAAAGTTAGGCAATCATAAGCCAAAATGGCGTGTGAGCATGGAGAGCAATGGAGGGAGAGTTTCAATTTGATTATGGCAAGTGATGGTTAAATGGGCAAAAATAGTGTTGATGCCTTACTAACAACCTCTATTTATAGAAGTTAGTTAGATGTGAACACAAGGCAAGTGGCAAAACTTGCCATACAAACAAGGGGGGCCGGCTAAAAGGATTAAAAATGGGCTAAGAGATCAATTGGGCCACTTGCACTAATTCATGACTAATCATGATTAATTTTCGCACTTGGCCCAAAACTAAATTAATTGATTAGAAAATTAAATAATAAAATTCTAATTAATTAAAATAAAATAAAATTAAGAAATATTAAACCATTAAATAAAATGGTTACACAATAGCAATTAAAATAGTCTAAAATAAATTTAGACCATGCACCGCAACAACAATAATTACAAACTAACAATACGAAAATAGCCCAAAATCTGGGGCGTTACAGTCTTCCCTCCTTAAAAGAATTTCGTCCCGAAATTCAAGTAAAGGAGACTGTCCACCAACAACAATCCGGGCTTGGCACACAAAAGTCAGACGAAATCTGACGGAACTTCGGCTCCCACCAACGTTCAACCGATCCTCGCGACTTGATGCTTCAGCCACTCAGCTTGTCTTGCCTGCATGATCGAAAAGTGTTCGTCGAAATCCTGAACATGCTCCAGCATTCTTCGACGCACCACTATAGACTTCGAGATCCTCCTTGTTGCTTGGAAGATAAGGATAAGAGCAAAGTCTATCCTCTGATCCAACTACGAACCCAGCACTACGAACCTCCGTCACATACTCGAGCTACTCCCTTCGACTATAGCCTTAACTTTTAGAGGTGTAAAAACGATCAAATAGCCGAAAACTAGCATACGGTTAGAATTGGTCGATCAAGGCCAAAAGTAGGAAGCAACCAGTTGTCTTGGATGATCGAACAAAATTCCAAAACAATCAATCAATTTCAAAATTCCATATCAGGTTTAGATTATCTGGATTAGAATGTTGGGATCGAAACGATGCCCACCTTTGAATGATGAGAATAGCAAGGATGTGAATAAATGTCTGATATGAATATTATATATAGAAATCAAAGAACGTCTCGATGGACTATATCGATTTACGAGAAGTAGGATGGCTATGATGATAATAAAATTATATATATCATTAGAATGTCAGGGCTAAGAGGATGGGATTTATCGCGGTAAACTTGTCATCATTACTAAAACAACAATATAACATATATCTATGGCTACAATAAAAATAATGATATGACGGTGTGTAAATGGTCATAAATTATCAATCGATCAATCCGAGTGATGATGGATGATATTAACAATGACGGCCAAAAACACAGTGGATGATGCAAGGTGAATCAGTGTTGACCACGATGTTGGCCAACATGAATAACGTTAATGAATTATGATGGCCTCAATTATGTATGGTGATGATAACGTCGATGATGGGTGATCACAGATGACAAAAATGATCATGATTGACAATGACGATGATATGGACGATGATGATGGATTACGACGCTCATAATCAATGGTTAAGAACTTATGACGTCGAATAAGGGAATAATGATCAACATGGTAGATAGTCCTGAATGATGATGAAGACATCATGAATGTTAAAGAATTGACTATAATAAAGGTGATAACGATATTGTTAACATTTAGAAGCAACAACGAATTGATAGTAATACTTATGTTAACAATGATGGTACTCACAAAAATAAGTTCAATAACGGAAAATAAGGTTAATTGTAAATCAGTCATAAGGTTGATCAATTAGGTTTGGTACAATCAGATTTTGGTCGAATACGGTAGGTCAAAGCGGGTTCCTGACCATAATTACACCCCTATAAGCTCTAGTCTGGTCTACCTTAACACCTTCCTTTTTGAGTATGCGACCCAAGAATGCAAATTCGCGAAGACAGAGCTCCCACTTGGGGGTATTCACGAATCACCTGCTGCTCCATAATATCCTTAGTACCATACGGAGATGAACTGTAAGATCAGACTCGTCTCTCGTTTATACTAAGATATTATCGAAGAAGACTACGACGTACTTATTGAGTAAGTGATGAAAAGTCCGGTTCATCCGATCTATGAACACGGGTAAAGCGCCAACGAGACCGACGGGCATCACCTTAAAACTCGTAGTGGTCGTATACATACGAAGAAGCGGTCTTCAGAAAGTCACTGACTGATTTCGGTAACGAATGATCGCTCGATACCTCGATAGCCAGTCCATGCCCATAACAACATCGAACTCCATCAACGAGAATTCCTTCAAATCGGTTGTTGCCTGCTCACCAGCTAAAAACGATAGGCAATCCTCGAAACTCATGCTGACAAACAAGATCCTCTCCAAAAAGGGAGAGTTATAAACGAACTAACGGGAAAGCTGAGACTCTATCGAACTGGACCTCTGCTTCGGCC
Organism: Salicornia ramosissima; assembly: GCA_951394345.1. Lineage (NCBI taxonomy): Eukaryota > Viridiplantae > Streptophyta > Magnoliopsida > Caryophyllales > Amaranthaceae > Salicornia > Salicornia ramosissima. The sequence goes on along the minus strand of OX596237.1, from coordinate 35,288,610 downwards.
TTGGTCGTACAACGGACTCGATCCTTCATTGGAGACTTAGCCGATGCCGAAAGTTCCTCTCTTGCCGATGGAATATGCCATAGACGTGCCGTCACATCGCTTCCCTGGGTGGAAGTCTTTGTCGCAGCCTCTACACTTCGAACCGTAGAAACCCTAATGCGAACTATCGGTCGGAGGGGGGTACTGCTAGGAGCACTAAATCGGGCTTCCCAAAGGATAGCAATATTATCGGGGTCGGGGTCTTCCTCTAGCTGGCATCCTCTTAGATTACAGACGCCTGAAGATCGGGTGCTACCTTGTAAGCTTGTCGTAATGTCTTCGCTCCACTGCCGATCATACGAACGCGAATCCTCGTATTCAGCCTCTTGACGTAACGCTTGTTCTGCTCCTCCTCGGATGGAACGACCGACGTAGCGAACCTTGATAACTTGGCGAACTTATCGGGGTACGCCTGAACTATCATCTTACCCTAGATGAGAGTAAGAGACTCCTCTGGTTTCCGCCACCGCAACTCGTCGGGGTAGAACCTCCTCTGGGCCTTAGCTACGCACATGTACCACGATATCGAATGCAGGGTAAATGCGCGTTCCTAGATATGCTCCACCAGTTATCGGTATCTCCTCGCAAGAAGTAGGCGACGAACTGGTCCTTCTCGTGCTCGGACAAAACGTAGCATCGAAGAGCTTCTTGTCTCGTGGATTCAACTCTTCAACGTCGTAGGGTCGGCAACCCATCGTAAGTCGGTGGTTGAAGACGAGCGATACAATCGAACGTCGACTGCGATCCCGATAGCTGACGACTAAGATGCGCTAATCGTAAGAATCGCTTCCTCGGGTGCTTGTAATCTCTGTCGTCCCGAACTCGACCGGCGAGGTGTGAACACGTCGAAACGTAAAACAATAAGAACAAAATAAACAAAAATGTGAATTAACCATCCACACTTAAGTCAAGTAAACAACATAAAGAAGAAAAGAAATAGAAAGAAACCTATCCCGGTCTTTCTACCCAACTCTTCTCCCTTCACATAATCCTAGAATTTGATTTATTCACTCGGGAAAAGTAAAGCTCTCAACTCCCGGGTTTAACTCAAATCCTAAAAACTTCACTTAGAACCTATTCGGCTCTGATACCAACTGTAACGACTCGACTCGCTTAAACCGGCGCGGAAGAAACCGACGAGTCGAGTAGTTATAAACTGCAACTCGAAACCTAAGAAATTAAAACTAATTCCTCGAAATATTATTAATAAACCATAAACGTACAAATACCCACAAGTTTGTACATACTAATCCCAAAAGTCAAACTAAAAATACTAAAAATACAAGTAAACTCCAACTACATGTCAGAGTTATAAACAACGTAAAAGAGTCCATACAACACTCCAATACTATCTAAAAACAACAGTATTAGTAAATACAACAGACAATGGCAATAACAACGTCGCTCGCCCAAGCCAAAGCTAAGCAAGAGTATCATCATCAGAAATACCTGAAAAATATACAACAGTCCACCATCAGTGGCGAGTAACATAACTGACTCACCCTAATGGGAATACACATGTACATAGTACAAATCAAATAACCAATATCAAATCAATAGTCAAAGTACAAGATCAACGCAAACGTGAACTCGACTCGAATCATCCTAATCAACTAGCTTTGGCGCAATCATTCATATTCTAGACCGGACTGTGCTCGTACGGACGCATCTTACGCATCCGAACTTTCTACTATGCTCGGATTTGAGAATCTTACTCCCAAATCCCATGAAACCAATCTTACTGGAAATCCATGTCCCGTGAAACCAATCTTACTGGAAATTCACCAAGATCACATAGTATGACTCCAACTATCCCAATACCGCGGATGGAATAGGGGCAACGTCTTAACCCGATTACAATGAATCTTACTCAAAGTATCAGGCGTCTAAAAATGAAATCAAGCTAATTTAAGCCGAATAGGTTCTAAATGAAGTTTTTTTTTAGGATTTGAGTTAAACCCGGGAGTTGAGAGCTTTACTATTCCCGAGTGAATAAACCAAATTCTAGTTTAAGTAAAGGGAGAAGAGTTGGGTAGAAAGACCGGGATAAGACCTTTTCTATTTCTCTTCTTCCTTTATTTTGTTTACTTGACTGTGGTGGAGTGATTGACTAACATTGTATCGTTGTTATGTCTTTTGTTGTGATGCGTTGCAGCATGTCTACACCTCGCCGGTTGAGTACTGGACGACAGAGGTTGCGGGCACTCGAAGAGGCGATCCTTACGTTGGCGCACCATAGTCGTCATCCGCCGAATATGCAGTCGACGTTCGATCGTATCGCACGTCATCGACCTCCGACTTACGACGGGGTTGCCGACCCCACTACTTTGGAGAGTTGGATCCGCGAGATGGGGAAGCTCTTCGACGCGACGTTTTGCCCCGATCACGAGAGGGTGCTGATCGCCGCATATTACTTACGTGGAGAAGCTGATAACTGGTGGACGTTAGCGAAGGACGCGTACCAGCCGTTGCATGCGATGACTTGGACCGACTTTATCGATAAGGTCCAGGAGCGTTTCTACCCCGACGAGTTGCGGTGGCAGAAACAGGAGGAGTTTCTTACTCTTGCACAGGGCAAGATGACTGTCTAGGCGTACACCGACCGATTTACGGAGTTGTCAAGGTTCGCTACATCTGTGATTCCGTCGGAGAAGGATCGGGTCAAGCGCTACATCAAAAAGCTAGATCCGAGGATTCGAGTTCACGTGATCAGTAGTAGAGCGACGACGTTCCAGCAGGCCTACGAGGTAGCACTCGATGTAACGACCCGGAATTTTGGGCCAGAAAATTTCGCGGTTGTTATTATTATTTATTCAATTCTAAGTCCAAAGGGCCATGTAATTTGGACTGTTTTTATTTTTAAGCCCAATCTTTTTCTCAAATTGGGCCAAAGGACCCAATCCCCCTTAGTTTATTTGGGTCCATGTTAATTTTGATTTAATTAATTAAAGTTAATTATAATTTTGGATAATTAAATTAATTAGTTAAATTAATTATTTTTTTTTTAAAACCCATTAAACCTAGTCTAACTAATTGACTAGTCTCCCATCTTTTTCTCAAACTTCCCCCTCTTTTAGGCCCTCACGGCACCTTTGAAGTTTTAGGGTTGATTGTTTTTTTTTTATTTATTTATTTTATTATTTTTTTTTTTTATTATTTTATTTTCTTTATATATAGGACCCCTTGTTTTATTTTGGGTCCTATTTTGTGGTTTGCTACTTAAACCCTAAAGAAAACTATTTCCTCCTCCATCTTCCTCAAAAAAATCGAACCCTCTAAAATTCACCAAGTAGTGAATTTTTCGTGCCTTGGAATAATTTAGCGTTTAAGGTAACTTCGCTTTCTCCTTTAATCTATGGGTAGAAAAACACATAGTTAATTAGGAATCATATCATGAAAATTGTAGGAAATTTAATATTGTTTTACTTGGATATGTCGAGCATGAAGCATGAATTTCTTGATTGATTTTTATGTATTTTCATGATTTTATGTATGATCTTGTATGAATTTATTTACCAATCAAATCTTGTTATTTCTTGATGAATTTTTCATGGTATCTTGTTTACTGTTTGATTATTAACCATGATTTATTTCGTGGCAAAATTCGGTCTTTTCTTGCTTGAAATAATTTAATCTTTCAAACTGATAAAACTGTCCAGTTTTAGTTTATGAATTAATTACTATACTTAATCAAATCTAATGGCTACGAAATTTTATACGGAAGTCAGTGATAATGTTTTACAGCTTGTGTTAAATTTTCGTAATTTTTAAAGATCGTTTGATATGGCATAAAATTCTGAAACCGAATTCAGCCTAATCTGACTGGTTAGTTATAAAATCACTTACAAATAGTAAAAGATGTTATTTTTAGACGAAATTTATGCACGTAAATCCTTGAACCCATATTTAGCTCCCATAAAAATTTCCAGATTTTTAGAGATCTTTAGATGGTCGTTTTTAATTTAATTCTTTAAAAATCAGATTGTATAAAATAGGGCAATTGAATTGTTAAAATATGCTATTATTAATTATTGAATTTTCGAGTGACCTAAGTATTAAAAGGGAACCAAAAATATGATTTTTATGATGAATCTTGATAGTATTGAATTATATTGATTAATCTTGAATTAAAAATTAAATCTTGTTATTATCTTCTAATTGTCGAGTGTATAGAAATTAAAAGAAGAGTTAAAAATATTATTTTTATGTTCATCTTGATGAATGTTGTTGAAAAATATGATTTTTATCTTATTTTGGTAATTTTTATAATTATATTGATTAATTAAATTAATTCAAGAAAATAATTAATTATTGTTATTAGTTTGAAAATGCCGTGTGAATTGGGTTGAAATAGTCAATTTTGATTAATTTTGGATTATTATTAATTTAGGAATATTTGATAATAAAAGTTTCGGATAAAATAATTATTAGGAATAAGTTGTAAAGTGAAGGGATAAAAAGATATTATTGGTATTATTATTAAGAGGACCGAAATAATATTAGTACTATTAATATAAATATTTTTGGATAAAGTTACAAATTGGTATATGACGTAATATTAAGGTTAGTATCCGAAAGGATAGGATTATACGTATACATATATTTTAAGGATAGTATATTATAAGATTTGAAGTTGCATAAGATACTACTAGGGATAAGAAAGGAAACAGAGTAATAGCTATACATGTTATGTTTCGGTCTCTGGCTAGGAAAGACTTGGTATTTAAGGTGGCCAATATACGCGCCGCACCTCTCTTTCCTGGGACTCCGAACATTTCATTTCCTATTACGGTCACCTAGTATTATCCTAATATATGAGATGATTGAATTAATTGAAGATATAAGATACAATATGGACACCCACCTGTATGATACACGAGTCATTAGTGGGTTAAGTCAGAACCACTACCCTATGGGACGAACACATGAGTTCCCCCGAGTAGTTTGACCTTAGAACATGTAGTCGTCTGGTAACCGTATCTGCGAGTCGCTACCAGGAAGTTATGGCCATAGCTTAGGCTTAGTGGTGAAACACGGGATCCGCTACGGGATTGAGTACACGAGCTCCTCCCGGCATGTTCTAGGGAGTTATGGTGAAACACGAGATCCATAACGAGTTATAAGTGACCGGTCCAACAAAGATATTATATTACGATCATACGATTTGATAAGATGAAATCATAAGATGAAGTTTAAGATGATTTCTAAGATGTGATGATAAGATATGTTATGATCTAATATGATAAGAAAGACATGATATGATACGATTAAGATAAGATTATGATATGATATGATCAAGATAAGACTATGATATGATATGATTAAGATAAGATTATGATAAGATATGATTAAGATTTATTAATGATATAATTTAAGAAGGGTTAAGTATAAGTTAAGGATTGGGATAATTTAAGATGTATAGTATAAGGTATAAGTTTAGTATGTTAAGTCTTCCGCTGTGTATTTCTGTATTTATGGGTATGTATGTATGCGAGTAAGGATGCATGTATGTATGAATGTTGAGTGTATTTTTGTACGTATTTCTAACCGTATTTGCAGGGTTGATTGTACGTACATTATACGTAGATTATACGTATTTCTAACCGTATTTCTGCAGGTGTGTTTATACGTATTCGCATACGTACTTTTATGCGTATTTTTATACGTACTGTTATACGTATTTTTGTACATTTTTATAAAGACATGTATTAGATTTCTTTACAGTTTTTATGCATATTTCTATGCTATTATGTGTTTGGTGGTCCCTCGATTAAATGGGACAGCCTAGTTACTCGCCACTGACGGTGGACCCCCCCCCCTCAGTTTCAGATGACGATGCAGCAGAGTAGAGCGGGCTCCGCTGGATGGGCTTGAGTAGATTAGTATTTTATTTTGAGTATTTAGTATTCCCAGAACAGTTTGAGACATTAACTTAGTTTATCTTACGATCCCAGCATGTTGGGACAGAATTTCCAGACTTTATATGTATTAGTGACTTTTGGTTTATGGATTTTCAGTAGTTAATTTAATAAAAGATAATTTATTCATTCAATTAAGTTGATTTATTGTTATTTAAGTTAGTAACGGTCCGAATGTCGCTTTCCCTTTGTAAATCGACAAGTCGAAAAGTCGGGTCGTTACACTCGAGATACAGGCATCGATTACCGAGGAGGATTCGAGCAAGAAGAGAGCTCCGGTTCCGACGACTACAGCTTCGTTTAAGAAGCCCCGGTTTGGCACATCTAGCACTACCCCTCCGACCACGAGTTCGCGTAAGGGTAATGATGGCTCGAAGTGTAGAGGTTGCGGCCGAGACTTCCACCCAGGGAAGAAGTGCGACGGTTCTCCGATCACTTGTTTTACTTGCGGGAAGGTAGGCCATAAGGCGTCGACATGCCCCGAGAGGAAGCCAGATTCTGAGGTTAAGCAGCTTCCAGCACCGCCGAAGACTCCGGTGAAGAACCGAGTCTACTGCATGACCGAGGCGGAGGCCGAGGTTCAGCCTGACGTCGTATCAGGTAGATTTCTTGTCTCTGGTGTGTTAGCTTTAGTTCTGTTTGATTCTGGTGCTACTGTTTCTTTTGTGGCTAGTAGTTTTGTCTCGAGGTCTAATCTTCGAGGCAGCCTTCCTGTTAGTTCAATTATTACTCCCCCTTCCGGAGAGGATTTTGTTTGTCAGCGTGAATTCCGAGGAGTGCCTATCGTGATAGCTGGGGAGCAAGCGACGGCCGATCTGAAGGAGTTTCCGTTGATGGAGTTTGATGTCATACTTGGTATGGACTGGCTATCAAGGTATCGAGCGATAATTCGTTGCCAAGGTCAGTCAGTATCATTCCGAGGATCTCAAGGCAACCGAGTTACCTACTCTGGGTTCGTCCTTAAGAAAGGAGTAAAGGTAATCTCTGCCTTGAAAATGAGGAAACATCGCCAGAAGGGCGATTTAGTGTATCTCTGTCAGGTACGAGACTTGACTGATGAGTCTCTGTTAGACGATATACCTGTAGCGAGGGATTTCAGAGACGTATTTCCTAATGAGCTACCAGGCGTTCCACCTGAGCGCGATGTCGAGTTTCATATCGACTTGGTACCCGGGACAGCGCCGATCTCAAAGGCACCGTACCGGATGGCACCGTCTGAGTTGTTGGAGTTAAAGACACAACTCCAGGATTTGATCGATAAGGGCTTCATTAGGCCAAGTGTTTCTCCGTGGGGAGCTCCTGTGCTCTTCGTGAAGGAGAAAGATGGTAGTATGCGCCTGTGCATAGACTACCGAGAGTTGAATCGGGTAACTATCAAGAATAAGTACCCATTGCCTAGGATTGAGGACCTGTTCGATCAGTTGCGAGGAGCAGGCGTGTTTTCGAAGATAGATCTTCGGTCTGGATATCATCAGATTCCAGTCAAGAAAGAAGACATCCCGAAAACTGCTTTTCGTACTCGATACGGCCATTACGAGTTTGAGGTGATGCCCTTTGGCCTCACTAATGCGCCAGCCGTGTTCATGGACCAGATGAACCGGACGTTTCACCATTTACTCGACAAGTGCGTCGTAGTATTTATAGATGATATCTTGATCTATTCTAGAGATGAGTCCGAGCATACGGAACATCTCCGGATGGTACTCGAGATATTGAGGAGTCATAAGTGGTTCGCGAAACTCTCCAAGTGTGAGTTCTGGCTTCGCGAAGTAGCCTTCCTAGGTCATGTGATCAGCAAAGAAGGCATTAAAGTAGACCCAGCTAAGATTAAGGCTGTGGTAGATTGGAGTAGCCCGACAAATGTGGCGGAGGTTCGTAGTTTTCTGGGTTTGGCCGGATACTATCGACGATTCGTCCAGGACTTCTCCAAAATAGCTAGACCGGTGTCTAGTCTCCTGCAGAAGGAGGTCCGATTCGTTTGGACAGAGGCTTGCGAGCAAGCATTTCAGGAGTTGAAACAGAGATTAGTCTCTGCTCCGATTCTTACTCTTCCGAACGATGAAGAGGGCTACGAGGTCTTTAGTGATGCTTCGAAGTGTGGCTTAGGTTGTGTACTCATGCAGGGTGGGAAGGTCATCGCTTACGCATCAAGGCAACTGAAGGTGCACGAGCGTAACTATCCTACGCATGACTTAGAGTTAGCGGCTGTAGTGTTCGCGCTCAAAATTTGGAGGCACTATCTCTATGGTGGTTCGTGTAAGGTATTCACGGATCACAAGAGTCTCAAGTACATCTTCACTCAGAAAGACCTCAATATGAGGCAGAGACGGTGGCTTGAGTTGATCAAGGACTACGACCTGACGCTCAACTATTGCGAAGGCAAGGCGAACTTGGTTGCAGATGCGCTAAGTCGCAAGCATCGCTTGAGCTTCAGTAGAAGCCGTGGTTCTGTCAGACTTCATCTGACATCTATGAGTGCCGAGCCTGATTTATTTCAGGAGATGCGCGAGGGTCAGCAAAACGACCCACAGTTTGCGTCGTTTTGCTAGGATTCGAGAGACCATACAGCAAGGTAAGGCTGTAGGTTTCGAGATCCCTTCTGATGGTGGTATGCGCTTTCGAGGGAGATGGTGTGTACCGGACTGTTCTGATCTTAGGAACAGGATCATGTCCGAGGCACATAACTCGCCTTATTCTGTTCATCCCGGTGGTAATAAGCTTTACTAGGATCTTAGGGGCCAATTCTGGTGGCCTAAGATGAAGAGGGATGTAGCGGAGTTTGTTGCTCGGTGTTTGACCTGTCAGAAGGTCAAGATTGAGCATCAGAGACCAGGAGGTCTATTGCAGCCACTACCTATTCCGACCTGGAAGTTTGAGTCGGTATCTATGGACTTCGTAGTGAGCTTACCCACTTGCAATGGCTTGAATGCTATTTGGGTCATAGTGGATAGGTTGACTAAGGTCGCTAGATTCATCCCGATGAAAATGACCTGGTCGATGGAGCGTCTAGCTGAGGCATATACTCAGGACATAATCCGACTTCACGGAGTTCCGAGGGAGATTGTTTCTGATCGGGATCCGAGATTTCTGTCTCGTTTCTGGAAGTCAGTTCAGGAAGCCTTTGGGACGAAGCTGAAGTTAAGCACCGCTTTTCATGCGGCTACTGATGGTCAGACTGAGAGGACCATCCAGACTTTGGAGGATATGCTTCGAGCATGTACTCTGGAGTATCACCAGTCTTGGGTTCGTATGCTTTGCTTGATAGAGTTCTCCTATAACAACAGCTATCACTCCAGCATTGAGATGGCTCCGTACGAGGCCCTGTATGGCCGGAAATGTCGGAGTCCTATTTGTTGGAATGATACTAGCGATACTGTGGCTTTAGGACCTGAGATGGTACGCGACACTATAGAGAAGGTTCGAGTCATCCGGTCTAAGATGCAGGCCGCTCAGAGTCGTCAGAAATCCTACGCCGATAATCGACGTAGACCGCTGGCTTTCGAAGTAGGTGACAAAGTCTTGCTTAAGGTTTCGCCATTCAAGGGAGTGGTACGTTTCGGTCAGAAGGGGAAACTCCGACCAAAATATGTGGGACCTTACGAGATACTTGAACGAGTTGGGGAGGTGGCATATCGATTGGCATTACCACCTAGTTTGGCTAATGTACATGATGTATTCCATGTTTCCCAGCTAAGGAAATGTGTACATGATCCTACTCATGTGATTACAGTGGATCCGGTCGTGATCGAGCCGAATCTGACTTATGAGGAGCGACCCGTCCAAATCTTGGATCGGGAAGTGAGAACCCTGCGGCGTAAGCAGGTACCGCTTGTCAAGGTGTTGTGGAGAAATCAACACCATGAAGAAGCGACTTGGGAGACGGAAGCGTCCATGCGGCAGAAGTACCCGGAGCTGTTCGATGGGGAGCGATCTCCTGCACCTTGAAATTTCGGGACGAAATTTCTTTAAGGAGGGGAGGTTGTAATGACCCAGATTTTATTGGTATTTTTGCCGATAATTATGTGTATTTATGTGTGTTTATGTGTTAGTTCAAATTTATTTTTGAACTATTTATTTTATTTTATGTGAATAATTTCGATTAATTCGAAATATTTATTTTTAGTTTTTATTATTTACGTTATTTATTATTTAATCAATTAGAATTTTATTTATTTAATTTTCTAATTAATTATTTAATATTTTGGGTGAAATCGATTTAGGCATGATTAATCATGCGGTTTTTGTAAATTAGCCCGACGGATCACGAGAGCCCATTTTAGGCCCATAAACTCTCTTGGCCGGCCCTCTCTAAATGCATGGCAAGATTTTGCCACTTGCCTTGTGTTCACACCTTAACTAACTCTATAAATAGGAGAGTTAGTAAGGCTTTGGCTCATTTTTGTCATCCTTGATTTAAAACACAAATTGCCATCAATTGCTCTAGCCATCAATTCAACACAAACTTCCTCTCATTTGCTTTACTTCACACGCCATTTTTGGTGATTCCAAATTGAACATTTGTTCATCAATCTTTCCAACCCCAATCTTAAAGATTCAAAGTCTATTGATCTTTAAGTATCCTAAACACATTTTTTTTACCCATTTGTTGCAATCAAGATTATTTGTTCGGGTGGTTTCCGGGTTGGTTCGTGTAAGTGTTCGAGTGGGTGCCGTGTTGAAGGACGTGCAAAGGACGGTGTGCCGTGTGTGAAGACCGTGCAAGTGCAGCGTGGTTCGTGGCTGGGCAGTGAAGACCGTGCAAGTGCAGCGTGGTTCTTGGCTGGGCAGTGAAGCCGTGACTGGGTGCAGCAGCCGTGCTGCAGTGGTTCCAGCCGTGGTGGTGGTGCACCGTGCAAGTTGGGTGTCCAACCGTGCGTGTTGGTGTTCGAACCGTGTGGTGTTCGTGTTTGACGTATTTTCCGGACTGCATATTTGTGTTGATTTGTGTGTAATCTTCAATAAGGTAACATGCTTTCTCAACCTTGTTGGTATACTATGTTTATAGTATAGATTAAATGCATGTATGGGTTGTTTGGTGATGATTATTCATGATTTCATGTGTTGTCTCTAATCTGAATTTTTATGTGGTTTTCATGATATTTTGATGATGGATTTTATGATTTTATGATTGATTCTATGTTGTAATATGATCATGATTTAAGTATCAAAGTTTGATGAATTTTTGGATAAGTTTGTGATGTTTTTCGTGGATCATGCGTGTGATTATGTATGAGTTTGGATGAGTTCTTGGTTGAAGATCTTGAATCTTGATTGAGTTCTTGGTTGAAGATCTTGAATCTTGAATGAGTTCTTTATGAATCTTTAATGAGTTCTTTGAGTTCTTTATGAGTTCTTGATGAGTTCTTTGAGTTCTTGATTGAATCTTGAAAGTTAAAGAAATTGATTTAAAGAATAAAGAAAGTTAAAGAATATGTTTAATTCGATTAAAGAATGATTATAGAATGATGATTTATGATTGGTTAGACTCAAGATTAAGGCTAGAGGCAGTTCTTGAGAATAACTTCGATGATTTAACTAGTTAATTTCGAGAATCAAGGCTAGAGGCAATTCTTGAACTTAATTTAGTTATGTTGGGTAATAATAATGAATAAAATGATTAAGATGATTAAATGAATTAATTAATTAAATTAGCTTGATTTCATTTTTAGACGCCTGATACTTTGAGTAAGATTCATTGTATTCGGGTTAAGACGTTGCCCCTATTCCATCCACGGTATTGGGATAGTTGGAGTCATACTATGTGATCTTGGTGAATTTCCAGTAAGATTGGTTTCACGGGACATGGATTTCCAGTAAGATTGGTTTCATGGGATTTGGGAGTAAGATTCTCAAATCCGAGCATAGTAGAAAGTTCGGATGCGTAAGATGCGTCCGTACGAGCACAGTCCGGTCTAGAATATGAATGATTGCGCCAAAGATAGTTGATTAGGATGATTCGAGTCGAGTTCACGTTTGCGTTGATCTTGTACTTTGACTATTGATTTGATATTGGTTATTTGATTTGTACTATGTACATGTGTATTCCCATTAGGGTGAGTCAGTTATGTTACTCGCCACTGATGGTGGACTGTTGTATATTTTTCAGGTATTTCTGATGATGATACTCTTGCTTAGCTTTGGGTTGGGCGAGCGACGTTGTTATTGCCATTGTCTGTTGTATTTACTAATACTGTTGTTTTTAGATAGTATTGGAGTGTTGTATGGACTCTTTTACGTTGTTTATAACTCTGACATGTAGTTGGAGTTTACTTGTATTTTTAGTATTTTTAGTTTGACTTTTGGGATTAGTATGTACAAACTTGTGGGTATTTGTACGTTTATGGTTTATTAATAATATTTCGAGGAATTAGTTTTAATTTCTTAGGTTTCGAGTTGTAGTTTATAACTACTCGACTCGTCGGTTTCTTCCGCGCCGGTTTAAGCGAGTCGGGTCGTTACAAAGGCCCTTGCCCTTAACCTATCTAAGGTGGCCGGCCCTTCTTAACCCCTTAGGGGGTGGTTCTTGGGCTTAGCTTGGTCTAGTCTAAAGGAAAGAGTTAAGATCAAAAGAACCTAACCCGAATTCCAGGATTCGAGCCCAAAGTCAAATAAACCAATCGAATATTCACGAAATTTTCTAACCCAAATTTTTGGGTTATTACAAAAGATATTACAACTCATTTGCTGTGGTTATTAAGATAATTCCTAATAACCGCAGTAAATAAGGTGCAACAAAATGTGTTTTTTGTACTAGTGATAATACACACTTCCATACTGCAACACACCTGACACCCTATGAGGTAGTATATAGTCAACCACCACCATTGCATCTGCCTTACTTCCCAGGGGAAAGCAACAATAATGAAGTAGACAAATCTATGAGGAGAAAGGAGTCTATGATTCATACTTTGAAGTACCATCTCACAAGGGCACAAGACAGAATGAAGGCATAGGCTGATAAGCAAAGAAGTGAGAGGTCTTTTCAAGAAGGTGACTGGGTTTGGCTCAAGTTACAGCCTTACAGGAAGCAATCAGTGGATTCAAGGTTGAATCACAAGCTATCTTACAAATTCTAAGGTCCGTTTCAAATAAACAGGAAGATAGGTTCAGTTGCATATAAGTTGAAGCTTCCAGTTGAGTCCCAAATCCATGATGTTTCCATGTCTCCTTGCTTAAGAAGTTTCATGGAACACTGCCAATTGCAGCTCACATCCCTGATCCCTCCATGGTTCCAGCAGAGAGATGCTTAATCCGTAATCCCAGAAAAGATATTGCAGAGAAGGTTTGTTAAGCAGCAGAATAAAGCAGCCACTCAATATCTAGTTCAATGGAAGGGTTATGATGATCATGAAGCCAATTGGATGAATGTTGAAGAACTTGAGCAGAAATATCCTTCCTTTAATGCAGATTAAAGACTTGGTCAAGTCTTTTCTAAGGGGGAATATGTTATGGTATATTAAGCTAATTAGTCATTTAATTAGCTTAATTTCCATTTAATTAGCTCAATTTCATTTAATTTGCTTTAAATAATTTTCTTGCCATTTTTTCGATTAAAATTTAGTTAAATTAGTTGTAGTTTGTTAGTTGTAATTAGTTGTAGTTATTAATTGCTGTCAATTGATCAAAGAGTGATCATTCTTATATAAAATACATATAACATCACCATTGTATGATCATGATTTGAAATAATAAAATCTCTCTTATTCTCTCTTCCTCTCTTCTTTCCCTTTCTCTTATATTTCTATCCCCTTTTCTGTCTTGTTTCTGGTATGTTGCAAGAATTGTGATTTGCACGACAACAACACCGATCGGTCACCGCAGGTTCTTATAATTTTCTTTCTTCTCCTTTTTTTTGTTCGACTTTGAACCCTAATTTGATGTTCGAACATCTCTTTTCTTCAGTGATTTTCGAATTTGTTAATTCTCGTTCTTCGAATTTGTTGTTCCTTATTGTTCGAATTTTATGTTCTTTCCTGTTGTTCGAATTTGTCCATTTTTTCTATTCCAATTTCCACCATGGCATCCCTTTTCTTTGTTTTTTCCGTTCTTTTTCTTTTTTTTTTCTTTTCTTTCAATTTATTTGTTTTTGTTGGAAAATTACACGAATTTCCTGAATTTCTTTGCCAACCTTATGTTTTTCTTTATTACTGCAATTGCCAAATTTTTTGTTCGGATTTTTTCTGTAGTTGTTAAGATAATTGCTTGTTTTGGTTATTTGAAATATTTGATTAGGCTTGCTCCTATAATTTGATTATTAAATTTATAAATAATGACTGAATTGTTTTATGGAGTTCATGTGAACTTTTATGGATGGCATATAATTTAGTCGAAAACCTTCCACTCAGTCATTTAGTGTGATTTTCGAAAAAGGAATTTACAGAACAATGCCTTTTAGTAGTTTATGGATTGCTCAATAAGCATAAGAATTTTGGTAATATTTTTGTTTGTCTTTCATCTCTATTTGCATGGAGTCGATTAGAGTTATTAGTTTTGGAACATATATCATCTGCCAAATTCAGAAGCTTTTTTTTTTAAAAACTTCCAATCATGTGCACCTATGATTGCTTTGACTCTTGTGCCATTTTAATCTGATCATTACTGTGGTTAGATGTAACTTTTTTTTTAAACAGATATCTGATTTCTTATTAAGCTTGTAACCTTAGGTTCTACTAGAGCTTATCAAAAGTAGCCCAGCCTGTGGTCTCGGCCCGATTTTTTGCGGGCTTTGGGCATGAAAATTAGGCCCAAATTCGGGCCCAGCTCGATTTTTTTAATTTTTTAGAGCGGGCTTTTGACACTAAAAATTAAGCTTTTTAGTTAATTTTTTAGGCCCGGCCCGAAAAAGCCCACCAAACCCACACTAAATTTGAGCCCGAACAAGGCCCAGCCCGAACCTGGCCCGCTCTATAGGCTTTATTTTATGCACTAAGCCCGGCCCGACCCATGATCATCTCTAGGTTCCACAAGCAAAAACTTGTATAGTGTATGGCCAACTTGTTATGAAGCTGAATCAGGAATAGGCCAAGTTTGAAATGTTTTTTAAAAGTAATTTCATGAATTTTTGCTAATGTCGAAAATACTTTAACATTTGATAGAACGAAGAATGTAGCTGACAAGACTTGATATGAAAATTTTGCTGGGGTGTCTAGCTACAATTTTCAGGGTCTTGTCACTAGTTAAAAAATTACTAATTGTAACTCCATATTTGAATCGTGTCTTGTTACGCACAATCCAAATAATATCTATTTGGATCGTGCTTTTTTAGGCACGATCCAAATAACTGTCATTTGGATTGTGCGTAAAAAGGCTTGGATCGTTTATTTGGATTGTGCCTATTTACGCATGATCCAAATAAGGTTAAAAAAACTTACTTCATGCTTCCCTCCTTAATTCCCATTAAAAAAAATAGCGGAAAACACAAAACAAACTTCTCCCTCAATTCCCCCCTCATAAATTCTCTCCTCCTCACAACCAAGCTCATCTTGTCGACCAGACTTCCCGTCAAGCCGATGACCAGTCTTTGCCACCACGCTGCAGCTTCATCTTGTCGACAACCCCTGCGCTGCTCTGGTTCTGCTGCTGCTCTGCTTCCCTTGTATAGGTTTGTAATCTCCTTTAATTTCTTGATTATACCCTAATTATTCGTTTGAGTTTAATTCAGAAAAATAGATTTAATTTGATAGTACTAATTCATTTTATCATAGAATGCATTTATTTACCTAATCTCACCAATATTGTAAATTATTTTCCCTTAATTATGCGAATTATATGTTGTTATTGTGTGAATATTGGTGGTTCGATTTACCTAATCTCTCCAATTTGCAGGGAAACAATTTGATTTAAGATGTGGGTATATGCAGAACAACAACGATTTTAGGTTTTGTTAATTTTTCTGGGTTTGATTTTAGGTACTGGGTATTTTCAGGATAACACTTCGTCTTCTGGACAACCCCCTGATATTTCAATTAAATGTAATTCTTTTTTTTGTTTGTTATTAAGGTTGAATTATTTGAGTTAGGGTTTTCATTTGGGCTCAATTTTTTTCATCCTTTTAAATTTCATTTTTGATTAATTAATTTAATGGTTGAATCAAATTCAGCTAGTTTCTATAAGGCATTTTTCTTATGATTTTCTTTACTCAAACCCTCTGATTGACCCTAGAAACACTCATTCTTGTAATGAACAGGATACCCTAGATGCGATATTGTTGCTATTCCTCTAGGCAAAACACCCACCTTTCTCTCAAAAGTACCAACATTTTCTAGTGCCAAATGAAACTGAAGTCTTTATCTTTGCAATCATGCATACAAATGAACGAGCCCAATTCTAATTTCGGGTTTGGTTAAAAGGTTTGGGACACAAATGAAGAAACCGAAAGCACCAAGTCTACTAATATATGGGATTCCACTAATTCTAAGGCTGCTGCAGTGACTTCTTGGTGACATTTCCTAATAGTTTGGTCTGATTTGTGTTATAAACTTATAATTTACTGATTAGAGCTCAATTAGACAATCACTCAGTATTATGTTGTAATTGCTATGATTTTGGAGGAACATATTATGATCATGGATGTCATTGGTGGAAGTTTTGTTTAAGTGATAATTTAAGTGTATAATTTGCAGGACTTTGATTTGTAGAACATTGAATTGGATTTTAGAAAATGCACTTGTGTCATAATGAAGGAAGTAGCACCTATTACTCTTTTTATACCAATGTAAGTTCTTTATTTTAGTAGGTTTCATGTCTTTTTTTCTTAGTACACCTAATATATAAAAAAAAAATCCTATTTTTTTGCTATTAGTGATACAATATCCCAATTTGATAATGATTCTGTATGTTTAAAATCAACAAACTTCAAATGTATTTTATCTCTCTATGTGTGTGTATGTTATATATATGCGTATGTGTATTTATTTTTCGAGCTCACCAAACTAAGTTAATTATATAATCCGACGATGTTTAATTTAATTTGTTTTTATTAGGTTTTATCTACAACATCATCGGTTCAAGAATGGTCATTCACCACTGCAGAAATTGGTGAGCTTGCCAAATTTTTGTACACATTGTTTATGATCGATACTTATGTACACATATAGTTTCTCAACTCTAGTAATTTATTAAAATTCAATATTTAGTATTTATTTCTTATTATAATTTAGCACTTTATTATATTCTTGCACATTTGGTAAAATTCAATTGTATGTATTCGATTAGTACCTATATTTTTTTATTGTTAAAGACGAAGTTTTTATTCCAAATTAAAATATTCTAATTTACTATGATTTATTTATTTATTGTTAATATTAATTCCCACACTACTACAAAAAACACCTAATACACCTTACCTTACGCATCACCTTATAAAATGTCTGATGCATAAAGCTAACGTATCACATCTTTCTATAAAGTTTGATGCAATAGAGATGAGAATTTTTTTTAAATAACCTATCATATCCCTTGTAAAATAAAAGGAGACACAAAAAGTTTCTGTGTCCACTTATATATTATGTGTGATGCAATAGAGGTGTGGTTATTGTGTCACCTATAATATAAGAAGGGATACATTAGGCTATTGCATCACTCTTAACATAATAAGTGATACATAAATTCTATTTGTCGGTTTATATTATATGGTTGACACGGTAGGGTATTGCATCAAGTAATATATTCAATGATGTGAAAAGCTATTGCATCACCTTTGATTTAATAGACAACACGTTAGGTGCTATGCATCCAATATTACATATAAAGTGATGCGTCACCTATCGCATCGCTTTTGATGTAATATATGACAAGTTAGATATAATAATCTATCACATCACTTCTAGTGTAATATATGATGCGTTTGTTACATAAGGTGTTTCATGCATCACCTAATGCATCAATTGTTATGTGGTAAGTGATGTAATAGATAGCATATTGCAATTTTTTTTATGTTTGAGGTGATGCATTAGGTATCTACCTAATGCATCACATCTTATGCATTAAGTGATGTTATAGATAGGCTATTGCATTGCTTCTTATGTTTGAGATGATGGATTAGGTACCTAATGCATCACCTCTTATATTATGTAGCATGTGATGCGATAGATAGCCTATTGCATCGCTTATTATAATTAAGTGATGCATTAGGTACATATTGTAACGACCCGGATTTTTGGGCCGTAAAATTTCGTGTAAAATTAAGCCTTTAAGTCCGAATCATCCAATTTGGGCTCAAAGACTTAATTTTTATTAATTGGATTAAGGCCCAATCACTCTTCTCCTGGCCAAATCCCACGGCCCATCTCCATAAT
The DNA here is from genome assembly GCA_951394345.1 of Salicornia ramosissima. NCBI lineage: Eukaryota > Viridiplantae > Streptophyta > Magnoliopsida > Caryophyllales > Amaranthaceae > Salicornia > Salicornia ramosissima. The sequence goes on along the minus strand of OX596237.1, from coordinate 35,270,357 downwards.
TTTGTTATTTAATTTCTTTGATTTATTCTCTATAATTAGAAAACCGTATCTATTTTTGATTTAACCTAAAAATCCTATTTTTATTTCCCTAACCACCTCACTAAATTTTAGGAAACAAACTCCTATTCTACCTCCCCATGGCCGGCCCCCCTTATAAATTTTCCACCTTAATTAGCAATTCATATCTATTTGACCCTAATTAAAAATCTAACTTTTCTCCTCCTATTTTCTCTACTAATTTTTAGGATCTCATAATATGCTTCACCCTACCAAATACACGGCCCCCTTTTGCTATTATTCCTTTATTTTTACCTCCTAAAATCTAGTAAAGCCTAGCCTATTTGAACCCCAAAAGTCCACCCTTTTCCCTTAATCATCATATGATCTAAACTCAAAGTAAAAATCCCACTTTTCCCCCTCTACTCTTCACGGTATTCTTAACCAAACTCCATCAAATATTTTCCTTTCAAACTTCAATCTTTTCATAGCTAATCAATCGTCTTTCTCTTTTCAGTTTATAACAAAACGTGTTGTTAACATTGGTCCGTGTCCTTGCAGCCGTGTGTGTCGAGTGGAAACGAGACTCTTGGGCAAGTTCTTGTTCGTGTTTTGTGTGTTAATTTTCTTCAGGTAACTAGTTCTGTTCTACTTAGGAATAATATTAGATTGCATAGGATAATACGATTAGAATGTTGTAGTTATTGTCCTTGTTGTGCGTGCTTTGGCCGAGTGGTTTAAGGTTGTAGTTCAAATTCTTTGGTTGATATTTGATGGATTTTGATTGAATATTTTCATGTCCTAATGTTTTATAATCTTTCTTTAAGAATCTTGATTAAATCTTGTGAAGCTATGAAGTTCTTGATTGATTCTTGTTACTAGTATTATGCGTGTGTACATGATGCCAAAGCATGGATTTTTATGACATTCTTGATCAATAATTGGATTCTTGATTTTGTTCTTGGCCTTGGTCTCATGCGTGGTTTTGGTGAATTAAAGCCTTGAAAGTTATTGAGTTGATTTGGTTGATGAAAGTTATTGTGATGATTTGAGTTGCATGATATGCGTGATGTTGAATTCATATGATGATCTTGTATGGAGGTTTTAGAGTCTTGTTGAGTCGAGTCGTGTCGAACGCTTAAAGAATGTGCGTCTATCGGTTTATCGGTGATAAACCGCGCGGGTCTATCGGTTCATCTGTGATGAACCGTGCGGGGCAAGTCTTGTGTGTTTGATTGTGTGTCAGAGTCATGTCGCACGGTTGAAGATCGTGCGTCTATCGGTTTATCGGTGATAAACCGTGCGGGTCTATCGATTCATCGGTGATGAATCGTGCGGGGCAAGTCCTTTGTTGCTAGTCTTGTTATCGGTTGTAGACCGAGCGTTGTCTTGATTATAAATTAGTCTTTCATGCGTGTTGTACTTGAATGAACGTGTGCTATTGACGTGAATGATATGGTTTTCATTTATTGTTGTTCCGCTGCTAATTCTGATGTTTGTACCCGTAATCTATAACTGATGTTGTCCCTGAGTTTCTAACCCTATTCTTTTATGTAATATGGTCCTACTTCTAAGTAGGACAGTATAGTTACTCGCCACTGATGGTGAAGCCCCAATTTTTATTTTGCAATATATCGAGCTAGAGGCTAGAAGTGGGATAAGTTGTTGAGCGTCTAGGCCACTGTTTATTTTTTCTGCTTTTGCAATTAGTTTATTTCCTAGTTTTTAGGATTAGATTTTTGGTTTATTTAATCTTTTGTAATTGGGATTTCATTAATAATAATAATAAGTATTAATTCCACGAGTTTTAGTTCTATTTTTGTATTTTAAATTGATTGGTAACTGTCTGTTTACGACGTTAGCACTAATAACGTCGTTGCTAAAATGCGGGTCGTTACACATATTGCATCGCCTATTTCAAAATACGTGATGCAATAGCAGTGGTGGATCTGGCTTAGTATGATATAATATTTATATTGAATTATTAAGATATAAAAAATTGGTAGAAGAGATGGTAAAGGTAAGGTATCCTAACTAAAAGTGATGAAAATGGTCTTGGGTTCGATACCCATTGTTTGCTTTATTTATTTATTATTATTACGTACCTAATGCATCACATGTTATGTAGTAAGTGATGCGATTGATAGCCTATTGGATCATGTCTTATGTTTGAGGGGATGCATTAGGTGTCTAATGCATCGCCTATAATGTATTAGGTGATGCGATTGATAGTCTATTGCATCATGTCTTATGTTCGAGGTGATGCATTAGGTGCCTAATGCATCGCCTATCATGTAGTAGGTGATGCATTTGATAGCTTGTTGCATCATGTCGTATGTTGGAGATGATGCATTAGGTGTCTAATGCATTGCCTATTATATAATATATGATGCATTACCTAAACTAAATATTGTTGTAGAAGCTATAACATCACGTTTTTAATTTTAGGTGATGCATAAACTACCTAATTTGTCTCTTATTAAGTAATATTTGATGTATTAGTATCAACCTATTGCGTCACTACCTAAATTTGCGGCGATGTATAAAACATGCCTAATGCATCGCCCCGGAGGCGACACGTTAGGTATTGTTATTCCTGTAGGAACACGACAAGAGGGGGGTGAATTGCTGTGAGGAACTTATAGTAAGATTTTCGACAGAATTAAAAAAACGAAAGGAACTTTGAGAAAAACTAAATGTAAAGAGACAAATTTCAACGAGAAAAACTTTCTGGCCCACGGAAGAAAAACTTTACTTTTATATAGAGGCCTTGTAAACTATTACAATCCTAAACTTCTCTCTGGACCTCGTGAGTTCCTGTAGGAACTTACGATTCTGTTCTATTTCTCTCTTTCTTTTCTATTCTCACTTCTCTTTCTTCTCTGTTCTCTCTATGTTCTCACACTTCTCTTTTCTTTTTCTCAATTATAACTCAAAATTAATAACTCTAGTATATTGAAATGCATGTAAGAAACTGGATTGGAACTTTGGAACTTTTAGACACAAAACTCAATTAATATGAATCTGAAAGTATGCTCTTGTTGTGTGTGTTTAAAATGTCTGAATTATACTTGTATTTATGAGTGAATGGTTATCATAATTACTTGGAGAAAAAGCCTAATCAACCACCCCACACTACCACTCTAACAGTCCACCACTAACACACACACACCACTAATTTTGACTCAATAATTAAACAACCCACTAACTTAATTATTTTTGGCCAAAAAATCAGAAATAAAAAGTTAAATAACTAACCTAAAAAAAACTCAGTCAAAACAAAAAACCGTTTTTTCTCTTTTTTTATTTTCCGAATTTTTCCTTTTTTTATTTTTTTTAATTATTTTTAAAAAAAAAAATCAGAATTTTAAACTTTCTTTGAACACTAATTTTATAAGAATAAGTTGCTCAACTTATTCCTATAAAATAGGACACACTAAGACTAGTAGCAAGGTCAACAATGTTAGTTAATAGTGCCTAAAATTAAGGGCATACAATCCCAGTCAGTTTTTGAACCTTTTAAACTGATTAAAACAGTCAAAATGTTGTTCAAATTGACCCTAAAATATAGCAAAGGACGTGGACCACTATAACCAACTGACTCAACACAAGTTCCTCTAGGAACATGACCCAAAGTTCCTCTGACAGACACGACTAAGTTCCAACCAGACTTAAATGCATTAATATACTTACATTTACCCTAGAACATTACATTATAACATTCATGGATGCTTCTCTTCTCTTCATCAAGTGATTCGTTGGAATACTTGAAGTTCTTCTCATGTTCCTTGCTGAATTCTCTTCAGGAACTTTTCTGATTTCTCTGTAGAATCTTGATAGCAACATCTTTGATTCATAATTCGAACCTTCACTTGAATCACCATCTTGTTTCTTCAAATGATTGAATCTTCATGTTTGAATCTTCAATACTTTATTTTATCTTCAAGATCTAAAATTCTCCAAGAACTCAAAGATACTTATTAGTAATTAAGTTTGAGGTTTATGTCATCATCAAAACATAAAAGGAATATGTCAACAATTTCCCCCTTTTTGATGATGACAAACCAAGGCAAACTTAATTGACAACTAAAACAAATAGACTATTTGAAAAAAGACTTTAATTTTTTTTTCTTCTGATTTTTCCATTTTATAAAATATAAAAACATTAAACTAAACATTTTTGAATTTTGAATTTTGAATTTTTTTGTTTCTTTTTTTTAAATTAATGCAAATTAAACTAATTAAGAACTAAATTATACTACCAAAGTTATATACATCTTAACTCCACATGGAATCAAGAAAGTTAGTAAACTATTCACAAGTGTTAGAGAAAACTTCCATTTCATATGAGAGTAAGATGAAAAAATAAGATGAAAAAGAATAATGTAGTTTGCCAATTATTCTTCCCCCTTTTGGCATCATCAAAATCATCATTCCATAAACATTTTTCATCGCATCACCATTAAACCAGTAATGGCAGATACCTGATCTCTAGAATAAGAAAACAACTCAAGTAGCAATCTAGCAATAGTAGTTATCATAAAAGCATCATGGATGAAAGTAGCAAAATATAGCATATATATGTTCTAGGGACAAAAGAAAAATAGAAAGTAGCTACTACCCGACTACTTAGATGCAAAAGAAAGAAATGAAAATGTCAAGACGAAAACATAAGAAAACCTAAACCATGTTTAAATATATTACAACCATATCGAAATGTGTGAATAAAGGAGAAAAGAGCAAGAGATCAATCGCTGTCCTGAGGAGCATCACCATAAAGTCCAACAATGTTTCCCAGAGAAGTTCCTTCAGGAACAGCAGAGGAAGTTTACGTGTGGAATATCACCCATAACCTTAGGCTTAGATGAAATTCTCCGACTCTTACGCACCGGTTCTTTCACTCCAACCGTGCCTTTCCCCTCAATTGTGACTTCACTAACTGTCGCCGCTTTGGCTTTCCGCTTGGCTTCGTTAACTTGTTGTATTTCAGAAAGAGTAGCAGTGCGTCCGTCTAATACACCGACATGCCAACCCGCAAGTGTAGTTCCTTGAATGAATTGTTCTTTCTTTAACCTCAACTTTCCATATCCCTCAAGTGGCACATTAAAGTGCTTAAAAATTTTGGTCATGAAGTTACCATATCCTACTTTCTTGCCACTTGGGATAGTATCAAGCATATGGGAAATTATCAAACTAGGAAAGTTGATGGGAATATCATTTGCCAAGCAATAAATCAAGGAACAATCATGCAAATTTGCCTCGTTTCTTTTAGAGGTCCGTGGCACAATAGTCTTTCAAACAAGATTGAATAAAACTTTGTGAAATGACATAAGTGAGTTAAGTTCAATTTTGTTTTTCTTAGGTTCACCATTTAGACTCAACAATATATCCATTTTATCTACTCCATTAATTTTCAAATTGTAAGGCCCTTTAAAATATTTATCGTACCCATCATTCGGAACCTCAAAAACATTAGCTAACACATCCACATCAAACTCAAAATTAACCCCATTCACGGTACTTTTAATAACTCGTTGTTGAGAATCAAAATTATCACAAAATTCTTTCATTGCCTCAGGATACATAAATTCAACATAATCACCAAGCATCTTATCCCAATTTTGAAATTTAAAAACATGCAAGATTTGTTCATACCCTTGTTTGGCACACCATTCATGGTTCATCACGAGCACGGGAACGAAGTGACTTGCTGTTTGGTCGAGTTCCTTGGTAGTGTCGTTGCCTACTTCTCCCATCTCCAAGCTATCAAGAGATGAAGGTGTTTCGTCCTCCTTTCGTGGGCGTTTTTTCGAAGTTAGGGTTTGGGATTTTGCAATTTTGGGAGGAGTTGGTGAATGGGAGAAGCATTGGAGTCTTTGGTTGATTGGGAGTTAGAATTATTGGAAGCCATTGTTGAGAAATGGAGTGGAGATTAGTAATGGAGAAGAGGAATTTTTGGAGAAGAAGAAGAAGGGGGAGCCGTGTTTTAGGAGAGAGAAAAGAAGTTTGGGGGTAATTGTGAAAATGAAATTGGTAGAGTAAAGGTGAGTGGGTTAGAAACCCACGTGGTACTGACCCCCTTTTTTTTAATTTTATTTTAAATATGGGTATACACATAAACATGGTGACACTCTAATTGGACTCTCTTAATGGGTAGTTTTCTTTAGCTACAAAAGAAAAATAATTTGTGGAGAATAAAATTAATTTGTGGAAAATGAAATTAATTTGTGGAAAAAAAATAAATTAATTTGTGGAATAAATTAATTTATATAAAAAGAATAAAGAAAGAAAGAAAAATAAAAATCATAGGAACATATTGATGCACACATTTAATTCATCATCCAAATAGCAATCATGGAAATAAGAGTAATATTGATAGACATTTACGAGTATAATCTCAAATTCCATCAGGAACATGCTTTCGCACCATAATTGCAATGAAAATTATTCTAGGAACTTTAATAATTACTTGACTTGAAATACCTGGAGAAACTTCTTAGCAAATTACTTTAATTTGATCATCCCAAGTTCCATCCGCAATTTCTCATATCTATCTCTATTCAATGGCTTAGTTAATATGTTAGCAATTTGATCTTCAGTTTGACAAAATTCAAGTTTTATCAAACCTTTTTCTACATTGTCCTTTAGAAAATGATGACGTATGTGAATGTGTTTCACACGTGAATGGTGAACTGGATCCTTTGATATACAAATGGCACTAGTATTATCACAATATATAGGAATACAATTATAATTAATACCAAAGTCCCTTAGTTGTTGTTTTATCCAAAGCAGTTGTGAACAACATGCAGAAGCTGCTACATATTCGGTTTCTGCAGTGGATAGAGCAACTGTGTTTTGCTTCTTGGAACTCCAAGAAACTAAACACGTTCCAAGGAACTGAACCATACCTGAAGTGCTTTTCCTATTCACCAAATCACCGGCATAATTCGCATCAGCAAATCCCTTGAGTTCAAACGTGTCAGGATAAAACAGTGTTAGATCATGAGTTCCTTTCAAATATCTCAATATCCTCTTGACTGCAGTGAGATGTGACTCCTTTGGATTTGCTTGGAACCTAGCACATACACCAACACTAAAAGAAATATCTGGTCTACTAGCAGTTAGATACAATAAGGAACCTATCATGCCTCTATATTGCTTTTCAGTCACACTAGTTCCTTTGGGATCTTCATCCAATATGGTGTTAGTTCCCATAGGAGTGTGATTTATTTTGGGTGTTTCCATCCCAAATTTCTTTAGAAGTTCCTTTATGTATTTTTGTTGATGAATATAAATTCCCCTTTCAGTTTGCTTTATTTGCAAACCAAGAAAGAAATTTAACTCACCCATCATGCTCATTTCGAATTCCTTGCTCATTAAATTTGCAAATTCCTGACACCAAGATTCGTTAGTAGCACCAAATATTATATCATCTACATAGATTTGGACAATGAGAAGATCAGCTCCTTTGGATTTTAAAAATAAAGTTTTACCAACTTTTCCTCTTTTAAATTCATTTTTCAAAAGGAACTTGGACAACCTCTCATACCATGCTCTAGGAGCTTGCTTCAACCCATAAAGAGCCTTGTCAAGCTTATAGATATGGTTAGGAAATTTAGAGTTTTCAAAACCAGGAGGTTGTTCCACATAAACTTCCTCGTTTAAAAATCTATTTAAAAAAGCACATTTAACATCCATTTGATATAATTTAAAACCCATGAAAGAAGCAATAGCAATTAAAATTCTAATAGCTTCTAACCTTGCTACCGGAGCAAATGTTTCTTCATAATCTATTCCCTCTTGTTGATTGTATCCTTTTACAACTAACCTGGCCTTATTCCTGACGATTGTGCCATGTTCATCTAGCTTGTTCCTGAACACCCACTTCAATCCAATTACCTTTTGGTGTTTCGACTTTTGTTCTAGGTGCCATACCTTGTTCCTTTCAAACTTATTGAGTTCATCCTGCATGGCTAGTATCCAATCTGCATCCTCAAGTGCTTCTATGTGATTTCGAGGCTCAATGATGGATAGGAACACACCATGGGCACAGAAGTTCCTGATCTGAGTTCTGGTCTGAATTCCTTTCCCTGTATCACTTATGATAAGATCAAGAGGGTGGGACTTCTGATGTTTCCAAGGTTTTGGTTCAAAGTCTCTGATTGGAATTGGTCTTTCTACGGTCTCTTCAGGAACTCTGATCTCTTCTTCTAAGTTCCCCTCAGTCTCTGGAACTTCCTCCTGAGTTCCTTTAGGAAATGGCTCTTCTTGTCTTTCAACATGAGGTCGTTCTTCTGGGATATTTGCTCTTTCTTGATTGGATGTTAACTCTTCTTCATTTGGATCCTTTCTAACCAAGCCTATCTCTAAGTTCTCAAGTTCCTGTAGAATGTTAGTATCACTATTTACATTTGGGTTAGATTCATCAAATAAAATATGTACACTTTCCTCGACACTTAATGTCCTCTTGTTATAAACTCTATATGCTTTACTATCAGTGGCATATCCTAGGAACACGGCTTCATCACTTCTCTCATCAAACTTCCCTAAGTTCCTTTTACCATTATTGTGTACGAAGCACTTACAACCAAAAGATCTCAAGTGAGAAATGTTAGGTTTTCTTCCTTTCATTAGTTCATAGGGAGTTTTGTTTGTGATGGGTCTTAACATGATTCTATTGATTATATAACATGCCGTATTAACGGCCTCAGCCCAGAAGTTCCTAGGTAATCCACTTGCAATGAGCATTGTTCTTGCCATGTCCTCTAAAGTCCTGTTTTTCCTCTCCACAACACCATTTTGCTGTGGTGTCCTAGGAGTGGAAAAGTTATGATCCATGCTATTTTCCCTGCAAAACTCATCAAAATTTTGATTTTCAAATTCAGTTCCATGGTCAGATCGTAAGTGAATTAATTGATAACCACTCGACTTTTGTATCTTCTTAGCAAAGCAAACAAATTCTTCAAAAGTCTCATCTTTGCTATGAAGGAACATTGTCCAAGTAAATCTTGAGTAATCATCAACTATGACTAAGGCATACAATTTTCCACTTCTACTTTGGACTCTCATGGGCCCACACAAATCCATGTGAATAAGTTCCAATGGTTTTGTGGTGCTCACGAGCTTTTTTCTTTTAAAGGAACTTCTAACATGCTTGCCTTTAGCACATGCATCACACAATTTATCACATTGGAACTTGATGTTTGGTAAACCAACAACTAGTTCCTTTGTTCTCAATTTATCCAGTAGAGAAAGGCTAGCATGTCCCATTCGTTTATGCCAAAGTAGTGGATCATCCTCAATGACACTTAGACAAGTAAGAGTAGTTTTGGGAATTGCTTCAAGGTCCACAGTGTATGTGTTCCCATTGCGTTTCCCTTCAAGAATAATTTTATTAGTGTCATTGTTGATGATTCTACAACACTCATTAGTAAAATGTACAGAGTTTCCTTTATCATAAAATTGCGAAATACTAAACAAGTTATGCTTCGAACCATCTATAAGAAAGACATTATCTATGCTATGGGAACTTGACTTACCTACCTTAACTAAGGCAATAATATTACCTTTGTGATTGTCTCCGAACGTCACAGTTCCCCCTGAGTAGGCTACTAGTGAGAGAAAGTTAGATTTGTCTCCGGTCATGTGCTTGGAATATCCACTGTCGAGGTACCATGTGGTGTTCCCCCTCACTAGTTCCTGCAAGAATAATTAGTGGTTAGGTTGAGGAACCCATGTTTCCTTGGGTTCCTTTGTAGACACATCATCATAAGTTTTTTCAATCTATTTCAGATTAACATGTCTATGATTCTGGTTCAAGCTGTTGTTCCTCTTGGAACACTGGTCTTTCAAATGACCTGAGTTCCCGCAGAACAGACAGACTCTGCTGCTTGGAAGTTCCACATATTTTTTCTGATTGCTCCCTTTTTGTTTATAATTAAAACCTAGACCTTCGGTCCTCTTTGCTTGGGCATTCAGAATCCATTGTGGAACTTCTCGTTGATTATCTTTATCCCTTTTTATTTCAGTAAGTTCCTCTGTCAATTTCTTATTATCAGATTTTGCTTTTTCCAGATCAGTCTTAAGTTCCTTCAGATCAGAAACCCTGGAGGAACTTTCACTCCAATTTTCAGATTTCAAACTAAGATTAATCAACTTATAACAGTTAAATTCCATTGTTGTTTGGCTTAATTCTTTTTCATGATTTTCAATCTTAGTCATTAAAACATTGTTTTTATCAAATAGGTCAAAGAATCTATTTTCAGTTTCAACTTTATTACCCTTAAACCAATCACTATGTTCCCTACTAACTTTGAGTGCGTTTTCACACTCATTCTTTTCTCTCTTAACAGTCATCCAGTTTTTATGAAAATCAATAACTAAATCAACAAGTTTTTGTTTAGGCAAAGAATTTAAATAATAAGGATTGAGGCTTACCTTCTCGTCGAGTTCTTGTGGGAACTCTGGCACATCAGATCTTGCCATTAAACACAATTGGGCCGTTTCCTCTTCAGGTTGTTCCTCCTCCTCTTCTTCTGATTCAGAATCACCCCATGCAGCTATCATTGCTTTTCGAACATCATTTTTGGAATAAGAAGGCTTGTAGTATTTTTCTTTGTTGTAATCCTTCTTTTCCTTAAATGATTCTTTCCCTTTGGACTTTGTCTTCTCATTTTCCAACCTTGGACATTCCTTGATGAAGTGATCAGTGGAGCTGCACTTGTGACATCCAAAGTCCTTTTTGGAACTTGTCAATTTCTTTCCAGAGTTCCTGAAGCAACTTCGGTTTCTGTTGAAGGCTCTTTTGAATTTTCTAACGAGCATTGTAGTCTCGTCGTCTTCTTCAGTATCACTCTCTTCAGCCTTCAATGCTAACCCCTTGTTCTTGGAACCTTCTCCGCTGGTTCCCAGATGTAGTTCATGGGTTAGCAAGAACCCGCCAATTGCTCAATGTTGAACTTAGTAAAGTCCTTTGATTCCATAAGTGCTGTTACTTTAGATCTCCATCTATCGTCTTGTGGGAGACTCCTTAAGATCTTTCTAACCTGTTCATCAATGGGTATTTCTCTTCCAAGGGAAACAAGCTCATTTATGATGTTAGTGGAACGAGTAAGCATATCTTGAATAGGTTCCTTAGGCATCATCTCGAACCTTTCATATTTAGAGATCAATAAATCAATTTTGGACCTTTTAACTTCATTAGTACCTTCGTGAGTTATCTTTAATAAATCCCATATTTGTTTTGCGCTCTTGCACCCCATAACATGATTATGTTCATGGGGTCCAAGACCACAATGAAGCAATTTTATGGCCTTTGCATTTATTTCCATTTTTTCAAAGTCTTCACGTTCATATTAAGAAATTTCCTTAGGGACTATCTCATTATTAGCATTAGTTTTGGTTACCTGATAGTCACCGACTTCCACGACTCTCCATACCTGATAATTTTCGGCTTTGATGTAGATCTCCATCCGATTTTTTCAGTATGCATAGAATTTCCCATTAAACATGGGAGGTCTCTGAGATGAGTACCCTTCTTCCAATTTCTCGCAAGTGTTCATACTGCCCGGATCTCTCGTCAAGGTGTCTTGAACGGTCTGAGTTCCTGCTCTGATACCAATTATTATTCCTGTAGGAACAAGGCAAGAAGGGGGTGAATTGCTGTGAGGAACTTATAGTAAGATTTTCGACAGAATTAAAAAAACGAAAGGAACTTTGAGAAAAACTAAATGTAAAGAGACAAATTTCAACGAGAAAAACTTCCTGGCCCACGGAAGAAAAACTTTACTTTTATATAGAGGCCTTGTAAACTATTACAATCCTAAACTTCTCTCTGGACCTCGTGAGTTCCTGTAGGAACTTACGATTCTGTTCTATTTCTCTCTTTCTTTTCTATTCTCACTTCTCTTTCTTCTCTGTTCTCTCTATGTTCTCACACTTCTCTTTTCTTTTTCTCAATTACAACTCAAAATTAATAACTCTAGTATATTGAAATGCATGTAAGAAACTGGATTGGAACTTTGGAACTTTTAGACACAAAACTCAATTAATATGAATCTGAAAGTATGCTCTTGTTGTGTGTGTTTAAAATGTCTGAATTATACTTGTATTTATGAGTGAATGGTTATCATAATTACTTGGAGAAAAAGCCTAATCAACCACCCCACACTACCACTCTAACAGTCCACCACTAACACACACACACCACTAATTTTGACTCAATAATTAAACAACCCACTAACTTAATTATTTTTGACCAAAAAATCAGAAATAAAAAGTTAAATAACTAACCTAAAAAAAACTCAGTCAAAACAAAAAACCTTTTTTTCTCTTTTTTTATTTTCCGAATTTTTCCTTTTTTATTTATTTTTTATTATTTAAAAAAAAATCAAAATTTTAAACTTCCTTTGACCACTAATTTTATAAGAATAAGTTGCTCAACTTATTCATATAAAATAGGACACACTAAGACTAGTAGCAAGGTCAACTATGTTAGTTAATAGTGCCTAAAATTAAGGGCATACAATCCCAGTCAGTTTTTGAACCTTTTAAACTGATTAAAACAGTCAAAAGGTTTTTCAAACTGACCCTAAAATATAGCAAAGGACGTGGACCACTATAACCAACTGACTCGACACAAGTTCCTCTAGGAACATGACCCAAAGTTCCTCTGACAGACACGACTAAGTTCCAACCAGACTTAAATGCATTAATATACTTACATTTACCCTAGAACATTACATTATAACATTCATGGATGCTTCTCTTCTCTTCATCAAGTGATTTGTTGGAATACTTTGAAGTTCTTCTCATGTTCCTTGCTGAATTCTCTTCAGGAACTTTTCTGATTTCTCTGTAGAAACTTGACAACAACATCTTTGATTCATAATTCGAACCTTCACTTGAATCACCATCTTGTTTCTTCAAATGATTAAATCTTCATGTTTGAATCTTCAATACTTTATTTCATCTTCAAGATCTAAAATTCTCCAAGAACTCAAAGATACTTATTAGTAATTAAGTTTGAAGTTGATGTCATCATCAAAACATAAAAGGAATATGTCAACACGTATGACACCTATCGTGTCGGGCCAAAAGTGATACAATAGGCCTGTTAGAGGGGACACGATAGGGGTTTTTTGTAGTAGTGCCAAAATAACACACATTTGCTGCGGTTATTTATGAAATTGTTGCAAATTTTTTACAATTAGTGCAGTTGTGTAACAAAATAGCTACAAAACACGTGCTATGTGTTGCGGCTGTGTAACAAAACCGCTACAAAAAGCAAGATATTTGTTGTGGTTATGTTAAACAACCGCAACAAATAACTTGTTTTTTTGTTGATGTTTAACCGCATCAAATAAGAAATTATCTTTTTGTTGCACCCTTGATGTGATGCGGTTCATAACCGCAGCAAAAACCTCCTTTTTAACCGCAACAAATCACCTTTTTTCCACTAGTGTATACCACCATTCTGCTAAGGGTAGCCATTTACTCCAGTCATTAGGGGAATCTCCAATCATACACCTAAAGTAGCTTTTTAAACATTTGTTCACTATCTCAGTCTGCCCATCAGATTAAGAGTGATAGGCATTGGACATATGTATTTCTGTTCCATGTAGAGTCATCAATGCCTTCCAAAAATTGCATCCATGTCACTTACTATGCTCTTGGGCCAGCCATGCAGCTTGAATATGTTATATCCAAGTATGCCTGTGCTACATCCACAGCTGTGAATGGATGTTTAAGGGCTACAAAGTGGGCATATTTTCTCAGCCTATCCACAACTACAAGTATTACTTCATTTCCAGCAGACTTTGGCAATCCAGTAATGAAGTCCATTGATACGTCAACCCATACCTCCTCAGGTATCAGTAAGGGTTGTAATAGGCCTGGTGAGGCAGCATGGTCATAATTTGAAGCTTGACAAAAGTCTGGATACTCTAATAAAGATCTTGACATCCTTTGTCAATCCCTTCCAGGTAAATAGTTGTTTGATCCTCCTTGTAGTAAGCTCTCTGCCTGAGTGACCACCTTCAGGTGTTGAATGCATCCAATGCAGGATTTCCATTTTTAGTTGCTGATCTGGTCCAACCACCAGCCTTCCTTTTTTTTCTCAATAATCCCCATGAGCTTATATCCATTAAATTCATCATGATCCTGTAGTTCCTCAATGATTGACACCAAATTGTAGTCTAGATGGTAGCTTGTTCTGATCTTGGTCACTAGGTCTGATGAGGTCATTCAGATAGCCATATATAGGACCTATGATCCTTTGACTCTGGAGAAAGCATCAACTGCTTTATTTCTGCTCCACTTCTATATTGTATCTCATAAGTGAATACAAAGAGTTTTGACAGCCACAAATGCTGAAATTGTAACGACCCGGATTTTTGGGCCGTAAAATTTCGTGAAAAATTAAGCCTTTAAACCTAAACTATGCGATTTGGGCCCAAAGACTTAATCTAATGTTTGATGAAGCAAGCCCACACCCTTATCTAAACCTCCTAGCCGGCCCCCTCATCTAATTTTTCCCCCTTAATTTACTTCCTAAACTAATTCCTAAAATCTAGTAAACCTTTATCTATTTATACCCTAAAAACCCACCCTTTTCTCCCTAGTCATTATATGATAAAACTCAAAACAACTTCATTCCTTCCTCCCTTCTTTCTCATGGCATTCTCCAAAACAACCAATCAAATTTTTGCTTTTTACTTCATTAAATCAAACACAAATCTCCTAGAGCTTTCAACCATCAAAAGCTCTTTCAACTTTGATCAAATACCAACCTTTGGCGTGGCTTGGTGGTGCGGGGTAGTCGAGTACCGTGGGCTTGTTGCGTGTCCTAGGCGTGAGTCTTGCTTGTTTTTCTTCGAAGGTAACTTGTTATTTCACTTAGCATTAGGACTAACCAATATAGAATAACTAAATTAAATAGATTGATGTTGATAGTGTTGTTGTTCGTATGATTGCCGTGTGGTATAGGGAGTTGATCCTATTGTTTAATTTGTATCTTGTTAAATCTTGAAATGTTTATGCACTGTTTAATCTTCATGTGATAGTTTGATATGAATCTTGTTGTGAATTATTGCATTCTTGAATGGTTCATTGATGAATTTATGCGTGTGGCCTGGTCATATGGTTCTAAAGCATGAGTTTTTATTTGTTTTAAACGTATATCTTGATGAATGAGGTATGAATCTTTAATTTCTTGAACTTATGAATTGCAATTGAAGTCTAAAGTTTGTATTTTTTTATTCATTGTTTCATGCGTCTATTTAGAGTTCTCAACCAAAATTGAATCTTTTGTTGTAATCTTTCTATGTCTTGAAATCTTGAATTAATATATGAAGTTTCTTGATCATTCTATGCGAGTTGATGAATAAAAATTTGATCTTGAATTAGCTCTTGATGGCCGAGAGATAGAAGTTGGGTTCGTTGATTGTTTTCTTGATTTGTCTTTAATTTCGAACTCTATGAATCTTTGATGAAATCTTTGAATGTTGACTTGAATTTTGAGAATTCTTGAATCGTAGCTTGTTATGCTTCGTTGCTCCATTTTCGTTCCCTGAATTCATGAAGGCTGAATGGCCCCTGTTCTATGTTTAAAGTTCGAATCTTGCTAACTTATAAAAATTGAACCTTTATGTCTGTTTCACGTTGTTCTTGTGGTGTTTATCTAGTTTATGGCTTTTCATGAATTGATCTTAATATCGTTTAATGTGTTTAAGTTGTTATGATGGTTTTGACGTGTTGCTCGTATGAATTGATGGATTTCGATGTTATGTTGCGTGCATATTTCATGCCTGAATGTTCGTGCCATTGGTTCGAGTCATGTTGATTGTTATTTGATCTTGAGTCGTGTCATTTATCGCTTTGAGTCGGTCGTGTCAATGTTGTTATCGGCCTTGCGTCGTGTCGGGGACCTGTTTGTTGTTATCGGCCTTGCGCCGTGTCGGGGACTTGTTTGTTGTTATCGGCCTTGCGTCGTGTCGGGAACTTGTTTGTTGTTATCGGCCTTGCGCCGTGTCGGGGACTTGTTTGTTGTATCGACTTCGGTCGTGTCGGAAATACTCTTGATGTCTGTTGATGTTAATGATTTTATTGTTAATTTTGGAACGTAATCTTTGAACTTGGTATTTGATGATGACAATGATATTCCGTTGCTTGTGCTCTCTGTTGTATGTTCCGTTATTTAGATGTTATTAAAGGATGAATTGGTTATTATGTGCCTGCTGCTATTTGATCTATTGTTTTATGTTGTTTGGTTCCACTGTTAAATGGAACAGTCTAGTTACTCGCCACTGATGGTGGACCTCTAATTTTTATTTTGCAGGTGAGCAAGATAGAGATTAGAGACGGGTTGAGTGTTTGGCGAGCGATCTAGGCTCCTGTTTAATTCCTGTTATTATCCTATTTTTAGTAGTTTTGGTTGTAATAAGAGACTATGTAGATTCCATCGTTTTGGGATGACTTTAAAGTTTTAATAATAAAATGATTAAGTTTAGAGCTTCCGCTGTGATTATTTAATTTAATATTGAAAGTTTTTAGTTATTAATGATCCGTGTTGTTGTTTTCCCCGAAAACAACGTTGCTAAAATACGGGTCGTTACAGTTGGTACCAGAGCTGAACTTTAGGTTACTTCTTCATAAGTAACCCGAGAGATTGTGTACTTTATTCTTCCAAGAGTTAACATAGTTAGGTATACCACGAGAACTTAGTGAGTATTGACTTGGGTAGAGCCATGGGTTAAGAATGATTGTATTCTTTAGTTTCCTAGGTCTCTTGTGTTGTGGTGTTATCTTTCCTAATTATTGTTATTCTTTTGCAGGATGTCGACCTCTAAGCGTATGATTAACTCCCACAACAGATGCCGAGCCCTAGAGGATGCTATCCTCACCTTGGCTCAGTGGAGTGTTCAACCGATGAGTAGTCAGTCCTCGTTCGAAAAGATTGCATGCCTACGACCTCCGGCATATGATGGGGCAACCGATCCAGTGGTCCTCGAGAATTGGATACGCGAGATGAGGAAACTCTTTGATGCCATGGCGTGTCCTGAACAAGAAAAGGTGCCTATCGCAACGTACTATTTGAAGGGTGAAGCGGATAACTGGTGGAGTACGGTTAGAGCTAATCCCGAGACGGAACTGATGATGAACTGGCAGGAATTCACCGAGAAGATTCAAGAGCGATTCTACCCAGATGAGCTACGCTGGCAGAAGCAAGAGGAGTTCCTGACTCTAACTCAAGGGAGCATGTCCGTGCAAGCCTATACGGACAAGTTCACCGAATTGTCTTGTTTCGCAACAGCTGTAATACCCTCGGAGGATGAAAGAGTGAAGCGATACATTAAGAAGATGGACCCTCGCATCCGAGTTCATGTGATAAGCAGTGGAGCGTCAACCTTTCAAAGGGCATATGAGGTAGCACTAAATATTTACGCATATCTTGCCGAGGAAGAAGTAGACAAAAAGAGGACTTCCCCAGCTCCTACTCCAGCTGCAGTTAAGAAGCCTCGCCTTGAAGACGACGGGAACCCATATCCATATCGACAATCATCTCAGGACCGAGACCCAGGAATTTGCAGCGGATGCAAGAAGGGAGTTCATCCCGGATTAAGGTGCGACGGTAAGCCGATCGTGTGCTATAAGTGCGGAAAATCTGTCCATAATTCGATGTTTTTCCCAAAGAAGCAGGCCGCAGACACAGGCGACAAGGCCCCAGTACGGAATCGCATATTCTGCATGACTTAGGAAGAAGCAGCAACCCGACCCGATGATGGCACATGTAGTCTTTCTAGCTTAGCATGTCATATTTGTTGTTTTCGTGATTATGTGTGCTTCCTTATGAAATTTCGAGGACAAAATTTTCTTAAGGAGGGGAGATTGTAACGAACCGGATTTTTGGGCCGTAAAATTTCATGAAAAATTAAGCCTTTAAAACCAAACTATCCGATTTGGGCCCAAAGACTTAATTTAATGTTTGATAAAGCAAGTCCACACCCTTATCTAACCCTCCTAGCCGGCCCCTCATCTAATTTTTTCCCCTTAATTTACTTCTTAAACTAATTCCTAAAATCTAGTAAACCTTTATCTATTTATACCCTAAAAACCCACCCTTTTCTCCCTAGTCATTATATGATCAAACTCAAAACAACTTCATTCCTTCCTCCCTTATTTCTCACGACATTCTCCAAAACAACCAATCAAATTTTTGCTCTTTACTTCATTAAATCAAACACAAATCTCCTATAACTTTCAACCATCAAAAGCTCTTTCAACTTTGATCAACTACCAACCTTTGGCGTGGCTTGGTGGTGCGGGGTAGTCGAGTACCGTGGGCTTGTTGCGTGTTCTAGGCGTGAGTCTTGCTTGTTGTTCTTCGATGGTAACTGGCTATTTCACTTAGCATTAGGACTAACTAATATAGAATAACTAGATTAGATAGATTGATGTTGATAGTGTTGTTGTTCGTATGATTGCCGTGTGGTATAGGGAGTTGATCCTAGTTTCTTTACTTGTTTAATTTGTATCTTGTTAAATCTTGAAATGTTTATGCACTGTTTAATCTTCATGTGATGAATCTTGTTGTGAATTATTGCATTCTTGAATGGTTCATTGATGAATTTATGCGTGTGGTCATATGGTTCTAAAGCATGAATTTTTATTTGTTTTAAACGTATATCTTGATGAATGAGGCATGAATCTTTAACTTCTTGAACTTATGAATTGCAATTGAAGTCTAAAGTTTGTATTTTTTTTATTCATTGTTTCATGCGTCTATTTAGTGTTCTCAAACAAGATTGAATCTTTTGTTGTAATCTTTCCATGTCTTGAAATCTTGAATTAATATATGAAGTTTCTTGATCATTCTATGCGAGTTGATGAATAAAAACTTGATCTTGAATTAGCTCTTTATGGCCGAGTGATAGAAGTTGGGTTCGTTGATTGTTTTCTTGATTTGTCTTTAATTATTTCAAACTCTATGAATCTTTGATGAAATCGTTGAATATTGACTTGAATTTTGAGAATGCTTGAATCGTAACTTTGTTGCTCCATTTTCGTGCCCTGAATTCATATAGGCCGAATGGCCCCTGTTCTATGTTTAAAGTTCGAATCTTGCTAACTTATAAAAATTGAACCTTTATGTCTGTTTCACGTTGTTCTTATAGTGTTTATCTAGTTTATGGCTTTTCATGAATTGATCGTAATATCGTTTAATGTGTTTAAGTTGCTATGATGGTTTTGACGTGTTGCTCGTATAAATTGATGGATTTCAATGTAATGTTGCGTGCGTATTTCATGCGTGAATGTTGGTGCCATTGGTTCAATTCATGTTGATTGTTATTTAATCTTAAGTCGTGTCAATGTTGTTATCGGCCTTGTGCCGTGTCAGGGACTTGTTTGTTGTTATCGGCCTTGCGTCGTGTCGGGGACTTGTTTATTGTTATCGGCCTTGCGCCGTGTCGGGGACTTGTTTGTTGTTATCGGCCTTGCACCGTGTCGGGGACTTGTTTGATGTTATTGGCCTTGCGCCGTGTCGGGGACTTGTTTGTTGTATCGACTTCGGTCGTGTCGGAAATACTCTCGATGTCTGTTGATGTTAATGATTTTATTGTTAATTTTGGAATGTAAGCTTTGAACTTGGTATTTGATGATGACAATGATATTCCGTTGCTTGTGCTCTCTGTAGTATGTTCCGTTATTTAGATGTTATTAAAGGATGAATTGGTTATTATGTGCCTGCTATTTGATCTATTGTTTTATGTTGTTTGGTTCCATTGTTAAGTGGAAAAGTGTAGTTACTTGCCACTGATGGTGGACCTCTAATTTTTATTTTGCAGGTGAGCAGGATAGAGATTAGAGACGGGTTGAGTGTTTGGCGAGCGATCTAGGCTCCTATTTAATTCCTGTTATTTTCCTATTTTTAGTAGTTTTGGTTGTAATAAGAGACTATGTCGATTCCATCGTTTTGGGATGACTTTAAAGTTTTATCAATAAAATGATTAAGTTTAGAGCTTCCGCTGTGATTATTTAATTTAATATTGAAACTTTTTAGTTATTAATGATCCGTGTTGTTGTTTTCCCTGAAAACAACGTTGCTAAAATACGGGTCGTTACAAAAGATATAAATATACATAATACACTTTTTATTCCTATTTATAAAAAACTCCCACACTAACTCACTAGAAATTAGACCAAAATAGGCCCCTAACTAACCACCTTCCATGACTCGGCTCTCCCTAAAAGTATGGATGACCAAGTAGATCCAGTCCAACAAATAAACTGCCCTCTTCTAGATTCTTCGAAACGAGCTTAACATCCCCTTCAACCTAGGCCCAACGCAATCTTTAACTCGGCCCAATTGCTTCACAAACTCGAGGGTCCAACAATTGCCCCCAAATCCCTACTTCCTTCACATAAAAAGAGAAAGGGGAAGAGAAGGATTTAAAACGTCCTTTTAAACCCCCAACTACCCACGTCCCATCACTAATTCTCACACTTCTCCAAGCCAAGCAATCGCTATTACCAGGTAACTCCTTCCTTGCTTTCTTTTTCTTTTTTCTTTCTGCACCTCCTCCATTCGATCTCTTCTCTCTTCCCTTAACCTAAACATGTCTCTCGAACTTACCCCACACACTCAAAATACCTTTCCCGAGTTCTCTGAGTGAGTCCTCCTCGACCCAAAGAACCGCGTTCCGACCACCACCAACGACATCCCCCTACTGG
Source organism: Salicornia ramosissima (assembly GCA_951394345.1). Taxonomy (NCBI): domain Eukaryota; kingdom Viridiplantae; phylum Streptophyta; class Magnoliopsida; order Caryophyllales; family Amaranthaceae; genus Salicornia; species Salicornia ramosissima. The sequence goes on along the minus strand of OX596237.1, from coordinate 35,249,627 downwards.
AGGACAAATTTCCCTTTCTCAAGGATGCTAAGAAGGTAGCACCACCCAACTTCGTCCGCCTCGACTCGAAGTGAGACGGGTGGGTTTGCATGTATGAGTACCCTTTCAACATTGGACACACCGTCCCCTTTAGAACCCTAACCAACGAATTCCTCGAAAAATCTCAAGTCCCACTTTGTCAATTGATGCCCCATGTATGGCGTCTACTCCTCTCCCTTGAAATTCTGCTAAAGAAGAAACCCCAACTCCGCCTTACCTTCTCCGACCTAGAGCTCACCTACGACTTCACCACCAATGGGAAAGGTAAGGTCACACTCCTACCAAAAGATAGGAAACCAACCTAATTGCCAAACATGACAAAGTAGACGGCATGCGTTGGAATTCGTAGTACTTTTTGTGGAAAAGAATTCTTTAGGCGCTTCAGGGTCGTTCCTGGCCGAAGATTGGATAACAGGTAAACCCTAGCACGCTCTTCCCCTACTTCTCCCCTAATAGCCTGCTCACACGACTCCCTTTCCAACACCGCTGCAACTCCCCCTTTGCTCTTGCCACTTTAGTTTTACCCCCATTTCATTATCAGCAAATCCTAACTCTTTCTTTCCTTCTAGCTTTTGCAGATTTGGGAAAGATATCGTTTGAGGAAAATTCCAATTCACCCCAGCGAACGGAGATAATCCTTTGCATTCCAGAAGAAGAACGGACTTACGTCACCCTTGTCAAGCCAGAAACTCCAATTCCTCTGATAATAGTGAAAGAAGAAGTTGTTGAACGAAAGCCACCAACTCGCCGTTCCACCAGACCTACGACGAAATCATCCCCATCCAATTCCGATAAGAAGACCACAATTGTAGATATTGAAGACGACAGGAGCGAAATGAAGTCAAGCGCAAGTCCGACGATGTCAAGTAAGTTTTGCAACTATTCATTTAACCGTAGCCCAAGTATGCATGTTAACCTGCTCAAATCCTCCTTAGAGACGTTCTCAAGTGACAGGGCAAAATCGTCCCTAGCACTGTCAGCAGAGGACTTGCTCCGTCGAGCCAAGACGAAGAGATCAAGTGACTCGACACAGCTGCCCCAAATCAAGCCCAAGGCCCCCAGTGAATCTGCTGTAAAAGGTCAAAAGAGACCACACACCATCGACATGTCGGAGGGATTCTACAACTATTCTCAGGGAACCTCTTCAATCAAACCACACCTGCACCAATTCCTCTTCCCTAACGCAGAAGAATACTTAAAGAATTATAAGGCAGCTGACATCCTAGCGAAGTCGACAACCTACAATTTGATGGCAATGTCCTCGGACTCGGCACTCTACTCACTATGTCTTAATTTGCGGATTCTTATTTACTCTTTTAATTCTATTTTTAAAATATCCTGCAGAGCATGCAAGGTATGGTGACTGTAAAGAAACACGTGAACATGTTGGAAGCGAAGCTAGAAAGGATGAAGCATACCGATACGACTTTGAGGGAGAAGATCACAACTAACGCCAAGACCATTGATGCACTCACCAAACAGAACAACGAACTTAAAGAATATGCCATAAAGTAGAAAGATGAAGTCTTGGATGCGGATGGATACTACACATGGAAGATAAAGGGTGAACTGATGAGAGACTTTGTCGCGGGACATACCGCTGACTGAAACCCTCAAGAAGACATTAAGAACTGGGAGAAGAACTTTGCTAACACAATTCCTCCGGGAGCTGAGGACGACTTCCCCCTGATGGACTAACCCCTTGCAACACCAAGACTTCTCTCTTTAATAAATCCAGTTCAATTCAATAAATCCAGCTCAATTCAATAAATTAAGTCTAATTCAATTCAGTCCAATCCAATTTAAAAAAAAGGTCAAATAGCACACTGCGCACCATGGGGATTAAATTGGGAATTTTGAGCCTTTTCTGTTTCTTTCTACACCTTTAACCCCAGCCATACATTATAACCAAAAAAGTCCTTTCCAAGTAAGCATTGTTCAACTTACAACACACAAAAATTGCCTACAGAACTATGATGGTCAGATTTCGCAAGGATACGTAGAAAGCCTCTTCTCGAGGTTCGACCACAACATAATATGAGGCCCACTGAGTGGTTTGACTTGCTAAGAATTTGACAATAGCATTTTTAGTCTAGATCCCGACATAGACTCAGGTTTTGAACTAGCATCTTTAGCCTATCCTTATGTCTAGCCACATCATCTTCAACCCCAAGTCACAAATTTTAACCTTTCCACTTTTTTCGAACCTTAGACCATTCTTTGGCAACCTTGAAGGACACTTTGTCTCGATCAATAGGAGGAAAATCTACCTAACCCCACCATAGGTTAGTACATCTCGTTGGGGGCTCACCTCCATGGCTCAAAAATTTGCCCTGCCTCTTTATAACCACTTTCATCACTCTTTAGCTGAGGCCTACCTGTTCCACCACAAACTTGAAATCCACAAAAAGCCTTAATCGTCACCCTCAATCATTTCATCCTTACCCCACACGTTGTTAGCCTCCTTATCTATTTACTCCACCACAAATATAGCCTTCCCATACACCTTAACCACAGGGGCTGGGGGCTCGCTCATGATCGAATTGAAAATTTTATCTTTGATTGATTGGGGGCTTAAGATAGCTCCGCCGCATTTTTGGAAAGAACCATACCATTGGCTGATCCCCTTGATTATTTATTGCATTATCATACATAACACATCACATTTCATGAGCATCAATCACATCATGCATCATGCACCATATGTACATTGCACATTGTACACAATCATTTCATGCATACATTCACATACATGCGTAAGCATCACACACACTGTACATATGCATGTACATCACATATCACAAAGAACATAAGGCTAGAGCCCATCTTTGTTGATTCCTTGAATCGCCATATGCGATTATTGTATTGAATAATTTGGTCATGAACCCATGTATGCCTATATGGCTTATAGTTATATGCATCTTCTCCTTGACATCTTTGCTCATGTAGCCCATACATTCTATCGCCTCGCCCCAACCATTATACTTTGACTTTCGCCTTGCGAGAACATCTGTCTCTCCAAACTCAGTCAAAGTGGGGGCTTCTCATCAGACACACACTTCCTCATTCACAAGTACTTTTCTCACAGGGTTTATGCTTACCCTAAGCTCACAAATATCACTCTAAAGGTTTATGTCTACCCTTAATTCACTTGCTTTCCTCATGGGTTTATGCTTACCCTAATTCCTCTAAGGTTTACCATAATTTTACAAAAATTCCTCTAAGGGTTTATGCCTACCCTTAATTCACTTATGGGTTTATGCTTACCCTAATCTTTAAAAAAATTCTCTAAGGGTTTGTGCTTACCCTAAGCTTACAAATATTTTTCTCTAGGGTTTATGCCTACCCTTAATCCACTCAGTTTACTTATGGGTTTATGCTTACCCTCTTGACCTCCTCTATCAAGAGTTTATGATTACTCTTGACTCTTCCTCTGAGAGTTTATACTTACTCTTAGCACATCATCCTTGCTCATGGGTTTATACTTACCCTCATCTCTCAAGAGTTTATTCATACCCTTGTTTCTTCATTTAAGAGTTTGTGCCTACTCTTAGCACATTATCATTCTCACGGGTTTATGTTAACCCAAACACACATCATACTTTTTAGCAAGAGTTTATGCTTACTTTTGACTCGTCACATTTTCTACCAAGAGTTTATTCTTACTCTTGGCACACAATGGGTCTATGTCCACCCTAAACATATCTTCTCTCGAGTTTATGCTTACTCGCGCACTCCTTTTCAAGAGTTTATGCCTACTCTTGATCGATTTTGCCTATAAGGCTTTTCATCATTGTCCCAAGGGCAGTGGCAGAAGTAGAAATTTTTTATTACGGGGGCCGAAGTTAATATCACACGAAAGTTAAAAAAAAATTAAAGAGCAAAAAATGTTAAGAATGTAGTTAGTGAGACTTGAACCTTAGTCTAGAGAAGTATAAACAAACAATCAAACCAATTGAACTACTATACTTTTATTATTTATCTCCACTTTCAATTAATATATACTAACAATTTTGGGCCAAGGGGGAGGCCAAGGCCCCCACCCGCCTCCCTTGGCTCCGCCCCTGCCCAAGGGTTTATGCTTACCCAAGGGAATAGTTCCGAAGGATCCAAGCACATCCGGAGGAACCAGACACTTCATCCACCATTATCCCGAGGATCCAAGCGCTTCTAAGGGATTAAACCGCATGGGGCACGGTTACAGGTAAAACTAACATTTGTTTTGCGAGTACCGGCGTTAAAAAGGGTGACTTGAGGTCGCATAACATTTTGAGTTATCCTCCGTCCCGACAGGAATAGTTTGAATCTCCAGACTCAGTCAAAGTGGGGGCTTCTATAGACACATAAATGTGTCTCCCCAATGTAGAGACTAATGATGAACGTACCATATTGCCATCAGGTCCAATTAAGGGTAATTAATGATGAAAATGCATAATACACCTCAAACATTTACATAAACCGTGTTTAAAGTGCCTTGAAAGCAATTGTTAGGTTTCGCGATGATTACGGGATTTATCTCTATTTTTCACCATTTTAAGGAATTTTTTATATTTTTTCTGTGCATTTTTCCATATTTTATATTCATAAGAAAAATAAAAATGTCATTTTACATCATAAAATATTTTTAAAAATCATAAAAATAATTTTATAATTTATTCATATTTTTCTGTATTTTTTATCATATTTTTATAGCTTTTTATAGAACTTTTTAGGATTTTTGCATGCTTAGGGGCATTTTTGTCATTTCTGAATGTTGAAAATTGTTCCGCAAAGCATATTAGTGTTTTTCATACTTTTCATAATTTTTCATGATTCTTCATAATTTTTCATGATTCTTCATAATTTTTCATAATTTTTCTGTAATTTTTAGAGCTTTTGGAGGCTTTTAGAACATTCTAGAACGTTTTGGAACACCCCGGAACATTTTTAGAACATTCCGGGACATCCCGGAACACCCCGGAATATTCTGGAATATCAAAAGATTACAGAATATCTCCTTAATGGCATAAAAATCGGACCATAATCCCGGAAATCACGTGCAAAATCAAGCAAAAACATCTACCCTTATCAGACTAGACCTACGTCTGGACGCAGGTCATATAACACTGACCTACATATAAACGCAGGTCATATTACATTGACCTGCGTCTAGACGCAGGTCACTGGTTCCCCCGGGTCCTTTGTTGCTCCTTCTGGCCTATAAATACACGTCCTTCCAACCTTTTCAACACACACCAACACCACCAATCTCTCTCTTGCATTGCATAATTCAATCCCAAACACTTATACCACATCAAAAATCTCTCAAAACATCATCAAACACATCACAAAACAACAGCTCAATCAACTTCAAACAAGCATATTGCATTCATCATCATTTATCCTTCCTTGGTTGTTTGATCAAGGCATTGCTAGGTACATCTTTCTGAAGTCTCTACTTAATTTCTATTCATTTATATATGATGATTAATGACATGATTTATGATAATGGTTAATATCACGATCAATCTGATTTATTCATGTGAATTCTAATGTTCAAATCAACATTTATCATAATAATATTTTTTGTGTTATAATTGTCGTTTTACAACCCGATTGGCTATGATTTGTGATTTTGCAATATGAACGTATATTGAGTTTGATTTATTCACGTATCTTGTATAATCATACATAAAATTCGATTCATATATATTTATTTATTTTCATAATTCAGGATAAAAATAATTTAATTTTGGTTATCATTCAATTAATAATGTGATCTATACAACACGGTCTTTCTCATTCAAATTCCGTGTTACAAAACAATCGCTAAATTTTCATAAATCTGTAAATATATATTATTTTCATTATAAATAAACCGATAATAATTTCACATATTCTAAATATGTCGATCTATCAATTAAATCTCATATCGTAAATAATAATATATTCATATAATAGTCCTGAATTATCGTAAATTAATAGATCTGGTTTAATTCATATTATCGACGAGTCAAATGTATAGATCTGGCACAACGGATAATAAAACTGCCAATTAACGTCATTAATATTAATATGATGAATGATTTTAATCATTGAAATTCATTTTGAATTATATTTATTATGTATAAATCTGTACATATTTTTTATAATTGTTATCGTAATCATTGTCATAATCATCATATTACTAGCCCAATTGCACATTGAACCACTTTTCCTGGAACACACTATGAACCTGCACATTTTTTTTTTTGTATTTTGTATTTTTTATTTCTTTTATTATGTTTTTTATTCATATTTTATTTGATTTATTTTTTAGGACTTTTAATACCGACTTAATGCAAAGTGGTCACATTAATTAGTCATGACCTGTAATATATTCAAACCCACCTAATAATATGCGCTTTAGGATATAATCGGAGATATCTGTGTATTTGGGATTAATAATAATACGACCACAAAAAGAGACCTAGTAGAGACCGCTTACAGGCGGGCGGGCCCAATGCATGATTGGCTCGTAACCTGTCCCCGAACCCATACTCTGGTGCACGACGATATGGGGCCAATTGCTCCTGGCATTGGTATTTCTTCGGTGTCCGTGGACCGTATAAACGCACGGTGGCGACTCCTACTAGACCGTATTCACATACGTCGTTAACGAGCATTCAAACAACTCGTGACGGTAGGCAGCCGGTAAAAACGACCCCTACAGTTTGGTGACTCCACTGGGGAATATTACTCCTTAGTGGTGTGGATAAACTTGAAAAGTCTCGTGGTCTTATTATTATTCCCGAATTATTTTTAGGCATATTGCATGCGGCCCTACGAATATGTGCCGCAATATAGGACCTTGTCTCAGATGAGCATGTTCTATGCTCGAGACTGACCCCAGGGGGGTTTGATTATGGTTACTTGTGGTGCCCGACCTCAATAATCATAACCGGCCCATCGCAGCCATGGCGAGTGATTCTCATGCCTGATGAGATCATAATAAGAGATCTATTAATTGTGTGTCATTGAATTTGACCTTAGCCATTATACCTTGTGACCACCCAGGACTGACCTTATAGAAGACCACTCATGTTGTATCATATTAGTGTGACTATGTGTGCATTTTTTTTATGGGCTCTAGCCATTTTTTTTTTCACTATTCACTCACACTTCATATAGTCATGGTCATCTTCTAGTTCATATAATCTAGTTTTTGGTTCACAATGTTGGGCCTTAGTCCATATAGGTTTGACATTTAGGCACTTCCATTCACATACATTGCATATTTTATGTCTTTTGGTGCCCTTTCAAAAAAAATCAAAAAAAATCAAAAAATAAAAAAATAAAAAAGGAAAGGGCACCTTGCATTCATGCATTTTAGCGAAGATGACCATAAAATTAGGACATGCATATACATCTGCATCAGCTTCCATATCACAATGATCAAGGGGGTTCACTCTGTTTTTTTTTTTTTTGTTCCTCTAAAATAATAAGGTCGGAGTTGTCTAAACGATCCATTTTTAATCCAAAGCACAACTGAGGTCCAAGCAAGCTTTAAGCCCAGTCCAATCTTACCTCACCTCACTTAAACACCACCCAGCCTCACTCAAACTCACCCAAACCCAAAATCCTTAAGCCCATACCCAACCTACATCACTTAAGCCCAACATTTAATGTAACACCCCGCATTTTAACAACGACGTTATTAGTAATAACGTCGTAAACAGGTAGTTACCAATTGATTTATAAAGCATAAATAGAACTAAAACTCATGGAAATCATAATTAATAATAATAATGGAATCCCAATTACAAAAGGTTAAACTAGACCTAAAACAAGCCTTAAAAACTAGAAATAAAATCAACTACAAAAGCAGGAAAAGAAAACAAGGGCCTAGACGCTCATCCACTCATCTCGCTTCTAGCCTATATCTTGCTTACCTGCAAAATAGAATTGGGGGTCCACCATTAGTGGCGAGTAACTAGACTGTCCTACTTAGAAGGACCACATTACATAAAATAACAGGGTTAGAAACAACAGGAAACGTCACGTTCACAGGATACAAAATAATCAACATCAAAGTTAGCAGCGGAAAACATAACAATCACCAAATAACATATTCAAAGATTACCACGCTTACTCATCAATACGATTATCAACATTATTAGACACCAAGGATATTTCCGACACGATCGAAGTCAATACAACAAACAAGTCCCCGACATGGCGTAAGGCCGATAACAACAAACAAATCCCCCATACGATTCATCACAGATGAACTGATAACAACAAACAATTCCCCGACACGATTCATCATAGATGAACCGATAACAACAAACAAGTCCCCGACACGATTCATCACAGATGAACCGATACACGCACAGTCTTCAACCGCTCGACGCGACTCGACTCGGCAAGACTCAAAAGGCTCCAAACAAACATCAAATGAACTCACACATTTCGCCATTCATCATTACGCAAATCAAGCCATCAAATCATCATACCATTATTCATCAACAAGTTCAACAATTCATACAACGCATATCACAAGAAAACGTCTTCACTAATACTTAAGTAATCAAATACACAAACTTATAGCTTTTGACACAAGAATACCCAAGTCGAAACATTTAACGTTCCACTCCTTAGATTAAGTTTTAGATAAGTTATAAAGTATTAGCCCAAATAAACACTACAAGTATTTTAAATAATTAAATTACACAAACCATCCAATTGTGATTTTACCGAATAAAATTATAGATCGACCAATTAATGAATTCATTTATTCTGGAAATTATTACTGTCACTTAAAATAATTTCAAGGGTTAAACCACAAAGGTTTTGTGCAAAAATGAGTTCTTTTACTATTTTTAAGGAATTTAATAACCATATTTACAGATTTATCTAAAGTTGGTTCCTAAATTTTCTGACTTAGCAAAAGAACTCTAAAAATTACGAAAACTTAACACAGATTACATTACCCTATCCTTGATACTCACCTAAATTTTCGTTGCAATCGGACCTGTTTAGATGGGTTAATAAATTCGAAAATAATTTCTGGATAGATTCAACTGTTTAACAGATTCAATCGTTTTGAAGCCCAAAAGGATGAGTTTAGCCACAAAATAATTATAATATCAAGTTTATCCAGTAAAGAAGTTATCATAAAAATTTTATCAAGAAACGACATGATTAGATCAAGTATTAAATTCATACACTTACAAATTATTCAAGAAACATAATAAAAATTCATGCTTTAAAATTATAATCATGCAAGAATTTCAAGAAAAGATTATAAGACATAATTTCATGAAAAGGTTAATCAAGAATCCTCAAATAACAATAAAGAAATCGAAACTAAACACCCTATACCATTCGGCTAATTCACGAAAATATGAACAAAAAAAAAGACAAACGATCTAATCCTATCATCCTATGCAATCTAATCCTTTTCCTAAGTAGAAAAGAAAAGGTTTTGTTTTGAGTTTAATTAGTATAATGAATTGAAATAGGTTTACAAAGGGTGGGTTTTTAGGATATTAATAGGGTAGGCATTACTAGATAATAGGAGAGGCTACTAGATTTTAGGAGTTGGTTTACTAGATTTTAGTAGTTGGTTTAGGAGATAAAAGTGGAGTTTTTAGGTTAAGTCAAAAATAGATCTAATTAGATATTAAAGATAAAAGTGGAGTTTTTAGGGTTTTGGGCTTGCTTCCATATAAAAAATTAAGTCTTTTGGCCCAATTTAGATAGTTTGGGTTTAAAGGCTTAATTTTCCCACGAAATTTTACGGCCCAAAAATCCGGGTCATTACACTTAAGCCCATATTTCTAGCCTATACCACTCAAGCCCACTTCACTAGCTTTAACCCAGTGAGTCACCCCAAGGCATGGCTTACTAACCCATGCGGCCTTCCTAGATTGAGTCAATGAGTCCTTGAGACAATTAAGCAAACAACTGTTGATCAAATGGAATTGAGGAATGCTTGAAAGGCCTTCTTTCACAAGCTCCACAAATACAATCATCCCCTTTCCCATCACCGGCACACATTCAATCCATTGCAGCCCCTTGAGCCATGACACATACATAAGCCTGCTTTCCTTCCTCATCTACATCTACCTCACCCATGGGAACAAATGGTGCGTAGGAAAAGACATGTGCAGAAATTTTTAAAAGAAAAAAACAAACAAAAAAAACAAAAAGCAAAAAAATGCAAAAAAAAAAGAGTTCAAATCAAAGTTTATCCAAAGCCAATAAAGCTAGTTCAGTTCAATAAATCCAGTTCAATTCAACAAATTCATCTCAGTTTCCAGTTCAATTTAATAAATCTAGCTCAGTTCAATTCAATAAATACAACTCAATTCAATAAATCCAGTCCAATTCAATTCAGTCCAATCCAATTCAAAAAAAAGTCAAATAGCACACTACGCACCATGGGGGGTTAAATTGGGAATTTTGAGCCTTTTCCGTTTCTTTCTACACCTTTAACCCCAACTGTACATTATAACCACAAAAGTCCTTTCCAAGTAAGCATTGTTCAACTTACAACACACAAAAATTGCCTACAGAACTGCGATGGTCATATTTCGCAAGGATACGTAGGAAGCCTCTTCTCGAGGTTCGACCACAACATAATATGAGGCCCACTGAGTGGTTTGACTTGCTAAGAATTTGACAATAGCATTTTTAGTCTAGATCCGACATAGACTCAAGTTTTGAACCAGCATCTCTAGCCTACCCTTATATCTAGCCACATCATCTTCAACCCCAAGTCACAAATTTTAACCTTTCTACTTTTTTTCGAACCTTAGACAATTCTTTGGCAACCTTGAAGGACACTTTGTCTCGATCAATAGGAGGAAAATCCACCTAACCCCACCATAGGTTAGTACATCTCGTTGGGGGCTCACCTCCATGGCTCACAAAATTTGCCCTGCCTCTCTATAACCACTTTCATCACTCTTTAGCTGGGGCCTACCTGTTCCACTATAAACTTGAAATCCACAAAAAAACCTTAACCGTCACCCTCATTCATGTCATCCTTACCCCACACGTTGTTAGCCTCCCTGTTTATTTACTACACCACAAATATAGCCTTCCCATACACCTTATGTAACGACCCGTAATTTAGCAGCGTTGTTTTCGGAGAAAACAACATTACAGATCATTATCTTCTAAAAACCTTTAGGATCAAATTCATAAACTGCAGCGGAAGCTCTAAACTTAATCATATTATTCATTAAAACTATTAAATAATCCAAAATAGATAATAATCCATAGTCCATTATTAATACAAAATAAAGAACAGTCCACTAAATGCAATAAAACATAAGCTAGAACTAAACATCAGGGTCCACTACTAAGCTGGCTACCTCACAATCCCATCCCTTGCGTAGCCCAAATCAATCACCACCTGTACCTGGAAAAGGATGTTGGGGGTCCACAGTTAGTGATGAGTAATTAGATTGTTCTACTTAATCAGTAGAACACAATTAGAAACATAATCATTAGAATAAGTCAATCAAACAGGCAAACCAATCATCAGAACATCGTACATAAACCATCTTTCAAGTACGCAACGGAAAATAATCATAACAACATAATACCCCAATCCTTCTACACTAACTTATTCAGTTCTAGACTTCTTGGCATCGCTATTGACTCTTCTATTCTATTCCGTTCAGGTGCTAATCCATGACCAGTCATATGCTCGTAAGGGGTCAACCACGAAGATCTACTCCCCCCAACTTTCCTTGCTCATGCCGGGTCAACCACGAAGATCCACTCCCCAAGCACTGGGATCAAGAACTGTCCCGAGTTCGAAGATAGGACAGTGGCTTCGACTATACCTATGTTCATGGCACTGGTGCCACTAGATAGGCGGTCACTTCATAGTTAATCATCTTTTCAATTCAATTATGTTCTGTTCTTGATTCCTTTTCACAATTCAATTCCTTATCAACACAACTTATCCTCGATACAATTCTAGCTCGTCTTAACTTGACCCAAAACTCTAACTTAATACTTGCACCACTCGACAATCCCTCTTAATGAACAATAATCACATCATATCCTCAAATAAACTTATAAACAATTTAATAAATCAATAAAATAAAGCCATAATCATATAAGCTAACAATCATCAACTAATAATGCTTAAAACATGATAAAAATCCTCTTTTTAATACTTGCTACCATTCGACATTCACCAATAACAACACCAAAATTGACATGTCAAATTATTTAAATACAATCATCACAATTAATCATATAAACATAATAATAAATTATAAAATTATACTTTAAACATTAATTCATCAACCATGGACTAAACGAGATCAAAATCAATTCTTTTTATTATATATTCACACGGCTTTTGAGATTGCAAACAACATCAAGATCAAATTCAAGAATCAACACTAACATGATCATATTAAAAATTATATTCAAGATTTTCATCCAAGATTATTCATAGACCAAGGTTACAACATAAAAATCATATTTTTAACCAAAGAAACATCTCGAGCAACCTAGCATTTACACGGCCATATATATAATCAATACTCAAAATAATTCAATAATTAATTCATAAATTTTAAATTAGCAAGAACCATAAGTTAATCATAAAACATGGCAAGAACATGATTTAAACTTGTCAAATAATCCTTGATTAATACCTAAGCCATTCGACATCTTATATAATATAACAACTAATTCAAATTATATTCTACACAATTCCAAGCAATTCCAAACTTATTCTAAACATGATTGCACCTATTCTAACAATTATATTGTCAATCTATCCTATTGATTAAGTAAAGAAAATCTAATTACCTTTGTTTATGGATGGGGTTCGAATATTATTCAAGGTTACACGGTTCTTGAAGTTCTTTAAGGTTCTTGATCAATCTTTGAAGGTTGGAACAATATGAAAGGTTTAGGGATAAATTAATGAATTGATTCTTGAAAGGGAAAAATAATAAAACAATTTTGGTATGTTGTTGGTAGGGCTGGCCGTGTGAAAATAAGGGGAAAAAGATAGTTTTCTTCAACTCCTAAATTTTAGTAAACAAAGTAGAAGATGTTGGGAGAAAATAGGGTTTTTAGAATGAGTCAAAATAGATATATTATCAATAATATTGGTTTAAAACAAGTTAAAGAAATCAAAGGAAAAGTGAAGGATGGGCCGTGAATGATGAAGAATAATAGGGGCTTTTTTTACTTCCTAAAATCTAGTAGTCAAAGTAGGAAACAAAGATAGGCTTAGTCAAAAATAGATAAAGGTTAATAATAATATTGATTAAAAGAAATTAAAGAAATTAATTAAAGAAAAGAATGGAGGAGTGGGCCGTGAGATACAAGGAACAAAGGAAATAATTGGGCTCGGGCTTTGGCAAGATGAAATTAAAGTTCGGGCTAGAGTAAAATAATTAGATTGCTACACATATAATTAATAATTAATTAAATAATAATCAATTAAATAGTCAATTAATTATATATTTAATTAATTATGAAAAATTTAAAATATCCCAAAATTTCGGGGTATTACACCTTAACCCTACGGGCTGGGGGCTCGCTCATGATCGAATTGAAAATTTTATCTTTGATTGATTGGGGGCTTAAGATACCTCCGCCCCATTTTTCGAAAGCACCATACCATTGGCTGATCCCCTTGATTATTTATTGCATTATCATACATAACACATCACATTTCATGAGCATCAATCACATCATACATCATGCACCATATGCACATTGCACATTGTACACAGTCATTTCATGCATACATTCACATACATGCATAAGCATCACACACACCGTACATACGCACATCACATAGCACAAAGCACATAAGGCTAGAGCCCATCTTTGTTGATTCCTTGAATCGCCATATGCGATTATTGTATTGAATAATTTGGTCATGAACCCATGCATGCCTATATGGCTTATAGTTATATGCATCTTCTCCTTAACATCTTTGCTCATGCAGCCCATACATTCTATTGCCTCGCCCCAACCATAATACTTTGACTTTCGCCTTGTGAGAACATTCGTCTCTCGAGACTCTAAGGATTTATGTCTACTCTAAGGGCCCCATGGCTAAAGACCCAGTTCTAGGATCTGATTGATAAGGGTTTCATACGGCCCAGTGTTTCCCCATGGGGCGCTCCAGTGCTATTTGTCAAGAAGAAGGATGGTAGCATGCGTCTGTGCATTGATTACCGGGAACTCAACAAGGTGACCATAAAGAACAAGTATCCTCTACCAAGAATTGACGATCTCTTCGATCAACTAAAGGGTGCAGGTATATTCTCAAAGATCGATCTCCGATCAGGATATCACCAGATTCCAGTGAAGGTAGAGGACATTCCAAAAACAGCATTCCGTACAAGATACGGGCACTATGAGTTTGAAGTAATGTCGTTTGGTCTAACCAATGCACCAGCTGTGTTTATGGATCAAATGAATCGTATCTTTCATCACTTTCTAGATGTTTGCGTAGTAATGTTCATTGACGACATACTGATATATTCTAAGGATTAACAAGACCACGAGAAACACTTGCATATGGTATTGGACGTATTACGAGCTCAGAAGTGGTTCGCAAAGTTGTCAAAATGCGAATTTTGGCTCGAGGAAGTGGCATTCTTAGGACACGTCATCAGCAAGGATGGTGTCAAGGTGGACCCAGCAAAGGTCAAAGCCATTGTGGAATGGAGTAGCCCGAAAAGTGTGGTAGAAATCAGAAGTTTCCTCGGTTTGGCGGGTAAATAATTATCTTAATTAAAGATTCTAAGTTTACTTTCCTAACTAAATCAGGAATTCTAAACCATGTTTGTCTATGGCAGGGTACTATCAGAGGTTCGTGAAGGACTTCTCAAAAGTAGCTCAACCTATGACAAAGTTGCTACAGAAAGAAAGCAAATTCATCTGGTCCGAGCCATGCGAAAAGGCGTTCCAGACTTTGAAGCAAAGTCTCGTCAAAGCATTAGTATTAACCTTGCCTAATGAAGGCATAGGATATGAAGTCTACAGTGATGCATCTAAGAACGGACCGGACTGTGTATTGATGCAAGAAGGGAAGGTGATCGCATATGCTTCGAGGCAGCTCAAGATACATGAGAAGAACTACCCTACTCATGACCTTGAGTTGGCAGCTAAAGTGTTCGCCCTCAAAATATGGCAACATTATTTATATGGGGCAACATGTAAAATGTTCACTGACCACAAGAGTCTCAAGTACATCTTCACCCAGAAGGAACTCAACATGAGGCAACGAAGATGGTTGGAACTAATTAAAGACTAACACCTATCTTTGGATTATTGTGAAGGAAAGGCTAACCGTGTGGTAGATGCTTTAAGCCACAAGGAAAAGCGTTCTCTCAATTGTGCATTAGTGCTTCCAAGGGGGATTTGTGCATATCTTCAGCATTTGGAAGTAGAAGTAGTCACACCAGGATACAATCGAGTATTCCTCAACGCCATGAGTGTGGAGCCCAACTTATATCAAGCGCTTCGAGAAAAGTAGAAGCAAGACCCACAACTTGAGAAAATCCGTGAAGCCAAGCTCCAAGGGCAAGGGGAGGAATTTGTTATAGGGACAGATGGGAGTCTGAAACTCCGAAAAAGGTATAAAAAGTACTATTCGGAATTATTTCTACTTTCCTATAACTATGCTAAAGTCTAACCTAAAACCGAAACAGGTGGTGTGTGCCCAACAATAAAGTTCTGAGGAACAAAATCATGCAAGAAGCTCACAACACTCCGTACTCAGTGCACCCTAGGGGCGGAAAACTATATAAGGATTTGAAGGAACATTTCTGGTGGCCCGGGATGAAGCGGGAAATAGCATAATTTGTAGCTCGATGCCTCACTTGTCAGAAGGTAAAAATTGAGCATCAAAGGCCGAGAGATCTACTACAACAATTGCCTATACCGAAGTGGAAGTTTGATTCCATTTCTATGGATTTCGTGGTGAGTTTACCCACTACTACCAGTGGATTGAACTCAGTATGGGTAATCGTGGATAGACTGACTAAAGTGGTAAGATTCATTCCGATGAAGAACACATGGACCATGGAGAAAATGGCGGAAGCATACACTCAAGAGATAATTCGACTCCATGGTTTGCCCAAAGATATTGTATTAGATCGTGATCCGCGATTCCTATCGCGATTCCGGAAGTCTCTTCAAGAAGCTTTTGGCACCAAATTGAACTTGAGTACAGCATTCCATGCAGCTAGAAATGGCCTGACATAGTGGACCATCTAGAATCTTGAAGACACGCTTAGAGCTTGTGCATTTGAGTTTCAACAGTCCTGGATTAAATCGCTAAGCTTAGTGGAATTTTCGTACAACAATAGCTTTCATTCCAGCATTCAGATGACACCCTATGAGGCTTTGTACGGGCGCAAGTGTCGTAGTCCTACCTGTTGGAGCGACATTAGTGATGCCTTAGTTATTGGCCCAGATCATATCAATGACACCGTAGAGCATATCAAGGTGATTTGAGCAAAGCTACAGGTAGCAAAAAGTAGGCAGAAGTCCTATGCAGATCGGCGGAGAAAGGCCTTAGAATTCCAAGAAGGCAACAAAGTATTACTGAAAGTGTCTCTGATGAAAGGAGTAACTCGTTTCGGGCAGAAAGGGAAGCTCCGACCTAAGTATGTTGGCCCATACGAGATACTGGAAAGAGTAGGTGAAGTAGCCTATCGGCTTACTTTACCACCGGAGTTATCAAAGGTGCACGATGTGTTTCATATCTCGCAGCTGCGGAAGTATGTGAGTGATCCATCACATATCATTCCAGTGGAGTCAGCGACAATTGCACCAAATCTATCCTTCGAGGAGGTACCAGTGCAAATACTGGACCGACAAGAACGGATGTTGAGGCGGAAGGTTGTATCGCTAATCAAAGTGCTCTGGAGAAGCCAGCAGCACGAAGAAGCTACTTGGGAGACCGAGTCTTCCATGCGTGAGAAGTACCCCGAGCTGTTCAGTCAGGGTATGCTTCAATCTCCTTATTGTTTATTTCTTTCTTTTGCTTTTGTTGTTTTTCCATGCTTGTGCTTCCTTTTGAAAAATTTCGATGACAGAATTTTCTTAAGGAAGGGTGACTGTAATAATAACCCAAAATTTTTGGCTATTTTAAATTTTTATTATTTAATTACTTATTTTGATGGCACAATGATTCGAATCAAAACGAGTCCAAATTAAAACCCCGAGCCCAAACTTCTTACTTTGTCTTGCCAAATTAGGGCCAAAGCCCAAAACCTTTCCGTACTTGATCCCACACGGCATCCTCACCCTTTCTTCTTATTTAATTAGTCTCATTTTATTAATTAAAAAAAGGTAATATCCTTAACCAAAAATGCTATCTTTATTTTCTTGGCCTAAAATTTAGGAGCCTTTTCAACATCTTGAAACAAACTTAAAACCCTACCCCTAGTAATCTTTCACGGCACCCCCAATAATCAAAGCAACAACCATCCTTTTTATTATTTTCTCAAGAACTATTGTTCACAAAAAGACTTTAAAGAATCCTCATAACAATTCAACTCTCTAAACAACTCAAAGCTTGAAGCAAGATCCAAGAAAACAACCCTTTTGGATTGAAATGTCACACGGCCATGCCTTGAAAGAATTTCGGGTCCTTGTTCCATCAATCCTAGGTAATTAGGTGTTTTATTTAATTCTAGAATAGATTAATTATATAATCGTTTAGAACATGTTTAGAATTGCTTAGAGTTAATTTAGAATTGATAAGAATTACATATTGGTGAATTTCTAGTGATGGCCGAATGTTTTATGACAATTTGATGATTTTATTTAGTGTTTTGACTTGATGTTATGCATAATTTATGATCCTTGCCATGAATTCTAATGATTGAATTAATGAATTATTATCTAGCATAAAAACCAAATTGTTCCATGTTGTTCTTGAATTTTCGAGTGAATTGGGTGAATAAAGATTGGATCTTTTAATTGTAATTATGTTCAATCTATGTCCCATTATGATTTTCTTGAGTTATTGTTTAAGTTCTTGAATTAAAATGTTAAATCTTGATTTATTGTTGATGAATGTCGAATGGAATTGATGGAATTGTTGAGTTAGTTCGAATTCTTGTATAGTATTTCCAAGCATAAAATTCTTATGAACCAGTTTAATTTAATTATTTTGATTAATGTAACTTCTCGAATTAATTGATTAAATCTTGATTTTGATTATTATTTTGAAATATCCGAATTTAATGAAGAATTATTGGTTCGAAAAGTTGATTAATAATTAAAGTATGGATTTTTATGAAATTGTCTAATTTAATTATTTAATTAAAATGATTTTCGAATTAAACTAATTAAATTCTTAATTTTTAATTTATATAAAATGCCGTGTATTGTGAAACAAATGAAGTTTGGATTTTTATTTAATTATTAGATAATTGAAATTATTTATTGAAATACGTATTTTATGAAGTATCTGTTTAGCTGTATTATCTTTGTTATAACTATGATATGTTTCAAATGATTGAGGTGTTTGGATCGATGAGTAATTGAAGTGTCTAATTTGTTTGACGAGTCTAGAAGTCAAAGTTAAGATGAGGTTTGACCTAGAGTTGACTAGTCGTTGAGATAGGTTGACTTTAGAGTTAAAGTAAAGGGATTGGTTAATGAAAGATAATGATATTGATAATGGAACAATGGAGTACAATTGATGTATGTTGAAGTTGGACCAATGGAACGATGAAGTACATTTGTCGTACATTGAAGTTGGACCATTGGAACGATGCAGTACAATTGATGTACGTTGAAGTTGGACCAATGAAAGATAATTAAAAGATTAATGGAACAATGGAGAACAATTGTCGTACGTTGAAGTTGGACCAATGGAACAATGAAGTACAATTGATGTACGTTGAAGTTGGACCATTGGAACGATGGAGAACGATTGTTGTACGTTGAAGTTGGACCAATCAAAGATAATGAATTGAATAAGAAAGTCGAATAGTCAGAGTCGATGGAGTCTAGAGTTTTGAGGTGACCCTAGTTAGAAAGTATGATTTGATTATGATATGTTTATTTCGCTGCGTTGACTGATTGAATTATGTACCTGATTGAATTATTGATATTATTATGTTTGACTGGTTAGCTGCCATGAATTGATTTATTGGTGTTCTGATTATTATATTTTTAATTGCGTTCTACAATTAAGTAAAACATTCTAATTACTCTCCACTAACTGTGGACCCCCCATTCCCTTTTACAGGTAATGAAAAAGATTGATTGGGTTGTTGTGAGGGTTGGGAATTGTGAGCTTCCAAGTGTAGCAGTTTTTAGCTACCTATTCATTTTAATTTAGTAGTCCTAACCTTAATTTGTTTCCCTTAGTTTTGTAGTAGGAACTAGTAGCTTTAATGAACTTTAGTTAACTCTTTTATTAGGACTTATTAATATTCAAGTAACCAAATGACTAGTTTTATAGAGCTTTCACTAATATTTCTAAATTTGGTTTAATAAGTTTTGAATTATAATGAATCGTTTTGTTGATTTCTACGAAATCAATGTTGCTAAAATGCGGGTCGTTACAATCATAACAATTTTATAGTCACACAACCAACATTATAACCATCCGACAATACTCGTGTATACTATATATATATATATATATATATATATATATAGTGAAATATCATCACTAATACCATCATTCATAATACGAACAACAAAAATTATTGTCACGGTTCATAAAACTTATAAAGTAGACATTTCACATAACACACAAAAGTCATATAACCTATATCCTAACGTAAAGTTGATGGACATCGAAAATTACCTCGTAAGCACGTAGAATAATGATCTAACAAATTCCCGAATAACTCTCTACTCAACGTCGGTCTACAAATAAAACAATTCCCAAATTAGGACACTTGTAATATCTCAAGCTTTAAACTTTGACATGCCCAAAGGACCACTGTCATAAGGAGCGACAACTTTAGGTGGAAAAAATAAAATAAAATAAACAAAAAATTAAATTAAATTAATTGATAAATACATAAGTAGGTAAACTAAAATAAAATATAAATAAAATAAAAAAAAAAAAAACAAAAGAAAGAAGGAATGGTGTTTTACACGAATTGAAACAACTAAAGAAAGAAAGTTAAAAGTAGTTTTTCCCAAAACTCATCTCATCTTCTTCCCCAAATTACTTTCACCATTTTTTATAAAAAAAAACTTCAGAATAACCAAAAGAGAAAAAATTATATATATATTAAAAAAAAAAAACAATAGATTTTGGAAGATGTATCTCCAAGAACTGGATGTCTTAAACTAAAGATGGTTGCTCAACGGGACGCTTATAAACATCAAGAATACAACTATGGTGGGTTTTTTTCTTTATTTTTAGGAAAGACAATATTTCAGATTATTTGAGAAGGAAGAATGAATTTTTTTTCTTTTACCTGCTTTCAGAGATAGCTAGAAGTATGTTTGAAGGTGAGGTATGAAGGCATACAAATATATAGAGTTAGAAGTGAGACAATTCAGCTTTTAATCTGTGCAGGAATTAGAATTGTTAGAGGCTGAAATTGATGTTTTCAATTTAATTTGTTTGTTAAAGGAAATTCAAATGAAGGGGCTGTCATGAAGGAAATTCAATCCCTGTAATCATGTTGTAGTTTGAAACGGAAAGATGAAGAAAAGGAATAGCTTTTTTTTTAGAATTACAAAAAAACCGATTTTGTTTCCAACTAAACTAAGCTAATCACATTGTATCGAAACGTATAAAATATAAAATAATACACTTATAAAAATCTTATCAAAAATTTGTACCTATATATGTACAGAAATACTGTATAAAAATACGCATATCTGTATAAAAATACCGGGTATTACACTTTAAATGCGTTCCATGATCTTGGCACGTTTTTTCCACGAGCATCCTCCAATCTATAAGCTCCTCTCCCTACGACCTTAGTAATTTTGTAAGGGTCTTCCCAATTGGGAGAAAACTTACCAGTCTTTCCGGTACCAAACGTTTTCCTGAGTACCCAATCACATTCTCTGAATACCACCACTTTAATGTTCTTGTTATAACTTCGAGCTACACTCTGTTTGTAAGCTTCCATTCGAACCTTGGCCACTTCCCTTATTTCGTCAATTGTATCTAGATCGTGTGACATTTCTTCTTGGTTCATGTCTTCTTTCAGCAAGTCGTACCTGGCCGTGGGCAACTCAACTTCGACAGGCAATACGGCCTCACTGCCAAATAGAAGTGAATAAGGCGTCTGCCCTATAAACGTTTTTGGGGTAGTATCAGCCCATAAGATGTAGGGTAACTCGTCGGCCCACTTACCTTTTGCCTTTTCACACCTTTTCTTGATGTTGGCCATCACGATTTTGTTGCTCGACTCAGCTTGACCGATACATTGGGGATACCTTGGGGTTGACGTATCCAGGTGTATGTTCCACTTCTTGCAAAACTTCCTGGTTGGTCAATTTATTACCTGAGATCCATTATCACATTCTATTACTATAATAACCCTAAATTTTGGGTTATAAAATTTCATGTTTATTTGTGTAGTTTAAGCCTATTGAGCCCAAACTTAATTATTTCGGGCCAACAGACTTAAACTCCGACTCTGTAATTATGTATCAAGCCCATGACTTGCCTTGCATTCCCTCATAACCGGCCCCCATTTATATGGCCTCATTTTATTTGTTTCCTTTAAAGACCACAATAATTAAAGGATGGATTTTGTTCTATAAAAAATAACACCTCTAGCCTAACATTGTTCTAAACTTGAATCATCCCAAAAACACAAACCATAAACTCCTCTCTCTTCCTTATACTCACGGCACTCCATAAACAACCAACCAAGAATTCGGCCCTTCACTTCATCAATTCAACCCAAAACTCAAGGACCTTTCAACCTTCAAACTTTGAACATTCTTGCACCAAGATCATCATATTGGTGCGTAGATTGCATTGCTTTGCTTATACGGTTTTTTCGAGTGGAAGGTAAGGGTTGGGCATGATTTGTGTGGGATAACTTCAATAGGTAACTAGATATTTCACTTAGTATTAGGATTAATCTTCATAGAATAATTAGATTAGATAGAATCTGTTGATGATTGCTTTTATGCGTGTGAATGTCGAGTAGCATAGGGTGTTGTTCTTCGTTTCTTTACTTGTTTATCTTGAATCTTTATGTGTTTATGCATTGTTTATTCTTTATTTGATGTTTTCATATGAATCTTGATGCCAGTTTATGTAATCTTGAATCGTTATTGTTGAATAAAATAGATTTATGGAGAATCGACTAAAAGTAATTTTAGTTGAAATTAAATTTATTTTATTATTGATATATTTTATGTTATATATTTATAGAGAATAAATTAGTTGAGTGTCTAATTTGTATTAAATATATT
Source organism: Salicornia ramosissima (assembly GCA_951394345.1). Classification (NCBI taxonomy): domain Eukaryota; kingdom Viridiplantae; phylum Streptophyta; class Magnoliopsida; order Caryophyllales; family Amaranthaceae; genus Salicornia; species Salicornia ramosissima. The sequence goes on along the minus strand of OX596237.1, from coordinate 35,227,193 downwards.
TCATTTAATATATATATTTGTATTTTGTAGAATATATTTATTGGAAACAAAATTAGAGGAGTATCCAATTTTGGGGTAAATATATTTTTTTAAATATAATCCTAACTCTTTCTACTTGTTATTGTGTTGATGTGTTGAAATACTAATCTTGGTGTTTGGTGCAGGAAAATTTGGTTAGTCCACTAGTATAAGACTAGTCTACTAATATATGTCACTCGTATAGTACGAATATTATGCTTAAACTAATATTGGTTTTATTTAGCTTATGTATGTTATTTATGTGACCTATTATTTAGGATTAGTAGTAGTAATTAATTTGTTTTATTTTATTTCATAAAAACCGTGTTTTTCTTAGAGTCAAATTAGGTTAGAGTATTTTTAGGTATTTGTTAGTGAGTTGTTAGTGGAATAATTATTTAAAATAAAAATTCTATTTTTATTCTTATTGTTAGAGTCATACGTGTAAGTAGGAATTGACCTACTTACTTGATAAATTTTGTTGAGTCTTTTTAGGTTTTAGTTTGAAAATTAAAAATTAGTTTTTTCTTTAGTCAATCCCATTAAATTAGTAGCGGTTAGTGGGTTTTTAATTTTCTCCTTGACTATGCGTGTGATTAGGAGGACTATTAGTTAGTTATGCTTACTAGGTTAGAGTTTGTTAGTGGGCTTTATTTTCAAAAGTTAAAAATCTAATTTTTCCTTTTAAAACTCACGTATAGTATTAATAGGAGTTAGTGGGGTTTAATTTTAGGAATTAAAATTAAAAATTCTAATTTTTTAATTGGTCATCAAGTCTCACGTGCGTATGTAGTGGACTTGACTAGGTTAGAATGTATCTAGTCTTATTCTATGGATTATACATTAGTTTGTTTTTGCATTGTTTTTGGTCAAGCTATTATATGTAGGTAATGGTGGACGTGGCTTTACTCTACTATGCGTGTGGATTTGCTTCTTCTCCAAGACAAAGCAATTTCAAGACAAGGCCTCAACTATATATAAGAAAGCAACCTGAATTTTAAGACACCAACCACAATCAAGAGAGAATTCAAAGATCAAGTTTACAAGTGCAAAAATCTTCCAAGTGTTCTTTGAGTTTAGTTCTGTAGTTTTCAATTCAAAATCAATTGTAATTCATAGTGGTAAGGGTTGGGTGAGAGAAGAATCAAAAGAATATTTGATTAAAATCAGAGAGAAAAGAGAAAGAGAATTTAGATTTCATTCGAAATCAAAAGTGAGAAAAATCGATCTTTAGTAAGATCGTGGCATCAGTTTAGGGGGAACAGGTGTCAAGGGGAACAAGTTCCAAGTGGAACATAGAGAATAGAGAAGGTCCATTTATAAGTTGTAAAATAGAGTCGTTTTGGCCTATAATACCAACAACCAAATGGGCCGTTAGAGAAATAGTTCGTCATTACCAGCAAAAAGACTCTTTGGCCAGAAGCAACAGGTAAAGGACCAACTATGTCCATTCCCCATTTCATGAAAGGCCATGGTGACAAGATGGGGTGTAACTTTTCTTGAGGTTGATGTTTAATGGGTCCGTGCTTTTGACATGCTTCACACTTTTTGGTAAACTCGATGGTGTCATTTCTCATGGTTCGCCAGTAGTATCCCATCCTGAGTGCCTTTTTGCTTAGACTCCACCCACCTGTATAATTCCCACATTCTCCTGCATGCAAGCTCTATAGGACTGTTATGACTTCTTGAGAATCTAAGCATTGAAGCAAGGGACCTGCAACGGACTTCTTATACAAGATTCCATCGATCATTAAAAACCTTGATACTTTCAATTTGAAGCTTCTGAATTTTTCTCTGTCACTTGGTATGATTCCCTCCTAGATAAAGTCAATGAACGACTTTTTCTAAGACTTGTCTTTTTCTTAGTCCGGGTGTGACGTAGCAGCAATTACCTGTTTTTCAATAGTAGGAGACATTAAATGAACTAGATGGATACCTGAGTCATCATATGGTTTAAAGCAGGAGCCCAAGTTGGCTAAGGCGTCGGCTTTGACATTAAGATCTCTAGGTATCTGCTAGATTTCGAGGCTTGCAAATTGCTTTGTTAAGTCATGAACTACCTCTAAGTAAGCTGCCATTTTTGAATCTTTGGTTGTGTAGATCCCTTTTACTTGGTTCACTATCAGCATTGAATCGCTTCTGACATCGAGCCTTCGAATTCCCATATCTTTGGCTGTGGTTAGTCCGAATATGAGAGCTTCGTACTCTGCCTCATTGTTCGTAGCTTTAACTTCACAATGTACTGCCATGATGATATTGTCCCCTTGTGGCGATTTTAGGACGATACCTAAGCCTGATCCTTGCATATTAGATGATCCATCTATTGTCAATATCCAGGCTTTGTCATCTTGAGGTCCAACTAGGCGACATAGCTCTGCTGCTTGTGCTAACTCTTCTAGTTTCAGACTGAAATCTGCCACAAAATCTACTAGAGCCTGAGATTGGATTGTTGTATGGGGTTTATATATACTTGATATCTTATGCCTCCAGTTGCATCATCCAATTTTTCACTCACCCTGTAAGTTTAGCTTTCCTCATGATTTCTCTCATGGGATGGTTAGTTCGAACACAAATACGATGGGATTCAAAATATGGTCATAACTTTTGAGAAGCGATAATTAAAGAAAAGACAAGCTTTTCAAGTAAAGGGTATCTGGTTTCTGCACCAGTTAGGGACTTACTTACGTAATAGACTGGAAATTGTCCTTCGTCGTCTTCCCTAGTTAACACGATGCTGACTACATGCTCTGAGACTGCTAGGTACAATTGCAATTCTTTTTCATTTTTGGGTTTTGATAATAGAGGTGGCTCGACAAGGTACTACTTTAATTTTCGAAGGGCTTCCTCATATTGGTTTGTCCATTCGAACTTTTTGTTCTTTCGCAACGTCTCATAGAATAACCTGCACTTGTCAGAGATTTGGAAATAAAAATGATTTAAGGCCGCTATGCGTCTTGTCAACTTCTACACGTCCGTGATACTTTTTGGTGATACTAGGTTCAATAGTGCTTTAATCTGCTTCGGGCTTGCTTCTATCCCTCTTTTGGTCACAATATAGTCCACAAACTTTCCTGAAGAAACCCCAAAGGTGTATTTGGATGGGTTGAGTTTCATGTTGTACTTCTTCAATATTTGATATGATTCGACTAAGTGCTTTATATGATCTTTTGTTCTCTTGGATTTTACCAACATGTCATCTATGTATACCTCCAAAGTTTCGCCTAATAGGTCTTGGAACATTTTGTTGACCAGTCTTTGGAACGTTGCCCCTACATTTTTTAATCCGAACGACATGACGAGGTAACAGAATATTCCTCTTTCAGTTATAAAAAAAAGTCTTTTCTTGGTCCTCTTCATGCATTTGAATTTGGTTATACCTGATAGGAGAGATTTCTTACCAAATAAAAACCCCCCCGTTGTAGTATGAGTGGGGGTGTCGAACACGGGGAAGGTACTTCGCACTAGCCTATGCGTGAGCGTCGAACAAGCTAGGTCGGGTGATGGTCGCGAGAGGCGGAGAGAACTAACTAAAACTACACTAAGGAAACAAGAATAAAAGGGACTAGGGTAAGAGATCCACAACTCATACCACCATGAATTATGAATCAATCGAAACTTAGACTTAGGTCGTGGATAAGGGGAGGTCGTTCTATGATCGTACCACTCTTTCGAGCTAGTACGATGACCGGAAAGACATATACAACTCACTTTCATGCAGCGACACATCTAACGAGTCCTAAGCACAAAATCACGAAGACCGGTAACTTTCCCTTGATCGAAGGCCCAACTTTCGTGGTGCTTCCATCAATCGGGCAAAGGAAGTCATCATCCATGTTCACCTTTCGGTCCTTCGGTGGGGATTCTTCAATGAATCCTATGCTAGCTAGACACAAGACTCAACATTACCGAATCCTAAGGTACCGACAAAATCACAACCAAAAGCCAAGAAACAACTAAACCACAATCACGGAGGAATTGAGAAGTTTCACTCAAACCCTAGAAATTAACTACTCAAAATTAATTAATAAAAACATAATTAAAACAAAAACTAAAAACATAATTAAACCGAAAACTATGAACAAAAAAAATTAACAACTAAAACATGGAAAAACATGAACATTACATAAACACCAAAAACTACCAACTAAACAATATAAACAACTAAATCAACAACAAAATCAAGCCATAAACAACTAAATTAAAACAACATAAACATGAGAATCTAAAGCATTACTAACAAGAAACAATGAAGAACTAAGTACATAAAGAAAATAAAAGTAAGTGAAGGAAAGCAAATAAAAATACCTTGAAGAGATTGAAGAACAAGAAGAAGAGAAACTAAGAAACTTGCATAAATTGAAGAACTAAAAGTAAATTACAAGGAAATTGAAGAAGAAAGCAACAAAATCTAACCTAAAACCCTAAGTGAGCCTCTAACATAAGCTGGCTTCTAAAATGAGGGGAGGGGGCTATTTATAGTTCCCCAAAAAATGCACGAAAAATAAGCTAAAACAGATTAAATGATACGAACAGGGCCTTCTCAGCGGGCGCTGGGCATAAGTCAGCGGGCGCTGGGCCTCTCCAGCGGGCGCTGGAGAGGTCTCAGCGGGCGCTGGAGCCAAAAAATGAGCTACTGACTGTTCTGGCCAGTTCAGCGGGCGCTGAATAGGTCTCAGCGGGCGCTGGAAACGTCTCAGCGGCCGCTGGACAGCAAGACAGTCAGTTTTAAAAACATCATAACTCCTTCATTTCTTATCAGAATTTAGCTTATGACCAGGAGTTTCGAAGCTATCGGAACGAGCTTTAACCTCCAACTTGAATCGCCTTAAAATGATAAGTATGTAAAAAGTTATGGCCTTTCAAAGGTGACCTATGCTCCAAAAGTGGTGATTGTGGTCTTGGCTTTATTGCGGAACACTTCCCAAAGCTTCTCGGGACCTCTCACGACCCTTGTCGGCTTTTAAAAATTGATAAAAAACACACAAAATACCTACATGAATGAACGCAAGGCATTAGTAACGCAAAAGTGCTCAATTATTAGCAAAAATGGCAAGAAAAGGCATTATTCAACGAAAACGCGAGTAAGACCTAAACTAAGCTAAAAAGGCCTAAAACTAATAAAACTAAGCCTAAAAACAACAGAAAACAAGTTAAAAGAGTCCAGGAAATCGGTCCTAAAATGGACCTATCAAACTCCCCCAAGTTGCCTTTTGCTTGTCCTCAAGCAAATACAACATGAAAAACTTAAAAATAAAATCCTAACTCACTTTCGTAGGAATCACGGTTGCTTTTAGCGAAAGCAACGAGCCATGTAAACCTCTAAGTCGCCAAAGAGGACGAGTGTGCTCTCGCAAGGGTTTCCCAAGAGTTTAACCCATAACTCTTTCAAAAATAAACCAAGGCAAATGTTCACAAGAAACAAAAGAAAAGAAAAACAAAAATAAAGGAAAATAAAAAGAAAACCAAACAAAACAAAAACAACTAGCTGGACTTGTTAAAGGATCGAGGATCAATGAATGCGAACCTTTCTAAGCACTAACGGAAAACATGCTCAAAGATGTCAAGGGTGGATAGTAAAATAAAACATGCTAGATTGGAGAACTAGAGAGGAACATTCCCCTTTTGCTCAACAACCAAGCATCCACATGCTAAGCTAGTGTCGTCTCCACCCATAAAGGTAGCTTCTCATAACTCCACGAAGGAGTCGGAGAAAAAAAAAAAACAAAAAGGAGAAACAATTTAGGCTATCCGACATCTCATCATAGCAAACCGCTCAATATGCTTGAAACATGACTTCCTCAACCGAAAAGGACTCAACTATCTAGGATCGAGAGGGCTTTAAGGTTGTAATGTATGGATAGGGATAGGATAGGAATCAATTTGGCTTGTGGTGCTCAAAACCTAAATAGTGAAGCAAATAAGTACAAATGAGCATCAAATAGCAAACGAACTCCGCAAATTCGCACACATACACCAAATGTAATACCCCGAAATTTAGGGCCAGAAAATTTCGCGGTTATTAGTTCTATTTATTTATTCTAAGTCCAAAAGGCCCGTTAAATTTGGACTGTTTTTATTTTATTAACCTCTCTTTAAACTCAAATTGGGCCAAGGACCCAATCTTTTCCTCTCTTTTAAAGCTTGGCCAGTTCCCCCTTGTGTTTTTGGGCCAAGTATTATTATCCATTCTATTTAATTTGATTAATTAAATAAATTAATTTAATTAAATAATATTTTAATACCTAAACTATTTCAAACCTAGCCTAAATCCATCCTTTTGCTAGGTCCATTAATCCCCTCTATTTTCCCTTGTTCACGGCAGCCTAGGTTTTTCTCCTAGGGTTTGTTTTGCTCTCTTCCTTCTATATATATGCTTAACAATTGTTATTTGTTCCTAATTTTGCTAAAGCTTTAACTCCAAAAAAATATTCTTTCCTCTTCCCTCACAAAAGCCGAACTACATTCACCCAAAGTGGTGATTTTTTCCTTGGAAATTTAAGCGATTTAAGGTAACTATGCTATTTCGTTTAATTTCGGTACAAGTTAATCACATAGTTAATTAGGATTAAATCATGAAAACGGTTAGGAAAATTAAAGGAATTAGTATCATGTTAAGGTTAAGAATTTTGAACCATGTGATGAATTATTATGAAATTTTCTTGATCATTTTATGTAGTTTCTTGAAATCTTTAATTGTTTAATAATTATTTGTATGAATTTATTTCTTAACCAAATCTTATTATTTCTTGATTAATTTTTCGTGGCAGTTTCCTTATTGTTTGATTATGAATCATGATTTATTTCGTGGCAAAATTCATCCTTTTATTGCTTATAATAATTTAATCTTTCAAACCGGTAAAACTGTCCAGATTTGATTTACGAATTTATTTAGATACTTAATCAATTCGTATGGCTACAAAATTTTAGGTGGAAGTCAGTAATAATGTTTTACAGCTTGTGTTAAATTTTCGTAATTTTTAAAGTTCGTTTGATATGGAAGAAAAATCTGAAACTGAATTCAGCCTAATCTGATTTGTTAGTTATAAAATTCCTTAAAAATAGTAAAAGATGTTATTTTTGGACGAAATTTATGCACGTTAAACCATGAACCTACATCTAGCTCCCATCAAAATTTCCAGATTATTCGAGACCTTTTAATGGTGGTTCTTAATTTAATACTTTAAAATCAGATTGTGTAAAATATGGTGTTTTAAGGATAATTTTAATGTTTATTATAAAGTTCGCTATGATTTATTGGTTATTGAATTTAATTAACTAAAGACGTAAGTTTTGGTATTGTTGTTCATGATTTTCGAGTGGTATAAAATATGAAAGGTAGAATTTTTATCATGTTTTATGCAATTTTTGGTGATAATTATTAATTATTCGAATTATTGTTAATTGAACTGATTTTGTTAATTATTATGTTGATGAATTTATCTAATTAGTAAACTAACCCTAAAATGTCGAGTAGGTTAGTTATTGTTGACCAATTTTAGTTTAATTATTTTGGCTTACAATATTATTGGAACAATTTTGGGAATTAGTATTATTATTATAATTATTAATATTTATACTTAGGGATAAGTTATAATATGAAAGGGTAATAATAATACGATTAAAGGACTTAGCTATTATTATTTATTATTATATTATAGTTAAGGAAGTCGGTAGGGATAAGTTACAATAAGGATAATAAGATATTATTAGGGAAGGAAAGGAAACAGAGTAAAAGGGTAATTATTTGTTTCGATCTCTGGCTAGGAAAGACTTGGTATTTAAGGTGGCCAATATACGTGCCGCACCTCTCTTTCCTGGGACTTCGAACATTTATTCCCGATTACGGTCACCTAGTACTTCTAGTTATAAGAAAGATAATAAGTTAAGATCGCCCCTACGATGACGCAAAGGTCATCAATCGGGTTAATAAGATAGAACGCCCTTTTTGATGATACACGAGTCATCAGATCGGGTTAAGTCGATGCCACTGCCCCATGGGATGAATACACGAGTTCACCCGGGCAGTTCTGGGTCTTAAAATATGTAGTCGTCTAAGTAGTAGTATACGAGCTGCTATTTAGGAGTTATGGCCATAGCTTAGGCTTAGTGGTGCACACGGGATCCACTACGGGCTGAATACACGAGTTCACCCCGGCATGTTTTAGGAAAGTTGTGGTGCACACGGGATCCACAACGAGCTATAATGACCGGTCCGTCAAGAAGTGAAGATAAATGATATGATATGATGAATGATATGATATGAAGTTAAGATAATATAAGGTATATTATGATAATTAAAGTATAAGATTGTATATAGTATAAGTTAAGTATTAGATGTAATGTAATATGGTTGGTATAAGTCTTCCGCTGTGTATGTCTGTATATGTATAACTCTGGTATGTATAAATGTATTTCATATGTATGTTTGTATTGTATACGTATTTAGTACGTATCTCTAACCGTATTTTGCAGGTATTATTATACGTATTGCATACGTATTTTTATATGTATTTTGTACGCATTTTTATACGTACCTTGTATGAACATGTGTATGGAATATTATTTGTTTACATGTATTTTCGTGAGTTATCCTATGCTATTATGTGTTTAGCGGTCCCTTACTTAAACGGGACAACCTAGTTACTCGCCACTGACGGTGGACCCCCCCTCAGTTTCAGGTGACAATGCAGCTGCTTAGAACGGGCTTCCGCTGGATGGGCTTTTGTGTGGATGAGTTTTATAGTTTTACCTTAGCACTTTTAGAGTTTCAATAAGACTTATTTTATTAAATTTCCCAGCATGATGGGAAAGACATTATTCCAGTTTATGTAACTTAAGTTTTTCGTCCTTTGTAGACTTTTGGGATTAATGTTGGATTTTTAAGTTAATAAAAGATGCCATTACTTTGAATATATAAATAAATGTTTAGTTTAATGTTTAAGTAATGATCCGCAAGTCGTTTTCCTTCGTCAAACGACAGCTTAAAAAGTCGGGTCGTTACACCAAAAACCCGCAAGCTTATTAAAAAAAAACTATATGAAAAATGAAAAAAATAAAAATATACATCAAATTAATTTTTTTTTTTTCTTGAACTATTCCTCCCCCCAAGCTTGAATGACACAATTCCCTCATTGTGAAAAGGAAAGGAATAATTGCTTGTTTTTTATTATTTTTTTTTTTTACATGACCTTGCCTTTTTTACAACTTAGGTCGGCTTTTGCTCTAATTCATACAAATTAACACACTTTCGCTTGGGGGAACTCCTTACTTCACAAATTTTCAAAACAAAACATATACGAACCAAGACGCTCCAATTGCTTCACTACACCTAAAGGGTACAAAACAAAACAATGGGAATCAAGGCTTGTAACGTGGCTAGAAGAAAGGAAGGGCCAAGCTCAAAGGGTTTCAAAGGATGAATGTAAAGCAAACACCTAGAAAAGTGAAAAGAAGCAAGATGCTAAAATAAAAAGGAAAATGAAAAAGGAAAAAAATGGAAAATAACTAAGAAATGAACGCCTCCGTCCTCCCCTAGATTAGCTCGGTCACAGTCTCGGAAAGTCATGAATCAAGTTCTTGATCGAGTTATACTATGACAAGGATCCTATTGCCACTCAAACAAAATGATGAAGGCTAGAAAGATTTGACAATTTTCTCACATATGAAGGGTAGTGAATTGCAAATACTACCTCAAGGGCTTCAACTAGCTAGCAAAGCTTTGCCAATCGTACCACAAGCCAAGACATTAGGTTTCATGAACTCCAAAGTTCTGAAACCTAGCATGTAGTATTTGAAAATCAACCCCAACATCTCAAACCATGTGGACCACTAACACTTAGGAAGGAAGGGATTCAAAGTCCAAGAAATTAAGAACCAAGTCCAAACTACAAACAAAACAAAAACACACTTTTCCTTGAAAAGAAAATAAAAGAAAAAGAAGAGGAAAAAGGGAAAATAGAAATAAAAACTAAACAAAAGGAAGGAAAATAAAATCAAGCATGAATGACTCTCAATCAAGCAACCAAGCATCAAACAAATAAATAAATCGAGGCCCAACGCCATCGATATCCAAATGTCCTCAAGGGCTTAAAAGCCAAAAATTGAAAGCCAAACATCCTCGAACAATCATCTGCTCCTAAAACTAATCCTACAACTAAGCACACAAGAAAAATAAAATAAAGGGAGTTTGGAATGATCTCACCAAAACAGGGTATAAAGTAAGCATACAACCTTCGTTTTGCATTTTAGTACCATACATGTCCATGAGAGTTGCTTATTCATTTAACCTGCAAAAAAGAAAGAAAAGAAACCAAACTCCAAAAAAAAAAAAAATTACAAATAAAAGAAAAAGGAAAAACAAAAAGAAGGGCTCGGGTTGCCTCCCAAGAAGCGCTTGTTTAACGTCTTAAGCTTGACAAAGGAGCTGGACACAGGGACTAAGACAGAAGAAAAACTATGTCAAAGTCATCCAGCGGGAACAACCACCCGGGGCTCAGTAAATAGCCCCGCAAAGCTCGCAAGAGCTTGTCAAACACACTGGCACTCAACTCACTAAAAACCACATAAGCGATAGATAAATTAAGCAAAGAAAATAGTTTAAAAACCGGCATCCTATGCTTACGTGGGAGTGAGTGCCCACAGGGAGGTAAATTAAAATAAAAACTACAAAAAGAAAAATCAAATAAAGTAGGGGGAACACCTCCATACACCTCACTTGCCTTGGTTTCTGGAAGAGAAACATGGGAGTCAAGACAAGAGATGATGCCCTCGGATGGAGGTGATATGAGCACGGATGGAAGTGGAGTGGGATGTGAATAGACAAGGCTAAATCCTCCTAAAAAGGGAATAAGAGAAGGTGGTATAACCACATCCTCCACATTAATAATGACCTCGTCAACTTCACTCGACTCAAATAATAAGAAGGCCTCATCCAATATGACATCACATGACGAGACGGAAGGGTCATGATTTTCATCATGACATTGCAATGAAACATCAGCGTCTATGTGAGTCTGGATGGGTTCTACAACAACGAGAGGAGGGGGATCAAAATCATAACTAAAGTCGCAAACAACGGGCTCGACTTGAAGATTATGCGATGAATCATCGGAATTCACACTACCACCTTGTAAAAACTCATCAAGAGCATGCTCTTGCGAGTATTGATGATCAACATCCAAGGTAGGGGTATGAACCGGAAGATGATTGAAGCCATATTCCACAAACAAGTTCGGCTCGTTACTAAAGTCATGTATCCCTTGGGTAGTCATATCCCACTCATAGGTTTCCTTAGCTAGACACTCGAATAAGAGCCAAGCTCTATCCAAGTCTAAAGCTAAGAAATCGCCATAAGAAAGAAATTCTACCAAATTTTTCATCTCATAGTTCAAGCCCTCATACATTATATTACAAATATCCCACTTATCAAAATTATGGTCAGGAGGAAGAGAGCTTCCAATCCTGTCATAATACATCCAAAACGGTTCATGCTCATATTGGGGATCGATCAAAGGAGTGGCCATGAGGCCCAAATATTCACAAAAATAAAGAAAAAGAAAGACCTAGAACCATTCTACTCAACCTAAACTAATGGCATTGCCTTCCCCGGCAACGGCGCCAATTTGATAGGAGGGATTTCTTACCAAATAAAAACCCCCCGCCGTAGTATGAGTGGGCGTGTCGAACACGGGGAAGGTACTTCGCACTAGCCTAGGCGTGAGCGTCGAACAAGCTAGGTCGGGTGATGGTCGCGAGAGGCGGAGAGAACTAACTAAAACTACATTAAGGAAACAAGAATAAAAGGGACTAGGGTAAGAGATCCACAACTCATACCACCATGAATTATGAATCAATCGAAACTTAGACTTAGGTCGTGGATAAGGGGAGGTCGTTCTATGATCGTACCACTCTTTCGAGCTAGTACGATGACCGGAAAGACATATACAACTCACTTTCATGCAGCGACACATCTAACGAGTCCTAAGCACAAAATCACGAAGACCGGTAACTTTCCCTTGATCGAAGGCCCAACTTTCGTGGTGCTTCCATCAATCGGGCAAAGGAAGTCATCACCCACGTTCACCTTTCGGTCCTTTGGTGGGGATTCTTCAATGAATCCTATGCTAGCTAGACATAAGACTCAACATTACCGAATCCTAAGGTACCGACAAAATCACAACCAAAAGCCAAGAAACAACTAAACCACAATCACGGAGGAATTGAGAAGTTTCACTCAAACCCTAGAAATTAACTACTCAAAATTAATTAATAAAAACATAATTAAAACTAAAACTAAAAACATAATTAAACCTAAAACTATGAACAAAAAAAATTAACAACTAAAACATGGAAAAACATGAACATTACATAAACACCAAAAACTACCACCTAAACAATATAAACAACTAAATCAACAACAAAATCAAGCATAAACAACTAAATTAAAACAACATAAACATGAGAATCTAAAGCATTACTAACAAGAAACAATGAAGAACTAAGTACATAAAGCAAATAAAAGCATGTGAAGGAAAGAAAATAAAAATACCTTGAAGAGATTGAAGAACAAGAAGAAGAGAAACTAAGAAACTTGCATAAATTGAAGAACTAAAAGTAAATTCTAAGGAAATTGAAGAAGAAAGCAACAAAATCTAACCTAAAACCCTAAGTGAGCCTCTAACATCAGCTGGCTTCTAAAATGAGGGGAGGGGGCTATTTATAGTTCCCCAAAAAATGCACGAAAAATAAGCTAAAACAGATTAAATGATACGAACAGGGCCTTCTCAGCGGGCGTTGGGCATAAGTCAGCGGGCGCTGGGCCTCTCCAGCGGGCGCTGGAGAGGTCTCAGCGGGCGCTGGAGCCAAAAAAATGAGCTACTGACTGTTCTGGCCAGTTCAGCGGGCGCTTGGAAATATCAGCGGGCGCTGAATAGGTCTCAGCGGGCGCTGGAAACGTCTCAGCGGCCGCTGGACAGCAAGACAGTCAGTTTTAAAAAATCATAACTCCTTCATTTCTTATCAGAATTTAGCTTATGACCAGGCGTTTCGAAGCTATCGGAACGAGCTTTAACCTCTAACTTGAATCGCCGTAAAATGATAAGTATGTAAAAAGTTATGGCCTTTCAAAGTTGACCTATGCTCCAAAAGTGGTGATTGTGGTCTTGGCTTTATTGCGGAACACTTCCCAAAGCTTCTCGGGACCTCTCACGACCCTTGTCGGCTTTTAAGAATTGATCGAAAACACACAAAATACCGACATGAATGAACGCAAGGCATTAGTAACGCAAAAGTGCTCAATTATTAGCAAAAATGGCAAGAAAAGGTATTATTCAACGAAAACGCAAGTAAGACCTAAACTAAGCTAAAAAGGCCTAAAACTAATAAAACTAAGCCTAAAAACAACAGAAAACAAGTTAAAAGAGTCCAGGAAATCGGTCCTAAAATGGACCTATCAATACCCACCCAAGGCATCCATGAAGGATAACAATTCGTGACCTGTTGTTGTGTCAACCATGGCATCTATATGTGGAAATGGGAAAGGGTCTTTGTGTAACACCCCGTATTTTCGGGAATTGAATTTTAGGAATCTAGGTTATATTTCCGGGTGTCCTCAAAATTTAATTTGAAAAACTATAAATAAATTTCCTGTTTTAATTTATAATTGGAAAAGTTTAGGTAATTTATTTTCCGAGAATTTATGATATTAACATTGTTTAAATTTTCCAAATAAATTTATTAAAATTTTGTTAAGGATTAATTGTCAATTTTTTTAAGCCTGAACCAATGCAAATTGAATCAATAATTTAAAAGCCCACTTTTCTCCTTATAATGTCCGACCCTCTAAATAATATTTACTCAAAGTAATTATTTTATCTTAATTCATTTTTAAATTATTCTTTTAATTTTTGATTGGTCGGAATAATTTAATCCGATATTTTATATCTATAAATACCCTTTTTGATCAGAAAATTTTTCCACTTTCTTTTCTCCATATTATTATTTCTTTTACAAAATATCCAAACCCTTTTTCTTCTTTCTTTTCCCTCTTTCATATCCTGGAATCCAAAAGGTTGAATTTTTGTGCATCGATTTGAGGTTACTAGAATTTTCCATTTAAACTTGTATTTAAATAATTGTAGTATAGTCTAGATAATTAAATCAGGGTGTTTAATTATATACGTGTTGATTTATGAATTTAAAAATGCTAGCTTTGATGACTTTTATGGCGCATGGTATGGAGTAAATAAGAGAATTGAATAAATTTTATATTTTTCATGACTTATTTCGTGATGTAAAACCATTAATTTGATGCTTATGATGATTAATATTAATAAAGATATTAAATATGAATATGAATATGATTATTTGTCTTATGTTTGTCCGAATTGTTTGACAATGTTGCACACATAAATTCTTGATGAATTTTTTTGTAGAAGTTAATATCATCATTAAAGGTAATTCATAAGTTATTCCAAGGTTAAATTTGTTCTTAAGGATCTTTAACTAAATATTACCGTTTAATCTGATAATCTGTCCAGTTTGAATGATTGAATTTACTAACCCTGAGGACTGTGTTCAATAGCCTCACAAATTTATTACGATAATAGGAAAATTATAATATGAATTTTGCTAAATTTTCGTAATTTTTGGATGACTTTAACTACCTTATAAAAATCGAATTAGTTGATGATTTAATTAGGATAGAATATGTTTTCGAATTTATTAAAATAGTAAAATCACGTTATAGTGCTACGAAAATATTTATGCGTATCATAAACGGTATTATGTAATTCATGCTAAAAGTTAGTAATTTTTCATATTTATTTACTATCTCAGAAAAATCAGGAAATGCTTTATCTTAAATATGACCGATTAGTTATAAAATCCTTCAAAATAGACTAAAGAATTTATTTCATGAAAAAATTTGGGTGAAACATCAAAGACATGAATATTTAATTACCACAAAAATATCATGAATTTATGATCCCTTTGGATAATTATTTCGTAATTAAAGCGATATGAGAAGATCATGATTAAGAAAGATTATAAAATTTGTTAAAATATATTAACCATATAATAGGCCACGAAAATAATTATTTAAAGAATAATATTGATTATAATAATAAGTTTAGGGATACAGATATGAAGCTTGGTTTAATGTGATGTTTAATAAATTAATTGGGATTGATTTTATGATGATTAATTTAATTTAATTGAATTCTTAAATTCTAAAATAATATTCTTTAATTTATGCATGATGGCCAAATTTTATGATATGTTAAAGTATGAATTTTAATCATGTTTTTGTACAGAATATGGATGTTTAATTATTTCTTGATTTTATTTTAATTATTGTTATGATTATTATTAATATGGAATCGATTTATGATTATTACGTGAATTAAATGCCAAAGCATGAATTTTGGTTTTATTCTTGAGATGTCCGAATATAAAAGGATTAATTATAGTTAAAAAGGAATAATAGAATAATGGTGATTATATGTTGTAGCCTTTAGGAATTATTATTATTATTATTATTATTATATGTTGCTTGTAGTTATTGCCTAAAGGGATAAGACTGATATGACAATAGGATGATAACACTAAAAGGAATTGACAGTAATATTATTAGGGAACCTTGTAGTATAATGATGAATAATAAGGATTAATAATTTATAGTTATGTTTGGCTTAAAAAGATAAGAATAAGTCTTAATAAGAAAAGAATATTTTAAATAAAGATAATAATAATAATAATAATAATAATAATAATAATAATAATAATAATAATAATAAGATAAACATCGAAGGAACGGAAACAGTGTAAGAGGATATTATTTTGTTTCCATCTCTGGTTAGGAAAGGCTTGGTATTTAAAATGGTCAACATACATGCCGCACCTCCCTTTCTTAGGATTTTGACTATTTCAGTTCCGATTACGACCACCTAGTACATACTCTCGATTATGGTGCACTCTACCGGGTTTAAGGAATTGACAGCTGGCTTATGCCGATAAATTGAGAATTGACGGACGGCTAATGCATGCCGATAACTAAGGAAATGACGGCCTGTATGAACTCCAATATAAAATACATAACAAGTTGATAAGAAAAGAAGTATAAGATTATTGGTCTCACGATGGCCATGTCGATAAGAAGATAAGATATGATATGTTATGTGGATTGCTTGTTTTATGTGATAAGATCATAAGATACTTTAATAAAGGTTTTATGAAGTGGACGCCCGTTTAGTGATACACGAGTCGCTAAACCGGATTAAGTCGAGGCCACTTCCCTACTACGGTTGTAATACCCCGTAATTTTGGATAAATATTTTATAATTAATTAATATATTTTATACTACTAAAATTATTTATTTGAATTTTAGACATAAAAGTTCAAGTCAAAATGTTGTTTTAAATTATAAAAACCGAAATTTCATATACATATACGTGATTTTCGTATATTTTAAATAAGCCTTATTTCATAAATTACAATGATCTTATGATTAAGCTGATTTTATTGAAAAAGTATTTTAAGCCCAAATGTTACTTTCTAATTTCTAAAAACCCAAACTAAAACCCAAAAGACCAATTAGCTAGACAAAAAGGGGAAAAAAAAGAAAAAAAAAAAAGGAAAGAAAAAACAAAATTTGATCCAAGCCATTGAATCTCACGGCAAGGAAAAAATATAAAATAAAATAAAATAATTAAATTTATTTCACTTCCTTAATTAAATTTCATGATCACTCCAATATCCCCAACCTCCCTTAATAATATTCTCCTTAGCCTCCAAGCAAAAATCATTCCAAAATATGGCTATTGTAATATATTATGATCACCCTAATATTTTCACTATCTTCAAAACCTACCATATTACACTAACCCTAAACACTATAAATACCCCTCCCATCTCATAACACAAATTGCACCAACTCCACAAATCATCATCCCCCTTCAACTCCAATCTCACAAACATACTCAAAATATTATTTTCTTCTCCCTTCTTTTCCACAAATTATTTCTTCTATTTTAGTAGCTTTTATACCCGATTTAGTTCAGAGCCAATTTTCGGGCACTTATAGTCATTTTTAGCAAATTTCTGTTTCACGACGGATTGTTCCTCTCGAAGAGTTATTGAGGTTAGGCTCAAGAATCAACCAATTAGGACTCATATCGAAGGAGTTATGACCTCTGAAAGTTTCTGCCTATTTTCTAATAAGATTACACCTCATGATTTCCTCTTTTTTTCTCTTGGCTTTCACCACCACCACTATTGGCGGCAGCCACCATGAGCCACATTCAGCCACCCTTGGCCACCTAGCTATGCTCCTCCTCTCCTCTTGTTTCGGTTTTTCTCTTTACCTAAAACTACTATTTTTATTATTACATATTATTATTATTATCATTATTGTTACAGTTTAATAAACAAAATAATTTAATGCTTTTAAAGTATAAAAAAAAAAAAGAAAATTTAAGATATGATTTATGAATATTAAATATAGTTCATGCACATATAGTGAGGCTTGTTATTTATTTATGTGTAGGGTGTTGATTCGCGAATTCTTTTAAGCTTCGTAATAAATTTTGCTTAGTGAAGATCAAGGTACGTTAAGTGGCTAGATACTTTATTAAAGTGTTTACATGATTGCTACGTGCTTATATGATACATGATATAATTTATGATTCAATTAATTTTTGTATTATGTTAATTTAAAGTTTGATGACAAAATTATTTTATATTTTATTATCCTTATATTTTTGTCATGAAATATCTAGATTTTGAAAATAATATTTATGATTTGAATCATTTTATTGTATTTTGAAAATAATGCTTTATGGAAAGATTTGAATCTTATTATATTTTGGAAAATAATATCATAGAAAATATTCTATTAAAAGATTTGGAATAACTAAATATTTTACTGATATTATCATATCATCTTGAAAGATTAAGGAAATAAGGAATTTTGAAAAGTTACAAGTAAGAGTATTTTCTTTATACTCAACTCTTATTATATTAAAAATATTTTGGTGACCCCACAAGCTTTATAAGCTTATTTATTGTTTTGTAATCCCACTATGCGGATTTGGTTGATAAGACTATGGACTTTGTATGACCTAGTCTTTCCTCAAGGATAACCTTTATACAGAAAGATACTAACTTGGGGGGTGTGCACACTTAGAGGAGGAATTTGGGGTATAGGAAAATTTTATTTTCAATATTTGAGTTTTTACATTCAATATTATTGGTTTGGAATATCTTTGGAAAATGAACATCTTGGATAAATAATTGTTGTCATATAATATGACTTGAGTATTTCAAAAGCATGTTTATTAAATAAAGTTTATTTTTACTTATCTTGCATTTTTCGTACTTAGCATATTTTGCTAATCCGTACTTTGTTTTGTTTTTGGCTTGGCCCTACTTATCATTTTGATGAGTAGTTAGGTGATGATAAATGAAGACTTCTACATGTGGCATCAAGGGGAATAAGGGCATCATCCACCTAGCTTAGGATTTACTTCTTTAATGCATTAGTTATTGAAATACAATCTAATTAAGTATTTACTCAATATTAATAAAGTATTTGAATTTTCCGCTGCAAGTTAGTATGGAAGTATTTTAATAGCCTTACGTTATCACGTGGCGGTAATACGCCCAAGTCTATCTCTACGGTATTTTGTATGTATTATCTTGGTATTTCCGTAGAGAGAGATTTGGGGGTGTTACAAAGTGGTATCAGAGCTACATACAAAATACAATTATTATTATCATTATTTTGAAGGCAACTATGTGACTTGTCGTGATTCTTGAAGAGTGGGGCATCGAGAGTACCAATGTCAAAAGAAGAACCATAAGACTTTAAGCTACTACCTTAGCCACCCAAGACTAGTGGACCTTAAGTTGGAACCAATACTAATTATATAGGGAATACATGTAAAGTTCATGTGTTCAGTCATGAGGCCCAATATTTTTGACAATCTGAAGGTCGGTAATATTGATTTATATTTTTTAAAGGTTAATTAAAGTTCAACTAGGTCACACGCACTATTTGCATATCTCGGAAGAAGAAATTGAATTGTTAAAGTATTTGAATTTTCAAATTCATATGCAAATTGTGAATTTTCTTTATGTGTTGAATTTTCACTATCATCAAAACCTACCATATTACACTAACCCTAAACACTATAAATACCCCTCCCATCTCATAACACAAATTGCACCAACTTCACAAATCATCTTCCCCCTTCAACTCCAATCTCACAAACACACTCAAAATATTCTTTTCTTCTCCCTTCTTTTCCACAAATTATTTCTTCTATTTTAGTAGATTTTATACCCAATTTAGTTCAGAGCCAATTTTCGGGCACTTATAGTCATTTTTAGCAAATTTCTGTTTCACGACGAATTGTTCCTCTCGAAAAGTTATTGAGGTTAGGCTCAAGAATCAACCAATTCGGACTCATATAGAAGGAGTTATGACCTCTGAAAGTTTCTGCCTATTTTCTAATAAGATTACACCTCATGATTTCCTCTTTTTTTCTCTTGGCTTTCACCACCACCACTATTGGCGGCAGCCACCATGAGCCACATCCAGCCACCCTTGGCCACCTAGCTATCCTCCTCCTCTCCTCTTGTTTCGGTTTTTCTCTTTACCTAAAACTACTATTTTTATTATTACATATTATTATTATTATCATTATTGTTACGGTTTAATAAACAAAATAATTTAATGCTTTTAAAGTATAAAAAAAAAAAAAAATTTAAGATATGATTTATGAAAATTAAATATAGTTCATGCACATATAGTGAGTCTTGTTATTTATTTATGTGTAGGGTGTTGATTCGCGATTTCTTTTAAGCTTCATAATCAATTTTGCTTAGTGAAGATCAAGGTACGTTAAGTGGCTAGATACTTTATTAAAGTGTTTACATGATTGCTACGTGCTTATATGATACATGATATAATTTATGATTCAATTAATTTTTGTATTATGTTAATTTAAAGTTTGATGACAAAATTATTTTATATTTTATTATCCTTATATTTTTGTCATGAAATTTCTAGATTTTGAAAATAATATTTATGATTTGAACCATCTTATTGTATTTTGAAAATAATGCTTTATGGAAAGATTTGAATCTTATTATATTTTGGAAAATAATATCATAGAAAATATTCTATTAAAAGATTTGGAATAACTAAATATTTTACTGATATTATCATATGATCTTGAAAGATTAAGGAAATAAGGAATTTTGAAAAGTTACAAGTAAGAGTATTTTCTTTATACTCAACTCTTATTATATTAAAAATATTTTGGTGACCCCACAAGCTTTATAAGCTTATTTATTGTTTTGTAATCCCACTATGTGGATTTGGTTGATAAGACTATGGACTTTGTATGACCTAGTCTTTCCTCAAGGATAGCCTTTATACAGAAAGATACTAACTTGGGGGGTGTGCACACTTAGAGGAGGAATTTGGGGTATAGGAAAATTTTATTTTCAATATTTGAGTTTTTACATTCAATATTATTGGTTTGGAATATCTTTGGAAAATGAACATCTTGGATAAATAATTGCTGTCATATAATATGACTTGAGTATTTCAAAAGCATGTTTATTAAATAAAGTTTATTTTTACTTATCTTGCATTTTTCGTACTTAGCATATTTTGTTAATCCGTACTTTGTTTTGTTTTTGGCTTGGCCCTACTTATCATTTTGATGAGTAGTTAGGTGATGATAAATGAAGACTTCTACATGTGGCATCAAGGGGAATAAGGGCATCATCCACCTAGCTTAGGATTTACTTCTGTAATGCATTAGTTATTGAAATACAATTTATTAATTAAGTATTTACTCAATATTAATAAAGTATTTGAATTTTCCGCTGCAAGTTAGTATGGAAGTATTTTAATAGCCTTACGTTATCACGTGGCGGTAATACGCCCAAGTCTATCTCTACGGTATTTTGTATGTATTATCTTGGTATTTCCGTAGAGGGAGATTTGGGGGTGTTACAACGGTCACTAGGTAATTCTGGATCCTAGAATATGTTGTCGTCCGGGTTAGTAGTACATGGGCTGCTATAGGAGTGAGGGCCCCACTTAGACATAATCCTTGCAAAGGAGGGTTACGGGTAGGATACGGGTTCTACCTGGCATGTTCTGGGAAAGTTGGGATGTACACGGGCATCCTTACGAGCAATAGTGACCGGTCCACGGATTAAGCAATGATAATAATTAAGTTACGAATAAGAATATGGTAGACTTTAGGTAAAATTGTCAAAAGATTAGAAGTCTTAAGTTATTAATTGGATTAAATGATTGCTAAGTTCCGCTGCATAAGTTTGTCGTATGTTGGTTGGATAATGCATGTATAAATGTTTGTTCCGCTGCGTGTTGTTGATTTCTTGTGATTAATCTATGAATGTATGTTATGAATACTTTTGCAGCGTTGGATGCCAGGTATGTATTCTAATATGATTTATTACGTGTATGTTTAGTGACTCTGTTTGATTGTTTGAATTATGCTTCGATTATTTGAATCCAGTTTTAGGTGGGACAACCTAGTTACTCTCCACTGACGGTGGACCCAATTTTTTAGGTGATCGAGTTGAGTAGTTGGAACGTGGGCCTGGATGTGCGTGTGAGCTTAGGACATCCCACTCGTTTCTTTCATTTACTTTTGTATTAGAGTCTCGACAACCATTATATAAGGTTAAGATTTATTTACTAATGTATATTTTAGACTTAGAATTGTTCTTTAACTAAATTATGATATATTTCTAGTTGAGTGTGTCATATGGTATCAATCTGTCTTGACGTTAATTCCTCTAACGCCGCCCCCAAAGGACGGGTCGTTACACTTTGGGGCAGGCTTTGTTTACATCCGTTAAGTCGACATATACTCTCCACTTGTCGTTCTTCTTAGGAACCATGACTACGTTAGACAACCAGTCTGGATATTTGACTTCCCTTACCTTCCCTATTTCAAGTAACCTCTGGACTTCTTCATTGACGATCTTATTCCTTTCTGGGGCAAATTTACGTCGCTTTTGCTTGATTGGCTTGTAGGAGGGATTGACATTCAACTTATGGGTCATGATACTTGGATCTATGCCTACCATGTCCTCATGGCTCAACGCAAAGCGTTCAATATTGTTAGCTAAAAATTCAATTAGTAAAGTATGTACCTGGGCAGGTAGGACTTTCCCCACCTTGACGGTCTTCGCTGGTTGGTCGGGGTCTAAGACTACGTCTTCTGTGTCGAGTTCGTCGATCGAGACGGTGCTTTGACCCTGACCATAATGCTGTAATTGCTACGCTGTATTTCCTTTTGACTTGCTTGGCTTGAGTGCCTCTTTGTAGCAATCGTGGGTTATTCGTTGGTCCCCTCTGATCTCTTGGACTCCCCATTTCGTGGGAAACTTTAGACTTTGGAGTAGCGTTGATGGCAGTGCTCCCATCTTATGGATCCATGGCGTACCTACAATTATTTTATAAGCAGACAAATCATTCATTACATCAAATTTTACCTGGAGGTTGACCCCTTTGACGTACATCGGGAGATAAATTATTCCAATAGTCTGCTTTGTCTCTCCACTGAATCCGACGAGAGTCGTTGTTTTGTTGGTGACGTCTTCCTCAGTTAATCCCATATCTTCCAATGTTTTGAGAGTTATGATGTTAGCGCAACTTCCATTGTCGACCAGGACCCTGCGAACGTACAAGACAATTACCTACGGTTAGAGAGATTACTAATCCGTCGTGATGTTCACTTACCTCATCAGGTTCGTCGAAGGTGATAGGTTCCATGCCTGCTCGTTCCTACTTCCTCTTTGCGTAAACCTCTGTTTCGTCTTTACGCTCTCTAGCTTGTCTTTTCACTGCTGAATAAGTCAACCCACATATCGGGGATCCTCCTGTCATGAAGTTGATGACTTTTGTTTGTGCTGGCGACCTGGGGGTCCATCTTGCTTTTCTTTCACCGCTTCCTTTCTAGTCATGAAGAGATCTTTCAAGTATCCTTTTGTTAGCAAATATGCTAACTCGCTACGAAGTGCTATGCACTCCTCAGTGGTATGTCCTGCATCAGAGTGGAAATCACACCATTTGCTATTGTCTTTCAAGTACGAGGGTTTCTCTGACTTCTTAGGCCATTTGACTTTTTCCCCTAGTTTATCTAACTAGTTCAATAACCAAGTCGTGTCAATTGAAAAACAATACTCGTTGATTCTCGGGGGTAAGGCAGACTCATCTTGCCATTATGTGGAGTTGATCCTCCTGCTGAACCCTTCAGGACGGTTATATGGTTTTGGTCTATTTTCTCGCCTTCTTACTAGAAGTGGTCTCCTTTGGCTGTCGCTATCCTTTTTGGTCGCTGCTTCGTCTTCTTCCAAACGAACATACGCCAGTGTTTTGGCTTGAACATCCTCAAATGTCGTGTGGTGGTACTTCGTCAATTCCCTGTATATATTAGATTTGTTGGGGAGTCCCTTTCTGAAGGCTTCTATGATGGTAGGAACATTTGGATTCGTAACTTCCATCTTCTCCTCAATGAAACGTGTCAGGTAAGCTTTCAATGATTCCCCTGGTTTCTAGACGATTCTATACAAATCTCCTGATTGATTTCTCATTTTCTTTCTTGTGGTGAACTAGATGTTGAATAGATCGACCATTCCTGCAAAAGATGAGATTTGTTCGTTAGGCAAGTTAATAAACCAAGTTAGGGCTGGACCTATCAGTGTAGCTCTGAATCCTTTGCAGAAGACGGCTTCTTTTATTTCTTTAAGTATTGGGACCGTCATCATCCTCTGTTTATACTGGTTGATATGGTCCGTCGGATCTCCTATTCCATCATACAACTTCATAGACGGTTGATCGGTCCCTTCGGCGTCGTTAATTCCTAATGAGTCGGAATCAAGAATAAAAACCCAAATTCCTAACTAACCTAAAAGGGTAGTATAATGGAGTAAGGGGTTGAATCCACAGGGAGGTAGGTGAGTGAGAATTGTCTTTAAAGTTATATTCACCTAATGAGGGTCTATTTTTTGGGATTTTTTTGAAGATTGAAAAATTAAGAAATTCAACTAATAAATAAATAAAATAAAACTAACTTTATTAAAGACAAGTAAAGTCACTAAAAACTATAATAAAGCATTAAAACTAGCGCTAGGGAGAGGGGGAAACTTGGATTAATGCAATTTCAATCAAACGATCATGGAAATCAAAGTATTGGCTCATAAAAGGGTGATTTGCACTACATTGGGAAGCCACTCTCGCACACTTCCTAAATTCATCCAAATCGTCAATCATCAAGAAGTCACTCTCGTACACTCCTATAGTCCGACTACCCAACCCCGCCGTGGTGGTCGTGGTCAATCCTAGTCTAGTTATCCGCTACACACGAGCTCGCTCTTGCACAACTCATGAATAGCTCAATATTCAAGCATGAAGTTAGCTATTCTTCAAACCTTACTCATCAAAACCTAGACTAATCAACATTCATAACCCAACTACAATGAAAATCCAACAATCATCCAATTTCAATCACAAATCCAAATTATCCTCCTTCCCTAGCTACTAATCTAACCTAAGAATGAAAAAATCATGAAAGAAATAATAGAGAAACAAGAAATTGAAAGAAACAACAATAAAAAGGCTACAACTAATAAACATTAATAAAAAAACTAAAATCTAAACACTAAATAACCAATAACATGATAAAAACATTAAATCTCTAAAACTACAACTAAAAATTATGAAAGAACAAATTTTCTAATCTAACAACTACTAAAAACATCAAACTAATTGATTAAACATGAGATAAAACTACACTAACAAAGCATAAATTCACGAATAATAGAAGCAAGGAAAGTAATAAAATGAAGAAGGAAAGGATAAATTACCAAATAATGGATGCTTAAATTAATTAAAGAGAGTGCTTGAACAAAATGAAGAGAGAATATAATAAACCCTAAACTAATGCTAAACTAAACTAAAACTAAAAATCAGAAATTTTGGAGAGAGAAAATAACAATGGAGATGGGAGCCCCTTCTAAAACCTAAGAGGGTATTTATAGTAAGAGAGTACGAGAGGGTTAAGTTTGTAATAAGAGAAATCAGAAAATAAGAAAAAAAAGAAAAAAAAAAGGAAAAATTAAATAAATAAAAATAAAAATCCTAAATCTACCCAGCAAAACACACGAAGACCCCCCCCCCCCAATTCCCTTGCCATTTATCACACAAAAATCATCACCATCATCATCTTCGATTCATCATCATCAAGCCAACATCATCATTCATGCTCCTAATCGTAGCTCATCTTTAACGCAGAACAGGGGAGAACGGAGGAGCTCGGAGCGCAGGGCTGTGCATGGACAAGTGCAAGAAGACCAACAGCACATGACAACTAATTTAAAGGGCCCAATTTAACAGTGGGTGTCTAATTTTTTTTATTAAAAAAAAAAATCAAATCAGTTTTTCCATCTGTTCTTTTTGCACTAAAGTTACCTTTTGTCTTTTCACCTTCCAATTTCCAATCAAAAATCCTCCAATTCACGTCTATTTTTAGTGCTTATTTTCTTTTCCAATTTTTCCTTTGAATGATTATTATGTATCTATGTCTTCTTTCATTTTCTCAACTAAAGTTGTTTCTTTTTAATTTAATTTCCTTTTTTTTTTTAAAAATTTAATTTCAAAGTTGTTTCTAATATGAGACTACTTTATTTTTTTAAGAAAAAGTGTATTATATGATATTGCTTTGAAATAAAATTAGAATATCATAAAAAAAATCCGATTAATGGGCCTATTTTAAAGATTTGAACAGGGCCCGAATTTCCACGACACGGCCCTGTCGGAGCGGATGCTCCATGTCGCCGGAGCGGGCGCTCCAAACCCACGTATAATCTTGCAATTTCAAGCTCCATTAGAGGGGATACTCCAAAATTCAGAGTGGGCGCTCCAAACTCACGACATTTGGACATATAATTGCAATTGAATTGGAGCGGGCGCTCCAAATTCAGAGCGGACGCATTGAAGTCGTATTTTTTTCATATGAAGTTCGAATTTGGGTGGATCATGGAG
The DNA here is from genome assembly GCA_951394345.1 of Salicornia ramosissima. Taxonomy (NCBI): domain Eukaryota; kingdom Viridiplantae; phylum Streptophyta; class Magnoliopsida; order Caryophyllales; family Amaranthaceae; genus Salicornia; species Salicornia ramosissima. The sequence continues at coordinate 35,201,082 of OX596237.1, read as the reverse complement.
GCTTAAATTGGGGTGCCGGTGTGGCTATAGTGGTGGGTGTTTGGGTGAATTTTTTAGTGGTGATTTGGGGCTTTTCTATGGTGGTTTGGGCGGTGGTTTTGGTGGCTGATTTGGGTTGAGTTGCGGCTGGAATTGCAGCTCCTTTGGGGCTCGAATCGGGGCTGTAGTAGGTGGCTGGTGGTTGCGGCTCGGCTGCTGGTGATTCAGGGTGATGTTACTCGGTGATGTTGTGATGGTGGAGATAGCTGGTGTCGAGTTGCTTGCTGCTGCCGTGAAGAAGAAAGTGAGGTAGAGCTCCTGTACTTTGATGTTTCGACACGGAACGTAGTAGAGGTCGGGGGATCGAGGCTTGGGAGCAACAATTGTGAATTTGTGATGTTGAATTTGTTGTTTGTTGCACAAGGTCGAGGGTTCGAGCCTTGATTGAAGCAAATTTGTGACAACTCTTTTCCTTTGATGCACATATGATACAAAATTCACCTGAACACAAATACAATCACACAAGTTAAACTCATTCATTAATAATTTCAATTAAGCACAAAAATGAGATTAAACAAGCAACCACATTTATTTAATTAAACTAAGAACCTAAAAATAGCTATTACTACCTAGAACGAACAATAAAAATAATACGAAAAGGTATTAATCGTATTAATTTCATTTATTCGCTAAAATAGGACTACAATAGCTAAAACTAACAAAATAACATAAAAACTAAAGAAATAATAAAAATGAGAGAAAATAAAGGAAAATCTAATAAAATTGCATAGAAAATGAACAAAAACCAAGTAGAAAAGTGTGGCAAAAATGAAATTATCAACCGTACTGAAAATTCTTTGAAATTTCCATCATGGCGAGATACGGAGTAAAAGGCGAATCTGCATAGCTATCAAGTGCAGTCTTCTCTAAGGGGGGTGGTAGGCTTGGGATCTTGTACATCATTGCATCTGTGCAAACTGCCTAGATAATTGGGCCAGGTGTGTCACTTCGTTGTTGGTTCGTCCACCTGGAGAGAGTATATCAGAGTTAGTAGTGTTTGAATATGTTGTTCCCTACATGGGTGGTTTCTTCAAACCCTGTTCCAAAATTTATGGGGAAAGTTGGAGGAGTTTCCCATTGATACTGATCAGTCGGCCATGTGGCCATTATTGGTGTGAACGTCTTCCTTGGTGGGGGACGGGTCGGTGGTTAAGATGTCGCCACCGAGAACGGGACTCGAGGTGTCGATCTTGCTGCAAGCGTCGACAGGTTTGAAATCCCCGTGAACGTTACCCTAGGTGTTGGAGCTCCTGTGGGAAGTCCTGTCCTACGAGATGACATCCCAGAGATGCTTGGCACGGCTGCTGCTCCCTGGTTTGGATTCGCCGTGACGTTTCCTTGGGAGTTGGTCGACGACATGGCGGGGACTGTAACCAACGAGGTCGGCGTGTACCACGAGGGGTATATCACCGAGGGAAACATCTCTTCCAGTGTTGGGGAGGGTCTATTATATTGCGACGAGGTCTCCGGCCTGGACGATCCATGCCCGGTCGTGCTACTAAGCCTAGGCGTTCCCAGGGTTAACCTGGTGTGGTCCGCGCCTGGTTTATCGTCATCGACATTGATTGGGGGTGATACTTCCCCCATGTCCAATTGAGTTACGTTCCTTCCCAAGTCATTCCTCCAATCGTTCCTGACATTAGTGGTTATCGAAATGGCCGAGGAGACTTGGCATCTAAGGACGTCATTTTCCCTTTGTAATAGGGCAATTTTCTTGTTAATGGATCCATTTATGGAGGATATGTGCCTTTCCATAAGCCTTTTTAGATCGTCCATGGTGGGAATATGTCCGCCTCACATGTCGAGTCTCCTATGCTCTTTTTAGAATTTTTTGTGTGCTTTTTTGTGGGATTTTTAGATTTCGATCCCCATGGTCGGCACCAAAATGTTCGAGCCAAAATTCGATCAACTCGAACCTTCAATTTGCTTCGACTTTTTGTATTAATCGAATGAAAAATGGTCTTATGAATTACTTTGCAAAATGATTTAAAGAGAAATAAAGATGACAGAATAAGAAAGCACAATAATATAGCAGTTGTATTACTGATTAAAGATATAAATATACACAATACAACGTTTATTCCTATTTATAACAAACTCCCACACCCAACTCACTAGAAACTAGCCCAAAAATAGGCCCCTAACCAACCACTTCCCATGACTCAACTCTCCCTAAAAGTATGGATGACTAAGCAGATCCGGTCAAACAAATAAACTACCCTCTTCTAGATTCTTCTAAACGAGCTCAGCACCCCCTTCCAACTAGGCCCAATGCAATCTTCAACTCGTCCAATTGCTTCACAAACCCGAGGGTCCAACAAGCATTAGCCACCCATCCCACAACCCTCATTGTGGAAAAGTTTTGATTGCCTGACAAATCACTCACAGAGATATGGGGATCACTAGAAAGTTCAAGTTCTTTAATGTAATCTTCAAGAAGGATGGTGTTTAATTGGGATGTTTTGCTCAGGCTCATACATGGAGTCCATTGAGGGAATTTCAACCATAAATAGTTTAGGCTCTTTAAAGGGACATTTGTGATTTCTTTCCCATATTTGTTCACAATAGTAACATAACCCTGGGCAATTTTTTGTGCTTTAATGTTAGCTGGGATAAATGGAAACTGCTTGGGGTTGTATTTTACTATGGCTGACTGGGGTAATTTTGTGGTGGTGTTAGAAGAAGAGGTGGTTTATTGGAATTTGGGGGTAAAGTCTGTAATGGTTTAGGGTTATAAACAACTTGGTTAGTTGGTTTATAAAATTTGGTTAGGGTGTTGGTGGATTGGTGTTGCTCTTGGAGCCTGGCATGTTCAATGGCTTCTGAAATGTTGTGGGGTTTGAAAGATTTTACCATAGATTTGATATTAGGTTTTAACCTTCCAAGAAAACTGTAATACCCCCAATTTTGGGACTATTTTAAATTTTATTTAATTAATTAAATATTTAATTAATTATTTATTTAGTTAATTATTATTTAATTAATTATTATTTAATTAATTATTATTTAATTAATTACTATTCTAGTGCTATAGTAAGGTTGCTCATCAATCTGGACCCAATCCAATTGCTTTGCTCAGCTAAAACCAAAGCCCAATTCATTCCAAACCACACTCCCAACCACGGCCCTCCTCCTTTATTTCTTTAATTGACTAACTCAATTTAATTACCAAAATTATTAATCTATATCTATAGTTGACCTTACCCAAAAATCATGTTTTTATCCTAACTCATTACTAAGATTTAGGAGAAGGAAAAACTCTTCTTTGCTTATTAACCACACGACTAACACAATCAAAAGAACAACTTGCTACAATATTTCTCCTTCTCTCAAAATCAAATCCCAAAATTATCTAAAAATCTCTATTGCTTCTTCAACCAAGAATTGAAGCAAGAGAAGCAAAAGAAGCCAAGAAAACCATGCCTTGCTCCTTGAAGTTCGAACCTCATTCCATCAACATTAGGTAATTAGATTGCTTTATTTAATTAGTATAATAGATTTAGTTATATAATTATCTAGACTAGGTTTAGAACTATGTAGAATTGCTTAGAATCAAGAGTATTGAATTTCGAATCGCATATTATTAATTTAGCCATGTATGTCGAGTGTCATAATAATTTTCCATGATTGTTTGATAATTTTATTTCATGCTTTATCATATTTTAGGACCGCAACTTATAGTTTTAAAAAAAAATTCACTTAATTAACACTGCTAGCAGATGCACGCATATTTAGTGTTTTAAAAAAATTTAATTCACTTATTCAAACACATTACAACTCTTGTCAAATAAAACACAACTCTTGGATTCTCAAAAAAAAAAATCATGAACCACAACCCTAGCACCGCACTGAACTGCGTGAACCAGGCCACCGCACCGCCGGCCGTTCCACCACCGCCACTACCTCCAGTTCGGATTGCAGCAACCCAGGCCACGTACTGTACCTCTAATCCAGCCTTGCGAACTGCACCACAACTCGAACTTCGAACTGCGCCGAACCACGCACAACAACAAGCCACACTGCATCACAACCCGCTCCAACCGCAACCATCTCAACCACCGCAGCCAACGACATCTCTGGCCCCAACCTCCAATAGCAACTCTCTTTATATTAAGGTTCAATTCTGTTTTTATTTATTTTAATCAAATTGTTAATTATTGTTGTTGATTGTTCAACTAGTTTCAATCATTGGTTGTTATTGTTGATTTGTGGTTGAATTTAGTGTGAAATGCTTTAGATTTAGTCTTATTATGTTGTTTATGTGAAAAATCATAATAGTAGTTTATGCCTACAAGATGTTTGTTAAAATGCTTCAATGATAATTGATATATTATTAGTTTATTTTGTATGAGGAAGAAATAAAATACTTAGAAGAGATTATTGCCAAAATGCTTGAATGATATTTGATTTTATATGTTTGAAGTTTATAATGTGCATAATCATGGTTAATGCTAATTAGGTTAATTAAGAGTATAATTAGTCTATTATAATAATGATTAGACAAATTAGAAGAGTAATTACCATAGCAGTAGAATAATAATAAAAGCCCGATCTAATAATGTGCAATAAGTTTAAATTAAGTCTTATTAAGATTATGTTCAATTTACCTTATATCTTCTTATTAGGATTTAAAACAAGTTTAGATAAGCATACTCATACATGGGTTAGCAAGGGCGACATTACTGAATTCCTTACTCGAGCAATGTTGAATGTATCTGTATTACAAGCTTTTATGAGGTGATATACTTTATTATATGTTTATTATTTTTATGTTTAATTTTATAATTACTATCTAACTTATTTGAATTGTATGTTACGAGTTCAGTAAATTTTATAATGATTTGATTCAAAGAAAATGTGCTGCGAAAATAGGATGGCTTTGTCCACAAGAGATTAGTGCTTCACATTTTATGCAAAATCCTCTTGAAGTGAAGCATTACATTGAAGAAAGTTTCAATGAAGCAAACAAAGCTTAACACAATTTTATTATTGTGCCATATCTTCAAAAGTATGTATTAACTAGTTTACATATTTTGCATTTCGTAAAATTCATGATTATTCGTAACTACAATTTGTAATTGCAGTGTGCATTGGTTGCTTCTAGTTCTAGAACCATCTACTAACACCGTTTATCAATTTGATTCCCTGCGTCAAGAACCACCGCGGGAACTAATAATCAAAACAAATATAAATGGGTACATTACTTTATTTAACCTTGTTTTAATTTTTTATACTCTAGTTTTAATTAACATATATATTCATGATTAATAAGCAACATATATATTTGACCATGTGAAATTATAGTATGATGAAGAAAATGAGTGGAAGAAGAGGACTTAGTAGAACCTCGCTTCCTGAATGGAAATCTGTCAAGGTAATTGATTTCGAATAAATTTGTGTATTTAAATTTAATTTTATTTTTATTCCATATATATAGTTTTTAGTAGTACGTAGCATATTAACAATATAATTAATTTTGTTGCATGTTATTTCGTGATTAGTGTGCACAACAAAAGACTGGTCTTGATAGTGGCTATTATGTGATGATATTTATGCACGACATAGTCTCTACTTGCACAGAAGTAAATGATTTGGAGAAGGTACGTAAACTTTTATTTTTAACTAGACCAAGATAGGATTTCTTGCTTGTTATTCTTGAAAAATTCGAGCATCATGAGGAATAAAAAGATTTGATTTTTATTGTTTAATTGATATAAAAACTAGCTTCTGAGTATGTTCTTGAAATTTTTCTATGATTAATGGATTAAGGCTTATAACTTGAGTTTATGATTAAAGTTATTTATTGGATGAATTATTGTTGTTTTATCACGTTGGAGGCCGTGTATACAGGTCGTGTAATGGGTAAGATTTCGAAGTCTGAATTTGTATTTATAACTGATTTATATTATTGAATTATGATTATTGCATGACTTTGTGTTTGAACTTGTCGGATCGAATAATGGTATAGTATGATGAATTTCGAAGGTTGTTGTCAATTGGTTGTGCGTTTCGAGTATGAGTCTAGAATTTCGAGTCATTAAAGTCAAACTAGAATTGAATAAAAGTCAAGTCTTGTTATTGAAAGTCAAATTGTGAACTAGAAAGTTGAACTTAAAAAGATAATAAACTATGAAGTGACCGCCTATTTAGTGGCTAAAGTGCCATGAACATAGGTATAGTCGAAGCCACTGCCCCTTCTGCGGTTTTGGGGCAGTTCTGGATCCCAATGGTCGGGATGTAGAGCAAAAGTGGTTGACCCGGCATGAGACAAGGAAAGATGGGGAAGAGTTAAGGTTTCCCCTACGAGCATATGACTGTGTCACGGATTAGCACTTGAATTGAACTGGAACTTGAAAGTTATTAATGGAGTCTAGAAGTCTAGAATTGGATTAAGCTTGTCTTGAGAGTCTTGATTGGATTTTCTATTATGATTTGTTTCCGCTGCGTACTTAAATTTGAATGTGTTTGAATGACTTTTCCTGTTGACTTGTTTGACTGTTCTGTTATTCTATTCTAATTATTATGTTTCTAATTGTGTTCTACTGATTATGTAGAACAATCTAATTACTCCTCACTGATTGTGGACCCCAAAATCCCTTTTACAGGTACGGAGGAAGAATGATTGGGGATACACAAGGGCTGGGTTTGTGAGCAAGCGAGGATCTTAGATTATTTTCATGTCTTTCCTAGCCTTTGTAATAGTATTTTAGTGGACATTACGTAATTTTGAAAATAATAATGAACTATGGATTTTCGATTATTTTGGGCATTATTAATTGGTTTTGTTTATTAATTGAATTAAGTTCAGAGCTTCCGCTATTTTTGATAAACTGGAATTATAACTTAGAATAAATTTTGATTCGTATAGTTGTTTTCATCGAAAACAACGTTGATAAAATACGGGTCGTTACAAAAACTATCAAGCAAATATGAATTAGTCAATCTATGCCCATTTTGCAACATAATAGACCTCAAGTGCTCAAAAGTATCAATGTAGTCCTCTAATGAAGCATGTTGAGTCAAATTATTAAACTGTTCTACTGATGTACTAGCATTCTTAGCCTTGAATCTTGCAGACAAGTCTAGTATGAAATCATCCCGTTTAACATTACTCCTAACAGAAAGGTAACTAGTGACCCAATGTCCAGCTTTATCAACCATGTTAAGAGATACAAGATCTACTTTGCTTTCATCATGAATTTTGCATAATTGAAAGTATCTACTACATTTTTTTATCCATAATCTTTGATTAGTACCATCGAAATTAGGGCAGTCCAATTTGGGGTTCATACCTTGCCTCCTAAGAGGATTGAAATTAGTTAGTGAAACCTCATAATCAGGTTATGGTGTTGCATCCTTCATTTCTTGCAACAGCTTCATCATTGCATCTAACCTGGTATTCTGCTCTTGCATAATCTTGGCCTATTCTTCCACTTTTTTCTCAAGATCTCGAAATTGTTCTTCCATGGTTGCAGACTTTCTGGCCTGGTTTGAGGAGCCAGAATGGTGCATCCAACAACAATTTGGAAGTGGGCTAATATCAAACACTTGGTGTTCACAAAGAAAGAAAATGGATGATCAAGAATTGATTGGGGTGTTAAAGTGTTTTTAATGGCGGAATTAAGTGAGTAGCTCTGATACCAATGTTGTGGTGCAAACCACAATTCTTGCAACACACTAGAAACAGGACAGAAAAGGGGATAAAAATAGAAGAAGAAAAGGAAAGAAGAGAGGAAGAGAAAATAAGAAAGATTTTATTATTTCAAATCATGATTATACAATGGTGATGTTATATGTATTTATAGAAGAATGATCACTCTTTGATCAATTGACAACAATTAACAATACAGCTAACAAACTACACCTAATTTTAACTAACTTTTAATCGAAAAAATGGCGCGAAAATTAGTTAAAGCCAATTAAATGAAATTGAGCTAATTATATGGAAATTAAGCTTAAATGACTAATTAGCTTAATATACCATAACAGGTGCTAGCTGGGTGGTCGACGGCAGGACAATCACCAGTCAAAGATGGTCATGCGTGAGAGTTAGAGAGACGGAAACCTAATCCCCAATTTGATTTTAGATGTAAAAACCCTAATCCCCAATCTCCTCAATCTGCTATATTTCTCACATTTTTTTCCCTTTTACTTTTGGTTTAGGCCTACAAAGGTTGGGCCTTTCTTTCACTTCTTTGAGAGAATGGTTTTTGTAGGTTTTTAATATTTTTTAGTAAATAAATGTAAATTGTCATGTGTATAGTAAATAAATGTTAATTGTCATGCATATATTGTTAATAGCTTTTATTTGTCGCCTCTAAATTAATAATATAATAGACGACGTGTAAAGTTTATGCATCGTCTATTAAAATATGGGACGCAATTAGGATAACAGAATAGCTTATTGAAAAAATATATATGATTAATTTGATTTATTTACAATATGCGTCGCTTCTTATTTAACTAGGCGATGTGTATGCCTGCAACTTTTTGTATCGCCTCAAATTTAGAAGCGATGCGCAAGGTTTATGCATCCTACTTTATATTTAGTTTGATGCATAAGGTTTATGCATCCAATTTCATGAAGCAGGTGATGAGTATGCTTACACTTTATGCATCGCGCATGATTTAATAGGTGACGCATAAAGTTTGTGTTCCATTTTATATCACAGGCGACACATAAACTAGATTTTATAAAATATTAAAAAAAAAAAAATCTGCTTTTTGTGTCGCTTGTTTCATAAATAGACGATGCAATGAGTTTATGTGTCGCCTATTAAAAGAGGAGACCCAATAGCTTATTTTTATAGTAGTGTATCAATAAGTCTCAATGGAAAACACTAGCTCAAGTCGATGTGTACTTACGTCAACCATGTTTTTCTCATGGACAATTGTATGTAGCTTTGTCACGGGCAGAAATGGTATCCAAAATCAGAGTACTCTGAAATGGATGATGACAACAATTCTTCAAATTGCACCACAAATGTTATATCATTTGATGTATTACACCGTACAGGCATTGTTCAGGTGTGTTATTTGATATACAGTACATATTGCAATGCATCACATCTTTTTGTATGATCTTTCATTGATATAATTTATGATTTATTTGTGTAGGATCCCTGGTATTCAGCAGAATGTGCTGCTACATCTTCATTGATATAATTCATGTCGCTCTTACTTTGCGATAGAGCTGATCAACATTAGCCCGGCCCGTTGGCCCGGCCCGATCGGCCCGAAAATTTTGCGGGCTTTGGCGTACTTAAAATAGGCATTTTTAGTTCAAAAGCCTGGCCCGGTCCGAAAAGCCCGCGCAAGGCCTGCCAAGCTCGCCTAAAAAAACCGGGCTTTGGACATACTTACTTAGTTAAGGCCCGGCCGGGCCCGAACTTTTGATCATCTCTACTTTGCGATATAACATAACTTATATAGGTTGCTATATATCTACATCTGTTATTTTGACATACTCCATCAATACTTACCTATGTAGTCTTGCTCTTTTGCACTTTTCTTGCTAAATAGTTTCTTAATATGTTGTTAAGTTATAGGTTCATCTTGCTTTGAAAACTTATAAATTCATCTCAGCTTCACAATCCTAATATATATCTTAATAATAATGCTACTATGCTACTAATATTATATAGTTAATAGTGACTAAAGTAACTATACTAAGATGCTGCATTGTTAATTGATTTTGGTTGGCATGATATGATAGTGTAAATAGTGTAGCAGTTCATATGTAGACACTTATTAGGTATAATTTATATAACGACTTATAAATTTACAAGTTGATAGGCTGTTTTGAAATCTAGTACGGGTTTATTATACTGTTAAATTTGAAGTGTCCTCACCTAGATTTTCTAATCAAAGAATATAAATTCCAGCAAAACCAAATGAATCTTTAAATAGTATATAATTTGAAGTAGTACTAGATGTTGAAAGATTTAATGTAAGCATCCAAATATAGAAACTCAATTATTTACTTTCTAATACCATATAATAATTGACTATGGGAGTTTAAAAATATGTACTCTATTAGTGCAAACATTATATAATCTGCATTAATTAATCTCCTCTAATATGAAGGTGACTTTCTACCATAGTTAATTAATTATCATACATACTTCATTTATTTATCAACTGCTATGTTTGTATTATTCAGTGCAAAAAGAAAAGAAAAAGAAAAAGAAATTTGGAATTAGGAAAATAACACATTTTACGAATTTATACTGAGGCTTTTAAAAATTATCACAAAAATAAGGACTGGTTTTATAAAGCAAATGAAGGGCTAACTTGACCCAGCGTTCTGAGGCAATCTAGGGTGGCTATCACTGTAAATATCATCATTTAACTACTGATGTTTCCTTCTATTCAAGTTTACCTCTATGTTAAAGATCAGAGACAACTCTCATTTCTTGCCCATTTGCATTTATAGAAAGTTATGTACTCCGTATATATGTTTTCATAGAGATGTCTGCACATAATCCTTTTCAGTGTATGTGGTGCAAAAACCAATGGCTTTACCCTTAGCATTAATTTTACCTCAAGTTATAGCCTAAGAAAACATTAAAAAAAACAAAATAAAAGAGAACTATAATATTAAGCTAAGATTGCCTCTGATTTTTCCTATATATAACAATTTTTCATCATTAAGGATGATTTTCAATGATTCAACTTTGTTTGCATTTTTTACTTTAAAAATCCATGTCTATTTTATAGAATGTTTTCACACAATCCTTTTCAGTGTATGCAAGGCAAGAATCCAGGAATTTTATTGTAGAAATGCAGTAACCTACTTTCTAATGGTATATATATACCATAGAAATTCACAAGCATATAATAATAATTAGAAGTGAGGGTTTTAAAAAGTGTGTTCTATTAGTGAAAACTTAATATAGTGTGCATTAAACTCCCCCGGCCCAATATGAAGATAACTTTTGAGTTGGTATTATTCAGTGCAGAAAAAATGAAATTAGAAAAATAGCACATTTTATTCATTTTTGAGACAAACAATTGCCTACTCCATTGTTTTAAGGCAACCTAACTAGGGTGGCTTCCACTGTAGATGTCATCATCTAACTGCTTTTCTTTGATTATTCAGTTCAGCTTTGTGTCAAAAACAACAGACCACTCTTGTTTCTTGGCTACTTTGATTTTACTAATAAAATTCATGCTTGTTTTTATAAATGTGTCCACACAATCCTTTTTCAGTGTATGAGTGTATGCTATGCAAGAATTCAGTGGTTTTACCCTTTACATTAATTTTACCCACAAGTTACTCCATCCTAATTTAAGTTACAACCAAAAATAATAATAAAGTAAAAACTAAGAGATAAGAAGTATAATAATGAGCTAAGACTGACCCTATATATAACAATTCATATGCTTTAAGACCATTTTTAACAATGTAAAATAAAATGATTCACAAACATTGAATCTTTTTTAGATGCTCTTATCAATGTTTGTGGATTGTTCATTCATGAATAATTCATGAACATGTTTGGTCTTGTTGAACAGCAAATCCAAGAATTCATGAACAAATGTGAAGGGGAGAAAAGAAAAGAAAAAGCTGAAATCCAATCAAAATGCTGTGTTTTGGGAATTATAAAGAAGGAAGGTGCCAAATGCACCGTGTTTTGCTGTTGAAATTTAAAAAAAAAAAAAAAAGCTGAAACATTGGAGCAGTGGCACAGTGGCACGCGTCAGTCTTCTGACTGCAATCTGACGCGGGTCAGAGTGAGGGATGTGCGAAGCGTGGGTTAATTAGGAACGTTGATTATTTTTATTCGTTGCAATTTTTGCAACGGATATATTTCGAAATATATAACTTAAAAAAAAAAATTACCAAAATTCATAATTTTTCATTCTCTATAAATAGACATCAATTTTGCTATATTTTCATCACAAAAAAAAAAAAATCAAACTTTTATTCTATTTTTCTCTCATAAATTTTCTCTAATTCTCCCATTTCTAGCTTAAATTCTCTATTTTTTTCAGGAAAAAAAATTCAAAAATTATGGATCAAAGAAATCCAAATTTCTCTGATAATCAATATGGTAATAATCAAGGGAATTTTCCACCCAATATGGGAAATTTTCATAATTTCCCAATTCATCCAAATTTTCCACCACAAAATATGCAATAACAATTTCCACCATATTTGGTAAATAATCAAGGTTATTTTTACCCAAATCCAAATTTATTTCCACCAAATTTGAGCCAAAATCCTCAAAACATAGGATTCCCACCTCCATTTTATGGGAGTGGCGTTCAGAGCTTTCCCGTTGTTGTCGATACAAATGTAGGTGAAACTATTGAGGCCGGCAACAACACAGATGGTGGTAAGGAGCAAGAAGTCGAGGTTCTCTGTACTCAACAATACCGTAGTCAGGTATTGTCAGAAGATAATGTTATCTTCGAACCAACTGAAGACACAAGTTCGAGGCCGATCATCAGTACGAAGTGGACAAAGGCTGAGAAGGAGGCTATTATCTCAGCATACATGAACACGAGCTTATTCTTGGAACGGGTCAAAAGGGGGGTTCATTTTGGCAGAAGGTTAAAAATCGCTACGATGAAGCACAATTGGCAAACCCCGTACAAATTTCAAGCCGAAGTGTAAGTGCTTTGAGAGGGCTTTGGGGCCGAATGTCGGATCATGTCAGCAAGTGGAATGCGTGTTATGCCAAGGCAGAGGGTAGGAGGAGAAGCGGTCAAAGTGAGGAAGATGTTGTAAGAGAAGCATATCTTATTTATGAGGGTTCTTATAACGGTGCCAATTTCGGGTTTTATAAAGAATGGTTGTTGATGAGAAAATGGCCCAAATATGAAACATGTCTAACTATTGGGTCTATTAAAGTCCAAAGGGGCCGTCCACCGAGCACACAAACGATGGGATATTCCACAAGGAGTAGCGGCAAGAGAACAAGGGACGAGGACGGAGGCTCAACGCCAAATACCCCAACCAGCGAGTTTGTTGGGGATGAGCCTTTGCAGCGTCCAGAAGGTGTGAAGAAGGCTAAGTCAAGGTTGAAGGGCAAGGGTAAGGGGAAGATGGAAATTAAAGAGGCTACTGATGAACTCAATAATTTTAACGAGTCCATCAACCTCTTTAATGATACTTGGTCGAAGGCACAAGCAAACAGCGAGGAAAAAATCCAGTTGGCGAAGGAGAAAGAAGAGAGGAATTGAAGAAAAGACAGATGGAGGTGAACACGTATTGGAAGAAGTACGACATGGTTCAAGGGCTACTCGCAAAAGCATCACGAACAGAATGGGAGGAGCAGTTGTTGGCGGAAGGCGTTGAATATATTACGAACAACAAGATATAGTTCTTGTTAAATGAAGAACATTCGGATGTTATTTGTTTTTAAATCAAGTTTTTATTTAGATTATGTTGTTATTTGTTGTTTCAATCAAGTTGTTGTTGTATTGTAATTTTTAATTTGTCAATAAAGTGCTTTCTGACTCGAATTGACAACACCATGCTCATGAATTTTACTGATTTTGCCATGTGAAACAGATATTGCTTTAACTTGTAATGCATGCCCTATCATTCATTTATGAGTTGAAGTGACAACATTATGGTCATTTTCAGCCATTCCTTATCATTCAGTACAAAATCATTAAGATTTTTACTGATTTTGCCATGTGATATATATATTTCTTTTACTTGTCATGCATGCCCTATCACTCATTTCTGAGTTGAAGTGACAACACACTGCTTGTTTTCATCCATCCGTTTTCATTATGACTTTACAGATATTTTCATCCTTAGGTGTTCATTAATGAGTTGTAGTCTATAAATAATTGATAGGAGGGATTTCTTACCAAATAAAAACCCCCGTCGTAGTATGAGTGGGGGTGTCGAACACGGGGAAGGTACGTTGCACTAATCTAGGCATGAGCGTCGAACAAGCTAGGTCGGGTGATGGTCGCGAGAGGCGGAGAGAACTAACTAAAACTACACTAAGGAAACAAGAATAAAAGGGACTAGGGTAAGAGATCCACAACTCATACCACCATGGATTATGAATCAATCGAACTTAGACTTAGGTCGTGGATAAGGGGAGGTCGTTCTATGATCGTACCACTCTTTCAAGCTAGTACGATGACCGGAGAGACGTATACAACTCACTTTCGTGCAGCGACACATCTAACAAGTCCTAAGCACAAAATCACGAAGACCGGTAACTTTCCCTTGATCGAAGGCCCAACTTTCGTGGTGCTTCCATCAATCGGGCAAAGGAAGTCATCACCCACGTTCACCTTTCGGTCCTTCGGTGGGGATTCTTCAATGAATCCTATGCTAGCTACACACAAGACTCAACATAACCGAATCCTAAGGTACCGACACTATCACAACCAAAGCGAAGAACAACTAAACCACAATCATAGGGGATTTGAGAAGTTTCACCCCAAACCCTAGAAATTAACTACTCAAACATAAATAAATAAAACATAACTAAAAGCATAATTAAATACATAAATTAAACTTAAGGCTAAAAACAACAAAAACAACAACTAAACCCTAGAAAACTAGAAACTAAACAACAATGAAATCAAATTAAACAATTAAACAAACATGAAAATAACAATAAAACTAACTAATTAAACAACAATAACAAACTAAAACTATAAGAAATAACAAAATAAGTACATAAAACAAGTAAGAAAACAAGTAAAGAAAGCTATGAAATTACCTTGAAATGGAGAACAAGAAGAACAAGAGTTATACTACTTGCATAAATTAAGAACAAAATGTAAATTACAAGAAGAATTAAAGAAGAAAACTTAAAATAAAACCTAACCCTAACTAAGAGCCTCTAACATCAGCTGAAAAAACAAAATGGGAAGAGGGGGGTATATATATAACCCCCCAAAAATGTCGAGCAAAACAGCTGAAAAACACTAAACAAAACGAAAAGCAGCGCGTCAGCGGGCGCTGAAAAATGGTCAGCGCCCGCTGACCCTTACTTTCATAGGTCTTCAGGGTCTGCAGACTAAAGTCAGCGGACGCTGAGTTTAGGTCAGCGGCCGCTGCAAGCTTCTTGGGAAGCTACTGCCTCAAAACAGGGGAGGGGGACAGCGGGCGCTGAGTTGGGGTCAGCGGCCGCTGTCTTCTCCTTTGTGATCAAAAGTGCCCTGAAGCTTCATGATCAGCGGGCGCTGAAGGGGCCATCAGCGGGCGCTGAAGCGCCATCAAATGCTACTGCCTCTTTTCGGTCAAAAATTGCCTCGAACCATAATACATCTCAGCGGGCGCTGAGGGGTTTCCAGCGCCCGCTGAGGCCTTTTTAGCCTCAACAATGGCATAGAGGAATTGTGTTTTCCTCGAGGTTCCCGGCTCGCTTCCTCGGGTTCCGAAATTGACTCGGGACCTGCAAAAAGGGAAGAAAACGCAGAAACAAAGAAAAATAGAGGAAATCACATAGAAAAAGGGGAAGGGGACTACAAAAGCGAAACTAAACTAAAAAGACTAAAAATGCTAACAAAAGCTAAATAAAATAAGAAAATAAACTAATAAAAACTAAGAAAATAACTACCAAAATACCACTTATCAATAATGCTCATACCGAACCCTCTAAAAATAACATCCCAAAAACACCCCAAAAATACCCAAAAAAATATCCACAAAATTCCTAACGATGAGCTCCTCAGACTGTAATGAACCTAGTTCCACTGAATCTAGCTCTGATTCAGAGGAGGAAATGCTCGAAGATCAGCTTAAAAAAATCGTTGCAATGGTAAACAAAGTTGCCAACAAATTTGTACCGATAATGAAAAAGGCAATGCAAAAAAAAAGGAAAAGTGTTCCTCGTGTTAAGAGAGACACTGAAAAAGGTTACCACCAATTATACAACGACTACTTTGCTGAAAATGCAGTGTACAACAGTCGACAGTTTCGAAGGAGGTTTCGAATGCAAAAACATGTTTTCTTGCGTATTATGAATGGTGTGGTGGAATATGACCCGTGGTTCCAACAGAAGCCAAATGCAGCTGGAATATTAGGCATATCACCTCTCCAAAAGTGCACAGCCGCTCTCAGGCAGTTAGCTTACGGGTGTGCTTCTGATGCAATGGATGAGTATTTACGTATTTCGGACACAGCGGCAAAAGAAGCACTTTATCGCTTTGTCGAAGCCGTTGTGGCCAAATTCGGGGACGAGTACCTACGAAAGCCTAACCAAGACGATCTAGATAGGCTACTACGAGTTGGGGAAGAACGTGGATTCCCTGGCATGATCGGTAGCATTGACTGTATGCACTGGGAGTGGAAGAATTGTCCTGTAGCATGGAGAGGGCAATACCAAGGAAGAGAAGGGGTAGCCACAGTTGTGCTAGAAGCCGTGGCCGATCGGGACTTGTGGATCTGGCATTCATTCTTCGGAATGCCATGGAGTTGCAATGATATCAATGTGGTTCATCGATCTCCCGTGTTTGATGAAGTTCTTGAGGGTCGGAGTGCTGATGTTAATTTTGAGGTAAACGACCAACAATATAATAAGGCTTATTACCTCACTGATGGGATTTATCCTAGATGGTCTACTTTTGTCAAGTCCATAACGAGTCCACAAACACCTAAAGGGAGCCTCTTTGCGAAGACCCAAGAGGCAGCTCGAAAAGATGTGGAACGAGCTTTCGGTGTGCTTCAAGCTCGTTTTGCCATGGTTCGGAGGCCGATGCTTTCATGGGACCGAAATGACATCCACAATATTATGACTGCATGCATCATAATGCATAACATGATAGTGGAGGATGAGCGGCATACGTATCAAAACTACACCGATGTCAGTGACTTTGACGGTCCTTCACGAGCTCGTTCGGATGCAGGAGGAAGTCAAGAAAATGAGCCCTTTCAATATCACAGAGATCGAGTTGTTAATATCTTCCAGTATTTGGAAAACAGAGCAAGTATTGAGCATCAACAGACTCACATGGCTTTAAAATATGACTTGATCGAACATATTTGGGCAAAATTCGGACCAAACAGGAATTAAATCGCTTCGACCTTGTTTTAAATTACGTTTTAATTTTGTTTTAGTTGTAAAACGTGTGTTATTTACTTTCGTACCATGTTTTAAATTCCGTTTTCACATTTTTCTTTTCGAGTTTCATGACATGTATTGTGTAATACAAGTATTCCCCATGTGTTAGTAATTAATCTATATTAATTTTATTAAGCGTGGTTAATTTTTAATTATTCTTAATTAATTATATTTACCACGATAATAAAATTTTAATTAACATCATAATTTTTCTTAATGAAAAAAATTAAATTTATAAAATGAAGTTGGTGGGAGAGTAGAAATGATGGGTAAATGTATAAAAAAATAGGTAGGAGAGAGAAAAGGAAGGGGTGGAGTATGAAAAAGTAGGAGAGATAATGGGATGAATCTTTTTTTTGGTTTGTTGTTAAGAAGTGAGAATGAAAATTATTTGTAAAGATGAGTTGGAGGAGTGAGAAATGGATGAATTTTTTTTTTTTTTGTTCATTGACAAGAATGCTCTAAGCTCTTTACTATTTCTTTCTACCTTTTTCAGTTTATTATAATTATATATCACAATCAAGTCATTTTCATTATACTTTGATTTTCATCTTTTTAAACATAATAAATAAAAAAGCAAATATATACAAATTAATGCTATTCACATGAATTTTAGTTTTTAAATTCCACTATATAGATACTAAGATATATACTTGTTAATGCTTCGATCACACACATAAACATTCATCTTGTAAGAACAATCTTGAGCTGCAAATCTCTTTTGTCCCTTCATATCAACAAGATCTGTCAATGTCACTACTTTTCTTTTGAATTGCATATCTGTACACATTAATTTGAGATTTATGGCCTTGTTTGGTTTTTGGTGTTGCATGCATCCTATTCTGCTGGTTTTTGGTTTTTCCTTAATCTTATGGAATGGCTGGCTAATGAATGTGTCCTTTTTTACATTGTTTTTTTTTTTTTTTTTTTACAATTTGTTAATCACATGTAACATCTTTGTTTATCCACAGTTAAAGGGGATAAAGAAAGAAAGAAAAAGGATAACAATAGCTTGAAGCACCCAATTTTTAAAAAAAATGCAAACATTCATGATAATCTTGTGGTAACATCTTGGTTTGTTGAGAATATTTAACCCATCTGCAATTTTATTTACAAAATGCTTGCTAATTTTTGTCAAGATATATTTCTGGTTGTTATTTATTATGTTGAGTATATATATTATTCTTTGTTTATTAAGTATAAGTTCATAGTATACGAGATGTTGAAATTAACTGAATTGAAACTTACAAGATGTACTGTTGAAGCAAATAACAACCTTCATTGTCTTGGATAATCTGTGGAGATAGATGTTGAAATTTTTCAACGCTTAGAGAGCTCTTAATTATCATGACTTCTATAATGCATAAAATTAAAAATTACAAGATATTAAAACAAAATGGAACCTACATCTTTTGTAGTTAACTTTGGACAATGTCTTGGATGAGTATCTTTTCTACCTTAATTAATTTATACAGTACATTAGGTTGCACTTTACAGTTTCCATTGTCCTACTTTTCCTAACTTTTACAATTGCATGTTAGTGGATGTCTTACTTATATGCCATCATTATAACATTCCATATACTGACACTTCAATTTACATACATAGTTTCAGAGATGAAGCCTCCATACGTTCCTCTTCGAAGCTTAAATGATAACAGCAAGGATTACGAGGTGAAGGTTAAAGTTATGCAAAAAACACCTTGTAACGACCCTGATTTTATAGGTATTTCTGTCGTGTATTTACGTGATTTTATGTATGGTTCAAATTTATTTTTGAACTATTTATTTTATTTTATGTGAATAATTTCAATTAAATTCGAATTATTTTATTTGGATTGATTATTATTTATTTTATTATTATTTAATTAATTAGAATTTTATTATTTAATTTTCTAATTAATTATTTAATATTATTTTTTGGGCTAAATCGATTTAAGCATGATTAATCATGCAATTTTTGTAAGTTAGCCCAATTAATCACGAGAACCCAATTCGGCCCATTTTGGCTTGAGAAAACCGGCCCCCTTATGTACATGGCAAGAATTTGCCACTTGCCTCATATTCACACCTTAAACTAACTCTATATATAGAGGAGTTAGTAAGGCTTGAATCTCATTTTGTCATCTTAAACACTTGCTCATCAAATCATTAGCCAAAACACCTCCCAATTGCTCTTATATCCACACGCCATTTTTGGCTCTTGAATTCAATCAAATTGTTCATCATCTTCTCAAAACCCAAACTTAAAGATTCAACTTCTATTGATCTTTGAGTATCAAAAACACAAACTAAACCTCTTAATTTGCATTCAAGATCATTAGTTCGGGGTTGGTTTTGGTCGTGTTCGTGTGGGTTGTTCGAGTGGTGACCTTGTTGGTGCCGTGCAAGGGTCGTGTGGGCCGTGTAAGGGACGGTGGTGCAAGTGGCTCGTGGTCTGGCTGTGCGGTGGTGCTAGTGTGTGCAAGCCGTGGTGGTGTTCGTGTGGGACAGCCGTGCAGCAGCAGCCGTGCAAAGGTGGTGGTTCGTGCTAGTGGTTGAAGCCGTGTGTTCGTAGTGGACCATGTTGCTTGGAGCCGTGTGGGTAGTTTCCGGGCAGCAAGTTTTAAGTGTTTTATCTTATTAATCTTCATCAAGGTAACATGCTTTTCCAACCTAATTTGGTATACTATGTTTCATAGTATAAATTAGATGATTAGATTAGACTAATTGATGTTTTTAACCATGTTTACATGTATCTTATAATCTGAAATTTTGGGATGGTTTTATGATGATTTTATGATTGAATATGATGATTTCATGATTGAATATGTTAGTATTAACTTTGATGTTATTCATGTTCAAGTTTGAGGAATTTTGGAGATTAGGAAGTTGATGATTTTAAGTGTTATTCATGGTGGTATGCGTGTATTTTGATGATGTGTGGATGAGTTCTTGATTCTTGAATGAGTTCTTGGTTGAAGTTCTTGAATCTTGATTGAGTTCTTGATTGAAGATCTTGAATCTTGGATGAGTTCTTTGAGTTCTTGATGAGTTCTTTAAGGTTCTTTAAGAGTTCTTGATTGAGTCTTTAAAGTTAAAGAAAGTTAAAGAAAAGGTTAAAGAAGGTTATAAGAAGTTGTAAGATTGTTTGGTTTACATGTTAAGTCTTAAGTCAAGGCGTAAGATGCAACTTAAGAATTAACTAAGAATGTAAACTTCGATTTAAAGTTAAAGTTAGCTTGATTTCGATACTAGACGCCTAAAACTTAGAGTAAGATTCTATGTATTTGGGTTAAGACGTTGCCCCTATCCTATCCGCGGTATTGGGATAGTTGGTTGTCTTAATATGTTGTCTTCGGATATGGATTTCCAGTAAGATTGGTTTCATGGGATTTGGGAGTAAGATTCTCAATCCTGACATAGTAGAAAGTTCGAATGCGTAAGATGTATTCGTACGTGCATAGTCCGGTCTAGTATGCGAATGATTACGAAAGCAGGAATAAAGGGACTAGTGTAAGAGATCCACAACTCATACCACGAATTATGGATAAGGGGAGGTCGTTCTAAGATTACACTACTCTTTCCAGCTAATGTGACGACCGGGAAGACATATACAACCCACTTTCGTGTGGCGACACGTCTAACAAGCCTTAAGCATGAAATCACGAAGACCGGTAACTTTCCCTTGATCGAAGGCCCAACTTTCGTGGTGCTTCCATCAATCGGGCAAAGGGAGTCATCACCCACGTTCACCTTTCGGTCCTTAGGTGGGGATTTTTCTATGAGTCTAATGTTAATTAGGCACGAGACTCAACATTATCGAACCTTCGGTACCAACATAATCACAACCAAAAGCTAAGAAACAACGAAACCACAATCATGGGGAATTTGAGAGGTTTCACTCAAACCCTAGAAATTAACTACTCACAACTAATTAATGAAAACATAACTAAATCAACTAAAACTATCAACTAAACCAAGATAAACTAACTATAAATAATAACATAAAATTAACACAACAACTAAACTAACATCAAAACAATAATAAAACTAGCTAAGAACTTAAACATAAGTACAAGAACATCAAAATATGAAAAGGAACTAAAGGAAACAAAGCATTAAAATGTACGTTGAAGAGAAGAACAAGAAGAAGAAGAATTATACTACTTGCATAAATTTGAAGAACAAAATGTAAATTACAAGAGAATTGAAGAACAAAGCTCTAAATACTAACCTAAAACCTAACTTGGAGCTTCTAACATCAGCCTCCTAATGAAAATGGGAAGAGGGGGTATATATACAACCCCCAAAAAGTCAGCCAAAACAAAAGAAAAGTAATAAAAAAACGCAGAAAAGCACTTCAGCGGGCGCTGAGGCGATGACAGCGCCTGCTGACACCTATAATCCTAGGCTTGCAGGCTGGGAAGAAAAATGGCAGCGGGCGCTGAGTTGGGGTCAGCGGCCGCTGCCAGCCTTTGTGATGCCACTGCCTCAATACAGGGGAGGGGGACAGCGGGCGCTGAGTTGGGGTCAGCGGCCGCTGTCTTCACTTGGTGCTTATGAGGGGTCTGGCAGCTTCAGGATCAGCGGCCGCTGGGAATCCATCAGCGGCCGCTGCAAGGCCTTTAAAATGCTAGTGACTTCAGCCTAAAAAATGCTCATGCCCAAATACATCTCAGAGGACGCTGAGGAATTCCCAGCGTCCGCTGAGGCCTACTTTTCACATGCAAAGGCATAAAGGACTCTGTGGCTTCCTCGAGGTTCCCGACTCGCTTCCTCAAGTTCCGAAATTGACTCGGGACCTGCAAAAGGGGAAGAAAATGCAGAAACAAGGCAAAATAGAGGAAATCACATAGAAAAGGGGAAGAGGACTACCGAAACAAAACTAAACTAAAAAGCCTAAAAAAGTTAACAAAAACTAAATAAAAATAGAAAATAAATTAATAAAAACTACGAAAAATACTAACTAAAAACAGACTATCAATATGCTCATAATTCAATCAACCAACTAAAAACTCCACCATTTCCTTCTAACCTCACGAAAATTACTCAACAACCACCCAAAACAATCTGCTTCCATCACCCAATACAATCCAACCATTGCAAAGATCATCCAACCTCACAAACATCAATCAACCGTGAACAATCCTTCATCGCCGAGGGTTCGTGCCTTGGCCGTGCTTGGTGGCGAGTGAGCCGTGGTGTTGGGCGTGATTCTTGGGTATTTGTCTATAGGTAACTAGCTATTCTACTTAGGATTAGGATTGAATTCATAGGATAATAAGGTTAGATAGTAGTTGTTGTTGTAGTTGTCATGCGTATATAAAAAAGCGAGTGGTACATGGTGTCTTCATCGAGTTCTTGTTTGATTATTTATGATTCTTTATTAATCTTTGTATGTTAAGTTGTTCTTTGACCTTGCCTTAAGTTTCTTGTTTAATAATCTTTGCAAACTAGTAGAAAAAAGGCCATTTGCTGCGGGGTTTTTAAGCCCTACTGCTACGGTTTTGCCCCGCAACAAAAGCAAGCGCAGCAGTAGAAAAAAGGTGTATATGATGCAGGGTGAACCGCATCAGAACAAATTATCTGATGAGGTTCTTCAAGAACCGCATCATATACAGGTAGAATTTTTTTTAAAAAAAAAGCAGTTTTCTGATGCGGTTTTTCTAAGAACTGCATCATATAGTAAGTGAACAAAGATGCTGTTTTTAATAGAACCGCATCATATATATATATATATTTTACAAAAATAAATTTAATGCGGTTAATATATTAAAATCGATCACAATTCATAATCCAATATTACATCTATCATCATACACATCAAGCCAACGTGGCGCAAATCATATATAATCAATCACTCCCAGCGTCGCGCCTTTGTTCAACAACTAAAAATTCACCTTTAATTAAAAATAAATATATATAAATTAATCCAACAACTCATCTATCTATCATCATCACATTATTACATCTGCCAAAACATAATAAATTTAGCACACAAATGTGTTACCCGATGCGCCTTTGTCCAACTACGATATACAAATCCAATGTAAATAATTTTTGAAAGTTTATAACAATTCCTACATATATAATATATCAAAACCTATCTATTTTACAAAGAACATATGCATTCGGAGATAAAGTCTGCAAATAAGTCTCGAACGACTGTGATTTCTTGAACACTGAAAGTTGTTTCCCTTGAAACCTTGTAAACCTAAAATATAAATCATATAAGAAAAAAATAAAGAGAACCTGTTAAATGGGTTAATTTGTCTTACTTAAAAATGTTTAATTCTAATATGCATGGCTATGATTGGTAATAATGTAAAATATAAAACTTTGACAAAGTTTCGGGGGCTTAGGGGGCAACAAGGGCTTTTCGAAAGCCAAACCGGCCATTTTGGGTTGTTTAAGGGTGTTTTTGTTCCCAATTTCAACCTACATGGCCTCTTTCAAGTTTTTTTAGCTTCATGCATGTCCTAAACAAATTAATTTTGGATTATATGACTCATTTGCAAGGTTTAGGGGGAAACAAGGGCTTTTCGGAACGACAACAAGCAAAACCGGCCATTTTGGGTTGTTTAAGGGTGTTTTTGTTCCCAATTTCAACCTACATAGCCTATTTCAAGTATTTAAGCTTCATGAATGTCCTAAACCATGTAATTTTTTATTATATGACTCATTTGCAAGGTTTAGGGGGCAACAAGGGCTTTTCGGAATGACAACAAGTCAAACCGGCCATTTTGGGTTGTTTAAGGGTGTTTTTGTCCCCAATTTCAATCTACATAGCCTATTTCAAGTTTTAAATCTTCATGCATGTCCTAAACCATCTAATTTTTTATTATATGACTCATTTGTAAGGTTTAGGGGGCAACAAGGCCATTTCGGAAAGACAAGAAACTAAACCGGCCATTTTGGGTTGTTTAAGGGTGTTTTTGTTCGAATTTCAACTTACATAGCCTATTTCAAGTTTTTAAGCTTCATGCATGTCCTAAACCATCTAATTTTGGATTATATGGCTCATTTGCAAGGTTTAGGGGGGCAACAAGGGCTTTTCGGAACGACAACAAGCAAAACCGGCCATTTTGGGTTGTTTAAGGGTGTTTTTGTTCCCAATTTCAACCTACATAGCCTATTTCAAGTATTTAAGCTTCATGCATGTCCTAAACCATGTAATTTTTTATTATATGACTCATTTGCAAGGTTTAGGGGGCAACAAGGGCTTTTCGGAATGACAACAAGTCAAACCGGCCATTTTGGGTTGTTTAAGGGTGTTTTTGTCCCCAATTTCAATCTACATAGCCTATTTCAAGTTTTAAATCTTCATGCATGTCCTAAACCATCTAATTTTTTATTATATGACTCATTTGCAAGGTTTAGGGGGCAACAAGGCCATTTCGGAAAGACAAGAAACTAAACCGGCCATTTTGGGTTGTTTAAGGGTGTTTTTGTTCCAATTTCAACCTACATAGCCTATTTCAAGTTTTTAAGCTTCATGCATGTCCTAAACCATCTAATTTTGGATTATATGGCTCATTTGCAAGGTTTAGGGGGGCAAAAAGGGCTTTTCGGAATGACAACAAGCCAAACCGGTCACTTTGGGTTGTTTAAGGGTGTTTTTGTTCCCAATTTCAACCTACATAGCCTATTTCAAGTATTTAAGCTTCATGCATGTCCTAAACCATATAATTTTGGATTATATAACTCATTTGCAAGGTTTAGGGGGCAACAAGGGCTTTTCGGAATAACGACAAGCCAAACCGGCCATTTTGGGTTTTTTAAGGGTGTTTTTGTTCCCAATTTCAACCTACATAGCCTTTTTCAAATTTTTAAGCTTCATGCATGTCCTAAACCATCTAATTTTGGATTATATGGCTCATTTGAAAGGTTTAGGGGGAAACAAGGCCTTTTCGGAATGACAACAAGCCAAACCGGCCATTTTGGGTTGTTTAAGGGTGTTTTTGTTCCCAATTTCAATCTACATAGCCTATTTCAAGTATTTAAGCTTCATGCATGTCCTAAACCATATAATTTTGGATTATATGACTCATTTGCAAGGTTTAGGGGGCAACAAGGGCTTTTCGGAATGACGACAAGCCGAACCGGCCATTTTGGGTTTTTTAAGGGTGTTTTTGTTCCCAATTTCAACCTACATAGCCTTTTTCAAATTTTTAAGCTTCATGCATGTCCTAAACCATCTAATTTTGGATTATATGGCTCATTTGCAAGGTTTAGGGGGAAACAAGGCCTTTTTGGAATGACAACAAGCCAAACCGGCCATTTTGGGTTGTTTAAGGGTGTTTTTGTTCCCAATTTCAACCTACATAGTCTTTTTCAAATTTTTAAGCTTCATGCATGTCCTAAACCATCTAATTTTGGATTATATGACTCATTTGCAAGGTTTAGGGGGCAACAACGTCTTTTCGGAACGACAACAAGCCAAACTCTCCCCCACCCTTGCCCTCCCCTCACCCCCTCAAGCCCCTCCCCTCACCCCTATAGACCTGCCCCACCTTCCCAAGCCCTTCCTCCCACCTCTATAGACCTCCCCCACTCCTGCCCCACCCCCCAAGCCCCTCCCCCACCACTGACCCCCCAAACCTCCTAAGTTTCATAGTAATTTACTTCTATGCAAGTAGAGACTATGTCGTGCATAAATCTCATCACATAATAGCCACAATCAAGACCAGTCTTTTGTTGTGCACACTAATCACGAAATAAACATGCAACAAAATTAAGTATATTGTTAATATGTTACGTACTACTAAAAACTATATATATGGAATAAAAATGAAATTAAATTTAAATACTCAACTTTATTCGAAATCAATTACCTTGATAGATTTCCATTCAGGAAGCGAGGTTCTACTAAGTCCTCTCCTTCCACTCATTTTCTTCATCAAACTATAATTTCACATGGTCAAATATATATGTAACAGCCCAGATTTTATAGGTATTTCTGTTGAGTATTTATGTATGTTTATGTGATGATATGTATGGTTCAAATTTATTTTTGAACTATTTATTTTATTTTATGTGAATAATTTCGATTTAATTCGAATTATTTTATTTTTGGTTATTATTATTTATTTTAATTATTATTTAATTAATTAGAATTTTTATTATTTAATTTTCTAATTAATTATTTAATATTTTTGGGCTAGATCGATTTAAGCATGATTAGTCATGCAATTTTTGTAAATTAGCCCAATTAATCACGAAGCCCAAATTGGCCCATTTCTCTTGCCTTGGCCGGTTTTCCTTGTGTGCATGGCAAGGATTTGCCACTTGCGTCATGTTCACACCTTAACTAACTCTATATAGAGAAGAGTTAGTAAGGCTTGAGGATCCTTTTGCTCATTTGCCATCTTAATCACTTACCATCAAAAAGATCAAACATAAAACACTCTCCATTTCCATCATTGCCACACGCCATTTTTGGCTAGATTTCCATCACATTTGTTCATCATCTATTTTAACTCAAAACTTAAAGATTAATCTTCTATTGATCTTTAAGTAACTTTAAACACAACAATCTCCATATTTTTCAATCAAGATCACTAGTTCGGGTTGGTTTCCGGGCTTGGTTCGTGTGGGTTGTTCGTGGTTCAAGCGGTGGTGCACGGTAGTGGTTCGTGCTCGTGTGGTGGTTCGTGTGCTGTGGCCGTGCAGCAGGGCCGTGGCCGTGTGGTTCGAGTGGTGGCACAAGGTGAAGACGGTGGTGCAAGTGTGTGCAAGTTGTGGTGGTGCCGTGTCCGTGCCGTGGTGGACCGTGTTGCTTGGAGCCGTGTGGGTAGTTTCCGGGCAGAAAGTTTTGTGTGTTATTTTTCTTAATCTTTAACAAGGTAACATACTTTCTCAACTTAATTTGGTATACTATGTTTCATAGTATAGATTAAATGCATAGTTTAGTTTATGTTGAAGTTTTGACATGTTTATATGTATGAAATATAAATCTGATTTCTAAGTGGTTTGATGATGATTTTAAGGTTTATTATGATGATTCTATGAATGATTAAGTTAGTATTAAGTTTATGTTAATCATGTTTAAGTTTGATGAATTTTGGATGCAAGAAAGTTGATAATTTCATGTGTTGAGTTTAGTTGGAAGTAGGCGTGTATTTTGATGATTTGGGATGAGTTCTTGATTCTTGGATGAGTTCTTGGTTGAAGTTCTTGAATCTTGATTGAGTTCTTGATTGAAGATCTTGAATCTTGGATGAGTTCTTGATGAGTTCTTTATGAGTTCTTGATTAAGTCTTTAAAGTTAAAGAAAGATAAGGAAAAGGTTAAAGAAAGTGATAAGATGTTTGGTTTACATGTTATTTTCTTAAGTCAAGGCGTAAGATGCAACTTAAGAAGTAACTAAGAATGTAAACTTCGGATTAAAGAGTTAAAGATTTAAAGATTAGCTTGATTTCGCTATTAGACGCCTAAATCGTAGAGTAAGATTCTATGTTTTTGGGTTAAGACGTTGCCCCTATCCTAACCGCGGTATTGGGATAGTGATTACCACTATGTCGTCTTTGACATGGATTTCCAGTAAGATTGGTTTCATAGGGTTGGGAGTAAGATTCTCAATCCTGGCATAGTTGGAAAGTTCGTTCGCGTAAGATGCGTTCGTACGTGCGTAGTCCGGTCTAGTATGCGAATGATTGCGCCAAAGTAAAGATTGGTTAAGTTAGTCGTGTCAAGCATGTGTATTCGTATGAGTCGTATGGTTTGATTGGATTATTATGATTTGGGTTGTTTGATTTATGCTATGTTCATGTGTATTCCCGTTAGGGTGAGACAGTTATGTTACTTGCCACTGACGGTGGACTGTTGTTGTTTTTCAGGTAATTCTGATGATGAGGTCCTTGCTTAGCATTGGGTTGGGCGACTGCCGATATTGCCTAGATTCTATGTTGTTATGTTTCGATGTTTTCTAGTTATACTTTAGTAGTGGTACTTTTATACTTTACTATAACTCTGACATGTATTTGGAGTTACGTATGTTAGTAGTAGTAGTTTGACTTTTGGGATTAGTTGTGTACAATCTTTTGGGTAATTGTACTTTTGGTTTAGTAAATATAATCATTTTGAGGTTTGCTTTTAAATTTGAAGTGTTTTAGTTTGTTAGTTATGACTATTCGACTCGTCGGTTTCTTCCGCGCCGATTTAAGCGAGTCGGGTCGTCACAATATATGTTACTTATTAATCATGAATATATATGTTCATTAAGAGTATAAAATATTAAAACAAGGTTAAATAAAGTAATGTACCCATTTATACTTGTTTTGATTATTAGTTCCCACGGTGGTTCTTGACGAAGGGAATCAAATTTATAAACGGTGTTAGTAGATGGTGCTAGAACTAGAAGCAACCAATGCACACTTCAATTACAAATTGTAGTTACGAATAATCATGAATTTTACGAAATGCAAAATAAGTAAACTAGTTGATACGTACTTTTGAAGATATGGCGCAATAATAAAATTGTGTCCAGCTTTGTTTGCTTCATTGAAACTTTCTTCGATGTAATGCTTCACTTCAAGAGGATTTTGCATAAAATGTGAAGCACTAATCTCTTGTGGACAAAGCCATCCTATTTTCGCAGCAGATTTTCTTTGAATCAAATCATCATAAAGTTTACTGAACTCATAACATACAATTCAAATAAGTTAGATAGTAATTATAAAATTAAACATAAAAATAATAAACATATACACTACAAAAAATGTGTTCAAGAAAGACAATTAAAATTGTCCTATTTGATATAAAATTTGTCTTCTTAGGTTATAATGACAATTTTATTATTGCCCTCATGTTGTCCTTGTAACCCCGTTGTATTAGGTTTCAAAGCCAATTTTAGATGTTTTGCCCTCTTTGATTCAATTCAAAAAGGGCAAACAAAATTGCCTTCATTGATCATCAACAAAGGCAATACATTTTGCTTTCCTTGATTTAAACACTTTATTTATTGTCAAATAGGGCAACGTTTCAAAAGTCTAAGAGGGCAAAATAATCATATTGTCTTCATAGTTAATATCAATGAGTGCAAAAATAATTGTCCTTGTAGGCATCATTAAGTAAAGCAATACTCATATTGCCCTCTTTAATCATGATAAATTGCCCTCATTGTGTGAATTTCTTGTAGTGATAATAAAGTATATCACTTCATAAAAGCTTGTAATACAGATACATTCAACATTGCTCCGGTAAGGAATTCAGTAATGTCGCCCTTGCTAACCCATGTCTGAGTATTCTCAGAATAGTTGAATTGCAATTTATTCAAAGTAACTTGTATTGGGCTTTTATTATTATTCTACTGATATGGTAATTACTCTTCTAATTTGTCTAATCATTATTATAATAGACTAATTATACTCTTAATTAACCTAATTAGCATTAACCATGATTATGCACATTATAAACTTCGAACATATAAAACCAAATATCATTCAAGTATTTTGGCAATAATCTCTTCTAAGTATTTTATTTCTTCCTCATACAAAATAAACTAATAATATATCAATTATCATTGAAGCATTTTAACAAACATCTTGTAGGCTTAAATTACTATTATGATTTTTCACATAAACATAATAAGACTAAATCTAAAGCATTTCACACTAAATTCAACCACAAATCAACAATAACAACCAATGATTGAAACTAGTGTTGAACAATCAACAACAATAATTAACAATTTGATTAAAATAAATAAAAACAGAATTGAACCTTAATATAAAAAGAGTTGCTGTTGGAGGTTGGGGCTAGAGATGCCGTTGGCTGCGGTGGTTGAGATGGTTGCGGTTGGAGCGGCTGGAGTGGGTTGTGGTGCAGTGTGGCTCATTGCTGTGCATGGTTCGGCGCAGTTCGAAGTTCGGGTTGTGGTGCAATTTGCAAGGCTGGATCGGAGGTGCAGTACGTGGCCTGGGTTGCTGCAATCCGAACTGGAGGTAGTGGCGGTGGTGGAACGGTCGGCGGTGGGGTGGCCTGGTTCACGCAGTTCAGCGCGGTGCTAGGGTTGTGGTTCACGGTTTTTTTTTTTTTTTTTGAGAATCCAAGAGTTGTGTTTTATTTGACAAGAGTTGTAATGTGTTTGAATAAGTGAATTAATTTTTTTTAAAACACTAAATATGTGTGCATCTGCTAGCAGTGTTAATTAAGTGAATTTTTATTTTTAAAACTATATGCTGGTCCTATAAGAACCACATCATATAGAATTTATATGATGCGGTTCTTATGGGAACCGCAGCAGATACCCAATAATGGTTGTATATGATGCGGTTCTTTAAAAAACCGAATCATTTAGATTGTAGCAAAACCACATTTTTCTATTAGTAATAATGACTTCATTGGTTTCATGCGTGTATTTATAATTTTCAAAGCATGAGTTTTTATTTGGTGTTATGCATGAATTCCCAAATCATGATGAATCTTTGAAGTTATTTTATTTGTTGAGCCTTGGTTGATATTTCCACTCGTGAATCTTGTTGTTTTTGACTAAAATTTGGATTGTCCCTGATTCTTGTTTGGTGCGTAGTCAAAGCATAGTTTTTGTTTTTTTTTTTTTTTTTCGTTTCATGATCATAATCTTCGAATCATTGATGAACCTTCAAATACTTGTGCACCATTTATTTCTTTTGATGTTGATCCAAGAATTTTGTTTTAATTGTTGACTTAATTAATTCATTGATGATGATGATTGATGGCGCTTGATTTAGTAGTACAAGCATGGAACTTGATTTTCGATTGCATGATGTTGATGATTGAGCGTGAAGCTTTGACCATATGAATTCCTATAATTCAGTAGATGTAGCAAGTTTATACTTTGCTTTGTTTATTATGAGCATATTAGGGTCAATGGATTAAAACCAAATCTTTATTACAATTTTATGTTAACTTAAGTTTTTGGCTTATATTACCCAATTCTTTAATTGTTTTATGCAAGTGGTGTCTCATGTTTTGGTCTTAATTGGGGTCCCTGAGTCTTGGTGAGAGTTTTGTCGTGTGTATCGATTTATCGGTGATAAACCGTGTGGGGTGTGTCTATCAGTTTATCGGTGATAAACTGTACGGGTCTTGTTTATCGGTTTATGGGTAATAAACCGTGCGGGTCATGTTTATCGGTTTATGGGTAATAAACCGTGCGGGTCATGTTTATCAGTTTATTGGAGATAAATCTTGCGGGTCATGTTTATCAGTTTATCGGTGATAAACTGTGTGGGTCATGTTATCCGTTGTAAACCGTGCGGAGTCCTGTTGATTGAATTATGAATTATATATGTTGTGAACGATGATAGTTGTTGAAGTTTCCGCTGTCGTTTCTGTTTTGGATTGTCTAATGTTGTAACTGATGTTCCTGTTTTCGCTTGCCTGTTATTTTATGTGATTTGGTTCTACTTCTAAGTAGGACAGTCTAGTTACTCGCCACTGACAGTGGACCCCCCATTTTCATTTTGCAGGTGAGCGGAATGAAGTTTAGAGTCGGGATTGAGAGTTGGACGAGTTTTATAGGCTCATGTTTATTTTCCCTGTTTTTAGTAGTTTTAGTTATTTCTTGAATTTTAGAACTCGGATTTTAGTTTGGTTTATTAGGTTGATTTCTTATAACGTTTGGGTTTCATTATTAATAATAATAAATATTATTTTCATGAGTTTTAGTTATATATTTTTACATTATAAATCGATTGGTAACTGTCTGTTTACGACGTTATCACCGTTAACGTCGTTGCTAAAATGCGGGTCGTTACAGTTGGTACCAGAGCTCTAGGTTAACCTTTGAGTTTACTTCTTCATAAGTAAAGTGTGAGTTGAGCGCTTTATGTAATCAAGAGTGTAATTTAGATCACAAAACCCTGAAACTGTAGTGCGAGTAAGACCAGGGTTAGGAATGATTTTATTCTTTAGTTTCTTAGCTTTCTTGTGATGTTGTGTTGATTTTCCTAACTTGTTTACTCTTTTGCAGAATGGCATCTCCAGCTCGATTTGTTAACTCTCGAGACCGCCGTCGTGCATTAGAGGATGTAATTCTCACCTTGGCACAACGAGGTGTGCAACCATCCAGTCAACGGTCCTCATTTGACCGAATTGCTCATCGTCGGCTCCCGACCTATGAGGGTACTGCTAACCCAGTTGTGTTGCAGAATTGGGTAATAGAATAAGCACAAAATAATGCAGAATTAGTTTCACCAAAATCGCGCCAAAACAGAGCAATTTTCGCCAGTTTTCAGAAATTATATAAATTGCAAATAAAATAATACAAATCACAAAAATTAAAATAAATATTCCTAAATTAAATCTAAGTTATAACACATCATGGAAAATCGCTACAACAAAAGGATTGCACACAAATGAATTAAAACAAAAAATTAACAACATAAATCAATTAAACCAATTTTAGTCTTAACTAATCCTAAACAAGAATTCTAAATTTAATTAAGAACAAAGTGAGAAGGAAAATCTAGTTACCTGGATTAGGAGAAAATAGTAACCTTCAAATAATAAAAGAAAACCTCCAAGAAAATGCCCACGAATTCACAAAATAATCCCTTGAACCAAGCTTGAATAAACCCAATTGAAATCTTCAAAAACTACCCAACCAAAGTTTTTTTTAAAAAAAAGAATACTCGGCTGGTCAGAGAGGAAGTGATGGAATTTTGTTTGCTATTTATTTTTATGTTTTTTGATAGAGAAAATGATAGGTTAAGTGCTTAATTGAAAAAAATTGAATTAAGAATTGCATGTGCTATAATTATTGGCAAAATGTTCACTCCCAAAGCCATCAAGTGGTCGGCCAAGTGAAGAGGAAAAAGGGGGGATTCTTTGCTAAGTTTTAATGAGATAATATATATGAAAGGTTTTTGGATGTAATCATGGGCTTAATTAACCAATTTTGTAAAATTCATTTAAAGAATGAACAAGAATTAGCTTAAAACAAAAACACTAATTAAACTAACACACCCAAAGTCACACAAAGTCGGTCCAACCGGTTTATTTTAGGCAAATAAACAATAATAGCTTCACCATTCACATAGCACTCAAAATAAACAAATTAACAATAATACTAAATAATAAAAGATAATAATACTAATATTATTAATAAGAAAGTAACTTATAAATAAAAGGCTAGACTTAGAGAAAGATGACTAGAAAGGGGAAGAAAATGGAAATTATGCCATAGAGAAAAATTGGGGTATTACAATCCTACCCACTTATAAATAGTTTCGTCCTCGAAACTTACAAAGAGAAAGGGTAAAGGAAACAAGAAAGAGGACAAAAGGCACAATTACAATTACTCGGTTACAAACAACTCGGGGTACTTAAGTCTCATAGACTCCTCAATCTCCCAAGTGGCTTCTTCATACTTCTGACTACGCCACAACACCTTTACCAACGGCACTTCTTTTCTTCTCAGGGCACGCACTTGACGATCAAATATCTTAATTGGCCTCTCCTCGAAAGTCAAATTAAGTTCGATCTCCACTGATTCCACGGCTATAACATGTGAAGGTCACTCCGATAACACCGTAACTGAGAGACATGGAACGCATTATGAACCTTAGATAGCTCGACTGGCAAGGCCAACCTATAAGCCATTTCACCAACCCACTCGAGAACCTCATAAGGACCCACATACTTATGGCTGAGCTTGCCCTTCACACTAAATCTTGACATACCGTTCATTAGGGACACCTTCAAAACCACCTTATCCCCGACATTAAATGTAATCGGTCTCCTACCCAAATCTGCATAAGACTTCTGTCGATCCTAGGCAGCCTTCATCTTTGCCTGAATAACCTTGACCTTCTCTACTGTAGCTTGGATAAGCTCGGGCCCTAATACCAACATATCACTTATGTCGCTCCAGAAGGTAGGACTACGACATTTCCTGCCGTAAAGAGCTTCATAGGGAGCCATTTGAATACTTGAATGATAGCTGTTGTTGTAAGAGAATTCTACCAAACTTAAAGACTTTACCCATGAGCCTTGAAATTCCAGGGCACAAGCACGAAGCATATCTTCCTAAGTCTGGATTGGTCTCTCCGTTTGCCCATCCATTGCAGCATGAACAGCGGTACTTAGCTTCAACTTAGTACCAAAAGCCTTTTGCAGAGAGGACCAAAAATGAGATAAGAATCTGGGATCGCGATCAGACACAATTTCCCTAGGCACACTGTAACGACCCGTATTTTAGCAGCGTTGTTTTCGGGGAAAACAACAATACAGATCATTAACATCTATAAACCTTTAATATCATATTCATCAATTACAGCGGAAGCTCTAAACTTAGTTCATATTATTCATTAAAACCATTAAATAATCCAAAATAAATTCGTTTCTAAAGTCCAACAATGCTACAAAATAAGGAAAAGTCCACTAAAAATAATACAAAGGCTAGGGGTGAATATTAGAATAAAAATAAACTGCTAAACTAGCTCGCACACAATCCCAACCCTTGCGTAACTCAATCAATCATCACCTGTACCTGAAAAGGGTTTTGGGGTCCACAGTCAGTGGTGAGTAATTAGATTGTTCTACTTAATCAGTAGAACACAATTAGAAACATAATAATCAGAACAGGTCAACCAAACAGTCAAATAAATCATCAGGAAATCATTCATAGACATCATCGTTCAAGTACGCAGCGGAAATAAACATAACAACATAATAAACCAAGACCTTCTATACTAACTTATTCAGTTCTAGATTTCTTGACACCACTATTGACTCTTTAGTTCTATTCAGTTCAGGTGCTAATCCGTGACCAGTCATATGCTAGTAAGGGGTCAACCACAAAGATCTACTCCCCCCAACTTTCCTTGTCTCATGTCGGGTCAACCACGAAGATCTACTCCCCAAGCACTGGGATCCAGAACTGTCCCGAATCCTGAAGATAGGACAGTGGCTTCGACTATACCTATGTTCATGGCACTTGAGCCACTAGATAGGCGGTCACTTCATAGTTAATCATTTTTCCATTTCAATTCTGTTCTTAATTCCAGTTCACAATTCAATTCCTCGTTGACACATCTTATCTTCTAATCAATTCTAGTTTGTTTTAACTTGACCCGAAAACTCTAATCCAACTCTATTCCACACGACATTCTCTCTTAATAAACAATAATCAAATCAATTCCTCAAATAAACTTAAAAAAAAATTAATAAATCAATTAAATAAACCAATAATCATATAAACCGACAATCATTAACCAGTATTGCTTAAAACATGATAAAAATCCTCTTTTTATTAATTCCTACCATTCGACATTTATGATTATAAATTCCAAAATTAACGCTTCAAAATAATTAAATACAATCTTCAAAATTAGTCATATAAACTTAATAATAAATCATAAAATTATGCTTTAAACATTAATTCATCAAATTAGACCGAAACGAGAACAAAATCAATTCTTTAAAAACTCTCATCCACACGGCATCCTTAGGTTCAAAACAAAATCAAGATTTAATTCAAGAACTAGCAATAACATGATCATATTAAAGATTAAATTCAAGATTGACATCAGAGATTAATTAAAGATCAAGATTACAATATAAAAATCATATTTTTAATCAAGAAAACATTCGAATATAGCATGGGGTTCACGGCTTTTCACACGCACAACATTCATACTATTCTACAATAATTATTCAATAACTTAGGCTAGCAAGAATCAAAGATTAAGCATAAACTATAGATTTAAACAAGTAAACATGCTTGGAAATCATCATACACACTTACTTACCACTCGACAATCTTGGCATAACAACATCATGCAATTCGAAACATTAATCTATCATACTCTAAGCAATTTTACACAATTCTAAACAATTCTAAGCATGATCAATCCTATTCTAACAATTATATAACTAATCTATCCTAAAGATTAAACAAAACAATCTAATTACCTGTTGATGATGGATGGGATTAGAATAATTCAAGGGTTCACGGTTTCTTTGGGTGTTTCTTTAAGCTTGTTGATTAATCTTTGAGGGTTGGAACAATATGAAAGAATTAGGGATAATTAGTGGTTGATTCTTGGAAGGGAAAAAATAATGAAACAATTTGTTCTTGTTGGTAGGTTTGGCCGTGTGGAATAAGGGGAGAAATGAAGGGTTTTCAACTCCTAAAATCTAGTAGGATAGATAGGTGAAGTTAGGAGAAAAATAGGGTTTTTAAGATAAGGTCCAAAATAGATATATTAGTTAATAATATTGGCTAAAACAAATTAAGCCAATAAATTACAAGAGAAGAGTGAAGGGGCCGTGAGATTACAAAAAACAAGGGGTTGGTGATCTCCTAAAATTTAGTAAAGAATAGGTAAACAAATGTAGGTTCTTTAGGCTTAGTCAAAAATAGATAAGGGCTTTTAATAATATTGATTAAAACAAAAGAAATAAATTAATTTAAAGAAAAGTACAAAGGGGGGGCCGTGAGATAGAGATAGGGAAAGGAAATAATTGGGCTCGGGTTTTGGCAAAATAAGATAGAAAGGTTCGGGCCAGGATCAAAATAATTAGACTGCTACAATAAATTAATAATTAATGAAATAATAATCAATTAAATAGTTAATTAATTATATATTTAATTAATTACGAAAAATTTAAAATATCCCGAAATTTCGGGGTATTACATCAGTTCTATTCAGTTCAGGTTCTAATCCGTGACCAGTCATATGCTCGTAGGGGAAACCTTAATTCTTCCACAACTTTCCTTGCTCATGCCGGGTCAACTACGTCTGATCTACTTCCCGGCACTAGGATCAAAAACTGTCCCAAATCTGAAGATAGGACAGTGGTTTCGACTAAACCTAAGTTCATGGCAACTTAAGCCACTAGATAGGCGGTCACTTCATAGTTAATCATCTTTTACATTTCAATTCTGTTCTCAATTCCAGTTCATAACTCAATCCTTCAATGACACAACTTGACTTCTATTCAACTCTAATCCAACTTAACTTGACTCATAACTCTAATCTCAACCTCAATCCACACGACATTCACTATGTAAAACAATAAACAATTCAATTCTCTTCAATAATCATATAAACAATTCAATCAATCAATTAATTAAATAAATAATCATATAAACCAACAATTATCAACAAATAATACTTAAAACATGATAAAAATCCTTCTTTTATTATTTAATACCACTCGACATTTTTAAAGCAAACAACCAAAATTTACACTTCAATTTAATTAAATACAATTATCAATAATTCATCATATAAACTTAATAATAAATCATAAAATTATACTTTAAACATTAATTTAAATCATCAAACGTGGACTAAATCAAGATCAAAATCAATCCTTTAATGTGTAGGAACCACACGGCCTTCTTGGTTAACAATAATATCAAGATTAAATTCAAGAAATTATGCTATCATGATTAAATTCAAGATTTAAAATAGTAATTCAAGATTAACATCAAAGATTTATTAAAGATCAAGATTACAACATAAAGATCATATTTTTATCAAAGAAACATGTTCGAACCTAACATAAAATACACGGCTCATATTCATATATATTCAATAATTATTTTCATCAACTTTAAACTAGCAAGAACCATAAAACAATCATAGAACATGCATAGATTATACAAGAACATAAAATAAATTCATCAAACATTGCAAAAATATTCGGCCTTCATAAAATATCACCAACAAGTAAGTTTTATCAATTCAACAATAATTCTAAGTAATTCTAAACAATTCTAAGCATGATTAAACCTATTCTAAAAATTATATAACTAATCTATCCTATTGATTAAATAAAGCAATCTAATTACCTGTTAAAGAAAAAGAAAGGTTCGAAAATTCTATTTGGTCACACGGTTCTTGAGTGTTCTTTGGCTTCTTGCTTCAATCTTTGAGGGTTGGAACAATAGGAAAGAATTAAGGGTAATTAGTGATGTAAGTTCTAGCAAGGAATGAAAGATCTGAATTAATAGAAATATATTGTGTTTTTGTTTTCCTTTTTGGGTGGGCTGAGTGGAATGGGAGGAAAGAGGGGTTAGAAGTTCCTATAATTTAGTAGTCAAAGTAGGAGAGGTTGGGATAAAAATAGGATTTTTAGGTAAAGGTCAAAATAGATATAAGAATTAATAATATTGGGTAAAAAAATTAAATAAATTAATTAAAGAAAAGGAATGGGGAGCCGTGACGTGTAGTGAAAGGGGAAAGAAATTGGGTTTGGGTCTTAGCATGACAAGGGAAAAGGTTTGGGCCAGGATTAAATAATTAGATTGCTACAACTAAATTAATAATTAATTAAATAATAATCAATTAAATGATTAATTAATTAAATATTTAATTAATTAAGAAAAATTTAAAATATACCGAAATTTTGGAGTATTACACACACCATGCAACTTTATGATCTCATTCGCATAGTCCTCCGCCATTTGCTCCATTGACCAAGTCTTCTTCATAGGAATAAATCTGGCAACCTTGGTCAAGCAATCAACTACCACCCGCACCGCATTCAAGCCACCAGCGGCATTAGGAAATCCCATCACAAAATCCATAGAAACAGAGTCAAACTTCCATGTTGGAATAGGAAGTGGTTGCAACAAACCACCCGGCCTTTGATGCTCGATCTTCACCTTCTGACACACCAAACACTTGGCAACAAACTCAGCAACATCCTTTTTCATACCAGGCCACCAAAAGCTTAACTTGAGATCTTTGTACATTTTCGAACCTCTAGGATGCACTGAATAAGGAGTGTTATGAACTTCCTTCATGATCTCATTCTTCACAAATGGCTCATAATTTCCATCTTGCAGAACTCCTCACATAAGTCCTTTGAGAGGACCTTCATAAAATTCAGCAAGGGACCAGACTTCCAACTCAGGGCATCAGCAACCCTATTAGCTTTTCCCTCCTTATATTCTAAGGTCAAATCATAATCTTTGATAAGCTCGAGCCAGCACCTCTGACACATATTCAATTCTTTCTGAGTGAAAATATACTTGAGGCTTTTATGATCGGTGTAAATCTTGCACGGGACACCATATACGTAGTGTCGCCAAATCTTTATCGCAAATACCACCGCAGCCAACTCAAGATCATGCGTCGGATAATTCTTCTCATGAACCTTCAATTGTCTTGAAGCATAGGCAATAACCTTACCCTGTTGCATCAGCACCCAACCCAAACCATTTTTTGAGGCATCACTGAACACCTCATACTCTTCTTCCTTTGTCAGCAAAGCTAAAACAGGAGCAGTTGTGAGCTTCTTCTTCAACAATTGGAAAGCTTTTTTAAACAACGGAACTTGCAGTCCTTCTTCATCAAATTTTTCAGAGGTGGGGCAATAATAGAGAAGTTATGCACAAACCTCCTATAATAGCCGGCAAGACCCAGAAAACTTCGAACTTCCGCTACACTAGAGGGACTGGCCCACTCAAGAATGGCCTTAATCTTTGTTGGAACAACTTTCACTCCTTCCTTGTTGATAACATGGCCTAGAAATGCCACCTCCTTAAGCCAAAATTCACACTTTGAGAACTTTGCATACCATTTCTGCTTCCTGAGGATGTTCAACACCATTTCTAGATGTTCAGCATGCTCTTCTTCATATTTCGAGAAAACCAAGATGTCTTCGATGAAGACAACTACACATACATCCAACAACTCATGGAAGGACCTATTCATTTGATCCATAAACACAACAGGGGCATTCGTGAGACCAAAAGGCATGACTACAAATTCGTAATGCCCATATCTAGTCTAGAACGTCGTCCTTTGGATATCATCTTTCTTCACAGGAATCTGATGGTAACCAGACCTAAGATCGATCTTAGAGAAGACACCTGCGCCCTTTAATTGATCAAAAAGATCCTCAATTCTTGGCAAGGGATACTTATTCTTTATAGTTGCCTTGTTCAGTTCACGATAGTCAATACACAGCCGCATACTACCGTCCTTCTTCTTCAAAAAAAGAACTGGAGCACCCCAAGGAGAAACATTAAGCCTTATAAAGCCCTATTCGACAAGCTCTTGCAACTGAGTCTTTAACTCTTGCATCTCTGAGGGTGCCATTCGGAAGGGAGCTTTGGAAATAGGAGCGGTGCCCGGAATCACGTCGATTCCAAATTTCACCTCTTTCGGGAAGGATTCCCGACAATTCTTCGGGGAACACATCAAGATAGCCTCTGACAATAGGAATGGTTTCGAGCTTAACATCTTCAGAAACTTCAGTCACTTTACACAAGAACACTTCATTCCCTTTTAATCGCATTTTCAGCATCTTCATAGCAGAGACGATCTTCACACCGGGCTTTGGTGTTAGAATAAGAAACTCGCTTCCCTTTCCGGTTTCTCAACACCACCTTCTCATCCCTACAATGGAAAATGACACGGTGATCCTCAACCAATCTATGCCAAAGATCACATCTATCGAATTCATCCATAGGGAACTCTTTAAGGTTTGCGGTCATTGATAAGCAGTATTTTGTTCCCTTTTTCCTAGCCTTTTTACTTAGTTTATGAGTAGTTTTCTTTGTTTTTTTTCCCTTTTTCTCTCCTTTTTCTTTGTTTTGGTGCTTAGGGCTCCTTTCTTGGTTTTTATGTGTTTTCCCTCGATTTTGCTCTATTCTTGTGTTTTCCTCCATTTTGTAGGTCCGGAGTTCATTTCGGAGCGCCAGGAAGTAAGCCGGGAAGCCCAGAGGAAAACTAGAGTCATTTCTCCCAACAAACACCCCTTGGCCATTGGAGAGCAAGGCAAGAAACAAAGCACAAAAATTGCAACAGAACAAAAGGAGCGGTCGCTCCTATGTTTTGCACGGCCGCTCATTTTGAGCGCTCCTAATGCTTGCAAGGCCGCTCCTTTTGAAGGATATTTTCCCAGTAGAAAAGGAGTGGTCGCTCCTAATTCTTGCAAGGCCGCTCCTTTTGGCAGCTCTGTTTTTTTAATACGTGTGAAGCCGTTTTGCTTAGCAATTCTCCCTAATAGTATATATACCCTTTTGAACCGTTTGAAGCCGGAGATTGGAGGGCTTTGAGAGCCTCTCTTCTCTCACCTTAGCTTACTTCTAGATCTTGTTTTC
This sequence comes from Salicornia ramosissima, assembly GCA_951394345.1. Classification (NCBI taxonomy): domain Eukaryota; kingdom Viridiplantae; phylum Streptophyta; class Magnoliopsida; order Caryophyllales; family Amaranthaceae; genus Salicornia; species Salicornia ramosissima. The sequence continues at coordinate 35,159,962 of OX596237.1, read as the reverse complement.
TTTTGTAATCAAGCACTTTAATTTATGCAAGTAATTTAGTTTTTCTCCTTCTTGTTCTTGTTCTCCTCTTCAAGGTACTTTCATGCTTCTCTTACTTGTTTTTTTATTGCTTTCTTTACTTGTTTTATGTACTTATTTTGCTAGTTCTTGTTGTTTATGTTGTTATTTGTTGTTAATTTAGTTGTTTATTCTTGGTTTGTTGGTGTTTTAGTTGGTTTTTGGTAGTTTAGTTATATTTTGGTGTTTGTTTGAGTGTTCTTAGTTTTAGGTTTTGTTGTTGGTTTAGTTTTATGTTTAATTGGTAGTTTGTTAGTTTAGTTGTTCTTAGTTTTAGGTTTAATTTATGCTTTTAGTATAGTTTTAGTTATGTTTTTGTTATTTATGGTTAAGTAGTTAATTTCTAGGGTTTTGAGTAAACTTCTCAATTCCTCCATGTTTATGGTTTAGTCGTTTTTAGGCTTGGTTGTGATAATGTCGGTACCTTAGGATTCGATAATGTTGAGTCTTTTGTCTAGCAAACGTAGGATTCATTGAAGAATCCCCACCGAAGGACCGAAAGGTTAACGTGGGTGATGACTTCCTTTGCCCGATTGATGGAAGCACCACGAAAGTTGGGCCTTCGATCAAGGGAAAGTTACCGGTATTCGTGATTTTGTGCTTAGGACTCGTTAGATGTGTCGCTGCACGAAAGTGAGTTGTATATGTCTTTCCGGTCATCGTACTAGCTCGAAAGAGTGGTACGATCATAGAACGACCTCCCCTTATCCACGACCTAAGTCTAAGTTCGATTGACTCACAACTCATGGTGGTATGAGTTGTGGATCTTTTACCCTAGTCCCTTTTATTCTTGTTTCCTTAGTGTAGTTTTAGTTAGTTCTCTCCGCTTCTCGCGACCATCACCCGACCTAGCTTGTTCGACGCTCATGCCTAGGCTAGTGCGAAGTACCTTCCCTGTGTTCGACACCCCCACTCATACTACGACGGGGGTTTTTTTATTTGGTAAGAAAATCCCTCCTATCAGTCATCTCCACCCCGTTAATGACAACTGGAACGCTTTCGGAAAGTGCGATGATAAGAAATTCTCTCCCCATTAGGAAGGGAGATCATAGATTTGACAGAAACAGAAGGGGGCAACTTGGCTCTTTCAATAAAGGACGACGAGACGAAAGAAACAGTAGCACCGATATCAAATAAAACATAAGCAGGAAAAGAGTTCATAAGAATAGTACCGGCAATAACATCGGCATCCGAATCCCCCTCAGTTTCGGTCATGTTATAAACCATGTTGCGGAGAGGAGCATTACCACTGGATTTTGCCTTGTTTGCATCAGGATTCTTAGGGCAGGAGTACAAACGATGACCCTCACCATTGCAGAAGAAGCACTTAATAACGGAACCATCACAGTTTTTTCCAGGGTGCCAATCTTTCTGACACTTGAAACATTTTGTAAGGACCCGAATTTTTGGGCTGTAAAATTTCGTGTGAAATTAAGCCTTTAAGCCCAAACATCCTAATTTGGGCCAAAAGACTTAATGATAATTGTTGCAGCAAGCCCAACCATGGACCTGAGTCCCCTTGGCTGGCCCCCACTCTTGTAATTTCCTTATTATCACTTATTAAACTAACTACTAAAGTCTAGTAAACCCATCTCCTATTATCTAGTAAACTTTATCCTATTTATAACCCCAAAAGTCCAACCTTTGTTCCCTACTTCATTATATGACCAAACTCAATCAAAACTCCTCATTCTCTCATATTCCACACGGCATCCTCACTAAAAAACCCCCCACACAAATTCTTCTTTCACTTCATCAACTCCACACAAACATCAAAGATCGTTCAAGCCTTCCACCCATCATCAAGCTTGAACCAAGAAACGAGAGGTGGGACGTGTTGCTTGCTCTTGGCCGTGCAATAGTGGACGAGTGCCATGAGTCTTGTACGAGTTCTTAGCGTGGGTTTTGCTTGTTCTTTTATGGGTAACTAGACCTTCTACTTAGGAATATGACTAGGTTGCTTAGAATAATAGGTTTAGAATGTTGTTGTTTGTTGTTGTTATTTTGTGCGTGAAAAACCGAGGAGCATAGGTTATTAGATTCGATTTCTTGCTTGTATAATCCTTGTTCTTGTTTAATCTTTATGGGTAAATTCGTTCTATGATCTATTCTTGGTTTTCTTGAATATTAATCCTGCAAATTCGAATTGTTCTTGTTCGATTTTTGGACGATGTTATGCGTGTTGTTGTGGCAATCAAAGTATGGATTTTTATCTTGATTTTTGACATGAATTGTTGAATTGTTTGTTTCCTTGTTCATTCGTGTGTTTTCATGAATTAAAGCTTCGATTTTTATTTCGTTTTATGAACTAATTTTATAAATCTTGATAAGCAGTTTTCAAGTTATTTCCAAATTGAATCTTGCTATTGAATCTTGATTGTTGTTCACGTGAATCTTGAAATTATATATATTGACGAATTGTTTGCATAGTTTCTCCTCTTGTTTATGCGTGTACCATGATGATTTAAAGGCTTGATTTTTATGTAATCTTTTTGAATTCTTGAATTATGTTTATGATGGAGTTTATGCGTGTGATTGAGTTAACAAGTATGGATTTTGATTTCGTTATGATTCTCGTTTTGATGGATGATGTTACGTGATGAAGCTGGATGTTTCGTTTGATGTTTTGATTGGAGTCTTTTGAGTCCTTGTCGAGTCATGTCGTGTTGAGCGGTTAAAGACTGTGCATCGAGTGGTTAAAGACCGAGCGTCTATCGGTTCATCAGTGATGAACTGAGCGGGGTAAGTTTTGTGTGATTGATTGTGAGTCAGACTCGTGTCGAGCGGTTAAAGACCGAGCATCTATTGGTTCATCAGTGATGAACTGAGTGGGGCAAGTCTGTTTTGTTAGTCATGTTATCGGTTATAGACAGAGCGGTGTCTTGTTATTGAACTTGAGCTTTGTGTGTGTTGTGCATGGTAGTATATGTGTTGGCTTGAATTGAATGATGATGTTGTTGATGACTGTTATGTTTCCGCTGCTATCTCTGATGTTAGATTATTTTTTAATCTGTGAACGTTGTTGTTTCCTGTATTTCTAACCCTGTTATTTTATATAATGTGGTCCTACTTCTAAGTAGGACAGTCTAGTTACTTGCCACTGATGGTGGACCCCCAATTCTATTTTGCAGGTAAGCAGGATAGAGGCTAGAGTCCGGATGAGATTGATGAGCGTCTAGGCCCCTATTTTCCTTTCATGCTTTAGCAGCTAGATTTATTTCTTGTTATAGGACTTGATTTCAGTTTAGTTTATTATTTTGTCTATTGGGATTCATTAATAATAATAACAATTATCTTTTTACCATGAGTTTTAGTTATATTTACGTTTATAAATCGATTGGTAATTGCCTGTTTACGACGTTATCACCGTTAACGTCGTTGCTAAAATGTGGGGTGTTACACATTTCTCCGATTCAGAACTAGAAGTGCTTCCCTTCTTTGCAGGGGTAAACTTAGGCTTCTTGAAAGATTTTGCAGAAGAAGATAAGGGAGAGGGCCTCTTGGCTGCGAGAGCACGATTAGTAGATTCCTCCTCTTGAACCGCAGCATAGGCACTAAGGGCAACTTCATAAGCCCTCTAGAAAGAAACAGCACCAGAACACATAGAACCCTAATCTGGGGGTCCAACCTCCTTATGTACGGCCTGACCTTCTCAGCTTCATTCGGGGCCACTTCAGCAGAAAAACGGGACAACTCAGTGACCTGTCAGTATAAGTTTGCACTGACATAGAACCCTGTTCCAAAGAGAGGAACTCTTCCCTTTTCAACCACCTCAGCTCATCTAGATAGAATCTTTCCTTCAATTTGGTGGAAAATTATTCCCACCCAAAGTTAGGAGTAGCAAGACATCCAGTTTTGACCATACTCCACCAGTTGTCAGCCTCCTTCTTCAAATAATAAGAGTCAATAGCTACCTTATCCCCATCGGGGAAGCCTGATGTATCAAAGAGTTTTTCCATCTCACGCAACCAATCTTCAAGGATGACAGGGTCAGCAGTACCCTCATTAGTTGGGGGATGGTGACGGTCGAACCGATCAAAGGCAGACTGGTTATTAGCAGGAGTAGCGGTTCGGCTAGCAAGAGCAATGATAGCATTTTCTAATGCTCTCTGATGCTGGCGAGCAGCCTTCTTCTAAGCGAGGGTTCCTCTTCTAGGCGGCATACTACAAAATAAAATTTAAGTTAGTTCACATATAAATAAACTTATATTCACAATTGCTTTTCTAAAAGCAGTCCCAGCCAAATTCTTACTACCCAAGTATTCCTCACACTAAGGTCAAGTCAATTGCTTAGGTTCAAAGTAACTTGTTCAAACAAGCCTCGAAATCGTTCAACTCTAATACCAACTGAAATGATCCGTCTTATGATAGGGTGTATTGGCGGAAACAATAACTAAGTTGGGTCACAGAAATGCGGAAAAGTTTAAAACTTCCAATAAAACTTAAACCAAAAGTTATTACAATGCAATTCAAGGAGTAAACACCTCCTGAACCACTTAAACGAAACATTTAGTCCAAAATTATTAAAAGGAAAGCCTCATAGGTAATCCTAATTTCTCTCATAACTCTCTTTCCCAGCAGCTTTGGTGACGTATCATTCCTCACATGCATCATCTAAAACCACGAAAAATTGACACTTAGTGGCCAGTAACTAGACCGTCCTTAACACACATGTTCAAATTTAAACCAAGAATTAATGAAAGGCATAAGATAAAACTCAATAACTTTAACAGGAATCAACCACACGAGGAAAATAATTATAGTCAGAGGAGACAGATCAACCAAGTCAATTTAAACCCATAATGAGTCAACCAAAACCAGTTTGCTAAAATAAATTGATTTAGTTAAATAAAAACAAAAAGTTATTAGTTCAATAATTTTTCCAAGTTGTAATTGGAGCAGACGCAATGAACAAATTCGCGGCTCACTATGCCTAGATATAGTCATGGCGAACCTCGGGTCAACCACAATGATATGACCTTGTCTAAGAATGGCCAAACTCTCTCATTTTCGAAAGATCCAACATAATGAGAACGACAACTAAATCTAAAACCAATTTACTATAGATGTGTTGTCCAGTCGGAGAAACCACTATAGACTTACCCTACGATTTCCAATTATCAACAAACCAAACCAACAAGGATCAATTCCAAAACCAAAACGAAATCAAAACTAATGTTCATGAGGTACCACTATGGACTTACCCTTAAGAACCCAAAGGCCACAATGACCAACCAAAACAAATTTCCATAAAGTCCATGAAATAGATTTTAAACCAAACTAAGGTCAATATCAAAGTCAAAAGTCAAGATCAAGAGTCAACAGTCAAAGTCAAGGTTCAAAAGTCAACAGTCATAGCCAGGTTCAGAAGACTTTAGCAACACAAATAATGAAATATTCTAATCGAAGTGAATAAAAGAACAAAATAAATTATTCACCTAATCCATATAATTAGACATGTGACCAAAACAGTAAATTAACACATATTATCAGTTTTCTAATATCTCTTAGTCAAATTTAATAATTACGTTGTCTAAGGGACTTAGTTTATGCCACCATTAAGCAATTATTCACAAAATTAGGCCAAAACTCATCAATTAAATTAATAAATAAATAAATACTAACCCATCAATTTTAAGTTATCAATAATTACTACCAATTAGGTACTGTACTAAATCATTTACAACAGACTTCAACACCTATTGTAATTTGATTATATTTTCCTTTACTAATAATTTAATTAATAAGATTAAATAAAACGAAATTAAAACCGAAATTACTAAATAATTCTAAAATAAATTATTAAACTTAGTTAAGTGATAAAATTCATATTATTGTCCTAAGTTAATTAATTTCGTGGCTAATTAAAGTCAAAAATTAAATTAGTAAATAAAACCGCCTAAATTACTCAAAGGAATTAATTTCCTAAAATTCTATTTTAATTAGCCAAAATTAACAAATTTAATTTAGACCATTATCTACTAATTACCACACATTTTTGTGCTAAAATAATAAAGAAATAATTTTTTTAATACATTAAACATGTGCAGATTTTAAAACACTCCAAAATCGAATTAATGGATTAATTACTAGAAATTATTTTAATTATCCAAAAAATATTTTAGACAATTACCTACTGCTAATAACACCTTTTAGCACCACAATATTGAGGTAAATAATTTTAATTAATTAATTTCCAGCTTAAGAAAATTGCAGAATTTCAGATTAACTAATTAGGGAAATTAATTTATTTGAGGCATCAAACTAATTACCCAGAAAAATATAATTACACCAACAATTGAAGGGATTAACCAAGGCCTAAATAAAATTATCCCAACAATAGAATAAGCACAAAATAATGCAGAATTAGTTTCACCAAAATCACGCCAAAACAGAGCAATTTTCGCCAGTTTTCAGAAATTATATAAATTGCAAATAAAATAATACAAATCACGAAAATTAAAAACAAATATTCCTAAATTAAATCTAAGTTATAACATCTCATGGAAAATCGCTACAACAAAAGGATTGCACACAAATGAATTAAAACAAAAAATTAACAACATAAACCGATTAAACCAATTTTAGTTTTAACTAATCCTAAACAAGAATTCTAAATTTAATTAAGAACAAAGTGAGAAGGGAAATCTAGCTACCTGGATTAGGAGAAAATAATAACCTTCAAATAATAAAAAGAAAACCTCAAGAAAATGCTCACAAATTCGCAAAATAATTCCTTGAACCAAGCTTGAATAAAACCCAATTGAAATCTTCAAAAACCACCCAACCAAAGTTTTTTTTTAAAAAAAAAGAATACTCGGTTGGTTGGAAAGGAAGTGATGGAATTTTGCTTGCTATTTATTTATTTATTTTGATAGAGAAAATGATAGGTTAAGTGCTTAATTGAATAAAATGGAATTAAGAGCTGATTGTGCTATAAATATTGGCAAGAAGTTTACTCCAAAAGCCATCAAGTGGCCGGCCAAGTGAAGAGGAAAAAGGGGGATTTCTTTGCTAAGTTTTAATGAGATAATATGAAAGCTTTTTTGGATGTAATCATGGGCTTAATTAACCAATTTTGTAAAATTCATTTAAAGAATGAACATGAATTAGCTTAAAACAAAAACACTAATTAAACTACCACACCCAAAGTCACATAAAGTCGGTCCAACCGGTTTATTTTAAGCAAATAAACAATAATAGCTTCACCATTCACATAGCACTCAAAATAAACAAATTAACAATAATACTAAATAATAAAAGATAATAATACTAATATTATTAAGAGAAGGTATTGTGTCAGACCGGTCTGACAGTAACGTTTCTGTCAGACCAGTCCACTGGACCTGGACACATATTGTTGAATCTGGACACATATATGTTTAACCTGGACACATGCTTACAAACCTGGACATTGGTAGACCTGGACACATTTGTAAACCTGGAAACAGAACTTGACACATTTGAAACCTAGACACAATTTGTAAACCTGGACATGCAAACCTGGACAAATGTGGACAAACCTGGACAAATATGAACAAACCTGGACAAATATGAACAAACCTGGACAAATCTAGACAAATATGGACAAATCTAGACAAACATGGACAAATCTGGATAAATCTGGACACACCTGGACATGCAAACCTGGACAAATGTGGACAAACCTGGACAAATATGAACAAACCTAAACAAATCTAGACAAACATGGACAAATCTAGACAAACATGGATAAATCTGGACACACCTGGACATGCAAACCTAGACTAATGTTGACAAACCTGGACAAATGTTGACAAACCTGGACAAATGTGGACAAACCTGGACAAATATGAACAAACTTGAACAAATCTGAACACACCTGGACAAACCTGGATACATATTGTTAACCCTGGATACCTATTTGTAAACCTGAACACATATTGTTTAAACATGGACACATATTGTAAAACATGGACACATTTTGTAACTAACTTGGACAAAATATGTTTTTTTGTATTTTGAGGCCTTTAGAGGCCTTGTTTGGCGATTTTCGGTGGCCAAATCCCCTTCGCGTTCGTCTCGAAAAATTAATCAATTTCGACATATTATATGCCCCGATCAGACACCCGAGCGTAAAGTTATAGCCTCCCGAAGTTTTTCACTATTATAATTGGTTATATGGGTCAGCCATCTGACCAGATTGTCTGGTCAGACCGTCTGACCCAATACTTTCACTATTATTAATAAGCAAGTAACTTATAAATAAAAGGCTAGACTTAGAGAAAGATGACTAGAAAGGGAAAGAAAATGGAAATTATGTCATAGAGAAAAATTGGGGTAGTACAGTACACAACTAGTTTCAATAAAATACTCATTAATCTGCTTTTAAATATTTATGAAGAATACTTAAAAATCTACCCAAAGATACGGGGATTACAAAACCCTAGAACTCGACTATCAGCAACTACGTACGATCAAATCCCCCAAATTTGATAATAAACCACAATTACAACATAAATTCGAACCTAGAAAAATAAATTACAAAAAAAAAGAAGCAAAAACCCAAAGAACTCGAACACCTAGAATTCAAACACAAATAAAGTAGCATACATACACATACACACTAGAATATGAACCCAATTTTAAATACAAAGAACCCTAGATTAGAATACAAAAAAAGGGAAAAAAAAAATCATACCAAAGAAAGGAAATAGGACTCAAGCCTTGAGATGAGATGACTTTTACTTGTACTTCGCGATTTTCCTCTCTTCCTCGTCCTTTGCCAACTTGAGATGAAGAAGTTGATTAAGAGAGAGGAAGCAAAAAGATGAGAAATGGAGAGGGGGGGAGGGAAAGCAGAGAGCTGAGGAATGGAGGGTTTTTTTTTCATTTAGGGTCCGTTTACTTTGGTGTAAAACATTTTTGATGTAAAATGATTTTACATGAAAAACATTTTACGTTGGAAAACTCATTTTCATAGAAGTTTTCCATTGTTTACTTGCACGGAAAATAAGTTTTACTCCCAAATTTGGAGGAAAATATTTCTAATACGGTGTGAAATGGGTTTTCACCCAAAGTTTTACATTTTATTTTTTCACCCAAGTAAACAATGTAAAATAGGAAAATTGTTTTCAGGGAAAACATTTTTCGCTCTAGTAAACGGACCCTTAGAAGCGGATAAAATTTGAAGTGGTGCTAGTAATTTGGGGTATACATATTGTTATTTGGATGAACTACTACAAGAGGGGGTGAATTGTAGTTGCTAGTTCATATTCTAAACATCTGTGGAAATTAAAACTAATAGGAATAAGAACAAGATAAGAGAGACGAGAGATTTAGCGAGGAAACTTTCTAGGGCCCAACTGGAAATAAAACCTCGACCCACTCGGGATTTTCACAAAACTCTTTCACTATAATAGGGCCAACACTCGTTAATTACACATATTATAGACTCTGGACCTAATTCGAGTTCCTCTACAAACTCGAGTTCCCCACATTTTTTCCCATTAACAAATGTGTTACTCGACTTCAACTCAAAAGTCATTTCTCTCTGTACTCTCAGACTTAACTCTAAGTCTCACAACAAAGGTTCACTCAAACCTTTCACCCCAAATTACAACTCTGTAATTAAATAGGAACTCGCTCGAGTTCACACTCTAAATTTGATACTAGAATTCACTCTAACCCTAGATCAATTCCCCTTTACAAGAGTTAACTCAAACCCTTGAATAACTCATAAATACTGACTCGTGAATACAGACTCATGAAGAAAATAACTCTAAAAAACAATAGAACTTTTTAGGAACATGTGATAGGAACAAGGAACTTATAGTGGAACGGACTCAATATATGCATTTATAATTTTACGTTGTAATTCTCCATATTTTGGAATTACTCTCTTTTAGGAATGACAACTAAGTCA